>CM057453.1:1013475000-1015875000 GCA_016271365.2 Neoceratodus forsteri | reverse complement strand
TTTGAGGTTTGGGACAGTTGTTTGTCAGGGTTAATTAGAGGGAAATTTAAATGTGGTGTTTCTTAAATACTGAAAAACCACTGGGGGGTTGGGATTGAAAGGCTGAGTATTTCTGTTTTAGGACTGAAATTTAAAGCGACAGCAGCTGGTGGGCCTGTGACATCATACAGTACCTGATTTCTGCTTACACACACTGTTAGTGGGACCGAACACACACTGGACTGTATGTGTTTGTGAGACTTTGGAACTTTATTGGTGGGGTTGAAATTGGGTTTGTAAATAACTACAGTCAGTATAGAGAGAAACTATTCCAGGGGAAAGGGACTGAGAAAAGGGGGTGTGCCATTATAAACAGAGGGGGATAAACAGGGTGGCCATATTCCACCATGGCAGGCATTTTGGAAGGGTTGTAGGCTGTACAGGCTGTGGGATGGCAATAATTTTAAATTGGGCCTGGAGAGAGGGAGGCTGCCCACTCTGTAGACAGCTATCTTGTATCAGGAATGAGGTATATTGGTTAAGGAGTAAGCTGGGGAGCTGGGGGTGTCCAAGGATAAGGGGTGTGGATACAGGCAGCAGAAGGGTGGGGCTGAGGGGAGGCTGGGGCAATGCTCTGAAATTACAGGACGTTATGTTACAGCAAGCAGGAGGGGGGATATTAGGGACAGAGGACCCTTAGATAGGGAAGTTGATGCTAAGGGGAAAGCGTATGGGGTGAACATTCTGAATACAAAGATAGTGGAGGGGGAAGAGTCAGGAGGGGCTGTTTTGAGGAAGCCTAAAACAGCAGACTGTGGGAAGGGAGCTCCTAAGGTGAACAGAGCAAGAGGGGAAGAAGAGGGGCAGTTTAGAGGTGCAGTCAGGGGAAACCCTGGTTATTTGATGGAGGCTGACATACAGTGTCACAATAAATTTGAGCTACTAAGCAACCTAGAGGGGGAGGAAGGGGTTGGTGGAAATGAGAAAACTTATACAGAGGCCGGGGGGAGGGAGTCTGATACCCATAGGGCATCACAGACCGGCAAGGAAAGGATGGAAATAGTCCCAGAGGGAGAAGGGGAAACATATATGTTAAGCAAATGGGGGAGATGCAACATATTCCAGACATGCGAGAGGAGAGCATGATTGGAGAGAAACTGGGAGACAAGGAGGTGGGAGAGGAGCCCCCTTTCAGCAGGGGGGTCAGTACCAAGGATGGAGCCCTAGCTAAAGGGGACCCACAGAGAGCCTCTGGAGGCAGGGGTACTATTACAAGGGGGGAGGATGGTGGGAAGGAGAAACCATCAGGGCCAGGATAAATGGCTCAGATAAGAGAGGGTTAAAGGGGACACCTATTCAGAGGGAGTTTGAGTTAAGTGGGCAAAATAGCAAGGGAGGCAGAAAGGGGAGGGTGACAAGGGGGTCTCTAGTAAGGCAGGAAGACTCCCACGAAATTGATATCATGAATAAAGGGGGGCTGAGAGGGCATAGTGGAGGTAACCATAAGGATGATGGCGGTGTTAAGGTTCTGTTATTGGGAGACTCGATGATTAGGGGTATCCAGTGGGAGGGACAGGGGGGTGGATGCCACAGCCAGGTGAAGGTAGTGTGCATCTCTGGGCTGACACTGCACAGAGCAAAGTTCATGGTGTATGAAATGGTTAGGGATTGTGGAGGGAAACCGGATTTCCTGGTGCATTTGGGAACTAATGATCTAGAGGGAAATAGCATTTTGGAAATCCAAGCAAGGTTCCTAGAACTTGCCAGAGTCTGTCGGGATAATGGATGCAACATTTCCTTTTCGGAGATATTGCCAGTACCAAAGGCCTCAGTGGAGAAAAAAATGAAGCTCACAGAGGTTAATGACTGGCTCAGGAAGTGGGGTGAAGAGAGTGGTTGGGGTGTTAGGAACTGGAATGGAGTTTGGGAGGATAAGGGACTATATGCCAAGGACAGGTTTCATCTTGCCCCATTAGGGAAGGAAGTCCTTAAACAGGGATGGCTGACTACATACAAGAAAGGTGGAGTTTAAACTTGTGAGGGGAAGGGATAAGGGAGGGCTGACCAAGCCCTCTCCTCAGATGAGGGAGTAGCCTTCACGCCCAAGGGGAAGGGGAAACAGATTGGGGGGAGGATGGAAGTATAAGGAATCTGGGTGGGGTTCAACAAAGAGAATCAGGGATAAGGGGTGGGGGTTGGTGTTACTAAATGCCAGGAGCTTGGGAAACAAGTTGCCAGAGTTCCAGGCCATGCTGTTCGAGGGGGGTGGATGTGGCGGCGGTCACGGAAATGTGGGCCAACAAAAACCATGACTGGGACCTAAACGTACGGGGGTACACTATGCTCAGGAAGGATAGGAAGGAGGGCAGAGGGGGTGGAGTGGCTATGTTCATTAGAGATGACATAGAAATTGCTAGTGTAGAAGAGGCAGAGGGAAACGTGGAAGCCTTATGGGTCACTTTACGATCCTCAGCAGGAAATAAGGTCAAGCTGGGTGTAGTATATAGGCCCCCCGGGATGAGTGAGGTTCTAGAGGATGGTTTGCTGGACAACATCATTTCCCAGTGTGGACCAAAAGGGGAAGGAGTGGTGCTGATGGGGGACCTTAATATGCCAGGTACAAACTGGGGAACCATGTCCTCTAAGGTGGCCAAGGAGCAGAGGCTGCTGGATGGCTTCCAGGATGTTTTCTTAACATAGCATGTGATGGAGCCCACAAGGGAGGGGCATGTCCTGGATGTGGTTCTGGCAGATGGGGATCTGGTAAGGGACATGGTTGTACAAGACCCCCTGACTGGGAGCGACCACAATACTGTCTGGTTTCAAATAAGCATGGGGAGGGTGAGATCTAGGACACTGGCAGTGGACTTCAGCGAGGGCAGACTTCATGGGCATGGAAATATTCTCAAGGATCACTTGATGGGGATTACCTCAATGACAAGTGTGGAAGGAGGTGGGAGGTCATAAAACAGGGACTTCATGAGGCAGTCAGGATCTGCACTAAGTTGAAACGTAAGGGAGCAAGGTCACATAAACCATGCTGGTGGTCCAGTGAGGTACAGGTAGCAGTCAGAGAAAGAAGGTGGCCTACAAAAATATAAAACAACAAGAGGGCATAGGGATAAGAAATGTACCAGCTGGCATCTAGAAAAGTCACCTGTATGGTGAGGGGCAAAGTCAGTAAAAAGAGCAGCGGCTGGCACAGGGAATACATGGAGGGGAAAAGGGGTTATTCCAGTACATTGGGGAGCAGAGAAAAACTAAGGGCCATCATAGCAGATTGAGATCAGAAGGAGGGTGGGTGGAAGAGGCGAGGGACCAGGCAGAGGTATTTAACGAGTACTTTGCCTCTGTGTTCACTAGGGAGGGGGATGGGATATCTACAAAGCAAGGCATGAAGGGGATAGAAACATCAGTAAGTGGGATCAGGGGAGCAACAAAAATGGAGCAAGAGGGAGAGAGAGGTACCCCAGGGGTGTCACATCTGGGTAAAGATAAAAAGGCCAGTAAGGTGGAGGGGACGGATGATGCTATCTCCGCCAAAAAGGTGTGGTTAGCCCTCAAGGCCCTAAAGAAAGACAAATCTCCTGGGCCAGATGGCATTCATCCGAGAGTACTATGGGAATTGGCAGACATACTGGCTGCCCTCTGGCGGAGCTTTCAGCAGGTCACTTGAGACAGGAGGTACCTAGGGATTGGCGAGGCACATGTGGTACCAATCCATAAGGGGTTGAGGAAGTACCAGGTAACTATAGACCCATCAGTTTGACCTCGGTGGTGGGAAAATTAATGGAAAGTTTACTAAAGGACGATTGGGGTGTACTTGGAGGAGGTGGGAGGTCTGGATAGTCGGCAACATGGGTTTGTGCCAGGTAGATCATGTCAAACCAACCTTGTGGAGTTCTATGAATGGGTAACATCAGAACTGGACAGGGGTAAGCCTGTGGATGTATTATTCTTGGACTTCAGCAAGGCGTTTGACTCTGTCCCCACAATGGTCTGGTGGAGAAACTGATGGGGTTAGAGTAGGCCTTTGATGGTCAGATGGATTGAAAACTGGCTAGCTGGACGCACTCAGAGAGTAGTGGTCTGTGGGGAGCTCTCGAACCCCTAGAGAGGTTGGTAGTGGGCACCGTGAGGGTCGGTCCTGGGTCCGATCCTGTTTAATGCATACATATCGGACATCAGGAGGGTATAGGGTGTGAAATGAGTCTCTTCGCGGATGACTCCAAGATGGGAGCAGTAGTTAAGGGAGAAGAGGGGAGGTTGGCCCTGCAAGGGGACCTGGACACCCTGGAAAGCTGGGCTCACACATGGAAATTAAATTTCAATATCACCAAGTGCAAGGTGTTGCATCTTGGTCGGGGAAACCCTAAACACAGGTACGCCCTGGGAGGGGAGGCGCTGGAGGCCTCAATAGGGGAAAAAGACCTAGGAATCATGGTGGATGCATGTATGAATAACTCTGAGCAGTGCAGGAGAGCGGCTAGCAAGGCAAACAGGATGTTGGGATGCATCGTAAGGGGGATCACCTCTAGGAGCAAGGAAGTGATTCTGCCGCTGTACAATGGACTGGTTAGACCACACCTTGAGTACTGTTTACAGTACTGGAGACCACACTTAAAGAGGGACATACAGCTCCTAGAGAGGGTACAGAGGAGGGCAACAAAGATGATACGAGGGCTAGGGGATCTGACGTATGAGGACAGACTTAAGGAGCTCTGCCTGTTTTCACTGGAGGAGAGGAGAGACAGGGGGGACATGATTGAGGTCTTCAAGTACCTCAAGGGAATAAATAGGGTAAACATGGAGGGGATCTTTAGACTAAAGCAGGGAGGTATCACCAGAGGGCATGGTTTGAAGGTGGAAGGGTAAGGGGGAAAGAGGAGGAGGTTTTTCACTGAGAGGGTGGTGGACCCTTGGAATGCACTGCCTGGTGAGCTAGTTCAGAGATCCACAGTGGAGGGCTTCAAGAGAGGATGGGACAGACACAGAAAGTGATGTATCAGATGATGTCCTGTCCCAGGGGGGTGGGGATGGATGATACTGGTTTCTGGAGCACAAGGGATGGGAGGGTCTCAGCACCCAACTAAGGATCTAAAGTTCGAGCAGACTCGATAGACCGTAAGGCCTAATCTGCTGGCAAATAGTATGTTAGTATATTATCAACAAAGAGGCAGACCTTCCCTTCCAGGTACTCTGCAATGTCACTTATAAAGACATTAATGAGGACTGGTCTCAGCCCTCATCCCTGAGGCATCCCACTGGTCACCCTCGCTCCTTGGAGTGAACTTCATTTGATTCCATGTCATAATAGTGATTGCAAAAATCACTATTATTGCAAGTGTATATCACTAAAAAGCAAATCGGCAATATACTTTTGCACTCCTGGCAAAAGACAAAGTGATTTGGAGGGGTGTGCCCCCCCGCACCCCCTGAGTAAAGATTACTAACTTAAGGGGGGGTACATGTTGGGGAAGTGGTACAGCTCGCATTTTCAGGAAAAGTTAAGTGCCTCACCTGCAGGCAGCAGCAAAATTATAACCTAATGGTCCCTAGCCCTGAACCCCATACATGCTCAGCCAGGGATAGCCACCCTCACTACCATGCCACAGGGTTAGTTTGGCTGAAGCAGGCACAGCAGTACCCTATGGACCCTTACCCTATCCTTCCCCTTCCCTTCACTATCCTCCCTTCTGGCTGCTCTCCCTACAGTTGCTTTTGCTTTAAGGTCACTACTCTTGTAGGATAGCCATTGATGATATCACTGAAAATGAGTTGCTGTTTTAGCAGTTGCTAATTTTCCATCACCATCATCACAGGATACCCTTCATTTACCACCACCCACTTTCTCCTATCTCCTAATCAATATCTTATCCAATTTACCACATTTGGACCAACTCCTAAGCAACCCAGGTTGCTTACTAGTCTCCTATGTGGAATGGTGTTGAACACCTAGCTGAAATCTAGGTAGGCCACATCCACCACTCCACCCTGCTCGAGTTCCTTGATCACCCTTTATAAATTTGCACCCGAGGGATTATTCACCCTTGAGATCTAGTTACTCCTTATTTCAGGCTGTGGGGGAAGGCATTTTATGACTCCTCAATTTCTTCTGCCAGCCTCTCCATCTAGTTTAAATGTTCATTGAAGTAACATTTAATTTAAACCATCAGCTGAGGACTGCAGTTCACTTCCCAGATGGATGCAGACCTTCAGTCAGCCCTGTATAGGCTCTTATCCTCCCAGGTGAGACCCCAGTCCCCTGTGTAGCTAAATACTTCCCCTCTGCACCATTCCTTCAGCTGTGAGGATAAGAGATTTCTGGTTGACTCACTGACCTCATATTGCTGCAAGCTTAGAGATGAGGAGGACCTTAGAGGAGCCAACTGTGCGGAGGGTTACTAAACGTTAGATACAAGACTAATAAAAGGGTTAATATGTATACCCTTGAGGAAAGAAGGGAGAGAGAGGACATGATAGAAACTTTCAAGTACCTCAAGGGAATTAACAAAGTCCAAGAGGGTAGCATCTTCCAGAAAAAGAGATGTGCAAGAATAAGGGGGCACATTTTGAAGATAGAGGGGGACAGCTCAGAGGTAATGTGAGGAAGCATTTTTTCACTGAGAGGGTTGTGGATGCATAGAACAGCCTCCCTGAGAAGGTCGTGGAGTCAAGAACAGTGGGGGACTTCAAGAATGCATGGGACAGACATAAGGCAGTCCTAGTGGGGGGTAGAAGGAAGTAAGCTGTTGGTTAACTAGGATCTGCAGCTTATCTGTTAGGTAGGAAAATGGGCAGACTAGGTGGGCCAAGTGGTTCTTATCTGCCGTCAAATTCTATGTTTCTATGTTTCTATGTTGCCATCATTACCAGGATATTAGTAACTCTGAGAGTGTAAATTTGATGTGTGGGAGTTGTGTAGTCCCAAGCCCTCTCTTTTTTTTTTTTTATTTAGATGCTGAATTCTGATGGCAGATGGAGCAATTGAGGGGAGTTGAGGAGACCAGAGTGGTGTTGCTGCAGTGGTCACTACCAATATGCTGTTATTCAGAGCCATTGGAATCAAGGCCAGGCCAAGACAGAGTGGATACAGTTGACCTCCCAGCATTCCCTGCATAGGAGAAGAAGGTTGGAGGTCTGGAAGCACAGAGTGGTGAGTGCCATGTGTCAGAGTGCAGCAATGACAGAGACTGAGAGAACAATTGCGTGGCATGCCAGAACCACAGCTCAGAGATCCAGAAAAATCCTAAAAGCCTAGAGGTACTCTGTGATTAAAAATTAAAAATTAAAGGGGGAAATAGATCAATATTGAGCCATATAGGGCTTGCTAACACAGTAGTTTAAGTCCATTAAATGACTGCCATTTATTTCTTTTTCACCTCATGTTACTCCCATAACAACTCTCAGCACTAAAACTTAGCACTGAAACCTTAAGGTTATAACTATAACAATAACCAACAATTTAATCATTGAACTACAGCTATTACTTGTTGGGTCACCCAGACATTTTGTTAAACATTTTATTAGAGCATCTGCAGAGTTTCTATTACTGCACTCTCCAGGGGCAAAGTGGCTTGTTGTTATAGAGCACCACAACTTTGCATCATGTAGCAATAAACAGGATAAATTGAGCAGAAATTAAAGGACTGGTAGCATTTTTAAGACCATTTTGTTGATTAATGTTTATAAATGTTAAATATTATCAAGTGATATTGATATGACACTGGGATTCTCAGCATTCGTGCTGGTGTGATGTGATTAAGTTTTTGAAAATACTGTAGTGTGCTCCCCCAATTACTATATGAGGAGTACCGAATACAGTGATAAATAGTACAGTATTATTGCATGTTAGTTTTTTAATTTTTTTTAGTTTTTTTTAGATAATTTTAGAAATTGTTAGGAAATTGTGTCTGTATGTCATTTTTTTGTTGTCGTCTTGCGCTGGGTACTTTGTGTACTTAGTGCAAATTCATTACATGTAGTATATTTTAGAGTGTTTGGAGCATACTTTTGCACACTGCTATACACTTAAGACCCTGGAGAAGAAAACTGACAGAAACAGGTGTTAATGTGAATGTGAACAGGATATTTGAAAAGTCATAAAATATTTTGGTATAACTTATACATTCTGTGAAAAACTGAAATTAGGTTACAGTTCATAGCCTCACTCAGTGCTCTTTCTGACTGTATATTTTAGATTATTTCAGATTTCCAGATTGTACTTGGACATACTGGTATAAAATTAATCATTTCTGTCTATGATCTTATGACTATAGTTTGGGTTGCAGTCATAGTCATAAGTCTCAACAGCATACAGTACTTTAAGCACCTTAGCACTTCAAGTACTTTTATTTGAGCTTGAATTTATTAGTGCTGTGCTGATCATATTACACTATATTGTACTATATTGCACCCAATCAATTAATCAATTAACTCATCAATTTACAATCATGCTAAGTATATATATTGTATATACCATGTTAGATTCATTGTATACTAGATTTTACCCACCTTGTTTGTATTGATATTTATAGTGTTAAGATGAAGTGGATTTACTTTTCCCACTATGCACGTAGAGACAAGGAGTGGAGAGGGGATAACAAACTCAGAGATACTACTTCAAGAAATACAGCAAAATCAGACTTAAGCACTGTACCCACAGAAGAGAGCTATTCCCCATATCCTCTAAAGCAATTAGCATTATGAAGACTAGATAAAACACTAAAAGAAAAGAAAATAACTAAAAAAAAAAGCAGAATGAAAAGAGGGACTAAATTAAAAGATTCAGGAAGGGCTTTCACACTGACAGAAAAATAAAAAATCACAACATGGTTTCAACCCAAAAGTACACTTGTGTTAAAAAAAAGTGAGAATTTAAAAAATGGGGGTCAGAGTTCAGAACAAATTAACTTAGGTCTAAGTAGGAATATGTCAAAAACTTTTGAGAATTTAGATTTTGTAAATAAACAGGTAGGTGACAAGCAAAAAACATTTAAGGATTCAATTGGAATCAATAAGGAAATAACGACTGAGCTTGAACTCAATATTAGAAAACTCAAATAAAATTTGAATGAAACTACACAGCGCCAGAATAAAATACATGAACAGAATCCAGGTCATCTAGACTTTTTGTTAAGAGAATCAGAATGGGACTAGACACAGTCCAGGAGTGCCCAGGAACCACTCACCCCAATGTTCACTAATATAACAAAAGATTTAGCAAATGCATTAAGGGGCCCTTCTATGGCAAACATACTGTTGTTTGAACAGTTAACCTGCATAAAAAAGATTTATAATTCATAAAAAGGAGAATGCCTTAAACATAAATTCTACCAAACAGATCTCTCTGTCTCCCTCTCTCTCTCCCTCTCTCTGACACCCTGCACTTGGGGCTCAACCCCCTACCCCGTCTCTCCAGCACTTCTATGCACTAACCCCTTCATGTTGCTGACAACTAACAGGCTCCCTGTTGGGCACAATTATTTAGTCTGTTCCTGTATGTATCTGACTGTGTTTTCTTATTCCAGTTTTAGTTTTCAGTGTATTTTTTGCATTCTGTTGTTTAAAGACCGAATGTACCCAAATGTTGTAATTCTAATTCTACTGCCTTGTTTGTCTCAATCCTTTGTATAATCACCGACTTGTTCTAAATGTACTAACATGGAACCTATGTAAAGAGCTCTGAGCTCAAATGGTTAATCCAAGATCTGAAATAAATAAATAAATAAATAAAATAAACAAAACAAATATTGGCAGCATAAGAAAAGAAGTTTGAGGCAAAGTTGACGAGATAAACCTGTCTCTACCCTTGATAAAAGAAATAAATGTCATTCCCCTTGAGTTAAAGAAGCAGGTTTACTCAAGACAAGAGATAACTTTAGAGACTAGTATAGAAGTAAAAACAAATGATAAAGTAGAGGAGAAGGGAGATAAAGCGATGGGAGTAGTGAGGGAAACATATATTGATAAGAGATGTTGTATAAGTATCTCATCTGAAGATTAATTGGATTTAGAGCTTGTAATGCTTCCTGTTGAAAATAAAAGTCAGGATAGCATTATTGAGGAGCTAAAAAGAACCAGTGCCCTCTTATGGGAGAAGGGATAGAAACAAAGGAGAAAAGGGAAACAAAATAAAAATAAATAAAAAAAAGAGAAAAAATGAATAAGGCAGTCATAGATATAACATCAGTAGAAACAGCTTAACACAAAAAACGAGCTGAAAGAAATGTAGATAAGGAAGTGGGACCTCATGTGGTAGAGAAGGTCAGTTCATACCCAGGCCAAAGACATGACAATCTTTACATGGAAGGAAATACACAATTGATTAAGGCCAATAAAGAAAGGGTAAAAAAAAAGAGGGAATACAAAGGGGTTACATAACAGGGTTAGATTTATGAGCAAAATAATAATAACAATTAAACAAATACAGAAGTAGTTATATGAAAGCATAAAAATAATAAAGACAAAAATGCATTACTGAAAAAAATTAAGGACTCATCACTGTGTGACAAGAAGGAAACAGGAGAGGTACTTTAAAATCTTAGTGAACATGAAAATAGTAAAAAAAGAACTACCAGAGGCACAGAAACATAAAGGGAATGGGGTAAACAAAAACACCGAGTTTAATGACACACAGGTGAATTTTAAAAACTTTTTGAAAAAACATTATTTTTCCAATTGTTTAACCACTTGAGATACACTAAGCTGAAAGCTTGTTTACAGGTGCAACCTGGGAGCACAGGGAAGTTAAGTGACTCACTCGGGGTCACACAGTATACAAGTGAGAGCTGTGGGATTTAAACCCAGGTCTCCAGATTTGTAGCTCAGAGCCTTAAACCACTGAGCCATACTGCCTCCCATTTGCAAATGATTATGTCCTACCCCTATATGGTGTGGGAATTATGCAAAATGAGATGGAAAAGGATTTGGAAAAAACATTAAAGTATCTGTTGAAATCAATTTTAAAAGGGGATAAGAAGAGAGAAATTACACTAAACGGCTTAAGTGTCTTTAGGCCATTTGACAAAATGAAACTAATACTAATTGTTTCAGACCAATTCTTTTTTTCTAAAAGTGTTAGAAAAATCAAAGAAAGAAATGACACCATCAAAAGCAGAAACTCACAACTCCACTCTCAGAAAGCCTGTGCCCAGTGACAATTTACAAGATAACAAAAACCACAACACTTGCACCTGGCTACAGCTTGAGTTTGACCACCTTTAATATTGTTGTTCCCTGAATATTATGAAATGAATGAGAAAAAAACAATATAATGTGCCATGGACTTTGTGTTTGGGGTTTGAAGGCTAGCAAATGAGATGAGACACAACTTGAGGTTTAAGATTATTGAATTTGTGCAGTATACCAGATCTAAATTTAAAGATATTAAAAGTAAAAAGACGGGAAGAAGCTGGACAAATAACATTACAGTTGAAAGATGAGAAAGCAAGGAATGAGATATTGTCTAGGGCCATCCCCTTGGATCCTCTAGGTATATACATATATAATGAGGAAGCAAGGAATAAAGATACAAAAGTGGGACTAAATTCAACACATTAGGTTAATTTGGTTGCAAATACAAACCAATATGCTATTTTACAAAACTATAAAGATGATTGACTTAAATGAATGGAAGGGCAGTGGCAGAGGGAAGTAAATATAAAAAATAAATACATTGGAAATAAAGTCTGAAAAAAACTGTAGATGAGACATAAAATCTCAAATCCTGGAATATTTCAGGTATCAAGGATAACATGACAGATAGCACGTTAATTAACTACATGAACTCATTTGAATGTATTTGTCTACAGGAAACTTAGACAAGTGAAGTTATGACTTTTAAATGTATACATCACATTTCAAAAGGAAAAGACTGAAACAGTGGGGAAGAATGTCTGGTGGCTTTATAATCTGGTGGAAAATAAAGAAGGAGTAGAAGATAGTGAAATCAAAATTAAAGGTGATCATATAGCAGGGATTAGGGTTATGGAAAAAAAAAGAAAATGGTAATTTTAAAGATATGTATTTCCACCTAGTAGTTTAAAATAGACAGCTCCTTCAGATTTAATTATCCTTAAGAATGTGTTAGATGAAATCAGTGAGGACTTCCCATACGATAGAATCTTGAGCATAGGGGATTTTAATGCTAGGGTTGGACAGCACCTGGAGCCCCCAGGAGCTACAAGATTTCTTAGGAGACCCTGAGTTAAATCATATTTCATATTGTTGTATATCTAAAGATAAAAGAGGTATGTTGAGGGGGGAAAAACTGTACAGTAGCCTTGGTAAAAGAAATGTTATGCTACTTAACAGCAAAATAAAGGGTGACAAATCTGGAAATTATACTTACTTAGGGAATAAGGGTGCTTCAGTCCTGGACTTAGTATGGGTATATAGGAACTTTATCCAGTGTTACAAATCAATAAAAATTAAAAATAGTGAAGAAACTGAACATAGCCCAATAATAATTAATGTGGACATTGGTAAAGGTCCAGCACCATGTAAAATAATTCATAACAATATAGTCAGAGATAGAAAGGATAAAAATTGGAATGTTTTAAAAGGGGAACTCTAAACACAAGGATAGAGGAAAAGGTAGAATACATAACAAATAAAAATAATAATAACTGCAGCCATGATCTTGAGGTCATGCTTAAATATTTGGCATCACTATTAGTAAAAGTAGTAGAAATAAAAAAAAATGTTCTTAATCTAAATGGTTTGACAGAGATTGTAGGGATGAAAAAGAAATGTCAACAGATATATAAGGCAAGTAAAACAAAAACCCTCACTAGAAAACAAAAAATGTCAAACACACCTAAAAAAGAATATAAAAGAGTATTGAATAAACAAAAGGAAAATCATAAAATCCAGGTGTGGAAATTATTTGAAGAGCAGTCAGATAGAAAATTAAAAATAAAATCTGGAAAATAGCAAAGGGTATGGATAATCATAATCCTATGTTCGAGGTTCATGTTGAACCCCACACCTGGGTAAACTATTTCTGGAATTTATTCTTTAAAGAAACATCAAGTGAGGAGATAGGTACTAGTGAAGCATGGATACCATTAGAGAACACAATAACTAAAGATAAGATAAGGAAAGTAATATTTACAACACACATAAAAAAGGCACCAGGACAAGATGGCATACCTATGGATGTATATATATATATTTGATATAGTACTTTGGACACCGTGTTTTCATCAAATTTTTAATTATAATGCAGACACAGGGAACATCCTCAATTCCTGGAGGGAAAATATAATTATGCCCCCATTTAAGAAGGGAGAAAAAAAAACAAACCCCAGTTTTTACAGACCAATAAGCCTCCTAGATAACTCATTAAAGATAGTCCCAGAAAAAATGTAAATGAGAGAATGTTGGCATGGGTAGATGAGAATTATATAATAGATGCGACACAGACAGGATTTATTCCTGGACTCTCTTCTATAGATCAGTGTTACACATTAAGCCATATTATACATAAATATTCCAAAGTCAAAAAAACAAAATTTGTTCTCTATATTTATTGACTTAAAATGTGCTTTTTACAGAGTCAATAGATCTGAACTGTGGGAAAAATTGAGATATTATGAAATGGACACTACTTTATCAAAAATAATAATTTCATTATATACAAACAAGTCAACTTGGATAAGATATAGCAATGAAGGGGAGATGATGGAGAAGTTCCACACATATTGCAGAGTAAGACAAGGTTGTGTCCTGTCCCCGATTCTGTTTGACTCGTTCCTAAATAAAATATTATTGAAACTGTATGATACAAATTTGCATATGTCCAGGGTAGGCTCCAGGTGCTGTTCATATCTATTATGTATGGATCATATACTGTAGTCTTGATATCAGCAAGTCTGTTAGGATTAAACAGAAGCATGGAGAAATGTAGAGGGGAATGTGAAATATTGGACCTCGAGATTAACTGTGATAAAACAAAGTACATGGTATTCATCTCTAAAAACAGGATCAATTTAACAAAATACAAATTGAATAGTGGTGATAAGACTATAGAGAATGTAATGGAATTCTCTTACCTGTGAATAACTTACCAACATACTAAAATGCCAGCAGAATAGGCCTAACGGTCTTTCACGTCTGCACATTTGGTCAGCTCCCACCCTGGGAGCTGACCTTGCTGCCCCCCTCACCTTCTCTGGCTTCTCCCTTCCCAGTTCCAGATAGTCTCGCTTCAATGGATTTTGCTTCCAGAACCCTTCCCCTGTACCTGTCTCACCCCCTCTTGAACCCCTCCACCATCTCTGCCTCCACCAGCCCCCTAGGCAGCACATTCCATGGCTCCACCACCCTCTCAGTGAAGTAGCACCTCCTCCTTTCTCCCCTGAATCTTCCCCCCTCCAGCTTCCACCCATGCCCTCTAGTGTCCCCCTCCTTCTTCCTTCAAAGCACCTTGACTATTCCTCCTCTATTTACCCCCTTCATGTACCTGAAGACCTCTATCATGTCCCCCTGGTCCCTTCTCTCTTTCAATGTGTACATATTTAGCTCTTCAAGCCTCTCCTCATAGGTCCTGTCCCCCAAGCCCCAAATCATTTTGGTTGCCCTCCTCTGGACCCTCTCCAGGAGTTTAATGTCCCTCTTTAAGTGTGGCCTCCAAAACTGCACGCAGTACTGGAGGTGTGGCCTCTCCAAGCAGTTATACAGAGGGAGTATCACTTCCCTCCTTCTGGAGGTGATCCCCCTAGTGATGCATCCCAGCATCATGTTGGCCTTGGCTGTTGCCCTCCTACAAGTCTCCGAGTTGTTCATCTTGACATCCACCACCACCCCCAGGTCCCTCTCAGCCATCGAGACTTGTAGTATTTGCCCCCCCAGGTTGTATACTTGGCCCAGGTTTCTGGCTCGCAGGTGCAGTACCTTGCATTTCCCTGCATTGAACCTTAGCTTCCACTTTCTAGACCATCTTTCCAGAGCCTCTAGATTCCCCTGTAGGGCCACCCTCCCCTTCTCCTCATCCACCACCACCCCCAGTTTTGAGTCATCCGCAAAGAGACTCATCTCACTCCTGATACCTGTCCCTATGTCAGAGACATAGGCATTGAACTGAAGGGGACCAAGGACTAATCCCTGTGGGACACCACTAATGACCCTCCTTGGGGATGAGACTATCCCACCAACTACAACCCTCTGGGTCCGGTCCTGGAGCCAATTGCCTATCCATCTGATCATCTGGTTCCCCACTCCCATTTCTCCCAGCTTATCCAGCAGATCCACATGAGGAACAGAGTCAAATGCCTTGCTGAAGTCTAGAAAGAGGACGTCCACTGGTCTACCCAGGTCCAAGGCACTCGTCACCCAGTCATAGAACTCCACAAGGTTTGTCTGACATGATTTCCCTGGGATGAATCCATGCTGTCTATTGTCTGGGCACCCTGACTTTTCCAGTTCCCTCCTAGCCTCTCCTTGACAATGCCCTCCATCACCTTGCCCACCACCGATGTCAGGCTGACAGGCCTGTAGTTTCCTGCCACCTCCCTTGATCCGCCCTTGTGGATAGGCACTATATGCGCCACCTACCAGTCCTGGGGCACCCACCCTGTCCTCAGAGAGATGGTGAAAAGCTCCACCAGGGGTTTCACCAGGACATCCACAAGTTCCTTCAGCACTCTGGGATGTAATTTATCCTGCCCCGGTGCTTTCTCTGTCTTAAGGGACCTGAGGGCTTCCCTCACTCTCTCTGCTGTGATTTCCACTCCCGCTACCTCTTCTCCTTGCGTAGCCTTCCCTCCTCCTGCCAGTGATGCCTCTCCCTCTCCCCAGACCCACAGATCAGTAAGGGTCCCCCCTTCCACAGTATCACTGTCTCCTCCCATGTATGATGCAGCACCGCCATTTTCCTTGGTGAAAACTGAGGTGAAGTACTCACTTAGTACCTCAGCCTGCCCCCACCGGGTCTTGTGCCCATCTCTCCCCTGTTTTAATCCTGCTAATCTGCCCCTTCACCCTTCGTTTTTCCCCAATGTATCTAAAGAACCCCTTGTCCCCTCTCCTAATTTCCCTGGCCAGATTCTGCTCCTTCCTTGCCTTAGCCACCCTCACCACCCTAGTGGCCCTTCTAGCCATCAGCTCATACTCCCCTTGATCCCTTTCACTCCTTGAGCACTTGTATTGCCTATAGGCTGCCTTCTTTCCTTGCACCACCTCCTGGACCTCCCTGGTCCACCAGCAGGGTTTTTGGGCCCTACCGCATTTTGCTCTTACTCTTGCACAGGTGCTGGTAGCATCCTGCACCCCTTTCCTGATGATTTCCCACCTAATATCAGCATCCATGTCTGACCCAATCCCATCCAAATGCTCCTTAAGGATCCTTCCCATTTCCTTAAAATCCGCCCCCCTGAAGTCAGTTACCTCCGTCTTTGTGCAGCCTTCTACCCCTCCTAGGTCCAGGCAGAACCAGACCGTGGCATGGTCACTTCCCACCAATGGGTGCCTTACCTCCAGGCCCCCAATCTGGTCACTGGCTGCCAGGATCACATCCAGTGCCCATGCCTCCCTGGTCGGTTCCCCCACCTGCTGAGTTAGGAATGCGTGTTGAAAGACATCCAACAACCTCTGTTCCCTAGCCACCGAGGATGTCATAGTCTCCCAGTCTGTTCCTGGCATGTTTAAGTCCCCCAACACCACCAACCTTCCACTGCCCAGTCTGCAGTGTCTCCCAACATCTGCCACCAGACTCTCCTCCAGCTCCTCCGCCAGTGCAGGGGGTCTATACACCACTCCTATTTTTATTCTCTGGCCCTCCCCCCCTTATTATCAAGGTGACCCAAATTGCCTCCACGGTTCCCTCCACCTCTTCTACTCCCCCTATGCCAATGCAGTTTTTGACTATTATTGCTACCCCTCCTCCCCTTCCCTCCCCCCTGTCCTTCCTGAACATAGTGTAACCCTCCGGGTTCAGGTCCCAGTCATGTCCTGTGGTGGCCCAGGTCTCAGTGACCGCTGCCACATCCACCGCTCCCTCAGTTAGCATCACCTGGAGCTCAGGCATTTTATTGCCCAAGCTGCTGGCATTTAGCAGGACTACCTTCCACCCTTTCCCTATACTTCCATTTCCCCTGCTCATGTTCCCATGGGGATTCTGTTTTCCCCTGGTCTGCACCTTACCAGATATTCTTCCCCACAATAAATATGGTGCACCAGTCAACCTTTTCCTGCATTCCACAAGAAATTTAAATCAGAAGCAACACAACAAAATAATAAAGAAGAAAACAAAAAGCATCTTATCAGCCATAAATAATTTTGCATATAAACACAGTGACAACTCAATTAAGGGATGCTTTAATCTAGTAAATGCTAAAATTAAAAGCCAGGTACTATATGGTCAGAGATATGGGGAATGGAAGATAACAGTAAACTAGAATCTACCATGAATCAGTATTACAAAAAATTACTGAGGCTTCCTTCTGGAGCACCATCTCTTCTAGTAAGACTGGAATTAGAACAATAACAAATTTAGTGCTGCATTGAGGAATGACTGATAAAACTTTGGTTAAAAGCATACACCATGAATGAATCAAGACTTCCCCATTTATGCTTGGAAGAAGCATTAGATTTTATGAGCCATCAGATATTCTTCCCCATGATAAATATGGTGTAACAAATCATCAAACCATATGGCTTGTTAAACATTCTCACAGAGATATATTTTAAACCTTTCAATTTAATAGAAAGTGTGATAAAAGAAAAACTTAAAGATATTTACTCCCAAAAAGATGTAGTATTAGGTAGGGATTATAAGATCAGCAGCTGGATGGCAAGTAATAAAAGGTATATGTGTTTTGAAAACTATCTGAATTTAATCAAAAAATCCAATAAATAGAAAAATATTAACTACATTTAGATTTGAATACCACACTAGCCATAGACTCAAAGGATTTTATTAAAAAAAAGAAACAAAGCTTTGTAAATGTAAACTAGATGAAGATAAAGTAACACATCTGCTGTTCTTATGTTCACTTTTAGCATCTTATGTCCACTTTTAGTGTCTTTGGGCCAACACTGTGGAACTCATTTCCACCTGCAGGAGGCCGCCTCGACTGATGTTTTCAAGCTGAGGCTGAAGGCCCACTACTTTAGCTTGTCTTTTACAGGGTGATCTCCCTGCCCAACCATTTTAATTACTAGTAGCTAATCTTAATAACTGTTATTCTGATTCACACTGACTTTAAAGTGTCTGTTGGAAGCTCAAACTTACTGCAAAGAACAAACTGCAACTCCATTTAGGACCTGGAAACCTGATTAAGGCAGGCCAGTCACACTGACTTTAAAGTGTCTGTTGGAAGCTCAAACTTACTGCAAAGAACAAACTGCAACTCCATTTAGGACCTGGAAACCTGATTAAGGCATAATACTGCAGAGCACTGGGTAAGAAGGGGGATACACTTTCTACAAAAAGTTTTATTTGTATTTTTCCTTATTGGCATTAAGCAGAGAATTGCAGGATTCCTTTAAAAGAGTAGTAATTTTATAACCAGAGTGAGATACAACTGAATTTGCTTGAGTGCGGGGGTTGAGACCTAGCATTTGGAAGGATATTTTTGTAACATTTTAAGTGTCCTGCTGGCTGAGGAGTGAGTTCATTTTTATCCCTGGACTCAGTAGAGTGGTTTGTGTTGGAGCCGTGGTCTAGCAAATTGTGGTGTTAGTTGTATTACTATAAAGGACAGTACTCACCAGGGTGGTGGAGCAGTTGTGTTTCTGATTGTTTCTAACAGTCACCAGTGGCTATGCACTACCCACCCACCCTTTCCCACCCCACACCCCCAGGCGTGGCATTTCCTTTATAGCCACAGTTCTGACATCACTTCCTCAACAGGTCTTGGGGCAGAACTGTCATATTCTCTAATAACCCCTGCAACGTGCATAAAAAGCAGTTACACAAAACAAATAATAATACATATATAATTACATATTGTATAGAATAAGGAGCGGACATGTGGGAGTGGTGCAATGCACTGGCTGTGGGGCAGCAGTTTTCTGGGAAACATTCTGGAAACTGCGTTGCTGTCCTATTTGTAGGCAACTGTCAGCTCTGAGATAGGAGGTTGCCCACCTCCAGGCTGAACTAGCAAGGACTAAGGAGGCCTCCCCCTCCCAAAGAGCACCACTGCCACAACCACGGAGTCAGAGGTTTCGGATTATGAAGAGCAGTAGGACCACAGTGGGTTCTGGGAGGGTGTGGGTGGTGGACCAGAGGCGAAGCCCCCCAGTTGTACCTCTACACAAATCAGATGCCATTCTGGCAGAGCAAGGTTCCTCTATAATGGCACCCTCAGTGGAGACCCAGAAGAATGCTGAGGACATCCACAAGGGAGACCCACAAAAGGGTGGCAAGGGACACCACAGGGGAAGGAAACAGCTACTGATAGGGGACTCAATTGTTAGGGGGGTAGAACTGGGGAAGGGAGAGAAGGAAGTAAGCTGCCTGCCTGGTGCCATGGCTAGGAGGGACAAGAAGTGAATCCTCACAATTGTAGAAGCAGCATCACAGGAGAGAGAACTAGATATCATTGTCCACCTTGGGACAAATGACCTAGCTAAGCATGGGATCAGTGCAGTGCAGAATGAATTTGTGGAGTTGGGAGGGGCCTCAGATGGGCAGCAAGCACAGTAACCTTCTCAGAGGTGCTACCAGTCCATGGCAGGAATGAGGCTAGGTACTGCACACCATGCAGTTTAATGAATGGTTGCAAACTGGTGCAGAGCACAAGGCTTTGGCTTCACTGGGGACTGGGGTCCACCTGGAGAGATAAAGGTCTATACTGGTATGACAGTCTGCATTTGTCCACAAAGGGACCAAGCTCCTAGGGTGACAGGTTTAAATGCTTCCTTGGCAAGCTTTTAAACTAGATAAGGGGGGGAGGTACTGATAAAAGGCAGGAAAAGTCAAGCCTCCCCCCACAAAACAGGGCAGGTAGTAGGGTAAACACTGAGGTACAGAGCTCAACACAGGGCAGGATGGGGGTAAATGGTAAAATAGATAAGAGCAATAAGAGCAGGGATGGGGGAAAAAGGATCAAGCCAACATTAAATGGAGGGCAATGACTACTAATGCCCGTAGTCTGGGAAACAAGCTTGAGCTAGTAGCTTGATGGAAGATGAACAATTGATATTGTGGAAGTCACAGAAACATGGTACACAGAGAACCATGAATGGGATGTCAACATACCAGGGTACACAATCTACTGAAGGGACAGGGAAGGCAAAGTGGAGGTGGAGTAGCTCTATACATAAGGGAAGGGATCAAAGCTACAGAACTAAAAAGTAAAGGGGAGGACAAGAGGCACTTGGTTACTTTGGAGATGGGGAATAGCATCGCAATCCGCACAGGGGTTGTATACAGACCCCATCTCAAGGGGAGGAAATGGACAAGAAATGATACAGGACATTCTCAAAATGGCTGAAAAAGGGAGATACTGTTGATGGGGGACCTGTATATGCCAGATGTTAACTGGAGAACATGTACTGCAGCCACATCCAAGAGCAGGGTCATTCTCGATGCACCTGCAGGGGCAGACCTTAGACAGCTAGTGCTGGAACCCACTCGAGGGAGCAATACTAGACCTGGTACTCTCAAATGGAGAGAGGATCACAAATTTAGAAGTCAGTAGACATCTGGGAACAAGTGACCACTGCACAGTGTGCTTCACAATGAGCACAACCATGGAGATAAGCCATACAAAACAAGGATATGGACTTTAGAAGGGCTGACTTTGGCAAATGGGTGAACACCTGAAGAATGCACTAGCAAATGGCCAAATAGGAGGGGTGGAAGAACAATGGAGAAAAATCAAAACTGCCATCATAGAGGCAACAAGTCTTTGTGTAAAACAAATAAAGAAAACAAAGCGGAGTAAAAAACCACTATGGTTCTCAAAAGAGGTGGCAGGGAAGGTTAAGGAGAAAAAGGCTGCATTCAAAAAGTATAAGGAATCACAGAGGGAGCATGACAGGGAACTGTATCAATTAAAGCAGAAAGAAGTAGGAAAGGCAGTCAGAATAGCAAAGGCACAAACCGAGGAAAAAATAGCCAACTCGGTCAAAAAGGGGGATAAAACCTTTTATAGGTACATTAGGGAGCATAGAAAGGTTAAGGGAGGGATAGTGAAGATTAATAAAGGAGAGGGGAGGTGGGCAGAGGAAGACAGTGAAAAGGCAGAGATATTGAATGAATACTTTTGCTCAGTATTCACAAAAGAAGTTGAGGAGCAGTTACCTAAACCAGACAATAGAAGCACTCTGGTAGGGGTTGATACCAGTCCATTCACAGAAGAAAGAGTCCTGAAAGAACCCTCAAAACTCAAGGTGGACAAAGCAATGGGGCCTGACGGATTCACCCCAGAATCCTAAAAGAACTAAGGGGGACCTAGTGACACCACTGACCACACTTTTAACAAATCATGGCAGGATGGGGTGGTACCTGAGGACTGGAGGAGGGCAGATGTGATTCCCTTACAAAAGTGGGAGCAAGGCAGAAGCAGGAAACTACAGACCTGTAAGTTTGACTCAGTGGTAGGGAAAATGATGGAATCACTTCTGAAAGAAAGAATTGTTCAGCACCTAGAGGACAGCGGGCACAGGACCCAAAGCAACATGGATTTACAGCAGGAAGGTCATGTCAGACTAATCTAATTGATTTCTTTGACTGGGTGACCAAAGTAATAGACCAGGGAGGGGCTGTGGATATGGCCTACCTAGACTTTAGCAAGGCATTTGACACAGTCCCGCACAAAAGATTAATAATCAAGTTAGCCAGCCTGGGAGTGGGTCCCAGGGTGGTAGCCTGGGTAGTGAACTGGCTGCACAACAGGACACAGAAGGTAATAGTGAATGGAACGCATTCCCAAGAAAGGTTACTAGTGAGTACCAGGGCTCAGTACTGGGTCCAATCTCTTTAACATCTTTATAAGTGACATTGCAGAGGGTCTGAGGAAAGGTATGCTTCTTTGCAGATGACACAAAGATCTGTAACAGAGTTGATACACAAGAGGGGTAGAAAAGATGAGAAGGGACTTGGCAAGGTTGGAGGAATGGTCTGATATATGGCAACTTAGATTCAATGCAAAGAAGTGCAAGTAATGCACCTGGGAAACAAAAACCCAGGAGAAGAGTACACAATAGCAGGGGAGGTACTAACAACAACAAAAATGGAAAGGGACCTGGGAGAAGTCATATCAGATGACCTAAAGGTGGGTAAGCAATGTGAGAAGTCAGTAAGGAGAGCCAGGGGGATACTGGGATGCATAGGAAGGGGCATCACAAGTAGAAAAAGGGAAGTGATTATCCCTCTATACAGACAGTTGGTGAGACCCCATCTGGAGTACTGTGTGCAGTTTTGGAGACCTCATCTACGCAAGGACATAGACAGGATGGAAGCAGTCCAGAGGAGGGCAACAAATGGTGCAGAGTCTACATCAGAAACCATATGAAGAGAGTCTGAGAGAGCTTAATATGTGTACCCTTGATGAAAGGAGGGACGGGGGACATGATAGAAACGCTCAAGTACTCAAGGAATCAACAAAGTCCAGGAGGGTAGCATCTTTCAGAAAAAGAGATGTGTAAGAACAAGGGGGCACAGTTTAAAGATAGAGGGGGGATGGCTCAGGGGTAATGTGAGGAAATTCTTTTTCACGGAGAGAGTGGTGGATACATGGAACAGCCTTCCTGAGGAGGTCGTTGGGTCTAAAACAGTGGGGGAATTCAAACATGCTTGGGACAGACACAAAGCAATTATAGTGCGGGGTTGCAGGAAGCAGGCTGTTGGTTAACTAGAATCTGCAGCTTATCCAGTAGGTAGGGAAATGGGCAGACTGGGTGGGCCAAGTGGTCCTTTTCTGCCGTCAAAGTCTATGTTTCTATGTTTCTATGATTCTTATTTATTCTGGAAATTTTATTGTGTTTTTATTTGTTGTTTTTATCTTTGTCATGCTTTGTTAGGTGCCAGATCCTCAGGAAATGGGCGCCCTAAAAATAAAATGTGCATTGCCTTGCCACTCTATAATAAAGAAAGAAAACATTTTTGGGGAGATTTAGTGGCAAAGATGTATATGGATGCAAAATATCAAACAAACAGCTTGCTTATGTCAAAAGAAATGTATGTTTCACATAAAGCTGTATCATACTGAGAAACTATTGAAAAAAGACAACATATAGGAAAATAATATACTTCAAATGTGAAGAAGGAATATCTATACACTTGAGCAATGTGCAGTATGGAAACCCTTTTAATGATTTTAATGATGGAAAAGTTATTGTTGTATTTGTATATGTTATGGTCGTATTTATTGTTTTACATGTAATGACCTAAATATAGGTCGAACAATAAACTAATTTGAATCTGAATCCTTTAACCATGACTTGAAGCACCTGGTGCAGAGTTCCCTCTACTGCCTCCTGTCATAAACAGGCAGTATCTCAGCAAAAGCCACAGCATGAGCTACCTGCCTGCGAACCCCCCCCCCCAGCTCCCTAAACTCACCCTGCACTATCCACCTCATCCCTATCCAGGCCATTAGTACCCAGGTGGACAATGACATCCAGCTCTCCCACCTATCCTGCTACTCTAGCAATCCTCATGAGTCACTTCCCATCCTCTAATGATATTGAGGACTATAGATGGATCAAAGTTTTAATTTGGGGAGAACATACCGCAAAGTCGACAAATTCGTCTCATGGAACACTATGGGAAATTTTTCGATAATTACCTGAAATTCACCATTTGTGACTTCACTTTGCTTTTGTGGTTTTTAAAAGCAAATTGCACTTAAAAAAACCAAAGCAAGTAGAGGTGACAAATGTGAAATCCCCAAAACACCACCCATGATCTATACCTGATGTCGAGTGGACCCACCCTACAGTTACAACAATCACCCACCTGCCCCCACAAACACCCACTGATAGCTGGCCAGTTGGCCACATGTGAAAATATGAATTTTTTTGTTAATTAAATTCCCAATTCCCTGGTGTCTAGTGGAACCACCACCACCAGACACAGTTACAATAATCACCCTTCCACCCCACCCCCCCACTGATCTCTGGCCAGTCGGCCACAGCCCATGTGTAAAAATATGTATATATAGCTTTAATTAATTTCCCCATTCCCTGGTGCCTAGAGGACCCCCACCCACACCGCCCCATGCAGATCAGTCCCACAGCAACCTGATCCACCAGTCCACCCTGAGTGAGCCACCAGCACAGCCTTCCACTCACCTCCACTGCTGGCAGCCCGACTGAGCGCTAATGAATGAGTGCATGGTTGTACAATCACATGCTCATTCATTGACAGCTTGCGTTTTTTGGGGCAGCTTTTCACTATCATGAATTTGTCCCTTCAGTGTGTGTGGGGGGGGAGATCTGGGATGTATGATTTTTGCAAACATGTTGGTAGTGAACTGTGGAATGAGGAGAAAGAAATAAGATGTGGGGAAAAACAAAAAAAAGGACTTTAAGCTCCCTATATTTATTTATAAAGAATATCTGAATGAAATTACTTGTGCACATTCTCTATGCATTGAATAATCATCTTGACAATGCACTATCTACTCTCCTTTTACGTTTTACACATGTATGTTAGAAGCAAATTCTGACCTGCTGATCTGTTGTTTTGTTTTTCCCTCCGCTTAATGTATCTGTTTACTTTTTGTACATTGTATGATATATCTGATGTACTAAAAGATGTTGAAAAAAGCTATTAAATGTTGAGTTAGAAAAAAAAATATATCTCTATCTATATATATATATATATATTTAAATTTATTTAGGGATTCAGATCATACCTTTGAGCTCAGAGCTCTTTTACAAAGGTTCCATGTCAAATAGTGACAATGACAACAATAACAAACAGTTTATATACAATACTCAAATAGTAGGTAGCTAGTATACAATAAGGTTACAATGCCATTCACAGTACCAAAGGTGTTAGTACAGCATCAAGAGCATTCAACTAGGGTAAAGGACAGTGTTTGTATGTAGCGAAGGAGATAAAGAGGTGTGACACCTGGTGTGAAAGTCCGAGGAGGAGTCAAGGTAAGGGGGAGGGGAGACTGGGGTAGGGGAGAGTGGGTGGTCAAAAGAAGTGGCTTTGTCTAGGAGATTGGGAGGTAGTGGTGGTAGGTTGGTTATAATGTTGATCCGGGGGGGAGGCATGCGGGAGAGGAAGACAAAGGCTTAGGGCAAGGGGGAAGAGTGGGGGTAAAAGGAAGGGGGAAGGGGAGGGAGAGTGTGGGTGAGTGGGCATTATGGGTGTTAGAGTCCTAGTGGCAGTCACAAACTGTCCTAGTAAGAAGGTGTTGCCTTAGGCCATTTTTGAATTGTGAGATGCATTGGGAGCTTAGAATGTGCATATATATCTGTAATAGATAACCCACTCTTAGGTGTGCAGTCGCACTCTGATATACACATGCCTCGGTGTGTGTTGTTACGCACAAGGCCACAGGCCAAGAGCGTCAATCACCCAAGGCGTGCATATATCTGAGCATGACAGCACACCTAAGAGTGGGTTATCTATCTTATAAAATGGCAAAATTGTTTTGGAGGGGATAATAGTGCAGGTGTGCTGTCACGCTCTGATAAACACATGGTCATGTGATGTGTTTTATACAGTCAGAACACTGGAGTTGGGCGATTTTTCCATTTTATAAAGATGTATATACTGTATATGTTTTCACATGTGGCCAACTGGCCAGTGATTGGTAGGGGTGTTTGGGGGTGGGAGGGTGATTGTTGTAACTGTGTCTGGAGGGGGTCCACTAGACACCAGTGAATGGAGAATTTAATTGAAAAAATATTCATATTTTTACATGTGGCCAACTGGCCAACGATCGGTGGATGTGTATGGGGGTGGGAGGGTGATTTTTGTAATTGTGTCTGGTGGGGGGTTGGGGGGTGCCCTAGACACCTTGTGGCTAACATTTGTGTGGGAAGTGTGGAATTTCAAGGGCGAAATTCCACACTTTGCATTTGATCTGATCTCAGTGAATTTGGCAAATTTCGTGTATTGAGCATCGCGTATTGAGTGCTATATACAAAATATTCAGTGGAGCTAAATTTGTTGACTTCACCCACTTCTATTGAGGACACACAGTACAATACAGTTTGATAGTCCTTGAGGGTACTTACTGGCATGCCTTCTAAGAAAAGAGTTTTACCATCTGTCCCAGGAATTGATTTTCCTAGATTTTAAATCAAATTCATTAAGTACAGGTGACTTTGCTCTCTTCAGACCTTGCCATGCATAACTACCTTTAAGAATTTAACAAGTACATATCATTTATTGGATATTTATGGTCTCAGATTGGGACCTCGTATGCTCTGTTAGGAAGATCACAGGCAGCTTCTAAGACCTCCTTTCCAAACTGGAGTCAAGGCAGAATTACTGAGGTGATGAATTATAATGGCTTTTATACTGGTCTCTTTCAAAAACAGAAACATTTTCAAGGTACTCTTCCCATTTTTTTACAGTCACCCAATCTCTAGACAGTCACAGACTACTAATCTTTGCAGTAAGGCTTGCACTATTATAGTGTTTTAGAGCACTTGGAAAGCTTATGCATGGAATTTTATTTTTGAAAGCCTTTGAGTTTTTTGTTTCATATACTGTATTCTATCTATGTCCACATTTCCCCACAGGGAGCCTAAGGGTGATATGGTTTTCTATGACCTTTTGATCACCCATTCAGCAGATAACCTACTTTGGTACTATCAAATTAAAGACATTCAAGAGGGTTACTTTTTTGGGGGAGGGAGGGGCTTCTACTTTCTTGCCCTCTGTTGTTTTTTTAAATATTTTTCTCAGTGCAGCTACAAAAAAAAAATGTATTGGAAAAAGACCCCCCTCTCACTGAATTTTGAGCATAACAGAGAAGTACATCAGGAGTCTCCAATGGAGGCAGATGGGATTACTTCTCCCTTAATTTAACATTAAAGAGACCTAATCCAGAGAATATAGAGTAATAAACAATTGAAAGTGACATATTGTCTCCATACGCATGCACACACCTGGATTGTGGATCAGGTTGCTATGGGGGCATTCCTGAAATGTGCCATCTTAAGTCCCTCAAAGGGAGGATTCTTTATCAGAAGCCAAGGACCCTACTACCTAGTGAGAGCTGTGGTTGCAAAAGGCATTAGTATTTAGCTCAAAGGATCTACCTTGGGTGTGTTGCACAGTCTGTAAAAACACAGAAGCTCTCTGTTTTCAAGGAGGGTAATAAAGCAGCATTTTGTCAACCAGTCAGGTGTTACTATAGGTGAGGATGTCATTGTTCATTCATTCTTCTCCCAGATACTGATCTGTAAAGAGGGTGTCTTGCCTGCTGCAATGCTGGATGTTCTTATTTTTTTACAAGTGTGTGTATCCTTAAGATTTCTAGCTGGGGACATGGGAGGTTGGGTGCTAAAAGGTGGGGGTAGGTTTGGGATCAATAAGATTCTTTATGAAGTAGGACAGGAACTGGCCGGGGGAGGTTGGTGATGTGAGTTTTAAGTGATGTGGCATGGATGGGTGGAAGGAAAAATTTATTATTACACAACCATATGTTTTTTATTAGGAAACCATCAAGAATTTGGGTGGCAGGAAGAAGATGGGTGCTAGAGGGCAAAAAGTTGGGGGTACATCACTTCTAATGTTGCGTGTTGTGGGAGAGAACATTTTTTACAGTGAGTGGGGTCACTTAAGCTGTTTAAAAAGTTTTTATTAAAAAATAATTTTACTATGTTAATTTGGGGTAAAACTGAAAAGTTTCACCCCCCTATGAACACTGTGAAGTTCTCGACTTCGGACCAACTTCACTGACATAGTAAAACCTCACTGGATCTCTAATTGTAAAGTGCAGTTCCCCTTCTGACATAGTTTAATATCAAGAGCTAGTGCAACCTTTGTGGAAAAATGTTTCCATAATGCAGCTGGTACAATGGAGCAACAATTTATATAGCCTCAGTTGAGCAAGAGGTGCGGGCAAGCAATCGTATGGTGGTGCAGGTCTTGTTGTAAACTCAGTGGTAAGATTCAAGAATCCAAACCACACTCGCTCCTTCCCAGTTGGAAATCAGGAAGCCAGGAAACTCTTTTGCTTCACCAATTGTTTATTCCATATCCAAAAACGGCAACGTGAACAGAATCTGCCATGGTGCTTCCATGAGCACCACACCTTATGTTTCACCCGTTAAATGGGCTTCATCAGAAGTCAATAAAGTTAACAGCTGGAAGCAAAAGTATTTAAAAACAAATGTAAATAATGAGTATTGTAACCAGACTTGTGATGTCATGATGAGGAAGTGAATTAGTGAGTGTATTTTTCTTTTAAAGTACACCTTTAACCATGAACTTTATTGACCTCTGATGAAGCCCATTTTACAGATGAAATGTAAGGTGTGGTGCTCATGGAAGCACCATGGCAGCTTCTGTTCACATTGCCATTGTCCAAGCAATCAACTCCCTTTTCTGTGGAGTTCCTCAGGCTCAGTCCTGTTGCCTGCATTGTTCGCAGTGTACTTGCTTCCCAGGGTGGTGTCATTAAATGGTATAGCTTGGGTTTCCACTGTTATGCAGACAACACCCAGCTGTACGTGTCATTTGCACCCGAGACTGATGGCGCTGTGGCAGTGCTAAATAAATGTTTGGCTGAGATCCACAACTGATTGCCTCTAGCTGGGTAAGACTCAATCCTGACCAGATGGAGGTGCTAGTGATTGGGCGTAGTCATCTATGGGATGTGGACGCTACTGGAATGGGAACAGGATTATTCTTGGCCCCATTCCCTTGGCAGCGTCCACCAAGGTGAAAAATCTGGGCATCATCCTTGATAATAGATTGACACTTGAAGCTCAGGAGTCATCCATCATCAAGAGTGGGTTTTACTACCTGGGGAACGTTGCCCGAATTAAAGCCTTGATTCTTCCAGATGACTTGCCTTCATTGGTACATGCTCTTGTGGCATTGCAGCTTGTCTACTACAGTGCTCTGTACCTCAGGGTCACTGGAGATGTTCTCCAGCACAAGCAGATGGTGCAGGATGCAGCAGCCAGGTTACTGGTGGGCCTCCCATGGTCCCTGTCATTTGACCTTGGCTCTGTGAACTGCACTGGCTTCTGGTAAAGTGGAGAATCATCTTCAAGGTGGGCTTACTCACCTATAAGACCAAACATGGATTGGGCCCAGGGTACCTAAATGACCTCCTTGCTCCTGCCACTCCTGTGTGCTCACTTCACTCCTCCACCAAGGGCCTCCTAGCAGTTCCCAGGGCCTGACTTTAATCCTCTGGAGACTGTGTGTTTGAGATGTTGGGCCTGGTATTGTGAAACTTGCTACCAAGATACTTGAGGGAGGTCCCAGCAGTGGAGGTTTTTAAGGAGGGCCTTAAGGCTCATCTTCTTAGAAAAGCATTTCCAGATTGTTTATAGTAAATTGGTTATCTGCTGCAATATTTTATTTTTTATTTAAATTTTGATATTTTAAAGCATTGTAACTTATTATTTGTTTTCTTGTTTCCATTTTTATGTATGTTTACCAATCTGTTTGTACAGTATCCACAGCCTCTAGGATGTGGTGCTCAAAAATAAACTTTACTTGCTTATTTACTTTAGTTATACACAGCACTAGGTTTTCCCCATCCCAGGTGCATGGCTTTCCACTTTTTGGCATTGGAACCCAGCTGTCACACCCTCAGCCATGCCTCTAGTCTCTCCAGATCCTTTTGTGTTCTTTCCACCGCTTCCTGAATGTCCACCTTGTTGCAGATTACGTGTCATCTGCAAAGAAACACACTTTCCACTCCAGTTCCTCAGCAATGTCACCTATGAAGACATTGAAATAGACCAGTCCTAATACTGATCTCTATGGCACCCTACTAATCACTCTTCTGTCCTCCAAGTGTCTGCCATTTACCATCACACTCTACCTCCTGTCCTTCAACCAGTTTGATACCCAGATTACCACTTTCTCCACAATTCCCAGGCTGCTTAGTTTCTTTACTAGCTTTCTGTGTGGCACTGTGTTAAAGGACTTGCTGAAGTCCAGATAGGCCACATCCACTGCCCTCCCTGGATCCACCTCTCTAGTCATCCAGTGGAAAAGATCTATGAAATGTATTTGGCATAGTCTACTCCCTAGGAAACCATACTGCTGTGGTCCTCCAGCCCTTATGCCTCCATATACTCAATCAGTCTCTCTTTTAGCAGGATCTTCATTAATTTTCCTACCACTGATGTGAGACTGACTGGCCTGTAATTGCTAGCCTCCTCCCTGCTGCCGCTCTTGTGCAGAGGTACCACATCGGCCCTTCTCCAGTCCTCTGGATGTATCCCCCATCTCCAATGAGTTACTGAATAGTGTTGTCAGAGGGCAGGCTAGCACCATGCTCATTTCCTTTAGAATCCTTGGGTGAATCCCATATGATCCCATCATCTAGTTCTCCTTCAGGGGATTCAAATCCCTTCCAGAATCTCTGTTCTAAAAATGGACTTGTGACCTCTCCTTCCTCCCCAGCTTGGCTGCTGATACTTTTTGGTCAATCCCCTGTACTATGGAGACTGAGCAGAAGAAAATGTTAGCTTTTCCCCATCTTCTGCACAGTCCCCATGACCTCTTAATTCTCACAATCTCACCCCTTTCTTTCCTTATTTCACGCACGCACCTGAAGAAAGTCTTATCTCCTTTTTTGACTTCCTTGGTGATCCTCTTCTCTGTTTGTGCCTTTGCTGCCCTCACCCTCCTTTTCCAGATATATGTCACTGTCCACCTCCATCTAGGTCTCTTTGTACTTCCTGAATGCTGTGTTTTTTTTCTCCTTTCCCACCTCAGCCACATTGGTGGAGAACAATAGTGGCCTCTTCCTTCTCCTTCCCTTGCTTACTTCCTTCAAACACATGGTACTGCCTCAGCAATTCCCTTCTTGTTCTTTTTTATTGGCTATCCATTTCCCCTCCAGCCATCTCCCCCTCTCACACTTTGAGGGTTTACTGAGGCAGTCACCCATTTCTTTAAATTCTGCCCTCCTGAAGTCTAGGACTCTCACTTTAGTGTGATTTTTCTCTTGCCAAATCTGTATGCCAAATCACAATGGGCACTGTGTCAAAATCCTGCAATGAAAAATGTCAAGGGCAAAAATGGCGCTGCACAGTCCATGTACTCTAGCATGGTCTGAAACTGTGCTAGATTATATAAACAAACTCAGAGACTGTGCATGCATTTATACCTGCGTGGTTTTTGACTGCGCATATGTGCAGTTGGGGTTTTGACCACATACCACCACAGTGTACAGTGATTACTTGTACTCAGGGGATACCCATAGTGACATCTGCAATGCTGTTCCTGTTCATAAATACCAGGTCTGGGTTTTGTAACCAGCTGCCTGAGAAATGCCCCCTGTAGAGAATCAAGGATGGCCTTGCTTCTTGTTACGTATACCAGACTTGATATCTCCAACTCTACAACATCCTCAGCCATGTCTGCTGGTGACTAACAATTTCAGACTTTTTAAGGTTGAATTGCCAAGCTGCCTGCCTGTCCACTTCTTCTGAATGAAATCTTTCAAGAACATCATATTGCACAATGCTGTAACTATTTTTTGTTTCAAGGTGGAAAAAGCTGAAAACAGCAGACAATGCCTTTGTTATTTTTGGTCCTGGCACAGAAACTTACAAATCAATTGACATGTCCACACATTCCTCCTATTCATCCTCTGGGGCTGATTGAGTATGAGCAGGGTCTCATTCAGCAGGGGAGACACCATGCCTTCCTTAGGAAGTTTACTGGTCCCTAATGAATTTCTTCTAATGAACATTCCCCAGGGAATTTAGTCTGACCACCAACAATCATGAACAAATGGTACTGTACATGGAATTCAAGTGTGCTTATTGCCTACTTTCCACTATGTGTAGTGACTGAAACAGCTTTTGCATTTCTAATAAATGTACATTCACCAAACCTACTTTCCATAACTGCTAGTTCATCTGCTAAGATTCATTTGCAGTCTTTTGATCACACTGTGTTTGATTGGGTATTACTTGCAGCAGCAGACAAACAGGATGTGACATTTGGCAAGGAAGACTCATAGAATGATGACACCACACTAGGGAAAAGAGATCCACCATCTGCAGTGGAAGAATCACTTATGATTGTAAGAGTTTTCTCCTTTTTGAACTGCTGTCTTTGTCTTGTTCTTGCTGTACTGGTGCTGGCAGCTTGTTTCACAGAAATCTTCCCTTCCATCTTAATATATTTTAATACATTTAAATCAGGTTAACAGCTGCTGAGCAATTAAGTCAGCTCCATTCCAGAAAAGCCCCAGGTATTGCAGTCTCCCTGGAGCAAATATTGTTGGTAAGACTGAGTGTAAGCCAAGGGCAAGTAACATCCTGCTAGGAAGACTACAAGCTATGGGCTACTTATCTGCCAGAGAGTTACACAAGGCATACATCACACAGTGCAAGCCTGATGTGATTAATTTTTTTATTGGCCTGAAAAGGAAAAATAAAAAATATTCCTGTTTGCATGCAGGGAACCATCTGGTGAGACTGCTTGACATGGAACAACTAAACTGGTGGAGTGCTACACAATGATAAAATGTATTTTTTGATTGTGCTATGAAAAATGAATGTTCCTGCTTGCACATTGGTAAGATGCTAGCAGGACAATATGATAGTGGCTACTGAGCTGAGAGAAGGAGGGATATACCCTCCTCAAAATGTAAAGTCTTTATTTAGTACGAGAAACACACACACGTGTGCATGCACGCAAGCACGCACACACTTATTTATTCATTTACATTTTTGTAACCAGATAAGCCCACTGAGACCATGACTGTCCCTTTTTCAGGGGCGACCTTAGTTACATGTACCTACAGGGAAAAATAAGGGTTCAACACATACGACTGGGAATTATACAAAGTTAACAAGTACATGGCAAAGGTTCAACCCATATGATTGAAAATTATAAAAAGCTGACAGTACATGACAAATTGTGTTAGCAGATTCAAAGTATAGCCACAGGCACAAGGTTCAAATTCATGTGTCAGTATAATGGGTACCCAAGCTGAGCCCAAACAAGGGGGGACTATCCAATGCATGAAGTTGTGAAAGCATCACCCACTGGATTCAGAGTACTGGGTCACCGGTAGCAAGAGCAGGTAGTCAGTTTAATCAGGTGTGACTTAAATCCAGACTTGAAACCAGCAAGAGATTCACAAACTTGCATGAAATGTACTTAGTATTATGAAAAAGATATATATTTCTGCTTAAAGGGAGATACATGAAATGGGTGGTGAGAAAACAAGTTAGGAGATACTGAACTGACAGAGACAGAGATACACCTTCTAAGCCTTTAATGAGAGAAAACAAGCTTACACCAAGTCTTCTGAAATGTATTTAGTGCTAAGGAAATAATCTGGCTTGTACAAAGTAACTAGCTAGCAATACTATATGCTAAGAGCTACTGAACTGACAGAGATATACTGAATCTTCTTGAAACAAGCATTTGTCAAAGCCAAATTGTTGCTTGCTTGTATTAGCATTGGAAATGCAGGAGTTAGACAGATGCAGAGTAGGAATGGCAGTGAAGTATTGAACTTCATGCCAACCCCACCTGCACCCTGCAGAGATGGACAGGCATTGGGTATGCATTTGGGTTGTCGCCCATAATGTTCATGCCATTTCACCTCACCCTATTCTGTAGACACTGACAAGTGCTGATGAGTGTCTTGGGGAGTTCAGCTTTACAGTTAGCCCACTCCATAAGGACATACACTGAAATGGGTGCAATATAGGAGATGGGGTGAACTCTGAGGCTGAAGAGTCCAAGGCACACCTCGATGCCTGTCACTGGATGCAGGGTGGGGTGGGTGGAAATTTCAACAGCATTAGAGTCAGCAATCTAAAGGCACACCTCTGATGCCAGTCAGTCTGTACAGGGTGGGATGTTATGGTTAGAAACCCTAACACACCTGGCATTTGTTGGTATTTGCACTACAGATTTTTAACATGGTCATTTTGTGACCCCCACCTCATGAAAGCATTTGGGACCTCTTATCATGAACAGTGGCACTGTGATTTTGTCAATGTGTCCCAAACTTTGAGTTTCCACAGTGACCGTGCCATTGTGTGCCAGATGTAAAAAAAACACAGAACAGGCAGGATGTGAAGAATGACAGTTGTACCATTCATAGGGAGGTGTGAAGAGATGGCAATGTTGAAAATCTGTAGTGAAAATATTAAAAATGCTCCAACTTCCAAGCATACATGGAAACTGCAGAACGCATGTGCGTAACACGGTCACTTAGTGGAATTATTTCACCAAATTTTCAATATAGACATTTTGTGACCTCTGTTCATGAACACCATCACTATGATTTTCCTACTCTGTTCAGAACATTGATTTCCCACAGCAGCCGCACTATTCTGCACCAGATGTGTAAACGTGTATTAAGGGGCAGAATGTGAAAAATGACAGCTGTACTGTTCATAAGGAGGTCTGAAAAAATGGCAGTGTTGAAAATATGGAGTAAAAATACTACAGATTTGCAAAGTTACGAAGGTGCGTGGAAACTACACAACGCACACTTGTAACACAGTCATTTGATGGACTTTTGTCACCAGAGTTTCAACATAGGCATTTTAGGACCTCTGCTCATGAACAGAGTCACTGTGATTTTACATACGAACATACATACGAACATATGAACATATGAATTTGCCAGCAGAACACACCAATCCATCTATCTAAGCCTGCCTGAGTGTGCAGCTAGCTTCCTAGATGGCAGCTGCCCCAGCATCCTCCCCCTCAGTTCCTCCCCCACTTGTCTCAGCCCCTGCCCCCCTGACTCTTCCTCTTGCTTTAACCTACTCCTTCTTAAAGCTATTGACTGTCCTACATGTTACCACCCCTTCTGGCAGCACATTCCAACTAGACACCACCCTCTCAGTGAAGTAGTGCCTCCTCATTTCCCTTTTGAAACGTCCCCCTTCCAACCTTAGTCTGTGCCCCCTCATCTCTCTTCCACTCCTCAGTTTAAACACCCACTTGGTGTTAGGTTTATTTACCTCCCCTCAGGTATTTAAAAGCTTCAATCATATCCCCATCCCTCCTCTCCTCCAGTGTGTACATGTTCAGCTCCTTCAGCCTAACTTCATATTCCTTTCCTTGCATCCCCTTTAACATTTTTATTGCCCTCCTTTGCACCCCCTCCAGTAATTTTATATCTCTCCTCAGGTATGGCCTCCAGTATTGCACACAGTACTCTAGGTGTGGTCTGACCAATGACCTGTAGAGAGGTAGGATCACATCCCTGTGTCATGATGAGAACCAACTTGTGATGCACCCCAGTATCCTGTTTGTCTTTGTTGCTGCTCTCCTGCACTGGACCAAGCTGTTCATGCTCCCAGTTACCAACAGCCCTAGGTCCTTCTCCTCCTCTGTGATCCCCAACCAATGGTCTCTCTTCTGGTTCTTAGCCCCAAAGCGCATCACCTTACACTTCTTTCCTTTGAATCCTAGCTGCCACTCTACCGACCGTATCTCTAGTTTGGTTAGGTCCCCCTGCAGTTTTTCTCATCCATCCTCTTCGCCCACCACCTCCCCCAATTTGGTATAATCTCTGAACAGACTAACCCTGCTCCCCACTCCATGTGCTGTATCAGAGATAAAGAGCCCAAATAGCATTGGGCCCAACACTGACCCCTGCAGCACCCAATTTGTCACTGCTCTGGGTGCTGAGAGCTCCCCCACCACCACCACCCTCTGAACCCTCCCCTGTAACCAGTTCTCTATCCATTTAGTCATCTTTTTTCCTACGTCCACTGCTGTCAGCTTCCCTCCTGTCTCTCATGATGCACTGTATCAAAGGCCTTACTGATGTCCAAGTACAGGACATGTACCGTATTGCCCCTGTCCAACTCTCTTGTCACCCAGTCATAATACTCTATTAGGTTGGTTTGACAAGACCTCCCTGAGATGAACCCGTGTTGCCACCCACCTTGGAGCCATTACTCTCTAGGAATGCCACCAGCCTGTCCTTCAGTATTGCCTCCATAAGCTTACCCACTATGGACATGAGACTTACCAGCCAATAATTTCCTGGCTCCTCCCTAAGGCCACTCTTGTGTATGGGCACCACAAGGGCCACCCTCCAGTCTTGGGGCACACACCCCATTTCCAGGGAGGTGTTGGATAGATCTGCCAGTGGCTCAGTCAACAGCTCCACCATCTCCCTCAGCACCCTGTCATGGATGTCATTGGGACTTAGTGCCTTGTCCACCTTTACTGCCCTCAGCCCCTCTAGCACCCTACTCCCTGTGATCACTTTGTCTGTCACCTCCTCCCCCTTTCCCCACCCCCAGCCTATTATGGTAGTGGACCATCCCTCTCCTTAGTGAAAATGGAGCAGAAGTACTCATTTAGAATTTCCACTTGCTCCTCTGCCGATTCCACCTTATCCCCTCCCCACTTTATCCTCACAATATGTTCCTTGCACTTCCTCTTTTCCCTGACATAACTAAAAAAGTCCTTTTCCCCTCCCTTTATGCTCTGTGCTGACCTTAATTACCTGGAGGCCTTAGCTTTTTTCACCCTCCTGTCCACCTCCCTTGACTAACTCCCAAAAGACTCTTTATCCTCTCTCTTCCCTGTTCTCCTGTACTTCTGGTATGCAGCCCTCTGTGCCCTCACCCCTTGCAGCACTTTCTTTTGCAGCCCGCATGGTTTCTTGGCTCTGCTTTTTTTACTCCTGGCCCTGGTGTGGCTACTGTGGCCTCCATTAGCCCAGTCTTTATGACTTCCCACTTTTGTTCTGCATCTATCCATGTCTTATATCCTGGAGTCTCCCTTGAAGTATTGCTCCCATCCCCCCAAAGTCCACCCTAATAAAGTCCACCACCTTAGTGCCAGTGCCTCCTGTATCCCTGCCCAGCATGAGAAGGAGCCACACTGTTTGGTGGTTGCTAGCTGCTAGTGGGTCATCCACACTTACCTCCCTCACTGCCTCCCCATTTGCCAGTACTAGGTCCAGAGTGCTACTAAGCCTTGTAGGCCCACTTACCAATTGTGTGAGAAGGCCATCCTGGAATGCATCAAGGAGCACCTGCTCCATGGTACTGCTAGTGTCTGGGGTGCTCCAGTCAGCCCGTGGTAGGTTAAAATCCCCCACTATCACCACACTCCCCCTTCTACACACCCTTCTTATCTGCTCTGCCAACTCCCCATCCAGTTCCCTGGATTGGGCTGTTGGTCTGTATACCACTCCCAGCCTCAGCTTTCTGCCCTTGGAGTCCAGGAGCTGCACCCAATGTGCCTCTTTCCTCTTCTCTTGTCCCTTGTCCCTTATGCTTTTAATCCCTTCCCTCACATAGAGTGCAACCCCCTCCTTCCAACCCCCAGGTCCCTCCTGTATATCCTGTATCCCGGGATTGCCAAGTCCCAATCATGGTACTCTTTTGACCAAGTCTCTGTCACTGCAGCAATGTCCACCTTCCCCACTGAAAGGAGTGCCTGAAGCTCTGCAGTTTTGTTCCCCAGGCTTCTTGCATTGAGAGAGACCACCTTCCACCCGTACCCCTCCTTCTCCTCCTTGGCCTTTGTTCCTCCTCCCTGTAATCCGCACCCTTTCTCCTCCTTATTCTTACTGGGTGGTGGCTTCTGTATTACACTCAGACCACTCTGCCTGCCCCCTTCCAGGGTTACTATGCTTCCCCCTTTACCTATATCTAGGGGGGTGAGCGCGTTAGGCTCCCCATCTGGACCTTTCTACCAACCTCAGTCTTTTGGCCACTCCCCCAATAGTTTAAATCCTTCTTAGTAGAGATATATGTCTCTAATCCTGCCTTTAATACTCCCCTCCCCTTCCTGCTCAAATGTAGCATGTCCCCTGTGTACAAGTCACTATTGCCCCAGACCCTATCCCAGTCAGTCACTAACCCATAATTTTTGGTGTGGCATCAATCCCTCAGCCACTTGTTGAACTCCTCAATCCTACCCTTCCTCCTCATGCTTGCACATGGTACCATGAGTACCTCCGAGAATGCCACCGACTCCCCAACCCCCTCACACTGCCTGCCCAACTACTCAAACCTCCCCTTACTACTTCCACAGTCTCCCCTGCCAAGTCATTTGTACCAGCATGCAACACCACATGAGGTTTCTTCCTTGCCCTCGTTGCACACTTGAGCAGTGCCTGCCCTGCCCCTCTTTCAGTCAACCTGGGGATAGCTTCAACCCAAATACGGCTATGCCTTTCCTCCCTTCCACCCCATCTCACCCCTTTCAGTATAGAATCCTCCAGGATGTGTACCCCCCTGTCCTTTACCCCCTTTCCCTTCTAATGCCCCTTCCACCACCCCAGTATTCGTTCTTCCCTGCCCCTTACCCCCGCCAGCTGCACCCTCTGTGACATCTGTATCTGTAACCCCTACTTCCACCTCGCCCCATTTCTCTGCCTTATTCCTCCCATCCCCCTTGAACCCCTTCCCAGCCTGACTACTTTCTACTGGGCTTCCCATGTTGACCTCACCTCCTCCCCTGCTAATTTCCAACCTCTCCCCTATCCCCATTGTTATCGATCTAGAGCCACCATTCCCCTCTACCCCGATAGTGATGCCCCTCCCATCCTTCCCCCTTCCCGTAGCCTTCTCTCCTCCAGTCACCACCCCCTTCTTCCTTACTAGTCCCCCTTCTACCCTTTCGCCTTGCTATCTCTTCCCCTACCTGTTGCCATCCCTCTCATGCCCCACTTGTCCTCCCCCCATTCAGTATGTTCCTGCTCCCACTCTCTCTCTCTCCCATAGCAGAGGCTCGAATCTATTCCTAGTCGATACCCCTCCTACATCTCTTCCCCCTATCAGTTCCCTCCCTCCCACTTATTCCCCTCCATGCCACCCCTGGTAAAACCCACGCTCCCTCCCTACCCACAGCCATCTGCTCTCTCCCCTGGTACTCCTTGTGGTCTCTTCCTCTCCCATCAAGAGGCCTCCCCCTCACCTTGGGCACCCCCCCTTCTCCTCTCTCTTTCTGCTAGTGCCTCTGATACTTGGGCCAGTTTCAGTCCCTAGTTGTTCTTCCTCCATCCCCCCTTGCCATCCTCCGTCCCCACCCCCAGCCAGGATGCCTACCATACTCATCTGCCCTGCCACTTAGACTCCTCCCTAACCTCCACAGTTCCTCCCTCAAACTAGCCAATTGTCTACAGACCAAACACCCCCCATCCTTCAAGCCCAGTCCAGGATCATGGTGGACCCACACCCTGTACACCCCACCACCCTTCCAAAGATGCCCGCCCTATTGACATGTGGCACCTGCCCCATTTTGACCCCCATCTTATGTTACGGGCTCTTACTCCCCATTTCTGTATACTACTACAACTGTTAGGCCCCTATTAACTCAAATTACTGTGCCCCCCCCTACACTAGTCCCCATACTGCCCCTTGCCGATCGGGTTAATTCAGTCTCAAATCTCATCCATTAGATACTGTATTACTGTAGCAATCCTAAAGCCTCCTTGTCCGGTTTTCACCCCTCAGCTACCATACTTTTTGTTCTCAGCTCTCATATAGTTTCACTTAGCCCAGTTAGAAATCCTATTGCACTCCAAGTATTACTCAGTTCAGTTAGAGAAATAAACAGAACAAATAAATATGTATTATTACAGCAATCCTAACAGTATAGCTCAGTACTTAACTCAGTTAGAGAAATAAACAGAACAATTAAATCTGTATTATTACAGCAATCCTAAAAGTATCCAATCATTGCTTTGTCTCCACCCCAGAGACCCTGCTGTAATATAGGACCACGGAAGACCCTGGGTGGAAGGGTGGGCAACTCTAAAGTCCTGGCAGAGCTCCATTGAGCTCGCTCACCCCCCCCCCCAACTCATTCGTTCTATTTCTCGCGGCGCTGCAGGCTGCCCTTTTGTACTGGGCTCCTGCCTGCATTGGCACTTTTTTCTGCCCACGATGAAATCCACTGCAGTCAAGACAGAGCTGTATTGAGCTTGCTCACTCCTCCTCTCTGATTCGCTCATTCTGTTTCTCCTGTCGCTGAAGGCTGCCCTTTTGTACTGTGCTCCTGCCTGCATTGGCATCTTTTTCTGCTCACAAAGAAATTTGCAGCAGTCCCGACAGAGCTCCATTGAGCTCACTCACTCCCCCTCACTCACTTGTTCTGTTTCTCCCAGTACTGTAGACTGCCCTTTTGTACTGGACTCCTGCCTGCATTGGTGCCTTTTTCTGCTCACAAAGAAATCTGTAGCAGTCCCGACAGAGCTCTGTTGAGCTTGCTCACTCCCCCTCTCTCAGTCGCTCATTCTGTTTCTCCCAGCGCTGCAGGCTGCCCTTTTGTACTGGGCTTCTGCCTGCATTTATGCCTTTTTCTGCCCACAAAGAAATCTGCAGCAGTCCCGACAGAGCTCAGTTGAGCTCGCTCACTTCCCCTCTCTCACTCCCTCGATCTTAATCTGTCCCAAACATGTATTTCCCACAGTGACAGAGCTATTCTGTGCCAGAAATGCAGAAACACATTTCAGCCAGGATGTGAAAAATGAAAGCTATACAGTTCATAAGGAGGTGTGAAAAAATGCCAGTGTTGAAAATCTGGCGTGAACATATTACACATTTTCGAAGTTACAAGGGTGCGTTGAAACTGCGCAATGCACACTTGTAACAGTCATTTTATGGACTTTCATCACCAAATTTTCAACTTGGGCATTTTAGGACCTCTGCACATGAACAGTGTCACTGTCATTTTCTTAATCTGTACCAATAACTGATTTCCCACAGCGACCGCGCTATTCTGCGCTGGAAGTGCGGAAACACATTTTGGCCAGGAGGTATAAAATGACAGCTGCACTGTTTATAAAGAGATGTGGAAAAATGGCAATGTTGAAAATCTGGAGTGAAAATATTACAAATTAGCAAAGTTACGAGTGTGCGTGGAAACTGTGCAACATGTGCTCGTCAAACAGTCATTTTTTAATTTTTTCACCAAGTTTGCAACATATGCTTCTTGAGAGCCCACCTCATGAACAGTGGCACTGTTATTTTGTTAATCTGCCCCAAAAGGTGAATCCGCACAGTGACCACAAAATCACCTGTCAGGATCGAATAATGCCATGACAGTGACTGAATTCATGAGGAGGGGACCCACTAACCCCATGTTGAAAATGTGGTGCCAAAATTCTCAAAAATGCACAAGATATGCACAAAGTTGAAAAAAAACCCTATTTATGCCATTATACAGCTTAGCGGTATTTCTTCAGTTCGCTGTTGACTTTGAAAAGTGCAGACATGTTTCCGGTCCATCAAAGATCATTGCGCCAGGTAAATATGGGGTGAGGGGAATGTGGGGAGGTGAGGTACGCAGAGGGTGGGTGCGGGTTGAGTGAAGGGCACTGGACACTTCGAGGGATCATTTTCTCATTTTACAGGTTTAAAAAACATACAGACAACGTGGATCAGTTTTTTACTTTTGCAGGTGTGTTTTTGGTACACTGGGGTGGGCTTCCAGTGTGCCACCGGCATTTGTGGGGAGGGGGACCAAAGACATCAGGGATTGGGCCTTCTGTCGGCACAGAAACGAGTGGGGGGGTGCATGATGCAAGGGGGATTGGGCATCCCATCTGCAACTGGAACTGGGAAGGGAGGGACTGAAGCCGATGGGGATTAGGCCACCAGTTGGCACAGTAACATGTGTGTGGGGGGGCACATGATGCTGAGGGTGATTGGGTACCACCTCGGCACACAGCTGAAATTGGGGGTGGGGACATTATGCTGATGGGGATTGAGCTCCCCAGTGAGCAAATGAAGTCGGTCGGTGGTATGCCAACAGGGGGATTGAGCACTGTTGACGGGTTTCATGGGGCTCTGATGTGGTGGCATAGAGCCCCCATGTGCCTTGTAATGTTACACCAGGCAAGATACCACCCTGCAATGATGGGTCGCTCCCTCATTACAGCAGAATGGCTGACTCTGCAATGAGGAGGAGTCCCCTGATTGCAGCGGTGAAATCCTTGTAAGTTGGTGGCACTCTGCAGAACCAGTGTCATCAGGACATTGGGCCTGCATTGGTTGAGCACTGCCAAGCCCAAAAATGCAGTGCTGGCATTGGCCACCACAGTGCCACACCTCCACAACCCGCTTCTTTCCTAAGCTGCCACATAATGTTTCTTGCCCATACGTGCAAGCAAACATAAAAAGGCTAAGGGCAAGATTTTCAAAGCAGCTCTATCAGAGATCCAACTACCCTATACTCAGTACTTACTTGGGTCTGCACCAGTATAGCAGCTGTTGGTTCATCAACACCTGCCTGACCTGTGTCCAACTGTCAGATGTGATGTTGTTGGCACTTGCAGAAATAAAGGTATTTACAAGACCCAATCTGCATCATTTTTCAATGCAAGGTGCCACATACTGTGTGCAGCTGTCATAGAACACCCACGACCTTTGAAAATAGTTCTGAGCAGCAGAGGTGCAACTGCTCCAGTAGACACATATGCACATCTTGCTCCTGCATCTGTGTTGGGGCCTTTAGAAATTTCCCTTAGCCTTTAATATATGACAAGTTATTACCCTACATCAGTTCTGATAACCGTTTTTTTATTTAAATTGTGTAATGAAAGCAACTGTTCCTGATTGTACACAGCAATGAAAACTGCAAATGATGCCAATGTGTGTCTCTCTTGTTCTTTATGACTATAGTACTTATGTCCTTTTTTAACTGAGGCTCATGATTATAATGGCTTTCAGTTGAACAATGAACTTGACTTGAAACAGTAAGTGGCTAGCAGTACTACAAGTCAGGGGCTACTGAACTGCTACTGGCCCACTTCTCAAATGATAGTACATTAAATTGTGCTAGCCCTTCTGGTGGAGGAAACATTTTACAAAAAATACTGCTCTCCTGCCATCCAAGCTACCACCTTGCAGCAGCTGGCTTTTGTACTGATAGATTGTGTTTTCCTTTTTAATTTCAGCTGCTTCCAGCACTTTGCAGCACACAGGGTAGTGCCCCCCTCAACATAGATGGATTCCTCATGTTGTTCATCAGTTTAACTTACTTTCTTTCTTTCTTTCTTTCTTTCTTTCTTTCTTTCTTTCTTTCTTTCTTTCTCTGCTAGGCCATCATATAGAGTCAGATCCAGCCCATCATGCAAAAAGGAAATATTCTGTCTCCAACACTGCTCTCCTTTTTTTATTTTTTTTATTTTTTTTTTATTTTGCTTCTTGGATGTGTTTCTTTCCTGTCTTTGCATTACTTGTCTCCCAGACTTGTACATCAGCTCCAAACCCAAGCACCAAACTCTATCCATCAGGCCAGTCCCTTCTGCTCATTTCTCACTTGCTGCTCCTCCCTGCAAATACATCCAACTCTTGCAGTCTCCTCTTTGCTTTGGGAATGGCAGTGAACAAGCATGTGTCAAGTTTCTGTGGAAGTTTGTGGCAGCTCATGCGGGTTGTGTACTGAGCATCCAATTAGTGAGGGAACATCTGATCTCCTGTTGCACGACTCCACTGCAACAATTGCTAAGTGGATGCAAGCAAATGCCAGCTGACCGGAGGGTATGGGATGGGCAGTAGAACTGTAGGAGGTTGTGCAGGTAGCCTGGCCCCAGTATAAACAGGGCCTTATAGGTCAACAAACTGACCTTGATAGTGATCTACCACCTAACAGGTAGCCAGTGCAGATAGTGCAGCACAGGTATAATGTGACATGATCTCGAAGGGCCAGTCAACAATCTGGCTGCCGCATTCTGCACCAGTTACAGATGGCAAAGATGAACCCCTGATAGCCTCAGATAGAGGACACTGCAGTAGTCAAGCTGTGATTTCATGAAAACATGGACTAGTGATAGCGGGTCACCTGGGGGTATCAGGTGTTTAGTCCTGACAATGTTTCTAAGACAGTAAAAAGTACTATGGACCATGGTCGACACCGGATATTCAAGTGTTAGGCTGCAGTCCAGTATAACACCAAGATTTCTCACCCTGACAGAGGTAAGCAACTTGGAGTACTAAAGAACAGTAAGGAGAATGAGTTTAAGATAAGTAAAAACACAATTCAAATCTACAAGTTCTCTTCTTCCAAAATGGCCACAGTGAAGTCTCTCACTGTTTCTATATATCTCTATAGTACAATCCACATGCAATGCAAAGTCTCCAAGGCTTTCAGCAATGCAAAAACGTGTAAAATAATGTCACACCATTTCCATATTACAGAACTCACGTGAGAACCACTTTTCACATGTTGTTCCTTTCATGAGAAAGTGTCCATTGGTATACACACTGGGGCTATGCACAAAGACAATATGAGTGATTCATGCATACGCAGCCCATGTAACTATGCACCTGAGGACAGTTGTTGCATGTACGGTATGCAAGCTGCATGGAGGGTTTTTCAAGGGACACAGGCAGGCATCCAATAGGATGCCTGTCTTGGGTACAGAGGTGGATCCCATGTTACAGTATGTGCTTGCAGGGGAATCTGGGAAGGCAAATGACCACTATGTTTTTTAAAATACAGGTCAGCATAAATTGCTGCCCTCAGTCCTCCCTGTCAGTCTGGTGGCCTGGAGCAACATGGTGGAGGGATTCCCTGTCGTACAACAGCGAATAGATGTAGTTGATGGAGCAAGTAAAAAATATGTCAGGGTTCCCACTGCCTAATCCTGTGCCCTTCCCCCTTCCCAGTACTCTACACCTTTGTAAATGGTGTTGTGTGCAGGCATGCCCTCAGTCCGGTTGTGCACATGACTACATGATCAGCCCAGTGATCAGGAGTGGAATGGATGCATGTCCCTTCCATGTATGCCATTGGGGATCCATGGGAACTCTAATGTATGGTTCAGGGACTTAGGTTTGCTATGCACCATAGATTCATGGTACGTAGGTGATCTGCACCTTGGTGCATAGGGCCCATTTCTCACAAAAGTGAATCATACAAAATAGTATATTTTTGCTTGCCAAAGGAAAAAAAATGCCCAGCCTACTCTTAATTATAAGTAGAGAATGCAGTCATATAAACATTGCCTGCTTTCATAGTGAGTATTACTTACTGCAGTTTGCAACTTTATAAATACATTTAAAAGACAAAGAACCTCAGTTCAAAAGCACTGAGGCAAGCGTTAGCTGGGAAGAATATTGGCAATATTGCAGTAATACCAGGATTCAAAGAAATACAGAATTTAGACTACTACTACTTTGATCATGAGTGCGGTATATGGTGCAAAATGACCTCTCACATAATCTACAAAGGCTGAGAATAGAAGACACAGATACATGTTTACACTTTTGACGCTTCTTCAGCTTTGCACTATTGGAGTACAGTTTGTGTGATTTTGTATTTCTTTGTAACCTGGCTTTATCGACACTGCTCTTAGTTGGTAACCCTTGTCTCAGTGCTTTTGTGCAGCGGTCCCCTGTCTTTTAGATTTTTTTACTATTTTGGGATCATAGGACTGAAAGTCCCTTACTCTGGGTTTAAATACAGATGAGGTACACTGATGTGTCTTTGCAGATTATGTGAGGGGCTTTTGGTACCATATATTCCTGCATAAAATAAAAGCAGTCTAAATGTTGTCATTGATTTGCATACACTTCCCATGATGCTTTGCATTATGGGGTATATATGATTTTATATGCACATGTGTATTCTATTAATCTTGTTTGCCTGCTTGTAGACATGCCTTAATGTTTGTAATAAGGTTTCTGTTAGTAATGTTACACTTCAACTCAGCAGGCACCCTTGCATTTGAATTTTCAGTTATTAAGTAACCATATCATTCATCAATACTTTACTATCTAAAAGTCTAAACTGACATAATGGCAAATTGGTTTAATGAAGCAACAACACTTAATAGTCACTCTATTTCATACTAATAAAGCTAAATTTCTTGTGGTAACAGCTTAATCTGAAGCTGCCACTACATTACTCATTCACATTGCTCCTCTGTGCCTAATAGCGATAGGCTAATATTAATAATGCATGCTGCCTTATGGCTACATTTTCATTCCAGACATTGGATCTGCATACTCTCATTTCTAATGCAGACTTAGTAATCAAAATATATCAAGTTTATCGAAGTCATAGTTACAACTTCTGACAGTTAAACAAGAGGTTGCAGAGTAACATGTTGTGAGAAGGTATATATACAGCAGTTAATTAAAGCAGTTTTTTTTAAATACTGTTATTGTTTACCAAAATGAATTCCTTTATTTTATAATGAAGTTTTGCTGGTAGCCTGGAATTGTTGTTATTGTTTCTATACCTATTTAACTTGTTTTTACTTTTACAATTACTGTACATAGCAAGAGTTTTAGTTTACTTAAAAACAATTCACAACATTTTATAAGGCATCTTTCATACATACATTTCCCCAAAAGCTATACATTTTAAAAGACACAATGCCGTTAGAAAGGAAATATACAATTATGTAGTATTTGAACAATTAAAAAGTGACCAGAGTGGGTAAAATAGGAATATGCAACACTATTAGTACTAGAAACTGGGATGGGTCTGTTCATGAAAAAGGGTTACCAAATTGTGATATAAGAGTAATTTTTTCAAACCCGCAGTATAGTAATTCTAAGCTTTTCTGAACACTCTGAACCAAAGGTGAAAAGTAACCATGTAATGAGATAACTGCCTAACAGAAACTTGAGGTAAAGCAACACAGTGTGGTGCATGCAAGAGTGGATACGAAAAAGTGTGGTGCATCCAACAGTTGACACCAAATCAGTATACTTCTCATAATCTAATCATTATAATCCTACAAACATTAGATAATTACAGTATTTACATATAAGACCATTTACAAATGTTCTAAGTTGCAATCCCCCCAAAATCAGTTTCAATGCCAACGTTGTAATTTTTTTACATTGTCTTACACTGCAGTGCACAGTTCCCCTTTTCACCTGAAGAAACTGAGACACACACACCAAGCACTGTAATGAAATGGCCACAGCCATGTGTTTATTTGACCTACAAAATGACCATTAACAAGTTGACGTGACATGCGCTGCCAGGTAGTCTTGGCTGTTATTCTCCTTTGCAAGCATATCTATGTACCAACTCCGGCCTTCCCTTTAACGGAGGGAAACCACTTAAGATTTGCAAACTGATGTGAGGTAACCAGACACCAAGGCACAAGGGACAGCTCTTTACTGGCTGCAGTGGTGACCTTCCCCTTAAGAGAGGCTGCTGTCCCTACTTCCACCCCATTTGGAAAGGGTGAGCCCTGGTAGGATGGTCCAGCTCTCCCATCAGCCTCAGAGTAATCTGGCTGCACAAGACACATTATTCCCTGCTCTTCCCTCTGCATTGACCTTCCAAGACTACCTTGCCACCCTATGCATCACTGTGACAACCTAAAGTGCCCTGTCTAATGCCTAACCTGGTCTCACAGGAGAAGTCAAAAAACCTAGAAAAACCCTGTAAGAAAAAAAAAATTGGAAAATTCCTTCTCAGACCCTAAGATGATCTCTCCTATTGAGACAGTGAGCCCCTACTGCCCTACCAGTTATCTCTGCTTTTACGATGGTGGGGCATTGGTGGATTTTCAGCTGGAGGGAGAGAAGCAAAGAGGAGAGCCCTCAGGAACCTGAGTTAAACAGTGTCCTGCACCTCCCCTCTTTCTTCCAGCTGCCCTACATACCGAATACTCCTCTGCCCCTAGTAGACAGCCTGCCCAGGTGTTACTTGAGGGATGTGCCCACAGACAAATACCAATTCAATTCTATGCATTGTGGGCTCTAATACTGTCATAGAGCACAGTTCCCACTGTTCCACATGAACAAACTGAGACACACACCAAGCACTAGAAAGAAATGGCCACAGCCATGTATTTATTTGATGAACAAAATCACCATTACAAGTCAGCATGACATGCACTGCCAGGTAGTCTTGGTTCATATTCACCATTACGAGCATACAGTATTAACACTGGCTTTCCCTACACCCAAGGGAAGCTGCTTAACATTGCAAACCCACGCAAGGTAACCACACTCCAGGTAATGAGGGATGTCTTTTAACCGGCTGCTGTGACAACTCAACTGCTACCCCAATTATGAAGGGCGAGCCCCATCCAGACATCCCAACACTCCTGTCAACCTCAGGGTGATATGGCTGCACAAGGCACATGATCCCCTGTTCCCCCCGTGCATCAAGCCTGTTCCCCCATCTGAATCAACCTACCAACACTACCTTATCGCCACAGGGTGAGCATTATCCCCAATGCTGAACCCTCCAAAAGCATGTCATAGAAACATAGAATTTGACGGCAGATAAGGACTGCTTGGCCCACCCAGTCTGCCCATTTCCCTACCTGATGGATAAGCTGCAGATCCTAGTTAACCAGCAGCCTACTTCTTCCTACCCCAACCCCCTAGAATTGCCTTATGACTGTCCCATGCATGCTTGAATTCCACCACTGTTTTTGACTCCACAACCTCCTCTGGAAGGCTGTTCCATACATCCACAACCCTCTCTGTGAAAAAATACTTCCTTAAATTACCTCTGAGTTGCCTCCTCTCTATCTTCAAATTGTGCCCCCTTGTTCTTGCACACCTCTTTTTTTGAAAGATGCTACCCTCTTGGACTTTGTTGATTCCCTTGAGGTACTTGAAAGTTTCTATCATGTCCCCCCTCTCCCTCCTTTCCTCGAGGCTATACATATTAAGCTCCTTAAGTCTCTCTTCATATTTCTTCCGTGCAGACCCTGCACCATTTTAGTTGCCTCCTCTGACACAGCTTCCATCCTGTCTATGTCTTTGGGAGACTGGGTCTCCAGAACTGCACGCAGTACTCCAGATGTGGTCTCACCAGCTGTCTGTACAGAGGGATAATAACTTCTTGTTTTCTGCTGGTGATGCCTCTCCCTATGCATCCCAGTATCTCCCCAGCCCTCCTTGCTGCCCTCTCACATTGCTTGCCCACCTTTAGGTCATCTGATATGACTACCGCCAGGTCCCTTTCCATTTTTGTTGTTGTTAGTATCTCACCCCCCATTGTGTACTCTTCCCCTGGGTTTTTGTTTCCCAGGTGCATTACCTTGCACTTCTTAGCATTGAATCTAAGCTGACATACATTTGACCATTCTTCTAACCTTGCCAAGTCTTTTCTCATCCTTTCCACCCCACCTTGTGCATCAACTCTGTTGCAGATCTTTGTGTCATCTGCAAAGAGACATACTTTTCCTTCCAGTCCTTCTGCAATGTCGCTTATAAAGACATTGAAGACCAGTCCTAATACTGGAACCCTGTGGTACCCTACTGCTAACCCCCTTTTTCAGAGTGGACCCATTTACTATTACTCTCTGTGTCCTATTTCTAGCCAATTCTTTACCCAGGCTGTCATCTTGGGACCCCTCCCAGGATGGCTAACTATATATTAATCTTTTGTGTGGGACTGTGTAAATGCCTTGCTAAAGTCTAGGTAGGCCATGTCCACAGCCCTCCCTGATCCTACTACTTTGGTCACCCAGTCAAAGAAATCTATCAGATTTGTCTGCATGACCTTCCGGCCAGAATCCATGCTGCCTTGGGTCCTGTGCCCTCTGGCCTCTAGGTACTCAACAATTCTTTCCTTCAGAAGTGATTCCATCATTTTCCCTACCACTGAGGTTAAACTAACAGGTCTGTAGTTTCCTGCTTCTGCCTTGCTCCCACTTTTGTGAAGGGGAATCACATCTGCCCTCCTCAGTCCTCAGGTACCACCCCATCCTCCCATGATTTGTTAAAGAGGGTAGTCAGTGGTGTCACTAGTTCTATCCTTAGTTCTTTTAGAATTCTGGGATGAATCCATCAGGCCCCATTGCTTTGTTCACCTTTCAGTTTTAAGAGCTTTTCAGAACTCTTTCTTCTGTAAATGGGCTGGTATCAACTTCTGTATCCAGAGTGTTTCTACTGTTTGTTTTAGGTACCTCCCTCTTCCTTTGTAAATACTGAGCAAAAGTATTTGTTTAGTATCTCTGCCTTTTCACAGTCACCCTCTGCCCACCCTCCCTCCCTTTATTAAGCCTAACTATCCCTCCCTTGGTCTTCCTTTGCTCCTGATGTAACTATAAAGGTTTTATCCCCTTCTTAACTGAGTTGGCTATCTTTTCCTCGGTTTGGGCCTTAGCTGTTCTGACTGCCTTCCAGCTTCCTTTGTTTTAACTGATACAGTTCTCTGTCCTGTTCCTTCTGTGATTCCTTGTACTTCCTGAATGCTTTCTTTTCTCTTGAACCTTCACTGCCACTTCCTTTGAGAACCATAGTGGTTTCTTACCTCGCTTCGCTTTTGTTTATTTGCTTTACACAAAGGCTTGTTACCTCTGTGATGGCAGTTTTATTATTCCCCATTGTTCTTCCACCCTCCTTCCTGCCCATTTGCTAGTGCATTCCTTAGGCACTCACCATTTTGGCAAAGTCAGCCCTCCTAAAATCCAGTACCTTTGTCTTTGTATGGCTTGACTCTATTGCTGTGTTTATTAGAACCATATTGTTCGATGGTCGCTAGTTCCCAGATGGCTACCCACTTCACATCTGTGATCCCTCTTCATCTCCATTTGGAGAAGCAGGTCTAAGATTGCTCCTCTCTAGTGGGCTCCAATACTAGTTGTTCAAGGCATGCCCCTGTAGGGCAATAGAATAACCCCACTCTTAGAAGTGGCTGCTGCAACTGCACTCCAGTTAACATCTGGCATATTCAGATCACCCATCAGCAATATCTCCCCTTTATCTGCCATTCTAAGTATACTTTCTATCATTTCCTTGTCCATTTCCTCCCCCTGAGAGGGGGGTCTGTATACAACCCCTATGCGGATTGTGGTGCCATTGCCTGCCTCCTAATTGACCCACATTGCTTCTTCTCCTCCCTGTTTACCCTTCTGTTCCATTGCTTTGATTTCTTCTCTTATGTAGAGAGCTGCTCCTCCTCCTCTTTTACCCTCCCTGTCCCTCCTGTAGATAGTGTATCCTGGTATGTTTACGTCCCAGTCATGGTTCTGTGTGTACCATGTTTCTGTGACTGCCACAATATCCAGATCTTCCTCCTCCATCAAGACCACTAATTCAGGAAGCTTGTTACCCAGACTACGGGCATTGGTACTCATTGCTCTCCATTTTTTGATGGCTTTACCTTCTGTAGCGGCAACCCCCACTGACCTTTCTACCTTGGTATTTTTCTCATTTTGTACCCTGTTTTGTAGGGTGAGGCTGGGATTTTCCTTCTGCTTATCAGTGCCTCCCCCCTTGACTAGTTTAAAGGCTTGCCAATGAAGCATTTAAACTGATTGCCCAAAAGACTTGTTCCCTTCCTGGACAGATGCAGACCATCCTGCCAGTATAGGCTGGTGTCCCTCCAGGTGGAACCCCAGTCCCCAATGAAGCCAAACCCCTGTGCTCCACACCATTTTTCAACCATTTGTTAAACTGCATGGTAAAGTAGCCTCGCCTCACTCATGCCACTGACAGGCAGCACTCTGAGGAAGGATACTGTGTGTGCTACTTGTCTTAAGCCCCTCCCCAACTCTACAAAGTCCTTTGCACTGCTCTAATCTCATGATGAGCCAAGTCATTTGTCCCTAGGTGGACAATGATGTCCAGCTCAGACTCCCGTGCAACTGTTCTCGTGATCCTAAGGATGCGCTTCCTGTCCCTCCAAGCCATGGCACCAGGCAGGCACCTTACTTCAGTTTTCACTGCTCCCCCCAGTTCTATCCCCCTAATAATTAAGTCCCCCACCAGGAGCTGCTTTCTTTCCCTGTGGTGCCCTCTGCCTCCATCCTGAGGGCCTCCCTTGTGACATGAGGCAGTATAGCGCAGTGGTCTAAGGCTCTGAGCTGCAAATTTGGTGATATCCAGCAGACCTGACCTGGGTTTGAATCCCACAGCTTCCACTTGCATACTGTGTGACCCTGAGCAAGTCACTTAACCTCCTTGTGCTCCCAGGTCGCTCCTGTAAAAAAGCTTTCAGCTTAGTGTGCTATACCTGGTTAAACAACGAAATAAAATAAATAAATAAATAGTTGTCTGCACCCTCCTTAGTCTCCTCTGTGGGTGCATCCGTAGGGGAACTATGCTCCGCCAGAATGGTGTATGGATTGTGGAGTGTAACAACTGACTGGGTGTGCCTCTGTTCCACCACCCTAACCCTCCCTGAGCCCACTGTGGTCCAACTGCTGTGCTTTCTTCGCAACCTCTGAGGTAGTGGTGGTGGTGGCTGTGGTGCTTCCTGGATGGGGGAGGTTCCCTTGCCACTGTCCAGTGTGGCCTGAAGATGGGCAACTTCCTCCCTCAGGGCAGATAGTTGTCTGCAAACAGGGCAGCATCTCAGCCTCCAGAAAGACTCCCGGAAGACTGCTGCCCCACAGCCATTACATTGTACTACTCCCCACATAACTGTCTACCTTGTTTAGTTTTTTTTTGTGTGTGTGTGTGTGTGATTGGTGCGTTATATAGAAATATAGGTATTTATATAATGTGTATGCTTATATTGTCAGTGCAGTGTGCTAGACAGGATATGACAGTGATGTGTACCTTGCCCTCTTGAGGAAATGATGTCAGAACCCCAGGTATAAATGAACTATTTCCAGGGTGGGGGTGAGGCGTGGAAGGGGTTGGGCCTAAACTGTGCCCTCACAAAACAATCAGCTAAACGCTCTGACCTACCGATGCGATGAGTGCCTTCCTGTCAGCAAGATGCCATACTCGACAATTTGTAATACTGCTTCAAACCAATTTGACAGATAAAATACCCTGCTAATCAAACAGATAAAAATCCAAACATCCAAGTCAGACACAGGTAAACCTCCCCAGCCCCAAAAGAGCCTGGTGACTTGTGCTCTGAAAACAGTCAGGCCCAAAACACATCAGCTGTGCAGAAGGGCAGACACAGAAAACAGTATTTAGCCTATGTGGGTTTAAACTCTTCCTGCACTGAAAACCTTAACACTTGTAACACAAGTAAAGCAAACTCCACCTCCTCTGTTGATTGAAAGACTGCCTTTCTGATAATTCTAAGTTGCTTATTTCACCCTTCAGTTAGAAGTATCCTCCACCTGAAGAATATTAACTTTCCTAAGGAATCTGCTTCAACCCAAAGACAATTGTAAATTGTAAAGTTCACCTCCCTCTGTTGTGAGCACTACTCACTTTCTTGCAAATCTTAAGTCCAGTGTTGCAGCTTGCAGCCAGAGGTAGCTTCACCTGAAGACTATGAGGTTATCTGATGAGCCTGCTAAAATTAGTACTTTTATCAAGGTCTGTAAAATTCTTCCAGAGCTATTGGCTGTTAAGTAGCTGTGATGTAAGCACTTCCTCACAGTCTGGCTTGGCCTTTATACTGCACACTGAGGTAAACAAAAGAAAAACCAGTTTCCACCCCTAGGGACTGTCTGGGTCCAATACACAGCCTGTAACCTGCTCTCAATTCAGGGCTTATGACAAATTCTTAACTCACAGTATTACAAATATTGCAATGCAAACAGTCAATCACTAACTCCAATCAAGTCAGAAGGGCAAAAACACAGAAAACAGTAAAATCTTAACAATTGTAACAAGTAAAGCAAACTCCACCTCCCTCTGTTGATTGAAAGACTGCCTTTTCTGATAATTCTAAGTCATGCCACAATTCTCTCCACTGCCCACTGTATGTCATCTAAAACATATCTAAACCTACTGTAGACAAGTGCACACCATACTTTGCATACAGCATGTGTTCCTTAATTCTAATACAATCCTGCCTTAGGATAGACCCCCCAAGAGTGTCCATAAACAGGTGCATCACTGCATTCTGAATCCATTGGATCTTCTTCATAGTTCCTTACACCTCTTTGAATCCAGAAATAGATTTGCTGCTCCCTGGAGCAGACCTTCATGGATGGCCAGCCAATGAACAAAGGAATGACCACATACACCCAAATCCATTCCTTCTGGGAATGGACACCTGCCAAAAAAAACACAGAGTTAAACCATGTTCCACCTCATGTAACCTTCAAAAGCCTGTGACTGCCAAAGCCCTAGGGCCTTGATCTGCTCATCCATGAACCCTTCCAGCCCGGTATGTGATGCTCTCCCAACCAGAAATAATGGATGTTAAACTCCTTCAAGTTCACCACCAGTCTCTCTAAGTTCATGCTCAATACATGCCTGAATTGACACGTCATAACCAGGGACACATCCTCATGCTAGAAGAATGCTGTACCACTGGCTGGCCTCTGTGCAAATTAGGCCCTGGTATCCATCCTGCTTGTGCCTGGGTCTTTGGTTTTGTCACATGTCGGTAGCACACCCAGTTCAGCAATAATATCTGAAATGCATCCATGAGCTGAATGCAGTTCCTGGTACTGTCCTTCCCCACAATGATGTCATTTAAAAAATGCATTACCTAAGCTCTATGTGCCCACTGTGTGGTGGCCCAGTGCATGAGAAAACTGAATTACTTGAACACCGAGCATGCCACAGCACAACTCATGGGTATGCATTTGTCAGTTTTGCCCCTTGAACTTCACGTCCAACAGGTCCATCATCCAGGTGCACCGATAACAATTGAAAGGATGACTATGTCTGACCAGCAACTTCCATCTTCATGACCTGATGCTGAAAATGTAACCAATACACAAACACAACATCACCCTGGCTGCTGATCAGGCTTCTGTTTTAACTTCACCCAGGGTCCTACATAGAAACATAGAATTTGATGGCACATAAGGACTGCTTGGCCCACCTAGTCTGCCCATTTCTCTACCTGATGGATAAGCTGCAGATTCTAGTTAATCAACAGCTTACTTCCTCCTACCCCACTAGAATTCCCTTATGCCTGTCCCATGCATTCTTGAATTCTCCTACTGTTCCTGACTCCACAACCTCCTCAGGAAGGCTGTTCCATGCATCCACAACCCTCTCTGTGGAAAAATACTTTCTAACATTACCTCTGAGCCATCCCCCCCTATCTTCAAATTGTGCCCCCTTGTTCTTGCACATCTCTTCTTCTGAAAGATACTACTCTCTTGTACTTTGTTAATTCCCTTGAGATACTTGAAAGTTTCTATCCTGTCCCCTCTCCTCCTTTCCTCAAGGTTATACATATTAAGCTGCTTTAGTCTCTCCTCATATGTCTTCTGGTGCAGACCCTGCACCATTTTGGTTGCCCTCCTCTGAACAGCCTCCACTCTGTCTATGTCTTTGCAGAGATGAGGTCTCCAGAATTGCACGCAGTACTCCAGATGGGGTCTCACTAACTGTCTGTACAGAGGGATAACAACTTCCTGTTTTCTACTGTTGATGCCTCTCCCTATGCATCCCAGTATCCCCCAGCCCTCCTTACTGCCTTCTCACATTGCTTGCCCACCTTTAGGTCATTTGATATAATTAGTCCTAGGTCTCTTTTGATATTTGTTGTTGTTATTAACTCACCCCCCATTGTGTACTCTTCCCCTGGGTTTTTGTTTCCCAGATGCATTACCTTGCACTTCTTTGTATTGAATCTGAGCTGCCACATATTTGACCATTCCTCCAACCTTGCCAAGTCCCTTTTCATTCTTTTCACCCCACCATGTGTATCAACCCTGTTGTAGATCTTTGTGTCATCTACAAAGAGGCATATCTTTCCTTCTAGGTGCTCTCCAATGTCACTTATAAAGACATTAAAGAGGACCGGTCCCAGTACTGAACCCTGCAGTACCCCACTAGTTACCTTCCTTTCTTCACTGTGGACTCCATTTACTATTACCCTTTGCATCCTGTTGTCCAGCCATTTTTTTATCCAGGCTACCACCTTGGGACCCACTCCAAGGCTGGCTAACTTGTATATTAATCTTTTGTGTGAGACTGTGTCAAATGCCTTGCTAAAATCTAGGTAGGCCATATCCACAGCCCCTCCCTGGTCTACTACTTTGGTCACCCAGTCAAAGAAATCTATTAGGTTCATCTGACATGACCTTCCTGCTGTGAAACCATGCTGTCTTGGGTCCTGTGCCCCACTGGTCTCTAGGTACTCAATAATTCTTTCCTTCAGAAGTGATTCCATCATTTTCTCTACCACTGAAGTCAAACTAACTGGTCTGTAGTTTCCTGCCTCTGACCTGCTCCCATGTTTGTGAAGTGGAATCACATTTGCCCTCCTCCAGTCCTCAGGTACCACCCCATCCTCACATGATTTGTTAAAGAGAGTAGCCAGTGGTGTTACTAGTTCTACTCTTAGTTCTTTTAGAATTCTTGGGTGAATCCTATCAGGCCCCATTGCTTTGTCCACCCTCAGTTTCAAGAGTTCTTTCAAAACCCTTTCTTCTGTGAATGGACTGGTATCGACCCCCCTATTCAGAGTTTCTCCCTTGTTTGGTTTAGGTACCTCCCTCCTCTTCCTTGTTGTGAACACTGAGCAGAAATATTCATTCAGTATCCCTGCTTTTCATTGTCACCCTCTACCCACATTCCCTCCCTTTATTAAGTCTCTGTATCCCTCCCTTGGTCTTTCTTCACTCCCTAATGTACCTATAAAAGGTTTTATCCCCTTCTTAACAGAGTTGGCTATCTTTTCCTCAGCTTGTGCCTTTGCTATTCTGCCTGTCTTCCCTGCCTCTTTTTGCTTTAACTGATAAAGTTCTCTGTCCTGCTCCTTCCGTGTTTCCTTATATTTTCTGAATGCTATCCTTTTCTCCTTAACCATCCCTGCCACCTCTTTTGAGAACCATAGTGTTTTTTTCCTTCATTTTGTTTTGTTGATTTGCTTCACACAAAGGCTTGTTGCCTCTGTGATGGCTGTTTTGATTATTCCCCATTGTTCCTCCACCCCTCCTTCTTGCCTGTTTGCTAGTGCTTTTATGAGGCACTCTCTCATTTTCCCAAAGTCAGCCTTCCTAAAGTCCAATACTCTTGCTTTTGTATGGCTTGACTCTATGGCTGTGTTTATTGTGAACCACACTGTTTGATGGTCATTTGTTCCCAGATGGCTACCCACTTCTAAATCTGAGATCCTTTCTCCTTCCCCATTTGACAGTTCCAGGTCTAAGATTGCTCCCTCCTGAGTGGGTTCCAACACTAGCTGTCTGAGGCATGCCCCCTGTAGGGCATCAAGAATGACCCTGCTCTTGGATGTGCCTGCAGCAAAGGTACTCCAGTTAACATCTGGCATATTCAGGTCCCCCATCAACAATATCTCCCCTTTTTCTGCCATTTTAAGGATGCCTTCTATCATTTCCTTGTCTATTTCCTCCCCCTGAGATGAGGGTCTGTACACAACCCCCATGTGGATTGTGGTGCCATTTTCTGTCTCCAGGATGACCCATAGTGACTCATCAACTTCCTGTTTACTCTTTAGTTCTGTTGCCTTAATCCCTTCCCTTATATAGAGTGCTACATTTCCTCCTCTTTTACCCACCCTGTCCCTCCTGTAGACTGCATATCCTGGTATGCTGACATCCCAGTCATGGTTCTTTGTGTACCATGTTTCAGTGACTGCCACAATATCCAGGCATCCCTGTTCCATCAAGGCCACTAGTTCAGTGAGCATGTTGCACAGACTGCGGGCATTGGTACTCATCACCTTCCATTTATTTTTTATGGCCTTACCCCTTTTAGCCCCATCCCTGTCCTTACCACCTTTTTCTGCATTTATTCCTGTCCTGCTCCCTACTGACTTCTTTACCTTGGAGTTTACCTCTCTAACTACTGTGTTTTGTGGCAGGAGGCTGGGATATTCCTGCTCCTTTTCAGTGCCTCCCACCTTGGCTAGTTTAAATGCTTGCCAATGAAGCATTTAAACTTGTCACCTAGGATTCTGGTTCCCCCCGGACAGATGCAGACCATCACATCAGTATAAGCATGCATCCCTCCAGGTGGCTCCCCAGTCCCAATGAAGCCAAAACCCTGAGCTCCACACCAGTTTTTCAACCATTCATTGAATCCCATTGTGCAGAATCCTCTAGCATCATCCTTGCCAATGACAGGCAGCACCTCTGAGAAGGTTACCGTACATGCTACTTGTCTAAGGCCCCTCCCCAACTCCAAAAACTCCTCCTGCACTGGTCTGATCCCATTCACAACTAGGTCATTTGTCCCCAGGTGGACAATGACATCCAGCTCCCTCCCTCGTGCAGCTGCTCCTGTGATCCTGAGGATTTGCTTCCTGTCCCTCTGAGCCATGGTGCCAGGCAGGCACCTTACCTCCCTAGCCCCATCATCCACCACTTCTACCCCCCAATGACTGAGTCCCCTACCAGGAGTTGTTTCCTCCCCCCTGTGGGGTCTCATGCCAACCTCCTGTGGGTCTTCTTTATGGAGATTCCCAGCATCCTCCTTGTTCTCCACTGCAGGTGCCTCCATAGAGGAACCACTCTTTGCCAGAACAGCATATGAATTGTGAAGAGGTACAATTGGAGGGATGCACCTCTGTTCCACCACCCTCTCCCTCCCTGAGCCCACCTTGGTCCAACTCCTCCTTTTTCTTGGCAACCTCTGAGGTAATGGTGGTGGCCCTGGTGGTCCCTGGGTGGGGAAAGAGGTTTCACAAATCCTAGCCAGGTCAGCCTGGAGAAGGGCAATCTCCTCCCTCAGACCAGAGAGGTGCCTGCAAACAGGGCAGCATTGCAGCCTCCAGAATGTCTCCTGGAACACTGCTGTCCCACAGTCATTGTACTGCACCACTCCCATCTTGACTTATTTTGTGTGCCCTCTCCAGTTGCTTTGTATGCTTACTGTCTCCTCCCTCTATGTATTTTTACACTTACTTTCCTACTGTCTATGTGCCCTTACAACTCTCATCCTTCCTGTTCTGGGACAGGAACTTCCTGCAGTCTTCAGTAGTCTCCTTCTTCCGTGCTTGGATTCAGACCTCCAGCAGCCAGGGGGGATAAAGAGTTATTTTTTAGGTTCCCTTCAAGGTTGATGAAACCAATGTGTCTCAGTGATCCTTCCCTTCCTACTGCCAAACAGGAAGTTCCTGTTGTCAGTCAAATCCAGTGGCTATAAAAGTAGAACTGGCATTGGGTGGGAGCATGGAGGGGTGGGAAGGAGGGCAATTAGTAAAAAAATCTGTAGTTCTAGACTGCTGTATCTTGCTCTGAAACCAAAGCTCTTCTGTCAAAAACAGCAGCTCTTACTCTTACCTACTCTTGTACTCCAACCACCCATTCCTCAGTATACTTCCCTACATACCTAACCCCCCTCTGCTCAGTGAGTGGCCCCTACCTGGGTACCTGACCATACCCCACCCTTTTACATAATTTCAGACCATTCAGAAATGTTCCAAGACAATACTTCCCTTAAAACACAGTGTTAATTCCAACATTGTTTTTCATATTTTGTGATGATGATTTTCAGTTCATCTGTTGATATGTCAAATTTTCCATTTCCTGTTAATGTCACTGGTCCATGAAAAATTTGTCTTCTGTTTATGACATTACTGTCCTGACTGTGTGGCCATGAGAATTTGTCATTCCTGATCCATTGCAAAAATTTAAACTTGAATGATTGTTTCATGTCATCAAATGATGTTATTTCTCCAATGTAAAATGTGCTTGAGTAATAAAAGGCATAAACTTGGTTGGTCTGTGTGTGGTCATACTTGTTTTCTCTTGTGATGGTAGCTGAGCTGGCACCAGATGAAGTAGTGGTCATTGTGTTGGCTGTAGAATGAGTCATGTTGGTAGTAGAATTATGGAAGCATGTGTGATTTTGTATTTTCTTTGAAACTTGGCTTCCCGGCCAATGCCCTTTGGGGTAACCATTGCCTCAGTGCTTACACACAGAGGTTCTTTGTCTTTTAACTTGTTTTTTGTTTTAATTGGGTTCACCACAGCATAACCCAGATAGACCATCTTAGGGTAGCTGGTTTACTCAACTGGGGTGTCAAACATATGAGGCATACTGATGAGTCCTGGTAGCACGAAACACATGGCTATGTCTTCTGTTGGCACCCTTTGCAAACTGTGTGAGAGGCCTTTCAGCATCATGCATTTCTGCTTAAAGTTGAACCAGGATAATATTCTGAGGTGATTTGCATATGCAGCCCATGATGCTTTGCATTAAGGGGGCATGTGTGATTTTGTATTTTCTTTGAAACTTGGCTTTCTGGCCAATGCCCTTTGGGTCAACCATTGCCTCAGTGCTTGCGCACAGAGGTTATTTGTGTTTTAACTTGTTAACTTGTTTTTTGTTTTAATTGGGTTCACCACAACATAACCTAGATAGACCATCTGTGGGTAGCTGGTTCATTCTACTGGGGTGTCAAACAGATGAGGTATACTGATGAGTCCTGGTAGGATGAAACACGTGTCTATGTCTTCTGTTGGCACCCTTTGCAAACTGTGTGAGAGGCCTTTCCGCACCATGCATTTCTGCTTAAAGCTGAACCAGGATAATATTTGGTGGTGATTTACATATGCAGCCCATGATGCTTTACATTATAGGGGCATGTGTGATTTTGTATTTTCTTTGAAACTTGGCTTCCTGGCCAATGCCCTTTGGGGTAACCATTGCCTCAGTGTTTGTGCACAAAGGTTCACTGTCTTTATATTCGTAGTAGGTTCATTGGTCAGGTTGGCAACAGCAGACTTACTGGTCATCATAGGATGCTTGATATCAGAAGCAGAAGTGGGTTTGGTAGTGGTTTCATGGGAGACAAGAGCCAACAATGTAGAGGGCCCAGAAGTATCTTTATACTTCACTGAAACCACATAGCCACGTGAAGTCTGGAGTATCCTCATCTTCCATTCATCAGCATGGCTTGCACTTTCACATGGTCCATCCTCTTCTCTGCATGGTCAGCAGAAATAGCTGTAGTCGTAGGCTGCGACAACACCATCAGCGGCAGATGATGCACTCTGAACCTTTTGTGTGCCAGGTATTGGTTTTAGCTCTGGTCCTGCATTTCTTTAATTTTGTCATCCCCGACCCAGAAGAATGTTCTTCATAAATGTGTACACCTTTTATTGGCAGGTTCCCTTGTTCAATTCTTGTTGTAGTACTGAAACAGCTATGAAGTGTTTGAAATCAAAGCCTGCTGTGACTGCACAGCTCTGCTTGCAAGTGACTTCACCACAGCACTTTCACCATCTAAGGGCCCATTTCCATGTCTTGATACAAAAAAAAAATGCTTGTTTTATTGAGAAGCCATGTAGTGTCAGAGCCAGTGATATGTTGTAGAATGCCCATTTTGATTTATACTGACTATCACACTCATCTGTGAAGTGCACCTGTTTTTCAGTATTGAGTGACCGGATGCTCCCTAGGTGGAAAATGTCCATGTTGATGAAGTGCTTAATGGTGTGGTGTTCGTGTTTGAGGTCACTAGACATGAACACTAGTGACTCTGTAACTGTTTTTGTGCATATTTCACACCTATAGTAGGTCACTACAGGGTGAACAGTGGCCTGCTCATGGTGCCTATGATATGACTATATTTCATGCCGGTACTTGCAAGTGTAATTCTCAGCAAAATCTAATACCATCAATACCCAGCCCTTGGGAATGTTCTCTTTTAGTGTTGTGAGTTGCTTGTGTTGCCAGCATGCTACATGTAGATTTCAACCCAGAAACGTGATATAATCTTAAATACTTCAATTAGACTTCAAAATATTTTCACTTTTCCCTTAATAACTTTCCTTGTTTGATTTGTTTCTGTGCCATTTATGACCTTCAAAATGGTCACACTGTCCCACTGTTGCCATTTAATCTCCTCTGCCCCATTCCCATGTAAAAGTTCTTCTAGTGCTATGCCAATAGCATGTGTGCTACAAGTTTTGCACGTTTTTCAACACAGTCCTTGTTAAAGAATTTTTCCCCTTCCTTCTTAGTGAACATTGTCAGCTCTACTGCTTCATAAATATTGGAAATGTTGTAATCCAGTTTTTGGTTCTGTTTGGCAAATCTGTTTATTTCTTGTACCTTGAGTGTTACATTGATGCAATGCTCACATAGACATTGGTCTAGTTTACTAACAGGGTACCTCAGGGTTTATTACTAGGACCGGTCCCTTTTAATGCCTTTATAGGTGACATTGTGGAGGGACTGGAAGGAAAAGTATGCCTCTTTGCAGATGACACAAAGATCTGCCACAAGGTTGATACACAAGAGGGGTGGAAAGGATAAGAATGGACTTGGAAAGGTTTGAGGAATGGTCAAAAGTGTGGCATCTTAGATTCAATGCCAAAGAAGTGCAAAGTAATACACCTGTGAAACAAAAACCCAAGGGAAGAGTACACAATGGGGGGGATGTATTAACAACAATAAAAATGGAAAGGGACCTGGGGTTATTCATATCAGATGACCTAAAAGTAGGCAAGCAATGTGAAAAGGCAGTAAGGAGGGCTGGGGGGATACTGTGATGCACAGGGATAGGCATCACCAGTAGAAAACAAGAAGTAGTTATCCTTTTGTACAGACAGTTGATGAGACCCTATCTGGAGTACTGTGTGCAGTTCTGGAGACCACATCTTTGCAAGGACATAGACAGCATGGAGGCAGTCCAGAGAAGAGCAATTAAAATGGTGCACAGTAGGCACCAGAAGCCATACAAAGAGTGACAAAAAGAGATTAATATGTATACCCTTGAGGAAAGGAGGGTGAGGGGGACATGATGGAAACTTTCAAATACCTCAGTGGAGTAAGCAAATTCCAAGAGGGTAGCATCTTTCAGAAAAAGTGATATTCAAGAACAAGCGGGCACAATTTGAAGAAAGAGGGGGGATGGCCCATGGGCAATGTGAGGATGTATTTTTTCATGGAGAGGGTGGTGGATGCATGGAACTGCCTTCCTGAGGAGGTCGTTAGGTCTAAAACAGTGGGGGAATTTAAGAATGCATGGGACAGACATAAGGCAGTTCTAGTGGGGGTTAGGAGGAAGTAGGATGTTAGCTAACTGGGATCTGTGGTCTATCCAGTAGGTAGGGAAAAGGGCAGACTGGCTGGGCCAGGTGGTCCTTATCTGCCATCAAAGTCTATGTTTCTATGTTTCTAATATTATCAGAGCAAAGACTGCAACATTTAGTTAGTCCATTTTTTCTGCTGGGTTTTGATGTCATAACTCCTGGCGCAGCCTTTACAGTGTTTTATGTAGGAATGATCCTGTTTTTCCAGTTCTTTTTGAAAATGCCTTCTTGTGGATCATGTGATGCTTTCTATCTAAGTGGTCACAGAGTGCTATCGCACCTGCCCCAATGACTTATTTGCTTTGTTTTTTTTCAGTAAATCGATAGATCGTCACTCCAATTTCAACTGCCTAACGTCTCTGGCATTCAAGACAACATCAGCACCGAAGTGATTGTATTTTACAGACAGCATCAGGAGAAATGGAGGCTGAAATGAAAGTGGCCGTCCCAGCCAGAATGCCACCCACTACACCAGACAAGCAGGCCAAAAAAGCCAAAATGCACACAGCTGGTGCGAGCAAAGGTATTCAATCTTCTGCAGTGGCAGCCCCTCTTTCAGAGGAAAGATTTTTAATTGAAATGGCTTCCCTAAAAATGGCCTTTGCAGAATTTTCCACAGATCTGAAAGTGATGCAAGCAGACCTTAAAGAAACTAATAGGGCTCTGTCTGACGTCTCTGCCCGTACGGTCTCCTTGGAAACATGGCAAGCTCGTATGGAACATGAAATGTCTTCTATCCGGAACAAGTTACATAAATTTGAACTAAAAATAGAAGATCTTGAAGGCCGTAATAGGTGTAATAACTTGGTAATTTTTGGGCTCCCCCAGAAGAAGCCGAGGGGCATTCACCTATTACGTTTATTCAAAAGCTTCTTATGAAAATAGCGGGCCTCCTCCACATTCTACGGTGTATAATGTTGAAAGAGCTCACAGAGCCCTACAGCTGAAACCCCCTGCGGGTGCAAAGCCTAGATCGCTTATCCTGAAATTATTGAGCTATTTAGATCGCCAACACATTTTGACCGCAGTCAAAAACCTCAAAGAAATTAAATGGGAGGATAGCCCGATTCGGATCTCTCAAGATTTATCTGTGGCAACCCGACAAAAAATGAGATGAGTATCACAGTTAGGTTACTAAATTAATCGCTGCTGGAATCAAGTTCCTAATGCTTTATCCTGCTCGGCTATCTGTACTTCATGGGGGCAGCTGGAAAACCTATGAGAATGCGAAGATAGCAGCTAAAGAACTTGGGCTTATCTTCCCAGACCTCTTCACTCCATGTTGAGGCCGCACCATTTACAGGCTCTGCGATAGACTCTGCCTTGTCAAAATTCTATTGAGGAGATAATGGGAATCTGGTGTTGCTGTTAAGGGCTCTCTCTGTCAAGAGATGTTTAAATGCTAAGAAGGGAGACCCGACGAGATGGATTCGGCCTGGTTAGTTGCCCTAAGGACTTTGCAGTTTCTCTTCAGATAAGTGGCCTTTTCCCTTTCTTGTCTCGAGTGGAGGGGTCACGTAAATGTGAGTTCTGGAGGCATATTTTTGCTACATGCTCGTCATTTCGACCAGTCAGGCTGAAGAAGAGCCTGTGAAGAGTTTCTTTCATTTTTTTTTAATCTCTTCAGCTTGTGTTTGGACATGGGAATGGAGCGAAGTCTTGTGTGGACATTGTCTGGTTCTGACATTGTGGTTGTGTGCATGATCGTGCAGTAGCAACCAGTGGGAAGAGAACCTCCAACTTATGATCGAGAATGAAATCCCCTTCGACATTAATATTTTAATATGGGGGATGTCACTGCTAGTGTTTTTTTTCTTTCTTTCTTTTACCCTTTTTTTCCTCTTTCCTTAGTTTAGGGATGTGTGATATTTTTGCAACAGCATAATATCTCATAATTTGTGTGCATGGTGCCTGGTCACAAGTTATGACATATACTTGTTTACAACTGGACAGGGAGATTTCAGTATAAGATTATGTGATTTAGGTTTTAAGGGTGGTAAAGAATATCAGTTCTCTTCCCCATTATGTAGGAACTATTAGGGTAATATTTGTTATTAAAGCATTTACAGAGCATAGGGCTCTTTTCTTTTTAGGATTTACCGAAGATAGGTAACATTTGTTCTTTATTAACTAAATAACTGTTACGGTTAACAATTGTTTGTTTCAAGTAATAGTAGTAGTAAAATTTTTTATTCATAAAATAATGAGTATGGATAACTCTACTGAGCCTAAGCTCATTTACAGAGAGGTCCAGAGTACCAATTCCAGTTACACTTCCAATAATTATACATAAAAGAAAAAAAAAACATAAACCATAGCACAGACATACATCATTGAATAAATATAACACAAATCCAAAATTATCAACATATACATATATCTTATAAACCAGATTCGACTAACAAAGTAGTCAAATACTAGACAATAAAAACTAGTCTCAGAGTCTGCTATCCTAGTTATAAATATCTTTTAGATAAACTGAGTGCTCTACAGAAATCAATATTGTCTATCTATAAGCCATTCTTTTATTAAATACAATTGGAAATCCCTATCAATGGGTCTAAACTTTCGAGGCAAATTATTCCATAAAAGGGGTCACATACTTAAAAAAATGATTATCCCCCCAAACAGTTCTTCGTTTTGGGACACAACATATCAAACTATTTGCAGAGCACAAGCCCACTGCTGTATGTTTTATATTAATACTGTCGGCCAGATATTTGGGAGTTTTCCCTAAAATACATTTTGACATAAGTGTGATTGCACTAATATCGCGTCTTTTGGCTACAGTATACCAACCCAATTCTTTATACATATCCATTCTATGTGTCATTCTTGAAGCACCCAATACAAATCTAATTAATTTATTATACATAACATCAAGCCTATATAATTGCTCTTTTATGGCACCCATATAAATTAAATTTCCATACTCTAATATGGGTAAAACCACAACTGTAACTACTAATTTCCTCATTTCCAATGACATACTATTTCTTACTCTGTATAATGAACCCAAACATCTTCCCACTTTTGCCAAAATACTATCTATATGACTATCCCATTTAAGTTTTACATCTAAATATACCCCTAGGTATCTATAATTATCAACTTGTTGTAATATACCCCCAGAATAGGTTTTAATTTGTAATCCTTCTTGTTTCAATTTAGACCCATTACCCCTATAAAACACCATTACCTGGGATTTTTTCTCATTTAGAATTAATTTAGATCCAAGTAAAAAGTCCTGCAGATGATCAAATGCTTGCTTCAATACAGTTTGAATAAGTTGCACTGAATGGTCAACATAATATACAACTGTGTCATCAGCATAAAGATGATAATGCACCCCCTGTTGTTTAAATCTCAGGTCATTCATATATAAATTATATAATATAGGACCCAATATGGATCCTTGAGGAACTCCTGAGACAATCAATTTCAAATCAGATGACCACTCCCCAATAGTTACCTGCTGTTGTCTTGAAGCAAGATAATTTCAAAACCAATTTACCACCAAATCCGACATACCACAGGTTTTTAGTCTGGACAGGAGGATGCCGTGGCCCAAAGTATCAAACGCCTTTGAAAGATCGATAAAAATCACACCCACTGGTATCCCCTGTCCAGACCCTCAACAATGTCTCCAGTAACCTTTATTAAAGCCGTATCGGTTCCATGCTCTGGTCTAAAACCAGATTGATAGCCATTGAGGGTATCTTTGTCTTTCAAAAATCCCTGTAATTGTTTTGCAACAATCTTTTCCAAGATTTTAGCAACAGTTGGTAACAGGGAAATTTGTCTGTAATTTTCCAGGAGCATCCTAGATCCAGACTTATAAATTGGAACAATCTTAGCTGATTTCCACACTGAGGGTAATTCCGCGGAAAATAAAGACAGATTAAATAAATTTGCCAAAGGTTGGTCTATAATGGGGGCTGCCAACTTTAGTAAAATATTAGGAATACCATCCATACCTTCTGCTTTACTAGTGTTCATTTTAAGCAATTGGTCCCTTACTTCACCTCTCATAATAGGAGAAAATTCAAACTCATCCTGTTCACTAGATTGTGGGTGTGCTCCATCATATTTACTTAAATCAAATTTGCCTTGTGAGGCCAGGTTTACATTTACTCCACCTAATTTTATTGCCTTGGTACCCATATTAATAAAAAAGGTGTTAAACTTATTAACTACCAAGTTTCCTATACCCTGTTTATCCCCATTTATGAAAAAAATGATTAGGATAACCCATATTTGGACCCTTATGCAGCTTATTTATTGTTTTCCAAAATGCCCTTGGATTTTCCATCATTTCTTTAGACATTTTTTTATTACAGTAAGCCTGTCTGGCTTTCCTAATTTCTTTAGTATACAAATTTCTTAATTGCCTATACTTAATCCACTCCTGATTTCCTTTTACTAATTTGGCATGTTTCCATGCTTTATCTCTGGTTTCTTTTGATTTTAAACAGGGCCAGACTCATACCTATGGTGCATTATTTGATTTTATCAACCTGGCATTTATGGGGCATGTTTATTACAAATTTGTATAAAGTCCTCTTGAAGCATATCCCATGCATCTCCCACATTAGGGATTAAATCTAATCTCTCCCAATTATAACTCTCTAAATCTAACATAAATGAGATATAGTCAAAACATTTAAGTACTCTATTATATATGATATATTTAGGCACCTTTCTAGTTTTCTGATTTCTAATACAAAAAAATAATCTGATGATCAGACATAAAATCTGGTAACACCCCACTCCTTACATATTTATCAAGGTTTGAAGTAAATATAAGATCCAAAATAGTTGAGTGACTGGGATGTAGTGCGTTTAACCTTGTTACGTCTTTTATCAATTGTACCAAACTCAAAGATGTAGCCATGTCAATTAAACTATGATGAGCATCTATTTTACCCCAATCAACATTTAAATCCCCAATTACCAACAGCTCATGTGAATTTAAATAATTCTTCAATATATTTTGCATTTCAGAAAAAATATCCAAGCTACTTTTAGGTGGTCGGTATATGCCAAACAATAATATAGGTTTGGAATAAGATAATTTTATTTCCAATGACAAAATTTCAGAGTCAGTGCAATTATACAAATTCTGCTGTTCCTTAATATCAATCCAATTTCTGGCATAAATTATTACACCGCCCCCTCTTTTGGTTCTATCTTTTCTCCACATGTTAAAGTTTTCCAACGCTATATCAATATCCTGAATTTTTGATTGCAGCCATGACTCAATAATTACTAAAATATCAGGTTTATAATTCACCACCCATTCCCGCAGATGTTCAATTTTCTTAAACAGACTACAAATATTAATATGCACAGTCTTCAAACCTTTTTCATTCAACATTTCAAGGGTATAATCATTATCAGCAACAGGCCCAGGATTCAATTGTACATCCCCACTTAGTATTAACCCCAATATTACAATCCATTTACCCAGTCTATACAATTTGCATTTTATTTGTTTCCCCTTTCTTCGATTATCTGTTGTATTAAGGCCCTCAGAAGTAAAATTATATCCCCATCCACTTAAAATATGACTACAGATACACACCCACTTGATAAAGATAGTCTCAGAGTGCATATCCAGCAAAGAAGCCTGAATATCCCCCTGCCACCCAATTAAAACATTTCTCATTTCTACGTTGTGGGTGGGGGGGGGGTGTATGCATGTCTGCCTAGCTACAGGAGAAACAGTCATGTACCAGTTATTGGGGTTGGGCCCTCCAAAATGTTTAATTTGGTTATGGATGGTTTGCAGATTGCTGTTATCTTATAAAGAAGGAGGTCCAGAGCTAGGTCCTTCGAGATCTAGCTGGGAAAGTGTAAATAAGGGGAGAGGGAGAGTGGTGGGGGGTAAACTGTGGGTTAAGGGAATGTCTGCCACTATATGGGGATTAAATAATTTTTTTTTTCAGATTGGTACCCAGGAGTGGTTATATTTTATTACATTTTTTTCACTCTTTGTTATATTACATGTAACTTCATAAGTCCACATGGTTAGTCTTAAATATTGCTCCTGGAATATAAAGGGGGCTCAGACTCCTTCCAAGAGGTCCAAGATTCTACTTCATTTTAAAAGTCTTCAAATTGATGTGGCCTTTTTACAAGAAACCCATCTTAGGGCCAATCAAATTCATTATTTACAAAGAAATTGGGTAGGTCAAGTATTTGGATCTGGTATTGACTCCCACAGAAGAGGGGTTGCCATTCTGATTGCCCGTAAAGTCCCAGTTTGCCTTATACAACAAATTTCCGACCCGGAAGGTAGATTTGTCTTTCTGAGGGCCCTGTTGGGACACTCTGAGTTGATTCTTAGTTCCATTTATGGCCCCAACTGTGAAGACCCTGAGTTTTTTATGAACCTCATGAATCTTCTTACCCCCGGACTATGTTTCCCATACTACTAGGTGGCGATTGGAACCAGATCCTATCTAATATTTTAGACAGGTCCAGGCAGACCAGCTGAAGGTTACATCAGGGCAAAAGGCACTACAAGAATTTATGAATTCTATTGGTTTGATAGATCCATGGAGGGTAATGTTTCCGGATAGAAAAGAATTTTCATTCCATTCCCTTCCCCAACATTCATTTTCCCGGATAGGTTTTTTTCTTATAACAGTAGATCATCTTTCGGGGGTTTCTCAAGCTTATTACACATCAGAGGTCATCTCTGATCATTGTATAGTCTATCTTCATTTGGATCTAGCACCCAATATACATAGAGCTAGAATCTGGAGGTTGAATAATCAACTTCTGATATCAGAAGAACAAATAGCGCTCCTCCAAACCTTCATTTCTAACTTTATGGACATTAATGCCCCTTCACAGCCCAAAAAGGATTTTCTGTGGGGTTCTCTGAAATGCGCAATGAGGGGAGAGTTAATCAGGTTAGCGAAAAAACGTAAGAAACAAAGAACCACTGCTCTTTCCTCTATCTTAGCTCAGATAGAACATCAGGAGAGGCGTCTTCTCCCCTCGGCCCATATGGAGGAATGGGAAAAGCTGGAATCACTATGTTCCCAATACAATCATTTATTAGCAGAAAAGGCTGAATTTTTAATGCTTCGTTCTAAAGTATCTTACTTTGATAAAGGTGAAAGAGCAGGGAAGCTAATGGCTCTTCATCTATGGACCCAAATAACCGATAAAATAATTACCTCCATTTATTCAATGAATGGGGAACTTCTATCTTCCCCCCGGACATTGCTAATGCTTTCAAAGAATATTATAGACAATTATATTCCGCGTCTGAACTCCCCTCTCTGTATCAACAACTTAATAATTTCCTCCAAGACATTAATCTTCCTACATTAGCTGTTAGTCAGGTTAATATTTTGAAGGCTCCGATTACATTGACAGAAATCTATGAATCCATAGAGTCTCTTGCCCTAGATAAATCCCCCAGCCCAGATGGCTTCACTACTAATTTCTACCAAAAATTTAAGGAGATAATTGCTCCTATTCTTTAAGATACCTTTCAATATATTTATGAACATGGAATATCTGATACCTCTCTGACTCGGGTTATTATAATTGTTATTCCCAAACCCGGCAAGGACCCCCACTACATTACTAATTATAGACCAATCTCTTTAATTAATGTAGATCTTAAAATCCTTGCAAAAATTCTAGCTTCTAGAGTTGACCAAGTTTGGGAATCCTTGATAAGTATAGAACAGGTAGGGTTTGTAAAGGGAAGGCTTTCCTCAGATCATCTTAGGAAAATAGCGTACATCTCCTCTGTGTCCAAGGACTCATCTGTACTGGCAGCACTTGTTTCCCTGGATGCAGAAAAGCTTTTGACAGGGTATCCTGGGAATATCACTATATGGTACTAGTTAAATATCATTTTCCAATAGAATTTATACACTGGCTCAAAACACTATACACTTCCCCATCAGCTCAAATTTACTGTAATGGCATTCTCTCCTCATCCTTTAGGCTATTTCAAGGAACCCGTCAAGGCTGTCCCCTCTCCCCGTTCCTTTTTAATTTATATTTAGAATCCCTTATCAGGAAAATTAAGAATTCGAATGCTGTATCTGGCATAATTATAGGTGAGATTGAATATAAAATCTCTGTGTATGCTGATGACATACTCCTCCATATTTCCAACCCTGCGCAATCAATACCCGCCGTTTTCCATATCATCTCTCAATTTGAAGTCATTTCGAATTATAAGTTAAACATTGGGAAAACAGAAGTTTTTCCACTCAATAAACACATAGTTAAAGCTGATATAACAAATCTAGGACTACAATGGAATTCCGGTAAATTTAAATATTTAGGGGTTTACTTGCACTCTTCCCCCAATAACATGAAAAAACTTAATTTAGATGATCTAGTCAAAGCTTTAACAGAAGAGCTGGGACAATGGTCAACACTACCTCTTTCAATATGGGGGCATATGAGCATAATAAAAATGAATCTGCTACCTAGAGTTTTATATCCTCTACAAATGTTTAATGGAGCTATTCCAATATCATGGTTCTCCCAGCTACAGAGTAATCTCAACAGGTTTATATGGCAGGAAAAAAAGTTTTGTAAACTTATGCGATCTAAAATCGATAGAGGACTTCAAGCTCCCAATTTTTATATATACTATCTTGCCATTCACCTGACGAGGATTAGATACTGGTTGCAGCCTCCGGTCAATAATACAAGTTCTATGTATTGCCCTTCCTGGGTTAGACTTGAACAGTCTCTCTGTTCTGAAAATAACATAAACCCCAAGGCCCTTCCTTACATTAGTAGGAAGAAACTTCCTGTATCCTTAAAGGAATCACCATTAAATTCCTCACTTCAAACACAACACCAATTAATTAATTTTCTCCCCGTGGATGCATATAAGGACACTGCCCAACCTTTGTTTTCCAACCCTAATCTTCTAATATCAGGTAAGGTAGTCAAAGCCCACCTTTTTGGGCCGGATATGAGAACTGTTAGTGTGAATCAGTTGGTTCATGACAAAAAACTTCTTTCCTATAATGAGGCTAGTCACTTTTTTAGTTGGCCCATTAGACATGTTTTCAAATATCTTCAGATATCCCACATGTTGATACAACATTTTGGTTCAGGAGAATGGAATTGTCCCTTTACTTCTGCCATGTTTCCTTTTACTAATTCCATTCCCTCTTCACACATTATATCCTACGCATATAAATTTCTTTTATTAAAAGCTGCTACCTTGGAGGGTAAGAGGGTTTACTGGTGGGACAAAATCCTATCCCCGACTTCCTCTCTCAGGAACTGGTCCAGCATTTGGAAGAACCTATATAAGTATATTAAGTGGGATAGATATCGATTGATGCAATTTTACATTAATCATGATTTATTTTACACCCTACTTAAACTACATCAAATGGGTAGGGTAGCATCCAATCAATGTCCTAGGTGTGATCAGGGTCCAGCTGATCTGCTCTATATGCTCTGGGCTTGTGATAAAATTATTCCCTTTTGGCACATTATTCAAACACGTCTTAAACCACTTTTAACATTATCAGACTATTTCAAATTGGAAATTTGTATTTTAGGTGAATACACTGGTTTACAAGGGCGTCAACAGAGGGCACACATGGCCTTAATATCATGCTGTACTAAGAAAGTCATCTTGAGACATTGGCAGGAATCAAGCACTCCTACATATATGGACTGGTACAAAGAGATTATGTTTGCCTTACATGCGGAACTCATCATTGCAGGGGTTTATAATATAATGGAGAAGTACAAATCAAGATGGGAACCACTGTATTTTCTTTTAGTGATTCAATAGTCTTTAGTTTGTTGCTAGTGTTTTTTTTTTCCTTTATAAGATATACACAATATAGTATGGTATGGTATTTGTGTTATAACCACCCTTAAGAGTTTATATAGTGGCAGACGGGGGTAGGGGTGGGGGATAACAGACAATGACAATAAGGTTTTGAATTTATTATGATATAATCTATATGTATGTATCTTAAAATGATACAGGTGTACTCACTTCTTTTTTTCTCTTTTTTTTTCTCTATTTAACGAAAGCTTGTATGTACATTTTGTTTTTTTATTTGTTGTCTGTTCTGTAGATTTTGGTGTTGTTGTTGAAGATTTTAAACTAATAAAGTTTAGTAAATGAAAAAAAAGAAAATGCCTTCTTGTGTGGAAGCAGTGCTACTGATGCATGAAAAAATCTTGCACTTTGTTCTACATCATATCTGATATTGCCAACCTGTGCCTGGTGTTCCTTTTAACTTGTTCCCTCTTAGATACCCTCATAATCCTTCTCCAGCTGATCCACAGGCATGTGCTGGCTCTTCTGAGTAGGTGGTACTTTTTCAGTACAAGAAATGTGCTGATGAAGTCTTTTTTTCAATTTTCTTTCAGCTTTCCTGTTGCACTGTTTATCTGAATTCATTTTTTCCTGAAGAACTTCCAATCATTTTTGGTCTATGTTGGTGCAACAGCTGAACTTTGACAAGGCAGCCTGTTCTTTTGGTATGTATAAGACAATCACTTTTGCAATGGTTGCAGCAAACTGGTTTAATGACTTAGGCAGGCCTTCTCTTGCTCTTTGTAAAACCTTTCATATTGCACTTCTTGAACTTGGTTCCATCGTTGAAGTTGCGCTTTCATCCAAGGCCACAAATGACATGGTGCTAGTGATCATGTAAGGAGTGCTCACTTGTGGTTCCATTGAGTTTGTGGTGGCAGTGGTTCTGGTTCTGGAAGGGGTGGTCCATGTCTTCTTTTGTTCATGGTATGTTTCTTGTCATCTTTCATTTATTCATTGCAATTTTGGGGAGGCCATCTTCCTGCATTCTTCTTGCTTTCTCTCTCTCTCCAGTATTCTCTTTTGTTTTCATCTGTTTGTTTAGTTGCTCAAGGTTTGGCAAGTCCAAAGTCATGATCTTATGCTGCTTTCTTCATTCCTGCATTCTAATTCAACCATTCTACCAAGAAATTTGGCATTGTTCTTCTGTCATGTTCTCTCTGGCCTTCTATGTATGTACATTTGCTTTCTCTTTCTATACCTGGATGCATTGTGGATCATTTCTTAAGTTATCCCGGTACCGCTGACTTCTTTCTTTTACTGTGAGCATTACAGAACAATTCTTCAGAGCCCCACAGAGCAATTCAGCAGCAGATACACATGATGTTTGGTGTCCTGGTGTTTGGTTTTGATCCATCTTTCCCAAAAATACTATAGGGAACTGTAAGAAGAAAAGAAAGGATACAATGCTATTCTCAAAAACATGCACAATATTAACAATTTCCTCATAAAAATAATGAGGCAGAGAGAGCAGCACACATGGTTACACCTCACAAAGGAGAGCAGAGCAGCACACATGGTTATGCTGCACAAATGTGAGTAGACCAGCACACACAATTTAGCCACTCAAAGGACAGTACAGCAGGACACATGGTTATGTTGCACGATGGACTGTACAGCATCACACATGGCTATGTCACATGAGGCAGAGTATAGCAGCATGCATGTTTACACATCATGAAAGACAGTAGAACAGCACACATGGTTTTGCCCAAATGTGGGAGAGTACAGCAGCACACATGTTTAAGCTGTACAAAGAAGAGTAGAGCATACGAGGACCTATATGACAAACTGGTGGATGTACATCAGCACCATGCAAACATTGGTAGCACACCCACATGCCTGCAAGCAAAATGGCTGCATGCCATCACTTTCCTTGCAGATAAAATTGCTGCACACCCTAACTTGCCAGCAAGCAAAATGGTGGTTCACATGCACTTTCCTAGCAGACAAAATTGCTGCATGCCCCCAAATGCCAGCAAAAAAAATGGTAGCATGACATTACTTTCCTTGCAGACAAAATGGTTGCACACATTCACTTGACAGCAAAAAATTGTTGTGCCTCCTCAATTGCTAGCAAACAAAATGCAATATACATCATCAAATACTGACCACACAAAGATTGAAAGTGCTTTCTTGCATTTAAACAAATCACAGGCCCACAAAGAAGTCAAATGCCTCCTGACTATGCATCATTCCACTTGCATTTGTTCAGCCACCTCACCCAAGATAAAAGAAGCATGATGTGCAGAAGAGCCACCCCTTGCTGAGCAAACACACTGGAAAATGCATTGCCTGGAAACAAACCCTTTTTAAAAAAGCCCATTAAATACAAATGTAACACACACACACACACACAAATGCACAAGAAAGCAGTCAAAAACAACATTAAAGGCCTACAGACCATGCATCTTTCCAGGAGCTTTTATCCAGCCATCCCACCCAAGACAAAGGAAGGACTGAGTGTGCAATGGCAGCTCCTTGCTGAACAAACACACTGGAAAATGCATCGCCTGGAAACAAACCCTTTTTTAAAAAGTGACCAAAATACAAATATAACACTCACACACACACACACACACACACACGCACCTATACACAAGGAAGCTGCCAAAAACAACACCAAGGCCTACAGATGATGTAACTTTCCAGGCAGGTTTGTCCAGTCACCCTACTCAAGCCAAAGGAAGGACCGTATGCACAATGGCTGCCCCTTGCTGAACAAGCACACTGGAAAATGCACTTCCTGGAAACAAACCCTTTTTTAAAAAGCCAGTGAAATAAAAAAATGTACCCCTCCCACACACACACCAATGCACAAGACAGCAGTCAAAAACAACATCATGACCTACAGGAGATACATCTTTCTGGAGTGTTTGTTCTTCCACCCCACCCAAGAGAAAGTAAGGACTGTGTATGCAATGGCTGCCCCTTGCTGAACAAACACACTGGAAAAGGGGTATTCTGTGATCTGGGCATGTCACAAGTAGGCGCCTATCGAAATAGTGACCCACTTTGGGCATATACCCAGATGGTGAGGGAGTAGGGAAGGCGACTGGATGGGGAGGGTTCTTGAATGGCAATGGTATGTCGGTATACGTACATGCATTGGAGGGGGAGCGAGAATGCCAAGTGAGGAGTAGGAGGGTTTGTGAAGGGTGATGCCACAGTCATTCACTGAGCTGGCTCCATGGCATGGTGGGTGGGTTCTGGCCTGAGGTGGCTGTGATGCAGGGTTTGGGTACGGGCGCAGGTATGTTCTGTTGTGCCCCACCCAAGTAGGCAAATTTTTTTTCACTGTTGCACCCCCCAACATGCACCCTCCTGGAGTTGAGAATCTAATAGTAAGTGGGTGTGGGTGGTGAAGCCCCCTTGGGGGGGGAGGGTGGGGGTGCAGTCCTCTACATAGAAAGTAAATATTACTGTTCCTTGCACAGTTTTCTCTGTCGCCGGGGGAGTACATCGCCAATACTGAATTTCGGCAATGTACACTCACTATAACGACGATCATCTTTTGGCAATAGCCTTTACAACATAGAACCTGGAAAATGCATCACGTGGAAACAAACCCTTTTTTAAAAATTCACCAGAATACAAATATAAATCCCCCCACACACACACCAATGCCCAAGAAAGTGATCAAAAACAATAAGCTCTCCAGATGATGCATCTCTCCATGTGCATTAGTTCAGCCACCCAAACTAAGACAAAGGAAGGACTGTGTGCCTGATGGCCACCCCTTGATAAACAGAAACAAGGAAAACTGCATTGCCTGGTGATCTCACAAAGACGTTTAAATATTCATTCACACACAAAACACAACTTTACTTAATCCCCCTTCCCCACAACACCCAACAAACTGAGTTAGGGGAATGGTGAAATGGTTTACCCAGGAAAGGCATACTAAGCAGAAGATTGTTTCCAGGTGTGACTGTGGAGCACATGGAAGTTAAGTGACTTGCTCAGGATCACACAGCATGCAAGTGGGGGTTGTGGAATTCAAAACCAGGTCTCCAGGTTTGCAACTCAGTGCCCTAAACCACAGTGTTATATTGCCTCCTACATGAAGTGCAGTGAGACTTTGAGTGTATAGAGCAAACTTCAAATGTCTTACAACATGCTCACAAAGACTCACCACCCCAAGGCAAAAACTTTACATTATAGGGGCCAAAATATGCTGAACATTTATTGAATAGGGCCATATTAAAGCCAACAGAACATTTTGGGAGGTTAAAGGGACACTGTCAATCCCCTTAGGTCTCAAAGCGTCCCTAGTTTAAAAAACATATTTTATGATTGTCAAAATTCTGTAAAGATTGCTGATGTAGCTGGTAGTTTGATTCTGACTCTTATTTTCTTTAAAAAGGTAAAAAACAGACTACCCAACATACTGGTGTTATCACACCAAAACAGGTTTGTTTACATTCCTTGATCAACTCAAAATGCATCTTTCCTGGACTTGGGAACATCCACAAAACAGTCTATCCTCTCATGATGCATTGGGAGATTAGGACGCTGCTGTCTTATGAGTGACTGCACTGTATGTGTGTGTTTCTAATGCCCAGGACATGTCCAGTAAGAACAGAATCATGACTGTAAACTAAAACAAGGTTGTTTATAAATATACATTACCATGCATTTCAGTTCTACTAAGAAAGGTTACAGACAAAACAAACAGCAACATCAATGAATTTTAGAGAGGGTAAGCAATCATAAAATGTGGGGTTTCAACTAGAAATCATATGATGAAAAACAGGTTGACAGTGCCCCTTTAAGCTTCACAAGGGCTCACAGGCGAACTCCATTTTTATGGCTGTGGGCGGAGTCTACAGCCATCTTGCTGTCTGTAGTAGGGCTCGGTGAAAACTGCAGATTCCGCTTCCATGAAAAATTCACAGAATTCCACAATTTCCACAGAATTTTGACAGAAAATTGCCTTTGGTGAAATTCGCACTTTCCTTGGAATTTTCACCTGATTTGTGGAATAATTAAGTATACTGCAGAAAATATGTAATGAACTGCAGAAAATATTTATTGCAGAAAAAATGCTGTTCAGAGGTGTAATTCACAGAAAATGTGTTTTGCAAGGTATGTAGTCATGTGATCTCATTAATTTAGGTGTGAATTGAATTGGCAAAGCACTGTTTCTTACCACTCCTGTCTCTTTCTTTAGTGATACCGTCCCTATTGTCCAAAGTTAAATTTTATATGGTATAATTCAAAAATGTAATTAACTGTAATTTCATCAAAAATTCCATGGTACTTTCCAAAAGTCCGCTGTTCACTAATATTTTCAGTGGAACACACAAAGAAATCTGCAAGCAATGTTGTCACTTGATCTTTTTACGTCTGCAGTGGGCATAGCCCTGCAGACATTTTGCATCAGACAAGGACCTACGTAATGTTTTCTGACCATACAACATGATAAAGTGTTAAAATAGTTTATTCTGTGGAGATCCCAATTACTATGCTGACGGTATGAGGTACAGTAGTTGAAGAGCCCTATTTTTCTTGGCACTTGATGTCTTGAGAGGTCCCTTGCCCCGGACAGTATGTTTAACCCACCTCAACTCTGCCCCCCCACCCCTCACTGTCACTGACTCCCGATGCAGCCTGCAGACTTCAATAACTGTTGGCAAAACTCTAGATCCTCTACTACTTCTACCTGACACATCTACATTCCCTGTAAATGAAGACTGGCTTCTAGTAAAAAAAAACAACACTTGTAATGTCACCACTCGCCACTCAACCCCCCACTGCTCCTATTACCAACTACACTACATGAAAATCTTGCTTGAATAGCCCCTCCTAGAGCTCCGCAGCACACCCCTAAGCAATTTACAAATCTTGACCGAGCATATTGTAAAATAAAAAGTCCCCTACTGTCACACTTCACAGGGACAATGCTCTTTTGCTTATCGAGTGCAACTCTGGTTCAATGGCCTCAGCCCAACCATCTCCTCTACCCCAACAATTGGTATGTTTAAAACTAGGCTCTGGGACTACCTCACTACCAACAGCTCCTGTGACTGCCCAACTTAACCTTGTTTCTCCACTTCCCTTTCTGCTCTAGTTGTCCCCCCTTCCCCTCCTCACTGGATTCTACCCTCTCATCTTGGTATACCCAATGGTGCACTTTTCACCCTCTCCCCACCCTTCCTACATTCCTTTCCTCCCCTCCCCTCTTCCCTCTCCCTATGACTCTGGCACTTCTTATCTGTTGTCTATTTTCTCTGACAAATGCCGCCGACTGCCTTGTTACAATGCTGCCCTTGAATTGTATTAATCTGTGCTCTGTTTGCAATGTCCACATTGTTGTAATGTCTATCTTGATGTTCCCCATAATTTGTATTTCTCTGATGTGGAACCTTTGTAAAAGAGCCAAGGCTCAAAGGTATTTGTAATCCTAGACTTGATAAATAAATAAAAATGAATAAAAGCACTCCCACATTCTTTCCATATAAACAACTTGGTACAGTGTCAAAAAAAAGTTCTCTCCACCAGAACTCTTACCTGCTTAATTTATTAACAAATGTCATCCCTGCCTGCTTTCATACAGTATATGCTGCAATTATCTCTTTCTCTCTTTCTGTCTCTCTCACTCTCTCTCTGGAAGTGTTCCTCTGGAAGTTCATAAGAAATAGTATGTTAGGTAGGGAAAGCTCACTGGTGGTCCTGGCAAAGGTGTTAGCATTCCCAAGTTTTTCCCCACAGCGGTTGCTTTGACATGATGCCACGGAGCAAGAGAGAGAGAGAGAGAGAGAGAGAGAGAGAGCAAAGTGTGAGAGCAGGACCCATAGATAGAAAGAGAGACAGACAAACAGTGGGACATGTAATTTAGTAGTGGTGCAGTGTCAGTGTCATCTCTCCTCTCTCTCAGTCTATCTCTATTTAGGTCTTCAGTCACTGGCAGGGACATTGTCATGTGCATGTGCAACCACTCCCAGTACACAGAGAGACAGAAATCACTGAGAGACAGAGAGAGGTATAGAGTGTGCCCCCCAAGCCATGCACTGAGTGACATAATCAGAGCTGCCACATCTGTCTCATGCTTAGTAGCAGTCTAAGCAGTGTCTGTGGGAGCCATGGGGTGCACAATAGAAAGAGGGACAGAGCAGTGTGGGTGCTTGCTTCTGTGTACCGTAGCCATAGCTGCATGTACCGTCTCTGCCCCAGTGCGATCACAGGAGACACAGGGCAAGAGTGCAGAGAAAGAGTATTTTTTAAGACTGCACTCACTTTGTGACAATTAGGGAACTGACCTTTGTTAGGAAACCACTTTTTCCTGACATAGCTTCAGGAAAGGGGAGTTGACTACTTGTTCCTGCTGCAGCTAGCAAGGAGGGAGGGGGCTAAGGTGCAGCTGCCATTAAAAGTCTGGCAGTAATTAGAGGAAAGCTATGCTTGACCCTGAGTACCCACTGCCCAAATCATCACTGTCCCCTGACATTTAGCCTTCCTAGTCTTGGTGGGGTTACCCTGGATAAATACATATTTAAATGTTTTCTTAAGTGTTTGCCTGTGGTGCAAAAGTGGTGCCCCGCCTGACAGTGCACTCGCATCAGTGGTGGAAATTTAGAAGGTGGAGTCTAGGCTTTTTTTAGAAAGCATAGATGTCAGAAACAGCTAAGGTTGCACAGGAAACAGCCCCAGGAGTGAAGATATAAAAAAGGGACCAACAAGGCAGATACTGTAGTAACAGCTGTTTACTACAAAAATTATTTGCTATTGCGATCAACTGTGGAGATGTTTTTTCAGACTACAGAAAAAGGACAAGCAAACTAAGTTATTCCTTACTGCCAGGCACAGCAAGATCCTTCTTTTCCTGAGTGTTTGGAAGCCCAGTCCTACAGTAAGAGTCTTATATCACAGATGTTGGCTTGCCCGTGTACTTGCAGTATTGTGAAACTCAACACCTACATCAGGAGGTTGAGTTACTTTGTGTGCACTGTGGGGGGAGGAGGGATCTGGTAGTGACAGCATTTCACTTGCAGACTTTGTTTTTCTCAATGTGAATAATAAAAAAAATAATGAACTGAAAAAAAAATACTGCAAGCATTGTATTTTCTCATATTAGCTGTTATTACTTTTGATCTCCCGGCGATACTGAAGAGTGCCGACTGAACCAACGATTTGTGCATATGCTTACATTCAAATCCTCCCTTACACAAAGTAGTTTTTGTAGGCACCAGTGTTAATAGTATCAAAGCACCTTGTTTTAATTTAGATCAGCATGTATTTACTTTTACTTGCACCACATATAGGAAGCATGGTGAGCATTCCTTAGACATGGTGAAAGAGTGTATGACTCACTCAAACACAAATTAAAATGTCTATCTTTTTTTCTTTTTGTTTTCTTAAGAGGACTCAGTTTTAAGTGACTGGAGAAATAGGTGTGAATAATATGAAAACAATATGTCTTCTCTTAAAATCTTCTCTTTCATAATTATATTTGACTGCCTTCACTTGACACTGCACCGCATCACGTCACATGCTGCTCCCTTGGTATCCTGAACAAAGAAAAATTGGTGTCCAACTAGCTAATCATTTTGCTTCATGTTTGACATATGTGTCCAGAAGTACCAAGACAACAAGCACATTACTTGTTCCCAGATTATTTTATTTAATTCATTTACAAGTATCCGCAGCTAATACAATAAATATTGATTTGACAATATTGTCACATAGTATTGTTTTATAGAACATAGAATTTGATGGCAGATAAGGACCGCTTGGCCCACCTAGTCTGCACATTTTCCTACCTAATGGATAAGCTGCAGATCCTAGTTAACCAGCAGCCTACTTCCTCCTACCTCCCACTAGAATTGCCTTTTGTCTGTCCCTTGCATTCTTGAATTCCCCCACTGTTTTTGACTCCACTACCTCCTCAGGAAGGCTGTTCCATGTATCCACAACCCTGTCCATGAAAAAATACTTCCTCAGATTACCTTTGAGCTGTCCCCCGTTATCTTCAAATTGTGCCCCCTTGTTCTTTTACATCTCTTTTTCTGAAAGATGCTACCCTCTTGGACTTTGTTGATTCTCTTGAGGTACTTGAAAGTTTCTATCATGTCCCCCTCTCCCTCCTCTCCTGGAGAGTATATATATTAAGCTCCTTTATTCTATCTTCGTATGTCTTCTTGTGCAGACCCTTCACCATTTTAGTTGCCCTTCTATGGACAGCCTTCATTCCATCTATGTCCTTGCACAGATGGGGTCTCCAGAACTGCATGCAGTACTCCAGATAGGGTCTCACCAACTGTCTGTACAAAGGGATAACAAATTCTTGTTTTCTACTGGTGATGCCTCTCCCTATGCATCCCAGTATCCCGCCAGCCCTCCTTACTGCCTTCTCACATTGCTTGCCCACCTTAAGGTCATCTGATATGACTACCCCAGGTCCCTTTTCATTTTTGTTGTTGTTAGTATATCACCCCCATCTTGTACTCTTCCCCTGGGGTTTTGTTTCCCAGGTGCATTACTTTGCACTTATTTGCATTGAATCTAAGCTGCCACACATTTGACCATTCCTCCAACCTTGTCAAGTCCTTTGGCATCCTTTCCACCCCACCTTCTGCATCAGCCCTGTTGCAGATCTTTGTGTCATCTGCAAAGAGACATACTCTTCCTTCCTTTCCCTCTGCTATGTCACTTATAAAGACATTAAAGAGGACCGGTCCCAGTACTGAACCCTGTGGTACCTCACTAGTAACCCCCCTTTCTTCAGAGTGAGCTCTGTTTATTATTATCCTCTGCATCCTGTTGTCCAGTCAATTTTTTACCCAGGCTACCACTTTAGGACCCACTCCAAGGCTAGCTAACTTGTATATTAATCTTTTGTGTGGGACTGTGTCAAATGCCTTGCTAAAGTCTAGGTAGGTCATGTCCACAGCCCCTCCCTGGTCCACTACTTTGGTCACCTAGTCAAAGAAATCTATTAGATTCATCTGACACAACCTTCCTGCTATGAATCCTTGCTGTCTTGGGTCCTATGCCCCACTGGCCTCTAGGAATTCAACAATTCTTTCTTTCTTTCAGAAGGGATTCCATCATTTTCCCTACTAGTGAGGTTAAACTAACAGGTCTGTAGTTTCCTGCCTCTGTCTTACTCTCACTTTTGTGAAGGGGAATCACATCTGCCCTCCTCCAGTCCTCAGGTACCACACATCCTCCAATGATTTGTTAAAAAGGGTAGTCAGTGGTGTCACTAGTTCTACCCTTAGTTCTTTTAGAATTCTTGGGTGAATCCCATCAGGCCCCATTGCTTTGTCTACCTTCAGTTTTACGAGTTCTTTCAGAACCCTTTCTTCTGTGAATGGACTGGTATTGACCTCCCTCCCTATCCAGAGTGCTTCTATTCTTTGATTTAGGTACCCCCTCTCCTCTTCTTTTGTGAATACTGAGCAGAAGTATTCGTTCAGTATCCCTTTCTCACTATCCCCTTCTGCCCACCCTCCCTTCCCTTTATTAAGCCTCACTATGCCTCCCTTGGTCTTTCTTCACTCCCTAATGTACCTATAAAAGGTTTTATCCCCCTTCTTAACTGAGTTGGCTATCTTTTTCTCAGTTTGGGCCTTTGCTATTCTGACTGGCTTCCCCACTTCCTTCTGCTTTAACTGATACAGTTCTCTGTCCTGCTCCTTCTGTGTTTCCTTATATTTCCTGAATGCTGCCTTTTTCTCCTTAACTCATTGCCTCCACAGGAGCTCTCTGAAGTTGCAGCACTTGCCTCTTGTATACTGTTAACAGTAAATCCTGAGCTTTTCTAAGCAAAATCAAGCCATAATCAGCATGCCGCAAACAAATGCTAATAGCTCAAAATCCATAAGTGCTAGACACAAAGTATGAGTGGCAAACTTGTTCAGCATAAAAATACCTTTCCAATGGTGGTATGCAAGAAATAATAGGTAATTTAGTTTTTTTTTCTATGCTGATCTAAACAGCAAAAATCATATTTATTCCACCAAAAAATGCATCATAATTCTTTTTTTTGTTGGGAAATATGTAACATATCAACACCAAATTAAGCATCCAGACATTAGATGTAGTTTTAATAATTTGTTTGTAAAAAAAACAGCTATTTCTGTAGTAATAAAAATACTTTTTCCCCATTTTAGTCAAGGTGCGTTGGTGAGGTTTGAGGGACTAATCGGAGCCATACACACCATACCATAAACAAATGCTTATAACTCCTAAAGTATACATCTGTCAAGTTAGAAGACTAACTGCTAAAGTAATAAATTAGATTCATTCTATGTCTACAATGTTAGCCAGAGATAACACTCACAAGTAGTCATAAATAAAGTATTTTTATTATACTCACAGCTAAGCGGGATAAATCACTGATGAGAGTGATTTGCCCGTCTATTTTGTATGTACTAAGCTTCTAGAGAGTGAGAAACTGGCAAGACAGTGTTTTATATACTAAGATAAGAACTAGCTTACTGATACCGAAAACCATATACACTGGTTCTGAACTATAAACAGTATTACACAATACGTTCTCTATTGGATAATTACTTAGGAGACAGAATACTAATGAGTATAAGAAATAATGCTTCTAAAGCATAAACCTTAGACAAAGAGAAATGCTGACACTTCCAAGCTACATGTGCTTAGATGATAGACTAAACAAGGAATCTGTCTCTTGTTAGTAGAAATAGAGAATTGCTTACAAAGCTATATTACACATGGCATATGTGCCTGAGTGAACATACGTATAATTATATGAAAGTATAAGTACATAACAATCACTGACGATCCTTCAAAGACATCTAAGCATTGATTAGGTCAACTGTATATGAAAAACAAACATAATCTAGATAAATGTAATATAATGAAGTATAAATGAACCATGCATAGTACATTAGCATATATTAGCAGCAAAGCACATTCCTAGCACTCATGCTTATATGATGTGTGCTAGATCTATAATGTTAGCGCAAAATAGCAGTATCACAATATAATAGACCAGAGATATGGTGTAAGACATATGTGGGGTAATAAGGACATAACCCAGACACAACAGTCCCCTCGTTGTTGCCCTAATTGCAAAAGTGGCAATACAATAAAAAGATGACGGTTAGGCACCATTCGTCTACAGGCCTGAGGCACAAGCCTGGTAGAGGAATTTTAACTGGTCACGATGGTGTTTCAGGGTTTTCCTTAAACAACAAAATGTAATTATAAGCACTAATGTTAGTAGAAACTGAATCACCACAAATATTTGAAAAGTAAACTTCACAATTGGGTTTTCCAATATCATAGCAATATCATCACTAATCAGATCATCAAATGCTTTCTGAGCCTTGGTAATGTTATTACTGATATAAATAAGGTGGGTATCTGTTCTATTGAGAAGAGATTAGACAGACAAACTTAAGTTGCCAATATGAACTTTAAAAATAGGTAAAAATTGAGACAAAGCATCCCAATAGTCAGGACTGGACTCAATTGTATCTGGTTCCGGGATGGGAACAGGTGTAATTACAGTATGACCTATAACAACACGCTGTTTAGGGAAAAAACAAAAGTTAGAAAAGTCAGTTTTACACAACATTTGTCTGTATCAATAGAATTTGTAATTGGTCACCACACAGTATTCTCCATCAGCAGAATAAACCACTTTAGACAATGGCAGTTTCCAGTTGGTAAGTTGAACAGGACAGGAGATATCAATGTCCACAAACCATAATCCACCGACAGTTCCAGGAGAAAATCCACGGTTTCTTCCAGTATTAGATGAAGTTTTAAAATTCATGTTAGAGCCATTCAGATTCTTCAAAAATGGATCGACAGAAGAGGCCCAATCTCAGTCATTGGGCCAATATCCACAAATCGACATGACTAGTTGGAAAATGTCACATCTGCATAAAAGGTGATAACCTTTCCATGTACAGCAATCAATGTTTGAAGTCAACCAGGAGTTCAGAAGTGTATGGTAAACCAACAAAGGAGGGAGTTCCAACCTTTCACGATAAATGTTTCCATCAAGATGACCAATAGAATGGATGGTAGCCAGACGATCAAAGATTGAGGTTGCCGGATCAAACTGCAGCAATGACACTGTAAAGTCACAAACATAGTGTCCTTGATTGTGCAGGAGTAAGTTTTGAAACATGGAGCAATACTGGTGTGTGTGGTGACATACCCAAGGTTCCTTGCCGTTGACAAGGGAATAGTATTAGCTTCTGATAAACATCTGTTAACACATTCAGTAGATGTACATTTGGGGCAGCTCCACTGACCCGTACATCTGTCATGTATGAGATCAGGAATACGTCCTAATTCCAGATCCTGGAAGAGATTACCAATGGCTGTTAGAACATAAGAGCCATAAGTGGAACACAGGACTTCCCCGGCTATGTGATGCTTGTCTGCTTCCTGATTAGAGAGATTAATTCATTAATCTTGTCCTTTGTCAAGTCAAATCCCCTCACAATATCCTTCATATTATAGATTGTAAATCGCTCTTCTTGAGCGAGGCCATCTACACCATGCAACAGGGGAGGTATTATGTTATATTTCATGCTATCATGAACCTTTGCCATTTGTGCTTGAATACCGGCTATATCAGCCCTATTCCAAATTGACATACCAGAATCGAATAGGCCAGAGGCCATACCTGTTTCTGCTATAAAACGCTTACTGCATTTGGGTTTCTTACTTTTGTTAGTAGTACTACCAGGTTGAGGGAATGAAAATCCTCTATGTGGGGTACTGTCAGCTCCAGTATAGGGGTCATTATTGTGTACGTTGTATGCCGCTAAGGCATCCAATAACATAATTTGAAAGAAATGTGAAATGCTAGTTGTTGAACATAGGCCAAATTCTTCTAAATTCCAATGGGTAAGATTCAAAACCACTGGGATGTGCGTGAACTGCACATTATTAACAAGTGCACCTGTCTGGGAAGTGGCAACTAAGCCACTGGGTGGGCCAGGGTTCTGTTTTGGGCACTCATTATCAGGTGTCACAAATTCTGGGGCATCATAGGGTAAAACCTTAAGGACAATGGCTTTTGTTGCCATACAATTCTGAATACAGTATTCATGTTGATCAGACATACCTAAACAAGAATCTGGATCAATCTTAGCAGTTATGTTGTATACTCCAGAATTTGTGGAGTGTACCTTCTGTATAGATAATGTACCAGTAGGGTAAATTTTGACATTGGGCCAGCCTTGGAAAGTATCTTTGTAAAGGCTGCCGACTTGGATTAGATTTTTATCATAAACTGCATTCCATGTAATTACAAGACTTGATTGATCTAAAGCGAAGATCATAACATTCAGTAGGGCCTCACTACCCTCCTGGACGATGACCATGTCTTTTGGGATGTCAATAAGCACACCACGGGATGCCTTCAGATCCCATGGGCTGCGAGGTATTCTGCCTCAGCAAGCTGATTAGGTTAAGGTGTCACTGGTTTCTTATCTGCATTATGGTATACAATTTGGGCTTGTAAGAAGACCAATATTTCTAAAAAGAAAAATAAGCGCAAAGCAGACATCTTTCTCAGGGACCTAAAAGGAAAAGAGAAAAGAGAAAAGAAAACAGTTAGTTCAGTACTATTCCTATTCTGCCCATTGGGGTATGGAAAAGTAATTTAATCTCCTTTAAACAGTTTCATTTGATTGGCATGTAGCCATTTATCAATGAGTTTCTTACTGTGAGGCAGTCTAACTTGGTAGACTGCTGGACTGAGTTTGTTTACAATGGGATAGGGCCCTGCCCATTTGTTTACAAATGGGTGTGCAGGTTGTGCAAATCTGAGTACCATGACCTGGTCCCCAATTTGCCAATCTACAGGGTGTGCAGTTTTGTCAAATTGGATCATGGATTGTAGCTGGGCCTTACCCAGGCGTCGTGCAGCAAACAAGTGTATCTTTTGGATATCTTGTTTGAGTTGTTTGACATATTTGTCCACTGACACCCTATCAGCAGTGGGGGCACCAAGGTCCAGAAGTAAGTGTTCTGGGAGTCTCATAGACCGTCCGGTCATGACTTCAAATGGGGTACACTGTGTACTTGCAGAGGGTGTCCCTCTTATTGCCATAAGGAGCAATGGCAATAATGAATCCCATTCTTTGGGGGTTTCCTGAACAAATTTGGATAACATAACTTTTATCTGTCTATTAGCCCTTTCTACTTGTCCTGATGACAGTTGGTGGTAAGGGATATGAAACTTTTCTTTTACCCCTAATAAATCCAGAGTTTCCTGCATTACTTCAGCTATAAAGCTGGCTTCCTGATCAGAATTTACCTTTAGGGGTAGGCCCCACCTGGTAAACAGCTGATTTATCAAAACCTTTGCAGTAGCTTTTGCTGTGTTATTCTTTGTTGGAAAAACCTCAATGCATTTGGAAAACAGGTCAGTGATCACTAGGGCAAACTTATTGTTGTTCTTAGTCATTGGCATAGGGCCAATGTAGTCAATCTGGATATTGTTCCAGGGGTCTGAGTGCCTCTGGGGGTGCAATTTAGCATTCCTCCTAGCTGGTATAGGATTATTTTGTGCACAGATCAAACAGTTATTGATGTAATGTTCCACACCATTTCTCATATGTGGCCACCAGACAGAGGACTCTAGTCTGTCTAGGGTTTTATCGACTACCTGGTGTCCACCAGTTGGAGTATCATGTACTTGGTAGATAAAATCTACCCTCAGGTGTTCAGGAACTACCCATAACTTTTCAGGAGTTTTACAGCAGTGATACCAAATAAGCAGGCCATCACTAGATAGGTGAAGGTCATCTTCCACTTTCTTGTAGGGACTTCCTTCTGGAAGTTTTTCCTCAGTTCCTTTATCAAGGAACCTAAATACTGCTCTTAAGTGAGGATCTTTCTTTTGTGTGGATTCTAGATCCATGGGCTCAAAAGAAGTTGTGCCTTTATTAATGCAGCAATGGATAGTGTAGCTGGGACAAAGAGAGTTTTCATTTCCCATATGTCTTCTTCTCGAGAACCATCTTTTGCCAATGAATCGGCATGGTTGTTATATGGAGCATAAGGATCAAGTTTACAATGTGCTTTAACCTTATGTATGTACAATTTGTATTTAAACTGTTTGGTTAGCGTTGTGATGTACACAAACAAGTCTTTATATTTCACGGGGGTACCAGCAGAGGATTGGAAGTTGGTTCTCTCCCCAAAAGTCAAAAATTCAGTCAGGGAAGAACAGAACCAATCAGAGTCTATAAAGAAAACAGTATCTGCAGTGCCTTGCTTCAGCACTTCCAGAGAACATGCTACAGCAGCAAGTTCAACATACTATGCAGAAATTATGGTACACCTCTTGGCTATGCGCACTTTGTCATCATCAGAATGTACAATAAGAATTCCAAACCCTGCTATCTGACCCTCCTCGGTGTGTGTGGCTGAGCCATCAGTAAAGACATGACACCCTGTCGTGTCATTTAGCACTTCCTGTGGTGCTGGCAGGAAGGGCCCTGGGTCAGGTAGGTCAGGGGGTTGGAGTACACAATCATGTGCATCACCTGTAAATAGTAGGCCATGGGCCAATAGGGATGGTGTTTAGCAGGAAGGACTGTAATGTCCTGATCCTGCAACAGCAGAGACCAGTGTGTAAGTCTGGCATTTGAAACAGAGAAATCTTTTACTCTGTCTGACAGTAGAAAATTTGTTGGCATGTGATCAGAATGTAACACAATAGGGGCATATCCAATGATGTACATAAAGAGTCTCACCGCCCAATATGTGGCTAAAAGATTTGTTTCACAAGGGTTGTATTTTAGCTCTACTGGGGAAAGCATCTGAGATGCATAGGCAATAGGCCTAATATGTCCATTTAATTTCTGTGCTAAAACTGCTGAAATTGCTGTAGCTGATGTAGCAGTTTCCAGATAGTACCCTAAATCTGGGTTAGGGTTAATCAATGCTGGGCTGTGGCCAATGATTCTTTCAAACTGGTTACAGCTTTGGTCTATAATGGACCCCATGTCCATGGTACATCCTTTTTCAATAACTCATACAAAGGTGCGGCCTTTTGCGCAAAGTCACAAATAAAATCTCTGGAGTAGTTTACTATACCCAGAAAATGTCTCAGTGTTCCTACACTGGTTGGCACGGGTAAATCCTGCAGTCCCTGAATCTTGTTAGCATCAGGGCTTCTTCCTTTTTCTGTTATGCGGAGTCCTAGGAAGAGAACCTCCTTCTGGCGCAATTGTACTTTAGAAGGGTTATGCTTGAGGCCTGACTTCTGTAGGATAGTCAGCAGTTCTTCTAACAGAACCAAGTGTTCTTCTTTTGTGTCGGTTGTCAAAAGCAAGTCATCTATGTACTGCAGTAGACATTCAGGGGTTGAGAATCCCTGTAATGCATCTTTCATGTGTAAGTGAAAGAGGCAGGGGCTATTATGGAATTCTTGTGGCAGGCATCGCCACATGAACTGTCGTCCTTCAAAGGTGAAGGCAAATTTGTACTGGCTGTCTTCAGCCAGCGGTAAGGACCAAAACCCATTGGAAATATCCAATGCGGTGAACCATTTACAGTTTGGGGTCAGCATTTTTAGGACATAAGGGGCTGATGCCACTGTAGGTGAACAGCTTTGGGTTGCCTGATTGAGCCTTCTATAGTCAATCGTAAGTCTCCAAGCTCCATTTGGCTTTTGGACAGGCCAAATAGGTGAGTTGACAGTTGAAACACATGGCCTTATTACCCCCTGTTGAAGCAGGGAATCTATAGTCTGTTTTAAAGATGGCAGAGCCTTAGCAGGAAAAGGGTATTGCCTCTGCCTGCCAGGATCTGGTCCTGTTACTTCAATAGTGGTATTCATTCTACCACAGTCATGCTTATCCTTTGCAAACACATCCATGTGTCTGACAATTATTGGCTGTATGTCTCTATATCTGTCATGATCCTTGAAGAGTCTATGACATCATACTTAGTGTCATTGTGTGTGATAGCTGCAAAAATATGTGAATCACATATCTTGACTGTATGGTATGGTCCTGGTATTTGGATCATGAGTCTGTTTGCCAGATCCACAACACATCCGTGTTGTCCTAGAAAATCAACTCCCAAAATACTGGGATGATGATGTAATACCATGAGGTCAAAGGTGAATTTTGTGGTGAGTTTGCCCACCACTACAGGGATGGGTTTGGACTGATAGGTATGTAGGGCAGTACCATCCACCCCTTTTGCACCAGTATCCCATCCGGTAGACCAGTGTGAGAATTCAGGATTCTCATCATGTAATACTGGCATAGCTGCTCCAGAATCAAGCAGCATTACTAGTTGATGGCCCCCAACCTTGGCCTTTATGCACGGCCTACCACTTAGATCCATTATAATAGGGGATATAATGCAGACTGGGGCCTCTAATTGGCATTGCCCTTTTTTAGTGTTCCCTTTCTCAAGTATCTTTACAATATCTTGCACCCTCTTGTTAGAATGGCCTGCTATGGGGGTTGCCCCATGCAGTTCCTGTCTCTTGCCTGATACTGCAGCCACTATGTGGGATGGTCACGGAGGCACTGGTGGAGGTGATCTTACAGGTGGTGGTGCACATGCAGAGGGCTCTGCATGGACTGGTGGCAATACCTGTAAATGTGGTGGTGCATGTACAGGTGGTGATGGTGTGTGTGCAGCTGATGCTGCATTTGTGGGTGATCTTACCTGTGCATGTAGTGGTTCCTACATATGTGGTAGTTCATATACAGATGGTGCTGCATGTGTTAACAGAGGAGTGAAAAAGGCACGTACTGCTTCAGCTATAGTCTGTGGCTCAGCAGTACGTTCTACTGAAGGGGATGCTGCTCTAGCAATTGGCAATGCAGCAGCAAATTCAGTTGGAGAAGCTACTGCTCTGGCAATTGGCAGTGCAGTAGTATACTCAATTGGAGAGGGTGCTGTTCTGGCAGCTGGCAGCACAGCAGTATATTCAGTTGGAGGAGCTGCTGCTCTGGCTGATGGCAATGCAGCAGTGTATATGACTGGAGGAGGTGCTGCTATAGCAGCCGGCTGTACAGGTTCATAAATCAGAACTGTGGCCTGTGATGATGACAGTATTGCAGCCACATGGCGTTCAGGAACAGGGCTTCATGGAGGTTTTTATTTTCCTCTGCAATCTCCCTGTAGGATGGACCAGTATGTTGATACTTGCCACTCTGTCTATTCCCTTTGTTATTATACTTTCTTTCCCTCCAGTTTTTATTTCTTTTTCCATTTTTGAGAGCAGAGGCTTGTTTACTCTGTGCCTTCCCCCTTCCACTGTATAGTGGGTTGCCTCTCCAGAAGGCTGCTGAATAGCAGCAACCTTATTTTTAGTGCCAGAATTAAGCATACGTAGGTACACCTGAAATGCTCTTTCAACCACTTTTAACATTTTTGCAAACTTATCCTCCTGAGGAAAAATAGAACACTCAACTTTTTCATGTAGACCTGGTGTCATGTTAAGTAGGAATAAATCTTTTTATTCCAAATTATCAGCTTCACATTGCTCATTTGCTAATATCTTGCATGAACAATAAGCCATGCACAAACATCCATGATAGTTTGTAGGGGATTCCTTAACCCCTTGCTTACATTGTATGCTAGTCATGCTCCAACTATTCCTGGCTACTGTCCTGCCACGGTCACCATAAATGTCAAGTTAGAAGACTAACTGCTAAAGTAATAAATCAGATTTGTTCTATGTCTACAATGTTAGCCAGAGATAACATTCACAAGTAGTCGTAAATAAAGTATTTTTATTATACTCACAGCCAAGCAGGATAAATCATTGATGAGAGTGATTTACCAGTCTATTTTGTACATACTAAGATTCTAGAGTGTGAGAAACTGGCAAGACAGTGTTTTATATACTAAGATGAGAAAAAGCTTACTGATACCCAAAACCATATACATTGTTTCTGAACTATAAACAGTATTACACAATACATTCTCTATTGGATAATTACTTAGGAGACAGAATACTAATGAGTATAAGAAATAATGCTTCTAAAGCATAAACCTTAGACAAAGAGAAATGCTGACACTTACAATCTACATGTGCTTAGATGATAGACTAAACAAGGAATATGTCTCTTGTTAGTAGAAATAGAGAATTGCTTACAAAGCTATATTACACATGGCATATGTGCCTGAGTGAACATACATATAATTATATGAAAGTATAAGTACATAATAATCACTGATGATCCTTCAAAGACATCTAAGCAGTGATTAGGTCAACTATATATAAAAAACAAACATAATCTAGATAAATGTAATATAATGAAGTAGAACTGAACCATGCATAGTACATTAGCATATATTAGCAGCATAGCACATTCCTAGCACTCATGCTTATATGATGTGTGCTAAATCTATAATGTTAGTGCAAAATAGCAGTATCACAGTATAATAGACCAGAGATATAGTGTAAGACATATATGGGGTAATAAGGGCATAACCCAGGTGCAACACATGGTACACACAACGTATCAGCATCAAAGTTGTTCACCACAAAATTGCCTTTCTAACAGTGCTATGCAATCAATTGTGCTCAATTCAGTTTTTGTTTTATACTTGCTGAGATACCCAGAATGCGTGTTTTCTTCAAAGTGCTTAGGTGGTTCTTGATGGACAAAATGTCTGCCATACACACCATGTCATAAACAAATGTGAATAACTCCTAAAGTGAACATGATACACACAATATGTCAGTGGTAAAGTTGTTCAACACAATATTACCTTTCTAATGGTGCTATGCAGTCAATTCTAATCAATTTTGGCTGGCAAATAATATTAAAACATGTGAGTGACATCTCCAGATATTACTAGGGTACACAGAAAGTCTGTAGGTGACTTCTGTACTCATTCTTGGGCACACTGCAGTACATCTGCTGCCACCTACAGGCGTAATCTAGGAGGCAATGAGTTAACCTTCCCTGCCATCTCTTTTGAGAACTATAGTGGCTTTTTCCTTCTTTTTGCTTTGCTTGATTTGCTTCACACAAAGGCTTGTTGCCTCTGTGATGCCTGTTTTGATTTTTCACCATTGTTCCTCCACCCCTCATTCTTGTCCATTTGCTAGTGCTTTTCTGAGACACTCTCCCATTTTCCCAACGTCAGCCCTCCTAAAGTCCAATACCCTTGCCTTTGTATGGCTTGACTCTATGGCTGTGTTTATTGTAAACCACACTGTTTGGTGGTCACTTGTTCCCAGATGGCTACCCACTTCTAAATCCGAGATACTTTCTCCATCCCCATTTGACAGTACCAGGTCTAAGATTGCTCCCTCCTGAATGGGTTCCACCACTAGCTGTCTGAGGCATGCCCCTTGCAGGGCATCAAGAATAGTGCTGCTCTTGGATGTGGTTGCAGCAAAGGTGCTCCAGTTAACATCTGGCATATTCAGGTACTCCATCGACAATATCTCTCCTTTTTTCTGCCATTCTAAGGATGCCTTCTATCATTTCCTTGTCCATTGCCTCCCCTAAGATGGGAGTCTGTATACAACCCCCGTGTGGGTTGTGGTGCCATATCCTGTCCCCAGGGTGACCCACAGTGCTTCCTCTACTCCCTGTTTATCCTTTAGTTCCATTGCTTTGATCCCTTCCCTTGCATATAGAGCTACTCCTCTTCCTCTTTTACCCTCCCTGTCCCTCCTCTAGCTTGTATACTCTGGTCTATTGACATCCCAGTCGTGGTTCTTAGTGTACCATGTTTCACGATATCCAGATGTCCCTCTTCCATCAAGGCCACTAGTTCAGGGAGCTTGTTGCACAGACTACAGGCATTGGCACTCATCACCCTCCATGTTTTGATGGCCTTACCCCTTTTAGCCCATCCCTCTCCTTGTTGCCTTTTTTTGAATTTACCCCGTCCTGCTCCCTGTTGACTTCTCTACCTTAGTCTTTATCTCTCTAACTACTGTGTTTTGATGGGGGGCTTGGTTTTCCCTTCTCCTTTTCAGTGCCTCCCCCCTTGACTAGTTTAAATGCTTGTCAATGAAGCCTTTAAACCTATCACCTAGGATCTTGGTTCCCCTCCTGGACAGATGCAGACCATCACATCAGTATAGGCCTCCATCCCTCCAGGTGGACCCCCAGTCCCCAATGAAGCCAAAATCTTGAGCACTGCACCAGGTTTTCAATCATTCTTTGTATCCCATGGTGTGGAGTACCCTAGCATCAAACTTGCCATAGACAGGCAGCACCTCAGAGAAGGTTACCATATGCGGTACTTGTTTAAGGCCCCTCTTCAACTCTTCAAACTCCTCTTGCACTGTTCTGACCCCATTCCCAGCCAGGTCATTTATCCCTAGATGGGCAATGACATCCAGCTCCCTCCATCGTGCAGCTTCTCCTGTGAGCTTGAGGATTCGCTCCCTGTCCATGCAAGCCGTGGCACCTGGTAGGCACCTTACCTCCCTCTCCCCTTCCTCCCCCAGTTCTACCACCTAATGATAATGATTGAGTCCCCCACCTGGAGTTGTTTCCTTCCGGGGTCCCATGCCACCCTCCTTTGGGTCTCCTTTGTAGGGGTTCCCAGAATCTTCCTTGGTCTCCACTGCAGGTGCATCAATAGAGGAACCACTCTGCCAGAACAGTGTATGAATTGTGGAGAGGTACAACTGGAGGAAAGCACCTCTGCTCCACAACCCTCTCCCTCCCTGAGCCCACCTTGGTCTGACCGCTCCACTTTCTTGGCAACCTCTGAGGTAGCAGCAGTGGCACTGGTGGTCCCTGGTTGGGGAAGGAGGTTTCACGAATCCTAGCCAAGTCAGCCTGGAGACAAGCAACCTCCTCTCTCAGACTAGAGAGGTGCCTTCAAATAGGGCAGCATTGTAGCCTCCAGAATGACTCCCAGAAGACTGCCGCTCCACAGCCACCATTGCACTGCACCACTCCCATCATGTCTTATTTTGTGGCCCTTCTCCAGTTGCTTTGTATGCTTACTCTCTCCTCCCTGTTTTTTTTTCTCCCACTGCCTATGTGCCCTTACAGATCTTGCCCTTCCTGTTCTGGGACAGGAAATTCATGTATTCTTCTGTAGTATCCTTCTTCTTTGCTCAGAGTCAGACCTCCTGTAGCTAGGGGGAGAGAGAGAGCTACTCTTTTCCTTCATGGATGATGAAACCTATGTGTCTCAGTGATCCTTCCCTTACTACTGCCAAACAGGAAGTTCTTGTTCTTAGTCAAATCCAGTACCTAAAAAAGTAGAACTGGCTAAGGGTGGGAGCGTGAAGGAGAAGAAAGGAGGGCAATTAGTAAAAAAAAAGTTCTAGTTTTATAGTCAGGTGCTCCTTGCTCTAAAAGCAAGATTTATGTCTGCCAAGGCTAGCACTAAGGAACTGTAATTGGAGACATCTGCTTTTGTACTACTAAGCCACACCCCCAATTAACTTCTCCCCTCCTAACTTAAGAAATGCCCTTTCCCTAACACAGGAAAACACACTGACTTTCTTTTTTTTACCCTAAATGAGACCCCCCACTTCTAATAAAGTATCTGTTTTCTTAATCCCAACAGGCACTCACTCCTGCTGAGATAGAAGTGTTCTATTAGTAAAAAAAAGTTCTAGTTTTGTAGTCAGGTGCTCCTTGCTCTAAAAGTAAGATTTCTGTCTGCCAAACCTAGCACCAATATTTGCTTTACATCATTTAAATAGAGGCACAGCAACTGTTCATCATCACAAGGCTTTCTCTCTGTCTGGAGTGTGAAGAGCAACCAGGGACACTGCTCCTACCCACTGTCAGTGTATTTTACCAGGTTTGTGTCTGTCCCTACCATATAGTGACTGTCAGTGCACTGTATTTTGCCAGGTTTGTGTTTCTCGCCACAACATAGACAGCAGATTTGGTGGTGGTGGTGGGGGGGCACTATGTCTGTCTCCTGTTGTCTGTCTACACAGTCTTGTGTATCTCTCTCTCTCTCCAATAAATCTGCTGTAACATTATCTCTGTTTAGCAGTCAAGGTGGGGGGTGCAAGGTAATGGCACCATGTGATGACAGACACAGAAGGCAAGAGACACTGTGAGCAGCTTAGTACCTTGACATTCCCAATCCCAACACTCCTCTTGTGTTTAAAAAGGTTGGGACTTTTTTGGTTTTTTTTATAGTATACCAGTCTACCAGTACCACTATACCATGTTTTCTAATCTGCAGTGTCACCTAAACACAACCTGTCCCCAGAGTATAATTTGCAACCCCCCAAAAAAAACACATCATGAAAATAAACAGAATTCCTGGTGATGCCTAGGAAACACCCAACTATCATACTGTTGTAATAATTTTATGACTGCATGGGCGGAGCACTGCAGGCATGTTGCTGTCACTCTAGGAGACATAAGGGACCATTATTGTATTCGGTCTCAGTTCTCTTCTACAGTGATGCACCCCTTGTCCTCAGTGCAGTGATCGTTGGTGGTGTGTGTGGTTTTTCCGCTGCCTCTCCCCTCCATGGCTGCAGTTCCTCTCTGCGGTGTAGAACCCTCCCCCCCTACAGGTGCACTTCTTTAATGTGATACTTCCACATTTTGCCATGTCATGCATGTGCAAGCAGCTCATGGCAGAAATGCTTGCTGTGCTCAAGATGTCCACTGTATCTCAGTGCACATGTGTGAACTCCAGCGACCATCTTGGACTCATCAGACATTTACACCCTGAACTCCATAACACAGAGACCCTTTTCACCATCGCCTCCATGCTCTCTTAACAGCTTCATGCAGACATGTTGGCTCTGACCAGATCTTGTTTCGATTAGGCTGCAGTCTATGGGTCAAAGTGTGTGTTGCTATAGCAACCCTCTCTCTCTGTCTCTGTCTCTGTCTCTGTCTCTGTCCCCACTCTCAAATGATTGCTCCTCCTACTCTGCTTGGCAGTTTAACAGCAGGTGTTGAAGAAGAAAGATCTGCATCTCTTCGCAACTTACTTTTGTAAATCAAAAAGCTGTATTTCAAAGCACTTTGTGACATTTCTTATTTGTGACTTTTTTGTGAAATCTCTGATTATTTTTGCAGCATTTTTCAGCAATATAATTAACTTATTGATTTTACATGTTCTGAGATATGTATTTGTTGCACACGTGTGGGTGATGAGAGAAAATGGATCTTGTGGCTACAGAAATATGGGAACAAAGATATGTCCATTATCAAGCAGTGGTGGTGATGGGCAATGAGGTGGTGCTTGCACCCACTGCTTAGTGTCAAATGTTCCCACAATTGGGAAAGGGGGGCTCAATCAGCTGGGGCCAGCATCAGTATTGCCATTTTTTTGTGGGGCAGGATGTAACTTTAAACCAAAAGGCAGTAATGTCTATGTCAAGCACAAAGATAATTCAGGCAAACCTGTGACAGCTGTGACAGCACTATTGCTAGACACAGGAGATGTTGGGTACTTACTGAGGTGAATGCAGTTGAAGCAGCATTAGTGACTAAAATATGAGTTATTACCTGAACAATGAAAGAGGAATCCACAGTTTGCATGATATTCTGAGGTTTACGAAGGCCACTGCTTTTTTAACTTTCTCTTTATAAATCCTTCCTGTCTCTTACACCTGCCTTCTTCAGGAACTCACAAGGCACACACAATCCCCTGTACTCCAACCTGTGATGGCCACCCTCCATAGACAGCATGTATCCTGTCAGCATGCCCCAGATGTTGTTAAAAGGACGTATTTATCTTCAAGCTCTTAAAAGGGATTTTTTTTATTTCAAATTTATTTCGTTATATATTCCTTCCTTTGTTAACTGGGTTGGTGCACTGATCCAAGAACCTTTTTCAGGCATGTCCTGGGCCAGAGACTGGCTCATACAGAAAGGTCAGAGTAAGTACAGGTAAATGCACAGTGTTCTACAAAAACAAATAGCAGGCAGCATGAATCTAGTAGCTACATAGTGTTCAGTAGCAATAGCTGCAGCTCAGAGTTAACATTGACAGGTAAAGAGTAGTATCAAACAAAAAATATACTTTTTATTTACAAATTATAATTTATGGGTACATTTACAATTTGCAGATAGCAGTCAGCTGATTCCTGTGCAGGGTGCTGGCCAGCCAATACCTAGGTAGAAGAAGAAGGAGATAGCAGGAAGCAATGGAGGCCTAGATAGATTGTGTAGGAGTGCCAGTAGCCTGGGGACAGGAACAGATCATAGAGAACAGGAAGAGGATTTTTAGAAGGGTATGAAAATTTAGTGAGGGGGCAATGGAACACAGTATGGGGAAGAGGAGGTCATTCCAGAGGGAGGGCCCAGCAATGGAGAAGGCCCTTTGACCTGCTCTACTGGTAATGTGTGGATGGACGAGTTGGAGGTGGGATGAGTGGCAGAGATTGTGGCTATGAGTCTTGGGACAGACTAGATAAGGTAGAGGGGAGTACAAGGGGCAGTGGATGGTGTCTGCGATAGTCCAGACCAGTAATTAGGAGCATTAGGCTTGAGAAGGAAGCCAAAAAAGGCAGTGGTGCATAGAGAGAGGGGTGCAAAGGATGAAGTGGCAAATCTGTCCAGTCTGTGTGCCCCTAGACCTTAAAAGGACCTGACACTCACCAGGCCCTGATGGTAACTTTAATGCCAGCCTGAATTTCTTAATAAGACCTTAGCTCCCAAGCCTGGAAAAGTCTTTTTTTCATTTTTTTGTAATGATTTTTCTCCTTCCTGTCTGCATGCACTCAGTTGTTTAAAGGACTCACTAACCCAAAAGCCCTGAAAATGGCTATAATAGCAGCCTGCATTTCCTAATCCCTGAAAAGGTTTTTTTTTATGATTTTTCTCCTGGCTGCCTGCATGCCTCTAGTCCTTAAAAGAACTCTTATTTTAGGTACATTAGGGAGCAAAGAAAGGTCAAGGGAAGGATAATGAAGCTTAATAAAGGGGAGGGATGGGGAGGTGGGCAGAGGGTGACAGTGAAAAGGCAGAGATACTAAACTAATATTTTTGCTCAATATTCACAAAAAAAAAGAAGAAGAAGAGTTACCTAAACCAAACAATTGAAGCACTCTGGGAAGGGAAGTCGACACTCCTAAAACCCAAAGTGGACAAAGCAATGGGACCTGATGGGATTCACACTAGAATTCTAAAGGAACTAAGAAGTGACCTAGTAATACCACTGACTAACCTTTTTAACAAATCATGGGAGGATGTGGTGGTTCCTGAGGACTGGAGGAGGGACCAATGGGACCTGATGGGATTCACCCTAGAATTCTAAAGGAACTAAGAAGTGACCTAGTAATACCACTGACTATCCTTTTTAACAAATCATGGAAGGATGTGGTGGTTCCTGAGGACTGGAGGAGGGTGAATGTGATTCCCCTTCACAACAGTGGGAGCAAGGCAGGAAACTACAGACCTGTTAGTTTGACCTCAGTGGTAGGGAAATGATGGAATCACTTCTGAAGGAAAGAATTGTTGCATACCTAGAGGCTAGCGGGGCACAGGACCCAAGACAGCATGGATTCACAGCAGGAAGGTCATGTCAGATGAATCTAATAGATTTCTTTGACTAGGTGACCAACGTAGTAGACCAGGGAGGGGCTGGGGATATGGCTTATCTAGACTTTAGCAAGGCATTTGACACAGTCCCACACAAAATATTAACAAGCAAGTTAGCCAACCTAGGAGTGGGTCCCAGGGTGGTAGCCTGGGCAACAAACTGGCTACACAACAGGATGCAGAGGGTAATGGTAAATGGAACTCACTCCAAAGAAAGGGAGGTTACTAGTGGGCTACAGCATGCTTCAGTATTAGGACCAGTCCTCTTTAATGTCTTTATAGGAGACATTGCAGAGGATCTAGAAGGAAGAGTATGCCTCTTTGCAGATGACACAACGATCTAGAACAGAATTGATACACAAGAGGGGTGGAAAGGATGAGAAGTGACTTGGCAAGATTAGAGAAATGGACAAAAGTATGGCAGCTTAAATTCAGTGCAAAGAAGTGCAAAGTAATGCACCTGGGAAACAAAAGCCCAGGTGAAGAGTACACAATGGAGGGGGTATTAGCAACAACACAAATGGAAAGGGACCTGGGGGTAGTCATGTCAGATGACCATAAGGTAGGCAAGACATGTGAGAAAGCAATAAGGAGAGCTGGGGGAATATTGGGATGCATAGGGAGAGGCATCACCAGCAGAAAACAGGAAGTTGTTACCCCTCTGTGCAGACAGTTGGTGAGACCCCCATCTGGAGTACTGCATGCAACCTTGGGAACCCCATTTCCGTAAGGACATAAACAGGATAGAGGCGGTCCAGAGGAGGGCAACTAAAATGGTGCAGGGTCTGCATCAGAAGCCATATGAAGAGATACTAAGAGAGCTTAATATGTATATCCTTGAGGAAAGGAGGAAGGGGGACATGATAGAAACTTTCAAGTACTTCAAGGGAAACAACAAAGTCCAAGAAGCTAGCATCTTTCAGAAAAAGAGATGTGCAAGAACAAGGTGGCACAATTTAAAGATAGAGGGGGGCAGCTCAGGTGCAACAGGAGGAAATATTTTTTCACGGAGAGAGTGGTGGACACTTGGAACCACCTTCCAGAGGAGAGTGTGGGGTCAAAAACAGTGGGATAATTCAAGAATGCATGGGACAGCCATAAGGCAATTATAGTGAGGGGTAGGAGGAAACAGGCTGTTGGTTAACTAGGATCTGCAGCTTATCCTATAGGTAGGGAAATGGGCAGACTGGGTGAGCCAAGCAGTCCTTATCTGCCATCAAAGTCTATGTTTCTGTGTTTCTAAGTTGCTCCCAAGCCCTGCAAAGGGCTTTTTATAATGAAAATGATGCTTGCTTGTCCTGATACAGTAGGACCTTACAGTATATTTATTTATCTCCAAATTCTTAAAAGGGCATTTAGCTATATATTATGCTGCACTGATGAGAGTCGCTGAAACTCTATATCAGTAGCCCTTAAAAGGATGGTTTGTGAGTACTGATTTAAAGCCCTTAAAGAGATGTTTTTCTGTGTGCTGCCTGCTGCTCTGACAACTCCCCACCACACCATGTTCTGATGTGCTGAATAACACTCACCAACAACACTTATTGGGAAGGATCAGTTGCCAGCAGAAGCCAACTAATGCCTCCACTCCAGACTGTGATCTGATGCCTAGTGAAAGCACCTGTCATGTGACACCAGCTGTGTGACTGAGTCAGAATGATTCTCAGTGCACAGCTCTCCACCACACTGCTCCTTCCTGGTTCTGGTTTCTCCATTATACCTAAGGGTAACAGCTCTCATGAACTTCATCATGCAATGCTATCACTGCACCATCGCAGATGCAACAGGTACTTACGGAGGGGATGGGCTGGGGAGATAAAAAAGAAGGAGGAAAAAATGAAGATGCAGTAGCACTAATGCCTCAGTTGCCCGAGTGGGCAGGCACTGAACAGCCGTAGATGTCTTTAGACAAAGGTTCTTGCCTTGGAGCACCTAAAGTATAGGAATTTTGCACCCTGGCAGTGTCTTCTCCCAGTTGAAACTGTTTCTCCTTACAGTTCCGTTAGTGCATTCCACGGTATTCAAAATTACACATATTTCACCATAGCTTATTATATCTGTGTCTCCTCCCAGTTACACCAGTGTCTACTCCCAGTTCTACCAGTATCAGTTGCAGCAGTGTCACCTCCCAGTTATTCAGTTTCTCCTCCCACTTACACCAACATTTCCACTTCCCAGTTTCGGTTCCAGGGTCCTAGTTACACTAGTTGTTTTACTTACTAAATAAAAGAAAATGGCAAATAGTTCAGCTGAAATATTTTCCGCAGTTCACTACATTATTCCACAATATGTAACAAAATTCCTCAGTTTAAGGTGGAATTTTGAGTAATTTTCCTCCATTTTTTGTACAATTTCACGGAAGTGATTTCCGCATTTCACAAGAATTCTGCCAGTGGAATTTAAATTTCGCACAGCCCTATTCTGTAGATGGAAAAATTAAAGATCGTGAAACATATTTTTGGAGTTTTCAATGTATCATTCCACAACTATAAGTCACTATGCCAGTTGAAATAAAATACTCCTTTCTTTGTTTATAGTGTTGGAGACAGAACTCCAAGCTGCATATCAGATGGCCATTAGAAAACTAAAACCGCTTGTTAAATATTGGTTGCCTATTAAACTGGAGATTTGTTTATCCCCTTCAAAATGCAATAACTTGCACATTTAAATACTTAACATTTAAACATTTTCTTATCACTAGGTTAAGTTGGACAGGTATTGTTTTTCAAGAAAGATTCATACCTCACAAATGCCACCCTTTCCCAGCAAATTTTAAAAGATTTACACTGTTTTCTTAACCTCTGAAGACACTATCTGATAAGCACTGTCTCAGACACATGCCAGGTCCTCTATAAAGTATCCAAGCTTAAATATGTAGCAGTCAGCAACCCATTTTGCACCATGCTTTTTGGAGAAAAATATATTGAGCTACAGCAAACACATACACACACACACCCATACACACACACACACACACACACACACACACACACACTGTACACACCATCCTCATGGCCACAACATTCAAAATAAACACTGCAATCTAATATGTTGTAAAACAATAAAGCAACTGTTTGTTTATGTCAGTGAACACAGTGAAATTCAGTTTACAGTAGATTTCCTTTTAATATTTCTTAGCCTATATTTTGTATCCTCGATAGTACAGGGGAGATGCTACATCTCATTATTATAGGGATTTTATATTGCACATGTTTGCACTGTATTTACATCCCAGATTAGATGCAATATCTTGTTTTCAGTGTGGTCATGATTTTACCATTTTTATAATGTCATAATATATGTACTGTATACACATAGTATAATTTATTCAGGGTAGCCTAGTTAAGATGTAAACTATTGTTTTCAGTGTGTTCTGATTTTATGCAATGCAGTATAATATTGTGTTAATGTAGATCCCCACTGAAAATAAGATGCCGTGTGTTCTGTGAACTATACATGCTAAATATATAGCAATCAGCAAGCATATTCTAGGAAAACACATTGTAAAAATGTGTGAAAGGAAGACCACATTGAAACTGCCTCTCAGCAGATCTGCATTATGCAAATTCATTAGAAATAATGGGTAAAAGCAACCCAAAAGCTCTCCACAGCCATATCGGCTCTGACCAGAGTTTGTTACATTTGAACCAGCTACATGGAAACTGTCTCCATAGACTCACATCAAGCAGAAATTTGCTCGCCATAGTAAACAATGGGAAAATGAGAAATGGTGCAGGACTTACAGGAACATGATGATTAAACTACTCTGGCTGCTGTCATAGAAAAACATTTAGCTAGACAGTGCATACAAAAAAAAAACCCTTCATCTTGGCATCTGCATATTGTCCTGTCAACAAATCGGTCCCATTTGCAGTGCAATCACCCATAGGCAGTGGCAGGCAGCCTAACAATAAGAGGGCCAGAGGTGTGGCCTGAAAACACCATTGAGGACCGAAAGACCATGCAAGACCACCTTTACCTGACAGTTTGGTCTTTCCAGATTCTGTTTCATGGCTTCAGAGGGAAGTTAAACCACAAAATACAACTTTGTAAAACTGTTTCAGCTTTCGACTCAGCTGCCTGCCACTCCCCCACACCTGCCACTCTCCAAACCTTCCATCACAGAGCATTACCCAGTTCTGCCTATCGATGTGACTTCACCCAAAAAAAGTAATTACAAAGCATTTTACAATAAAACACGGTACTGTGTAAAACATGCTTTACTTGGCTGTGCGCTGATTGCACACCCATCCACTCTCACACTCCTCCCACTCTCCTGCTCCTTCACTACCACCAGCTAATTTATCAAATGCAGGATCAGCCAGATAAATAGTTTATTTATTGAAAAGTTTCACAAAGAAGGGCACACTGAACAAATAAATTGCTCATCTCATGGTGCATCCTGAGGAAGAGGGAGTAGGAATACATATAACATACAAAGTTTAAATTGTACAATACATAGATTCCAAGTTGGATGACAAGTGTACAGCTTGCAGTACATCACTGGCAAATCCCAGACATGGATAACACAACTGGGTATGCCACCAAGGCAATACCATACATAAAGGTTTACAATAAACAAACACAACAATAAGTTACAACTCTCTTATGGAAAAATGTAGGTTGTAAAACAATGCATGCAAGTGCAAAGGGAACCATAAGATAATTGTCAAGCATTAGTTTAACAAGTGGGAGGGGTGAGGTTGGGGGATCTAAGTGCAGGTGCAGTTTAGAGATAAATAGTTTTGAAGGGCTTAAGAGATAGAGTAGGGAGAGGAGAAATTTCTTATCTGGCAGGGAAGAGTATTCCACAGCTTGGGGAAGTGGTGATAGAATGCAGCCTGGTCTACCACTATAGTTTGGTGGGGACAGAAAACATACGAATGTCTGAGGATCTTAGGGAGTGGGAAGGGGTGGAGGGGTGGTGAGAGAGAAAGATAGTTCATGGTGGAGCAAACCAAACCAGAATTTGGAGGTGAATTTGGTGGTGTGTAAACTATGTCTGTTTGTTAATGATGAGAAGGCCAGAGAGCCGTAGAGTTCACAGTGATGAGTGAGGAGTGGAGTGTCCAGAGCAAACCAGTGGAAGGAGTTGAAGATGGTATCCAATCTGGTTAGGGAGGACTTGGATGCATCACTGTAGACCAACCAGATGATAAATATTAAAAATAAAGAAAACACACACAGTGACCACTACAGCGGAGTCCGTTTTGGGGGATGGATGTGGGAAGTGGCAGCTGCAGGGATAAATAGAGAAAGAAAATCAACAGAAAACAAATCATGCTGGTCACAAAAAAAATAAGAGGTTTCTAACACCAGCTGGTGAACTGGCTGTATTGGGGATCTGTTTCTGTCGTGCACACATGTTTTAGCTGATAGACTGTGGTGCAACAAACAGAAGGACTGTCACTGGGCACTGTATCTCTCAGAAGAATGCAGGCAAAAGAGGTTTGTGAATGTTATTTCTTGGCTTTTATAGTCAAATAGAGCACATGCCTACTTTCAGCTCCCACACAAAATCAAAAATGTGCAAAATTGCTCACTTACAAAATTTGAACTATGGTGCATAAACATCTGGGCCCCGGGACACAGAATTAGCCTGAAACTCATGAGTTAACATTACAGTGGGTGGGGGAATTGTGATAAAGGAACAAAGGCAACATATGAGGTAGACTATAAATAACAAACCACAGCCTAATGAGCTTCAATAGAGGCTTGTCTGAAAGTTTTTAGGAGCATGTAAGAATTGTTCTTTGATAAGACACCACATGTTGCATGTGCCAAAAAGTCTTTGGGAAAGACTGACATAAAACATTATCTTTAAATCATATTGCTTTGCTACTGATATTAAAGAAATAACAGCAAGCATCGTTTTAAAAACACTTTATTGAGCTGACAAGGCAGAACAGCAAGCTTACAAGTAATGTTACATACTGTCTGTTTTCAAGTCAGATTGAACTGGTATAAAAACATGGTGTTTGGAAAAGAAACACTGTAAAAGCACAACAATTATGGTGTTTCAGGACTGTGAGTTTTTTTGGAGGAGGAACCTCTGCTAGGGTTAGTTCCAAGATGGTGAAGTGAAGCTTCAGGTGCTAGCTGAGTTGCTGCCTGAGCTCCCTCGATGAATGACTGACTTAAATAACTATTGCAACTGCTTTCTCAGTACTTATCTTCACTGGGCTATTAAGCAAACATAGAAAACATAGCCTTTTGACCACAGCCCAACCAAAGGGAAATCATCTACCTGAATGGAACAGAATGATTTTTTGATTTGGGTAACAACAGGAGTATGTCCCAGCAAGGTCAGCACCTCTCCAACCACTCAGAATCAGGTCAGCTGAAAAAAAGGAAAAGGACGGTGTATGGGGACCCTGAACAGAAAGAAGCAGCACTCAACTCTATCACTTCAGGATGCACCAGACTGCAACAACAGAAACTGAATTTTCAGGTATCAATGATGACAAACTTTGCAGGCAAACCAATTTCTCCCCTCCTTACAACTCTGATGCACCCTATACCTGAACAGTTTCACACCAAGAAGTCAGGCCTGGAATTGAATGCCTAAGATTAGCACTACATTACAGCGGATGAAGAGGATGATGAAAATTTCAATACTGTGGACATTATGGATGCAACTAGTGAAGCATCAGTGTCCCAAGAGGTTAGTGAAACAGATAACTTATGCAGCACTAGTAATTACATGGTTGATTTCACCAATCTGGGAGGTCTCCAATCAAGTCCCCTGTGAGGGTATAGTACTGATATTTCAAGCCCCGATGGCAGTTTGGGTCCCAGCAAGGTTAATATCTTTAGTGCTATCCCTGATCAGGATCCTGAAAAAGTTAATAAGAACAATGTTCCCCCAAGTCAGGAAGCTCTAAATGCGGTCAACTGCCCTCCAGACTCACTAATGCTTGAAGCATTTAAAATGCTCCAGGAGGGGATTCAAAGTGAAATCAACACAGGCTTTAACATGATAACAACAGCTTTAGCAGACTTATCAAAAACGTTCTCAGATTTAAACATCCAAATTCAAACGTTGTCAAATCAAACTAATGAAGCTGAGCAATGCATAAGTGCACTGGTGGATAATATGCAACCTTTTATGAATAAATAAAAAGAACATGATGATTTCTTAAATGAGCTAAAACTTAAACTAAATGACCTAGAAGATTGCTCTAGGTGAAATAATACAAAACTTATCAGAGTCCTGGAGGGGGCAGGAAAGGGAAATCCTATTCCTTATTTTGAAACATTGCTGACTCTGGTGCTGCAAAGAAAACATCCGGAGGAAAAGATTATCATTGATAGAGCTCACAGGTGGGGGTGACCAAATATTTCAGGATGGTAATTCTCAACATAGAACTTCAAGACTAGTCTTCATCAAGCTGCATTATTTTCAAGATCATGAGGCAATTGCAAGGGTGGCACATATTCACAGGGGTCTAATGTCAGAGAACTTTACATTTTCTGTTTATCCAGACTTTTCATTGCATACATCTACTTCCAGAAAAACCTTTGATCTGGCTATTGGAATTTTGACACAGAGGGAGATTAAATTCTCTCTATTGCCCCGGCTATACTTAAATATTTTTCTTCATGGCTGTATGCACTGGTTTACTGACCCCAAGAAAGCTGAGAGGTTTCTTAAGAATCCAGAGACTAATAATTCACAGGCTCTATCATCTGCTCAACAACGAACCTCTTCAGGCACCTGAAGAGACTGATTAGAAATTATTTAGTACGAGAAAAGTAGCCTGTTTAAAGCCTTATGAACAAGGATTAATAGATTGCATTTTAAGGTATTGATAAGACTTAAGGCAAGGATCTAACCAGTTAATTACATACAGAGCTATAAAATAAGCTTGTCCCTGAAGCAAAGCCCTATAGTGGATCAAGCGGTCGGCTGAAATCAGTACTCAAATCTACAGGCTGAAATGTGTATTAATGATTGCATTTTCTGGATGTAAATATGTAGTCTGAAATTAGAAGGAAATGTATCACTATTAATGCAAGTGCACTAGTGTATAATATAAACGTGGCTATAGAGGAAGGTTCCAGAGTTTTGTGTAGACTCAAACACACAGTCTAAACCAACATTGTATCACTTGTGATATAGGTAAGAGAAAACAGGGAAAAAAGGGAGAGGAAAGGGGGAGGAAAAATGGGAATAAATTATGTAATTAGCAATTTCCTCCCCTTAACCTCCCTATTTCAAAAGCTTGGGATTTGTTGCCTTATTTTCTAAAAATTTCCTCTATATAAATTTTCTTTTTTCCTTTACTTTTTCTCCAATTTAAGGCTGGGAGGGTAACAAGAATGAGTACTGTATTGAATAAATAAAATTAAGTATGTAAAGTCAATTGCTTTGCTTCCCTTTTTCATCTTTAGTGTGTTCACCTTCAATTAGGTCACCTTTAGTTGAATATGATGGAATTTTTTGTGTTGAGGGAACACCAGGGCAGTGGCCAACCTGTAGCACCCAGCATCACAAGCACCACCTAGACTGATGCAAGTGCGGGGGGAGGGATTCACACAAGGGGAGGAACATCCAAAAAAAGTACTTTCTTTTGTTTTAATCTTAACATAGACAGGGCTTTTCAAAAAGGCAGGGTGGGGGAGGGGAAAATTCAGGGAACGATGGAAAAATGAATTGTTGTTGTAGAATGAAAACTGTTTTTCTAAATTATAGAAAATGCTCATTAGATATATGTTTACGATATGACAAATTAAATTGTTACTCTCTCAAAAATAAAAGCAATGGCTAGTGAATTAAAATGCATACGCTGGAACGTAAAAGGTTTACAAGATCAAACTAAAGAAAATAAAATATTTAACTATATAAATAAAAAGGGGGCAAACTGTTTATTTATACAAGAATCTCATTGGCTGCACAAAGATTTCTTATTTTATGCAAGAGAATGGGGACAAGGCCTTAATGCCCCTTTCAAAAACCATAGCGGCGGTATCCTTACTATTCAAAAAAATCTTAATGTTAATATAGGAAAACACTTTTTGAACCAGGAAGGGCATTACCTGATCATGCATATATCTATTGCTGGTCAATCCTACTCACTATGTAACATTTATGGTCCTAATGAAAACTTGCCTTCTTTTTATAATAAAGTCTTTTTGGAAATTGTCCAACTCCATACATTATGGGGGATGGGACTTCAATTTAGTTTTGAATTCAATATCAGATAGATCTTGTCTACATACAGAAATGGTACAGTCAGCTTCCAATATTATTTTACAATATAGGAAAGACCTCAACCTCTTAGACATTTGGCACCATAAATGTCCAGATACTCAGCAGTACTCTCATTTCTCCCATGTTCACCAGTCTTATTCAAAGATAGATTTCTTTTGTCTCCAACTCTATAGTGTATCATTCAAAACAGATTAATTACTTCAATATAGTTATTTCTAATCATGCCCCAATAATCTTGATTCTCAAACCCTTGGAAAGTCCCAGGACTAGCATGTTTAAATTTGATGCAGTTTTCCTGAAGAACCAAGCATTTTTTGGACAGATCCAGAATGATATAGATACTTATTTCCTCCATAATTCCACATAAGAAGTTAATATCATTCACATTTGTGAATCTTTTAAGGCATATCTGTATGGCTGTATTACCTCTTAAACTATTAAAAATGAAAAATAGGCAAAACAAAAATGCAAAACTTGGAGATGCTAATTAACACTAAAGAAAAAGAACACATGTATGCTAGCCAATCAATGACTTCAGGAGTTGTTAATATTAAAAGAACAATAAAATAAACTTGCAACAGAAGAGGTGGAAAGGTAAATATTAGATACTAAAAGCCTTTACTATGGAATGGGTGATAAACCCAATAAGTTAATGGCTTGGCAACTCAAAACACAACAGCAGAACAATTTAATTAGATCTATTCTAAAGTCACAAGGATGATTAGTGACTACCCCAGAAGAAATTAACAATACATTTTTTCCTTACTACCAAGATCTCTATAAATCAGAAGTCACTTCATCCTTAGAAAAATCAAATGAACTTATAGACAAACTTATTTTCCCCACTATAGATCCCCATATGGTATTAAGGGTAGATGAAGAGATGACTAGTCCAGAAATCTCAGCTACTCTTCTAAATTTGCCATCAGACAAAGCCTCAGGACCAGAAAGAATACCTATGGATTTTGTTTATGAATGTTCTCCTCATATATGGTCACTTATCTTAAAAAACCTTTTTGATCAAATATTTTAAAATGAATCTCTACCACCTTCCTTTAAGGAAGCTAGTATATTACTTTTTAAGAAAAAAGACAAAGACATAACTAAACCAAGTGCCTACAGACCAAAACCTCTCATAAATTCAGATATCAAAATTTTGGCTAAAATCCTTGCAAAAAGATAAAAAAAAGTTCTCCCCACATAATTTACTCCAGACCAAAATGGATTCATAAAAGGTCGAAGCTTAACATCACATTTCTGAAAAATTTTCAATATTTTACATAGTCAAAGCAACTCTGATCTCTTTTTACTCCTACTTGATGGCAAAAAGGCATTTGATCATATTGAATGGCCGTACATAAAACCAATTATCAGTAAATTCGGCTTTGGTCCCAAATTCAAAAGCTGGATGGATACACTTTATTTTGATCTGGTTGCAAGGGTTAAAACTAACCATAACATCTCCCCCCTTTAATCCAGCTCGTATGTGACACCAGATTGGGTTGTCCATTGTCTCCCTTAATATTTGCCCTTGCCATAGAACCATTTGCATTCATGATCAGACAATCATTAGTAAAACAAGAACCAAAAATTGACAATATACAGCACTGTATTAGTTGAAATGTAGATGATACTATGATATATGTAGTCAATTTGAATCAGAGCCATAAATCAATTTTGAATATTCTAAACCAGTTTGGAGAGATATCAGTATGCAAAGTTAACTGGACCAAAACAGAAATCCTGGAAACCATTAACCATTCAAACCCATTTAAACCTCTCTCCCATATAACTAAAAAAATGCCATCAACAGCTTAATCTGGTTTAAGGTCAGTTGGCATTCATCTGTATCCCCAACCCATGGGTCGTGACTGGAAATAGGCAGGATTTGTCTAGTGCACTTACCAGGTCAACAAAAACTAAAATAAAAATAAAATACAATAAAAATAAATAACTATGCAAATAGTCTCCAAAATTAAGTACCTGGGTATCACCATTGACAAAGAACTCAAAAAAATTTCAAGCATTAAATTTGGATCCTATTATTCATAAAACCAAAGATTTGTTATATCGTCTGCAACCATTATCACTTTCAATGATAGACCTAGTGAACATAATCAAAATGAACATCCTCCCTAAATTCCTGTTTTCATTCCAAAACCTTCCAGTATGGCTGCATGATGATTTCTTAATTCATTTGGATAAAATAATACAACAAATTTTATAGAAAGGAAAAAATACCCTGACTAAAACTACACAAATTAAATATTCCCACTATAGAAGGAGGCCTGGCATTACCTAACTTTAAATATTATTATTATGCTGCTAACTTAGCAGTTATCCATATATGGTTTAACCCCAACCATTTAGATACTTCAATACAAATAGAAACTGGAAACATTCCATACTTCAATATCAAGCACATTCTTTATGCAGGTACATATTGGAACAAATTGAAAAACATTTCAATTTGTACTTATACCACAATAAAGATTTGGAACAAAATTAGAAATAATCTCTGAAAACAAAATATATATTCAGTACACTCCCCCATGTACTTAATTTCTAATTTCATTCCTTCAGTAACAGACCCAGCATTTAAAACCTGGTATAACAATGATTTTATGGAGATTAAATTATTACTGGATGCAAATCAAGTGTTGGATTACGAAACCTTGAAAATAAAACATGATTTAAGCAATGGTCACTTTCACAGGTTTCTACAACTCAGGAATTATATATCTAAAAATCCTATCAAACAAAGTAACAATAACCTGTTGCTACACTTTATGGAACACTTACTGTCTCTCCCACTTCAAAAAAAATAATTTAATAAATACAAGAAAACAAGAGGGACAACACCATGCAACATGACAAGATGTAAGACCTGCACCCACATACGCACACGGGCCAGCATTAAGACAAGCCAGAACAACATAATACAAATTTATGGAGCCTACACATGTCAATCCAGCAATGTGGTTTACTTAATTCAATGCAAGAAGTGCACAAATGATTGCTATATTGGGGAAACAAGCCAACCACTGAAAAACAAGATGAATCATCACCATCACACAGTAGTAAGCCAGATTATCAGCACTCCAGTAGGAAACCATTTTTCACAAACAGATCATTCTCTCTTGGATTTATCTGTCTTGATACTAAAAGGCAACTTCAGAAACACAAAGGACAGAAGGACATGGGAACTGAAATATATTAAACAATTTAAATCTAACATTTCTGGACTGAATTGGGACATTGGTTTCATGACACATTATGGTAAACTGTAGTTCTTTTTTATTGTGTACTATATCATGCCATTATTTATCACACTTTTGTTCTGGATTTCTCTTATTATAATTTTTTTCTTTGAGTTCTGCCTGCTTAGTTTGTTTAACTATACCTCACATCCTCCTTGCCTCTTTCACTAACTCTGTAGCTCAGTCCCACCCACTCCCTCTTATTTTCACACCTCTGTTTATACTAACCCACACTCTGTTTATCTAGGCATTTAATCTTTTGTTTCTCCTTATTTCTTGATTTCATTACATCTTTTAGGCATTGCCTGTCTATTCTACCCTAAAGCTAGCCTCTGATCTCAGATCCTATCTGATGCTTTTGTCTTCCCTTTAACTCCCTTTCATCTCCCTCTGACCTGTTCCTACTCAGCCCCCTCCCAATTTCTTCTCATGTTTTTATTTTGCATTTTAGACTTTCATCTCTAGTCCCCTTTGTCACCTTACTACTTCACTTCCTGATGTTTAATTGTTCCACAGTGGATATAAATACTGCTTATGTTACTCAGTTTTGCTATTCACCTGAAGAAGGGACCTGTGTGGCCCTGAAATCTTGTGTATAATTCTATCTTTGTACAAGACACTTGTTGGTCCAATAAAAAGTCTCAAACCTTCCATCCTCTCCTGTTTTGCAAGGACCAATACTGCTGGAATCTCTTTTTACAAATCAGTGAGATAGTGAAAGGCAAGGAATGTTGTTTTAGTATTATGCAGTAATTTTCAGTGATATCATGTTAAGATATAGTTGGGATGTGGCCTGGCCAGCAAATATGACAGATGCTTGATTGCTAGGCTCTCTGTATCACAGTTGCCATTCACCATCTGTCCTACCCATCCTGCAACATCTGAACACTCATCCAACAGACTACCGTACATTAAAGAAGCCATAAGCAATCCTGAATCACCCAAACATACAAACTTGACTCTCCCTCCCTGGGCCAGGAGGAACACCAAGAAGAACACAGTGACCAGAAAGGTTAGCCAATACTGGAGCCATGTTCGGAAATTAACAAAGCAGCTCTTGAATACAGACAAAATGGCTGGACAACATTAATGGCTTAACAACCTTAATCAATGCACTCTGGAGTGAAATGAGAGCTGGCTTCTCTAAAATGACTGCACAAATTACTCACCTGCAGAAAGCACTGCAGGGGCTAACAGAAACCACCGTGGCACAGGGGCCCCATGTCACAGAGCTTGAGGAGAGAGTCAGCAATGTGGAAGATCAGTCATCAAACTTTCAAAAATATCAGAAAAAAAATACTAGATGATACATACCGTATCCAAAGGCAAAGTTAGACAATCAGGAAAATCTGCAAGTCATGGGGCTACATAGGGTAAGAAAGACAATGACCCTACCAATTTACCTAAGAGAATTTCTGATCTGCTGTATGGAGCTGAACACAGAGTCCAGTTCCTGTGAGGTAGAATGAGCCCACAGAAGCCCTGGACAGAAGCTAAAACCTGGTGAGAGGCCAAGACATTACCACATAGGATCCCTGATTACAAAACTGAGATGCAGTTATACTTGCAGCAAGGAGTACATTTTTCTTTCACTAATGTAATTAGAAGCGGAAGATGCACATGCCCATCGATAGCTCCTGTGTATAATAATAGGTTATGTTTGTGCCATACAGTATAGGTTGATCAAGTCTGTGTTTGAAACTACATTTATTGTCGCATATAATAATACTTTCTGGTAAGCTGTTTCTACAAGTTTATAATTTGTTGTGTATAAAAGTGTTTTCTTTTGGTTGCCTGAAATCTGGTTGGTTTTAACTATAGTGTGCACTCACATGTGAAGATTTTAGTGTCATTAAATTCTAAATTCATTTCTGTATGGATATATGGATCCTTAATTAGATTGTACATTAGTAGCAAGTCTCCTCTCTTCCTTCATGTTTCCAAATTCATGATGTTCAATTCAATTAATCTTGCTTTGTATTTTCTGTTCTTTAGGCTATATATCATCTTGGGCACTCTGTGTTGTACCCTCTCCACTCCTTTAATATGTGACTGTCTATATGGGCACCACAACTGGCTTCCATAATCCAAATGAGGTCTATCATAGGATCTATACAACGGCATTTGCACCTGCTTCCTATGGTTGCTTTTGTTTATCCCTATTGACCCTAAGGTCCAATTTGCCTTTGATATTGCAGCAGTATATTGCATGTTTTGCTCAAATGTATTTGTCACAATGATTCCCAAGTCTCTCTCATGTGCAGTTTTTTTCAATATGTAGTTATTCAAAGAATATTTTTGTGTAATACAGTTATTTCCAAGGTCTACCATTCTGCATTAGTTGATATAAAATCTCTTAACCCATCTATATACCCATCTTGTAATTGGGTCTATGTCATGCTGAAGTCTATCAATGTCTTCAAGGTGTTATACAGACCTCCAGCTTTAGAGTCATCTGCATACTTAGTACTACAGTTGAAAACTTCTCTATTCATGTCTGTGATACATATCTAGAATATTATTGGTCCCAAAACTAACCCTTGGGTCTCCCCACTGGTAACCTCATCCACATCTGATAGAAAAATATTTACTTATACCTTATGCAGACAATATAACATAGTGGTTAATGGCACTGAGCTGCAAACCTGGAGACCTGGGTTTGAATCCCATCAGCCCCCACTTACATACTATGTTACCCTGAGGAAGTCCCTTAACTTTCTTGTGCTCCCAGGTCACACCTGGAAATAAGCTCTGGCTTAGTATGCCTTTTCTGGTTAAACAATTCCCCCTTTCCCCTTCTGGGTATGCCCCACTACCCAGTCACTAATCCAATGCTGGATACTGTTTGGTATATTCAGTTCTGACAATTTTTCAAAAACTGCCCAGTGCAGCACAGTGTTGAATGATTTACAGAAACCTGTAAATAACATATCCACAGATGATCTGTTGCTAAGTGCCTTACTAACCTGTTCATAAAAACATGATAAATTGGTTATGCACGAATGACCAGATGTAAAGCCATGTTACTCTTTTTTGATTTGATCATGGATAGTGATGAGCTAATATTTTCTCCAAGATTTTCCCGACAGCTGAGGTGAGGTTAATAGGTCTGAAATTTTGAACTTCCTGTCTGTTGCCCTTGTTATGGCTGTGGGTAGATCCTACAGCCATCTTGCTGTCTGCAGCTGGAAAAATGTAGGAATGTGGAACTTTTTTTGGACATTTCAATGTATCCTTCCACATCTATAAATCACTATGCCAAATAAAATAAAATACTCCCTTATTTCTGTTTAGAATGTTGGAAACAGCACTAAAGCTGCTTATCAGATGGCCATTAGGAAACAGAAACAGGTAAAATATTGGTTGCCAATTAAACTGGAGACTTGTTTTCCACCTTCGAAATGCAACAACTTGCACATTTAAATACTTAGCATTTAAACATGTTCTTGCTACAAGATTCAGCTGGGCAAGTAGTGTGTTTCAAGAAAGATTCATACCTCATAAATGTCACCTTTTCCCAGGAACAAATGTACAAAGATTTACAATTTTGTTAATCTCTTCAGACACTATCTAATAAACACTGTCTCAGACATATGCCAGGCCTTGTGTGAACTATCCAAGCTACAGTAATTATATAGCAATCAGCAGGCATTTTTTACTATGTTTTCATGGGAAAAAATATATTGCGCTACAGCAAACACATACACACACACACACACGCACGCACGCACGCACGCACACACACACACACACACACACACACCATCCTCATGGCCACAGAATTCAAAATCAATACTGCAATCTAATATATTATAAAACAATAAAGAAACTGTTTGTTTACATCAATGAACACAGTGAAGACTATTTAAAGAGCTTCTGTACTACCTAAAACTAGTATTAGATTTTAATAGCAGTCAGCCATTACCTGTTATATCTGAGATGTTTTTAATTTTCCCTTTGTTTAATTAGAAGATTGTTTACCTGATGTTATTAGGTGTGATGTGTGGAACAGTTCTCAGCCTGACAGCTGTCATATCTTACTCTACTGCCTCACACTAAATCTTCAGCATTGTAACCTCAATGACTGTAACATCATTGCTAGTTAGGGACAGTAAGTGAGTGACTGCCAGGTCATTCACCGGTGATGTCACGGTCCATGAGATCACAATGCTGATGATGTAGTGAGGGGCAGTAGAAAAAGTTATGTCAGCTGTCAGGCTAAGAGCTGTTCCACACAACCAGCACAATATTATCACATAGAATACTTTCTAATGAGCAAAAGGAGAAAGAAAAGTACTTCAGAAATAAAAAAAATTACAACTGACTACTACTTAAAATTCATATTATTTTCCTGTCTGCCTGTTTTGGCTCCACTAGTGCTTTAAATATTTCTTATTCTATATTTTGTATCCTGGATAGTGTTGGTGAGATGCTGCATCTTATTGTCATTGTGATCTTCATTTTACACATTTTTGCACTGTATTTACTCAGGATGTCCCTGATTAGATGCAATATCTTGTTTTCAATGGGGTCATAATTTTATCATTTTTGTAATGTATTTATTCAGGGTAGCCTATTCCAGATGTAAAATATTGTCTTCAGTGTGTTCTGATTTTACACAGTGCAGCATAATATTGCACAGATGCAGAGCCCCACTGAAAATAAGACACCTTTCTATGAACTGTCCAGGTTAAACTTATAGCAATCAGCAGGCATATTCTAGGAAAACCCTACCTACCTAGACCCTTTCTGTAAGACATCCCTAGGTCAGCGAGTATTCTTCCACAAGGCTCCTGTCCTGCTCAATGGCCTGCCTCCTCTGACTTCCTCCACCATTAAATTGTGCCCCTTTAAAACTAAACTTCACCAGCACCTACTCTTTGCGAATACTTGTGACTGCTCCTAACTTTTACTGATCAATCTGGGACTGCTCTTGGCTAGTCCCTCAATTTCCCCCTGCTCCTCCCCACCTTATGTTGGTCTAATTTCTTCCTCCTCACTTTGTTTCCCTCCTGCTCTTTACTTATCCTTTACCTGTACTCTTTCCTATTCCTCCTTCTCTACACCTTATACCCCTCTACTCAACTTTTCTCCCTAGCCACAACTCTCCTTAATTGACTTCCTTTTGGTCTCCCATTCTTTTCTTTCATTTTCTATGTGTTTACACAGTTAACTAGCACTGCCTGCACCATGTGTGTTTCATTATCATGTACGCCACCCTCATTTATGATGCATGTATGTATAATGCACTGCATTACTTGTATACTTTTATCCGATGTATTATATACTGTATTAATTTCCTGTGATGTTTCATGTCCTGTCTGTTTCATATCTACTCACCATGTTATTTCTTTGCCATGCACTCTGCCCCCGCCTTCATTTATGATGCACTTATGTATAATGTACTGTATTGTTTGTATACTCATATCTTATGTATAATGTACTGTATTGTTTGTATACTCATATCTTATGTATAATGTACAGTATTGTTTGTATACTCATATCTTATGTATAATGTACTGTATTACTAGTATAATCGTATCCTATGTATAATGTACTGTATTAATCTCCTGTAATTTTTTTGTAACCTGTTTGTTTGGAAATCTGACTTGGAGCCTTTGCAAAAGAGATTTTTGACTCAAAGGGTTGTAATTCCAAGACTTCAATAAATAAATAAATAAATAAATAAATTAAATAAAAATGCATTGTAAAAATGTGTAAAATGAAGACCATATTGAAACTGCCTCTCAGCAGATCTGCATTGTTCAAATTCATTAGAAATAATGGGTAAAAGCATTCCAAAAGCTTTCCACAGCCATATTGGCTTTGACCGGAGTTTGTTATAGATGGGGGCCACATATGTTGTTTTCCAGTCCAATGGTACCACCCCTTATGAAACAGATTTTTCATATAAAAGTCTCAGAGGATTTTTAATACCATGCTTCATTAATTTGAGCATCTTATGTGAAACTTTATCTGGTCCTGATACACTATGAATTTTTAGATTATCAGTTTTAGTTGCTATTTCTTCTTCAGTGTTGCTAACTTTTTCAGAATTTGATGTAGAATGAGAACATGGGAGAATAGAAGTCAAATTAAATACTGAACAGAAGTATTTATTAAAGATATTAGAGGCAAAAAAAATCCATTTTAATGCATTAGTTAGGGTTGTTCCACAGCAACAAAAGTGAGGAAATTCGCTGTTAGGGTTGAAAACCCCCTTGGACCCCCTGCCCACCCCCCCAACTAGCATTGGGGTGTGCATTGGGGTCGTCAGCCCTAACTCTCACCCCATCACATTTGTAAAGCAGCAGAAGTATAGGAGAATGGGGTGAGAGTTGGACCGACGACCCAATGCACCCAATGCCGGTTGGGGGGTGGGCAGGGGTCAAGGGTTTTCAACCCTAACAGCAATTTCCTCACTTTTGTTGCAGTGGAACAACCTAACTAATGCATTAAAATGGATTTTTTGCCTCTAATTCCCTTCTTTTGAGAATGATAATGAGAAATGGTGAATGTAATGCAGCGGGCGGGGAGCATGGAACCCTCCGGCCCATGTTCCTACCACATAATCTTGGCGGCAGGGCGTGGGGCCCGAAGGCGCGTTCCCCACCTGCGTGATGTTTTGAGGCATAGTAACAGGAACAGCAATGCAAACAGAAGCACTAACAGTGGCGCACATGGTAATGCAAGCGTGAATGAGAACAGAAAGGGTAACGCACACGGTGGCGTAGACGGGAACGGTCTGCCACGTGGCGTGTTGTCACATAGTAACATGGTGCCTGCAAACGAAAATTTCAATGGGCATGGTAGCGCAAACTAAAACAGAAAGAGAAACAGTACTGTAGACACAAATGGCAAAAATAACAGAAATGCAACTGAGAAAGTAAGCATGGATAACACACATGGTGGCACAGAGGCGTCAACAGTAAGTGAACGGACGGGAATCAAGCAGAAAGGGCAACAGTAACAGTATGTAAGTGCAAAGGCTGGTTTTCCCCAAAAGCTGCATAGAGAAAGACAGTGAGTACAAAGAATATATGCATAATAATGGATATCAGAGCAGAAAATGAGGACTTGGAATACTAAATAGGTTATATCTCAGGAACCGTACGATGTAGAAAAAAAATGTAAAAGTCATATTATTTACAACTGTCCTGGCTAATTTTGTACTTAGTGAAGATAAGAAATTTCCGGCGAAAAGTCCGTATCTCGCACCCGTTCCGGATATGGGCCCTGAAAAGCGCCAATGAATGCCATAATGTTATCCTATGGGAAAAAGAGAAGTTCGAGTGCCATAACTTGCCTCCTTTTATTTTTTCACCAAACCTCTGAAAGACACATCTGTGGGCTGTTGGCTGTCTTTCCTCAAATTTCAGGAAAAAGACCAAACCGTTATTTTGCAGCAGGAATCCAAAGGATTTCTGTAATGCGTCGGGCGCCGTAATGTTATCCTATGGGAAAAACCATCAATTTTGGAGTGCTGTAACTTTGCCGCTGTGTAATATTTTCAATACAACACTGAAAGGCACATCTGTGAGATGTCGGCTCCGTTCCTTCCAAATTTCAGCCCAAAACTCCCAACGGTTCTTTTGCAGCGCAGTGCCAAAGAATCGCTGTCACTTTCCCACAGATGGAAAACTACTGTCGCAATTTGCGAAAGCTTTCGCAAAAAAGTTCAACACTTTCATGAGCACGAAAGTAATTTGCGAAAGTACTTTTTCCAGAAATTTGAAAAACATATTTCTGGGGTGTTTTACCACAAAATAAAGACATGGCAAGCATCCTCAGGGTCCGACTAGCTGAATACAAAAATAATTAGGTTGCTAGATGGTCCCAAATTTAAATGCCAACCATTTTTCTGATCACCAACTGAAAACAAAATGGCTGATTTGCGAAAGTAACAGGCCCATTTGCCAAAGTAAAAATGCATTTGCGACACTGTCGAACTTTTTGTTAACTTTTCCCATTGACTTATAATGGGAAACTGTTTTTTGAATAACTTTTGAACCATTTAATATTTTTTCATGAGATCTTCAAAAGACACATTGGGGACCCCGGCCACATGTTCCCTGAAGGTTTTGGGCCAGTCGCACAAACTGTACGACCTGTAGGCGAGACTATAGAATTCCAGAAAAAGCGTAAATGTGCGCACAGATCATGCTTAATAACTCCGCAGCATTATATCTGACCAGTACAAAACTTGGCAGACCCCAAGGCATATGGTTCTTGATCATGAATTCCAAATTTCAGCCAAATCCATGAAACAGTTGCAAAGTTATTAAGGTGCAAAGTTTTGGGGTTTAACATAGAAATGGCTCCTCAACCCTAACTATGGTAGCACTACCGTGCTACCATAATTTGCTATCTGACATAGATTATTTGTTGTGTTACTTCCATTTTTTAACATTCTTAATTTATTATCTGACTTTTTGAGGGCATTTATGTAGCTATACAACATTGTAATACTGTGTTTTGTAGCCATTTGAGCAAAGTTTAATTTCATGTTTTATTTGGCTATTTTAATAGTGTGTTTGTATTTTTTGTATACTCATCAACTGTAGCCATGTGGCTTCAGTATTTGCTTATATTTTATGCAGAGTTTATTCTTGTTTAGTATTGATTTTCTAATCCTGTTATCATACCATTTAGGAATGTACCATTTTTATTATATATATATTTCATTTTACTTTATGTACTTATAACAACTTGATATTATGGTGATTTTGATGAAGTTCCAACATTCCTCTTTACTTTTTCCTCTGAGTTGTAATTCCCAGTTAATCATGTTTATTTCATTGTTAATATTGCCTCTATCTGCATATTTATTTAAATAAATCTCAGTGCAGCCTGTCAGCGATATGATCTTTAAGTGGAGGGTAAAACAAACAATTGCATGGTATCTTGATCCAAGTGGTGGGCCTACCTAACAATTAGTAATGGATTTATTTTAAGATCCTGGTATAATATTTAGATTTATGTCACCTCTTGTTGGTTCAGTGACATATTGTAATAGATTTTGCTCAATACGTATCTTCAGAAAATCATTACTTTGTTTGAAAGTAGCTATGTTTTTATTCCTATTTATGTCTCTGAAATTTAGATTGATCACTAGAACTACTTCTCCCATATCACAGGCATGTTCAGTTTCATATATAATACTTAAACAATAAGGCACTACAGGGTGTGTGTTATTGTGTAATAACATCACTCCTGGGGTGGGTCGAAGCACAAGGCGAAGCTGAGTGCTTCCACCACCCCAGGAGTGACATTATTACACAATAACACACATCCCTGGAGTGCCTTATTGCCATTATACAATGGCTCATTTTTTTATGATACAGGAAAAAAGGAAAATATATATTTTTGGGTCTTTTTTTGATCATTTTTCATGTGTGGAAGTACACGTTTAAAAAAAAATCCACAATTTCTGTTTTGCCCACTAGATGGTGCTGTGAGCATATGCTGCCTTCTGTTTCCCTGCCTACAGGTTTCCCTCTGTCGTCACACACACCTCTGTGTTGTCTCAGTGGCAAATCGTGGCTACAGCTTGTCACCTTGCCAGTTAAACTTTTTTTAAAATCTGTTAGAAATGAAGCCTTTAAAGTGGGGTCATTTATTTTGTTGACTAGAAAGGCTGGACACCAAGCCAATCAGCGAATGAAGCAGACCTCTGGCACATTCGGGAATCCAGCTTCTCAGGGCTCTGCTGTGTGTGAGAAAAGCTGATTGCAGCTACAGCTTTGAATTTCTTTTTAGTTTTTTTATTTCTCGTGGTGTGTAAAACATGGATATGTGCCCTCAGAGTCAAGGAACGAGCATGGGCTGTAGTGTACACGCTCTACAATGGCCGCAATTATGAGTGAGTTGTGACGCTTCAGGGCACTGTCGCTTTCCCGGTGGCTTGCATGGGGGGGGGGGGGGATTTCTGTCTGCTCTGTGGTCACTTGTGTGCCTGGACTTCATACAGTGCTGTTATTGTTTAATAACATCACTGTTCAAGACACACACTGACCAATCAGGGAACCAGAAATTTTCTTGCCATTGTATAATTGAATTTATATCATCCCTTGTAGTTGGTGGCCTATAGCACAGTCCCAAGGATTTTATATCCACAGTAATTACTACAAATTTGAAGCCAGATGGATTCTGTTACAGAATCTTCAGACTAAATTTTATTTGAAGTGTCTATTACTGAGATGTTATTGGATATATAAGCAGCTATACCACCTCCTTTGTGTTGTTGTCTATCCAATCTAAATAGTTGATAGCCTTCTAGATTCTTTCCCAAGGTCTCAGTAGGCAACCGCCATGTTTCAGTGAAAATGAGTGTTTCAGTTGTATTTTTTATGTCCTTAAAATCTTCAAGTTCACTCATTTTGTTATTCAGACTTCTGATGTTGCATAATAGACAATCAATGTTATTCTTGGAAGTTTCACTTATGTTATTTTAATTTTGAATTACATCTCTTTGTGTGTTAATAACCTGCTTAACCCCCCCCCCATCATTTTAGTGTAAATGGAGTTCTTCCATATTCTCCTTTATGAAAGTACCTAGTATAGCTACTTCTATTTTATGAAGATGAAGACCATCTTGACTGCATAGATACCATTTTCCATTGAATAACCCCATGAATTGAAGAAATTGAATCCTTCCTTTGAGCACTGATTACCTAGTCATTCTTTGTAATGTCCTGTTTTTTTTTAATGGGTCCCCAAGGTACAGGAAGAAGGCCAAATAGGTAGTCTGTGACCATAGTGACTGAGACTGAGCACCTAGAAAAATGGTGAGTCAATCTCAGTGACTGTGATCATGGCTACCCAGGGAGGAGGGTGACCAGATACTGCGGTTGGTGAAAACCATGACAGGAACTCTGGAACATACATGTGCATAACAACCCACGGGGAGGGAGGCAATGGAGGGATGGCATGTGGGAAGGGTTGTATTGAGCAGCTGCTGAGCTAGATTGATGGCACTGTGGGAAGGGTGTTCTGGCTTGGAGGCATGGGGTACTAGCTTCTCGTCTGGCGTGGTGCTTTTTTGCCACCTGGTGGCATGTATTTTTGTCACATTTTTCACCCCCCTAGATATGCACCCACCTGGAGTTGAGAATCCATAAGTAGCGGGGTGGGGGGAGGAAAAGCCCCCCCCTAATAAAAATTTAACCTGTAGGTCTCGGGCACCTTTTTTCGCTGTGCTGCTAGTGTGCATCGTCAAAATTCATTTTCAGTGATGTATACTCACCATAATAGCGATCGCTGTTTCTTGATCACTATTATGACATGAAACTGGCCAAATATGATTACTTTTCCCCCACATTTTTAAATTTCTTCCCTACATCTAAGATTTTACAACAGATGTAATTTTCATGACTATATCCAACATCATTTGTACCCACATGTATAGTGAGTATAGGGGCATTTCCACAGATTTGTATCACAGTATGCCTCACACTCTAGTTTTAACATCATTTACTTTGGCTCCTGGGAAACATGAGAGCATTCTGTTTGTCTTATCTGGGTTAAAGATTGTACTATCATAGTGCCTAATGAAAGAATCCCTGACTACCACAAATTGTGTTTTTGTATCTTTTTTATGCTGGGGTGTAGAGGCATGTGCTATTACTGATGTGGTAGATTCCTCAGGTGGGAGATGCTCAAATGTACTAATCACTGGCAAGACAGAATTGCTTCCAATTTCTGCTCTATGTCCTATCATGAATTTTTTTTTATATTCTGCACTAATACTCTATCATCTTTAGCTGTTTCCCTGTGTTCCTCTGTGACACATTTGTTATTTCTTTCTCCTATATAAGTTTGCACAGTCTCCTCCTCTCTTGTGGCCGGATTCACAAAAGGAAAATCAGGACACCAGGAAACTTGCATCCAAAAATATGGTGCAAGTAGCACTTGCATCCTGAGCGGCATCACGTTGGGATTCACAAAGGCAGCCTGTGACATGCTGCAGGCTGCCATGCCTAACTGCATATTAATGTATCATAAACCCCTCATGCATAGCATAAGGGGTTTATACAGCAGTTGCACCTTATTCAGGAACGGTGGCATCAAAGTCCCCAAATTGGGATTCAGGAAAGAACCCCCAGTGGACATCCATCAAAGAACACTTACGCCAGCTATGAGGTGGCATAAGTGGCATAAATGGTCTTTGCCATCCACTGGAGGTTACCAGTGTTCAGCCAGTGCTGCACAACTGCAGGGCCACAATGCCTCCCACCCAGCCCCATACCTCTAGTGTACAGCACTCCCCCCCCATGTCCACCATCACCACAATAGCCATCAGAATGCCCAGTGTGGGCTATCAGCCACCTCCATACCGACACTGCCAGGTGTGCATCCCTCTGGGCTGCCTGAACACCCCTCTTCCAGAACTTATTCCCACTTCCTGCACACCGCACCCACATACCAGTCCCACAGGTACACTACACACTGGGCACCACATATGCTCTGTACAACCCTAGTGATGCAGTGACCCCCCCCACCCTACAGGGCGAGCCCCCACTCTCCCCCAATATAGCTGCTGTCATTCACTGACACCACTGACTACCCTTTTTAACAAATCATGGGAGAATGGTGTGGTACCTGAGGACCGGAGGAAGGCAGATGTGATACCTCTTCACAAAAGTGGGAACAAGACAGAGGCAGGAAACTACAGACCTGTCAGTTTGACCTCTTTGATTGGGAAAGTGATGGAATCACTTCTGAAGGAAAGAATTGTTGAGTACCTAGAGGCCAGTGGTGCACAGGACCCAAGGCTGCATGGGTTCATAATGGGAAGGTCATGTCAGAAAAATCTAATTGATTTCTTTGACTGGCTGACTAAAGTAGTAGACCAGGGAGGGGCTGTGGACATGGCCTACCTAGACTTTAGCAAGGCATTTGACACAGTCCCACACAAAAGATTAATAATCAAATTAACCAGCCTGGAAGTGGGTCCCAGGGTGGTAGCCTGTGTAAAACATTGGCTGGACAACAGAACACAGAAGGTAATTGTAAATGGAGTCCACTCTGAAGAAAGAGGGGTTACTAGTGGGGTACCGCAGGGTTCAGTACTGGGTCCAGTCCTTTCTAATGTCTTTATAAGTGACATTGTAGAGGGACTGGAAGGAAAAGTATGCCTCTTTGCAGATGACACAAAGATCTGCAACAGGGTTGATACACAAGGAGGTGTTGAAAGGATGAGAAGGGACTTGGCAAGGTTGGAGGAATGGTCAGAAGTATAGTAGCTTGGATTCAATGCAAAGAAGTGCACAATAATGCACCTGGGAAACAAAAACCCAGGGGAAGATTACACAATGGGAAGGGAGGTAGCAACAACAACAAAAATGGAAAGGGACCTGGGGGGTAATCATATCAGATGACCTTAAGATTGGCAAGCCATGTGCGAAAGCAGTAGTAAGGGCTGGGGGGATACTGGGATGTATGGGGGAGAGGTATCACCAGCAGAAAACAGGAAGTTGTTATCTCTCTGTACAGATAGTTGGTGAGACCCCATCTGGAGTACTGCATCCAGTTCTGGAGACCCCATCTCTGCAAGGATATAGACAGGATGGAGGCAGGCCAGCGGAGGGCAACTAAAATGGTGCAGGGTCTGCAAGAGAAGCCATATGATGAGTGACTAAAAGAGCTTAATATGTATATCCTTAAGGAAAGAAGGGAGAGGGGAGACATGATAGAAACTCTTAAGTACCTCAGTGGAATCAACAAAGTCCAAGAGGGTAGCATCTTTCAGAAAAAGAGGTGTGCAAGAACAAGGGGACACAATTTAAAGATAATGGGGGGGGGGACAGCTCAGGGACAATGTGAGGAAGTATTTTTTTCACAGAGAGGGTGGTGGACACATGGAACTGCCTTCCTGAGGAAGTTATGCGGTCTAAAACTGTGGAAGAATTCAAGACATAAGGCAATTCTTGTGGGGGTAGGAAGAAATAGGCTGTTGGTTAAGTAAGCTCTGCAGCTTATCCTGTAGGTAGGAAAATGAGCAGACTAGGTGGGCCAAGCGGTCCTTATCTGCCATCAAAGTCTATGTTTCTATGTTAATCTTTTTCCACTTTTTATGTTGATTACACGCATGTGCAAGAAACATGTTGCATCAGCTTTCTCCACTAGCAGGTTGTGGAGGCATGGCACTGTTGTGCCCAATGCCCTCACAGCCTGCAAAGGCTTGTGCCCCATCCCCCAATGCCATGGCATGCTGCTGCTGACACTAGATCAGCCAGCGTGCCACAACTTTCTAAAAAATCAGCCGCTGCAATCAGGGGCTACCTCATCATTGCAGCATCAGCCATCCACTGCAATGATAGAGTGACCAGTCATTGCAGTGCGGGATGTGAAACCCCTGATATGGTTTGTGAACATGGCAGTGGCTTGCCGCCATGTTCACAAACAATATAACCCCCTCCCCACACCGTGTTTGCTTGCTGACAGGGGCCCTAATCCCCATTGGGGATAAAGCGGTCACTGTGGGAAATCACCATTTGGGACAGATTAAGAAAATGAAAATGATGCTGTTCATAAGCAGAGGTCCTAAAATGCCTATGTTGTACATTTGGTGATGATAGCCCATCAATTGGCTGTGTTACAAGTGTTCATTGCACACTTTCCACATACCCTTGTAACTTCACAGATTTGTAATATTGTCACACCAGATTTTCAACAGTGCCATTTTTTCACACCTCCTTATAAGCAGTACAGCGGTCATTTTTCACATCCTGACCAAAATGTGTTTTCACAGTTCCGGCGCAGAATTACGTGGTCGCTATGGGAAATCAGTGTTCGGGACAGATTAAGAAAATGACAGTGGCACTGTTCATAAGCAGAGGTCCAAAAATCCCTATGTTGAAAATTTGGTGATGAAACTCCATAACATGACTGTGTTACAAGCGTGCGTTGAACTGTTTCCACACACCCTTGTAATACTGACAAGCCACATTTTCAACAGTGGCATTTTTTCACAACTCCTTATGAACACTTCAGCTGTCATTTTTCACAACCTGGCTAAAATATGTTTTTGCACTCCTGCCAGACAATAGCACGGTCACTCTAGGAAATCAGTGTTTGGGACAGATTAAGATCGACCTAGTGAGAGGGGGGAGTGACCGAGCTCAACTGAGCTCTGTCGGGACTGCTGTGGATTTGTTTGTGTTCAGACAAAGGCCCCAACACAAGAGCCCAGTACAAAAGTGCAGCCTGCAGCACTGGGAGAAACAGAACAAAAGAGCAAGTGAGGGAGGGGGAGTGAGCGAACTCACCAAAGCACTGTCAGGACTGCTGCAGATTTCTTTATGGGCAGATAAAGGCGTCAGTACAGGCAGGGGCCCAGTACAAAAGGCCAGCCTGCAGCAGTGGGAGAAACAGTATGAGTGAGTGAGACAAGCGGACTTAGTGAGCTCAACGGAGCTCTATCAGGACTGCTGGGATTTCTTTGTAGGCAGAAAAAGGCGCCAATGCAGGCAGGAGCCCCGTACAAAAGGGCAGCTTGCAGCACCAGGACAAACAGAATGAGCGATGAGAGAGGGAGACTGAGGAACCTCAATGGAGCTCTGTCGGGACAGCTGTGGATTTCTTTGTGGGCAGACAAAGGTGCCAACACAGCCAGGAGCCCCATACAAAAGTGCAGTCTGTGGCGCCAAGAGAAACAGAATGAGCGAGTGACAGAGCAGTAGTGAACAAGATCAATGGAGCTCTACTGTGACTGCTGCAGATTTCTTTGTGGGCAGAAAATGTGGCAAAGTAGGCAAGAGTACAGTACCAAAGGCCAGCTTGCTGCACCAGCATAAACGGAATGCAAGAGTGACAGAGGGGGAGTGAGAGAGCTCAGTGGAGCTTGTCGGGACTGCTTCAGATTTCTTTCTGGCCAGAAAAAGCCACCAATGCAGGTAGGAGCCCAGTACAAAAGGGCAGCCTGCAGCAGCAGGAGACACAGAACGAGCGAGTGAGGGAGTTAGTGAGCTGAACAGGACTCTGTTGGGACTGCTGCAGATTTGTTTATGGGCAGAAAAAGGCAGCAATGCATGCAGGGGCCCAGTACAAAAGGGTAGCCTGAAGTGGCAGGGAAACCAGAATGAGCGCGTGAGTGAGCTCAACATACCTGTATTGTAACTGCTGCAAATTTCTTTGTGGGCATAAGAAGGCAGCAACGCAGGCAGGAGTCCAGTAGAAAAAGGCATCCTGCAGCTCTGGCAGAACAGAATGAGCGAGTGAGAGAAGGGGATTGAGCGAGCTCAACGGAGCTTTGTCGGGACTGCTGCAGATTTCTTTTGAGCAGAAAAAGGTGCCAACAGAGGCAAGAGCCCAGTACAAAAGGGCACCCTGCAGTGCCAGGAGAGCCAGAATGAGTGAGTCAGTGAGACACGGGGAGTGAAAGACCTCAACGGAGCTCTGTCGGGACAGCTGTGGATTTCTTTGTGGGTAGAAAAAGCCACCAACACAGGCAGAAGCCCAGTACAAAAGGGCAGCCTGCAGCGCCAGGAGAAACAGAATGGGTGAGTGAGACAGGGGGAGTGAGCCACCTCAATGGAGCTCTGTCGGACAGCTGCAGACATCGTCCTCAGCAGAACAAGGTTCCAATGCAGGCAGTACCCCAGTACAAACAGACTGAGTCACTGACACAGGACCACTGAGCGAGCTCAACAGACCAACGCAATCAACATTCGGCATTGACAAATGCTTGTTTATTATTGCCATTGCCCATACTTTCTTGAATTAGCACATTCTCTATTTCCAGTTCTTTAATGAAGGATTCAATGCTATTAATTTCAGTTGTACTTTTCAGTTCCACACATATCTTACTCAGTTCTTTGTGTATTTCACAGTGGGCTATACATTTGTGGGATTAAAAGTTTTGTATGGGTGCAAAAGTTACTTTCTCAATATACATTGAATGTGCGATGCATTTTACAGTAGACCCTTCACTGCATAATAGCTTCAAAAAGTCATCTGAAGTGCTCATGATGCTTTAATATGTATATTTTGTTTCTATCAATGAAAGGAGAAGGTTAACAAAGATAGTTATCAGCACCAGTTAAAGTTGTTCTTTCTTCCCAAATAGATGTGCAGGAGGTGGAGACTAGAATTAAAGCTTATGTAATATACTATGGGGGAAGTGAGTTCAGGGCAAACATTTAGTTTATAGGTAATAAACAATAGTAGGTGAGTTAAACAGGCTATTTATATTTCTAATATCAGGTCCAGCCCTCCTCCCTGCTCCCTTTCACATGCTGCTGTCTCCTTCATGATCATTCCTGGGTTACTTCATTGAGCACTGTCCCAGAGATTGGGGGTTCCAGGAAAAGTGGTGCAGTAAGCTGCCTGAGTGGGCTGACGGGCTGAGGGAGGGAGATCACTGGTCAAAGGGCCTGCTAGCAGCCTGGCTGCCATATACAGAAACCACCATAACAGGGGGGAACAAGAACATCTATTCACCAGGGAAGGAACACCTGGGGTCTTCAGACATTTGATTAGAACCAAGACAACCCCCTGCTGTTGCTACACCCAACCGTGGACCATAAGACTCCTCAACTGACTCTATGAACAATGGTGAGCTGTGAGAATGGAGAGAAGTGCATATCTAACTATGTAAGTTTCATAACTTAACTGTCATGGTTTTCTTCCCTTGCATCCTTTGCCCGAGGGAGCAGGAAGAGGGGATGAACAGTGAGAAGCCTCGGTTGTCTCCTAGCTGTAGATCTGTCTTGGCAACCCAAGGGTGGGGGATGATTAAGGGGTATGTACTGGGGTAGAATATCCTGATATATCACTCAACCAGTGGGAGAGAAGTGTATTACCAGACCTCCAACTGGGAACAAGGGTACCGCACCAGTGCTGAGTGGTGGGGAATAGAGGCAGATGGGGTAGTTGATACAGACTGGCTTTAACTCAAGTAACTTAAAGGGTGGTAAATGGCTACCCATTTTCAAGACTGGGCAGAGGAACAGCAGTGGTGAGATGCCAGCCTCTCAACCTCTCCTTCCTCAGAAGGGGCCTTAGATGCCATGATGAAGGATATCAAGGGAAACTGGCACTGCATAGGAGAGCCACATCCCTGGGCATAGTGGCACAAGCATACAACACTGGATCAACCAGTGTGCTCTGTTGTATCTAGACTCTTTTCAAAGTTGTGCCCTGAAAGGGTATCTATACACTATGAACTCTGAGCCTCCACCAGAATCTCCCAGAGATTGGCACTTCTTGAAAGAGGGCAAGAGTGCAACACAGTAAAGCACACGTTGAAACAAAAGACACCCACCATCCTCGCAGAGAGAGAAAGAGACAGGTGAGAAGTATGAAAATCTGAGCAGGAGGGAGGAGGGAGTTGATTAGAAACACCCACACTTATTGCTTAAACAAACCAGCAGCAAGCACACACACACACACACACACACATACACACACACACACACGCCAGCATACATGAGAGTGCCAAGAGCCTCCTAGTAGACACGGATTCATCTCCAGATAGGGAGATGGCCTATATCTCCCATCATGGCCACTACCTATAACTATAAAGGACCAGACCTCTGACCAGACCCAGCCCACACCCGCCCAGCTAGCATGGGGAGAGCCAGTAAATAACATAGCCACATAGGAGCATCCCATTGGAGGATTGGGATATGGGAGGAGCTTGTGCTACTGGCTCTGCCAGGGAGGCAGGCTCTGCTCAGGGGGAGGGGGCATGGGGGAAATAGATCTCATAATACTGGTAGAAGGTATGAGTCACTAATGTAGAGAAGCTCTTAGTGAACAACTCCACAAAAGTTAAAACCACTGGACTGCAGGATGGTTTAGATTAATAATTGGTTCCTCCAGTTAGCAGAGGGCCCTAGACATTTACTTGTTCTACCAGACAGGTGGCTGCTATGGGAAACCACAGTAATACAAATACATTGCCAACTTTTCAAGGGAATTACAGACCTCCCTTGAGGAGGTTCTGTGGGGGGTGGTGGTGCAAGGGTCAGAAGAGTTGAGGGAAGACGGATATGTGGGAGTGGATTACTGCTTTGACAATCATATGGAGAGTCACCAAATTCAACCAGTAAAAGGGAGGAGGGACTCAAAATGGCACAATATACTAGATTAATGTACATTATGGGTATGCAAAGTTTCATTTGAATTGATTTGCTGTGTGAGCAAGGGGATGGCTTGCTGCTGCATGCATAGTGCCACACATCTACTAACTTACTATTGGGGATAACCTTAAGCTTTTGACAAGGAACGTCAGTCGACTAAAAACCCACCTCAAGAGAAGGAAGCTACCTGAGCACATCAAAAAGACAAAGGCAGAGGTTATGCTTCTTCAGGAGACCCATATGACAGAGCAGAAACTATCTCACATTAAGAAGAACTGGGGGGATGTCAGGCCTCCCTTTTCAATTCCATTAACATAGGCACTGCAGTGTGGATCCACCAGGGATCCCTGCGGAGGGTGGTAATGGCTAATAGTGATCAGGATGGATGAGACACCCTGGTTCACATCAGCAATGATACAGGGAGGAACTTGCTATTGAGTTCTCTACACACACCAAATATAGACTCCTGAAATTTCTTCCAAAGGATATCTGTGGAAATGTCCAGCTGGTAAGGAGAATGGATCCTGAGAGGGGATATGAACTGCTTCTGAGATGGGGTGATGGACTGCTCAGTCAGCACCCTGATGACCAATAAGAAAAACTCTACAGCCTTGAAAAGACTAGCCACAGACCATGGCCTGGTGCATATGTTGCGCCATGGGGCCCTGGCAGGAGGAGAGTACACATTCCATGCACACACCCAGGCCTTGTACACTGGAATAGATATGTTTGTAGTGCATATACATTTGTTGATGGATAGAGGGGTGGTGCAGCACAATCCTATCCTAATATCAGACCACACACCTTCTACATTATTTCTGAGAAACCTGGCAGAGCCCAGGGACTTGCGGCTCTGGTGCTTGGACGCCACCCTCCTAAAAAGCGAGGAATACAAAATCTGTATGAGGCCAAGGTCACTGAATTTTTAGAATTTTTGTTTTTGTAGCTCATTATGATTTATTACACAAAACCAAAATATCTCTCAGCTGGGTGTTGTGTCAGTTGCCTACTATCGTCCAAAATCTTGATAATTTTTTTTATTGCAGTATAAAAGACAAATATACAAAGGTTCAGAACAAGGTTCAAGACATTTTTTAAATAATACAATTCGTAGCTAGTTAGTTTTGTATAACCAGTCAGTCCACATTAGGATAAGATATAAAAAAAGGGTTCCACCCCTTAATATCGACAACAATGTTGTCGACATCCCTTGCAGTGATGGGAACAATGCCGACTGCCGACATTGTTCCCGTCACTAACAGTGTGCTTCTGTGGGGGACTGTGCCCCCTGCACCCCCCATATTTAAATAACCAATTCTGACTCAGAGTTGGTTCAAGGTGAGGATGTAACACCGAGAGGCAGAGTGCTGGTGTTCAGCGGGACCATTACAGTGACCTGGAGAGATCTGTCACTGTGATGGTCATCCCTGTAGCATTGTCATTGCAGTGGCGTGCTACCAAAACAAAAGTTATTAAAAGTGGTCAGATTTCATATAGAGAGCATATAGATGTGTCTTACAATCATAAAGCAGTAAATGTCATTGTTCATTGTTCGTATAAAAATTACATTAGCAAACTCCGCTTAGAGATTGGGATATGTCCAGATAATCCATGGTTTTAACTTCACAGAAGACACATCCTCATTCTTATTCACAGCAGTATTTCTAATATTTGATTAAAAAACATAAGTCTGTAACTCTTTGTTTTAGATTTTATTTAATTACTATCAAAAAGGGTATTGGATTTCAAAGTATCTATGAAAGATTTCCGTACTTTATTATATGTACTCTTTTGTTTCGTGGAGGAATTCTTAGAATTTAACAGACCAAGGAACACCTCTCACCCATCAGATGGGAGGTCCTGAAAGTCTTCACTAGAGGATCCACCATCGCATATGGTTCCTACTCCTGTAAGACAACGCAGTTGCAGATCAACTTCCTGACAGCAAAAGTAGCGGCGTGCGAACAGGACCCCATGCCCAAGCCTCCAACCCAGGGGTACCATGTCTTGAAGAAGGTTAAAATGCAACTTAATGCCTCTCCAGCAGCCAACTGAAGCAGCAGATCCTGCTGGTATAGGCAGTTCAGTATTTTGACAGGGACAAAACTGGGAGGTGATTGGCCTCACAAATCAAAACAAAACTGAGGGTCACCTGCATCAGCACCTTCACTCTGGCAGATGGCACAGACACCACATACCACGTACAATAGGGAATACCTCTGAGACTACTATTGCAACCTCTACACCACCAAAGGTTCTCCCACTGGACCCCAGCTGGAGTGCTTTGATGTGTTGTTCCACTTGCCTCAGGTGCCCCAGGAGGTTATGTCTGCCATTAATTCCCCACCTGACTGGACTGAGGTGGGTGCAGCAGTCCTTTAGCTACAGGAAGGAAGGACCCTGGATAAGATTGCATTACCATAGACTTGTATAAAATATTCCTTCCACAACTAAAAGAACCACTCAGGAACATGCTCTAAGAAAGCATGAAGAATGGAACCCTGCCCCCTCCATGTGGTCGGCCATAGTAGTTATACTACCCAAACCTGGCAAAGACCTGAAATTGTGCACTCCCTACTGCCCAGTCTCACTCCTGATGCAGACTATAAGATTATGACTGAGGTGATGGCAAGTCAACTAGAGGAATCCTTCCCACTGCTGGTCTACTTGGACCAGTCAATCCTTTGGTAAGGTCATCAGAGTAAAAACAGTATTTGATGGACCCTGAATGTGCTGTGGCAATGCACAGTGGGCAGTAAGAGAGAAAAAACTGGGGAGGGGTGAAAGCCTTGGACACCAGAAAGGCATTTGACCACGTGGAGTGTTGGTTCCTACATTTCACCTTGGAGAGGTTTGTGCTGGGGGCCCCAATGCAGGGTACAGGTCAAAATGCTCTACAATAAGCCAGCCCAGTGGCTCAGAGGGTTGAGACGCTGGTGCCTTACCTCATCCCACGCCGGCAACCCGGGTTCGGGAATGGACTCGGGTTGTCGGGGGCTGGCTGGGGTATGAGAGGATCGAGCGTCCGTAGGACTGCTCTCCTCTCCTGGGGGTGGGTAGCGGGGTCTTGTCGCGCTGCAGCAGCCTCTGGTGGAGACCAGGACCACTGCAGACGCATGCAAGAAAAAATGAGGGAGTAACTAGAAAAGCGGAAATACTGCTTCACGCTAGCCGGATGATGGCTGCCCGGCACTCTGAGGCCATCAGAGGTCCTACAGAGCTCTCTGCCTCAGCAGCATTCCTGGGGCTAAAGTAAGAGCGCTGGTCTGCCCCTTGGCTTGTGCCTTCCCCCTCGGAGGAGGGGGGGACCCATCCGGCGAAGGGCTACGCCAGGTCACCCTGGGGATCGGCTGCGATCTGAGGAGGAGTCTCGGAGGACGGATGGGTCAGAGGACTGCCTTGGCAAGCCTGAAGGAGTGGCTGCTGAGGAGCACGTAGGGGGTGAAAAAAAATGCTCTACAATAACCCAACAGCCCAAGTAATGACAAATAGGCAACTGCCCAGACCCTTTAACCTAACCAGTGGGACATGTCAAGGACATCCACTGTTATTCCTGCTGTAGGTACTTACTTTGAAGCCCCTGGCCATGGTACTGCAGGATGCACAGGACATATCAGGGCCAAATTAGGATGGCCAGCACCATGAATTAGCCTTTTTTGTGAATGACTTGCTGCTGTACATCAGAGACCCAGCCCGGGCCATCCCCAAAAATGTTGTGATTCAGGAACAATAAGGCCACCTAGCTGTAAACAAAATCAATTTCGGGAAAAAGCAAACTTATGCCTCTCAGGTGGCAATTCCCCCAGGGGTCTCAGAAGGCATGCAGCTTAATACTGTAACTGCACTTAAATACTTGCAAATAATTCTGCCAATAAGCTTAAATACCTGTATTAGAAGAACTTCCCACCACTCTGAAGCATGGGTGTAGGCAGGCATACTCCAAGCACTCCATGGTGTGCAATTCTATTTAAGGGGGGGTAACAAATAGGCTCTGAACTGCTTCCTTTTTCCATGAAAACTAACAAAGAAAATGCTGAACCTTTCTGTAATTTTATTCATAGGAGTCAAAACTAGAAGGACTGGTCACTAATACTGTCTTTGCATCCCAAGGACAATACAATTTACAGGCTTTGGGCTGGTATGTGGTTGTCTTAGGGAGCAATGCATGGCATTTGTATTTACCCATGCATGGCAACAACCATTGTCATGAGATACAAACATTGTATTTATTGTGCCAAATGAGGCAACACATATGGTCCTGGTGTACATTTGTATATTGCCTGGCTACACCACTGCTCTGAAGAGAATAAGGGAGAGAGTATTGCGCAGTGGTTTAAGGCTCAGAGCTGCAAATCTGGTGGCATCTAGCAGACCAGACCTGGGTTTGAATCCCACAGCTTCCGCTTACATACTGTGTGACCCTGAGCAAGTCACTTAACTTCCCTGTGCTCCCAGGATGCTCCTGTAAAAAAGCTTTCAGCTTAGTGTGCTACTCCTGGTTAAACAACTAAAAAAAAAAAAAAAAACTCAGAAGTACTCTGGAGAGATGCACTTTACTGCCACTATCCACCCTTATGAGATTCAGCAGCAAGGAAATGTATATCCAACACAGAATACTGTATCTCTTTCAAGGCCTTCTACTAGATCTCCATAGGAAGGCCTTCTGCCAGTTGAATTCATACATAAGTTGCTTTATCTGGAGGAACAAGCTGACAAGAGCGAAAGCTTCAGTGCTTCAGAAGCTGGGGGGTGGACTCTCCCTTCCCAATATATACAACTACTACCGTGTGGCCCAACTGGCCTTTCTAGGGCACAGAAAGGGAGAAACAAACCAGTGTGACAAGCAGTGGAGGAATGGGAACTGGGACACCCACTGCTAGAGAGCACCGGGAGCCACCTGTGTTGGTCACAGCAAATCAAGAAGGATAAAAAACAATTTACCAGGACCATGGCTTGGACATGGTTAATGACACATAAAATGATCAGAGGTAGGGAGGATCTTTTGCTCTATGCAGGATTACACCAGGCCTTCAAAAGACATGAGAGGCTATATGCCTTCACTCATGGGGGCCTGCTGGCATGGTACCAGAAAGGAATGGCAACCCTATGAGGGGAGAATAATCAGACACTTCCTGCAAATAAGGAGGGAACATGACCTGGAAATAGTAGACTTGTTTGCCTATGTGAATGTGTGAAACCTGCTTCACAGAGCTGTGCAGGGCATTGGAGGTGTTTTGGAGCTCTAGCCCTTAGGGGAAGTGATTTACATATCGCAACCAGGTACCAAACCACTATCATCCCACTATAAGCTCCAATAAGGGAGTATTCCTGATCTCTTAGCCTCTCTTAAAATTAAATAGGCAGAGGACTTGGATCAGGAAATGTCAGAAGAGACATGGCAGAGAGCATTCTACCATGCCTCACATGGAGCAATAAACAATAAACTCCAACAAATTCAATATAATTTCCTACATTGGCCCTACTGTATGTGTAGCAAGCTTCATAAAATATAGGCTGAGGTCGACTCATAAGGCCTGATATTCAAACAAGTTAGAATGACCCAAGGGACTTGCATCAAAAGAGTTTGGCACAGGGGGTGACTTGCGATTCAACTTGCATCAAATGTGATTTTCTAAAGCAGCCTACATTAAATCCTGACACTGTTGTGCCAAAGCCCCTCCATACACCAAGCTTGCAGCCAACAATCAGATGTGCCAGGTTGCAAGACAGCTTGTGCCATAGCGGGGCTGCAACATCTCCTTTTTAGGGATTTTACAAGCCTTGCTGTGGACACAGCAAAGAGCACCACTTAGACCAGCCAGGAGGTGGTATAAGTGGCTTGCACCAGTGGGAGGGGATCTGACAATTGACTACCTGATGCAAAAGGAGCATGGGAGGAAGCATAGAGAGAGTCAGGGGGACAGCTCAGCATTACTGGGAGTGATGTGGCACCTGGTGGGGTGCATGTGTATTGTACTGTATTCTAGTACTGTTCACTTCACTTCCCTGCTGGCCTAGTGGACCTCCCCAATCCTCGATGACATATCATCCCTTGTGGACTACTGGACACCCCCAATCCCCAATGTCCCCCAGAAATAGTTAACTATCCAGTGGCCCTTCACTCCACCACCCCAGCAGGTAGTGCCCCACCACCTTACTCCCCAATCCTAAATCCCAGATGGCAACTGGCACACCCCTCCGCTCTCCACCACGGCCAGTCGCTAGATAGATCTACCACTAAGTGCATACAGTAAACAGTATGTGCTCATTGATTGGCAGTACACTGAGCTGTCAATCACTGAGTGAGTACTGTATTCAGTACGTGCTCAGTGACAGATCAGTCATGCAGCTGGCCATGGTGGAGAGCGAGAGCTGTGCTGCTCACCGACTGGGGTTTCAGGATGGGGAGAAGGGTGGTGGGGTATAGCTTACCAGGCAGGGGGTTTGGGGGCCCACTAGACAACCAGGAAATGTTATATAAATGATTTTGACTGAGATAGGGGATCGGGGGTGTGGTGCTAGACTAGCAGGGTAGATATGTCCCCCTATTTCTGAGGGACATCCAGTATCTGCTAGACCACCAGTAATGATATGTCATTATTTAAGGAGGATATTAGGAATTGGAGGGATGCCACTAGACCACCAGGGAAGATAATACTTTATATATAGTATGATAATTATACTGTACATATAGTACAAAGCAAATGCACCCTGCAGGGTGCCATCACTCCTGCTGCTGCCCAGCCATCTCCCCAATCCCCCATAACACCTCCTGTGACACTTCTGCTCCCAGCACCTCCTGTCCAGCAGCTTTACCTCTGAACCATCCTGGCCCCATTAATGTTGCACCAGGTGGGAGGGGAGCTGGATCCCTGCAGCAATTCCCACATTTGTGCCAACTGTTTGGCACAGTGGTCGATCTGTGGCAAACCAAGGGATTTTGGCACCAGACCCTGATTTTTATAAAATCAGGCACAGGGTTGCTGTTGCAGCTGGAGTTTGACACAGCTCTGGAGTGTTGCAACTTGCATTGCTCTAAGGGTTCTTTGAAAAGTGGGTCTATGGTATCTGAAATGTGGAGTAGAAGACACATTCCTTTACATGATCTTGACCTACCCAAAAGCCATAAGCTTTTGGTGTGAGGTGCATAGAATAATGGAACACTCTATCAGAAGAGGGCTACAATTCATACCACAGAAGCTACTCCTGGGGCATACTCATGCATAGCTTTCTCAAGGGAACTACCCATTTGGGGTTTAACTCTCATAGTGGCTAAGAAAATAATAATCCACAACTGGATGGGCCCTCAAAACTCACAGTAGTGCAATGGGTAAACAACCTCCTAGATTGCTTCCAAATAAAAAGAGCTCATCACAGCGTGAATGGCCAGCTGAGGGTTACTGAGTCCATGTGGCAACTCATATTAAGGGCTGTGGAGAAAGGGAGGTTCCGGGGCTAAATAAACTCGATCAAAATAGTGTAACCCCTAGTCACATTGACATTTTTAGCATCCTGTAATACAGGGGCAATGTAGCAGCAGCTGGACCCCAGCACTACTGCCTGTGTGACCCACACCAAAAATAAACCAAGGTTACTTAGGGGCCAGCAAAAGGAAGGAGGATTGAGCATTCATCAACAGCTGTCCTTCGTAGATGAGGGACAGTGTCTGTAACTGCATAGTTACCACCCAGCAGAGGCTAGGTGGTACAGCAACAATGTCCTTTTGACTAGCTGGGGGCAAGACCTGTGTGTGTGCATGTAGTGTCTTTATTATGCCTACCACACCACCGCACACCTGCCAGCCTGGAAATGGGGGTTACAGGAAAAACAGTAATGTGCCTCAGCCACCATTTATAACTGCAGCGCATCACCATCAACCCTCTCTTCATGTGGATCTCCACAAGCCTGACAGTAGGTGGCACGTGGTTACAGCTATGGGGACAGGAAACCTAACGCAAGAGTAAGTGGTGACTGGAGGACAAAAATCTTGATGGAAAAAGAGTTATAACTGAAGATGTCCTCATACTATTATGAGTTAAAGCAGCAAACCCAGTGCACGTCCCCTACCGCAACATAGCAAAAAATTCAAATATTACAGTTTGTTTTCTGCCTGAAATGGCCACTCATTTATTTTATCCCAAAGTAGTGTGGAGGTCTGTTAGTGTTCAGTTCAGAGCTCTGATATGAATCATCTGTTCAGCCACCAAACAACTCATCCGCTAGGTCCCTATTCCAAAATGTAACTCTCTGAGTTGGCTCCTTTTAATAAGGTGTTCTTCATAAGTGGCTTACATTAATTAGGGTGTACTCCCCAGCCAGTGCTGGTGCTGGGCAGGGAGCAGCTAATGGAGTCAGCCATACATCTTCTAAACACAAACCCAGAATTAGCAGTTCAACCCTTGCTGAACCCTTGCACATTCACAAACGTTCAATCACTTTTCTCATATGGGGTGCAACTGTTAATTGTAGAAATTAGTTAAAGCAGAAAACCCAGTGCACATCAGCACCACTCCATGCCAAATTATTCAAATATTACAATTTGTTTTCTGCCTCAAATGGTTACTCATTTATTCTATCGAAAAGGGGAGTAGGGGTCTGTTAGTGTTAATTTCAGAGATCTGATGTGAGTCATTAGCCCAACCACCAAACATCATGTGGATCACTCATAAACTGGGTTCTTGTTCTATAATGTAACTGCTGAGCTGGATCCTGTAAAATAAAGTGCAGCGCCTAATCGGCTTACGTTAAATAAGGTGCAGTCCCCATAACATGTGTTGGTGACTGGTGGGGAGACATCTGATGGAGACAGCCATATATCTCCCAAACATCAAACAAAAAAAAAATTATCAGCTCATCCCTTGCTCATTCACAAAATTTAAATACTTTTTCTTATTAGGAGAGCAGCTGGAAATGCCACAAATCAGTTAAAGCAGAGAACCCAGAGCACACCATCCCACCATGACAATGGCAAATCATTCAAATATTATAGTGTTCATTCTGCCTTAAATGGCTAATCACTTATTTTATCCCAAAGGTGGGTGAGGGGGGTCTCTTTGAGTTCAGTTCAGAGCTCTAATGTGAATAGTTGCTCAAGCTGCCAGACATCACAGTGGACCATCTTTCAGCTGGGATTCTATCATTATACCCCCCATAGACTTAACTAGTTATATAATACTAGGAATTTGGTACTGCAAAAGTAGAAAGAATGAAGCCACCAGTCCCTAAGGATGGAGCCATTAATGTGGTACTCATGAATTCTGCAAAAGAAGTAGCAGGGCTTGTGCTGCTGCTGCCTTTTTGAACTTTTTATAATTACAGGAAAACCAATTTTATCTTACCCATAGTGGCTGTTTTTCTTGGCTGTAGCTGTTTGGAACGTGAGCCCAGGTACTTCATCTATAATTTGCTATTGTTAAAATTTAAATATGTTGAAAAGATTAACCCTTGTTAACTGGGGTTACTTACAGTTACTGTTGGATGTGTAATGGCATAGAAAAACCTATCACTGAGCAGTAATACTAATGGAACACCCATCAATAGATAAAAGGGAGATGTAAGGGGCAGATATATGCTTAGGGTTGTTGGAGTAATGGAGAGTATGAGGTGGAGAATAGAGAATGATGAGGTCACAAAGAAAGGAAGGGGCATGCTATGACAACACATTTTGTAAACAAGATGGTAGTTTTATTGTTGCTGCATTATTTGACAGAGAGGCAGTGGAGGTGGCAGAGTGATTGACAAGTTCAGCATTTACAGTTTAAACAACTTAAAGTTTAGCTTAATGGTCTGAGAAATCATATAGAAGCATATAGGTTACAGAGCAAAGTTATGTATTACATAGAGCAGAGGGTAGTTTAAAGTTCCTTGGAGTGCCTTTTGGGGCTAGTTCTTTCATTTGGAAGACAATGTAGGAAGCCTGTCTGCTTAGAAGTTCACAGCCTGAAATGAGTTGTCCTGATGCCACTTGGAATAGGATGCAAGTTTTTTTTTTTATTAAAAGGTTAGCAGAGTAGTGCATGTGTAAGGGAACTGCTTTTCTTTGATTAAGTGTTTGGAGTCAACATAAAGGACTGGGGGTGATTTTATAATTACTAGAGGACAGGAAGTGGTGGATCACCTCCAGGTGAAGGTACATGGAAAGTATAGGTGCAACTTAACTATGACAAGAATGCATTATGAATTATGACACCCACCTCAGTGCCAGAAGTTTAAATGTCTGGATTTACAGTTGTAGCTATCAAGTTGTTTGGATATTTACAGATAGTTAGCAATATTTTCAAAGGATAACTCTTTGGTGGCCCTGCAGTGGTACTGCAGGCAGGCAGAACATTTCTTTGGAAACAAATATCACAGGCATTTCAAGAAATATCCAGACATATTAGTGGCTGCAACCGTATGGAGAAGAGGTACTTTAGAAGAAAAAAGGCAGTGGCAGAAAATTCTGCTGGATTAAGGGTTGACTAACTTTCCATTCCACATACAGTGTAGCATGTTCACACAGGCAGGTGGCTCATGGACAACTGGTCAGCTGCAGGGGTTGGGGCACAGCCAACTTCCAGAGAATACTCCAGGAGGTTGGTGGATTCCCAGTTTGTAGGAGGCTTTTGGCCCCCGACACAGAGTTAGTTGCCAAAAAAGACTATAGTGCAGTTCCTGAGAAACAATTCAGCATGGTGAACAGTTTGGATTACAATACCATTAACCACACTAAGGGGGCAAAGGAGCAGAACTTACATAGATGGAATTACAGAGTGAAAATGCCAAATTAGTTTGCACCACAAGTAGCATTGGTCAAGTATAACTGCTTTTCATAGTGGCAAAAGTCAGGAAGCATAGGCAGACCAGGAGAAGTTATAAAATTTGTAAGTAGCTTGTTATTACTATTAATAAAAATGAAACAGGAAACACAAAATTGCAGAAGATAGCTCTTCATTAAATGCAAAACCAAGAAGTCCTCCATCTGAAAAACATTGCTCTGATCAGATAAAAACTTTGCATCCAGTTGTTGTAAGTTACAGCTCTTTTTTCACAAAATGTTCCAAAACTTTATCACTTTCTTTACTTGTCCAGCCTGAAGAGCACACATGGTCTTAACAGGTGCAACAAAATAATAATGTTGTCCGAGAGTTGGTTTTCTGTTGATAGTTAAGTAAACAAGCTTGTGGAGGTCAAAATGCATCTCTGTTCAAGCCCTTGTGTTCCATATTGTTATCTTGTCTAATAAACCCAAATAGCTTTCTGCATTCATTTCTACAATATATTCATTTGCACTCCAAGAGATTCCAGTTACACATAAAGATTCATGAGTAGCATGGGGAGAAAAAAGGAATAGAAACATCAGGTGAAGGAACAGAGATAACAGGGGGACATTTTCTAGGTGCAACAAGAAAAGTTGATTACACTATCAGACAGGGAAGAGACAGAAAAGTGGCAAAATAGGAGAGGACATAATAGATCCTTGCTTTTAACTATCTCTGCATAACAAATAGAATAGAGTATTACCCAACCCTGTCACACACACACACCCTGTTTAAGAAGGAACCTGTTTTTTTTCTTTAAAAATACAGTTTTACAAAACCTACTGTTATTTCTCTTTTGACATTATCTTCCCCTCCCTCCCTGAATGGGCACTTCTTAACAGTTTAACAAAACCTATTATTTCTCTTTTAACATTATCTCCCCATTCCTCCCTGAGTGGGCACTTCTTTTATAGTATCATAGAGTCACATGACTTTCTCCCCAACATACCAGTAGCAGCTTATACAGGTAGACCACTTGAGAGAGCTGCTGGACATCCAATCAACCACTTACGGTCAAATTAAAAATGAATTGGCGCAGCCTAAGGCACACCTCAGGACACATAATTTACCACCCACTACATTACGCTAGTAATCAGCCTCCCATTTACATATCCTAGCTATTTAGCTCTTACTCTAGCAGAGCCTCTGGTAGTGGGATTTGAGCCTCAGCAGCAGCAGTAGCTTGGCTTATTCATAGCCTCTTGCTCTACCCACTAGGCCATATTGCCTGTAATTGTTTTCAGTTGCAATGTTTCACTTGTACCTCACCCCCCCCCCCCCACACACACACACACACACAAACTGTTCTGAGCACATCCCTCTGTAAAAGCTGTATTAACATCTTCTTAGTAGGACTTTGAATCTTTAAGCTTTGAAAAACTCTAGTTCAATATATGTTAGATATAAAAAGGCTTTGCTGTGTCTTGTTGCTCAGGAAGGGTTCTTGGGATCTGTGAGTGTATAATGATGTGACTCAAGCTCTACATTTGTTTCCCTTCATTTCCCTGAGCATTGTCTCCCACCCTCCTAACATCCAACCTCTCTTTCATTTCCCTAACTTCTCATTCCCACCCCTTAGGATTTGAACCTCTGGCTGCTGATGATTGGCCCACCCACTGCCTGCAGTTCTATCCACTAGGCTATACCACCAGTATTTGATTTCAGCTGATATCATCTATTAGTGGCCCACCTCCCTTTTCTGCTGCTCTTGGTACCTCCTATTGTTCTGCTCTACTCTGTTACCCATGCAACTAATTACTGACTCCTCCAGGTGGCACAACCCTTGTCTCACCACCGCTTCTCTTCTATCTGCTGCATGCACCCACCTTTCTCTGTGAGCCCCATAGTTAGTAGGAGACACCCACCCAACCACCCACAGTTGGTCACACTTTTATACCTGACAGAGCCTATCAACTCACTTTTGCCTCCCCCGTCTTAGCCTCCTTTTGGTTCAATCCACCCTGCCTGCCCCTGGAATCACTGAAGTTACCCCAGCCCCTCCTCTTTTGACAACTGCTCCTAAACAACTACTGCATCTTCCCTCTCACCCACAACTCCTTCTTGTCCTCTCCCCCCAGGTACTTGCTACTTGTAATCTCCCCACTACAGGGGCTGCAGGACTCAAACCTCCACTGCATCCCTCTCTCCACTATAGTCAGGAGCCCTAGCCTCTTGGCCAACACTACTAATACTGTGTGTTACTGGTTAGTAGCTGGTATAGCATGGACAAATGAAGCTGTTCCTGCTCCCCCTTCTGGCCAAATATATGGTAGGCCTGCTGTTAATGACTGATGTGTGTGTGTCTGTGCTTGACCCAGACCAACAACAGCTATCCTCCTTCCCTCCCAATCACAGGCCTGTGGTGCCCACCCCAGCCAATGTCAGAGATGAATTAACTCCCCTGGGCCCAGCTCTCTTAGCCCTACTTACCAACTCTGAGCATCACCTTCTTGTCCATTTCTGGTAATCCCTCACCTTCTCACCCACCCTTTCCCCTACCCCTACTGACCACTCTTGTCCCTTTAACTTCTAGCTGGTGACATCAAAAGAAACCCTGGCCCCATAAACACCCTGATTGCCCACTCCAATACTACCTGGGCCAGAGCCACTGGATTAAAAGTATCACACTTAAATATTTGTAGCCTCCCTTCCAGATTCCCTGACCTTGAAGCCTGGGTGTCCCCCTATAGCCGCATGTGCTAGGACTTACTGAAACCTGGCTGAAACCCCACATCGCTGATACCTGTTACCACCTGCCAGGTTATTCCTTGCGTCTTCAGGATAGACCAGGTAAAATGAAGGGTGGTGGCATGGCCCTGTATGTAAAGGAACCCATCTCAGCCACCTCTGTTAGTTGCTCCAACCCCCAATCTCCCAGCGAATGGCTCTTTGCTGAATTAACCCTGGGTAATTCTAAAAAATTCCATCTGAGTTGATGCTGCAACCCCCCCCCCCAACAAATGTGGAGTCCCTGGCTTATCTAACCTCCTTGACTGCCTAGGTAAACTCGGTCTACACAGGGACACTATACTACTCGGAGATTTCAATCTCAATTTGTTAAGTGCCTCAGAACCCGACTACTCCAGTCTTCTCAAGCTACACAATCTGGTGCAAACCATCTCCATCCCTACCGGACACAATGACAACACGCTGAACTACTCCCTGCTTGACTGGGTTGCCACTAATTGGGAGGATATGGTTCTTTAGGTGGGGATTTTGTCCGATTCTATAAGTGACCACTGCCCTACTTACATCATTTGGTCCATCAAGAACAAATGCCTCTCCAAATACCTGTCTTTCAGAAACTTTAACTGCCAGGACACCGCCAATCTCCTCAAGTATGTCAGAACTGTAAATTAGACAGCCCTCTAATCCCTCTCAGATGTGTCAGCTGCTGTCAGCTTCCTCATGGATGCTCGGTTCTGAGTTCAGGACCTCCATTTTCCTCTCACTACCTGTAGGGTGCGGGGGTGGCTGCACCCACTGGATGTCTAACAAGCAACTAGCTCTTATGAAAGATAGAGAAAGCAAATGTAAAACCTACAAAACATCCTCCCCAACTCTGGAATGATTACAGGTGCCTACGTAACACCTGTAAGCAAACTGCCAAGTCACTAAAACATAACTTCTACCTTAACTTACAACAAGACAACCTTAGGAGCCCCTGACATTTCTGGGTCTCTATCAGGTCTGTGTTCAATCCCCAGATACATAGCCAAGTCACCCAACTCACCTATCCCTCTGGCCCACTGACTGATCCTTCAGAGGTTGTGCAGGACTTCAAAAAGCCTTTCAGACCTTTCTGCCTACCTCAGCAAACTTCCCTCCCATTCCTCTCTTTGCCCTGGTGGTCAGGAGAAGTGGTCCCTCCCCACTGGCACCCTCCCCAACCCCCTTTCTACATTCAAACTGTCGGCCTTAGTGGTACCATCAAGCTCCTAAAGTCCCTCCCCACCAGGTGCAGCCCTGACAGTGATGGTCTTTCTCCTCTTTTCTTAGGCTCATCTCTCCTGCTATCGCTGTACCTCATATCTTCATTTTCAACCTGGCCCTGACCTCATCTACTATACCTGCCACTTGGAAACAGACCAGTGTAGTGCCAATATTCAAAGCTGGGACCCCCTCTCCCCAGATAACTACAGGACCATCTCCATCCTCCCCCACCTAAGCAAACTACCGAGAAAATTGTGCACTTCCAGCTCTCTGATCATCTTGGAAAATATAACCTGCAGTGCCCTAAACAACATGGGTTCTATAAGCACCAAAGCACCATGTCAGCTTTAGCACACTTCACTAACCATGTCCTCAGAAACATGAACTGGGGTAAGGCCATGGGTGCCATATTTGTGGACCTGACTATGGAATTTGACCTGGTTTATCACCTCCACCTCCTCTCCACTCTCCTTCACCTCAGCTGCTCCACTGAAACCTCCTCCTGGTACTGGAGCTATCTTTTGGACAGGTTCCAATCAGTAAACATTGGTGCTGTCTCCTCCCCTACCCTTTCTGTCTCTACAGGGGTCCCTCAAGGTGCCATCTTGGGCCCCCTGTTATTTTCCATAATTATTAACTCCCTTCCTGCCAACAGCCTCGTCACCAAAATCTATGCTGTTCTGTTCCAAATCATACATCACCAAGGATACCAAGTTGAACTCGTCTCTGTTAGTGCTCTCTTCAGAAGGCCCCTCCCTCCAAAATGTTCCTAGTTTCAAATACCTACTGTAGGTAGTACCCTGGACCCCTCCCTTGAGTTCAAGGAATATCTCAACAACATTGTGCACAGTGTAAACCAGAAACTTGGGGCTGCCTATTGCCATAAACAGTTCTAGATCTCAGAGGCTTGCCTTGCAATTTCGCAAGGCAACCTTCTCACCATTATTGACTACTTTACTCCCATAAATTCCAGTGTGTCCTCTGCACTGCACTGCACTCCAGGCTCAACTCGGTTTATAAAAGTATATGTAATTTTGTACTACAGCCTCCCTACTCAACCCACCACTGATATCTGTACCCACTGGGATGGACCCCAATCCATGGATGGTTCGACTTTGCCTTTGGCTGAATAATAGACAATACCCTCAGAGGAGGCCACCTGTCCCCATTCTCATCCCTCCTCATAGGCAGAGTGGCATCCAGGTGCCTCAGAGGATCATCCATCCACCCTCTAGAGGTCTATAGAGTCTCTTCTGCCATGGGCAGCAAAGCCCTTTCATGATCTTCCCTCTCCCTATGGAACAAGCTACCCATGTCACTCCACTCAACCACATCTCACTCCATTTTTCAAAACCCACTGCTAGGCCTGGCTGATGTCAGAAGCCAAATGCTCTTGCTGCCCAGGGTAAGTGGGCATCACTTCCTGCCTACTATATTTCCCTGCTTCCCCCCTTCATACTACAGGGCCCTTACTAAAGGCTCTGGCACCCTAACATGCTCTGCACTCTCCTCTTACCTTGTTTTATACTGTCCTCCCTCCTGACTACATCATCACACTTATCATCTGTTGATTACATTATTGTAACGGTGTATTTACCACAGTGGTGAATTATTTACCGTACCTGATACTTTACTGTAACCTCAATTTATGTATTGTCCCTATGTACCATGCTTCTTGTACTGAATGATGTTGCCTGTTATACTGTATGCATTACCTGTACATGCCTTACTTGATGTGCCACGCTAATGGCATAGGTCATGCCTAAAAATTGTCCATTGGCTCAGTGCACCTACCCAGTCATCAAAGACATAAATAAATAAAAAAAAATACCTTATAATATTTACATTTATTTGCATATGCAGTATCCCTTTTCCATAACACCTTTTACAACAAACATTTCATTTAAGTTCATTTTTTTCCAACCTTCTGAATTCTCACTTCCTGAACTATATCTTGACAGAAAATCAGCATAGACATTCTCTTTTCTGGGTTTGTGCATAACTTTGAATTTAAATAGCTGTAGTGCCATGTACTTTCTTGTGATTCTGGAATTTTTATTCTTCATTTGATTAAGCCAAGAGAGAGAACTGCAATCTGTTAAAAGTACAAGGTCAGCTCCTACCAGATAAAATTTAAGGAACTCCATGGCCCATTTTGCAGCAAGGCATTCTTTTTCAATAGTGGAGTATTTTTTTCCTCAAAGGCTATGCCTGCAATTCAGTAGTTGGGAGCAACCAGACATGCCTCCTGTCTGAGCTATTTAGGTCAGCTTCCTCCAGCCTCACTCAGAAGTACATGCCAATGGGCAGACCGGATGGGCCTAGTGGTCCTTATCTGCTGACAATTTCTATGTTTCTATGTTTCTGTTTCTTTGCTGCAGCCAGAAGATCTGCCAGAGCTCTGCCCCCCCCCCAGTTTGTCTCCCTCTTTCCCTTTGTGCTTTGAACTTTTTTTTGGTTTGTGCCTCTGTTGGATTTCTAGGTCAGTATTTTGCTTTCTACATTCCTGGCTGCAGTTTGTTGCTTCTCTCAGTCAACTGTTACTGCCTCCTGTTCTCATGTACCGATTGTGTTTCTTTCTGGTTTTTATTGGGGGGTGGGGAGGTGCTTCTAGATTTTGCAGTGTCCTGCCTTTGTCATTTTCTTTTGACTTGTGTTATTTCAGGCTCTCCAGTGTTTTCTGTTTTTCCACACCTTTCACAATCTTTCAGTTCAACTGCAATTCTTAAATGTTTACATGTGGCTTCTAGCCAGGCAGTCATTCCCTTTTGGGTTCTATTGTTAGTCACTTCCTAATTTTCAGTTCCCATATGCTCCTGCTTTCCCTAGCAGTTTCATTTGTTGTCTCTACAGCCTCAGCCTACCTGCCTTGCAGTGTATCAGCAACTAATATTAACCTCCCTTATGAAACTGGTTGGTATGCATTCATCATTCATTTCAAGCTTTTATCATTCAGTGTCATACAATGTCATACAATGCCCTAAATGTCACTCAATGCCTTAATCAGCCATTCAGCCATACCTATCTTTCATTTCTACCTTGTACTCATGGTCATGGTAACCACTGGCCTCCCACTACTCCTGAACTCAAAACATGCCAGCCATAACCATAGCATGGCTTTCTGGGCTGCTGCCCTTTATGCCAATGGTCTTGCTGTGCTCCCTCGAAGTCCACTTCCTGAGGGTGGGTCCCTCAACTCGATGGTGTCCTTCTTTTTCTGCCCTTTTAGTGAGAATGTCCTATGCTCTGGGAGAACCTTTGACCCTGCAGCTGAACTCAACAGCACCTCTTGATGTACCATTTAAGACTTCAGCTGCAAGAAAGTGTGGCCTGTAGGTCCACAGGGGCTCCTTGAGCTGTGCAGACCATGTCGGCAGCACCTCCCTGAAATGTTTGGCTTCCTGTCTAGATCTGCCCTAGTGGATGTTAGGTCAGTGCCTTTCTGTGGTTGTTGCTCTCCTCCTCCTACCTTGAGTGGTGGGCCTCTTTTATGTAGACCATCCTTTAGCAGTAGATATCAGCTTGTGGCACCCCCATGGCTTTTCCGTTAGAGGGATTGAGTGAGAGCTCTTCCTCTAAAATCTTCCCTTTGAATTGGGTCTCTATATTGCAGTAGCTGAGCCATCACTAACTTACCCTAAATCTGGAGTGAAGGTGACAAAGGCCTTGGCTCCCCAGAGGTTCCCCTCATAAGGGAGTTTCCCTCTCCTCCATGCCAAAGGTCTTAAAAGTTATTCAGTCTCTGCAGGAGGTAATAATTATAATACTTTATTTATTTAGCACAATTCTAACAATCAAAGAGCTGTATATACTTAAAAGCATCATGAAACAAACAGTTCAATTAAAACTTTAACAAAATAATTTAACTACTTCAATTAAAATATCCCAGAACCCATATAAAGTATTAAGTGCTGAATGCATGCTTAAACAAATATGTTTTCAAGCCTGTTTTAAGGTGGTCCATAATGTACTATATTTATATAAGTATAATATTTACCCAGGTAGATTTCTGCTGTGAGTTGGGGCTGGATGGTGGCCCTCTTTCTGTTTTGCTGTTCCCTCTCTCCTTACAGAAGTCATCCCTCTTCTGTTATCAGTATTGATATCTGTCAGTCATTGTTCAATTCAGTCTCTATCTTTTACAGGTCATCACTAGTTGCTGTCAATCTGTCATCACTCATGCTCTGTGTTCACCAATTGCTGCTCTGTCCTTTTTTGGGCTCCTTCCCAAGATACCTTTAATCTAAAGGAATGATGTTCATGCGGCACCTCTAGAGGTGGAACTCTCTTCAAGAGGGTTCCTTTGCCTTCACAGTAGTCTGATAAGGTGGTAGTCCCCCATGGGACAGAGAGTGTGAATGGCCAAGTTATTCACCAGACAGTCAACAATACATTCATTCTAAATATCTTCAGACTATCAAAAATGAAGTTGAACAAGCATAACTCCTCATTAAGTTGTGTATGCCTATTGAATTCAAAGCATATGCCTGTAGTTCAATGGGTTGGAGAAGCCAATCGTGCCACCTGCCTGAGCTATTTATGTCAGTTTCCTCCAGCATAACTCAGAATCACTGTTTCTTTGCCCCACCATCCTTTCCTTCTCCTCCTCCTCCATTAACATGCCTCTCTCCTCATGGCTCCTTCATGAGGTACCTTTAGTTTATTGAAATTATGTTCCTGTTGTTTCTCTAAGAGGTTCCTTTGCTTTCCAGGTACCCCAACAGGGTAGTCATTCCCCGTGGTACAGAGAGTACAAATGGCCAAAGTATTCACTTATGAAAGTCAACAACACATTCATTCACACTCTGGGAACCATTTTACATTATTCAGGTACTGATTTTTTTCTTGAGTTACATACTAACATACTATGATGCCAGCAGAGTAGGCCTAAAGGTTTATCGAGTCTGCTCAAAAATCTGCACCCAGTTAAGACACCGTTGCTGCCCCATGTCTGTCCCATAAATCCCCTCAACCACATTCCCCATCAGAATTACTCCTCCAGATTTGGCCTTCCTCAGCTTTACTTTACCCTTATACCTGCCCCGGCACCTCTTGAATCACTCCACTGTATCAACAGCCACCAGTTCTGCAGGAAGTGCATTCCATGGGTCCACCACCCTCACAGTAAAGTAGCACCTCTTAGTCTCCCCCTAAGCCTCCTGTCAACCAGCCTCATGGAATGCCTCCTTGTGGCCCCTTCCTCCCTCAGCTGGAATGCCTTATTTGGGCTGATACTGTTTATTCCCTTTAGATAGTTAAAGATCTTAATCATATTGCCCCTGTCCCTCCTCTCCTCTCCTCCAGGAAGTACATGTTCAGCTCATCAAGTCTTTCCTCATAGGATCTCTCCCCAGGCTCTGTATTATCCTGGTTGCCCTCCTCTGGACCCTTTCCAGCAGTGCAATGTCCTTCTTCAAGTATGGGTGCCAATACATCACACAGTACTCAAGGTATGACCTAACCAGGCAGTTATACATAGGGAGAAGTACTTCCTGACTCCTCTAGGTTATCCCTCTGGCAATGCACCCTAGCATTTTATTTGCTTTAGCCGCAGCCCTCCTACACTGCTCAAAGTTATTCATTTTGGCATCCACAACCACTCCAGGATCCTTCTCCCCCTCCCTAAAGCCTTCAGTTTCTCCCCACCCAAAAAGTACTCATGGTCAGGGTTTCTAAGCCCCTGGTGGAGAACACTGCACTTCCAGGCATTAAACCTCAGTTTCCAAGTGTGTGACCACCTCTCCAGAGTTTCCAGGTCCCTCTATAAGGCTCTTCTACCCTCCTCCTCATCATCCACCACTGCCCACAGCTCTGAGTCATCAGCAATAAGGTTCATCTCACTCCTGATACCTTCCCCAATGTCTGAGATGTATGCATTAAACAGGAGTGGGCCCAACACTGACCACCTGTGGGACCCCATTAATGACCCTCCTAGGAGATGATACTGCCCCCTGACCACCATCCTCTGAACCCTCCCAGTTAATCACTTCCCTATACACCTCACCATCCTTACCCTCACCCCCATTCCCCCTCAGTTTTCCCAGCAAACCTGAGTGTGGCACTGAGTCATACCCCTTGATGAAGTCTAGAAAGAGGACATCCACTGGTCTTCCCTGGTTCAGCTCCTTTGTCATCCAATCGTAGAACTCCACAAGGTTTGTCAACACGATCTGCCCTGAATGAAGCCATGTTGGTGGTCATTCAGATGGCCTCATGTCTCCAGGAACACCTTCAGTCCCTCTTTCAAGATGGCCTCCATCTTCTTGCCCACCACCGATATCAGGCTGACAGGCCTGTAGTTACCCAGCTCTTCCTGTGAGCCACTGTTGTGGATAGGCACAACATAAGCCATCCTCCAATCCTGAGGCATCTAACCCATCTGAAGGGAGGAGTTAAAAATGTCCACCAATGGTGCAGCAAGAACATCTGCAATCTCCTTCAGCACCCTGGGATGGAGGCCATCCAGACCCGGCGACTTATCCGTTCTCACGGACATAAAGGCCTCTCTCACCCTATCAACAGGAATTTCAACAGAGAGCTCCCCCCTATTCCCAGCCCACCCCACTCCATGTGCTGTTGGCCCTCTGTCATCTCTTGTGAAGACTGAGGCAAAGTATTCATTCAATACCTCCACCTGCTCACTGGCCTCCTCGGCCCACTCACTCACTGACCTCAGTCTGCTAATCTTCCCCTTCACTTTCCTCCTCTCCCTGATATACCTAAAGAATCCTTTTTCCTCATTTCTGATCCCCTGCACCAGCCTCTGCTACATCCTCACCTTTGCCGATCTCACTGCCCTGGTTACCTTTTTGGATATCCTATCATACTTTCCCCTGTCTGCATCCTCTCATGAGTGCTTATATTTCTTATAAGCCACTCTTTTCTCCCTCACCACCTCCTGGACCTCTCTGGTCCAGCAGGTCAGCTTTCTGGCCCTACCAATTTTGCATTGGAGCTTTGTGCAGACCTTGGTGGCTTCCAGGAGCCCTCTTTTAATAATGTCCCACTTGCTCTCTGTGTCCATGTCCTGTCTGATCCCTTCCAAATGCCTCTTTAGAATCTCCACCATACCCTCAAAGTCTGCTTCCCTGAAGTAAACCACTACCATTTTAGTGCAATTGCCCCCCCATCCTAGAAAAATAAGACCATAGCGTGGTCACTCCCCACCAGTGGGTCTCCTACAATTAGGTTCCTGACCAGGTCACAATCCACAAGGATCACATCCAGTATGCAACCATCCCTTGTCAGGTCAGCCACCAGCTGAGATAGGAATGCATCCTGGAAGATGTGCGGCAAGCGCCGCTCCCTAGTTGATGAGGATAACTTAGTGCCCCAATCAATCCCTGGCATGTTAAGATCACCCAGCACTATAGTTCTACCACCATCCTGACTGCAGTGATCTCTTAGATTTGCTACCAGGCCCTCCTCAAGTTCCTCAACTTGTGAGGGAGGCCTATAGACCACTCTCAGGTTGACCCTCCTTCCCCCAGGTGCCTGCAAGGTAACCCATAATGCCTCTACATTTCCCTCCACCTCCTCCATCCTGCATATATCAATGCTGGTCTTAATGATGAGTGCCACCCCACCTGCTGTCCCCACAGTTCTGTCCTTCCTGAACACAGTGTATCCGCTCAGGTTCAGGTCCCAATCATGATGGGGTGTGGCCCTAGTTTCAATGACTGCCACCTCTTCCACATCCCCTTCATTTAGCATCACCTGAAGCTCAGGCACCTTATTTTCCATGCTTCTGGCATTTATCAGGACAACCCTCCATCTCCGCCCCTTGCCCTCACCCATCCCCCCAACCTGAGGTCCTCCAGTTAACTGTAAGCTCCCGTTCCCTCTTGCACTATCAGGTGCCCCTGTTGATCACTCCTTCCCCCCTACTGGGGGAGAAGGCCAAGTCCTTCCTTGCTGTGCCTTCCACCAACAGCCTCAAGTGCCAGCCTTCCCCCTTCACAAGTTTAAACCAGATCTAGCTTTGATGCATTTGGTCAGTTTTAGTTTCAAAACCTCCCTCCCCCAAGTTTAGGCATAGCCTGTCCCTAGCATATAGCCCCTTGTCCTCTCAAGTAGCACCCCAGTCCCCCACCAACCCATACCCCCTAGCCAAACATGATGCTCTGAGCCATTCATTAACCTCCATGATTTTCTGCTTGTTTCCCATGCTGGCTGTAGACAGTGGGAGGACCTCCGAGAAAGAGACTGTGCACCCCACAGCATGACACACTTTGGCCAGCTCCCAAAAACTAGCCTGTATCTCCTTCACACTATTTCCATCCATGTCATTCATGCCTAGGTGCACTAATGTGTTAGGGGATCCTCCACAGTCCTTCACAAAAGCATATACCAAGTGCTTGGCCTTGTGCAAGTCAAGCCAGATATGCTCTTGATACTGACAGCACAGCCCTGCCCCCACTCCTCCCCTCCCACTTAATGCCCCTGATTATGGAGTTCCCCAGCAGGAGCACTTTAACCTCTTACTTACCCTTAAGCCTAACTCTCTTCTGCCACACCCTCCTCCCTCCATTCAACTACCTTTCCATTGTCTCTGACTGCACCATCAATTTGATTGCCAACAGTTGCCTTTTCCACTCTGTTACAATGGTCTCCTTGTCTGACTGATCCTTTCCTAGCTGCCTACCCCCCTTCCCTACCACTCAGGTCTGTCCCAGAAGCACTCCTATTAGCCTCCTGCCTGTCCAAGCACTCAACCCTCACCTTCAGGGACCACCACTCCCCATCACTCCTCACATCACCAACCTGGGCTGTCCCAGCAGCACTTCTATCTGCCCTTTCCCCATCAAGGTCCTCTATCTTCTTCCCAATGGACCCAGTGTTGTCCACAAGCCCATTGCTCCCCCCACTTACATTAGTAATAATCTCACCTCCCACCCTGTTGACCTCCATCAAATCTCCCCGGATCCACCACTCCACTCCTCCCCCCATGGTTATTGGGCCCCTCTTGTGCCTTACTCCTGCCTCCACTATCACCACTGAACCTCCCCTCCCTCCTCCCCCTGCCACCCCATCCACTTACTCTGCTTCCCCTTCCTTCCACTCATCCTAGAGTCTGACTCTTCTTGTCTCTCTACCAAGGCATTGCCCCTAGCTCAAAGCCCCATACCCTGCTCATCTGTCAACAGAGTCGACTCCCAGCACCTGACCTGCCACCACTGGGCACCTAGTATGAGGCCTAGCCTGAGCTCCTCTTTTCCACTCCCAACTGGGGCTCCTTCCCCCAGCCCCCTGAGATACCCCCTACCATTACCACCATTAGAGCTTGACGTCACACTGACTTTAAAGTGTCTGTTGGAAGCTCAAACTTACTGCAAAGAACAAACTGCAACTCCATTTAGGACCTGGAAACCTGATTAAGGCATAATACTGCAGAGCACTGGGTAAGAAGGGAGATACACTTTCTACAAAAAGTTTTATTTGTATTTTTCCTTATTGGCATTAAGCAGAGAATTGCAGGATTCCTTTAAAAGGGTAGTCATTTTATAGCCAGAGTGAGATACAACTGAATTTGCTTCAGTGCCAGGGTTGAGACCTAGCATTTGGAAGGATATTTTTGTAACATTTTAAGTGTCCTGCTGGCTGAGAAGTTAATTTTTTAGCCCTGGTTTCATTGAAAGGTTTTGTGTATTGGAATCAGACATAGCAGTCTGCCTGCATTGAAAAGGCCTGCTGACATCACAGGTGTCACTAGTCAATCAACTGGCTCTGGGTGGGGTTTCAGCACTGTGAATATCTTAGACATCCTTCACAGTTAGAAGCCAGTCACACTGACTTTAAAGTGTCTGTTGAAAGCTCAAACTTACTGCAAAGAACAAACTGCAACTCCATTTGGGACCTGGAAACCTGATTAAGGCATAATACTGCAGAGCACTGGGTAAGAAGGAGATACACGTTCTACAAAAGTTTTATTTGTATTTTTCCTTATTGGCATTAAGCAGAAATTGCAGGATTCCTTTAAAGGGTAGTAATTTTATAGCCAGAGTGAGATACAACTGAATTTGCTTGAGTACGGGGGTTGAGACCTAGCATTTGGAAGGATATTTTTGTAACATTTTAAGTGTCCTGCTGGCTGAGAAGTTAATTTTTCAGCCCTGGTTTCACTGAAAGGTTTTGTATTGGAATCAGGGTAGCAGTCTGCCTGCATTGAAAAGCCTGCTTACATCACAGGTGTCACTAGTCAATCAATTGGCTCTGGGTGGGGTTTCAGCACTGTGAATATCTTAGACATCCTTCACAGTTAGAAGCCATTCACACTGACTTTAAAGTGTCTGTTGGAGCTCAAACTTACGCAAGAACAAACTGCAACTCCATTTAGGACCTGGAAACCTGATTAAGGCATAATACTGCAGAGCACTGGGTAAGAAGGGAGATACACTTTCTACAAAAAGTTTTATTTGTATTTTTCCTTATTGGCATTAGGCAGAGAATTGCAGGATTCCTTTAAAAGGGCAGTAATTTTATAACCAGAGTGAGATACAACTGAATTTGCTTGAGTGCGGGGGTTGAGACCTAGCATTTGGAAAGATATTTTTGTAACATTTTAAGCTTCCTGCTGGCTGAGGAGTGAGTTCATTTTTATCCCTGGACTCAGTAGAGTGGTTTGTGTTGGAGCTGTGGTCTAGTAAATTGTGGTGTTAGTTGTATTACTATAAAGGACAGTACTCACCAGGGTGGTGGAGCAGTTGTGTATCTGATTGTTTCTAACAGTCACCAGTGGCTGTGCACTACCCACTCACCCTTTCCAACCCCCCCAGGCGTGGCATTTCCTTTATAGCCACAGTTCTGACATCACTTCCTCAACAGGTCTTGGGGCAGAACTTTCATATTCCTAATAACCCTGCAACGTGCATAAAGAGTAGTTACAAAACAAATAATAATACATATATAATTACATATTGTATAGAATAAGGGAGGCCGGGACATGTGGAGAGTGGTGCAATGCGTTGGCTGTGGGGCAGCAGTTTTCTGAGAAACATTCTGGAAACTGCGTTTGCTGTCCTGTTTGTAGGCAACTGTCAGCTCTGAGAGGAGGTTGCCCACCTCAGGCTGAACTAGCATGGACTAGGAGGCCACCCCTCCCAAAGAGCACCACTACAACCACTGAGTCAGAGGTTTCCAGGTATGAAGAGCAGTAGGACCACAGTGGGTTCCTGGGGAGGTGTGTGGTGGTGGACCAGAGGCAGGAAGCCCCCAGTTGTATCTCTACACAAATCAGATGCCATTCTGGCAGAGCAAGTTCCTCTATGATGGCACCCTCAGTGGAGACCCAGAAGAATGCTGAGGACATCCACAAGGAGACCCACAAAAGGGTGGCAAGGGACACCACAGGGAAGGAAACAGCTACTGATAGGGGACTTAACTGTTAGGGGGTAGAACTGGGAAGGGAGAAGAGTAAGCTGCCTGCCAGGTGCCATGGCTTGGAGGGACAAGAAGCGATCCTCACAATTGTAGAAGCAGCATCACCACAGGAGAGAACTAGATATCATTGTCCACCTTGGGACAAATGACCTAGCTAAGCATGGGATCAGTGCAGTGCAGAATGAATTTGTGGAGTGGGGAGGGGCCTCAGATGGGTAGCAAGCACAGTAACCTTCTCAGAGGTGCTACCAGTCCATGGCAGGAATGAGGCTAGGTACTGCACACCATGCAGTTTAATGAATGGTTGCAAAACTGGTGCAAACACAAGGCTTTAGCTTCATTGGGGACTGGGGTCCACCTGGAGAGATAAAGGTCTATACTGGTATGACGGTCTGCATTTGTCCACAAAGGGACCAAGCTCCTAGGTGACAGGTTTAAATGCTTCCTTGAGCTTTTAAACTAGATAAGGGGAGGTACTGATAAAAGGCAGGAAAAGTCAAGCCTCCCCACAAAACAGGGCAGGGTAGTAGGGTAAACACTGAGGTACAGAGCTCAACACAGGGCAGGATGGGGGTAAATGGTAAAATAGATAAGAGCAATAAGAGCAGGGCTGGGGGAAAAAGGATCAAACCAACATTAAATGGAGGGCAATGACTACTAATGCCCATAGTCTGGGAAACAAGCTTTCTGAGCTAGTAGTTTGATGGAAGATGAACAATTTGATATTGTGGCAGTCACAGAAACGTGGTACACAGAGAACCATGAATGGGATGACAACATACCAGGGTACACAATCTACAGAAGGGACAGGGAAGGCAAAAGAGGAGGTGGGGTAGCTCTATACATAAGGGAAGGGATCAAAGCTACAGAACTAAAAAGTAAAGAGGGAGGACAAGAGGCACTCTGGGTTACCTTGGAGATAGGGAATGGCATACGCAATCCGCACAGGGGTTGTATACAGACCCCCATCTCAAGGAGAAAATGGACAAGAAAATGATAGAGACATTCTCAAATGGCTGAAAAAGGAGATACTGTTGATGGGGGCCTGAATATGCAGATGTTAACTGGAGGACATGTACTGCAGCCAATCCAGAGCAGGGTCATTCTCGATGCCCTGCAAGCAGACAACAGACAGCTAGTGCTGGAACCCACTCGGGAGGGAGCAATACTAGACCTGGTACTCTCAAATGGAGAGAAGATCACAAATTTAGAAGTCAGTAGACATCTGGGAACAAGCGACCACTGCACAGTGTGCTTCACAATGAGCACAACCATGGAGATAAGCCATACAAAAACAAGGATACTGGACTTTAGAAGGGCTGACTTTGGCAAAATGGGTGAACATCTGATGAATGCACTAGCAAATGGCCAAATAGGAGGGGTGGAAGAACAATGGAGAAAAATCAAAACTGCCATCATAGAGCAACAAGTCTTTGTGTAAAACAAATAAAGAAAACAAAGCGGAGTAAAAAACCACTATGGTTCTCAAAAGAGGTGGCAGGAAGGTTAAGGAGAAAAGGATGCATTCAAAAAGTATAAGGAATCACAGAGGGAGCACGACAGGGAACTGTATCAATTAAAGCAGAAAAAGTAGAAAAGGCAGTCAGAATAGCAAAGGCACAAACCGAGGAAAAATTGCCAACTCAGTCAAAAGGGATAAAACCTTTATAGGTACATTAGGGAGCATAGAAAGGTTAAGGAGGGATAGTGAAGATTAATAAGGAGAGGGGAGGTGGGCAGAGGGAGACAGTGAAAAGGCAGAGATACTGAATGAATACTTTTGCTCAGTATTCACAAAAGAAGATGAGAAGCAGTTACCTAAACCAGACAATAGAAGCACTCTGGGTAGGGTGGTTGATACCAGTCCATTCACAGAAGAAAGAGTCCTGAAAGAACTCCTAAAACTCAAGGTGGACAAAGCAATGGGGCCTGACGGGATTCACCCCAGAATCCTAAAAGAACTAAGGGTGGACCTATTGACACCACTACACACTTTTAACAAATCATGGCAGGATGGGGTGGTACCTGAGGACTGGAGGAGGCAGATGTGATTCCCCTTTACAAAAGTGGGAGCAAGGCAGAAGCAGAAAACTACAGACCTCTAAGTTTGACCCTAGTGGTAGGGAAAATGATGGAATCACTTCTGAAAGAAAGAATTGTTCAGCACCTAGAGGCCAGTGGGGCACAGGACCCAAAGCAACATGGATTTACAGCAGGAAGGTCATGTCAGACTAATCTAATTGATTTCTTTGACTGAGTAACCAAAGTAATAGACCAGGGAGGGGCTGTGGATATGGCCTACCTAGACTTTAGCAAGGCATTTGACACAGTCCCGCACAAAAGATTAATAATCAAGTTAGCCAGCCTGGGAGTGGGTCCCAGGGTGGTAGCCTGGGTAGCGAACTGGCTGCACAACAGGACACAGAAGGTAATAGTGAATGGAACACATTCTGAAGAAAGGGGGGTTACTAGTGGAGTACCTCAGGGCTCAGTACTGGGTCCAATCCTCTTTAACATCTTTATAAGTGACATTGCAGAGGGTCTGGAGGGAAAGGTATGCCTCTTTGCAGATGACACAAAGATCTGTAACAGAGTTGATACACAAGAGGGGGTAGAAAGATGAGAAGGGACTTGAAGGTTGGAGGAATGGTCAGACATGGCAACTTAGATTCAATGCAAAGAAGTGCAAGTAATGCACCTGGAAACAAAAACCCAGGAGAAGAGTACACAATAGCAGGGGAGGTACTAACAACAACAAAAACGGAAAGGGACCTGGGAGTAGTTATATCAGATGACCTAAAGGTGGGCAAGCAATGTGAGAAGTCAGTAAGGAGAGCCAGGGGGATACTGGGATGCATAGAAAGGGGCATCACAAGTAGAAAAAGGGAAGTGATTATCCCTCTACACAGACAGTTGGTGAGACCCCATCTGGAGTACTGTATGCAGTTTTGGAGACCTCATCTACGCAAATACATAGACAGGATGGAAGCAGTCCAGAGGAGGGCAACTAAAATGGTGCAGGGTCTACATCAGAAACCATATGAAGAGAGACTGAGAGAGCTTAATATGTATACCCTTGATGAGAAAGGAGGACAGGGGGACATGATAGAAATGTTCAAGTACCTCAAGGAATCAACAAAGTCCAGGAGGTAGCATCTTTCAGAAAAAGGATGTGTAAGAACAAGGGGGCACAGTTTAAAGATAGAGGGGGGCGGCTCAGGGGTAATGTGAGGAAATTCTTTTTCACGGAGAGAGTGGTGGATACATGGAACAGCCTTCCTGAGGAGGTCGTTGGGTCTAAAACAGTGGGGGAATTCAAACATGCTTGGGACAGACACAAAGCAATTATAGTGCGGGGTTGCAGGAAGCAAGCTGTTGGTTAACTAGAATCTGCAGCTTATCCAGTAGGTAGGGAAATGGGCAGACTGGGTGGGCCAAGTGGTCCTTTTCTGCCATCAAAGTCTATGTTTCTATGTTTCTATGTTTCAACTCCAGCTCCTCTATCTAACCTAACTGGCCACATTGGACCATGGTCCCACACTGCCCTACCACCCCCCAGTCACTTCAGCAGATCCCCACATCCTGTGACTGTACCTTTTGAGCCCCCCACCCCAACCCCCCACATCTGTGCCAGCTCCCCCATAAGTCTGCTTATTTCAGCTTCCAACTGCCCAAATTTAATACAAATTAGGCAATCTCTCATCCTCCATAGTGTTGCCATAAAGACCACCACTCCACATCAACTACACCCCACTATTCTACCCATGTTCCCTATTACTTCCTAGTTCTGTCCCATTCTTTGACCAGAAATCCATGATAAGCACCAGATTTGCAGCTTGAAAGATAAACACACCCAGAGGCACAGATCCACAGCTTAAAAACAGAATTGCACAAAAGCAGCTGGCCAGCTTGTACCATGCTCCCAACAAGAAGCAACAGACCCATAGTTTAGGAATAGATTTGTACACTAGCAGCTGCCCAGCTGGTAACAATCCCCAAAGTTTGCAGGTATCTTCAAGCCTTTGGCATACCCCCTTTGAATAGCTGCAGCCCTGCCAAGCTGCCTAGCTTATACCACTGCTCCCAAGTCCAAAGTCACCCTCAGGCCTTCAGCATATCCCTTTAAGAAGCAATAAACCAGAGCACACCCAGACAGCAATAAACCCACAGCCTAATGATACATTTTCACAAACAGGAGTTGCCCAGCTTGTACCAATCCCCCAATCTCACAGTACCCAACTAGCCCCCTCTTTAAGGGCACACTCCATTTTACTTCGTTCAAGCACATCACGTTTAGCAGACACTCCTTTTAAGCTCAGCCCAATCATGCAGGAAAAGAGCAGCCCTTTTGTCAATAGCAGTGTGCAGTGCTTTAGTGCAGAGTTCAGAAAAAAACAGTCCCTTGGTAATTAGCATGGCTGCTTCCTCGGGTATTTAATAGAGGTCAGGGCTGGGTAGGTGGTGGTGGGAGAAAAAACTTAGGTGCAAAACTCAACTCCTTACTGCTGCTGATATGGGTCCCTGTTGCTGCTGCCGCCAACTACAGCTCTCCTGGTCCCCTGTGCTGCAGTGACTCAGCTCCTCTACACTGCTCGAGCCACTGACTGCAGCTCCCCTGGACACTTCAGCTGCTGGTGTGGCTCCCCATCACTGCTGCCACCAACTGCAACTCTCTTGTTCCCCTCCAATGCAGTGACTCAGCTCCTCTGCACCGCTCGAGCCACCAACTATGGCTCTGTTGTCTAAACACTCTTGGTGTGTAGGGTAAACAATAAAAATAAATTAGTAATATTAATACAGATTCTTGTGTCTCAGAGTCTGCCAAGAAACATTTGTAAACAAGCAAGGCATACTAATAAAGTTTATTATAACACTTACGCCAAGCATGTGACAGAGAAAATCACAAGGGATATGGGTTTCTCACCATTCCTGAAGAATGTACATAATCTCCAGAATTGTAGATCTTAGGTTCTCTAAGATCTTGTTCTATCTCTCCCTGCGCTCCAGCTCTCTGCCTTTCTAGAGAAGCTACAGTAGTGTCTCGAGAGCCAACAATAGGTTTGCAAACAACTATATACTACAGATAACAGCATAGCAACAGAGATTACAACATAGTTACAGATATGAGAAACAATATGTATTGGTCCTAAATCATTCTCCACTGGATAATGACTTAGGAGACAGAATTACTAATGAGTATCATATGAGACAGAATATGCTTCCATTAGCATTATAGCTTAGACAAAAGAAATGCTGATAGTTCAAAACTACATGCACATTTCTTACTTACATACAATACAACACATAAGACATACTGTAACAAAGGCCTTCTGTCTCTGTCAGCTTGCTTAGAGACAAAGAGAACTGCTGACAGGCCTATTGCATGGCATATCTGAGTGTAAAACACACTAGATATAATTATATGTGAATATAAGTATACAATAATCACTGAGGATCCCTCTGAGTCATCTTATCAGTGATTAGGTAGATTATATATGGAATATCTATAAAAGACAAACATAATCTAGATAAATGTATTATAGTGAGGTATAATGAATCATGCATGATCAGTATTAGCATAGTGCAACATAGCAGTATTACAGTACAATAGACCAGGAATACAGAGTGAAGTGCATGTGAGGTGTATGTGGGACGATGAGGGCATAACCCAGGTGTAACAATCCCCTCATTGTTGCCCTAATTGCAAAAGTGGCAACAAAACAAAAAGATGGAGGTTAGGTACCATTCATCTTCAGGCCCAAGGCACGAACCTGACCGAGGAATATTAACTGATCACACAAGTATTTCAGGGTTTTCCTTAAACAACAAAATATAATTACAAGGGAAAATGTTAGTAAACCTTGTATTACTATAAACATTTGGAACAAAACTTCACAATGGGCTTTCCAATATCAAAACAATCAGTACATACTGATATGTAACAGGTGCGTATCTGTCCTATTGGGAAGAAATTGAAGAGACAAACATAAGCTGCCTATATGGATGTTAAAAATAAGTGAAAATTGAGATAGAGCATCAGGATAGTAGGACTAGACTTAATGATATCTGGTTCTGGAATGGGAACAGGTGTGATTACTGTGTAACCTATTACATGTTTAGGGAATAAAAACAGAAGTTAGAAAAGTTCGCTTTGCATAACTTTTAGTCCATATCAGAAGAACGTACTGTATAATTGGTCACCACACAATGCTCCACATCAGCAGAATATACCACCTTGAAGGATGGCATTTTTCAGTTGGTAAGTTGAACAGGACATGAAATGTCTATGTCCACAAGGTGTAAACTATGAACAGTTCCAGGGATAAATCCAGGTTTTCTTCAAGTGTTAGATGAAGATTCATAGTTCAGATTCGATGCATTCAGATTTTCCAAAGGTTGATCCAAATGTTCCAGAGGCAGCAGGATTTTCAGAGGCCTCAGCAGGGGGTGCATTAGATTGCGCTTTGAGTTTTACAATGGAATAGCAATGGTGTTCAGTTGAAGATGATCACATAGCTGCACAAAGAGTAAAAGTTTATAACAGTACTCAGTTCTCAGTCTGTATGAGGTGCCAGCCAGGCTTGGAAAATAAGCAGTGAAGAAAATGGATTTCTTGATTGTAGATCAAATGAAGAAGAGTCTTCTTGATGAGTTAGGGGATTGCCCCTACCCCATACTACCTTCATAGTATGCATAACAATGAGCTTGATTGTAGAAATCTTAATTGGCTGGACCGAATACAGTTTATTTGAAAGTTCACAAGTGGAAGCCCAATTTCAGTTATTAGTCCAGTATTCACAAGTTGGTAAAGCAAGTTGGAAGATGTCACATCTGTGTAAAAGGTAATGTTCCTTTCATGTATGACATTCAATGTTCAGAGTCAGTCATGATTCCAAGACTTCATGGTAAACAAGGAAAGAAGATAGTTTCAACCTTTTCACGATAAAAGTTCCCATCAAGATGATCAATAGAAGGGACAGTTGCCAAACAATCAAAGATGGATGTTGCCAGCTGAAAATGTGTCAATGACACTGTGAGAGTCACAAATATGGCTTCCTGTACTGTGCAGGAATATGTTTCAAAACATGGAGCAATACTGGTGTGTGGTGGCATAGCCATTGTTCCATGCCATTGATAAGGGAATAGTGCTAGATTCAAATAAACATTTGTTAACACATGCAATAGAAGTGCAAAATGTGGCAATGCCACTGACTCATACATCTGTCATGTATAAGATCGAGGATATATCCTAATTCCAGATCCCGGAAGAGATAACCAAAAGGTTGTAAGAACATAATAGCTGTAGGCAGTACAAAGGATTTTCCTAGCTATGTGATTCTCATCTGCTTCCTTAATGTGAGCAGAAATTAATTCATTAACATAAACATTTGTTAGGTCATACCCCTTTACAATATCCTTATATTGTAAATGTAAATGACTCTTTCTGAGCAAAATCATGTATACCATGCAATGGGGGGTATGACATATTTCATACTCTCATGAACCTTTAACATATGCGCTTGAATAATGGCTAGATCAGCCTTATTTCAAATAGATGTGTCAGAGCCAAATAGGTCTGAATCTAAACCTGTGTTTTGTTTAAAAAAAAATCAAAACAAAACCAAAATGCCTAGTGTGTTTGGATAGGCTTACAGTCATAAGATGTACTGCTAGCAGTCAGGATGTGAAAATCCTGTGTGCGTGTAAGTGTGGTGCTGTCAGTCCCTGTATAGGGAGTCAATAATGAATACCTGGTATTCTGCCAGGGTATTCAATCACAGCATTATGAAAAAAGAAAAGTGGGAAATGTTTGTTGTGAAACATATAACAAATCATTCCAAGTTTAAAAGGTGAGATTTAAAATCACTGGGATGTGCATGAACTGCACATTATTAACTAGAGTACCTGGTCGAGAAGTGGCTGTTAGCCCACTGGGTGGGCCAGGATTCTGTTTTGGGCACTCAATATTAAGTAACACAAATTATGGGGCATCACAGGGTTAAAAATAATGGATTTTATTGCCATATAAGTTTGGATGCAAAATTCCTGATTATCAATAAAAATATGAACAGGAGTCCAGATCAAGTCTGTCTGCTAGAATTGATCCAAAGCAATGATCATAACATTCAGTAGGGCCTCACTACCTTTCTGGACAATGAACATGTATTTTAGGGCTATAGTGTGAATTCTACAGGATGTAATTAAATCATGTGGGCTTGTGAGGTATTTTGCCTCAACAACCTGTTTAGGATTAGGTCACTGGTTTTTATCTGTAATAAAATGTGCAGTTTGGGCTTGTAAGAAGACCCATACTTTTAAAAAGAATAATAAGCATAAAAGCAAGCATCTCTCTCTCTCTCTGGAACCTAAACGGAAAGAGAAAAGAAAAACATAGTTTAGTACAATTAGTCTCACTGGGGTATGGAAACGTAATTTAATCTCCCTTAAACAGGTTCATTTGATTGGCATATAGCCATTTATCAATGACTATTATTGTGAGGCAATCAAACTTGGTAGCCTGCTGGACTGCATTTGTTTGCAATGGGACAGGGCATGTTTTTGAGAATTGCCCATACATTATGAAGCAAACAAGTTTACCTTCTGGATGTCTTGTTTGAGATATTTAACATATTATTCTACTGATGCTACATCAGCAGTGGCAGTACACAGGTCCAGAAGTAAATGTTCTGGGAGTCTAATGGACCATCCGTTCATGATTTAAAAAATGAGGTATGCTGTGTACCTGCAGAGGTTGTCCCTCTTATTGCCATAAGGAGTAAAGGCAATAATCAATTCCAGCCCTTTTGGGTTTTCTGAACAAGTCTGGATAACATAACTTTGATCTGCCTGTTAGCCCGTTCCACCTGTCCTGATGACTGTGGGTTGTAAGGGATATGAAACTTTTATTTTACCCATAACAAATCCAGACTTTCCTGCATTACTTTAGCTATAAAGCCGGATCCCTGTAATCAGAATTTATGTTTAGGGGTAACTCACACCTGGTAAATAACTGGTTTACCAAGACATCTGCAATCACCTTGACTGTGTTGTTCTGTTTTGGGGTAGCTTTAAACTGTTTGGAAAATAGGTCGGTGCTCACTAATGCAAACTAGTTGTTCTTAGTGGTTGGCATAAGGCCAATGTAGTCAAACTGGATCTTGTTCCAGGGGCCTTTTGCCTCTGGGAATACAATGTATATTTCCAAGCTGGTATAGGATTGTTCTGTTCACAGGTCAAACAGTTACTAATGTAGTGTTCTACATCATTTCTCATGTGTGGTCACCAGACAGAGGATTTTAGTCTGTGTAGTGTTTTTACTGACTCACTGGTGTCCACCAGTTTGAGTACTATGTATTTGGTACAGTTGACAAAATCTACTCTCAGGTGTTCAGGAATTACCCGCAGCTTTTCATGAGTGTTACAGTAGTGATGATCTAAATGAGTAGGTCATCACTGGATAGGTGAATGTAATTTTCACTTTCTATAAGAGCTATTTCTGGAAGTTATACCTCAGTTCCTTTATTAAGGAACCTATACACTGCACTCAAATGAGGGTCCTTCTTATAGAGCATAAAGAATATACATACAACATGCTCGAACCTTATGAATGTACAGTATTTAAACTGGTTAGGGTTGTGTTGTACACAAACAAGTCACTGTATTTATCAGTGGTAATAATCAGAGAACTGGAACAGAAGCTTGTTTTTCTTCCAAAGATATTCAGTTTACAGAGAAGCAGACCCAATTAGAAACTGTAATAAAAACATTGTATATGCAGTGCTTTCTGTAATTATCTCAAGGACATTTTTTTGAAGCAGGCAGAACTTAACCCTCTCATGGAGTGCTGGTATCATTTTACGTAAGGAAAAATCTTTTTATTCCTTTCTGAACACAAGCTGTGTCTTTCTCAAGGACATTCTAGCTCTCTAAACCATTCACAAATAAATGTGGTAATTAGGAGAATCCTCGCCTCCCTGCTTTTCATTTTATTTGCCAGGCATGTTTTAACATTGCCTGTAAATCGAACATGTAGGATGATGCAATTACTAGCCATACACACTCTGTCATCACTAGGATGTACAATAAGAATTCCAAATCCTGCTCTCTGACCCTCATTGGTATGTGTGGCTGAGTCATCAGTCAAAACATAATACACAGTGGTGTCATTTAACACTTTCTGAGGTTCTGTCAGAAAGGGCACTGGGACTGGTAGGTCAGGGGGTTGGAGTGAACAATCATGGGTCTCTCCTGTAAACTGTAGGCCGTGGGCCAAGAAGGATGAAGTTTTGATAGGAAGGACAGTGATGTCATGATCCTGTAAAATGAGACACCAGTGTGTAAGTCTGGCATTGGATACAGCGACATCTTTTACTCTGTCTGACAACAGAACGTTAGATGGCAAATGACCGAAATAGAAAGATAGAAACATAGTCTTTGACAGCAGATAAGGACCGCTTGGCCCACCTAGTCTACCCATTTCACCTACCTAGAGGATAGGCCAAAGATCCTAGTTATCCAACAGCCTATTTCTTCTTATCCCCCACAAGAATTGCCTTATGTCTGTCCCATGCATTCTTGAATTCTCCCACAGTTTTAGACCCCACAACCTCCTCAGGAAGGCTGCTCCATGCATCCACTACCCTCTCTGTGAAAAAATACTTCCTCACATTGCCCCGGAACTGCCCCCCCATCTTTAAATTGTGTCCCCTTATTCTTGCACGTCTCTTTTTCCAAAATATGCTACCATCTTGGACTTTGTTGATTCCACTGAGGTACTTAAAAGTTTCTATCATGTCCCCCCTCTCCATTCTTTACTCAAGGGTATACATATTAAGCTCCTTTAGTCTCTTTTCATACGGCTTCTCTTGCAGACCCTGCACCATTTTAGTTGCCCTCCTCTGGCTTGTCTCTATCCTGTCTATGTCCTTGCAGAGATGGGGTCTCCAGAACTGGACTCAGTACTCCAGATGGGGTCTCACCACCTGTCTGTACAGAGGGATAACAACTTCTTGTTTTCTGCTGGTGATGCCTATCCCTATACATCCCAGTATACCCCCAGCCCTTCCTAATGCCTTCTCTCATTGCTTGCTAACCTTAAGGTCATCTGATATGATTACCCCCAGGTCCCTTTCCTTTTTTGTTGTTGTTGTTACTACCCCCCCAATGTGTAATCTTCCACTGGGTTCCTGTTTCCCAGGTGCATTATTTTGCACTTCTTTGCATTGAATCCTAGCTGCCATACTTCTGACCATTCCTCCAACCTTGCCAAGTCCCTTCTCATCCTTTCCATGCCTCCTTGTGTGTCAACCTTGTTGCAGATCTTTATGTCATCTGCAAAAAGGCATACTTTTCCTTACAGTCCCTCTGCAATGTCACTTATAAAGACATTAAAAAGGACTGGACCCAGTACTGAACCCTGCGGTACCCCACTAGTAACCCCTCTTTCTTCAGAGTGGACTCCATTTACAATTACCTTCTGTGTCCTGTTGCCCAGACAATGTTTTACCAAGGCTACCACCCTGGGACCCACTCCCAGGCTGGTTAATTTGACTATTAATCTTTTATGTGGGACTGTGTTAAATGCCTTGCTAAAGTCTAGGTAGGCCATGTCCACAACCCATCCCTGGTCTACTACTTTGGTCACCCAGTAAAAGAAATCTATTAGATTCATCTGACAAGACCTTCCCACTGTGAACCCATGCTGCCTTGGGTCCTGTGCCCCACTGGCCTCAAGGTACTCAAATTCTTTCCTTCAGAAGTGACCATCACTTTCCCTACCACAGAGGTCAAACTGACAGGTCTGTAGTTTCCTGCCTCTGTCTTGTTCCCACTCTTGAAGAAATCACATCCGCCTTCCTCCATTCTCTCGGGTACCACACCATCCTCCCATGATTTATTAAAAAGAGTAGTCAGTGGTTTCACTAGTTCCCCCCTTAATTCTTTTAGAATTCTGGGGTGAATTCCATCAGGCCCCATTGCTCTGTCCACCTTCAGTTTTAGGAGTTCTTGCAGAACCCTTTCTTCTGTGAAAGGGCTGGGATCGACCCCCCTATCAAGAGCACTTCTGTTAATTGGATTAGGCATGTCCCCCTCCTCTTTTGTGAATACTGAGCAGAAATATTCGTTCAGTATCCCTGCTTTTTCACTGTCCCCCTCTGCCCACCCACCATTCATTCTATTCAGCCTCACTATCTCTCCCTTTGTCTTTCTACGCTCTCTGATGTACCTATAAAAAGTTTCATCCCCCTTCTTAACTGAGTTGGCTATCTTTTCCTCAGTTTGGGCCTTTGCTATTCTGACTTCCCTCCCTGCTTCCTTCTCCCTTAACTGGTACAGCTCTCTGTCCTGCTCCTTCTGTGTTTACTTATACTTCCTGAATGCTGTCTTTTTCTCCCTGACTTTCCCAGCCACCTCTTTTGAGAACCATAGTGGCTTTTTCTTTCATTTTGATTTATTTTCTTCACACAAAGGCTTGTTGCCTCTGTGATGGTAGTTTTGATGATTTCCCATTGCTGCTCCACCCCTCCTTCTAGCCTGTTTGCTAGTGCTTTTCTGAGGGACCCTCCCATCTTGCCAAAGTCAGCCCTCCTGAAGTTCAGTACCCTCACTTTTGTATGACTTGACTCTGTAGCTGAGTTTAACATGAACCACACTGTTTGATGATCATTTGTTCCTGGATGGCAACCCATTTCTAAATCTGAGATCCTCTCACTGCCCCCATTTGAGAGTATGAGGTCTAAGATTGCTCCCTCATGAGTGGGTTCTGAAACTAGCTGTCTGAGGCCTGCCACCTGTAGGGCATCAAGAATGGCCCTGCTCTTGGATGTGGCTGCAGCAAATGTGCTCCAGTTAACATCTGGCATATTCAGGTCTCCCATCAGCAGTATCTCCCCTTTCTCTGCCATCCTAAGAGTGCCTTCTGTCATATCCTTGCCCTTTCCTTCCCCCTGACATGGGGGTCTGTACAGAATCCCTGTGCAGATTGTGGTGCCCTTTCCAGTCTACAAGGTGACCCACAGTGCCTCCTCTCCTCCCTGTTTACTCTTTTGTTCAGTTGCGTTTATCCCTTCCTTTACTTAGAGAGCTACTCCTCCCCCTATTCTCTCCTGCCTGTCTCTCCTGTAGATTATGTACCCTGGTAGGTTAACATCCCAGTCAGTATTCTCTGTGTACCATTGTTTCTGTGGCTGCTATGATATCCAGGCATCCCTCTTCCATCAAGGCCAGCAGCTCAGGGAGCTTGTTGCCCAGACTAAGGGCATTGGTACTCATTACCCTCCATTTCCTGATGGCCTTACTCCTTTTTGCCCCATCCCTGTCCTTCTTGCCTTTGTCACTTTCCCCATTTACCCCTGCCCTTCTCCCTATCACCACCTCTATGCTGGTGTTTACCGCTCTTACTACCATCATTTTTTTGGAGGATTTCCCTGCTCCTTTCCAGTGCCTCATGGGCGCATATCCAATGATATACATTAAGTATCTCACTGCCTAGTATGTAGCCAAAAGATTCCTTTCATGAGATTGTATTTTAGTTCCATTAGGGCAAGCATCTGTGATGCATCCGCAATGGGTCTGATGTGTCCATTGTATGTTTGGGCTAAAACTGCTGAGATTACTTTATCTGATGTGGCAGTTTCAAAATAGTGTCCTAAAACTGTGTTAGGATTAACGAATGCTGGGACCATGGTTAGTGATCCTAAAGGAAAAGACAATGATATCAGTATTAGGATACCTTGTACCTTCTTACCTGTAGTGCCTGCCATTGCATCCATAGTATGGGATGATCCAGATGTCACTGATGGATGGGATTCTGCATCATGTGCAGGGAATGCTGGCATTATCAGGGGTGCCTGCACAGTGGAGAAAAGTGGTGTGCAAGCTGCACGTAGTTCTTCAGCTATGGATTATGGTTCAGTAGCCATCGGGGTGGAGAAAATAGTGCTGAGACAATTGGCAGCTGAGGTTCAGAAATCAAACCTGTAACCCTCCCCCCCAATGTGGCCTGTGATGCTGAAAATATCACAGCCACGGGGCTTTCAGAATCAGGGTTGTCTCCTCCCCCATCAAATGTAACATAGAAACATAGAAACATAGACTTTGATGGCAGATAAGGACCACTTGGCCCTCCCACTCTGCCCATTTCCCTACCTATTAGATAAGCTGCAGATTCTAGTTAACCAACAGCCTACTTCCTGCAAACCCCCACTATAATTGCCTTATGTCTGTCCCATGCATGTTTGAATTCCCCCACTGTTTTAGACCCCACAATCTCTTCAGGAAGGCGATTCCATGCGTCCACCACTCTCTCAGTGAAAAATAATTTCCTCACATTACCCCTGAGCCGTCCCCCCTCTGACTTTAAATTTTGCCCCCTTGTTCTTACACATCTCTTTTTCTGAAAGATGCTACCCTCCTGGACTTGAGGTAGTTAAAAGTTTCTATCATGTCTCCCCTGTCCTGCCTTTCATCAAGGGTATACATATTAAGCTCTCTCAGTCTCTCTTCTTATGGTTTCTGATGTAGACCCTGCACCATTTTAGTTGCCCTCCTCTGGACTGCTTCCATTCTGTCTATGTCCTTACATAGATAAGGTCTCCAAAACTGTGCGCAGTACTCCAGATGGGGTCTCACCAACTGTCTGTACAGAGGGATAACCACTTCCCTTTTTCTACTTGTGATGCCTCTATGCATCCCAGTATCCCCTGTCTCCTTACTGACTTCTCACATTGCTTACCCACCTTTAGGTCATCTGATATGACTACACTCAGATCCCTTTCCATTATTGTTGTGCGTTAGTACCTCCCCTGCTATTGTGTACTCTTCTCCTGGATTTTTATTTCCCAGGTGCATTACTTTGCACTTCTTTGCATTGAATCTAAGTTGCCACATGTCTGACCATTCCTCCAACCTTTGCCAAGTCCCTTCTCATCCTTTCTACCCCCTTGTGTATGAACTCTGTTACAGATTATTTTGTCATCCGCAAAGAGGCATACCTTTCCTTCCAGACCCTCTGCAATGTCACCTATAAAGATGTTAAAGAGGACTGGACCCAGTACTCAGCCGTGAGGTACTCCACTAGTAATTTCCCTTTCTTCAGAATGTGTTCCATTCACTGAAGAATACTGGGTCCAATCCTCTTTAACGTCCTTATAGTGAAGATTATGAGGGTCTGAAGGAAAGAGCTGCCTCTTTGTGTATGACACAAAGATCTGTAAAGTGGGTTTCCCTTCCAGAAAGTTGCTGGATGGTAGCAACATTGTTTCTAATGTTGCAGCTTAAGGTATTAATGCACTGCATAGGAAAAGCAGCATGTTCAGTCTTCTCAGGGAATACTGATGTTACATTGCATAGGGAAGAATCATAATAATTCATGTAATTAACTTCAATGTGTTCTTTATCTAAGGACACTCGAATACCATAAACATTGCTAATAAAGCAAACATTGTTAAGAGCATTAGCTGCTTCTGCAGCATTAGATGCTGACTTCATGACAGATTGCATATCAGACTCATTCAAAAGTATGTCAACATCATTTTTAATGAGAATCTTTTGTCCCTCAGAAACACTAGTGTTAAAGATAACATTATTAATCATGCCAAAAAACTCCAGTTTGTTTTGTTTGGTTATGACAGCAATCACTGGTCACTGTGACTGCAGGATCGAACCTCCATGGTATGGTGGTTGGCCATTTTGAATTACCTGATTGGCATCATGGGTCACTGTGTCATGACCATCATCACATAACCATGAGCTTGGGGATGGTATGGGGATGCAACCTGATGACATGTGTGTCCACCATTTTGAGACTCTAACAATTCTCCATTTTGTGAATCACAGAAAAACTAGTGGCTAGCCTTTGCTCTAGTCCACCCCACAGCATACTGTGAGTGTTCAAAATCAAACTCTTCAACATCAGAAGAGGCAAGGTCTTTGGGCATTAAGTTAGTATGCCCTGCAAATACCTCTGGCTGATGGCACAAGTTCGCCATATCTGACCTTTTACTCCTACATTCTAACTCAGATACAGGAGTTAGCACACTATTAAGTGCCTTGTTTTCAGATTGCAAAACAATCACATCTTGTAAAACTTGCTTTTTAGCAACAGAAACTGTGTCATGATTTAGATTCAAAATTGTCATTTCATGTCTGCTGTAATTAAAACATACTGAATCATGCTGTATAGTTAAGGTCTGGTGTTGAAATACCAGCACATTAGCTTTTTCAGTAATCTCTTCAGACTTATCTCTAAGTTCCTTGTTTTTAAAACATAAGGAATCAGTGTTACTAGCCAGAGCACCATTCGTTGAAAAACTTTTTTACTAATAACTTTTGTCTTTTCATCGTTATCTCTTAAGACATGCAGGTCTGTGCTGCTTCTCTCATTAACGAGAAAATCATTTTCTAGATGGACAGATTCCGGCTCAGACTGCAGTCCAGTCATCTTCTCTGTATGAGAAGCCCGTTTCAGACTAATTATCTGCTTCAAAGCAGCATTCTCCATTTTGCAAGCAATATACTCACTTTTCAAAACAGATATCTTATTTAGAACAGCATCAAAACAATTAAACAACGTTGCAATTAATAATCCTTCACGATCATTGGTACCATTTTTCAGTTCCCCATAATGGGCTTTTATGATATCCCTTAAAGGACTATCATTGGATTCTGCTACTTTAGTAAAATCACACCTACTGCCAAAAGCAGTTTGGTGAGTTAAGGCATCCAGCCTCAACTCAGTACTGATATGTTTAGACATGTCATTTAAGGTAAGAAACCCTTAGCTGTTTGTGGATCAAAAAAACTTTGTTTGCAACCAAAGTTCATGACAGGACACAAACAGCCTTTGGCATATGTGGACACCTAGATGAGTAAATAATTATTAGGATTTGACTCCACAAGAAAGCAGTCTATCTTTTTTGGATTCCATTACAGCTGTGTTCCCACAGAGAAAGAATAGGAAAAAAATCAAAAATAGAACAACCCCATGCACAGAAACTGAATATCTGCCAAGAGATTGTTTTGTCTGCACTGTGGAACACACAACAGAGTGAAACATTAAGACAATTTCAGTTGCTTGTTACTGGGGATCTCTAGCCCTGTGTTTTAATTTACAGAGGAAATTAAAATGAAACTTGGCAAAAACATCCACACTCCATTTCGTGGTCGCCATTATGTTGTCTAAACACTCTTGGTGTGTAGGGTAAACAATAAAAATAAAATAATAATTATACTAATACAGATTCTTGTGTCTTGGAGTCTGCCAAGAAACATTTGTAAACAAGCAAGGAGTACTAATAAAGTTTATTATAACACTTACGCCAAGCATGTGACAGAGAAAATCACAGGGGAGATGTGTTTCTCACCATTCCTGAAGAATGTACAAAATCTCCAGAGTTGTAGATCTTAGGTTCTCTAAGATCTTGTTCTATCTCTCCCCACACTCCAGCTCTCTGCCCTTCTAGAGAAACTACAGTAGTGTCTCGAGAGCCAACAATAGGTTTGCAAGCAACTATATACTACAGATAACAGCATAGCAACAGAGATTACAACATAGTTACAGATATGAGAAACAATATGTATTGGTCCTAAATCATTCTCCACTGGATAATGACTTAGGAGACAGAATTACTAATGAGTATCATATGAGACAGAATATGCTTCCATTAGCATTATAGCTTAGACAAAAGAAATGCTGATAGTTCAAAACTACATGCACATTTCTTACTTACGTACAATACAACACATAAGACATACTGTAACAAAGGCCTTCTGTCTCTGTCAGCTTGCTTAGAGACAAAGAGAACTGCTGACAGGCCTATTACATGGCATATCTGAGTATAAAACACACTACATATTATTATATGTGAATATAAGTATACAATAATCACTGATTATCCCTCTGAGTCATCTTATCAGTGATTAGGTAGATTATATATAGAATATCTATAAAAGACAAACATAATCTAGATAAAAGTATTATAGTGAGGTGTAATGAATAATGCATGATCAGTATTAGCATAGTGCAAAATAGCAGTATTTCAGTACAATAGACCAGGAATACAGTGTGAGGTGTATGTGAGACAATAGTTGCATAACCCAGGCATAACAGCTCCACTGGACACTTCAGCTGCCAACGTGGCAAGAGTTAAGTGGCTTCCTGACGCTGCTGACTGCAGCTCCTCCAGTTCTTCTGCTGCTCCACACAACAGTTCGGTCAAGAGGAGAGAAGCTAAGAGGGCAAAGTTGGGCTAAATCTTTGGTAGTAACCAGCAAGATCTAAAAATGACCTACCATGATTCTTTGTTTTAGGGACAGTACCATTATCTACAGCTTCTATCATGGAAATCTAACATACATACTAACATATTAAACGTCAGCAGACTAGGCCTATTGATCTATGAAGTCTGCTTGTGCTTCAGCACCCTGATTGGATACCATAGCCCTCTATCTGTCTCCTTCCACTGTTACTGCATCACCGAATCCTGCCCCCCACCGGGCAAACCAGCCTCTGCTTCACCCCTTGCCTATACATGTCCCACCTTCTTTTGAATCCCTCCACCGTAGCTGCTTGTAGCAGCTCCCCAGGCAGCACATTCCACGGTTCCACCACTCTCTTGGTGAAGTAACTCCTCCTCCTCTTCCTTTCCCCCCAAATTCCACCACCCTCAATCTTCCAACTGTATCCTCTGTTGATTCCACCCTCCTTCTGTCGAAAGATCCTATCTCGGCTTACCTTATTTATTCCCTTGAGGTACTTGAAGACCTCAATCATGTCCCTCCTCTCCTCTAGTGAGAACAGCTTGAGCTTCCCTAGTCTTTCCTCATATGTCATATCCCCCAGGCCCCGTATTATTCTGGTTGCTCTCCTCTAAACCCTCTCTAGGAGTTGGATGTCACTCCTTAGGTGCAGCTTCCAGAACTGCACACAGTACTCAAGATGTGGTCTAACCAGGCTGTTGTACAGTTGCAAAATCACCTCCCTGTCCCTTGAGGCAATCCACCTAGTGATGCATCCCATCATCCTATTTTCCCTGACCGCAGCCCTCCTGCACTGCTCTGAATTATTCATGTTAACATCCACCAAGAATCCTAGGTCTCTTTCCCCTGCCATGGCCTGCATCTCCCCCCCCCCAGGGTGTATACATAGTTGGATTTTTCCCACCCTAGGTGTAGCACCTTGCACGTTGAGGAGTTAAATTTCAATTTCCAGGTGTAGTACCAGCTATCCAGAATATCCAGGTCCTCTTGCAGGGCCAATTTCCCCTCCTCTCCCTCCACCACTGCCCCCAGCCTCAAGTCATCTGCAAAGAGACTCATTTCACACCTGATACCTTCCCTGATATTGGAGATGTAGGCATTAAACAGGAGCGGCCCCAGGACTGATCCCTGTGGGACCCCACTTATGACCTCCCTAGGAGATGAGACCTCCCCTATGACCACTAAATACTGAGTGCTATCTGAAAGCTAATTTCTAATCCACCTAACCATCAATGGGCCCACCCCCATCCCCCCCAGCTTCTCCCTTAGGCCAATGTGAGGGACCAAATCAAATGCCTTGTTGAAGTCCAGGAACAGTACATTCACTGGTCTCCCCCAGTCAAGTGCTGATGTCTCCCACTCATAGAACTCTACAAGATTTGTTTGACACTATCTACCTGGCACAAACCCATGGTGCCAGTCATTCAGGTAACCCTTCTCCTCCAAGAAACCTCCCAGCCTTTCCTTAAGTATGCTGTCCATTACGTTCCCCACCACTGATGTCAAACTGACAGGTCTATAATTTCCTGCCTCTTCTTTCGATCCCCCTTTATGGATGGGCACAAGTGCCTGCTTCCAATCCCCTGGCACCCTCCCTGTCTGGAGTGACAAATTAAATGGTACAGCCAAAACATCCACCAACTCCCTCAGTACTCTGGGATGAATAGCATCAGGCCCCAGAGATTTATCCTTTTTTAAGGACTGGAGGGCTTCTCATACCCGACCAATAGGAATATCAGCAACTGTCCCCCCAGCTTTACTTCTTCATTTCTTAAAACAGAACCCAAATACCTGGTTTCCTTCATGTCTAATGTACATCTGGTGCATTTTGATAGATTGGATAACTGCTCATAGGTGTTCCAGGGTGCTTTTCCAGTTTGTACTTTACACCACAACATCATCCAGGTGTACAGAGATACGCAAAATCCACAAATTTCATTCCATGAAATATTTTGTGAAATTAGCATGTTTCACAAATTATTTGGCGGGTGGAAAATGCGACATTCCATAGGCAAAATTGTGAATTTTGCATGTGAAATGAGGAATTTTGTCCATGGGTGGTGGAATTTTGCCACTCTTGGGTGAAATTGCACCACTCATGGGTGAAATTTTGCATTTTACAGGTGAAATTCACGATTTTGCCAGTGGAAATTTGCACTTGTGAAATTCATCAGCGAAATCCATGAATTTCGCAAAATGTTTCACACTCTGAAATTTGCAATTTCACCAGCTAAATTTAATTTCGCTGCATCGCTATCTGTGTACTGCTGGACTATAATGTATTCACCATGTAAACTAAACAGCATTGTGGTGAACTGATAGAATCAAATTGGAGAAAAATATACAGTTTTGTCTCTTGATTCTTTAGCTAGAGGAATTTGCCAGTAATCCTCGGTGAGACTGAGGGTACTAATGTGCTTGCCACTTCCCAAATTGTCCACCAAATCATCTATCCTGGGCATAGTATAACTGTCAAATATAGACACTTGATTATGTTTCTTAAAATCAATGAATATTCTTACACCCTTTATTTTTAATTTACAGTCACCATTGGTGACAATCAAGCACTTCTCGATTCTTCAGTGATCCCCAAGTCTTTCATTTTTGTGTATTTACTTAACCACATCTGCTCTTAACTGCTCTGGTAATCTGTATATCTTTTGTCTAACAGGGTAAGCATTCTCTGTTACTGTTGTGCTTGATACCTTTTGCTCAGCCTAGCACTGTGGTAAAAGTACTTTTAAAAGGCTTTGCCAAGTTACAAATTTCTGCGGGTTGTTCTGTGGTAAAGAAACATTCATGTTTACAGAATCAGAAGTTATAGTTTATTTAGTCTCTCATAATCTATAGCAATATCTTCTTTATCACAAAATCCTACACTCTGTTGTATTCCATAATGACCTGAGTGACCACAGCATTGTAGTTTGCACCAGATCCCATGAAAAAAGTCCCTCCTCTTCTAAATTTGTTTCTAAGCATAGTTTCTGGAAATTCAGTGTTGACAATTACCTCTCTGACATCAACCATATAAACTGGCAAAGCCTCTATTTAGCCAAAACAGTGGATGATACCATCACCGTCCTCAACAATAACTTATCACTGTTGGCTAACAGGCATGCCCCTCTCATCAAAACCGGAGTCCACAAGTTCTCCCACCCATGGTTCATGCCTGGTCTAAAAGCTGTTCTAACCAATCAGGATAAACTCTGGGCCCGTGCAAGACAAATTAAGTGTCACACTGATTGGCAGGCTTTTAGAACTGCCAGGAATTCATGTTTCAATCTAATAAGCTCTGCCAAATCTACCTATTATATTGAAACCCTCGAAAAGGCCAAAGGATACCCAGCCAAGATCTGGCAAACTATAAAATCAGTTGAAGGACTTAAAGCTGCCCCTTCTGTCCCCTCCAAAATCCATGCCAATGGAGTCGAAATCAAAGACTGTGGCCTTATCTTAGAAAAACTAAATTTCCATTTCACCACAGATGGGGTGGCATTTGATTTCTCTCCCTATGCAGGAATACCCTGCTCTCCCCTGGACACCAGCACTCCCTCTGTTTCCTCATATCTGTACCTCCTCCAGGTTCGCCCCATGTCTTACAAGGAAGTGGAAGACCATCGTAGTAAAATAGATACCGTGAAAGGAGGTAGCACCAATGGGATTCAACCTTTTGTCTTCAAACTAGGCCACTACTATCTTACCGCACCCATTCTCCACATTTTTAACCTGTCCTTATCCACCACTACAGTCCCTTCCCACTGGCAATCTGCTCGTATTCTGCTTCTCTTCAAATCTGGTGACCCTTGTGATCTGCACAATTACAAGCCCATCTCCATCTATCCAGTTGTGTTTAAAATCTTTGTAAAACTAATCTACAGACAACTAAAAGACCACTTCAAAAATACTCCCTACTTAACTCAGTCCAGTCTGTTTTCAGACAAGATCATAGCACTGCCTCTGCTCTAGCAAAAGTGACCAATGACTGGTTCACTACTCATGATTCTAAACAAGTAACAGGTAGGATTTTTTTTTAGAACTGAGTAAAGCATTTATTATTGTTGGCCACAGTCTCACTCTTCATGGCTTTACACATCTAGGTGCTACTGCCACTATAGTACAATGGTTCTCCAGCTACCTCACAGGTAGAAGCCAGAAAGTTAAAGCCAACAGCCTACTCTCAGACTCCCTCCCCATCTCAAGAGGTATCCTGCAGGGATCCATATTAGGGCCTATACTATTTTCTATCTATATTAACACCCTGGACTCCAACACTGTTACGTCTAAGCTGCATTTTTTCATGGATGACACCGTACTTTATATATCCAAACCAACTTTAGCAGAAGTCTGCGATGAGCTGCAATCTGACTTCTTCTAGCTTGAACGTACCCTCATCAATGCCAAACCTTTTACTAAATGCAAAAAAAGAAGGTAATGTGCTTCAATGTTAACAACAACCCTCCCCCATCCACACTAAGACTATTGTAACAACATTTGGAGAAACACTTGAAGCAGTAGATAAGTTTAAATACCTAGGTATATGGAGTGACAGTAAGCTGTCCTTCAATGCCCATATCAATAGCCTCACCAGCAAACTCTAAACTACACTAGGATTCTTCTTTAGAAATATGGCACTCTTCCTACCCGAGGTCAGACTTAAACTTGTTCAGGACACATTCCTACCACTTCTTGATTATGTCGATATAACATATAACTGCACCTCGGCATTCAACCTACACAAGCTTGACATTCTGTTCCACTGTGCCCTTCATTTTATTACCAAGGCACTTTATAGGATGCACCACTGTGACCTATCTACAGAAGTTGAAAGGACGTCCCAAGCAAACAGGTGTCTGATTCATGTTAGCATGTAGATGCTCAAAATGCTATTACATAAACTTCTGGGTTGCATCTCATCTCTCTCATAGCACCTACATCCTAAGGAAGTCAGCTTTCATCCTTCTGGACATACCTAGGGCCTGCACCTCCATTGGAATGGGTGCTTTTTTCTACACCCTCGCTGCTGTATGGAATAGCCTACAGGCAGTGTTTAAGCTCACCAGCCATGTCTTGTTCAATTTCTTCAAAACCCTGGCTACAAAACATCTTAAGGTAGTAAGTAACTGTCAGAGGGCTTATCACCCTCTCTTGTCACTTCTATCTCCCCAACCCCAACTTGGCATCCCCGCTCTACCCACCCTTCTTTACATTTCTCTCTTCCCCTCCTCATCCCCTATAACCCCCTCCTTTCTACCCTCCCTCCCACCTACCCTCCCAGTCCTCCCTTCCAAATGTTCCCCCTTACCTGTTGTCCACTGTTTTCCCCTTCTTCCGCTTCCCCTCTCCCGACCCTGCCCCTACTCCTCTGAACACTTATCCCCTATATGGATGTTTCCATGCTTCACTCCCAAGTCACCCCCAAGACACACATGTACTTGATTCTTTTCCTTTGCAACTTCTCTTCTCTCTCTTCCTCTCTTCTTCCTTTCCTCCTCTACTCCCATGACACCCTAGTATGCATGTCCCCCCTTTTTTCTTTCTCCCCCCTATCTCTGGCTTAATCTGATGCTTGCCTTTCCTGTACACTCATCTTCCCCTCTGAATTAGCCACTCCTTCAACCTTTAGTCTGTTTAGTGTACGTCCCCCTACTCTTTGCTCTTCCTATCTCTGGCTTAGTCTGATGCTTACCCCTCCTTCTCATTCCCCTTCCCCTCTGCACCAGCCACTCCTTCAACCCTATACCTGTAGGCTGTTCAAGTTAGTTCTAGCTTCCATTCCTCTGGCTATTGCTTAAGTTTTTATTGTTTGCACTGTATTTTCCCTTTCCACTCTGTATTTAGTCAATATATTACCATGTACTTTATTTCTGTACTGTATGATTATGATACACCACCCATTTCCTCTGTGCATCATACTTTATTGTATTTTTTATTGCTGCCATGTAATTGTGTTGTATCGTGTGTAAACTGTAATACTCTGTAATTAGGCTGTTATGTGTTGCACCTACCCTTGTTATCTTTATGTATATGTTTGTTATATGTAATCAGGATCTCCTTGTGAGTGAGCCTGCTCAATAAAGATTTTCCTGCAATAAAACTGAATGTAATTATCAGTTTTTGACAATACAAACAAAGCAACCTTTGGTGTTTATGCAACCAGTTTCTTCAGGTGGTTAATATGGTATATCTTGGAAGGAGTTTTCCTATCAGGAGTTTCAGTTTCATAATTAACTGTACCAGTACTTCTAACCAATTTATAAAGTCCTTGGCACTTCATCAACAATTTATTTTCTACAATGGGTAACCGTAACAGAGACCTTTTCACCTGGTTCAAAAATGTTTTCTTTTACCCCATGACCATAATACACCTTCTATTGCTTTGGAGTATCTTCCTGATTACTGTGGGCAATTGCAACATATTTTTCCAGTTTCTTTCTCAGTGCACATGTATAAGATGTAATAGAATCTTTCTGAGTAATGATTATCTTTTCATATACTGTAAAAACTATAAACAGGTATCTGCCTCTATCTCCAAAATCAAGCAAAGGGGCAGATGACACTGTAGAGCAGGACACTGCAGCACAGTAGCTAGCACTACAAAACTCACCCAAAGCAGAGACCAAAACAAAAAAGGCAAAAAGGAAATCCAAAACACTTCTGATCGTAGGAGACTGCATGATTCAGGGAGTTGATACATACCTCCAGCCAGGGGTAATGGTCAGTTGTCTCCCAGGTATATCAGTGACACTGACCTCATTGCTAAAATTATGCAGGAAGCAGGAGAAAACATTGATGTCCTGGTACACATAGGGACTAACGATCTCGCCAGTCGGTCAGTTATGGAGACCCAGGAACACCTGACCAGGCTGGGAGACAAACTGTCATCCATTTCATCTTGCATCTCCTCCTCTGAGATCCTGCCAGACTAAGAGATGGGGCAGATAGATAGAAGGTCAGAGAGGGGGAGATAGGGGAGCTAAACATATGGCTCAAGGGCCAGGAAAAAGAACACAAATTTATGGTTAACTGGCAACAGTTTTGGGAGTGAAAGTTCTTTAAATTTGATGGACTGCATCTGACTAAGGAGGGAATCACTGCATTGGGGCAGAAATTTGATGTATTTGCAGAATATTGAAACTAGTAGATTTGGAGAGGGGTGCAGCACATGATACATCGAATGGGAAGAACATCCCTCCCCCCTCAGCTAGTGATCAAACAGGAGTTCAGCATATTTGTAGTTCTTTTGCATCACCAGGTAAGGAAAAAGTTCTGGCTCCCCATACGATGAGCAGGGGAAAACCGGACCACACCCCACAACTACCGCACCAAAATCTGACCAATAGAAAATCATGTACACAAATGACTGCAGACTGAGAAACAAGATCCCAGACCAAGAGGCAACAATGACAGATGCTAAACTGGACATAGTATCCATTAGTGAGACATGGTTCACCAGTAACCACACTTGGGAGACTTCAGTACCTGGCTATGTACTGTTCAGAAGAGACCATGGTGCAAAAAAGGAAGGGGAGAGTGGTCCTTTATGTCAATGAAAATATAAAAGCTACAGAAATTCAGAATACACATAAAGAGCCAGAAGAACTGTGGGTCACCCTGGAAATAGGAAATGAGACAGCCATACAAACTGGGTTTGTGTACAGGCCTCCAGACCAGGGGGAGGACACATACACACTACTGTTAGAAGATATACAAAACATGACAGCTAAAGTTAAGTGGTTCTGATAATGGGAAACATCAACATGCCAGATACAGACTGGTCAATACCAGCAGGAACATCTGCCAGAACTGGACACATAGAGGATTCCCTGCAGGGGGAGGGCACCAAACAATTGGTACAACAACCCACAAGAGACAGGGCTATCCTGGATCTAGTACTGACTAATGGGGAAAGGATCCCAGATCTCCAGGTAGAAGGTTACCTGAGGGCCAGTGACCATTGCATGGTATGGTTCAGTTTGGCCACTAGAACTAAATCAGCCCATTCCAAGGCAAAACTATGGGACTTCAGAGGAGCAGACTTTGATAAGATGGCCAACAGAGTTAAGCTAGCCCTGGCAAGAAGAAATACAGGTAAGGGAGTACAGGAAAAGTGAGCAAGCATTAAGGATGCAATACATGAAGCAACATCCCATTGTGTTAGGGAGAAATGCAAGAGCAAAAGAAGGAGGAAGCCACTTTGGTTCTCAAAAACAGAAGCAGAAAAGATCAGATCCAAAAGGCTGGCCTTCAGGAAATATAAGGGAATGCAGCAGAATGAAGATAGAGAGGCATACCAAACTAGCAGGGAGGCAGTAAGGCAGGCAAAGGCCCAAACCAAGGAAACACTAACACAAACAGTAAAAGAAGGGGATGAGACTGTCTATAGATACATTAGTGAAAGGAAAAAGTCCAGAGGGGGTACCGCTAAGATCAAAAGGGATAAGGGGAAGTGTTTGGAGGAGGACTAAGGAAAAGCCTCTATCCTAAATAGATACTTCTATTCAGTATTTACTGAGGAAAAGGTTGGGCAGGGCTGACAGCTCAGCACCATGAACAAAGGGTGGAGGGAGAGAGATGTACACAAGTCCCTTCACAAAAGAAAGGGACCTACAAGAGCTTGTTAAGCTCAGGGTGGACAAGGCAATAGGACCTGATGGCATATATCCCAGGGTACTAAAGGAGCTAAGGGTGGAACTAGCAGAGCCATTAGCAGAACTGTTTAGTGAGTCTCTGAGGACAGGAGAGGTTCCAGAATACTGGATAAGGGCTCATGTGGCAGCAGGGAGGAGGCAGGGAACTAAAGACCAGACAGTCTTACCTTAGTAGTGGGCAAGATAATGGAGGCACTCCTTAATGAAAGGATAGTGCAACACCTGGAATCCATAGGAGCCCAGGATCCAAGACAGCATGGGTTTATAACAGGAAGCTCCTGCCAAACTAATCTCATAGATTTCTTTGACTTGGTAACCAGATGATGTCGCCTACCTTGATTTCAACAAAGCTTTCGATACTGTTCCACATAGAAGATTGATTAATAAGCTGGGTAGGCTCAGAGTGGGTTAGAGGTTGGTCAACTGGATGGCAAACTGGTTGGCAGGCAGAAAACAGAGAGTGGTGGTAAATGGTATAGTCAAAAGAGATGCAAGTCACAAGTGGGGTACTTCAGGGATCAGTCCTGGGGCCAGTCCTCTTCAATAACTTCATCAGTGACATTGCAGATGGACTGGAGGGAAAGGTTTGCATGTTTTCAGATGTCACCAAGATCTGCAACAGAGTAGATGATCCAGATGGGGTGGGCAGAATGAGAAGAGATCTGAAAAACCTGGAAAAATAGTCAGAAAAGTGGCAAATGGGGTTTAACGCAAAGCAGTGCAAGATCAGGCACATAGGGGAGAGAAACCCTGAAGCTATCTATAGCTCGGGAGGGGAGTTGCCAGCAATCACAAGGGAAGAAAGAGACTTGGGCATCATTATCAGAGATAACCTGAAATCATCCAAGCAAATCAATGAAGCAGTTGACAAGGCTAGAGGGATGTTGGTGTGTATTAGTTGGAGTATCACAAGTCATAAGAGGGGGATAATAATCCCTCTTTACAAGACACTGGTTAGGCCCTATCTGGAGTACTGTGTGCAGTACTGGAGGCTGCACATGCACAAGGACATTAACAAAATGGAGGCAGTCCAGAGAAGAGCAACCAAAATGGTGCAGGGACTGCATCTGAAAACATATGTGGACAGATTAACAGAGCTCAATATGCATACCCTACAGCAAAGGAGGGAGAGAGGTGATATGATCAAAACATTCAGACATCTTAAGGGCACATACAAGGTGAAAGTGCCTAACATGTTTCAATATAAGAAAAATAGCAGAACAAGAGGACACAGCATGAGATTAGAGGGAGGCCGATTAAGGGTTAAAATGAGGAACTTCTTTTTCACAGAAAGGGTGGAGGATGCATTGAACGGCCTACTTCAGGAAGTGGTGGATATGAATACAGTGCAGGGCTTTAAACAGGCATGGAATAGGCATAAGGGAGCAATACAAATGAGTATGAATAAATAGGCCATTGACAGAGTAGAGGTCTATGGCACATTCATAAGGAAAAAAAAAATGGGCAGAATGGATTGGCCTTGCGGTCCTTATCTGCCATCAACTTGTATGTTTCTATGTTTCCATCTTATTGCATCTTAGTAGTGCTCTCTGGTTCTTCCATGGTTTGATGGGACTCTCCAGGTGATGAACACCATGGGTCAGAGGTTGGAATGTTGCTGGCACAGGACTCGGCTAGAAGAGGATAGACTGGCTTTGAGAAATCAATATGCTGATTATCAAAGGGCAGTCGACTGTATGAAAGCAGAGTTCTGTCCAGGGAGATTGCTGCAGGGAAGAACAGACCAGCTTAGCTCTTTTGGACTGTCAACAGGATTCTTCATCCTGCCTGTCTACAGCCAAAAAGAGCTTTTTCAGTAGCACTTTGTGAAGAGTTTTCCCTGTCCTTCTCTGACAGAGTATCCTGTATTTGGGCCAGGGTCTCATCAGTGGGTCTAGATCAGTCCTGCAGGGTTGGGTCTGGTTGGAGCAGGGGCACTACTATTGTTGGGGTGAAGTTTTGGCCTGTGGGAGTGGTCGAGATCTTCAAGGTGATTTTGAATCTGTGGCCCATTTGTTGTGAACTGGACACATCTCTTAGTGGGCTGTGCTGAGGCTAGTGGACCAGTGTTCACTGGGATAGTGGAGTATTCGCTTTCAGAAGGGGTCTTTCCCGATGTCTCAAAGGAGGCACTTATGAAGCCCCTTCTGAAAAAAACATCTCTTGACCCTGACGTCCTGGCAAATTATAGACCAATCTTCAACCTCTCATTCTTAGGGAAGGTTGTTGAAAAGATAGTGCCACTGCAACTCAAGGAACACCTGGAGACCTTTGACATCTATGAGCCATCCCAGTCCCGGTTTAGAATGAGCCATAGCACAGAGATGGCACAAGTCAGAGTGCATAATGACCTACTCGTGGCAAGAGATCAAGGGGAACAGTCAATTCTTGTTCTCATTGAGCTGTAATCAGCATTTGATACCGTGGACAACATTGAGTTGTTGGATCATCTTTGAGAGAATTGTGGACTTGCCGGTACTGTCATCAATTAGTTTGAGTCCTTTCACTTGGGCAGGAGGCAGAGGGTGGTGATGGAGAATTTCTCCTGGCCACTGATGACCCTAACCTGTGGAGTTCCTCAAGGTTCAGTCCTATCACCAGTGCTGTTCGCAGTATACATGCTTCCCCTGGGGAGGATCATTAGGCAGTTCAGTCTGGGTTTTCACTGTTATGCAGATGATACTTAGCTGTACATGCCTAGTGCCCCAGGGACAAATGCTGCAGTCGATGTGCTGAAGAAATGCATTGCTGAGATCCAGGATTGGATGAACTATAACTGTCTGAGACTTAACTCAAATAAGACAGAGGTACTAGTGATTGAGCCGGGCCACAGGAGTGATAGAGATGCCTCCAGGATGACAACAGGTTTGGTCCAGGGGCCGACCCTGGTGAAGGTGTCCTCTAGGGTGAGAAATCTGAGTGTTGTCCTTGATGACAAGCTGACATTTGAAGCTCAGGTGTCAACTGTCATTAAAAGTGTTTTTTACCAACTGATGAACATCACCGGGATAAAACCCCTGATCCTTCCTGAGGACCTGCCATCACTGATGCATGCCTTTGTAACATCCAGACTCGACTACTGTAATGTTCTTTACATTGGGATCAGTGGAGGGAACCTCCACTGGCTGCAGCTAGTGCAGAATGCAGTGGCCAGGCTGCAGACAGGGCTATCTAGGTCCTGTCATGTGACATCTGTCCTGCAGGATTTGCACTGGCTGCCGGGCAGCTGGCAGGTTCTCTTCAAGGTGGGCTTGCTCACCTGTAAGGCCCCATATGGGTCAAGCCCTGTCAGACCTCCTTAATCCTGCCATCCTGGCTTGCTCATTTCATTTCTCCACTCAGGGCGTTCTGTTGGTTCCGAGGACTGGGCTGAAAACTTAGCATGATCATTCATTTGGGGTGGCCAGATCAGTCCTCTGGAACTCGCTGCCAAGATCCTTGAGGAAGGCCCCATGGAGGCATTCAGGAGGGCCTAAAGACCCCAGTGTTTAGCTTAGCTTTTCCAGAGAATGTCTTTTAAAGATGTTTTAACTTACTATGCAGTTTTTAAAATGTAATCTGTAATTGATTGCTGTTATAATTTGTCTGTTCACATTATCGTTACTGTTCCACTGTACGGCACCCAGAGCACCTGGGATTGAGTGACTTACAAATAAATGTTACTAACTTACAGTACTTACTTAGGTTGTCTACCATATAACATGCCAAAAACCTATTAATGCTTGTGGCACTTCTCTGTAAACAAAAAGCAGGTAACGTAAGCATTGCTCCCAATCTCTCCCTTCACCTTTCATAAACATTTTTAACATGCATTTTAGGGTTAAATTAAAAAGGTCAAGAAGACCTTCTGTCTGAGGGTGATAAGTGGAGGTTCTTATGGCAGTGATACCTAGTAGTCAGTATGGCTCCTTCAGAAATGCAACACCAGAATTACTATCTTAATCAGTAATAAACTCTTTAAGTATGCCCACCCTGCTGAACATTTTAACAATCTCTTCTGCCATTTTTGGGCCTGTGACAGATCCATTGGAATTGCCTCTGGGTATTGGGTATTATAGTCACATACTCCAATTAATTAATCTATTATCCTTTTTACTCTTGTTAAATGGGCCAGCCATATCCTTTGCAATTTTCTCAAAAGGCACATCTATCAATGGTAGGGGCACAAGGGGCACCTTGTCTTTTTCAGTCACTAGGCCTATTTTCTGACATTCAGCACAAGGACTGTAATAGGTAGCAACATGAATACCAGGCCAGTAAAATCTGTACAACAATCTGACAAGGGTGCAGTCCCTCCCCCAGTGACCAGCCATAGACTATCATGTGCTATCTGTAACAAGTCAGTTCTATTCTTCTTTGGTATGCTTAATTGTTCTATGTGTTCCTGTGACTGAGGATTAATACAAACTCTGTACAGCAGCCCATTACAGTTTTTAAACACTGGTTCATCCTGTGTTTATCTCACCCTAGCTGCTTAAAATAACCTTGGAAAGATACGTGATTAGTTTACTGAGAAACAAAATCACAATCACTTATCTGTTTAGATTCATCATTTTCATATATCAACCCTTACGTCCACCAGTCTTTTCTTGCTGCTGTTTTTGTTTTCATTTTCTTTCCATTCTGGACTTCCTGATCTTGGTGCTCGATACAGAAAATTTGAATTATCCCCAACAGTCTCTAACATCAGAGATTTTCTTTGCCTGTCTTCTTATCACAGCTGCTGAAACACAAAGGTTTACTCCCTCTGTGTTTAACTTAGCTTAGCAATTCCTTAAACAAATGTTTCCAATAATCACAGGTACAGATAACTTTGGTACTACCCCAGCTTACATTTGGTGTGACACCCCATTAATGTTCAGAGTCACTTGGGTGGTGGGATAGTATCAGGTGTCCCCATGGATACAGATGACCACAGTAATTGGTCCTTTGCAGAGCCTTTTCACAGGCCAGCTCTTCACTATACTCCATGGTCTGTCTACTTCACAAATCTGTAGGTCCCCTTCATATTCTTATCTCCCACCTTGACCTTGTTAAATACTTTCCCCAACATGCTAAGGCCAATATCTGCTCCAGTGGTCTCCTTCTTATTTTTATGGCAGTTTCTTTCCTGGCTTTTTACAGTTATAGAAAATAAAGTAGTTTGGTGCAGATTTGTTAGCCCAATCACAGTTCTTTTCTAATCTGGAGTTTAACTGGGAAAAAGATGGTCTTACTCTTCCTTAACTATTACTTCACTGCTGTGGTGTCTGTCTGGCCAGAGTTATTTTGCCCAAAGCTGCACATCGTCAGAAGAGTGTTGATGAATTGTTCCATTGCAAACATATTGATGGTCTCTGGGTAGAGGTGTGTGGAAAGAAAAACAGGCAAAATTGAAGTGAACATCTGATTTTTCTCATCTGCGAAAGTTCAGAAATCCATTTCAGAACTTTTGCGGAAAAAACACCTGCCCTGCTCTCTACTTTATCCATGGTGTCTAGCATCCCCTCCAACAGTCACTGATTGCCCAAAATAAATAAAATAAATCCCTGCTAGCTAGTGGCCCATCCCTCACTCAATTACCCAATGCCCAGCGTGTATTTAAAAAAAAAAATGGTGTCTGGCAGTTCTGACCCCAACCGATCACCTGTCTGTGTCCAGTAGTAGCCATTAGTCATCATGTGATGTAAATGCCCATCCCTATCCCCATATAATAAAATATTTTTCCCTGATGGTCTAGTGAGCCTCCTCCCTTACTATTTCTGATCCCCAGTACAGTATGTAGTTTTTTTTTATAACTTATTCCATGGTGGTCTCGTGGCCCCCACCCTGGCAGTTAGTGTCCCACTCTGCTCCCCCCATCTTGAAATGGAATGGTCAACTGGCACATCCCTCCACTCTTCTCCATGGCCGGCAGCCCACTGAGATGTCAACGAATGAGCACGTGCTGTACAAGCATGCACTCATTCATTGACATCTCAGTGGGCTGCCAGCCATGGAGGAGAGCAGAGGGCTGTATGGGTGACCTGTTCCATTTTGGGATGGATGAGTGGGGTTGGACACTACCTGCTGGGGTGGGAGCAAGGGGGGGCCACTAGACCACTAGGGAATAAGTGATAAAAAAAGCCATACTGGGGACTGGGGAAAGGGAGGAGGGGTTCACTAGACCATCAAAGGAAAAGTATTTTACTATAAGGGGATAGGGATGGGGGTTACATCACATGATGATTAGTGGCTACTACATGACATGGGTGAGTGATCGGTTGGGGGGAGGGGCCGCTAGCCACCAGAGTTTTTTTTAATACATGTTGGGTGGGTGGATGATCAGGTAGAAGTAGGGACTTCTAGCCACCATGGGGGATATTAAAAGGTTGGGCGGGTGAAACGGGGCAAAATTTTGCCCTGAACATTTGGAAATTTTCTGATCCTTTACAGGTGGAAGCTCAGAAACTTCTGGGAAAGCTACCAAATTTCACAGAAGTTCTCCTAAGGCAGAAATGGTAACTTTCTCACATCTCAATCTGTGGGACTCTTTTGACCTCTGGTTACAGCCATTTAATGAAGAGTTATCTGAACTGGACTGTCGACTGAGTGTTTTTACAAGAACAGAAATCTCTGCCTTTAGGTCTCTCCTGAAATATCATATCTTTTAAGAATTTCTCTTTTCACAAGGTTGTTGTTTTCTGGCTGTGCAGTGTCGATATTGTTGTAGGCAAGTTGGGCTTTAACTTTACCTGTCAGATTAGGTTCCAGCCAGATCACCCTTTGCAACTTTGTCCATTGGCAGGTTCTGGAGACCCTTTTAAAAGCTGTCAGATATGTTTTTGATATCATCCAAGGGACACAACTCTGTAAGTTTGATATCTTCTAATTCATTTGTGTTATCTGCTGGACCTGTATCAGATCCTCCAGTTGTAATAGCCTGCAAGGCATCCAGCCATCAATGCTTTTGCTGCTGCATCTCTTCTCTTTTCTTCTTTGTTTCTCAGTCTCTCTTTGTTGCATGGCGCACCATTTGAAGAAGGCTGACGTGCTTTCAGGTTCTGTACTTGTTCTTCTTTCACCACTGGTGCTGGCTGTGTAGTTTAAGTTTGAAGTCTGCCATTATTCTGTAATTACTTCAGGCTTGTTGCTGCAAGAGCCATACCATTCTTCTATGGTTCCATGGCATCACGTCTAGTCCCCCTGAACAAAACTCCTGGCTTACAGTATGCATGGTGCAAATCCCTCTTTATCTGACACCAACTGTATAGTGGCATACTTTAGGTATGGAAGCATATGCAGACCACAAAAAGTTATAAAATTTGCAAGTAGCGTTGTTTTATTATCAGTAACAATAACATAGGAAAACAATTGTACAACACAGTTCTTCATAGAGACAGTATAAACAAAAAAAGTCCTCACTCTCAATCTCCCCTGGACAAAACATTGTTCTGATTATATAAGGTGTTTTTTCTTTGCCCTGCAGTTCAGACTCTGCATCCTGTTATTGTAAGTTACATCTCCTATTTTTTCACAAAATGTATTAAAAAGTTGTCAGTTTCCTTACTGAGGCCAGTCTAGTCTTAACAGGTACAACAAAATCATGAGATTAGAGGGAGGCCGATTAAGGGGGAATGTGAGGAAATTCTTTTTCACAGAAAGGGTGGTAGATGCATGGAATAGCTTACCACAAGAAGTGGTGGCTATGAATACAGTGCAGGGCTTCAAACAGGCATGGGATAGGCATAAGGGAGCAATACAAATGACTATGAATAGATAGGTCACTGACAGAGCAAAGGCCGATGGCACATTTATAAGGTAGAAAAAGAAATGGGCAGACTGGATGGGCCTTGCGGTCCTTATCTGCCGTCAACTTCTATGTTTCTATGTTTCTAAAATAATACCATTTGTCTGACAGCAGGTTCCTGTTGACAATTCAGTAAACATTGTGGAAGTCAAAATGCATCTCAAAGTCAACTCCCTGTGTTCCATATTTTTATGATTTTAGATAGATAGAGCACTGGTACACACACAGCATGAGAATCAAGTTAGTTCTTCTCAGGACTTGGGGAAAAAAAGAAAGCAGGCTAGGGTTGTGTAGCAAAAGTGGACATTCAAAAGTAAGCAAATGTAGGAAATTTTGAGGAGGGATGCATATGGAGTGTGATACAGTATATACAGAAGCATCCCCCAGGATGAAACCCACTTTTAAAGCACTCTGCAGTATGCTGCAGTAGGCTTTTGAATAGCAACAAGTCATTTCATGGATTTCCTTTTGTCATGCAGGAAACTGTGGCATTCACTTCATCCTGGCAGTGTCACATTTTCCTGAATAACAAAAGGGACCAATTGCCATTGAAATGACATTGTTTTATTCAGTAGCTCTGCTGTAGCATTCTGCAGAGTGCTGCAAAATGCTGCATAATTGGTGGGTTTCATCCTGGGGGATGCCACTGTGTGTGTGTGTGTGTGTGTGTGTATATATATATATATATATATATATATATATATGAATGCAAGAAACTCATGGAATGTAATGGTTGAACTGCACAAAATAATGACTGCAGAGCATTTAGATACAGTGGTAAAAACAAAATGTGGACTAATCTGAACACAGCTTGGACCTAAATATCCCTGGCAGCACTTTATTTGGGAATGACAGGGAATATGCCATGGGAAGGAGCATAGCAGTATATAATAATGATGAGACCACAACAGTTATGACGTATAAAATTGACACAGGGTGAGGTATTTATTCACAATGGCTGCATATGGCAAATAAAAGGGGAACTATATAGACTACCTTTATTCTATAGTCCAACAAGTCAATGGGCAGACAAATATGACAAGCTAGAAAAGGAAATTAGGAAGGCCGCATGTCATTGAAGAATGACATTTATGGGAGACTTCAATTGCCCAGATATACTGTAGAATGGGACACTCTGGTGTCAATATGCCATAAAGCCATCAGTTAAAAGGGTTCTATGTGATAACGGTGAGAGTAAAATGATGAGAACAGAAAGTGCGAATGGAAATCAGCACGACCACATAAAGTGACTTATAAAACACAGTGATCACCAAAATGGCAACAACACCGCTAAAGTAACTTTCTGCAGATGGCTTAATCCGCTGCATTCCCTTTGTGGGGAGCTTCTTTCCCATACCCCCCTTACTAAATATAACAAACTCCAGGTGGGACACAGCTCAGGAAGGGGGAAATGCCATAGATTGCCATTTCAGGAATCGCTGTGTTTTGAAAGTCACTCTCTGTGGCCGCACTGCTTTCTTTCGCCCTTTTTATCATTGCAGGATTTTTTTTTGCAATTAACTTTACTTTATTTAATGTGCCAAAATTAACACAATAATAGGAAACAACAATACATATTAACAACAATGTAAAGAACAACGGAAAGGACAAGATTTAAGGGGAATAGAATAAGTAATACAAAGGACCAAAACAAGGTAACAGAACAGGAACAATACAAACAATAAAACAACAGAGCAATAAACAATAAAAAGTCCCACCCTCCCACCCTCACTCAAATTTCATGCAGCCACAGGGAACTTATGGGTCCTCACTAACCCAGGACAAATGAACAGGAAGGCAGATCTCTTATTGCTAGAAGACAAAACTAATACCCTGTAGAATAATATAACCTGAGAGAGGGAATAAAGGTGGATTAAGGCTTTTGCATAACATAACATAATAGGGGAGTCCATCAGGCCTGGAACCTTTGCCACACATGATTTGATTGGGTGATTGCGCGTTCTGCATTTTAAGCACAGAAGAATTCTTGAAGCCATTTAGCATATGAAGGCATCCATCCCCCTTCCAGTGCCTCATGATCACTAACTTAGTAACAAATGAAATCAAGGCCATGTATGATTTCCCATGAATGGCTGAGATATAGGAATAATCCCCTAAAAGACAAATTTCCACTGTAAAAAAGGAGAAATGCCCCAAAAAGGGTAACAATGTTTGCTGTACCATGGCCCAAAGAGATTTTACTCAAGGCAAGTTCATAGCATGTGGAGTAAAGTGCCATCTTCTTTACCTCAAAATCCATCTATAGGGGAAGCTAACTTGCTCATCAAGAATAACTTAAAAGGGGAATATCTGAGATCATGTAGAATATTAAACTGTAGCAACCTAAGACATTCCTGCTTAATGAGATGGTACACATCAGACCATATTTTAAGCCAATAAGTATCAAGGCGATCTATGTTAAAGGAAAACTCCACCCTCATATCTTCTAAATGTTATTTGTTTCCATGTCAATAGACAACTCTTTTCATATAGCTGTTAAGGATGTATGCAAATGTTTTAATCTGCTTTTATAGTTCATACTAGGCCCTGTGACTGTCCTGGGCATCTCCATTTCATGGTTGTTGAAATCCATTGTCCCTGAGAGCTGCATTAGCATATGAAAACATGATGTCAGATCACCCATTTATACCATGTAGCTTTATGCTGAAAGAACAAACACCCTGCAAAAACTCTCTAGAAACTCATAAACTGAGGAAAGTTTAAAAGGAAAAAATGTGCATTATAACTCAAACAGTTTGCAAAGCTCACAGAAGGTAAATTTGGTATTCCACACCTTTTTGCAGCTTGTTTCTTTTAAGACTAATTAAGCAGGCAGGCATACTGGGGAGTTTAAAGTTTGATTACGCATCATGTTCTCAAATGCTAATGCAGCTCTCAGGGACAAAGAGGTTTCAACAACCATGAGATGGAGACTCCCAGGGCAGTGACAGGGCCTAGTATGAACTGTAAAACAGACTAAAACATTTGCATAAATCCTTAACAGCTACATGAAAAGAGCTGTCTAGTAACATGGAAACAACATTTAGAAGATATGAGGGTGGAGTTTTCCTTTAAGGGAATGCTTCCAGTATAAGGCCGTTGGCAAGAGTAAGTTCCAGGCCTGTTGGCTAACCTCTTGATAAAGATAAGGTACAGCTTTATCTCAAAGAGAGAAAGAGAAACCCAGTTTTTGAAAGAGGGAACCTACTACGTTTGACCACAGGGGTGGTCCAAGGTGGGTATTTAAACAGTGATAGAGGTGTGTGTATTTGAAAAAAAAATATTTGGAAGAGAATGAAAATTTGGACTGAAACTCATGAAAAGTAAGGATTTTGTTCCCCCTAATAAGATAGGTTCATAGATGTGTTACAAGTTAGGAGGTCATAGACTTATAATAACTCACCACAGTTTTGTGGTTCTACCAGTATTTTTACTTGGTCATATGCATATCCAGTGCTTGTTTACAGGCTTCCATGGTGCTAGGTGTAACTACCTGTTTTGGCAAAGAGTTCCACACAGTGACTACTCTACGTGTAAACCATTTCAATCTCCTGATGGTGATGGCTGCTTTTTCTTGGAGTTTTAGGTGGTGTTACCTCGTTTTTCTGTTTGTTGTTTTCCTGTGTAAACCTATACGTTCCCAGAACAAGACATCATTAAAGGCTCTAGATACTTGACACATATCTCCTCTTATCCTTCTATAATGCATATAATATAGACCTAGTTCTTTTAGCTTTTCTCCATAGCTCTTGTGTTTCACTATTTTTGCCTTTTTTTTTCCAATGCTTCTTTGAACCCCTTCAATTAGTTTTTGTCCCATAACACTCTGAGGGGCACAGAAGGCAGAGAAATAGTCCAAATGTGGTCTCACAAGGGACAAGTACTATGTTATTATCATTCTAGAATTTCTACTTTCTATGCTTTTAAGTATGCTTCCCTGTATTCTGTTACACTTTTTAACCATATTTCTAGTGTGTGTGTTGAATGATAGATCCTTGGTTATACTGATGCCCAGGTCCTTCTCATTAGTTGTTTATTGTAATGTACTTTCATTCAGCTAATCATGATTCCTTGGGTTGTTCTTATCAAGGTGCATAGCCTTGCGCTTAGTTTCATTAAATCTCAGTTTGTGAGTTTCTGCCCACAATTCCAGTTGATTCAGTCATTTTGGAGGTTTTTGATTTCTGTATCATTGTTCACTATTACCTCTATTTTGCTGTCATCCTCATATTTACATAACCAGGAATTTTATGAAGTCTGCATGGATGTAATGAATTTGTCAAACAGTGTTGTTTCCAACACTGACCCTTGTGGGACCCCACTTGTCAACTCTCCCCATTCTGAGTAGTGACCTGTAATGCCAATACTGTGCCACTTTTTATTTAACCATGATTCAACCCATAAAACTAATTTCGGATGTAACAGAATTTCCCTGTTTTGCTATGAGAGTATGATGACATACAGAATCAACGGCTTTCGAGTAATCAAGAAATATGTTATCAACTGGAAGACCTTTTTCAAGTGCTGTATTCGTGAATTCATAGAAATGCAGCTCGGTCATTAAACATGTGCACCCCTGTGTAAAGCCATGCTGTGCGATGTCCCCTCTGCCATGTTTCCTAATATGGTCACCTGTGTAGTCTTGTAGTATACCTTCCAACAGTTTACCAAGGATGGAGGTTAAACTTATTGGGCAATAGTTTTAAACCTCCTGCCTATTCCCTTTTTATGTTGGCTTATGATTGCGCGCCAGTCAATATATTGCAGTAGTAGCAGATTTGGAGGTGCGGTCACTGTGGGCGGTGCAGGGGCTGGATCACAGTAGGTGCGTCCCTCATTCCTCAATAAGGCAGCTGCAGGTGCTGACACCAGCAACATGTAAACTGGCCACTAGATATAAGAAAAGGTCCACTGCAAGGAGAACCAAGCTCATCATGCAGCGGCATGCCTTTCCTGGTGAAGCAGTTCAATAAACATGGAGGATTAACTGCCGCCGCACTGAGCGATGACTTCAGGGGTGCCCAATCCCCCTGTTGGCATGCCCTGACCCACTTCATTTGCAAACAGGGAGCCTCTAATTTCTCAGCATAATGCCCCTCCCTCCCTCCCATTTTATGTGTGTGCCAAGGGGCTGCCAAATTCCCTCAGCATTGCGCGCTCAACAGTCTTTCTTTGCCGATGGGGGAGCCCACTCTCCATCGGCTTTAGTCCACCCTTCCTAGTTTAATTTTCTAACGGGGGAGCCCACTCCCTGTAGACATAATTCCCCCCATTTGTTGTGTGTCAAGGGGGTGCCCAATCCCCCTCAGCTCTTGTCCCATACCCTTCACCTTGGTATGTGCCACAGGGGTGCCCACTCCCACATCAGCTACAGCACCCCCAAAACACTCAGGAGGCACGCTGGGAGCCCACCCCAGCATGCTAAATGGCCCTGTAAAAAAGTCCCACAATTTTTATAATTTTTTTTAAACTTGTAAATCAGAAAATGGTCCTTCGTGGTCTGTCTGCTCCTTCCCTCCACCCACACCCACCCTCTGTGTAACCCCCTCCCCACACCCCCCTCACCACATACCTTCACCTCTGGCATCAGCAACACTGGCTGGAATTGCAGTGGGCCCAGGAATATGGGGAATGGCTCATTAGGACCATCAAGCTTCTGTTGAGGGACCTCACAAGGGCAGTTAGTCGCTGGGGCAGGGTGCATCATGCAACTCAGCACCATGCTTTAGGCACATTTGCAGACAGTGGACAGTCCCCTGTCTCCCAGCAGGGATGGTGGCATATGTCCACAACACAGAGGGATACATCTGCCAGTGGCAACACAGTTGTGTCCCCCGCATCACTTGGTCAGCCATGCACCCCTGGTTGACAGCTGTCATTTTGGGTATCCACATCCCCACACAGCTGTGTTGGGTCCCAGGCCTATCTGTCCTCTAGCTCAGCATTGGCCTCCGCACGGGCCACAATAAGATCCCCCCATCCAGTGTGCCATGGCATTATCTGCACTCATGGTGCCCTCTGGAGGTCATAGCCTGCTATGTCCCCTGCTCCCCCATTCCCCCCCTCAGCCAGGTCCTGTGCATGGGACTCTTTCTCCATTGTCCCACCATCTGGCCCCCATACTATGTGGTGTCCTGCATAACATGGCTGGGCAGGCTGACCCTGGCTACATCTGTGATATGTTACATAATGGTTCTTACATTATGTGACCCTTTCTACTTAACTCTATTTCATTGATGTATGACTTTGTTCTTCCCATTCCCATAGGCATTTTTGTTTAATACCGTGCTGAATCTTGTCTTGATTGTGACTGGTTGTACAGTAACTTTGTGTGCCTGTTTCTCCTGTGTCCTTTAGATTCTATTTCTGTTTTGTGGGTCTGTGCATGTTGTGCATTGTGTACAATAAACAAAGGTCATACATGGTGCCATATGTGTTGTTTGCTTCTTAATCACCTTCTGATGGCTTCCAGCTGTCGTATGATGTTCTGTCTGTACTCCCGGGCAATCTGTGCCATGTCCATACACCTGTCTTGCATCCATTGTGCTGCCTCCTGCCCATCTGGCTCTGTGTCTGTGGATGTCTGTTCCTTGTAAACTGGCAGTGGTATTTCATGGGTGTTTGCCATGTTGTGGGATATACAACAAGCAATGAATATGCTACAGGCCTTCTGAGGTGTGTACTGTAGGGCACCGCCTGAGTGGTCCAGACAATGTAAATGCATTATAAGCATGCCAAAGACCCACTCAATGATGTTTCACCTGGTGGTATGTGCCGCATTGTACCTCTACTCTGCCTTGTTTGTGGAGTGGTGAATGAGGTTCAGGAGCCAGGAGCTCAGACAGTAGCCACTGTAACCTGTAAAGGACGGAGCACACATGTGAGATGGGACGTGCCTGTGGTACACTACTCTGGTCCTTTTGGGATGCACCTGCACATTCCCCTACCCATGCCACATGGCCAGGCCTCCTTTATGGGTTTGGCAACCTGTGCTGTGGTGCATTGTCACATTGTCACATTGTCATTGGCCCCTCTGCAGTCCATGTCACATTCCTGTCCTTTCCATCTGGATAGCTATTGCTTTCTTCCTACATTCCAGAAGCTTCTTAGAATCCCCCCCATTATGCAGCCCTGTGTGACCCACAGGGATTTCCAGTCCCAATCCAGTTGTTGTACTTGCTAGGTGTCTCATAGATATTTCACCTTTCTCAAATCTCTGGCACAATATGGAGTTCTGTCAGATGAAGGAGATGTGGGTGCTTCCAGGGTAAAGCACAAGCATGTCGATGGTGCGCTCAGTAGCATTGCACACCACCTGGCAGTTAATGGAATGGAAGCCTTTCCTGTTGAAGTAGACATCCAACTTTGGGCCAGGTTATACATGCATGGCCACATTGGTACAGTCTATATCACCAATACATGTAGCAGCCACGCTACCTGGTAGAACTGCTACATTGTTGCTGTGCACTCCTCTGCAGTGCTGGGGAATACTATGAATTTCCTGTCAAGTGGCAGCAGAGAATATTGGAATTTGGCCAGCAGGTTCATGGTGGATGTCTGCAACACTCCTGTGGTATCACCAATGAGGGGTGGAAGGTGCCTGCTGCCAGGAGGCACATGGCATTGGTCACGTTCACCTCCACCATCCTAGCATGGCTGCAATGGGTGGTGGTGCTCAGGTCTTCCTCCAGGTATTCACACAGCTACCTGAATAGGGCTTGGTTGAGGTGGTACCAGCCAACCAGCTCTTCACCAGTCAGTGTCTCAAAGGATACTCTTGGACAACACTATGTCTGTGTAGTAGGGTACATTCTCCAGTGACAGATGGGCCCAGGGTGTCCTCCTTCTTTCTCCTGCAGGAGTTTCTCCCCCAGCAAGTACAGCAGGTGCAGGGTGGTGTGAGTCATTGTGCTGCCTTCTACTATTCTACTTCTGGCTTCTGGGCTTTGCCCGGATTAAGGCAACCTTTTTACAGGTGATAATTTGTGTGGTGCAAAGTGCCATGGAAGGTGATTTGCATGATAGAAATGCTTTATGAATTGCATTGCACCTGTATGTATGGCCACACTCCTCCCCTTTGTACCATGCATATATTATGTTGTCTCAATTGTGCAAACAAGTCTGCACTGGGCAGTTGTCCTTTTGTAAATCAGGCATCATCGCAAACCCCTAGCAAACTCCGCACAAATGTTTTGTGTGAGTCACAAAGCTTTGTGAATCCTGCCCCTAGTGTGTTACTATCTCTTGTGTTGCCCATTACCACTTGTTCTAGATTTCTTTGAATAGTCATATCAATAAATTTATTTTCAACTGTGGAATTTCCTTCAAGTTTATTCCAACTGATAGATGGAAAATTGAAATTGCCTGGGAGACTATATCCCCCTTCTACTTTGAATTTCTCTATTGCTGTTATGAGTTTGTTGTTCTCTTCTATACTGAGGTTGGAGGACCTGTAACACATACCAAATGTTATATATTTGGTTTGTAGCTGGACTCGGACCCATAAAATGTCTCCTTCTTCCAGGATTGTATGTTCAGGCGCTACTTATTGGGCATTATAAAATGGGTCAAAAAATGCTAGAAACTGATTGGCTGAAAGGACCTTCCAGCTGTGTCCTTATCAGCTGATATCTATGCCAACTGGCACTTTTCTTCCCTGGGTGACCTCACAACAGGGAAATATCAATAACCTCCCTTATGTTTAAACTGCTTTCACAGACAATTGCACACCAGTGCCCATTGCTCCAGCCATGTCTGTTACTTGCGCCACCATCTACAGTGTACATCACTACAAGAAAATTATTTCTTTTAATTAGTTTGCTTTCCCTGCTAAAAAAAAATAACAATAACTGACCGCAGCAGCAAGACAAGTTCATCTGGTAAGCATTGTGAGTACCACATGGCATGGCTTTCAAATTAATGTCTTACTTGCTCCTCCAGAACTCACCAGACCCAATGCAGTACCGCTCCTCTACCATGTCCCACAAAACCATTACTTATTTAATAATTTATTTCAATCTCCCAGTTCAGACAGAGCTGCTGAAACACAGAACCCAGAAGCGCTATCACAGCAGTCTTAAGTACGGCTAGTAGCGAGGGACACGCTCACTCCCAGCATACTACTCATACAAAAATCAGTCTGCAATGCATCATTTCTTTACAAACACACACATAAACAAAAAAAACAAACTAGTTTGTAGCATCTTGCACGTCTCTGTTTCCGGGAGGGGGGCACAGAGTATCATAGAACCACTCATGCACCAGCTTCCGAGAAACAGTACATGTTCCCGCTAACCTGAAACTGACAGGGCAATCATTCACTCCATAAAAATCTAGAAAAAGAAAAGAAAAGTTAGTAAAAAACTAATTTAACCCTGCTGTAAAAGATCTTCAGTACATGGCTACAGAACATTCTGACAGATAAGCACAAAAGCCCTGTACTGACTTTTAATGAAATAGCTATATTCCAACACAATAAGGACTACTTTTTCTTTTAATGTGTTCACATGTTTTTTACTCTATTTATTCACACTTCTTCTGTGCCTTTTTAATTGGGTTCTTTATTAGGGGACCCATTTTATAAGTGCAATAACACATTCTGAGGTGTGGGTTATCACCTGATAAGAGCACTCTCAGTGGCATAAGGCACTCTGCGCAATAACCCACACCTCATCATGTGTTATTGTTTGCTTATAAATTGGGTAAAAAATATGCTAGCTAGAAAATGATTAGCTGAAAGGACCTTCCACCCATGTCCTTATCAGCTGATATCTTCAGTGTGGGGCTATAGAGAATACTGACAGACAAGCACAAAAGCCCTGTACTGACTTTTAATGAAATAGCTATATTCCGACACAATAAGGACTACTTTTTCTCTTTCTACTAATATGCTCACATGTTTTTTCTCTATTTATGCACACTTCTTCTGTGCATTTTTAATTGGTTTCTTTACTAGGGGACCCATTTTATAAGCATAATAACACACTCCGAGGTGTGGGTTATTGCCTCATAACAGCATGCCCAGTGGCATAAGGCAGTTGGCACAAGCACCTCATACCTTAGTACACCCCTGGGAATGCTCTTATCAGGCAAAAATGTACACCTTATTGTGTGTTATTTCTTGCTTAATCTCCTCATTAATATATAGTGCTATACCACAACCTCACTTTTTTCCCAGGCTTTTTTGATACAAGGTGTAACCTGGGATGTCTGCTCCCAAGTCTTCATCCTTAAACCAGGTTTCTGTAACAACATGTATATCTATATATTTCTGATACAGTTCAAGCCTAAGCTCATCAATTTTATTCCTTAAAGAGGACAGGAAATGATTTCTAATTGGCAGTTGTTTATAATGTTCCCAGTTACATAAATGATATCCATAAGCCTAAATGATTTACATGTTACTCTACCTGAATTAAAAGTGATGCAAAAAAACTATTTTGCATTGTTTTGTGTTTATGGGCAGCATTCTCTTACAGTTCTTTTCATTGAACCAGTGATCTGGAGTTTTAACTATGTCATGGATTGTGTACAGAATGCTAAGCATGAGCTGTTGTCCTATCTGAACCATGCTCAGTACTCTATACACAAACTGGGACATAGTTAAAATTCCAGATCACTGGTTCCATGAAAAGAACTGTAAGAGAATGGTGCCCTTAAAAACAAAACAGTGCACAATACAGTTTTTTGCATCACTTTTTATTCAGGTACAGTAACATATGGATCATTTAGGCTTATGGCTATCATTTATGTAACTGGGAACATTATAAACAGCTGCCAACTAGAAATAATTTCCTGTCCTCTTTAAGCTTCTGGCTTTAAGTAGCATAATTGTCAACTATTTTTGTCCCAACTGTTTGTGTTCTTTACTCTTAAGGGGGGGTACCTTTGTTTTTGACGTTGTGTCCTCAGTGGATTTACCTTGCCCCATATGTTCCCCTTTCCCCCTGGGTTCTAGTTTAAAGCTTTCCTGATGTGCTCTGAAAATTAAGTCTTTGATCTAACTCTCTATTTTATCTACCATTTGTTATAGTGGAGCATACTGCTACTTGTTGGTACTGTGAATTCCATTGACGCCTTCCTTTTTTATGTTTATTTACCTGTTCCTTACTACATTCCCCCCATGTATCCTCGTGTTCTCTTAACCCCTTTCCTATGGATTCATGCCTGTTTGACTCTGTGTTTACTACATCATTGGTTGATACCATTTTTTTTTCTCTATTCCTGGTAGACTTTGAATGCATTTGCGCTCTAGTTCTAATCCAATAAATGTAATCTTTAGCTCCTTGAATTCAGAGCATTGTCTAGAGGTAAAATGATCAAAAGCTAGCCCGTCTTCTAAGCTAAATGTTTTGCAGACAATACACTTTATTCCTATTCCCCGCCACCAATGTTACCATATTAGCCTCCACTCTTATGTTTGTTTTGCAGGAACACTACTGGGTTGATACTTACAGACACACATCACTGTTTACTTTTTCTTTTATCAATCTTCTTCCCTCACTATTGCTGCAACAATATAATATGCTTCCTCATACCTCTGTATTTTCTGGCCCACTTCCCCTCCTTCCATGACTGAAGCCAACAGACACTGCTGACCTCTGCCCACATCACCTCTGTTCCACACTCAACTCTGCTCGCTATAGCCAAACACTATATAGGGTGCTCAGTGGTAACATTACCTCATTGCTATGGTGATGTTTGCCTTTTACCACTCCATGCCAGCAAGACAGCCTATATGATCTGCCTATAAAAGGCAGTTTAGTCAACACTAGGCAGCATAAATAGCCTCTCCTGAACACTGAAGTATCATTATCTGTCTCAGTTCTTGTATCCTCGAGTAGCAGGGTCACAGGAATATCATCCACAGGTACTACCTCACAGATGTGCCACAGTTAACTTAAGAGCCCGCTGCCCTCATCTGCAACTGTATGCTCAGTATAGCAAACTTAAAATTAGTAAAACAGTGTGCTGTTTTCTTTGGCAGCCTTTCCCTTTCTTGACCAGCTGCTCACTGGAGCTGAGCACTATATAGGGCGCTCAGTGGTGATGTCACCCTGTTGCTATGGTGATGTTTGCCTTTTACCTCCCCATGCTGACAAGAATGTGTATATAAATTGCCTTTAAAAAGGCAGATTAGTCAACACTAGGCAGCTATAAGTAGTATCTCCTGATCACCAAAGTATCAGTGTCTGTCTCAGTTCCTGTACCCTCAAGTTGTGGGGGTCACAGGAATGCTATCCACAGGTATTATCTCATAGATTGCTCAGTTAACTTAATGAGCCTGTGTCTTCACCTACAGCCATACGCTCAGTGTAACAAACTTAAAATCAATAAAACAGTGTGCTGCCTTCACCTGCAGCCCTTCCCATGCAATTGTATCTATCTTAAGGCATTTCCACTGTCCTACTAACAAGGGGATACCTGAAATAAATTTGGGATTGTTAAAGAAAGGCTGGCCAAGGTCTCTTAAGTGTGAGTATTTTAAAAGTCTACAGAGTTGATAGTGGCGCCATATGGACCACCCAAGAGGAGTACTCCTAAATTCCTTGGGTAAACTGGATAAGGAAATATAGAATAGAGATAGTAGGGAAAAATTTTATTTACTGACTAGGGCATGTTCAATGGTCAACCAGGTGGGAGGCATGGGCCATTGAACTCAGGATTACCCCATCAAAAATATTTAGCCTCATGCATGGATAGGTGGTAATGATAAAAGTCTGATAACTGAAGACCCCCCAGCTGGTGTGGCCTGCACAATTTTTGGAACGCCCTCCATGGGAGCTTGTTCAGCCAGAGAAAGGCTGATCAAAGAGAATATAACTTCAAAAAACAACTTTTCTGGAGAAAAATATTAAGCATGTTGAGGGGACATAAGAGAGGATATAAGAGGTGTGACATAAAGTTCATTTTAATAACATTGGCCCTACCCCACAGTGACAGGAGTAGGTGACAAAATCTGATTAAATCCAATTCTGTTTGCTTAAGAACAGGGTCTAAGTTTAAAGTTTTCAGCTGACTTAGGTCTAGGGATAGCAGGATACCTACATAGGTTTAACAGGGCCTTGGGCTCCAAGTGCAAGCCTAGTTTTGAAATGTCCTCCCTTGAGCAGCAGGGCAAAAGGGGATAGACCACAGATTTATGTAAATTTAATTTGTAGCCAGAAAATAGACTTAATTTAGAGATTATATGTAATGTTGCAGGTACTTGAATTTTTCCAATTTGAAATATAAGTAGGACACCATCTGCAAATGTTGATAACTTTAATCTAAATCACCTATTTTAATACCCTAGATGTCCCCCTATAAATTTATTTTGTGAGTTAGAGGTTCAGTATAGAGGTTAAATAAATATGGCCACAGTGGACATCCCTGATGTGTCCCTCTGGAAAAAGGGAACTCATCACAGAGTTTGTTATTGCACAGGATACAGTATGTGCTGAAGACTTAGAGTACAATACTTGTATTATTTGCACAGTTTCAGCAGGGATCCCATATTTTCTTTAAACCTCAAATAAATAAGATCAGTCCACATGATCAAATGCCTTCTCTGCATACAGGGAAACCAGCACTGAATCCTTGCTGGATCCCCTGGAAGTGGAGAAGAGGTGAAACAACTTCCTGAAATGGTCACTAGGATTATGGCCTGCTACAAAGCCTACTTGCTCCGGACTCAAGAGGGCAGTCCAGACCTTAGCCAAAAGTGTGGCTAATATTTAGCCATATAATCTTACGTTCACGTTTATCAAAAATATTGGTTGGTAATTCTCAGCTTTGGAAGAATCTTTCCCCAGTTTAGGGAGGAGGACAATGCGGGCTTCAAATAAGGATGTTTCCTTGGAAGGTGACATGCCTCAAAAATTAAAAACATGTGTCATCAACGGAGTCAGTTCTTCCATAAAAGTTCTATAAAAGAGGGAAGATAAACCACTCAGACTGGGGGTATTTCAAGGGGGAGGACAGACACAGCTAAAGCAGCCTCTGATTCCATTGTGGGGCCAATAAAGAGATTTTGCTGATCTCTAGAAAGACAAGCAGAATCCAACAATTCCACCAAGACAGTGGGGGATGAGGGGTCAGGAGGAGGGCTGAATATAAACATTGGTAGAAATCATGATAAATGCCAGTCATCTTCTTAGTGTCACTGGTAGGAGAACCATTCTCAGAGTCCACCTGGGCCAGGATCCAGCAGGAGGCAGTGTGCTGCTTTAAGCAAAGGGCCAAAAGCTTGCCAGCTTTATTGCTGTGGCCTATATAGGTGGCTTTGAGACGTGCAGTGGCTTTCTAATTTTTTTCTAAGAGATAAACTGAATAATCTGCCCTAAGCTGGGTTATTTCAGTCCAAATGGTGTCAGGGAAAGTAGGGGATAATTGCATCTCCAGTTCTCAAATATTATGGAACCAGGCATTGACTTGAGAAAGTTGTTTCTTCTTATGAATTATTGCCTTCCCCAATTAACTCTCCATGCCAAGTCACCTTTAATGTCCCACAGAAGATGTCATAGGCCTGGATCGAGTCCTGGTTGTCTTGTATGGAATGAGATAAAAAGTACCTGAAATGAGAAACAGTGGCTGAGTCCTTCAATAATAAATTACTGAGGGACCAAGTGTGAGGCTTGACATTCAGGTGAGGGGACTCCATTAGGAGTACTACCAGGGAGTGATCAGATAAGACATATGACTGTATTTGGCAATTTTGAATAAGGGGTAATAAGTGTTCACTGATTAGGAAATAGTCTATCCTAGAGAAGACTCTGTGCAGGACCAAAAAGAAAGTATAATCTGAAGCAGTAGGGTGGAGGACTCTCCATTGATCAACAAATCCCAGATGATTCATTAATTCCCTGAGATCCTGTTGAGCCAGAGACAAACCAGCCTTGGTTCTGTATGTCCTGTCCTTGTCATTTGCTACTGCAAGATTCTAGTCCCCTCCTACTATTATAGGTAGGTGGCTACATGGGGCCAGTGCCGAAGCTAAGACTGGAAAAATAGTGGGTGTGTCAAAATTGGGTCCATATATACAATCTAGAACCCACTGTATATGGCACAACTTGCCATGCACAAAGATGTATCTGCCCTCCTGGTTTTGTAGCTCATTAAGAAAAGCAAAAGTGATGGGTTTGGCCACTAAGATAGCCACACCATCCCTCGGGAGCTGTTACTTGCCACAAACACTTGTCCCACCCTGGTGGTGCAGAAGTTCAGAACTTGACTGACAGGAACATGGGTTTCCTGAAAAAATATATATATATATATATTAGGAAGAAATGTATTCAGGTGCTGGAGAATTGCAAATTTGTTGTGGTTGTACCTTTCCCTTTTATGTTCCAAGTGATAATATTAAGGGTATTAGCCATAGAAAATCAAAAAATAAAGGGATACAGAAAACATGTATGTCCGGGGTTTCTTCAAGTTGTTTGAGATGCAACCCACCCCCCAAAAAACTCAACATCAAACATAATCCCAGCATCCAAGATTATCCACCCTGACCAAGCAACTAATTGAGATCATACTATCAGCATTGCAAAAAATATGTAGCCTAGGCTGAATACCCGCTCCTTACCATTGTGGTCTGTGATGTGACTGAAGGTTATCTCCCATCCAGACCAACTTCACATGACAAACCAATATAAATAAAAGATACCCCCTCCGCTGGAATCCTAAGACCCCAAAGACAAGGAAAGTAAGGATTAACCAGCAAGGGAACTGATGGCTGTCTGAAATATGCCAGTGAGGGTCTACCCAAACCACTGCCCTGGAGCAGTAGGTTAAAAACAGGGTGCCATATTACATATATTCCACAAAAGCCATGTAGCTATTGTGCATTTGGGAAGTAGCCCACTATAATAAAGGACTAAATAATTGGGCAACTAAGTAATTTGTCCATCCAAGGGGTAAACATGTAAATCTTTAGAGATTGTCTTTGCATAAACCTCTCAGAAGAAAAAAAAAGACTAATTCCTAGAATAAATATAGTTATCAGATACAAATTATTGGTAGAACAGAGGGCTAGCTGCTCTTACAATAAACCACAGGCTGTATAATATGAAACTAAAGGATCCAGAGACTACTTGATATTAAAACTAAGCAACCCTCCTAAGGGGTGACATATTAGGACAGCCCTTAATAAAGGAAAACTCCATACCCTTTTAAACATTAGGAAGGTGCATTTAACAGTAATTACAATGAAACAAATGGTAACTTGTAGCAATCCCATAGTAACATTGAAACAGTAAATGTCCACACAGAGATTCCAGTATCATGGTCAGATCTTAGGCCAAAGAAGGTAAAATGAATGCCTAGAGGTTTCTAGTAGGGGGGGGGAGTGAATGTCTGCCTGGAACAGAAAGCAGAAGAACAGCTATTCCACAGAGAACATTCAGGAACTCTCCACCAGAACATTAGCAAGCACTAGATGATCAAAAAACAACAAAGAATGTAAAATAGAAACCAGCTAGATCCCAGCAGAAATAAATAACAGAACTCGAGGCTCTCATCTACAAAACTTACAGTGGTCGAGTTCTTTTAACAAGTTCGGTAATTAGAGATGATCTGAAGAAAACACAACAAAACATGGTGATCCAAGTCACACATATTGTAAAGGCTATCGTTCCCCCCATCAATTCCCAAACCAAAATAGAGCCTCCTGGTCCACCAAATAAAGGATGCCCAATCCAATCTACTAGCAAACAAAAATCCAAAGTCATATCCACATCAAGTGACTACCATTGCAGCTGTAGTTAGAGTCCTGCCAAATTCACCCCATCTTCCCAAAGAGATCTGGAAAGAGTTTAGGAAAGTCAGGCATCGCCTGGTCGGCCGAATCAAAATGTTTAACAACAGCTTTAGTATGCATTTCTAGTCTGGCTGGATACAGCATATAGTGTTTTATTTGGTCTGCCCAGAGTTTTGATTGAATGGGGCAGTATGCAGCTTTTGCTTGTCTCACCTTGAAAGTGAAATCTTGAACCAGACGAAGTTTAGTGTCCAACCATTGTAGGGATACCAGCTTCCTTACCTACTTCAAGATATAATCCCGATCGAGATAATTCAGAAGCTTGAAGATCAGTGGTCTGGGGGATTCACTGGGAGCTGGTTTGGCCCTGAGTGACCAGTTTGCCCTCTTGATCACATAGCAAGGGCCACTAGATGATGGGCCAATATCCTTCTGGCAAAAGTACTGCATAAAATCTACAGCATTGAGTCATTCCTCCCCCTCTAGTAGACCAAAGAGAACAATATTATTTCTTCTGTTCCAGCCCTCTAGTTTATTTATTTTAGTTATTTTATTTATTGAAATGTTTCACCAGGAGGGCACACTGAACAACAAGTTGCTCATCTCAAGGTGCGTCCTGAGGAAGTTCATTTACTTTATTCTCTAATTTGGGGATGGTCCATTTCATGGTGATGATGGCAGGGTCCAGATGATTTTGCAGTCTTCCATTGATGAAATACGGGACTCCATATCTGAGACCCTCCTTGTGCGTTCTTGTAGAGCTCGTTTAATATTCTTAAGACATCAACGACAAATTGGTAATAAAAATCCCACTCACCCAAAATAGTAATTAACATCAATATTTATTCAATATATTTTTTCTCAAATTTTCTGATCAAAAATGATAACAATGTCACAAATCATATGTTTTGGACATTTTGTCCTTCATCAGTGAAAAACACTGTATCATATTATGTCCTTATTCATCTTAAATCTTCCATAAAGTTGTAAAAACTAATATCAAATATACTGGCTTTCAAAGTCATTCAAACAGTTTAGTGCCCAAATAAGTATTCTTTCTGTTAAGGTATCTTTAGGATGCACAGTCCTCTTGCAAGAAGGATTATGAGTTTCCTGTGGGCACCACCACGACCTCTCACTTTCTCTGTAATTGACCTCCATTACACATCAGGGTGGGGTAGAAATGGAAAGTGACTCTGTTTGCAGATGACACAAAACTCTATTGGAAATAAGATATTTTGGTGGGAATAAAGAATATGAAAAGATTTATAAAGAGGCTGCAGCAGTGGTCTATAGCACAGGAATTAACATTAAATGCTAAAAAAAATGTAAAGTAATGTAAACTGGTAACAAAAACCTGCAGATGGAATTTTTCAACAAAGGCGTCAGGATGAAACACTACATGGAGGAAAATTACCTGGAGAGATAATTAGCTTTACTTTAAAAACCTCCTCCCAACTGAATACAACAGGCTGCCTGGATGGTTCAACTACACCTCTGTGTAAACTCTGAATAGAGTTTTGAAGACTACATCACAAGAATGACAGATAGAGATGGGCAGAAGTTTAATTTTGTGGGTGAAGTTCCCACAAAATCAGCAATTTCACCACGTGAAATATTTCATGGAAGTCGAAAGATCCGCAAAATATTTTGCGGGTGCGAAATTCTGCCCACAAAATGTAGTATTTCACCCTTAAAGTGCAGAATTTCACCTGAAAACAGTTGCATTTCACCCATGAGTGGCACAATTCTGCTATTCGATGGCAAAATTCTGCCATTTGTGGGTGGAATTTCACACTTTGCAGGTGAAATTCCACATTTGGAGGCCAGAATTTGGCATTTCGCATCCATGAAACATTTCAGGAAAAGCATGAAATTTGCAAAATTGCTCATGGAGCGGAGTTTGTCAACTTTGCCCATCTCTAATGACAGGGAGTGTTTAGCTACTATTCAGTGGAGGACTATAAAAATGAATCTGGGACAATTGGGTAGGTCCTATGATGGAAGAGTGGAAAATCTCAACATGTACTCTGTAGAAAGCTGGAGAAGAAAGGGACACAACAGAAACATACAAATCCATGCAGGGATATAGTAGGTAGGAATGTATAAGTTGTTTCAGTTGAGGACCATTGCAACCACCAAGTGATATAAACTCAAGATGGAAAAGGGAAAGAGTCAAATAAAGGGATCATAAAGGTTTTTTTTTGTTTTGTTTTTCATGGAGCAAGTGTTGTACAGGTAGGACAATCCATCTAGCAATGTGATCAATACTGAGACTATATCAGGGTCCAAAACCAAGTGGGACATTTTCCCAAGGGTTATCAGAAACAAGAGAGCGTTGGGAACAAGAGGGAGCTAAGGCTGAAAATGTCAATGTAGGCTGTCAGGGCAGACTCAATGAACTTATAGCGCTAGATCTTCAAATGTGATGACATTCTATACTTGTAAATTGACATTCTATGCTTGTTATTCCTGATTTGGGGCTGTTTGTGTATTACATAAATCTAAAATGTTTGATTGCTATTGACAATCATTTTGATGTATTTGTGACAATTGAAAATCCAGCCCACGATTGTTTTCGGTCCTTAATCATTTGCTTCTGTGTTTAGTGAGGAGGACATGGGACCTCAAAAGAAAACAGAAATACAGCAGTCAATGTGAGAGGAGGTGAAGGCCAGGTTAGAGGAAGTGTCTAGGAAGTGATGGATGCAGACAATATTTCTGAGATTAGAGTAGACTTGCAGATCATGGAGATGTATGCAGTAAAGGATACTGTTGGGTCAAAGAGGACAGTAACTTCTAAGAGAGATAAAAATAGTTAAGAGTCAAGGAGAATGACAAGAAGAAGATTAATTATGGAGAGAATACACTTTTTGTTGAGAAGTATCTCAGGTGTAGCGTTAGAAGGTGTATTAAACTAAATAGGAGCCAGGAGAGTTTGGTTAAGAGACGCAGAGTGAGAAGACAGAGAGTGATCATGGAAGGGGTTGAACGAAATGCCTCTACTCTCCACTATCCAGCAAAAGTTGTAGATACATGCCTCCCTAAATTCAAAGACTCCTAGAGATTCAGAAAAGAAATTGCAAGGTATTAAAGGGACAGTGTCAGTGTTTTAATTTTTTTTTTAAAACATACATTTATTTATGGTGTATGTAGTTTACATGCTTATCACATATGTTACACTGTGCCTCCAGTTTAACAGTGGCATTTTTAATAAAATATCATAATAAACAGTAATTTACTCAGCCCGACCTTTAGCCAGACTCCCGATCCAGGTACATGTTCCTCTATTAAACATGGTGTAGAAGTGTCAATAAATTCATACATGCATGAATACTTCAGTTATTAGGCAACTTCAGATAATGGCATTTACTGAAAGAAGCACAGCCACTTAATGTAGCATAGTTAGTACAAATGTAAAACAAGTGTTCTAGCATCTTGAAATATGGCTTTAAAAACTAAAGCTGTGACTCTGGACATGCGCATGATATGAATTGCTGACTATGTAATCCATCTTAACAAACCACCGTGCAGGAACATCTACCACCACATGCACTGAACATTGTAAGAATTTAAGTTCCATTATCATTTTGATGGCTGAGTATTCCTCCACCCGACAGAGATGAAGTGCTTTCCACCTTCAAATTCTTCTCTCGGGGGGAGATGTTATGCATGACCATCTCAGAAGGAACAGGGTGTATCCAGATTCCCAAGTACTTAGAGCCACGTGGAGCCCATTTCAATCCATGAGATATAATCACAGATCAGGGGCAGTTAGGGTGGAACGGAAGGAGCTCTGGTTTGCTCTAGTTAGTTTGCAGCCTAGATATAACCTGAAAGTCCTGAAGAAGGGACATTAGAGTTGGAACACTACTGAGGGCATTCAAAAGGACTATTAAAAAATCATCAGCATAGAGCAGGGTACAGGATTCCTGGACACTAATAATTATGCCTCCCAAGGAAGAGTGCTGGCAGAGCACTGATGCTAGAGGCTCAACAGTCAAAACAAAAAGAAATGAGGAAAGGGGCACCCTTGATGTGTGCCACTTTCAAGGGAAATAGGAGGAAGGAGTAGAGTTAGTCAGAAGCCTAGATGAGGGGAGGTATACAGGGTTTATTTCCAGGCCTCAAATGGGTGCCAAAGTCCAGTCATTTGAGGACCAAATGGAGGTATCCCCACTCCACCGAGTCAAAAACTTTTTCAAAATCAATCTCTACTGCTGCAGCTGGGGTGGAGGATGCTTAGGTCACTGACAAAAGGAAAAACAAACCACGGTGTGGTGATCTGAACTCAACCAACCCTTCACAAATCTTACCTGGGAGGGGTGGATCATAGAGGGGAGTAGTTTCTCTAGATGGGAGGCTAGGACCTTGGTGTCCACATTTGTGAGGGATCTCGATCTATGGGTAGGTAGCATCTTTCCCTTCTTATGCAACACTGTAATTGTTGCCTCTTGGAACACAGGTGGAAGACAGATAGTATAGTGTGCCTCACTGGAAACATCCAGCAGCTGAGGTGCAATGATGTTTGAGATCACCTGGTAAAATTCAACTTGTATGCCATCCACACAGGGCACCTTGTAAGGTGCTAGGGAGACAGTGGTATTACACACCACAGAAACTCTCAAAGGGGCTTCCAGAGAGCACTGCTGGGAGTCCATTAAAGCAGGTAGAGTCAAAGCATCCATAAAATAATTAAATTTAGCTAAGTCATTGGGACAGCTGGTATTATACAACAGTTCATAGAAGGAACACATTATATTGTTCATCTTTTGAGACTGACTATTCAGAGTCCCTATGTTATCCCTCCAGCTATGAATATTGCACTCCACTTGCTGCTTGTGCAACCAGTATGACAATAGTTTCCAAGCATTATAAATCTCTTCCCAGTAGTTATGCATAAGTCTTGAAATATTCATTTCAGCTTTACGAGTGGCAAACACACTGCACTGCATCTGAAGAGAATAGATGTCTCAGAGTAGGGTAAGTTTTCCCTGAGGCCCAGAGTAAGTAGTAAGAAGTAGTAATAAATGTTATTCACATTCATTGTCACATGATATGAACATGGTCAGACCTCAACTGAGCCAAGGCTCATTTTCAATGGGTATCATATGCAGAATTTGAGGTTATAAGATCATAGCATTACATTATTACAGTATATATTGTTACAATATCCAACTCTTCCTACAGAAGGGTACATGGTTGATAAAATGGTCATTGGCTTTCATCACAAAGTGTACAATACGTGACAGAGCAGTACATAGGCAACAACAGACCAGTGGGTTCCGCCTTACAGTGTCGGACAGTATGTGACAGAACAGTACACAACAGTAGGATTAAATATTGACAGTTATAGGTAAGTACTCATGTTGCTTGATTGCAGATTGGATATTTGGGAGGGCATCTTATGGTAGGTGCTAGGTGCTGAGTGGGTAAGTGCTGGGCTGGAAGGAATTCTTTGTATATCTTCTACTTCTCTGCCATACTAGCTTCTAAGTTCTTTTGCTCAGCCTCCCACTGCTTCTACCTTTTTGAGGCATATGCCATAATGCAGCCCTTCAGGGTGGCCTTGAAGGCTTCCCACAGTACCAATTTGCTGGTATACCCTGTTGTGTCACTGAATTGAGAATATGATGTAGCTTCCAAGTGGAGTCACTCCTTGAACTTAGCATCCTGTAAGAGGAGAGAAGAGGATCTAGCCTCTAGGAGGGTGACTTGTGGAGTCCCAATAGTAATGTGAGTTGCACTGGTACATGGTCAGAAAGATAGAGTGAGGTAATCCAAGAGGAAACTGCCAGATATGATACTTGTCTGTAGGCCAATCAATAATCAATGAGGCTAGCAATTTGGTGTGTGGCAGAGAAGCAGGAGTAGTCTCTTTCCTGGGGCTGATGTAATCTCCAGATATCTGACAGGGACATAAGGGCCTGCATCTCCTGCAGTTCAGCCATAGTCTGAGTGTGCAGCTCCAGCTTGCCCAAATTCTGATCTAGTAGGGACTCCAAAGTCACAGTAATGTCTCCACTCATCAACAGTGCCATGGTGGCATCGGTCCATTCAGAGTTAGCCTGGCATAAGTCTGCATAAGAACCCAGGCAATGTTGATTGGGGTCATAAACACTGACAACTAGGAAGAAATCCTCTGGAGTTTTTAATTCAGCTGGCACCTATCTGCCAGCAGAGTGAGTCTGGGTTCTGGATACCTTCCACTGTGGGTGCTTATGCACTAAGATTGAGATACCAGTTCTTGTCGAACAGGCACAGTTGTGAACATTTAACCCTACCCACTCCTGTTTAAGTTGCTGGCTTTGGACAAGGTTAGTTTGGTAAAAGGGTTACCTTCACAGCAAGGGATTTAAGTCTGGTCAGAACATTTTTAACTTCTAATCAGGAAGTTCAAGCCCCTCACATTCCAGGACACACAATGCATGAAGTCACTGCAGGAACGATATACTGTATATGCGATTCTGGATCATTGTCAAGGGTGTAGCCAGGCATTTCAGATTTATACACTAACCTGCCACACTGCTACCCCCTTCTGCACTGTTGTTCATGCCTGCCCCCCCACATAACTAGAGTCCAATGTTCCTAGCTCCGATCAGATGATTCCCACACAAGACCTGCTGTCTGTCTGTGCTGCTAGTGTGGTGCACGCTTCCCGCTGGTAAACACCACTGACTGAACCACAAGTCCAAGACTATGGCAGACATTTTATCTGTCTGCCCTGCAGGTAGGCAGATTCACTCCACTTGCCACTCCACATGAAGTCTTCATTCTTTTAGTTAGCTTTGAGTCTGTTCTTCCATCTGCTGTTCCTCAGTTTTTCTACTGCTTTTCTTGCTCCCAGTACAACTGAACTAATAGTATGGCTTCTGACTTTGCTGGGGCATTTAAACTCACTGCCCCAGACTTGCCACACTCCCTAGCAGATGCCACAGCCAATCACTATGCAGGCAGACCTTGCGGACCTGAGACCTATAGCTTCAAAGTCAGTGGTCCACTCTGCCCCCCCCAAACAAAGCTGAAAGAGAAAAGAAAAAACCTGCAAAGCCAAACAAAGGAATTTAAATGCGATGGACTAGAGAGGGAAGACCAGTGCTGGCCAGCTTGTTTGCTACTCTCTGCTAATAAACTTGGTATGCCATGGTTTACTTGGAGTATCAGTAGCTACACCCTTGATCATTGCAAGATGAAGACAAAATCTAAGGTACTATATTTTGAGCTGCGCCAATTAGAAGGAAAAGCCCCCATCCCCCTTCCTTGACCATCAGCCCAAGTAGGGGGACAGGAGATGTCTTGAGAGAGGAAACAAGACATTAATACACTAATGAAGGGGTTGCACTGAAACATGCAAACAAATGCCATATGAGAAACTTTTGGAATGCCAGCCATATTGCAGAACAACAAGACACTGTCTAAACAATCAAATACCTTAAGGCCATAAATAAGGTGAAAGGATCAAATATGTTTCAGCATAAAAGAATATTAGGACAAGAGGTCAAGACATGAGATTAGAAGGAGGCCATCTAAGGGGAAATGTGAGAAAGTTATTTTTCACTGAGGGGATAGTGGATGTATGGAACAGCATACCATAAGAGGTGGTGGAAATTAGTATAGAGCAGGGCTTCAAAAAAGGCATGGGATAAGCACAATGGAGTAATAGAGATGGGTAGAGAGCAAACAGTCAATTGACATAAACACTTTCTTCAGGTAGGGAAAATGGGCAGACTAGATAGGCCTGGTGGTCCTTATCTGCCATCAACTTGTATATTTCTGTGTTTCTACCTCCAACTGAACCAAAGTGTAGATGGAGAAATCCACCAACACAGTCCACAGCAGGGTAGGAGCATGGTTTCAGTCACACCTTACAGACATGAAAGCAAAAGAACTAAAGGAAGCTACGGGTGGGGGAGTTAGTTACCTCTGGAGAATCATAAAACACAGTGAACAGATAATTTAGTAACTAGTAACAAATGACTGTAGTGGTGCTGAATCAGGGAGGGAGTGTGGCAGCTAATGATCCCTGCGGAGGCACCAAGAAGGGGAGTTGAGAGACCATCCAGGTAGGTAGGCTGTATTTGAGGCCCCTGCCATCCTGGCCAACTGCTTAAAACACTTAACAGGAAGGCTGTGGAAAAATGGGGTGGGTTGGGGGGAACTGATGACTCATGAGTAGGGCAATCATCCTAGCCCTCCTTGAAAGTAAAAGCCGGGACCTTAACAGACATGCTAGGAGGCCCCATATCCACTACCTACGTCCACACGTATCAGAGAGGCTCACCTCGCACTGCTCTCAGGCATCCCAAGAGGAAAACATCAGGTGGGAGGGAGGCAGCAGAGAAGGACTAATGCAAGTACGCTAAACCAACCTTAGGAAACCATTGCAACAAGTAGAGAGTGCTCCACTAAAAAGTAATCCTCAGTCCACCCCAAAGAAAACATCACCCCACAGAGCATTAGACTAAGGTCAGAGCATCGCAGTAAACACGGAACAAGCAGGCTACAGGAAGCCACTACTGGAACTAAATATGCCTTCTAGATGTATGATGAGGGGGGAAAGACAGGAAAGCAACTGGAGATCACTTGAACATGCCTCACAGTGGAAGAGGACAGGGGTAGACCAGTACCATCCACCTTCACCCTCCCCTTTTCAGAGTGAGGGGGAAAAATCAACAGTCAGCAAAGTATGCTGGTACAGTTCTGCAAAGGCTGCAATATGTAAAGCAGCCCCACAAATGTATAGCATAGGAAATATTGAGTGACCCAATAACACATTCAAATATAGCTTGGCAGAAGACACCAGGAGAAAGGACTGCTGTGTGACTGAACTTCTCTGCTGGGACAATATTACCCTCCTTCCTTCCCCTCCACCCCCTCACCCAAAGCTAGTTCTATTTTTATAGGCACAGGATTTGACTGACAACAGGAACTTCCTGTTTAGGGGCAGGAAGTGAGTGATCACAGAACCACCAAGGACCCACCATCCTAGAAGGGCAAGAGTAGCCTCCGCCCCTCTAGCTGCTGGAGGTCTGCCTCTGAACAAGTAAGTGGTCTACTGAGAAATATAGGATATTCTTGTCTCAGAACAGGACAATCAGGAGCTAAAGGCACACGGGCAGAAAGTAAGAGAGAGAAAAAAACAGAGGAAAGAGTAAGGATTGCAAACAGTTAAGGGGCCAGAAATAAGACATGATTGGAGTGGTGCAGTGCAGTGGCTGTGTGAGCAGCAGTCTTCCAGGAGATGTTCTGGAGGATGCGGTGTTGTCCCATCTGCAGGCACCCTCTGGGCTGAGGGAGGAGGTTGCTCATCTCCAGGCTGAGTGGGCCAGGATTTGTGGGACCTCTTCCATCCAGGACCACCAGTGCCACTGCTGTTGCCTCAGAGGTTGCCAAGAAAGAGAGGAGTGGTTGGACCACAGTGGGCTCAGGGAGGTGAGGTGGTGGAACAGAGGCGCATCCCTCCAGTTGTACCTCCACAACCCTATGCCATTCTGGCAAAGTGTGGTTCTTCTATGGAGGCACCCACAGTGGAGACCAAGGGAGGATGTGGAACCCCCACAAAGGAGACCCACAGGAGGGTGGCAGGGGACCCTGCAGGGAAACAACTCTGGTGGGGGACTCCATTGTTAGGAAGGTAGAACTGGGCAAGGAAGGAAGGGGGAGGGCGCCTGCCTGGCCCCCATGGCTTGGAGGGACAGGGAGTGAATCCTCAGGATTGCCGGAGCAGCTGCACAGGGAGGAAGCTGGATGTCATTGTCACCCAGAGACAAATGACCTGGCTAAGAAAGGATTAGAGAAGTGCAGGAAGAGTTTGTGGAATTGGGGAGGGGCCTTGGTCAAGTAGCACGCATGGTAACCTTCTCGGAGGTGCTACCCATCTTTGGCATAGGAGAGGTTAGAGTGTTCTGTACCATGGTATTCAATCAGTGGTTGAAAAACTGGTGTGGAGCTCAGGGATTTGGCTTCACTGGGGACTGGGGGTCTACCTGGAGTGATGCAAGCCTATACTGGCATGATGGGCTGCATCTGTCCGGGAGGGAACCAGGATGCTAGGTGATAGGTTTAAATGCTCATTGGCAAGCTTTTAAACTAGCCAAGGGAGGCACTGAAAGGAGCAGGAAAACCTAGCCCCCAAACAATCACGGTAGTAAGTGTGGCAAACACCAACATGGAGGTGTCGATAGGGAGAAGAGCAGGGTAAATGGAGAAAGTGACAAAGGCAAGAAGGACAGGGATGGGGCAAAGGGTTAAGGCCATCAGGAAATGGAGGGTAATGAGTACCAATGCCTGTAGTCTGGGGCAACAAGCTCCCTGAGCTGGTGGCCTTAATGGAAGTGGGATGCCTGGACATTCCTGTAGAAGTCACAGAAACATGGTACACAGAGAACCATGACTGGGATGTTAATACATACCAGGGTCACAACCTACAGGAGAGACAGGCAGGGGAGAAGAGGGGGAGGAGTAGATCTCTATGTAAAGGAAGGGATAAAAGCAACTGAACAACAGAGTAAACAGGGAGGAGAGGAGGCACTGTGGGTCACCTTGGAGACTGGAAAGGGCACCACAATTCTCACAGAGGTTGTGTACAGACCCCCATGTCAGGGGGAAGGAATGGACAAGGATATGATGGAAGGCATTCTTAGCATGGCAGAGAAAGGGGAGATACTGTTGATGGGAGACCTGAATATGCTCGGATGTTAACTGGAGCACATTTGCTGCAGCCACATCCAAGAGCAGGGCCATTCTTGATGCCCCTACAGGTGGCAGGCATTAGACAGCTAGTTTTGGAACCCACTCATGAGGGAGCAATCTAGACCTCATACCTCAAACAGGGGCAGTGAGGGGATCTCAGATCTAGAAGTGGGTTGCCATCTGGGGACAAGGCGATCAAACAGTGTGGTTCACGTTAAACTCAGCTACAGAGTCAAGCTACACAAAAGTGAGGGTACTGGACTTTAGGAGGGCTGACTTTGGCAAGATGGGAGAGCTTCCTCAGAAAAGCACTAGCAAACAGGCTAGAAGGAGGTGTGGAGCAACAATGGGAATTATCAAACTGCCATCACAGAGGCAACAAGCTTTTGTGTGAAGCAAATAAACACATCAAATGAAAGAAAAGCCACTATGGTTCTCAAGAGAGGTGGCTATGAAAGTCAGAAAGAAAAAGATAGCATTCCGGAAGTATAAGGAAACACAGAAGGAGCAGGACAGAAAGCTGTACCAGTTAAGGCAGAAAGAATCATGGAGGGAAGTCAGAATAGCAAAGGCCCAAACTGAGGAAAAGATAGCCAACTCAGTTAAGAAGGGGGATAAAACCTTTTATAGGTACATCAGCGAGCGTAGAAAGACAACGGGAGGGATAGTGAGGCTGAATAGAATGAACGGTGGGTGGGCAAAGGGGGACAGTGAAAAAGCAGGAATACTGAACAAATATTTCTGCTCAGTATTCAAAAGAGGAGGGGAAGTGCCTAATCCAACTAACAGAAGCAATCTTGATAGGGGGGTCGATCCCAGTCCTTTCACAGAAGAAAGGGTTCTGCAAGAACCCTAAAACTGAAGGTGGACAAAGCAATGGGTCCTGATGGAATTCACCCCAGAATTCTAAAAGAATTAAGGAAGGAACTAGTGAAACCACTGGCTACTCTTTTTAATAAATCATGGAGGATGGTGTGGTACCCGAGGACTGGAGGAAGCCGGATGTGATTCCCCTTCACAAATGTGGAACCAAGACAGAGGCAGGAAACTACAGACCTGTCAGTCTGACCTCTGTGGTAGGGAAAGTGATGGAGTCATTTCTGAAGGAAAGAATAGTTGAGTACCTACAGGTCAGTGGAGCACAGGATCCAAGGCAGCATGGGTTCACAGCGGGAAGGTCATGTCAGATGAATCTAATAGATTTCTTTGACTGGGTGACCAAAGTAGTAGACCAGGGAGGGGCTGTGGACATGCTCACCTAGACTTTAGCAAGGCATTTGACACAGTCCCACACAAAGATTATTAGTCAAATTCAATCCAGCCTGGGAGGGTCCCAGGGTGGTAGCCTGGGTAAAACATTGGCTGGACAACAGGACACAGAAGGTAATTGTAAATGGAGTCCACTTGAAGAAAGGGCGGTTACTAGTGGGGTACCACAGGGTTCAGTATTGGGTCCAGTCCTTTTAATGTCTTCATCAGTGACATTGCAGAGGGACTGGAAGGAAAAGTATGCCTTTGCAGATGACACAAAGATCTGCAACAGGGTTGATACACAAGGAGGTGGAAAGGATGAAAAGGGACTTGGCAAGGTTGGAGCAATGGTCAGAGGTATGGCAGCTAGGATTCAATGCAAAAAAGTGCAAAATAATGCACCTGGGAAACAAGAACCCAGGGGAAGAATACACAATGGGTGGGGAGGTAGTAACAACAACAAAACAGGAAAGGGACCTGGGGTAATCATATCAGATGACCTTAAGGTTAGCAAGCAATGTGAGAAGGCAGTAGGGAGTTCCGGGGGTATACTGGGATGTATAGGGAGAGGCATCAGCAGCAGAAAACAGGAAGTTGTTATCCTCTGTACAGACAGTTGGTGAGACCCCATCTGGACTACTGTGTCCAGTTCTGAGACCCCATCTCCGCAAGGACATAGACAGGATAGAGGCAGTCCAGAGGAGGGCAACTAAAATGGTGCAGGGTCTGCAAGAGAAGTTGTATGAGGAGAGACTAAAGGAGCTTAATATGTATACCCTTGAGGAAAGAAAGGAGAGGGGGGACATGATAGAAACTTTCAAGTACCTCAAGGGAATCAACAAAGTCCAAGAGGGTAGCATCTTTCAGAAAAAGAGACTTGCAAGAACAAGGGGACACAATTTAAAGTTAAAAGGAGGGCAGTTCAGGGGCAATGTGAGGAAGTATTATTTCACAGAGAGGGTAGTGGATGCATGGAACAGCCTTCCTGAGGAAGTTGTGGGGTCTAAAACTGTGGGAAAATTCAAGAATGCATGGGACAGACATAAGGCAATTCTTGTGGGGGCAGGAAGATATAGGCTGTTGGTTAACTAGGATCTGCGGCCTATCCTGTAGGTAGGGAAATGGGCAGACTAGATGGGCCTGGCGGTCCTTATCTGCCGTCAAAGTCTATGTTTCTATGTCTATGTTTCTATGTTTCTATAACCTAGCCCTGCAACCAGGAGAGACATGCGTTGCAGAAATATTATCTAAAAATACAAAATAAAAGCCCAAGCAACTGTTTTCAGTGCTAATACATATTATTAAAGTTCAGGAATATTCAGAGAGCCACTAGGCTGGTCCATAAGAAGAGACGCCCAGGTGAGGTGAGGTGAGGAGGGGAGGGCAATAGTCCATGAGGTGAATCACCTGACATTTCAGTAATGTTAAGCCCCACACCTTGAGCCCAGTATAATGGCTTCAGAGCTGGAGCACCAAGATGTAAGGGTATGTTCAAGGCAGTCATGAAGCACACAAAGTCATGGAGCCATGGGAGCTACAAACACAAATGTCACAACCAACTGCAAATTCTCAGTCACTTAAGGTCCTGAAAGCAGACCTGTACTCACATAATGAACAATACACTCAAATTGATGCTGTGCCACCCTGTGGTGTTTTTGATCTGCCTGCTGATGAATGGTGATTGAGGGAGGGTAAGCAGAAGGAGGAATTGGAGTCATTACTCACTCTTCCCAAGTAAGTCCTGGAGATGCTGGCTGCTGGGCCAGCCCAGAGACAGGAGAGATCTTGGCATTTTTGTGTACTGAAGGTGGTGAGGTGCCCTGTGTGGAATACAGAACAGGAAGTAAGGTGAGAGGTGCATACTGGTTCTGTGAAGGGATACCGGAGACAACAGAAGGGCTGCAGGAGAAAAGAGATGAGGGTGATCTTCTGAAACAACTGAAACATCTGGGGGCCTGTCCTGCACCCAAAGAGCTTCATTCTTATATTTTTTCCTGCCCCTACCTCTACTTTGAAGGACCCAGACACCATAATCATTTTCTTAGGGGGCAATGAGATGTTGGGCTGAGGAGGACCTACTACTATATCCGTAGGGGTATGCCGAAAAGGAGGGTGGTCAAAAAGAGATGCAGGAAAGGTGTAGTTCAACATCCATATCTGAACAAATTCTTCTACTGCTTTTGGTGACACAAACTGATGTGTCACCCCATTTAAGATTAACAGAAACAATGCAGGGTATAGTAGAGATGCTTTAACCCCCAAAATATGTAAGCTGCCATTTAGCTTTGGTGTAGGCCCTGCAACAGTTAGACAGATAATGAGAAAAGTCCTGACAAAAACTGAGTGAATGTCCTTCCCAAAGGAGTGGCCCGATTTACAGGCCTGTCTCATGACATTTTCCTTAACTGGATAGCATAGGAAGTGAAAGAGCACAGGTTGCATTTCTTCTCTGAGTTGATGACAGGGGATCCAAGGTCTTATGCACCTGGTCTGCCTTGATGGAAGAGCAGTTTGGTGCATTTAGGAGTGAGGGTATCAGCTGCCATTGAACGTGAACAACATCCGAGCCTTCTCGTCCCTCAGGCAGACTTGACAGATACAAACTATTATGTCAGGAGTGATTCTCCATATTGTCCATTTTTTCAAGTAAATAGTGAATTGACCTATACTGTTTTTTCAATCAGACATGGACCGCAATCTCTCTCCCATTAGATTGATTCAGGTAGGATTTGGTTCCCTCTACACAAGTCTGTAAATTGTCGAGGTCCTAGGTACAGTTTGCTGCCACTCTCTTAATGTATGCATTGCAGTCAGCATTTTTTGCAGCATAATATTGATTTGTGTGAGGTCTGCTGGGGAAGTCACCACCACTACCATAGTGGAAGAAAGTCTGGGATTCACGGGCCAAGAAAGAACAGGCCAAATTTGTGTGTCCTCACCATTTTCACTTTCACTGTCTGGGGAAAGTGCGGTGCTGTCTGGGCTAGGCTTCTCTGTGAAATTGTCACTTGGCAAAAAACTAAATGTATCAATGTGAATCATAGATTATAGGCTACAACTAGCTACCTGAATGAAGTGCAGTTTTGCAAATGCCACTAGGCAGCTCTCCTCTATGGGGAGGGTTTGGGGCTTCCCTCAGCTCTTGGCTGCATCATGGTAGAGGCCTCGGGGCAGGATAAGCTGGGGAAGCCAGGTGCTAGGCCAGTGGGGTAGGAGGAAGGAGCCATCACTGGAACAAGAGGGTGGCTACACGCCTCCATGCACGTGTCTCTGTCTGGGGCCCTAGACTAATGGGAGAAAAACGTGGAAAAATTACAGGGCTTGTGGCAGGATAAAGCCTCCAGGCCGGCTCCGGGGGAACCACCTGGATGTGTATAGTGTCCTTCATTCCAGAACGATTCTGAAGTCCGGTAGGCTAGCAGACAAGCAGCTGTGACCCGCTGATGGAGGAAGGAACACCTATATGGAAAAAAAGTCCTATCACCACCAAACACAAAAATAAAAGTTACTTCTCCAAGATTATTTTCTGCAGTATTTTCCCAAGGTACTGTATCCCTCAGAGGGAAACTTTGAACTTTAGAAAATGCACAGAGATAATAAATTGAGCTTTTCAGTGTCCCTTGGAACCTCTCATACTTAGATTTCATTTGAGAGTGACTTTTGTACTGACATTTTGAAACACTATCTTGATAACATGTCCCCACTAGAAAGGACTTGCAGATCCCCAGTTCACACCACAGTATACAAGTTAAAAAGGGTGAATGTGAAGAGTCTGTTACTTGAAGTCAATTTGTTGAGACCTCACATTTAAATCAGACCATAGTATTATCTAATGCTTGCCTCTGATTTGGATAGTGTAATCAAAATTGCTAGAGCTTACAAAGGATTTGAATTTAAGAGCTTAGTTTATCCTAACTTGTGTTCAGGCAATCCAGTCAGGTAGGATGCTTTCCTTTAGTTTCACTCTGATCTAATGGAAGTATGCATTGGGGGGAAATTAGTGCTTATTTCCCATGCCACTGCTGAGATATACTTGACGTAATGAACTTTTTGTTTTTCAATTCAGAACAACAAGCTCAGGGAGAAATCAAAACCAACTGATGAAGAGATGGTTGTTTTAAATAACTAGCTGTTCCATTATAGATACTTTTGGGGCTGCACCAGATCCCACTTTATCATTCTAGCTTCTAAATGTCTTGTAAAACACTTTGGTGAAGAAAATATTTGTTACATTTCTTATCATCATAAACATGCTTAAACTGTAAATATGTTATTGAAAAAGGAGAAATCAAAATTTTAGACAATACAATTTTTCTAATTATCACAATTATCTATAATGCCCTCATTTACTTTAGTTGATCAGGGAGAATTGGCATGTGTATTTGAAATGTTAAGTATTGGATTTATGTTTTTTTTTTTTTCTTACTTTAGATATTTATCCCTGATGTGAAAATAATTATTATTCAGCATTCTGAGCTATCCATCAGTTAATGCATGTAATGCATGGTTACTGTTTCTTAAAGGGAAGGATTGCCATCACAATTCAAATTACCATCAATCTGTCAGAGTGTCAAAATACCATCATTCGGATGGAAGATCAGTTGTATTCTGAATTGAAATGTGACCAGTGACTGCTGTTTTAAACTTAAAGTCCACGTTTTTCCTTTTAGGTCTGTTCCTTGATCTCTACTGCATCTACTGCACCCTTCCAATTTAGGCAATACACTGAAAATCAACTTTCCCCACCTTGTCACCCAACTGAGCACTCCCTTCCTTTTGTATTGAGCTTTTTGTTATTGTTAGGTTTAGGCTCAATAGATGTGTCATCACTCTATCCCCTCTAAAGTTATTAATGTAAAAAAAAATCACTATGTTTTGACTCCGTGGATATTTGCCCACTTCATTGCCCCATCCCAGAATAATCAAATAAATTTAAAGTGTATGTTTTCACCACCATGACACTGCATGTCCTTCAGGTAATTGCAGTACAGTATGCTCAATGGTGTCTTTCATTAGTGACCTTTAAAGTAAGAGTGAATATGCAGCCTTCCGAATGACTCTTGAAAGCTGCAGTTAATTGTATCACAGATATCTAAAGTGGACATGGAGACATGGGTCTGAAAACTAGTACTTGTTGAATTTAATTGATCATTTCAGAGGAAGAGGGAGCAATAACACTGATAAGACCAGATTTTCAGGGAAAAGGACTTTGGGGTTATCATAGCTGACATCATCAACAACACTGCACAATGCAGTAAAAGGCATATGAGAAAGCTAGCAGGATGCTAATGAGCATAGGTAGGGCCTTTACTGGCAGAAGGAAGAAAGTGACCTTGCCCCTCTATAGGTCTTTGCTAAGGCAACACCTAGAGTACTGTGGGCACTTCTGGAAACCTCACCCAAAATGGACAGTGACCATTTAGAATCAGTCTAGGGTAGGGCAACCAAAATGAAACATGGGCAGCAAGAGACGACCTACAGTATGGCAGAAGACTTTCTGACCTGAATATATACTCACTGGAGTTCAGAAGGAAAATGGTAAATATGACTTTGAAAAAGCTTTTTTAAGAGTGAAATGCATTAGGGCAAGTATTACTTTTGTTGCTGGGATTGTCTGTTGCACTTTATGCCTTGCACTATTAGCATATTCTGCACAGTGAATTGCTTTTTTGCACTACTGCTATATCCTGCTGTAAATTGCCTACTTTTATCCATTAATAAAGAGAACATATGATGGAATGAACCTATGGATTGCAGTGCTTGTGCTGAAGGTACTGGAGATTTTATCAGTTTACAGATGTAAACTCAACACATACAGATGCCAGTTTATTTTCTTTGAACTTTGTTACCATCTCTAACCAGGCACTGTTTCTTCCTTGGATGTGTTGCTTCCTCAGTGACTGTTTGTTCTTGCATTCTAGTGTAATTACAGTTGTATAGGGTTGAGGGGAAGAATATCACTGTTCTGTGGCTGAATTAAGGCTGTGCCTGGGAAACTTACTTAGATACAGTACTGTGGTGTATGGATCGAAAAGTTTTAGTTTGCAACTTATCATTTGCTGGGCAGTTAAACAGTTTATTTCAGGTATATAACTTGTAGTTTTGATTTTCAGGGGTCATATAGACGTATTCTGAGTGTAGTCAGTGGTGTTGGCAGGATTACTGTGGGAAAACAAGCTTGCTGAATTGGGATACTGGGCTGATTATTTTCCACCGCTAATGCCATCCCACCTACTCCACTCGTTTTATCATCTGAGAAAAATCGCCAGAATCAAGCACCTCATTCCATCTGGCGATCTGCCAACTTTGAACCATGCCTTAGTGACCTCACACCTGGACTATTGCAACTCGCTCTACCTTGGGCTTCCGGGGGTTGATATCCACCGCCTTCAGCTGTTGCAGAATTCTGCAGCTCGAGTACTTACAGGTACTCCTAGAACATCACATATTACTCTGGTGCTACGGGATCTGCACTGGCTTCCAGTTCAGTGGCAGATCACCTTCAAAGTTGGATTACTGACTTTTAAAGCCCTACATGATCTGGGCCCTGACTACCTGAAAGATCTCCTGATTCCTTACCTACCAGTGAGGTCACACCGCTCAGCCAATGAGGGGTTGCTAGAGATCCCTAGGGTCACACTGAAATCAGCTGGTGCCCGGGCTTTTATGTGTGTGGCACCAACCCTTTGGAATTCTCTACCACATCAGATAAGGGAGTCTTCGACCATGCAGAGCTTTAAACAGGTGCTTAAATCCTTCTTATGGAATAAGGCATGTGGCCTTGATAAATGTTTGGTACTTGTTCTTAACAGTTTTTATATTATTGTCTGTTTGTTCTGTTTGTATTTAATCTTTTTGGAATGCACCTTGGTTTTGGAAAGGCGCAATATAAATAAAGTTTATTATTATTATTAATATCATCCAGATTTATTGACTCCCACTGTAGAGATACTTCCTGGTGTGCAGGGAAGCATACTAAGGGAATACTGTTAATAACCGACACATTTAGGTCTATCTGCAAAAGTATCAGAAAGGTGACCCTATACAAAGATTGAGTCTGCTTTAAAACACAAAGGAAAACAGGGAGGGACAATCAATAATTTATAATGGCCTAGATACAGGCAGGAAAGATAGGTGAAATAGAGTACTCAGGCATGATGTAAGGAGTGGTGCAGTGGGTGTGGGGCAGCAGTATTCAGGAGAATGTTCTGGAAACTGCAATGATGCCCTGTATGCAGGCACCTATTTGAGCAGAGCTAGCCAGTCTCCAGGGCAAGCTGGCAGGATTACTGAGGACCTTCACCCCCACCCAGAGACTACAATGGCCCCAGCCTGCATCCCAATGGATTCCTCGACAGAGGGCTGGATGAACTAAGGTGGTCTCAGAAAGGCTGAGGAAGGGGGGTCCAAGACACAACCCCAATCCAGTCCTACTCAAGAACTTATATGATGTCTGACAGGAGAAGACAACTCCCCAAAAGGGAAGCCAGAGTTGAGACCAATGAGCATGTGCAGGTCACCCAGGAGGGCAACCAGTGGGTGTGTAGAAATGAAAGAAAGGAACCCAAGAAAATGAGGAAACTACTCCTGGTGGGGGACTCAGTTGTGTGGGGAATGGAATTGGGTACAGGACATTGGTAGGAGAGTGAGAGAGAGATCAAGTGCCTTCCAGCATGCACTGCTAGGAGGGAGGGGGAGCGAATCCCAGGGATCACTAAAGCAGTGGCTAGGGGGGGGCTGGAGGTTATTGTCCACCTGGAGACAAGTGACCTATCCAGTGAGAGGGTAAACACTGATGAAGTACAGGAGGACTTCAGGCAGCTGGGAGAGCACCTTAGAAATGAAGCAGACTCAGTAACTTTTTGAGAGGTGCTTCCAGTCAATGGCAGTGGGGAGGCTAGCAATCTCCATATTAGAATCTTCAGTGAGTGGTTATAGGGCTGGTGCAGGGAGAAGGTATATGTCTTCACTGGAGACTGGAAACTCACCTGGAGCAATGTGGCCCTGAACGCTGCTGATGGGCTGCATCTGTCCAGGAAGGAGAAAACAGTCCTTAATGAATGGTCTAATGACTTCATTGCAAAACATTTAAACTAGCTGAGGGGTGGTCAGCAGTAGCAGGGAGGCCCTAGCAGCCCACCCTCACAAGTTAGAGTAGCCAGAATTGGGGGACAAGAAGGCAAGTTGCAGACAGTAACATCAGTAACTGGCATAAAGGGGAATGCAGAACAAGGAAGGTAGGGGAAAAAAGGAGATCGGTGTTGAGGGGAAAAGCAGGAGAGCAAAGATATGAACTGAGGGAAGATAGGCAGCCAGACATGGAAGGCCATGATTAGAAATGCATACAGCCTGGGAAATAAATTCCCAGCCCTGGAGGCATTGCTAGTAGAGGCAGACCTGGACATTGCAGCAATAACAGAGATTTGGTTCACTGCAACCCATGGCGGGGAGGTAAATGTCCTGGGGCATGCTACATTCAGGAGGGATGGGGTGTAAAAAAAGGTGGCCATGTACATCAGTGAGGGTATAAAGGCAACAGAGGTACAATGTAGGCAGGGGGAGGCAGAGGCACTGTTGGTTACCCTTGAGTCTGACAAGGGCACATCAATCCATACAGGGGTGATATACAGGCCTCCAACACAGAGGGAAGAGATGAATAGAGATCTAGTTGAAGAAATAAATGAGATGGCAGTAAAGGAGAAAGTACAGCTGCTGGGTGATTTCAATTTAGCAGACATGAATTGGACCATCCCAGTTGCTGCCTCAGCCAGGAGCAGAGACATTGTGGATTCCCTCCAGGAGGCCGACCTCATGCATGTAGTGCTTGAGCCCACCAGGAACAGGGCAATCCTGGACCTATTACTGACAAACAGTGACAAAATCAAAGAAGTCAAGGTAGAAGTTCATCTGGGGTTCAGCGACCACCACATAGTGTAGTTTTGCTTGGGGGACAAGGGCACAGTCCAGTAACACAAAGGCAAGAGTCTTGGATGTCAGGATGGCAGACTTTGATAAGATGGAGAGGTGTATCAAAGAAGCACTGGCAAACAGGTGGGTAGGAAGGAGGGGGTTAGGCCCAGTGGGAACACATAAAAGGAGCCATGGGGTGATAACAAACCAATGTATGAGGGTGATAACCAAAGCAAGAGATGGAGGAAACCACTATGGTTCTCAAAAAATGTGGTAGAGAAGGTAAGGGCCAAAAGGGTGGGATTCAGGAAATATAAGGAGACTCAAAAGGAAGAAGACAAGGAGGAGTAACTAAAGTGTCTTAGGGAAGCAGGGAAGGCTGTAAGGAGAGCAAAGGCAAGGATGAATGAAAAATTAGCACAGATGGTGAGAAAAGGGGACAAGACTTTTTTTGGTACATAAGTGAAAGAAAGAAGGCCAGGGGAGGGATTGTAAGGCTCAGAGGGGAGCAGCAGAAGTGTATGGAGGGAGACATTGAAAAGGCAGACATACTGAATAAATACTTTTGCTCAGTATTCACTGAAGAAGGGAAGGGACAAGGACCACAACTGGGCAAAATATACAAAGAGAGGGGAGGTCCATTTTTAGTGGAGAGTCCTGGAGGAACTCGCAATGCTAAAGGTGAACAAAGCAATGGGACAGATGGCATACACCACAGAATATTAAAGGAGCTACAGTGGGAGATAGCAATGTCAGTGGCAACCATGTTTACAGAGTTTCTCAACACAGGGGTGGTTCCTGAGAACTGGGGGACAGCACATGTAGTCCCTCTTCCCAAAAATGGTAGCAGGGAGGAGTCGGGAAATTATAGGCCAGTCAGCCTCACATCGGTAGTGGATAAAATCATGGAGGCACTGCTTAAAGAAAGAATAGTGGGAAACTTGGAATCCAACAGTGCTCAAGACCCAAGGCAGCATGGATTCACAGCAGACAGGTCATGTCCAACAAATCTGATAGATATTTTAATTGGGTTACAAAGGAGGTGGATCGGGGGGAACACTGGACATGGCCTACTTTGATTTTAGCAAGGTCTTTGACATCATCCCACAAAAAAGACTGGTAAGCAAGATGGGTAGTCTGGGCATGAGTCTCAAAGTGGTGAACTGGGTTAGGAACTTGCTATCAGAGAGGAGGCAGAGGGTGGTGGTAAATGGGATCAAATCTGGGGAAAGGTGGATGACAAGCGGGGTGCCTCAAGAGTGAGTATTCGGGCCAGTACTGTTTAATGTATACATTAGTGACATAGCAGAAGAACTGGAAGGAATGGTCTGCCCATTTGCAGATGTCACTAAGATCTTCAACAGGGTAGATACTCTGGAAAGGGTGGAGAAAATGAGGCAGGACCAAAGGAAGCTGGAAAGCTGGTCCAAGGCATGGCATCTGAGATTTAATTCCAAAAAGTGCAAAATAATGCACCTGGGATGCAAGAACATTGGGGAGAGCTACCAGATAGGGATGAGTTGCTGACAGTCACCAAGGAAGAAAGGGATCTGGGGATTATCATTTTGGACAACCAAAAGGTGTCTAAGCAGCTTACAAAGATTGCAGTAAAGGCCAGTGGCATGCTTGGGGACATAGGCATAGGTATAACTAGCAGAAGAAGGGGTGTGGTGACTCTGCTGTATAAAACACCGGTAAGGCCTCACCTGGAGTATTGTGTATAGTTCTGGAGGCTGCATCTTTGTAAGAACATAGACTGGGTGGAGATGGTCCAGAGAAGGGCGACAAAGATGATACATGGCTTGCAACAGAAAACATATGAGGAGAGATTGAATGACCTTAAATATGTACTCACTGGAGGAAAGGTGGGATCGGGGAGGCATGATAGAGACTTTCTAGTGTCTTAAAGGCATAAACAAGGTACAGAGGGCAACATCTTTCAATATTAGAGATGTACAAGAACAAGGTGACATGATATGAGATTGGAAGAAGGCAGGGTATGGGGGTATGTGAGGACATTTTTCTTCATTAAAAAGGATGGTGGACACATGAAACAGTCTGCCACAGGTGGTGGTGGGAGCAAATACTGTGGGGGTTTCAAAAATGCATCAGACAAGCATAAAGGAACCCTTACTGTGGGAAGGAAAGAAGATAGCCGTTGACTAAGTAGGGTCAAAGGCTGCAAACAAGGATAAGTGTGTGGGCAGAATAAATGGGCCTAGTGGTCCTTATCTGCTGGCAATTTCCATGTTTCTATGTTTCTATCAATTGTAGAGAGACAGAACAAATGTTTAGATCTAAATCAAACCCAGACCCCTCCCAACTACTGCTCTGGTTCTCTGCCATCATGCTGTCATTCTAAATGGTGAGGTTAATGTTTTCTAGACAAGAACTTTATTTTAAGCACGCCCTATATTGAGTGTAACCCTCTCTCCACTGACAGCTGCAGTGGAGTTTTGTAACTAGATCTCTGCCAAGCTGAAGTTATGCTTCCCAATCAGTTGCATTCAAACCTAAACAAGCCTCAAAGTCCCATTCAGAACTGATTAAGTTGACTTCAACATAGAAGGAACAGTTAGATTCTGAATGTCTCCTTCAAACCGTGATGAATCCCTATCACTGACATCAACAATGCCATCTAACAAATTCTGTCATACTACATAAATTGTAGTTAGAAAGAACAAACAGCTATAATAGAATCAAACACAGGCCCCCTCCCAATTAAGGCCCTGGTGTTCAGCCATTGTTCTATCATTCCACACTTTGAAGGATAACTGAATTTGAAACATTTGGGCTTATGAATTAGGGATACCACAGGAAAAAAAAATGTTGTACATGTAGATGCATTCATTTCAGCACATTGAATAGTACTTACAAAACAGTATACAGACACACACACACACACACACACACACACACACACGTATCACAGTATTTACACCTAATGTGTCATTGAAAACATAGGTCCACACATTCAAAGGAGATGCACTGCTCAAAATGCAGATGTGTGGCACATCTCAGAAAATGTGCAGAAGCACAATATTTGAAAGGGAGAGATGCATCATGCATTTCTGAATGCGTGATCACACAGACATAATGTATGAGGTGCAAAAAAAGGGTTTGGGTACATGAATATGCCACACATTCATATAGGCAGACAAAAGGATAGCCTAAATTGGCCAGCCACCCACAGAAAGCCCAGAGAACTTCAGGCAGGCCATCCTGAAACAGCCCTTGGAGGTGCACCAGGATGTGTTCCAGGTCCCCCATACACAGCAGTCATGTCAGGACAGAAATACCCAAAGTCACAGGTGCTGCACACCACAGGCACTGCCCAGAGAGCCACCCCCCCACACTGCACACATGATGTAGACACCCAGTTGCCACATATCAGTTTTGTCATGGTCCCCCCAGCACATCAGTGAAGCAGATAGCCACACTGCAGCACATGTGCCAGCAGCCATGGCCTGCACCCATCTGACCTGCAGGGCGCCACCCAGTGGTTGCTTGCACCCAGGGTGATATCTGGGGAAACGGTGCCCAGGTAGCCTGGTAGTATGTGTGGCAGTCTGGCATAGGCCAGGGACTGACCTGTGGCACATACCGATGGTGGAACTCCATAGGTGCGCACAGGTGGGACCCACCCACTTGACTACCTGGTCACCCTTTGCACACTCCCATTCCTTGCAGTTATCACCATGTTCCTCTCATATGGGGGTGTGTGGGGCACTGCAGGTGACTGTACACTGCATACAGAGCTGGTGTATCACGTGCATGTGGGGTACTGATCAGACTGTGTCACCCTGTTCCCTCCCCTGTTGGTTGTGCAGGTGGGCCCCTGTGGCCACTGTCCAGGTGATCTCCCTGTACTCCAGTCCAACGCTGTACATGGCTATGGGTAATAGCACAGTACCCAAGCCAATGCAGTCCCCCCCCACCCACACACAAACATTCCTTCACACTTGCCTGTTAGGCTGCCATACCTCCTGTTCATCTTTGTATGGTGGTGGGGCAGCCCTGCAAAGCTGGAACTGCGCATGCATGGGGTATGCAAATGGCCTGAATACAATCCAATAATGAGTTGTGCATGTGGAGAATGGGCTCAGAATATGCAATGAGGTCATGTAAATATCCTGGCTAAATATTGCAGTTTTGAGCATTGCGCATGTGGCCACCTATCACACATTTCCCTATGCTCTGCATAGTGCTCAGGTCACCTGCAGCACCGAGCATCTCCCACTGCATGATAGCACATGTTCAGAATATTCAGCCAGACATGCATGATCACATATCATGGGGCATCTTCTGAATATACCAATATTTTGTGCCAGTGCATCTCTGTTGTGCAGCACAGGCACTTGCACAATGCTGCCTGGGACTTTAAAATAGGGGCCTATAGTGATTTGTACTGGTAGGGATGTGCCAAAACACTTTTTAGCCCAGAAAACTTTAATAGACCGAATTTTAGCATGCCATACTTCATTGTGGAAACTGTTTTAGTTTTCATAGACATACAGTACATACTCCCCCAAATCATGTACAAAATGTAGAGGAGAAGATCATATTCTAGTTTCAAGACCTGCAGTATAACCCATCCTTCCCCTACAATTAATCTACAGTACTTTTTGTCAGATACTGTATATACTGTAGAAGGGAGCAAAAATCATAGAGTACCAATGAAAGTTTTCATTAGCTTCTCTTTACTCTTATGGCCTGCAAGCACTAGAAATTGTTGTTTGTATGTGCAACCACCTGCACAGTGCAGAATCATATTATTGAAATAGAAAAACATTTTCTTAGTCAAAAACAGAAAGAGAATCCTTCTGATTCCCCCTTTCAAACTGGATAATGGATATACCACACTTAGTAATCTCAGATCCATTAGGTTCAGGCACCATTAAGGTAGTATTCACAACACTGTGTGGAAAAGTAATCATAACCTAGTGGGCACCACATATGCTTTTAAAATTCCCAAGTGTTTCTGGATTTAAAACAATTCCCAGTTCAAAGGAACAGACATTTCAGAAAAATATTTAAAACAATCACTTCACGGCCTCCATTAGGACCCCACATGCAGATGTTTCTTATTTTGATAAGGGGCAATTTCTATTCATCAGTTTCAGGAATATGAGATTCTATTATCAAGAAAGAGAGTGAAAATAATATAGCAAATTCAATCTCTTTTTTATGTTGATAGTGCTCTAATTCCCATTCTACCGTTTCTGTTTTCTATGTAACCTATTTTCATTTTCGCTGTTCCCTTTCAATTTGTAAAGTCGTCCATATTTTTTTAAAGGTTTTACACTCAGCAATAAAGTCTACAATGTTTTGCTCTCTGTCCTCCATATAAGCTGTTCTACCAGTAATACCTTCCTTCTATGCTGGAGGTGTATTTCTGGTTTTTGGTGAAGTTGGCATGATTTTGGCTCTTCTTCTTACTGCAAACAAATACTGACACTCCAGAGATGAGACTGAGCTCAATTTGTTTGCTTTGGATAGGAAAATAGCTTTCCATCGCATTCTTCCATTATATGGGGACAGTATTGTCTAGTGGCTAGAGGCACAGCTTGAGACCCAGGGGACTGCAGGTTCAGTCTCTGCCAGATCCAAACAGTATCAAATACTCACCTGTCTGAACATGGCACATCAGTTAATCTGCCAGTACTTTAATCCACCTAGCTGCAGAAATAGCTAAAAGCAGGACACCACTGTAAATGAGATGTTGCATCTTAGCTGTGCCAGCCTGTGTAATTAAGTAATTTGTTTAAGAAAATGCAGGAAAGTCTAACTTGTGCTTTCATTTCAAAGAACTAGGTGGTATAAAACAAGTAATTAAACAGAGAATACAATAAGCAAGACTGAAGAATTCAATATGCTTTTTAATCTGTTTGTCTTCTAATCCTGGATGTTCCTGACATGGGGTCATAATGTCACAGACAATACTGCGCACATTAAGACTGCACAGCAAGGAACAGCATGCAGCAACAACTGAAAGCTGTTCTTTTGTTTTGCGGGTCCCCCCGCACCACTCATGTGTGAGGCTTTGCTCCCCACACCAATCTGGAACTCATATAATTATCTCCGAAGAGGTGTGGACACTGGGGGTAAGAAAAAGTAAATAAAAGTAGGAGATTCCCTAGCAGGGAATCAAAGCGCAATCCCCCAACCCTTGCACTGCAGGATCGGGTGCTTTAGCCACTCCACCATGGGTGCAACTCATCCAAGCACCTGACCGGCAGTGGCAACATCCACTTCCTCCTTCCTGGTGAGCGACAGGTGGTAGCGACATTATTGCATCACTGATATTCCTCTGTCATTCAAATCCCCTACTTGCTACCTGCAAAGCACTCTTGCTATGCACAGGTTAGTGTGCACGATTATGACCCAGTCTCGATGTGCCTCATCCCCATCAACCAGATGAAAAACATACATATGTAGAGTTTATGTAAAAGCATTAAACATGCTGGCTAAATGTTTGATGTAATGATTTTAGCAAAAAACAGGTGCTTGATTCATGTAGTATTTATAATGTCAACCAGCTGACTGTTGTCTAAAACTTCCACTTTTTTGCTGCAGACTGAAATAGCATAATTAATGGTTTATAAGCAGACCTAACTGAGTTGAGCCAACAATAGCATTCTGCACTTTCATTTGAGAGGCCTGGGATCATGTCCTGAGACTAGCTGCCAGGTCCAATGCTGATCTAGTCTTGGATATATGGCAGAGGAAGTGCATTCAGCCATGGGGAGGAGGTGGTGTGTATCATGCAATTCAAGCACTTTCTTCAGTAACCGAGTAAAGCAGTCTTTATATTTATGGGTGATTACTTAATGCTGGCACTGCCCCCAGAAGTGGTAGTACCAACATGGCAGCAGCAATACTAGAGTGATGGGAGAGACTTAAAGGGACACTGCCAACCCCATTTGGCCTCAAAGTGGCCATAGTTTAAAAAACACATTTTAGGATTGTTCTCATTCTATAGAGAATGCTGATGTACTGTAGTTGGTTGTTTAATTCAGACTCCTTTTTCCATTTAAAAAGTAAAAAACTGAGTGGCAACCATACTGGTGTTACCACAGCAAAACATGTTTGTTTACATTTCTTAACTAACTACAACTGCATTTTTTCTGGACTCAGGAACACCTCCAACACTTAGTGGTGGGCGTAGTGGCCACAATTTGCTCTGTGAAGTGATTCACAGAGTAATGCAGAGTCTGTGAAGTAGTCTGCAACGAGAAGCAGAGTACTTTGAGTCATAATGAAGAATGCGAAGTCCATTGAAACCAATGACTTCACATTATTCTGCCTTCCCCAAACCACTTCTCTACCAATTTTAAGGTGAAGTAACATTGAAATCAATGTACTTGGCATCACTTTGCCTTGTTATTGAGCTTCAAGGTGAATTTTGCAGTGCTTCATGGGATTGCAGGTCACATAGGCTCTAGATTGTTCTGCAAGGCCTCAGTTCTGTGTAGTGTGTGTGCAGTGGAAGATGGAGACAGTTTCCTGGCAGAGCTCTGCAATTCAAATCTTCAAAAAGTTGTTAAAAAAAGCCTTTTTGAGACATTTTGTTTGCTCAAAATTTAGTACATCGATTGTAGGAAACCTTCCTGTGTCCATATCATTGAGTGTTTATTGTTTGTGTGTGGAATTTGAATGTTAATTTAGAACATTCAGTCTGTGTACTGACAGACACGTGAAGTGTGCTTTGGGGGAGGGGCACCTCTGTGGTGGAGGTAGTTTAAAACTGGGAGAAAAAGGCAGTCTTTCTGTTTTGGTTATATTTTCTTGTATAACTGTGTTAATGTACACACAGTAATATTTTCAGTAATTCTTGATTTTTTTTTTGTTGATTGTTGTGGTACAGCAGTGCATAATTTCAGTTTGTTTAAAATATTTGGTTATATCACTGAAGTTTTCAGTTTGCTATGCATTACTTGTAGCATTACTCAGGCACATTTTATTGTGCTACAGAGTAATTGCAGCAGTGTGAACCTGCTATCCACTGCACCTGCATTCATATTTATGACTGTGGGCAGAACCTTCAGGAGTATTGCATGTACAAAAGGATTGATGTCATGTTTTCTGTCTGTGGAACTGACTGAAGGTGTAAATAGACTCCTCAACTTTACCCTCTTCCAAGAAATGTTTTCCACCCTCAAATAAATACGCTTTCATGTAAGTCTATGGTTGCAGGGTACTATTTTCTTTCTTAAATGGGTGGTACAAGAACTGAAACCTGAGTAGTGGGAGGCAGCATTGTTTTCTTTGGGGGGAAGTAAGATCCACCCCACCTCCACCCAAGAAACTCCAAAAGGTCCATTCCACCTTTTTTTTATTCTTGTGGGTCGGGTATGAGGTGGATCTATCATCGTGAAAGAAGACTCGCATGTTTGGGATGTGGACCAAGGAACAGAATAACAAGTCTGTGGAGTCCCTGCATTTTGTTAAGGACTAGAACAGGAGATACCTAAAATGCCTTCAAACTGACTTAAAACCCCTTGGAACAAATGATTATCAGAGTCACCTGGTGTCTCAAAATGAAAGACTAAGAAGTGTCTAAAAACTAAGAAAAATAGCTTTCAGATATTTCTTAAGCATTTATATACTAAAAACAAAGTTCAGCTTTTGGGATTAACACTATTTGTTTACCATTTTCTATCTATCTATATATATAGTTTATCTTTTTTAGTAGTTTCAAAATCTTGAAAGCATTGGTGTTACTAATGCATTTAGAAATACATGTTTTTAATTGTCTTTATAGATAACCTTGAAAGCATTGATGTTACAGAACTAATGCATTTAGAAATACATTTTTTAATTGTCTTTACAGATAAATCATGCATGTTCATGTGAGGGCACATTTTTTGGGGGGGGGATTCAAATTATTTTAATCATGCACACAGTACTTGGTAAAAACAGTCTGTGATTAAGTGTATTTTTCTTTTTAAAGGAGTAGTCCACCCAGAATGTGCAAAAAACATGTGTTATGTAGAGTGTTTTGACATGTATGTTAAATCCTAGTGTGTCCTTATCTTTGTCTGCTATTAGGAGTTTTTCCTAAATTAGCTTGCTAGCTATATGGTGGTTTTATGACCCCAAGGGATCTCCATAACAAATAGTTGTATTGGCTTTCTTTCTCCTACAATGCCCCCTGTCTCATGTGACAGTGATGTAGCCCTGCACTTAGATTTAGCATGTGTACTGCTTTAAAATTAGTTTAGCAACAGCAGAGCCTTGTAACTGTTCTTATCCAGGGAGCACAAATGTCAATTTGACTGGGTGACCAAAGTAGTAGATCAGGGAGGGGCTGTGGACATGGCCTACCTAGACTTTAGGAAGGCATTTGACACAGTCCCACACAAAAGATTAATATGCAAGTTAGCCAGCCTGGGAGTGGGTCCCAAGATGACAGCCTGGGTAAAGAATTGGCTGGAGAATAGGACACAGAGAGTAATAGTAAATGGAGTCCACTCAGAAGAAAGGAGGGTTACTAGTGGGGTACCGCAGGGTTCAGTATTAGGACCGGTCCTCTTCAATGTCTTTATAAGCGACATTGCAGAAGGACTGGAAGGAAAAGTATGTCTCTTTGCAGATGACACTAAGATCTGCAACAGAGTTGATGCACAGGTGGGGTGGAAAGGATGAGAAAGGACTTGGCAAGGTTAGAGGAATGGTCAAATGTATGGCAGCTTAGATTCAATGCTAAGAAGTGCAAGGTAATGCACCTGGGAAACAAAAACCCAGGGGAAGAGTACACAATGGGGGGTGAGATACTAACAACAACAAAAATGGAAAGGGACCTGGGGGTAGTCATATCAGATGACCTAAAGACGGGCAAGCAATGTGAGAGGGCAGCAAGGAGGGCTGGGGGGATACTGGGATGCATAGGGAGAGGCATCACCAGTAGAAAACAGGAAGTTATTATCCCTCTGTACAGACAGCTGGTGAGACCCCATCTGGAGTATTGTGTGCAGTTCTGGAGACCCAATCTCCGCAAAGACATAGACAGGATGGAAGCTGTCCAGAGGAGGGCAACTAAAATGGTGCAGGGTCTGCACGGAAGACATATGAAGAGAGACTTAAGGAGCTTAATATGTATAGCCTCGAGGAAAGAAGGGAGAGGGGGGACATGATAGAAACGTTCAAGTACCTCAAGGGAATCAACAAAGTCCAAGAGGGTAGCATCTTTCAAAAAAGAGGTGTGCAAGAACAAGAGGCACAATTTGAAAATAGAGGGGGCGCTCAGAGGTAATTTAAGGAAGTATTTTTACAGAGAGGGTTGTGGATGCATGGAGCGGCCTTCGAAGGAGGTTGTGGAGTCAAAATCAGTGGTGGAATTCAAGCATGCATGGGATAGTCATAAGGCAGTTCTGGGGGATGGGGGTAGGAAGAAGTAGGCTGCTGGTTAACTAGGATCTGCAGCTTATCCAGTAGGTAGGGAAATGGGCAGACTGGGTGGGCCAAGCGGTCCTTATCTGCCGTCAAATTCTATGTTTCTATGTTTCTATGTTTCTGACAGCAAGCTAACTGGGGTTTCTGTAAGACAACAGCTACTAAATAGCTATAATTCACTATTTTTGTTTTCTCTGTGCATCAGGTCTAGCTAGCAGGAGTGTTTTAACATCAAAAACACACATAATGAATTAAAGCTATTTAGCAGCTGTTTTCTTACAGAAACCCCAGTTAGATAACTTTCAAGTACAGTATCTGTTAAACTAACTGTTTATATTCTACTGAATTTTCTTACAGGAAAACTGCATGTTAAAATCAGGAATATATGTATTATTACCAGTTTTGGGTTCTCACTTCAATCCAGTGTTTTGTTTCTGCCTTTGCTGTTAGAGGAGTTTTTCTAATTTTCCCTGGGCATTTTATGACGTCTGGGGGCTGTCATTCAAGTTTGTTTTATTGCATCTTCTCCAAGTTAGTCTTCACAGCGTACCCTTTGGTTTGATGTCTAATAGCCCCTACAGTGGGCCAGTGTCTTGTTACAGTGTCTTGCTTAGCCACAGCAGAGAAGAAACACTGCAGCCAGGATTAACAGTGCTATACAATATGCTATAGAAACTTACATGCTTAAACACACACACACACACACACACACACACACACACACACATACACACACACCCCAAGCAGAACACAGCTGGATAAGGTACCAGTATTTAGGAAACTTGTCATACTTACCCAGAGTCTAGCAACGTGAATCCTGGCTGTGACAATAGGTGTTTACAACAGAATGATAACAACCACATTTGCTTCACTTGCAAATAGGTAGGCATTAGTGTCTAATTTCTGTTTGACTTATTGTAGGTTACACATAGAATCTGAAAAATTCATAACGTGCTGTATTGCAATTCAATGAACTGATAAATGGTTCTTTTACAAATTAATTTTTCCTGACCATGGATATACTAAAACAAAAAGTTTTCAACAAAATGTTTTTAAATAAAGAGTTTCACTCACAGCAGCAGAAAAAGCATGTTGGCATTAAAAGCTTAGTGGCATGGATGTAGAGGTACCAGATTTAAGCATGACTTTGGTAGAGGATTAATTGTGACTGGGGAGTGAGGGAGAGAGTGAGTCTTGATATATGTAGCATAATGGTTTCTGAAACTTCAACCTGCAATGGGTTAGACTCTGCAGCCATCTGTACAATATATCACTAAGCCATATGCAGTGTGGTATGGGTAAAACCCAAATCACCAGACCAGGACCAGTGCTGTAAAATCTGCACTGGGCACAGCTAGTGCAAATATTGCTGATCCAGTGGATCAAATAAATACGTGCAAATAAATACATAAATAAATATTCGACTTTGCCTTGTGCTTCAACCCACACCAGGAGTGAGGTTATTACATGATAACACACACTCTGTCATGTCTTATTGCTAAAATATATCCTTTCTTAATGTACTATACTTTGATTGAGTTAGTGTATGCAACAGCCTACATGTGAACACTCTGGGCTTCTCTTTGACTCCTGATGTCTATTTGCTTTAGCTATTGTATATTGTTTGAACTGATTTGGTCTTCTTGAGGCGGTGCCTGTGTGACTAAACTATGTAATCTGTTTATCTACTGCTACCCATGTATCTCCAATGAATGTGTGTTATAACTGTCTGCTCTCTGAGCCATTGTTTTTGGACTTGTTAACTGTGTTGTTTTGTATTAGTTTCGACGAGGTGCCTTTGTAAATGAGTATCTGACTCAAAGGTTTGTAAATCTGATATTTTTTAAATAAATAAATAAATGTTTATGTTTAAGCCCATGAAACACCCTTATCTAGTTAATGCATTCACAGTCATAGTGGCTCTGCCAGAGCTTGTTTGTACTGTTTTATGGTATCTTTGCTGGTAGTGGACAGTTGCTGCCATGCACTACCCCCACCAACCAGCAAAAGGTATTCTTTCCAAATTTAGATTTGTTCACCTGTGAGCACTGGGTAGGTGTTGTGCCTTTGCATCTGCATCTCTTGAGTGCACAGTGCAATCTTAATCTGTCCAAGCATCTGCATCTCCTTAGGGCCCAGTCTCCATCTGTAACTGAAGTCACAGTTGTTTGTTTGGTTTCCCTTCAGAATACTGGTGTGTGGCATATCTCTGCATGAACATTGTACTCATTTATGTGCATTTTTAAGTCAGGGCAATCATCATGAGTCACTCACAATACAAATCTCATTCTTCATCTTCATAATCACAATTCCTGAATCATACAACTGTAAGTTTTTTTATAGTCAGTTCCATGTAAGCCTGTTTCGTAGTATCTCGGGTCTCGGCTTCAATCAGCATTGTACTAGATGATATATATATATATATATATATATATATATATATATATATATATATATATATATATATATATATATATATATATATATATATATGAAATGAATATGAACATTTAAGGTCAGCTCAGGTTCTGTGAAAACCATGATAGTGCCACATACATTAACTTACCAAGGGTAGTATTGGTGACCACACACAGAGGGCATCCTTCCTGTTGAGGGTCAGTGCAGCAGACATTGGACAACCAACAGCATTATCACATCATCATGGATGGTTAACTCAATGGTCAGGTCATCCTTCTAGCATATCATTTGGCAAGACATTGTGCATCAGCCCAGTCAGGTCAAGAAGCATTACATGAAATTCCAAAAGCAGCAGCAGGGGACATACTGTAGTTCTTATTGGAGTGTGTGCATGTATGACTGAGTGTAGCATGAATTACTACTCTTTCTCTTTTATGTTCTCATTTCTCTTCAATGGGAGACAGGAATTTTCTGGACAAATGACAGTAGCATTCTGGAGATGCATCATTAATTCTGGTGACTGTGTGTGACCACTGCACGCATGACTTAATGCTCCATTAATTCTGGGAGACTTTGCATTTCTTGTTATGCTCTCATTTTGCTTCATCAACACTGCAGAATTTTATGAACACAAGGCAGTAGCATTTTGGGTATGCATATTAATTCTGGTGACTGTGTGTGACCGCTGCACACATGATTGAGTGCACTATTAATTCAGGGAGACTTTGCATTTCTTTTTGTGCTCTCATTTCGCTTCGTCAACACTGGAGAATTTTCTGGACACAAGACAGTAGCATTTTGGGGATACATATTAAATTCTGGTGACTGTGTATGTGGGGTCTGCCAATATTGTTGTCAATTTGACTTACTTCACATTAAGGTGGAATGACAATGTGACGTAATAATTACAAGGCGAAGTGAGCATTTCATATTGGCCACTCCATGTAGCAGAATGACAAATTGAAGTGCCCACTTCATGGGCACTTCACCGGCAAAATTTAAATTCACTGCATCTCTACCAACACTATGTAGCTACTCATTATGCAGTGGGGAAGATGAGATTATTACAACATTAATGAATTTTAGAGAAGGTAAGCAGTTATAAAATGTGAGTTTTTACCTAGAACTAATATGATGCAAAAAAAGGTTGACATGGTCTCTTTAAAGAGAAAAATGATTGACCAAACACTGTGTCATTCCCTTACTCAGGTAGTGTTGGTGGGGAGGGGGCAACTGAGTACTCCAGGGCTGAGAGAAATGAATGCAAGGCAAATTGTAGGATCAACCAAAGAAAAATTCTGGGCATTAATCAGTACAACTGTACCACCCTACACAGATATGGCACTGGGTCAGAACAGTGCTGACAATAATAATGCAGTCAAGGAAAAGGCTGTAAAAAATAGTGCCAAGTTCATTTTTATGGTTGGGCTCTGCCAAAGCACATCCCCACATGGGGGAATGTGCCCCCGCACTCTCCGCACTGAAGGATTCTTACTCTGGTGGGGAGGGTAGTGGGTCACCAAGAAAGTTGAAATTTGTGGGGCCATTGAATATTGTTTCTAAGGCCCCGTAAAAAAAAAAAAAGAAGTAAGTCTCAATGAAGGAAAGGTTTTGGAGACCAGGATTAGAACCCTGGTCTCCACAGCTGCTTTATGCACCAGCCTACCACACCATGGGAGCAGCTTGGCAAGCTTTCTCAATTCTGGTGCCCTTGTGCTGTATAGCACCACAGACAGCAACCAGGGGAGCACTTACTGAAAGTGCTGTATATCCCCTCTTACTGTTCATGATAGTGCTACACAAACTAATGATCTGTAGACTGGAGGAATTCCTGCAGTGCTGTTGTAACCGAGTACCCATATGGTGTGTTTTTTTTAGGTTTACAATCCAAGAGTTTGGGTATGGGCATTTTTTTTTGTCAATCTGAGATTATGTTGTTGCTAACAACAAGGATGTGTATTTCAAAGGCATGCTTCTGCTCAAGGAGTATTAATACTGTTTCAGAAATGTTGATGGTGATATTATTTGTGTCCACTTTGTTGCCCTGTGGGGGGATCATTGAAACAAAGAGTCTGGGTTATCACCAATCTATGTTTTTAGTAAAGTACATAGTCTACTAAAAGGAATGCAGTGGTTGTAGCCTTACACAGAGTACAGTAGTAGTGTTGAGAAACAGAGAGAGAGAGAAAAAGTAGGAGTGCTGTACATACTGCAGGAAATAGGAGTGACTGGAGAATTCAGTCCACTTCCCTACTCCAGTCAGTGGTTGTATGTTGCTCAGCTGTTATACCTCATTTCCTTCTAATTCCAGCAACCTGCCCAGTCTTCTTATTGAGGGAGGCAGAAGTCAGTGGGGAAGGAAAGGGGCAAAGCGGCCGTTTGGCACAGTGGTTAGAATGCAGAGCTTTGAAACTGGTGACCATGATTTGAGTCCCACAGCCACCACATACCCACTGTTCATTCATCAGCAAGTCACTTAAGATCCCTGTGCTTCACATTTCTGCAATCTATATTTATTCCCTTTGAGTTACCTTGCCAATTTAAATCACCAACAATATCAATTTCCTTGCTTCTTTTGAATTGCAAGTTGCTTGGGATACTGTTTTAATCAAGACTCTATTTAAAACAGAAGATATGTTCTTCCTTTCTTTCAAAGGAGTCAATGCCATGTACCTCCACCACCTCTGAGATAGTCTGTGTTATACCTCCACCACCCAATATGAGACTTAGCAGTTATCTGTCATCATAGCAACATAGAAATAAAGATGATGATTGCAGAAAATGGTGAGTGCCCTTTTAGTCTTCCCACATTACCCTATCATATCCTAGGATCTATTGTCTGTTTTGGGTCTTTGCTTACACTGTCCCCCTTTTGTTATCAATATTTCTTCCCTCACCCCCCACACTGACTACTGAGTAGTTAATATACGCTTGACTCTATCACAACTGTGTTTGAAACCATTTATGGTTTTGGCACCCACCATCTCTGCTGACAGACTATTGCATGACTCAACCACTCTTTCTGTAAAATAATATTCCTCACGTCCTTTTTAAATCCCCAATTAACATCTACCCCAACCCCTTATCCTATATTCTCTGTTCATGGTAAATAGGTCCTGAAAATCCACATTAAACTTGAAGGTCCCTATCATACCCTCCCCTTTTTCTTTTTGTTTCCGGTGAATACATGTTCACTGCCTTTTATGATCCCCATAGGATCTGCAATCTTGGTTCTGAATTATCTTGGTCATTCTACATTGTACCTCCTGTAGCCTGTCTGTGTCCTTTTTTAAATTGGGAACTCCAGAACTGGGCACAGTATTCCAGATATGTCCTTACCAATGACCTATACAGTGGTAACAGTGCATCCTGCCTTCTGCTGTTGAACCCTCTCTCAATGCACCCCAGCATCCTGTTAGCCATGCTGAAGGCCTTGTTACATTGGCTGGTTTGTTTAAGGGAGCCATTAATGATAACTGTTAGGTTCCATTCCTCTGAGGTTCTTTCCAGCTTAACCCCACATCAAATACTCTCTTCTGGCATTTTTCTCTCCTAAGTGCTTAACTTTGCACTTGTTAGCATTAAATGTCAGCTGCCAGAATGTGGACAAATTTTCCAGACTAAGCAGGTCTCTCTGCTCCTTGCTTATCTCTTCTACATTGTCAACCATACTACATAGCTTAGTGTTGTAAGTGAATACACACAACCTGCCCTTGATTACCCCTCCCTTGTCTTTGATGAGCATAATGAAGAACAGATCCTTGTGGTGCCCCAATAGTGGCCTTTCTTTCCTCTGACCTGACCCCATTCACCCCAACTCTCTGCTGCCTCACTTCCAACCACCTCCCAACTGACCTTACTATTTCCTTAGCATTTCCCAGACCTCCATCTTCTTCTTCTTGCCTTGCCGAAGTCAGACAGAAAAAATCTACAGCATGACCCTTATCCACTACCTTGGTTACCCAGTCAAAGTACACTCTTAGGTTGGTCTTACAAGTTTCAGCAGGTTATATTACAGTAGGAAATGCAACCATGTGTTATGGGGGGGGTTACTGGCTCACTGGTTTCAGTCATGGTGGCAACAGGTTGAAATCAAGAAGCATGGCAAGGAGAGGGCACAATGGATGGTGTTTTGGCAAGTGAGTAGGGAGGGACTAACCTTGTGCTGTCCATGAAAGCTTCTATTTGTTATGCTCTTAAAATGTCAGTGCCTTTTCGTGTGCTGGTGACAATATGCCAATTCGGCAGTTTGTTAACTCTCTGATGTGGGATAAGGTGGTGTTGGTGGCAGACCTTGATAACTTTAAATGGGGAGTACAGGTGGCCGGTAGACTTTCCCTGATCACCTGGTGGGAAAATTATTTTTTAAGTGAATAGACAAGCCAACCAAATATCTGAATAATGAATTCCCAAATATTGGGGATAAGGTATTCGCACACACCTACTCTCTACCTCAGTACCCAATTCCTAATCTCTCTTTTATCCCTGCCCCAGTGGGGTGTAAACCACCCCTGTGTGAGGCTTCCTACCTGATAACACAGTGAGAAAAACCTCACTGTGATTCTATCCCCTCTTCCCCCCAAATGGTATCATTCTTTATTGCCTCAGTCCCTTCTCTAATATAGAATGGCCACTCCACCACCTTTACGCATCCCTCTGTCACTGCTATATAAGGTATAGCCAGGGATCACTATAGCACAGTCATTGGTCACACTGGCCTAAGCTCCTGTAACCGCAACAAGATGCAGCCCAGAGTTTACTGCCAAAGCCTGGCCCTCACTAATCTTATTACCCAGGCTCCTGGCATTGAGGCATACCACCCTCCACTAATGCCCACTTACCCCTTAACCCTGACTCCTTAGGGTCTGAGCTGATTTAAATAAGTGCGTGCTCTTTTTGGACATGTTTATGAAGAAGAGCAGGACATGATGGGCCTAGAGTACCTCCTGACTTTATGAGTGTATGTCTAGGTACTCACCAGGATCAGACATATCACATTGTATCACAGTTTCTTGCATGTGGACTACCATCAAATTACACTGTTCCTTGCAGAATTCTATAAAATCTGCAAAATATTTCCAGATTCTTCAGTATCAGGCATCTGATTTCATTGAATGCCTCTGGATGCATTAACTGTTGCCCTTTTCTCTTGCTGTCCTCTAGTAATTGAAAGAAGTTCTGCTTCTCATTGGTCCCCACACCTCTGATAGTATTTTACAACTCTCTGGATGGGTGGGAGTTTCTAGGTGTCTACGTTCTGTGCATCTGCAGGGGTACTCTATGTATTGAGTATTCATGAGTGCTTTTTTGGAGTATCTTTGCCTGTTGATACTACTGCTCTGACTTATGCAGCGTGTGCAGGTGCTCCTAAGAGTGTGGTTATGTCTCTGTGAGTGTGCCTTTGTATGTAAAGGAATGTCTCTGCCTCCTTTGCCTCCTTAGTGAGCATAGTGATATGAGCATCTGTTTCTGTAGGAAACAGAACAGCTCTTTCAAAGGGCATCTAAGGGCATCTGCATCTCTTCTGCATCTATGGGTGTGTTTTCATATTGCACATCTGAGCATGGGTGTGTCATCATCTCTGTCGATTAATACTAACTGTATGTGTGCACAACTACTGTCCTGGCTAATGAGATCTGTGCACGTCTGAAACTGTCTGTGTGTGTTGGTGCTTTTTATGAGTGTGTATATGTGTGTGTGTCTTTGTATGTAGTGGAAAGTGTGTGTCGGCTTGCAGCTGTGACTGATTATGTATATTAGTGTGTGCATTACATTATTTTTCTTTGATTACTTTTTATTCAGGATAGCCTAGTTGAACTGTAAAATCCATTTTTGTTGGTTTCTGCTTTTAACCATTTGTACTGACAATGAGCTAAAGCTCAGTGATTAAGGGACTTGCAGTGATCACACAGTGAGTAAGCTGCTGAGGTGGGACTTGAACCTGGGTCCCCTGGTTCTAGCCATTATGCCATTCTCCATGCTACTTTGTTGGTGTGTGTTTGCGTGTATGTGTGTGTGTGTGTGTGTACTTACAAATGTGTACCTGAGGGAGCTTATTTGGCCTAGTTAAGATTGCAGAGCTGTGAACCCTGAAGCCCATGTTTTAATCCCTCTACTGCCATAATTCACTTTGTGACCCGTGAGGAGTACAGAGGAAAAAAAAATCACACATATAACTATGCTCTGGACTTTCTGTACTCCCCCATCAGAAAAAATTGTTTTGGGGGTTTGTCTCTTGATGTCAATTAATGACATAGAAGGTCATACCTCTGGTAGATCCCTGCCCACCAAAATTTAAATTGGCACAACCACAAAAGTCGATAAATTGACTATTCTTGACTCATTCAACAATCACTTTGCCACTACAGGGCTAGCCTTCGGTACCTCTCTAGCCAATACCCTCCACGCTCAACTTGGAATCGATAACAAAGGAACCACCTTCTCCACCTCGACTTTTTCTCTTCAACCAACTTCCCTAAAAGAAGTCAAAGAACTCTTGCTTAAGCTGGATGTCAGGAAAAGCACAGGTGCCAACCACATTGACCCTTACTTCTTAAAGATGGCCTACTGTGTCCTATCAGTGCCTATTACAATCTTGTTTAACTTATCCATCTCTCAGGGTGACCTTCCCTCCATCTGGAAAAAAAAACAAGTTATCCCCCTGTTTAAATCTGGAGATCACAGCAATGTTAACAACTAAAGGCCAATTTCTCTTCTCCCAATCCTGTCCAAGATGCTAGAAAAAATAGTGAATTCTCAGCTTAGGAAATGCCTGAACTCGGTGAACTTGCTCAACCCATTACAATCCAGCTTTAGAGTATAACACAGCACAGTCTCGGTTCTAGCCAAGGTAACCAAAGACTGGCAGGGTGAACTGGATAATAAGAACTTTGTATGCACTGTTTTTTTTTTTTATCTTAGTAAGACCTTTGAAACCGTCAATCATAACCTGCTTCTCTCATCCCTCCAGAATATTGGCTTAGATGCCATATCCCTCAGATGGTTCGATAACTATCTCTCAGCAAGTAAAGGCTGATGGTGATACCAAGTACCAAGTACCAAGTGATGTCCTGCCTCTAAAACCCCTTCTGAGGGGTGTACCCCAAGGCTTCATTCTAGGACCTCTGCTATTCACAATTTATATCAACAGAATGGATGCCACCCTAAAAAAAGCCCATATTCATCTATTCATAGATGATACAGTGCTTCACATCAGTAGACCATCCCCTGATATGGCATGTACAGATCCTCAGGATGATTTCAATCTACTTCAGCTTCAGTTGCTAAACCAGAAGTTGCTCTTGAATGCTAAGAAATCTAAAGCAATGTCTTTCCGCCCTTTCCCAATTTATCAAATCTGGCCACATCTGGGACTCACCCCCCTATCACCACCATACTTGGCAAACAGCTGGAGTACGTACCTAAATTCAAATATTTGGGCGTATGACTTGATAATAAGCTCTCCTTCCTAGGACATATTAAAGAACTGTCAAAGAAACTTAGACAGAGACTTGGTCTCATCTTTAGGATAAAAAAACTTCCTCACTAGGGATACCAAGATGAGATTAGTGCAAACTACCTTCCTTTCCTTGGTAGACTATTCTGACTTCCTTTACAGCCAGGGCCCTGCTGGAGCTCTCACCAAACTTGATAAGCTCTACCACAGAGCCCTAAGGTTTATAATGGACCTTCCCTACTGTACAATACCCATCATTGTTCACTGTACTCTACAGTAGGTTGGTCACCCCTCAGCTCCCGGCAACAGATGAATGCTGCAGCCTGGTCTTACAAAGTCCTTCTCAACAAACTACCTGATTACATCTCTGACTGATTACCACTATGCCTACTAAGTAGGTATGCACTGCAAAGTGCTTCATACATTTCTATGAAGGTAGTCAATGCCAGATCTCACTTCTTCAGGCTTCCATTAGCTATATGCTGCCTCAATTGTGGAATAAGCTGCAAAAAAACATGAAAAGAAGTCATCCCATAGCCTACAAGCCTTCAAAATGCTATACTTGAGCCACAACAAGGAATCTTGCGTTTGTTAGCCATTACACGAGGGTCCTTTATTCCTTTTTCTAGATGCACCATGAACATTTTTGCCTTTGTTTCTTCATGCCCTGTCCCTGTCCATTTTGTCCCCCTTCTACCCACCCTCCCTGTAGTACTTCTGTGTCCTTACTTTTAATCACCTGAAATATGGACTTGGCTTAACTCCAGCTTTCACCTACTCCTGATCTTGCCACTTCTTATTCTCATCCCCTGCCCCTTCCTATCCACTTCCCCCTCCCTCTCTCCCTCTTTCCTTTCATATTTTACTACATCTTCCTGCTATGACCCCCTCTTGGGACCTGGGTGAATCTATCTGGGCCTGGTCTTTGCCGGCATCACTGTTTGCTTGTCCATATATCTGCATCTCAGTTGCTCAGACAGCTCTCCCCTCCTGGGGGGGGAGGATTATAGGCTTGTCTGGCATCCTGGTGGTCCCTGATGGGGACTGGGGGTATTACAGGATGGTGACTAACGTGAAGGGGCAAGTGCTTCAGATGCCAACAGGTTTACGGTGCACCATGGCATCATTGCACATCACACTTCAGGGAAGGGGAAGCACTAATGGGTACAAAAAGTGGAAACACCCTCGGTGGACTTGCAGAGATGATGAGGGTTCGAGTGGCAAGGCCCAGATCCCAAGGCTGGCTCAGCACACCAGAGATCTCCCCAGGCACCAACCCGATACCCAGGTAGAGCCTTGAATCTGCAAGATCACCATAGGTGGGTGAGCCCTCCTCCGGGGGTAACATGGTTGCTTGGGGACTGACCTGGCTGGACTCGAGTGGGGAAAATACCAGCAAGCGAGGGTTCAGGCAGGGAGTGAGAGGCATTAGCAAAGTAAGCTCCTCAGAAGGATACCGAGGACCACAGAGTGAGAAATAGAATTAAAAAAAAAGAACTCCTATGACATTCTGAAGGAACAGGAGAGTCCTGCAAGGGAATCTGAGGCTGCAACCAGTGAGGAGGTGTGGATCCTCCAATAGGAAGACCCAGGGGCATGAGGTAGAGGACCCCAATGGTTCTGGGCACATATAGCAGAAAGAAGATGGAGGTTAAGTGCCTTCCAGGAGGCACCACTCTGAGGGAGGTGGAGCTTATCATGAGGATCACTAAAGCACTGTCAAGGAGAAGTGGGCTGGAGGTCACTGTTCACCGGGGAACAAATTACCTATCCAAGACAAGGGCAAGCATAAAGCAGGTGCAGAAGGACTTCAGAGAGTTGGGAAGGTGCTTGAAACAGGTAGCAGGCTCTGTAACTTTTTCAGAGGTTCTGTCAGTCCAGGGTATGGAGAAGGATATGAGTCTTCATATCAGCAGCTTCAACAAGTGGTTGATGGGCTGGTGCAGTGAGAAGGGGAGTGGCTTCTCTGTGGACTGGGGACCCATCTAGAGCAATCAAGCCCTGTTCAAGGGGGATGGACTACATCCTCACCAAAGGGGTCGCAGTCCTCAGTGAATGGCTTAAATGCACCCTGGGTGAGTGTTAAAGAACAACAGGAGCAGGGAGGCTCAGGTAGCCCACCCCCACAAGCTAGAGTAGACAAAAATGAAGAACATGAATGTTGTATGCAGACAGGGACACCAGTACCAGAAAAAAAAAGGGAAAGGCAGGGGTAGGAAGGCAGCATAAAAAGGAATATGGTGTGGGAGAAAGAGGCAAGAGGGCAAACACAGGATTGGAGGGAGGACAGGCAGCAAAACATGGAATGCCATGGTTACAAATGCCCTCAGCCTGGAAAATAAAATCTCAAACCTGGAGGCCTTGTTAGTAGAGGCAGACCTGGACATACGGTAGCTGCAATAACAGAGACCTAGTGCGCCGCAAATCATGACTGGGATGCAAATATTCCGGGTTATGCTCAATTCAGGAGAGATAGGTGCAGTAAAAAAGTGAGGGGAGTGTCCCTGTATGTAAGAGAAGACATAAAAGCAACAGAGGTGCAGGGTAGACAGGGGGAGGCCAAGGTACTGAGGGTCACCTTTGAGGCAGGAAATGGCACAGCAATACACACAGGGGTGTTCTACAGTTCTCCAGTGCCGGGGGAGGAGTGGTATAGGGATCTAGTGGATCAAATTCACGAGGTGGCAACAACGGGTGAGGTATTATTGATGGGTGACTTCAATGTCCTAGACATGGACTGGACCATCCTAGCAGCTGCTTCATCCAGGAGCCGTGACATCCTGGATTCCCCACAGGGGGCAGGTCTAAGACAACTAGTAACTGATCCCACCAGGGACAGGGCAGTCCTGGACCTCATACTGACCAATGTGGACAGAGTCATAGACGTCCAGGTGAAAGGTCAACTGAGTTCCAGTGACCACCACATTGAAACATAGAAGTTGATGGCAGATAAGGACCACAAGGCCCATCCAATCTGTCCATTTCTTTTTCTACCTTATAAATGTGCCATCGACCTTTGCTCTGTCAATGGCCTCTCTATTAATACTCATCTGTATTGCTCTCTTATGCCTATCCCATGCCTGTTTGAAGCCCTGCACCGCATTCATATCCATCACTTCCTGAGGTAGGCCACTCCATGCATCTACCACACTTTCTGTAAAAAAGAACTTCCTCACATTACCCCTTTATCAGCCTACCTCTAATCTCATGCTGTGTCTTATTGTCCTGCTTTTTTTATGTTGATTGCATGCATGTGCAAGAAACATGTTGCGTCAGCTTTCTCTAGAGTCAGGTTGTGGAGTCGTGGCACTGTTGTGCCCAATGCCCCCACAGCCTGCAAAGGCTTGTCCCGCTTCCCCCAATGCCATGGCATGCTGCTGCTGACACTAATTCAGCCAGCATGCCACAACTTTCTAAAAAATCAATTTCTGCAATCAGGGGCTGCCTCGTCATTGCAGCGTCAATCATCCACTGCAATGCGGGAGTGACCCGTCATTGCAGGGTGGGATGTAAGACCCCTGATATTGTTTGTGAACATGGTGGTGGCTTGCCGCCATATTCAGAAACAATATTTAACCCCCCACATTTATTTGCCGACAGGGGACCCCACTCCCAGTCGGTATAATGTATCCCCCCTGTTTAATTGTCTGCCAACGGGGTGCCCAATCCTCATTGGCAGAAAGGAATCCCTCTTTTTGTTGTTTGCCGATGGGGGTGCCCAATCCCCCATCTGCTACAGCTGCCCCCCACAAAAAACAAGACTTTGGTGGCACGCTGGGAGCCCACCCCAGTGTGCCATATGCTCATTTTGTTGTTTGCTGATGGGGGTGCCAAATCCCCCATCGGGTACAGCTGTCCCCCCAAAGCCAGACTCTGGTGGCATGCTGGGAGCCCACCCCAGCATGCCACATGCCCCTGTAAAGTTGAAAATGGTCCCACAATGTTTTCTTGTTTTTCTTGTACCTGAAAAAAAGGAAACGGTCCCTCGTAGTCTCCCTGCCTCACTCCAACAACCTACACACACCCACTGTGCACCCAGCCTCCCCACACCCCCCACCCCATACTTACCTCCGGAGTCCAGCGTGATGATCTTCGGTGGACTGGGAACACGTCTGCACTCTTCAAAGCCGACCGCAAACTGAGGAAATGCCAGTAAGCTGTATAATGTAATGAATAGGGTTTTTTCAACTTTAGTGCATATCTTGGGCATTTGGGGGAATTTTTTCACCACATTTTCAACATGGGGTTTTTGGGATCCCTCCTCATGAATTCTTGAACTGTCATGGTGTTAATCGGCCCTGAAAGGTGGTTTCATGGTCACTGCATGGAATCACCCTTCGGGGCCGATTAAAGAAACAACAGTGCCAGTGTTCATGAGGTGGGCTGTCAAAAAGCCTATGTTGCAAATTTGGTGGGAAAAAATCCAAAAAAATGACTGTTTTACAAGCGTGCATTGCGCAGTTGCTACGCACGCTCGTAACTTCATAAATTTACAATATTTTCACACCAGATTTTCAACATTGGCATTTTGTCACACCTCCTTGTGAGCAGCGCAGCTGTCATTGTTCACATCCTGGCCAAAATGTGTTTTCGCACTTATGGCACAGAATAGCGTGGTTGCTGTGGGAAATCAGTGTTCAGGGCAGATTAAGAAAATGACAGTGACACTGTTCATGAGTAGAGGTCCTAAAATGCCTACGTTGAAAATTTGGTAACGATACTCCATAAAATGACTGTGTTATGAGCGTGCATTGCGCAGTTGGCACGCACACTCATAACTTCACAAATTTATAATATTTTCACTCCAGATTTTCAACATTGCCATTTTTCCAGACCTACTTATGAACAGTACAGCTGTCATTTTTCCCATCCTGGCCGAAATGTGTTTTCGCACTTCTGGCACAGAATAGAGCTGTCGCTGTGGGAAATCACTGTTTAGGACAGATTAAGAAAATGACAATGATAATGTTCATGAGCAGAGGTCCTAAAATGCCTATGTTGAAAATTTGGTGATGATAGCCCATCAATTAACAGTGTTACAAGTGTGCGACGCGCACTTTTCACTCACGCTTGTAACTTCACAAATTTGTAATATTGTCATGCCACATTTTCTACTCAGGCATTTTTTCACACCTCCTTATGAACACTACAGCTGTCATTTTTCACATCCTGGCTAAAATATGTTTTTGCACTCCTGCCAGAGAATAGCATGGTCACTCTGGGAAATCAGTGTTTGGGACAGATTAAGATCGAGCGAGTGAGAGGGGGAAGTGACCAAGCTCAACTAAGCTCTATCGGGACTGCTGCGGTTTTGTTTGTAGGCAGACAAAGGCCTCAACACAAGAGCCCAGTACAAAAGGGCAGCATGCAGCACTGGGATAAACACAATGAGAGAGCGACTGAGGGAGGGGGAGTGAGTGAATTCACAGCACTGTCAGGACTGCTGCGTATTTCTTTGTAGGCAGAAAAAGGCGTCAGTGCAGGCAGGGGCCCAGTACAAAAGGTGAGAGTAGCAGTACGAGTGAGTGAGACAGGGAGACTTAGTGAGCTCAACGGAGCTCTATCAGGACTGCTGTGGATTTCTTTGTGGGCAGAAAAAGGTGCCAATGCAGGTAGGAGCCCCCGTACAAAAGGGCAGCTTGCAGCGCCAGGACAAACAGAATGAGCGCATGACAGAGGGAGACTGAGCGACCTCAACGGAGCTCTGTTGGGACAGCTGCGGATTTCTTTGTGGACAGACAAAGGTGCCAACTCAGCCAGGAGCCCCATAAAAAAGCGCAATCTGCAGCGCCAAGAGAAACAGAATGAGTGAGTGACAGAGCAGTAGTGAGAGAGCTCAATGGAGCTCTATTGTGACTGCTGCAGATTTCTTTGTGGGCAGAAAATGCAGCAATGCAGGCAAGAGCCCAGTACAAAAGGTCAGCTTGCAGCGCCAGCAGAAACGGAATGCGTGAGTGACAGAGGGGGAGTGAGCGAGCTCAATGGAGCTGTGTCGAAACTCCTTCAGATTTCTTTCTGGCCTGAAAAAGCCACCAGTGCAGACAGGAGCCCAGTACAAAAGGGCAGCCTGCAGCACCAGAAGACACAGAACGAGTGAGTGAGGGAGGGGGAGTCGGTGAGCTCAACGGAGCTCTATTGGGACTGCTACAGATTTGTTTGTGGGCAGAAAAAGGCAGCGATGCACACAGGGGCACAATACAAAAAGGTACCCTGCACTGGCAGGAAAATCAGAATGAGTGAGTGAGCGAGCTCAGTGGACCTGTATTGTAACTGCTACAAGTTTCTTTGTGGGCATAAGAAGGCAGCAATGTAGGCAGGAGCCCAGTAGACAAGGGCAGCCTGCAGTGTCGGCAGAAACAGAATGAGTGAGTGAGAGAAGGGGAGGGAGTGAGCGAGCTCAATGGAGCTTTGTCAGGAGTGCTTCATATTTCTTTGTGGGCAGAAAAAGGCGCCAACAGAGGCAGGATCCCAGTACAAAAGGGCAGCCTGCAGCACAGGGAGAACCAGAAGGAGTGAGTGAGAGAGGGGGAGTAAGCGACCTCAAAGGAGCTCTGTCGGGACAGCTGTGGATTTCTTTGTGGGCAGAAAAAGCCACCAACACAGGCAAGAGCCCAGTACAAAAGGGTAGCCTGCAGCACCAGGAAAAACAGAATGAGTGAGTGAGAGAGGGGGAGTGAGCCACCTCAATGGAGCTCTGTCGAGACATCTGAGGATTTCTTCCTCGGCAGAACAAGGTGCCAATGCAGGCAGCAGCCCTGTACAAAAGAGCACCCTACAGCACTGGGACAAACAGACTGAGCCAGTGACAGAGGTCCACTGAGCAAGCTCAGCAGACCAACGCAATCAACATTCGGCATTGACAGATTCTTGTTCTTATATTGAAATATGTTAGACTCTTTCACCTTGTTAATGCCCTTAAGGTTTTTGAATGTTTCAATCATATCACCTCTCTCCCTCCTTTGCTCTAGGGTATACATGTTGAGCTCCTCATATGTTTTCTGATGCAGTCCCAACACCATTTTGGTTGCCCTTCTCTGGACTGCCTCAATTTGATTAATGTCCTTGTGAAGGTGTGGCCTCCAGTACTGCACGCAGTACTCCAGATGGGGCCTAGCCAGTGTCTTGTAAAGAGGGATTATTACCTCCCTCTTCCGACTTGTGCTTCCCCTACTAATACACCCTAACATCCTACTAGCCTTACCTACAGCTTTAGGGGTCTGCTTGGATGATTTCAGGTCATCGGAGATGATGATGCCCAAATTCTCTTTCTTCCCTTGTGACTGCCAGCAACTCCCCTCCCAGTCTATAGGTGGCTTCAGGGTTTCTCTTCCCTATGTGCATGATCTTGCACTTCTTTGCATTAAACCCCAGTTGCCACTCTTCTGACCATTTTGCTAGTTTATCCAGATCTCATCTCATTCTGCCCATGCCATCTGGATCATCTACTCTGTTGCATATCTTGGTGGCATTTGCAAACAGACAAACCTTACCCTCCAGTCCATCTGCAATGTCACTGATAAAGAAATTGAAGAGGACTGGCCCCAGGACTGATCCCTGAGGTGCCTCACTTGTGACTTGCATCTCTTCTGACTGTCTACCATTTACCACCACTCTCTGTTTTCTGCCTGTCAACCAGTTTGCCACCCAGTTGACCAACTTCTGACCCACCTTGATCCTACCCAGCTTATTAATCAATCTTCTATGTGGAACAGTATCAAAAGCACAGTGTGGTTTAGCATGAGGATAGAGACACAAGTTAGTCACACAAAGGCAAAGGTCTTAGATTTTAGGAGGGAAGATTTTGATAAAATAGGGAGTTGTATCAAAGAGGCCCTGGCAAGGAGGGAGAAAGAGGGAGAGTTGAGGAGCAGTGTGAACACCTGAAGAAAGGAATGGAAGAGTTGAGGAACCAATGCATCAAGACAGTAAACAAAGGCAAGAGAAGAAGGAAACCACTATGGTACTCAAGAGAGGTGGTGTAAGCTGGCCCAGTACACTGAGGGTTGAGGTGCTGGATGCCACATCTTGCACCATGCTGGTGACTCATGTTCAGGAATGAACATGGAACACCGGGGGATTGGCAGGGGAGGGAGAGAATCTAGCATCTGAAGACAGCTCTACTCTCCCGGGAAAGGGTGGCATGTCATCCTGCTCCTTGGCTGTCCCTCGGTGGAGGCTGGGGGGTAACAGCAGAGTCATGGAGACTTGTAGTGTGGCATCATGGCGTGTGTGTGTGCCTCCATGCATGCGTGTTTATGGCCATGGTGGATAGACATAGAAAAGTGAAAAATATAGCTTGCTGGCTCCATGGAAGGCCCTCCACTGCTCCTGATCCACAGCCTCGTGGAGCTCCCAGGTCCTCTCCAGATATGTGTTTGGGAGGGGGAGAGGATGGTCCTTCTACCCCACCATGGGGTGTCATCTGTGGGGAGCATAGTGCCTGGGGGGGCTCCAGGAGGACAACAGCAACTGGCTGGAAGAGTCTGAGGAGGAGACAGAAATACCTACAGGGCAAAGGAGGATAAACACATAATGGAAAAAAAAGAGAAGTGGCGCACAAGGTAAGGGCCAAAAGGATAAGTTTCAGGAAATATAAGGAAACTCAAAGAGAGGAAGGCAAAGAGGTGTACCTAAAGAATCTACAAGAAGTGGGGAAGTGTGTAAGGATTGCAAAGGCACAGACCAAAGAAAGATGAGCGCAGACAGTGAAGAAGGGAAACAAGATATTCTATAGGTACATCAGTGAAAGAAGGAAAATCAGGGGGAGGGATTGTAAGGCTCAGAGGGGATAAAGGGAATATATGATGGGAGACCTGGAGAAGACAGAAATACTGAACAGATACTACTGTTCAGTATTCACTCTATAGTGAGAGGGTCAGGGACCACAGCTGGGTAGCAGAAATGATGGGGGGGGGTGTAAACAGAAGTCCATTCATAGTAGAAAACATCCTGGAGGAGCTCACAAAATTGAAGGTGGATGAAGGGGTCAAGTGTGGTTGCCTGGCATAAGTTTTCTCGACACTATTTTGCCTGCGATCTTTTTTCCGCAATGCAATTTGCAGACACAATGTTTTCCCAATTACTGTTTGCTCGACTGTCAGATTTAATGTATAGCAAACATATCAGAACCCTGTTTGTTAAAATATGCAGGCTCAGTAATTAATTGACTGTCAGATGTAAGATGTGGCACACATCTCGGAGCCCTCATCTGTGTTTTACATCATACAGGCACAATCAATTACAGCACGGGAGCAGGCAACCTGTAATAACAATCAATTAAATAAATGGCAGACATTTTGTTCTCCTGGCTCATAGCTGCAGTTTACCTTTTTCACCATGGCTGCTGCAGAACCCATTGTATGTCTGGAAGTTGCATCCAAGAGAGGACATGACAAGCTGTGCATTGCTGGATTCCTCTACATGAAAGAGTGAGGTCATGGAGACCTTTGGTACTGGTGTTGTCAACAAAGGAAGTCACTTTGTTGTCACAGCAGGGCTCTACGGTGCTTGTTGGGGGCAGCACCATCTTAGAAGCACAGCACCATACTGTCACTCACCTGATGCAAATGAATTCTATGTTGCTAATGCGGTGTCATCACTTAAGTCGAGAGCGATCTCCACATATGACACCCCTGCACAGCTTATTCAAACTGATTTGACAAAGGTGTCGGCAGAGGTTAGGCACAATATGCCTGGTTGTCAGGCACAAAAACAAATGGTTAAATGCTCTAGACATGAAAACATGCTGCCAAAGCCACTATCGCTGGATGACATTTTAGTACCCCCAGAGCTGTGTGTCATAAACGGGTAACAATATTTGCTCCATGAGTCAATGTGTGGGAATGAAAAGGTCTTACTGTTTAGCACAAAACAGAACCTATAATAATGTAATATTGATCAATATTGGCAGATGAACGGCACATTTAAAACTGTGCGTACACTTTTTAGACAACTTTATTCGGTGCATGCCCCTCTGGGAAATCCAGAAACTTGTTGCATACTACCTCTGGTTTATGGGCTAATGTCAGCAAAATCACAAGAATGCTGTCTCCAAATGTTTCAAGACCGTACCGGGTCATAATGTCTCATGCATAACAGCGTACAACATTATGGCGAACCTGGACCTGTGCGCTTTCCAAGTTGGACCCCCCAGAGTTGAGAATCTTTAGTGGTAGAGGGTCCGGGGGCACAGCCCCCCATAATTGGGGGATGTAGTGGGCAGAGCCCCCCATAGATCAAAAACTGGCAGAAATCGCTCAGCGTGCTTGTGCCTTGCTGCATTCTGCCTTGCAAGATAATGATCCCATGCCTTTCAAGACCTTATAGATGCTGCTGATGAATTTGAGAACACTCTTGCTCCAAAATATATTATCACAGACTTTGAGCAGGCTGCCATTAGTGCAGCCAAAGTTGAATTTCCCTCTTCAGAGAACAAGGGGTGCTTATTTCATCTGGGCCAAATTTTATGGCAGAAGATACAGAGCTGTGGCCTGTCTTCTAAGTATGAAGCTGAGGCAGAGTTTAGTTTGATCATGCAACAATTAGTGGCATTAGCATTTCAACTGCCAGATGATATCCCCCACAGTGTACCAGGACATTAAATCTGAAAAGCCAACTGTCACTACTCCTGTCCTGGAGTGGTTTGAAGACAATTACATTTATGGCCACATCAGACGACGGATGTGCAACAATACTACCGTTCAAGCCCCGCCACTATACCCACCTCAGTTCTGGTCGGTATACGACCAAACTGTCCATGCTATGCCACAAAATCAAAATAACGTGGAAGCATTGCACCATAGACTGGGCACTCCTGTAGGGACCACTCATGTTGGCCTACTATGTTTCATTGAGGAAATACGAAACAAGCATATGGTCACTGAGTCCTCCATTGATAACATAAACAGCAGCATACCAAAATTGCCACTCAAAAGAAATACTCAGAGTGGGAGGAAAGATTGGAAATATTATTACCGATAGACATCAGCGTGTTGGCAAGGACTTCGTGAGAGGCATAGCACATAATATAGTTCTGTAATGCCAAACAAAGAATTTTTTAGCCTGATTTTAATTTGTGCATTTTAAATTTAATGAAGTTTGACATTATGAACATTATGGATCAGGGTGATGGGATTTCATAAGGGATTTAATATGGAGGATAAGAAGAGATGGGATACATTATCAACTTGGTAAGTTCATTTTTAATCTGCACTCTGTATCCTAATTTTTAATTCAACTAAACTAAACAATTCAACTAAAGTTCAATTTACATGTTTGCACACAAGTTACTGCTGCTTTGTGTTTCAGGTACTGTCGGGGAAATGTCAAGTGGGCTTATATTTAGCGGTAAATGCCTATGATGGGATACTGATTTTGGGTTACTTGTTGTTGGGCAACATCATGAGGGGCAACCATACAGATCCCGGGTAAAGTGATGGGGCCCGATGGCATACAGCTGAGGATACTAAGGAGCTGTGTAGAGAGCTAGCAGCACCATTGGCAGCCATGCTTACTGAGTCAGTCAACACTGGAGTGGTTCCAGAGGACTGGAAGAGGGCACATGTGGTCCCCCTACACAAAAGCTGTAGTAGGGAGGAGGCAGGGAACTATGGGATGGTAAGCCTGACCTCAGTAGTGGATAAGATCATGGAGGCACTGTTTAAAGAAAGAACAGTGGCACACTTGGAATCCAATGGTGCCCAGGATCCGAGGTAACACAGATTCACAGCAGGAAAGTCATGTCAGATGAATCTGATATTTTTTTTTACTAGGTGATGAAGGAATTAAATTGGGGGGGCAGTGGACATTGCCTACCTCGATTTCAGTAAGGTCTTTGACACCATCCCACATAAAAGGCTGTTTAACAAGATGGATAGCCTGGGCATGTGGCACAAGGGATAAACTGAGTTAGAAACTGGCTAATGGACAGAAGGAAGAGGGTGGTGGTAGATGGGATCCAATCCAGGGAAAGGGGGGGTGACCAGCGGGGTACCTCAGGGATCAGTCCTTTTACCAGTTTTGTTTAATGTCTTCATTAGTGAAATTACAGAAGGGTTGAAGGGAAAGGTTGCCTGCTTGCCGATGACACCAAGATCTGCAACAGAGTGGATACTTCAGACAGGATGGAGAAGATGGGGAGGGACCTGGGAGGCTTGACAAATGGTCTGAGCTGTGATAACTGAGGTTCAATTCAAAAAGTACAAAATAATACACCTGGGATGAGGGAACCCTGGGGAGAGCCACAGGATGGTGAGGGGCTGCTCATGATCACCAAAGAAGAATGGGAACTTGGCGTATCATTTCAGATGACCTAACGGTGTCTAAGCAGAGTGCAAAGGCTGCAGGGAGGGCCAGTGGTATGCTGGGGTGCATAGAAGGCAGGAGGTAGTGATGCCATTGTATAAAATACTAGTGAGGCCTCACCTAGAGTACTGTGTGCAATTCTGGAGGCCACACTCTCCCAAGGCCATTGACAGGGTGGAGGCATTCCAGAGAAGGGTAATTAAGATGGTACAGGGCTTACATGAGAAAACATATGAGGAACGATTAAAGGATCTCGATATGTACTTGCTGGAAGAAAGGAAGGATCAGGGTGACATGATAGAAACATTTAAGTACCTTAAGGGCATAAACAAGGTGATGGCAGGGGGGCATCTTCCATTATAGGAGGAGTACAAGAACAAGGGGGCATGATATAAAAATGAAAGGTGGCAGGTTAAAGGGAAATGTGAGGAAGTTTTTCTTCACAGAGAGGGTGGTAGACACATGGAATAGTCTTCCACAGAAGGTGGTGGGAGCAAGCACAGTGGAGGGGTTTAAACATGCCTGGGACAAGCATAAGGGAACCTTAGAGCTGGGAAGGATTGGTGATAAGACATTGACCAGATAGGGTCAGGGGTTGCAAACAAGTGTAGGGTTTACAGGCAGACTGGATGGGCCTGGCTGTCCTTATCTGCCAGCACTTTCTATGGTGCTTTGTTTCTATGAGAACATAGTGTGACAGACATGGGGCTACTCTTCCTTTTGAGTTATAGTTGGCACAGGGAGGCAACTACAAAGTTCAAGAGCAGTTGGTGCAGGGAGGTGCATTAGACTGGGTGGGAAGGGAGGAGTAACAGATGTCTGCTGGAATGTTTTATATGGTTTTCTCATTGGGAATATGGAACTCATAAAATACAGTGTTGAGGTGGTTTGTTTTGGGCTTTGGGGTCCAATTTTGTGTTCCGGGGGCATAACTCATGACCTGTCATCACCCAGATGTAGAACACTAACACTGAGATTGCACAGCCACATAAGACAGTTATCTCCAGCTAACTCTTGTCTTTCTCGGATTAAGAATAGGAGAAAGGAAGGGGTAGGAAATATTTCCTGTTTTAGCCTTGTCCCAGGGAAGATGATACAGATACAAACTGGCTGATATTGAACCAGTGTATGCTGTTGGTGTTTTTTTAGTGAATGGGGAATATTTGGCAAGTACACTGGTGATATTCTCCTCTCTTCTTTTCAAGAAAAGCCTTGGGTTCATAAATGTCCAGCTGAACCAAAAACAGAAGAGGCAGACAGGGCCTTGGTTTCATGTCTTATCAGAAAGACTAAGCAAAGTGTCCCACACACACCATGCAGTAGTTACTTTTGCCCAAGGGGCTATACTCCCTACTGAGTTATCAACACTTCTTGCAGTACCTGGTGTTTATTGGAGGTCTCACATCTTACTACTGACCAGGCCCAACCTTGCTTAGCTTACAAAACTTCTCAGGATGAGGCTTCAAGGTAGTAAGACTTATTCTGTTTCTATAAATTTAAGGATTGTCCGAGCAGATTCGCACCTATAGAAAGGCACGTGGTGGCCAGCATTCATGATCACAGACCATTGACGGGTGCATGTCTGTGATTCTGCCCCAACCCCCACCATGCAGGTTCACAGGGAATGGATTGGATACAGGCAGACTTCCAATTGGATATCTGTCCTGGTATGGGAGTAGATCCCCTGCTCAGCACTCAGCAACAGATTGCTGGATGCCATGCACCCCACTTTTACATTTGTTGGATGAGTACCTGAATGGCTGTCTCCAGCCCTCCATGGCTGACCACAGGGGTGGGCAGCATGGCAGGGTGGGACCCAGTTTCCCTATGGCTGGTGAGGGTACTCTGTCAGGGGAATGTGGCAGACACGGCAGGGTCCCTGCTGCTGTATCTTGTACTCCACTTCCCAGCACTCCATGCCTTTGTAACTGGTGTGGAATGGAGGCATGCCTCCTGACACTCCCTTGAACTGTCCACACACCTAGCTGCACAACCAGTGAGGGGTTTGAGTGTGGCAGGGAAGTTTGTCTATTCTGTGATTGCTACTGGGGTCTACAAGATCCCCCCATGCACAGTATTCCAACTTAGAGTTGTCTGTGTGTTGCAGATACACATTGCAGAGGCAAGCCATATTTTCGTCTATATAAACCCATTGTGACTGACTATATTATGTGTCAGAGGCAATAAGCATAGGCTCAGATTTACCAGATAGAAAACAAGCAAAGTTTTTCTATCAATACATCAATCTGTGTAGATTGAAGAGACTCTGCAGCAGATCTCTGGTGCATATCACTTAAATACTACAGTATGTCAATGCCTTATAAATGTAAGTTTTGCTGCTCTGTGTTGAAGTCAGCAGTTCCCAAACTAGGCATCAGCATGTTTTTGTTATTTGGTGTATGCATAGGACTTCAATAGTGAGTATTTAGGACATCCCAAAAAGTTTGTGAAGTAGTAATAGATAGTGGACATATCCAATAGGCTATTGTAGTAGCTTGGCAGAAGACAACAGGAGGAAGAATTGCTGTGTGACTGGACTCCTCTACTGGGACTAAAGAAGTAGAACTCTTGTACTTGGACCTCTAATTTAGGGTAAAAAAAAGACGACTAACAAACAAAACAAAAAAAAGTGTGTGTTTGTCTGAGTTAACTGAACTGAATGGTTATCTGAACAGTTATCTAGGTGTAAATCTCAGGTGATTGAAAGGACTTGATAGCTGTGCAGTTTAAATTACTTGTAGAAAGAACTAGTAAGAAGGGGGAGCGGCTTAGCTAGAAGGAAGCTAAATTTAAAGACTGCCTTAGAAATATTCTGCTAGTAGCTTGGCAGAAGACACCAGGAGGAAGGACTGCTGTGTGACTAGACTTCTCTTGTGGGACTAAAGAAGTAGAACTCTTGTACTTGGACCTTTAATTTAGGGTAAAAATCAAACTAACAAACAAAACAAAAAAAAGTGTGTGTTTGTCTGAGTTAACTGAACTGAATGGTTATCTGAACTGTTATCTAGGTGTAAATCTCAGGTGATTGAAAGGACTTGATAGCTGTGCAGTCTAAATTATTTGTAGAAAGAACTAGTAAGTAGGGGGAGTGGCTTAGCTAGAAGGAAGCTAAATTTAAAGACTGCCTTAGAAAGATTCTGCTAGTAGCTTGGCAGAAGACACCAGGATGAAGGACTGCTGTGTGACTGGACTTCTCTACTGAGGCTATATTGCCCTCCTTCCCTCCCCTCCACCCTCCCATCCAAAGCTAGTTCTATTTTTATAGGCACAGGATTTGACTGACAACAGGAACTTCCTGTTTGGGAGCTGGAAGTGAGTGAACACAGAGCCACCAAAGACCCAGCATCCTTGAAGGGCAAGAGTAGCTCTCCAGCCCCCTCTAGCTGCTGGAGGTCTGCCTCTGAGCAAGTAAAGGGTCTACTGAGAAATATAGGATATTCTTGTCTCAGAAAAGGACAATCAGGAGCTTAAAGGGTACACAGGCAGAAAGTAAGTAGAGAGAGAAGAGAAAAAAAACAGAGGAAAGAGTAAGGATTCCAGACAGTTAAGGGGCCAGAAATAAGACATGATGGGAGTGGTGCAGTGCAGTGGCTGTGGAGCAGCAGTCTTCCGGGAGACATTCTGGAGGATGCAGTGTTGTCCCATCTGCAGGCACCTCTCTGGGCTGAGGGAGGAGGTTGCTCATCTACAGGCTGAGTTGGCCAGGATTTGTGGGACCTCCTCTTCCATCCAGGGACCACCAGTGCCACTGCCATTGCCTCAGAGGTTGCCAAGAAAGAGGAGCGGTTGGAACACAGTGGGTTAAGGGAGGGTGAGGGTGGTGGAACAGAGGCACATCCCTCCAGTTGTACCTCTCCACAATTCCTATGCCACTCTGGCAATGTGTGCTTCCTCTGTGGAGGCACCCACAGTGGAGACCAAGGAGGATGTTGGGAACCTCCACTAAGGAGACCCACAGGAGGGTGGCAGGGGACCCCACAGGGGAAGGAAACAACTCCTGGTGGTGGACTCCATTGTTAGGAAGGTAGAACTTGGGGAGGAAGGGGAGAGGGAGGTAAGATGCCTGCCTGGCACCATGGCTTGGAGGGACAGGGAGCAAATCCTCAGAATTGCTGGAGCAGCTGCACAGGGGAGGGAGCTGGATGTCATTGTCCACCTAGGGATAAATGACCTGGCTAAGAAAGGGATTAGAGAAGTGCAGGAAGAGTTTGTGGAATTGGGGAAGGGTCTTAGACAAGTAGCATGCACAGTAACCTTCTCAGAGGTGCTGCCCATTTATGGCATAGGAGAGGCTAGGATGTTTCACACCATGGGATTTGATCAGTGGTTGAAAAACTGGTGTGGAGCTCAGGGATTTGGCTTCATTGGGGACTGGGGGTCCACTTGGAGTGATGCAAGCCTATACTGGCATGATGGGCTGCATCTGTCCAGGAGGGAAACCAGGATCCTAGGTGATAGGTTTAAATGCTTCATTGGCAGGCATTTAAACTAGCCAAGGGGGGAGGCACTGGAAAGGAGCAAGGAAATCCTAGCCCCCCCCAGAAAATCACGGTAGTAAGGGTGGTAAACACTAACATAGAGGTATCGATAGGGAGAAGGGCTGGGGTAAATGGAGAAAGTGACAAAGGCAAGCAGGGAAGAGATGGGGCAAAAAGGGGTAAGGCCATCAGGAAATGGAGGGTAATGAGTACCAGTGCCCGTAGTCTGGGCAACAAGCTCCCTGAGCTGGTGGCCTTGATGGAAGAGGGATGCCTGGATATCGTAGCAGTCACAGAAACATGGTACACAAAGAACCATGACTGGGATGTCAACATACCAGGGTACATAACCTACAGGAGAGACAGATGGGGAGAAGAGGGGGAGGAGTAGCTCTCTGTGTAAAGGAAAGGATAAAAGCAACTGAACAAAAGAGTAAACAAGGAGGAGAGGAGGCACTGTGGGTCACCTTGGAGACTGGAAAGGGCACCACAATCTGCACAGGGGTTGTGTACAGACCCCCATGTCAGGAGGAAGGAATGGACAAGGACATGATAGAAAGCATTCTTAGGATCACAGAGAAAGGGGACATACTGTTGATGGGAGACCTGAATATGCCAGATGTTAACTGGAGCACATTTGCTGCAGCCACATCCAAGAGCAGGGCCATTCTCGATGCCCTACAGGTGGCAGGTCTCAGACAGCTAGTTTCAGAATCCACTCATGAGGGAGCAACCTTAGACCTCGTACTCTCAAATGGGGCAGTGAGAGGATCTCAGATCTAGAAGTGGGTTGCCATCTGGGAACAAGTGACCATCAAACAGTGTGCTTCACGTTAAACTCAGCTACAGAGTCAAGCCATGCAAAAGTGAGGGTACTGGACTTCAGGAGGGCTGACTTTGGCAAGATGGGAGGGTCCCTCAGAAAAGCACTAGCAAACAGGCTAGAAGGAGGGGTGGAGCAACAATAGCGAATCATCAAAACTGCCATCACAGAGGCAACAAGCCTTTGTGTGAAGCAAATAAACAAATCAAAACGAAAGAAAAAGCCACTATGGCTCTCAAAAGAGGTGGCTGGGAAAGTCTGGGAGAAAAAGATAGCATTCCGGAAGTATAAGGAAACACAGAAGGAGCAGGGCAGAGAGCTGTACCAGTTAAGGCAGAAGGAAGCAGGGAGGGAAGTCAGAATAGCAAAGGCCCAGACTGAGGAAAAGATAGCCAACTCACTTAAGAAGGGGGATAAAACCTTTTATAGGTACATCAGAGAGCGCAGAAAGACCAAGGGAGGGATAGTAAGGCTGAATAGAATGAACGGTGGGTGGGCAGAGGGGGACAGTGAAAAAGCAGGGATACTGAATGAATATTTCTGCTCAGTATTCACAAAAGAGGAGGGGGAAGTGCCTAATCCAATTAACAGAAGCACTCTTGATATGGGGGGCAATCCCAGTCTTTTCACAGAAGAAAGGGATCTGCAAGAACTCCTAAAACTGAATGTGGACAAAGCAATAGGGCCTGATGGAATTCAACCCAGAATTCTAAAAGAATTAAGGGGGGAACTAGTGAAACCACTGGCTACTCTTTTTAATAAATCATGGGAGGATGGTGTGGTACCCGAGGACTAGAGGAAGGCGGATGTGATTCCCTTCACAAAGTGGGACCAAGACAGAGGCAGGAAACTACAGACCTGTCAGTTTGGCGTCTGTGGTAGGGAAAGTGATGGAGTCACTTCTGAAGGAAATAATTGTTGAGTACCTAGAGGCCAGTGGGGCACAGGACTCAAGGCAGCATGAGTTCTAGCGGGGAAGGTCATGTCAGATGAATCTAATAGATTTCTTTGATTGGGTGACCAAAGTAGTAGACAAGGGAGGGGCTGTGGACATGGCCTACCTAGACTTTAGTAAGGCATTTGACACAGTCCCACACAAAAGATTAATAGTCAGATTAACCAGCCTGGGAGTGGGTTCCAGGGTGGTAGTCTAGGTAAAACATTAGCTGGACAACAGGACACAGAAGGTAATTGTAAATGGAGTCCACTCTGAAGAAAGAGGGGTTACTAGTGGGGTATTGCAGGGTTCAGTACTGGGTCCAGTCCTTTTTAATGTCTTTATAAGTGACATTGCAGAGGGACTGGAAGGAAAAGTATGCCTCTTTGCAGATGACAAAAAGATCTGCAACAGGGTTGATACACAAGGAGGCGTGGAAAGGATGAGAAGGGACTTGGCAAGGTTGGAGGAATGGTCAAGTATGGCAGCTAGGATTCAATGCAAAGAAGTGAAAATAATGCACCTGGAAACAGAACCCAGGGAAGATTACACAATAGGGAGGTAGTAAGAACAACAAAAGAGGAAAAGGACCTGGGGGTAATCATATCAGATGACCTTAAGGTTTGCAAGCAATGTGAGAAGGCAGTAGGGAGGACTGGGGGTTTACTGGGATGCATAGGAAGAGGCATCACCAGCTGAAAACAGGAAGTTGTTATCCCTCTGTACAGACAGTTGGTGAGACCCCATGTGGAGTACTGCATCCAGTTCTGGAGACCCCATCTCCACAAGGACAAAGACAGGATAGAGGCAGTCCAGAGGAGGGCAACTAAAATGGTGCAGGGTCTGCAAGAGAAGCCATATGAAGACAGACTAAAGGAGCTTAATATGTATACCCTTGAGGAAAGAAGGGAGAGGAGGGACATGATAGAAACTTTTAAGTACCTCAGTGGAATCAACAAAGTCCAAGAGGGTAGCATCTTTCAGAAAAAGAGACATGCAAGAACAAGAGGACACAATTAAAAGATTGAGGGGGGCAGTTCATGGGCAATGTGAGGAAGTATTTTTTCACAGAGAGGGTAGTGGATGCATGGAACAGCCTTCCTGAGGAGGTTGTGGGGTCTAAAACTGTGGGAGAATTCAAGAAGCATGGGACAGACATAAGGCAATTCTTGTGGGGGGTAGAAAGAAATAGGCAGTTGGTTAACTAGGATCTGCGGCCTATCCTGTAGGTAGGGAATGGGCAGACTAGATGAGCCAAGTGGTCCTTATCTGCCATCAAAGTCTATGTTTCCATGTTTCTATGTTGTTGCAGAAGTAGCCCCCTTGTACAGGAATATATGAACTAGTTACAGCATGGGTATTAGTGCATTGTTAAGTTTTTGTGCATCTCTCCAAAGCATGCACATTAAAAAAGCCTCAATCCTAGTACAAGGTATCATGACCTTCAGCTCTCGAAGGAAAGAACAACTGCCCTGGGAAAGATGTTTAATGTCTATATCACTAAGTAGTTAAATGTGATGGATGGAGCTGGGGAGATGGGGAAGCCTTGCCTAATGCCCTGGAAGGTTGGGGAAAGGGTTGTTCGACAATCCCCCCTATGTTGCAATCCTTTGCAGACTGGGAATCATTTCAACAGGTTCCTTCTACTCTGCCTTTTCTTTGATGAACCCTACTGTACTTGTCAAAAATACTGGTGAAAATGGCCACAGCCTTATCTTTTTTATATAAAACTGTACATTTCACCAAAAAAAAGGCCCTGGGTCTTCAGGCAGTCCCCACATGCCGAACATGGGATACAAGTCCAGACAGAAGCAAATGCCCCTTTCCCCTTCTACTGTTCCTTACTGCAAGACTCCCATGTCACCACAAAATGGAGATACAAGGAGAACTTTATAGTAAATTTGAAATGCAGTATTCAGAAGTTCCAGAATTAAATACAGGTGAAGCAAAGGTACAGTCACAACAGTGCGCATCTAGCCACATCAGTATTTTGAGCTTACAATGTCCTACAGCTGAACTTTAATTCCAGTAATGGTGTGGCTGAACATTTTCCAGTAGGAAGGTTATTGCAGATACTGTATTTGATGTCTCTTATCAGTAGAGCTGACAATCAGCTGTCTTCATAGGAAATGTCACTGTATTTTCTGTCTCTTGAAATATCTGCTTTGTACCAGAAAACATACAATATGTACAAGGATGTCAGAATCAGTTATTATAAAACAAGTGAAAATGTTAGTTTGTAACTCCTGCTGCTCTAGACGTCTATCTGAGCCTGATGATGGGGCTTGTTGTGTAACAGACTGCCAGTGAATGAAAACCGAGAATATGTCTTAAGTTTCTGTTTGTTAATATCACACACTCAATACACTTTCCAAAATTCTCTTGTGCAAAATCCAGATTTCTATGTAAACACATGTGTCCACATGCAAAAGGGGATTGCTAAATCATTGTAGTCAACATTTGTAAAGCACTCCTTCATGTTTGTTTTATTTAGGAAAACCAATGAGCGTTGCACATTTCCATTTGCATCTGCTACTCAGTACAAGTTTCAGTAGACATAGTTAAATAGATAATTTAAAATATTTAACAAATTTACAGCACTACCATTTAAAACACTCAACAGCACATGTTTTAATTACCGTTGTCATTCACAAAAGTTAACACATTCCATTAGTTTATGATTTCCTGGAACCCTGCTCAATTTAATTTCCTGTGAGGAAATTTTCTATATACTGTATCTATGCAAAAAACAGGGCAAAGAATTTCACTTTGTGGGGGATATATAACTAAATCCCCCACAATATGAAATAATTGTGGGGGGTTTAGTTATAGTCCCATGTTTAGTTTTGCTACATGATACTTAAATTCTATTAGGCCTGCCACTTTTAGACTTTTTTTTGCCATAAACATTTTTTATCCTCCAGGGCCAGGGGCAGCTGTTCAGCCTTGTCCTGATTCCCCAGAGGTGGCAACCACCTCCCTCGAGACCTACTTTGGTCTTGTGTTCCCCCACAATTGTCCCATATGGCAGGACCAGAGGAGGTAGGACCATTCACCCCCCCAACCAGTTCAATAATCCAGAGTGGCCCACGCCACAATCCCGGGAGGTGGTGCAGACCCTGACTGAACAGGCAAGGCTTCATTAAGCCCCCAAATTATTTCCATTTTTCCCACTGCCCCTGCAGCAGGAAGTCTAGCCTGTGCATGAAGGCAAGCAAGCAGGACATTCTTGCTGCTCCCTCTATTCAGGTTGCCCATGCTGCACTACCATCGGGCCTCCCCCTTGTGGGAGTCTAAGGCCAGGCTGACCTGCCTCCCTTCCCCGGGAGAGGATAGCAGTCCTTCAGACTCTCAATCTTCCCCTGCCCCAGCTGACCCCAACAACCCAGGCTCATCCCTGAACTTGTATCACCACCATGGCAAGACAAATGGCACTAATGCCTCAGCCCTCTATGCTACTGGGCTGGGACACTCTTAGACATTGGACATGTGACCATCTATTTAGCTTGAAAGTCAAATAATCTGGGGTTTTACCAGCCACACATTTTACTAGAAATTGTTGTTTATGAAGTTGCCTTTTTTGCTCTAACATAAGCAATCAATGATGTGTCTGTATTGAACATTCAAACAAAACCTAACATGTTTATTGTGAATAATATTTAACCTCTGAAAACCTGTTTTTGATGCTGAATCAGACAACTGTGTACATATCCAATCATCAGCAATAATATAAATTGCACTATGCCTTTTCTAGTGTCTTTGGGTACAAACTGCATAATTTTATACAAATAACCCACTCTCTGCCATAATGCTTTCACCAAGTTTGCTACTGTACATGTTTATTTCCTGTGCGCTGTTTATCCATCTAGAACCTCAGATATTTATACATATCCACCATATCTAATGCCACTCCCAGTGAATATTTTTCTTCTAAATTTTCCTTTTTGTCCAATTCTTTCAACATTTCATTGGAACCAAAAACACTTTACCTTGGACTTGTCGTGGTTCATGACCAAGTTTCAGTCTTCTAAATTAATAGCAGCAGAGAGTGAGCCACTTGACAGACACCAGACTACTGTATGCCACCACCAAAAACAAAACAGAGAACAAAGAGGCCAAAATGAGTTTATTACACTATTGCAAGTACACACATCTTATTAGCAATTGAAAGTGTTAGGTGATGAAAAAATACTCAAAAGGCATACAAAACAAAAATAGCCCTCCAGGGACCCAAAACTCAACTGGTTTAGGCAAAGAAGGCTCCCTCAGTAGTACCAGATGTAGGTATATAAATATATATATATATATATATATATATATATATAGAGAGAGAGAGAGAGAGAGAGAGAGAGTGAGAGATCTGGTTAAAGTGACAGCACAAGAAATTACAATAAGCGAAAAATGCAAAAAAAACTGTACTACAACCAGTAGAGGATTTACAGCAACAAATCTGAAAATGAGCCTCAGAGAAATTGTATACCTGTTCGAACAATGAACCCTCCATAGGGAATCCATTACATCGACAACCTGTTGAACATCCACAGTGTTGAATGGTTGTGTGCAGTGATGTATGGATACAGCGATTCCACTGTAAGCTGCTCTCCCCTATAATCCGCCCCCTCTAGAGCTGACAATCATTAATTCTGGGGGGTGCAGGGGGCAGAGCCCCCACAAACAGTTGGAAGAAATCCATTGCACTGCAGGTTATCAACTCATTTGCCAGGCGATATGATTGCCATCGGCAAAATGCTGTCGATGTAAAGTCTGTTGACAACTTTGTTGTAGATGCAACTTGGTGAAACCTAGACAAAGAGCTATATCAAATTATCAGTCACAAAATAGATTTTAGTGCATTACAAAAAGCAAAACTATCATGTTGAACTGAGAAAGGCTATTTAATTCCTTTATTCTGATCAGCCTGTATAACCTTCACATTACTTGCAACTGCCAAAGAATTTTTCCTAGTTTCCTTGCAAAATAACATGTCTGGAAAAGAAAAGAAAAAACAAACTATATATATATATATATATATATATATATATATATATATATATATATATATATACACACAATTTCATTTCATTTCATTTATTGTTTACCATGCAAAAGCACACTGATCAAAATTGCTCTTTGTCAAGTGTGACCAGCATTTACAATAATTGCAATAAAGTAGTCATAATTACAGTGATACTGGTTGTTAAGAAAGTTAGACAAGTGTTTCTTGAACATGAACATAAATTTACTCAACTTAACAAACACTGGCAAATGATTGCAAACACTTGGACCAACATAATCAAACACTGACCAAAAAAAGTTCTACTGAAAGGAATTTAAATCAATAATGAGTCTTGAGATCTGAAACTACAGTTTGTATGTTGTGGGGGAAAGGTTTTGAGACTGAACAACAAACCTTACCTAAGATGATCCTGTGAAAGAAAATCAAGATTTTTGCTTTCACAGAATCATCTAGCATGGGTAACTGTGCAGACTGATTATGTCAAAGCACAGGAAAACCAAAAGCAGTTATAAAATGCACAAGTAGCATTGTATTATTATCAAAAAATAATAAAATTCATGAGTAGTGTCTTATTATCAATAAATAATAAAATTTAAAAAATAAAAGTGTACTGGATAGCTTTTTTTTACAGGCAGTTCCAACAAAACAATGTCCTTCATCTGAGTGTTTCTCTAACTCTAAATGTCAATCTCTACCTCCCTCTGCAACAAAAGATTGTTCCCTTTATATATAATGTATTTTCCTAACTTCTGCATCCTAAGCTTGTTAAGATACATGTCCTGTTTTCACACAATGTCACAAAACTTCATCAGTTTCATTCCTTGCAGGTACAACAAAATAAAGCATTGCTTCACAGAACTAATCTCCTATTGAGAACTCTGCAAATGAGGTTGTGGAGGTCAAACTGCACCTCCGTGCTAACCCCCCAAGTTCCAAATATATTTTGCAATCATTTCAACAATATAACTATATACAATTTCAAACCAAAGGATCCCAGTTTCATACAAACAAAGATTCAAATGTATATTTTATAACCACAGATAAGCAAGGGGGAAGAAAAGATAGAAACAGCAGAAAACAGCTAGTGTAGGCTGGGATATAGTGGGGGAGGGAGAATCATGAGGTTGTCATGATTTTTTTGATGATGAGGGTCTGAGATAGAAATGTATATATTTTTGAATGTTATAGTTATTTTATAGTTATGTATAACTGGAGGGTAGGAGAAGCTGGGCTTGGAGGAAGTAAGAGAATAGGTACATGTATGGAAAGCCCATGCAAACAGGTCTTTTGCCCATGGAATTTTCCAGATATTAAATAAACAGACAGACAAACAAACAAACAAGCAGGAGAGTGGTAAACTACAATAGCTGTGGGGCAGCAGTCTTTCTGGGGGTGATGTGGAGTAAAGTTGGATGTTCTGTATGTAAGAGCCTGGATCTGCTAAGGGCTGAAATAAGGCTGCTCAAATGGTAGCTGGTGAGGATGGTGTGGGAAGTCAGAAGAACAGAGCAGTGGAGGGAGAAAGGCAGATAGGTGATGCCCAGGGGAGTGACGGCATCAGGCAGGGGATGGGAGTGGGGAAAAGCACATAGTATACAGGATTAGCTCTTCCTCAGAGTAATAGGGAGCCCAGGGTAGAGGAATGGCTAAAGGTGAGGGGAAGGGGTGGGAATGTAAGAGTAGCAACAGGGGTGCAAAATTTTAAAGGGGTTCCTTTATTGAATATATTTGTACCACTGTCTGGAAGGAGGGAGGGGGCAGCAGGAGGTGAGGTATGAGGTCAGGTTGAGCCAGGGTTGAGAGTGGGAGTACAGGGGAGTGGGGGAGGGAAGTAATCAGGGTGGGCAGGGAAGAGGAGGCAGGCAAAATGGAGTGGAGGAAGGTGGAGGGGGAAAAGGAAAGGAAGAGGGGCAGGAAAACTGAAAGCAGATACAGATAGTCAAAAGGGGAGGAGAGGTAGATTGGGAGATGGAAAAACAGTTAAGGGGATAAATTGTGGATGTGGAGATAAGTTTACCAGGGTGCAGAGGGAGCAGTTAGGTGGGGAACCAGCTAGTACCTAAGGTAATAAAGGAAGAACAGGAAGCACGAATGCTGGGGATGGAAGGGTGGCAAACATAGGGGACTCCATAATTAGTGGTATTCACTGGGGAAGGAAAGGGGACCCAAATGCAAGCAGGAGGGTGGTTTGTATGCAGGGATGACAGTGGGGAAGGTGGGCCCAAGAATAAGGGAAATAATAAGGGAGATTGGAGGAAAACCTAATTTAGTTATACATTTGGAAATCAATGACCTAGTTGGGGAGGAGGTAGAGGTAGTGCAAAGTAGGTTCAGGGAGTTAGGGAAGATCTGCAGGGAAGAAAGAAGTTCACCGGCCTTTGCAGAGGTGATACTAGTACCAAGGGTCAGCACAGCCAGGAAAAGAAGAATAGAGGATTTCAATGACTAGCTGAGGAAAGGGTGCATGGAGGAGATGTTCATCTGTATTGGGGACTGGGAGGAGACCTGGTCAAACAAAGTACTTTTTTCACTAGACAGGCTACACCTCAGTAGGGAGGGTTTGAGTGTACTCGGGGACAAACTGGGGGAATACATAGCCACTATGCTTAATTAAAACTACTGGGGGGGCAGTGGGCATGCAGGCCCACAGACTTCGAGAGGAGGAGGTCAGTGACCCCCCCCCCCACAGTGATGGAAGAGGTCTGGAGAGAGGAGGTGGAAAGGGCAAGAACACAGTTTGCAAAAGTTGGATGGGGTGAGAAACACATAACAAGGATACCTGGAGGGGTGCACACAGAGGTGATTAATGTGAATAGAAGAATAGAGGGAAGAAAAGGAAGGTCAGAGTCTAGTTGGAGGGTGGTGTCTCTGAATGCAGGGAGTCTTGGAAACAAGATGGATGACCTACAGGCACTATTAGCGGACAGGAAGGTGGACACAGCTTCAGTAACCGAGACTTGGGCAACATCACACCATAAATGGGACCTTGCAATTCCTGGATATAAACTATAGAGGAGGGACAGGGTAGTCAAGAAGAAGGGGAAGGGGTGGCAGTTTATATCAGGAAGGGAATAACTTGCATGAGGGAGGAGTCAGAGGAAGGGGAGGTGGAGGCATCATGGGTTTAGTTAAGGTCAAATTGAGGGGGAAAGGTGAGGTTCAAGGTGGTTTATAGACCACCCAGTCAGGATGAGGAGAGGGACAGGGAACTGAGCTCACAGATATTGGAAGCTGAGTGGAAAAGAGAGATGGTAATTATGGGGGACTTCAACCTGCTCAAGGTGGACTGGAGCATACCATCCATGACATGTGCTAGGAGTCAGGTGATCCTGGAAGGACTGCAGAATGGGTTCCTGACTCAGGGTGTCACTGAACCAACAAGAGCTGAGGCAATTCTTGATCTGGTGCTCACAAATGGGGAGCATATACAGGATGTAATGGTCAGGGAGCCACTGGGAGGAAGTGACCCTTGCACAGTGTGGTTCCAGCAGGATATAGACAGGGAAAGCATCCAGATTAAGACTAAAATCTTGGATTTCAGGAAGGTGGACTTCAGGAAAATGGACAAAGTGCTAAGGAGCCATCTGGTGGGCATCAGAGCAGATATGGGAGTGAACCAAAGGTGGTCCATCATTAAGGAAGGCATACTGGTTGCCACAGACCCTCCTAACTTAGTGACATCAGCAAATTTTGAAAGAAGATTGTCTGAACTAACCTGCAGGTCACTGATCAAAATATTAAACAAAGTTGGTCCAAGAACTGAACCCTGCAGGACTCCACTAGTCACACTCCGAACTTTGGAGAGTGAGCAATTTATTTTAACTTGCTGTTGTCTGTAGGACAGCCAACCAGAAACCCAATTAATTATGGACTGTGAAAATCCCAATTTCATCATTTTGTCAAGCAATATTTCATGAGGGACCTTATCAAATGCACAACTGTAGTCAAGGAGGATTACATCCATGGGGATACCATTATCAAGTCCCATAATAATATAATTATAAAAGGCTACTAGATTAGTGGTACAAGAATACCCATGCCTGAATCCATGTTGGGTAGGGTCTGTTATGTTGTTTATGACTGATTCCTTTTCCAAGACTTTTTTAATGATTTTCTCAATTAATTTACTTATAACTGAAGTTAAGCTTATTAGTCGGTAATTTTCAGGCTTGGAATGGTTACCTTTTTGAAAATTGGTATAACTGTGGCATTTGCCCAGTCATGGGGAATAACACCTTCATATAAAGATTTGTTAAAAATGAGGGTTAAGGGTTTTGTTATAACTTCTGCTGTTTTACGTAAGAATCTTGGGTTAATATTATCTGGTCCTGGACTAGATGTCCATTTTAAGGAACGAATAGCCTCTAAGGTATCAGCTTCAGTGATAATATAAGGAGAAATGTTGTTAACTAAATGCCTAAAAAGTTTTGGGACTTCTTTTCTACTAAAAACTGAATGAAACTGGTTGTTAAACATGTCAGCGATTTCCCTGTCAGTAGAAATAATGGAGTTATTTACAGATAGAGGACCCATGTATCAGTTATTCAATTTCTTGTTATTAAGATAGGAGAATAATGATTTGTAGCTATCTTTGGAATGTGCCAAATGAAACTCTAATTTCTTTTTGGATTGTAAGACAGCATGTTTTGAAAGTTTTAAGGTTTTCCTAGATTTAGAAAGTAGTTGTTCTTTGGCAACTCCCTCACTATTTTTTACAAGAGAGAAAAGCCTTTGTTTATTTTTAATTACATTTTTAATAGTTTTTTTAAAACACAGAGGGATCTTCTCCTTCTTGTTATACTTTTTTTTGGTGGGGACAAATAAATCTTCCAAATAATAGATCGAATATTTCAAATATTCCCAAGATTTCTTGAGGGAGAGAGGAGATAATATTCATCCCAAGAAATAGAGTTTAGATGGTCATTAATGTTGTTGAATTTCGCATTATCATAATTTTTAAATTCAGAAACATTCTGGATTTGCTGGAAAAATAACAATGAGAAGGAAATTGAATAATGGTCACTAGAACCCAAGGGGGCACAAACTTGAATATTTGATATGGAACTCCCAATATTAGTAATAACTAAATTTAATCTATTATCCCCACGAATCGGTTCAGTTATACCTTGTTCCAAGCCCATATCCACAATGAGAGCAGTTAAATCCTTATCACCCTGTGTACTACCAGATAAGGTGGTCCAGTTTATAGAGGGCATATTAAAATCAGATCAATAGTACAACAACATTTCTGTCCTTTGAATCATCATGTACTGTCACTGGCTTTTTCAAGCACTCAGAAAGCTGCTCCTGTGACAGAGTCACTCAAAGAAGAAAATTTATCACAAATCTAACCTGTCTTAACCAATGGCCCCAGCAGTATACTAAAACTTTCTTTTTTTTTGTTAATTTCTTTTGCTCCTCCACCGAATGGCCCCCATCCACCAGCCCTCCCAGCCCTGTCACCCCGGCATCCACATGTACTCACCTCATGGCGCTGAGGTGCCAGCTAGCAGGGTGCAGAGCCTGCAGGGGACCGGCTTCATCTCGCCGGTCGGCAGGATTTTCATCTTCCTTTTTTCTTCCATCTCCTAGAGTGCAGCATGACAGTGTGAAATGACACCAATGGCTGAGCTGTGCACGCTTTCATACATGGCAGACCAGGCATCTGCTCTGCCTCAACCCCCCTGCTTTCTAAGAAGCCAGTGTGCCAACCTCCAGATGTTGCTTGGGGCCAGGGATGCACTGGTCTCCAGTCCCACCTCTCCCCAGGAGAGGAGAGTTGTCCTCCAGATGCTCAATTCTCTCCCTCCCTGGCCAACCACCGGCAACCCACTCGCATTGTCAACACAGGTTGCAGGCTTGGTAGGAGGTAAAGCAGTAATGCCTCAGCCCTCCATGCCACTGGACCAGCATATACTCAAAATTTTAAAATGAAAGGCATTAATTTGAAGATGAGCAAAAACATGCCCACACATGGGGGGGACACTTCAGAAGCTTGTTAGGTGGTTGTGTGTCTGGGTTGGGGGCTTGGAGCACCAATACTGCTGTGTGAAAACACAAAACAGCAACTGGTCACACTTTATCTATATCAGAAAGAGCACTTGCAACAGCCAATACATCATAATAGAAGAAGTATCCTTTATTTAAAGTAGTTGAACTGCAATTTACTTCATTTTCCCTGTTTTCAAAATGTGTTTGCTCTAACATGTTCTGTTAAGTGTTCTGAGTTGTTCCATTATGTTTACATAATACAGAGCTCAAGCTTAAACTTACAGTACATGTTAGTGTATTTTGTTAATGTAATTTAAATACCTCAGCTGCTGAAATCTGTTCAGAATCGAGGGTCGGGTCGTATACACTATATAAAACATTGTATAGATGACCATAGATTTCAAAGCTGTGTTTCCATTTTGGGTTTGTGATGACATCACAGGATCTCTTGAGCTTTTCTCTTAAGGTCCTATGATGTCATCACAAGCCCTCAATAGAAACACAGCCTTGTTGTGTATGGTTGCCCATACAATATTCCATACATTTAACCAGGTCTCTGAAAAGCAACCACTTCAAATGTATTTTCAAAAATCCAGGCTTCCATTTCAGATTTTTTGGAAAGATTACTTTGAATATTTAAATGGCCTAAGTTAAGGTGTGAATAAAATTTATTGAAATCGTTAGAAGCTCAAGTCGAAAGGTCAGATCCCAGATAGGGATAAACATTACCTGAAATTAAAAGCAGGAGCAATAATAACTTCCTAACCTTTTGGGATTTAAAACATCTTACCCATTGTGACTTAATCTATGCTTTTGATAATTCAAACTTTTTGCAGAGTCCACTAGATAACTAAGACTGAGTATTTCAAGACCAATAAATATGATCTTAAAGCTGGTTTCTGAAAAAAATACCATGACTAAATTTCCAGTATAAATGACAATGCAGAGTGAATTTATAGGTCCAAATCGCTAATGCTTGTGGTACGTTAGAAAGACATATCTTAACATTATGTTCATTAAACTGTGTATATTTATGGCAGTCAGTTTCAAGCAAATGGTAGCTTCCCACTGAAGGTAGTGTAACCAAGTGTCCAGATGAATGCTGTAACTGATCAGAAGCATACTGTAGGAAAGGTCCAATGAAAAGGAAAGACAGCAATGCAAAACAAATTTCTAGCAAACAGCTCATTTTCCTAAATTAAACAGAGAAAAAAATAAAAAAGATGTCTACAAACTAAAAAAATTGGATTAGCAGCCTCCCTGCAGCATCCCACCATAGACTCCCACCAGTGACTCCTGCCACCCCAACATAAGACACTCATGCAGAGAGCCGCTTTGTGGAGAGCTGCTGGAGTGGTTGTGAATTCTAAAGGAGATAAAACCATGCCCCTCTCCTCATCACTGCCATGGCCTGCACCCAGTAACTGGCACCAAAGCAGAAGACTTGGAGGGGAATGACAAACTGCTGGTTTTGGGGTAAGCTCAGGTGGAGGGCTAGCAGAATACTTCAGGCAGGGGATGCTAGCAGAGTAGTTGTTGGGGTTGGAGCACCCTGTAATTTCAGATCAGCAAGTCTTTGTGATACTCAAAGCAGCTCTGCTTTTCAAAGGAGCAAAAGCCAAGCCCCTACTTGTCATCACTACTACAGCCTGCACCCAGGAGCTAACACAAAAACTGTGAGGGTTAGAAGGGAATGAGGAACTGCAGGTATTTGGGTAAGTTCAGGTAGGATGGCTAGGAAATTAGTTGTTGGGTCTGGAGCACCCTGTAATTTCAGTTTTGCAAGTCTTTCAAATAATGTAGATCACTTCCAATTCTGATCATGAATTCTTTCAACAGCAAAGTTATCCTCATAACAGTTATTAGGCACAGAACAACCCTGATAACTTCACACTAGTAGTTCATTTTGTACATATTAAAGGTATAAGATACATTTTTTTATTTTTTCTGGGTGGGTAATGTCCACCTAATGGGACTGTCCACATAGCCTCTCTATGCAATAAAAGTGCATCCAGATCACCCCGTCATTCCCACTCATACTTTTTCCAGGTTAAAAATTTAAAACATGTGCTTTCTTGATTCTGTCTGAAGATGTACACATTGTGCTAGACTCAAGAGAATTCTTAATGTATTTCTTTTGGATGGCACCTAAATGATCTCCTACATATCCTTGAAATACCTTGTAGGTCTGCCAGTGTAAAATGAACCACAATCACTAGCAGCAAGGTAAACCACACCTATGGTATTGCAATTGATTAAAGATCTAATATTAAAAAAAAAACTTGCTGTCATCTACTAAAGTTAACTTTTAGTTTTCACCATTACTTCACAGAATTTACATCTGCCACCAGTCTATTTGCCCTGTGGCAGTGGCAGTAAACATGTTCTTTGCTAGGACTTAACTGCTGATGGAAACTATGAACTAGTCTGTTTGATATATTGTAAGTTCTCTTATATTCCATGCATTGCAAAAGTAGATGAGTTTTGTGTCCTTGGGGGGCCTTTTATTTCTTTTTTTGTATGCCATTTGAGTATTTTTCCTATGCCTTGAGCTTTTATTACCAATAAAATGTGGGTGCTTGTAATACCTTAGTAGTCTGGTTTGTTCTCTTCTGTCTTCTCAGAAAAATGGAAAACATGTCCAAACTCCTCTGTGATTCAAGCAAAACATCGTCAACATTGTTACCTGAGGTTTACAATATTGTGTCATCTGTGTATAACTGATATCCCAAGGAAACAACTCCAAGTGCAACCCATTTAGATACTAAGACAATAGTATAGGCCCAAGGACTGAGCCCTTGAGGACTCATCTTGCCACTTCCTGCATCCCAGATTCAAAATCCTTCAGTGTTACCCTCTGGGTTCTGGTACTTAGATATTTCCTGAGCCAGCCTATTACAGTACTTCCATTTCAAATTCAGGGAGGCTAACCTTTCCATAAGACTCCTGTGGTCAAATATTCCAGAGGTCTTGGAGAAGACAACAAAAGTATCTCTAGTGATTTCTACCCTAATTTACATCCCCGTTGATCTTGTCCAAGACCTTTGACATGCTGATGGTTTTAGAGTGACCATTTCTGTATCCTGACTGGAAGGGGACAGTAACCCCTGAGCCCCTAAAGTGTGTAAGTAACTGCTTATAAGCAATCCTTTGTAGGATTTTTGATGGAACTAAAAGTAACAATATTTATCTAAAATGTGATAAAACCTCTTGGGTAGCATGTCATTTGGGCTAATCAATATGAACAAAGTCGATTGGGTGAATCAATTTGGGAGACTGCAATTTTATCGACTGGCACATTACAGCACCTGCAAAATGTGGGCTATATCACACATTCAGTGATCGTGACTGACAAAGTGCAGCGTGGTGTTAGAATATTAGAAATGGGGGGGCAAAGTCCCCTGCATAAACACAGATGTGCACTGTTTCTTTCAGCTATAGGTTTGATGTGATTTTGTAGCCAATATGTGCCGCGCTGTAGTATGCTGTCACCCAAATAACACTCGCTGTAATTATCTTCACCCAAATTGTCTTCTCTCAAATAGATTAGCTCAAATCACATGGGACTGCTGTTGTGTTGCTCACCTTTAAAAATTGATATAACATTTGTTTCTATACATTTTACTGGAATCTTTCCATGCGTAGCATCTTATACAAAGCAGAATATGCATGAATAGCAATATATGCAAACATGTAAGTATAGGACATTTAAGCTTGCCAATTAAAGGGCAAGCCAGGTTGTCCAAGCCCCCTCCCAGAAATCAAGGTAGAAAGCCAAGGACTGAGGGGGGAAGGGGAGAGGGAGGGGCCAGTGACATCACAAGGCAGGGGCAGGGACAAGGGCGAGCATCATATGACAAGGAACACAGTAGTCTGGGAATTGGCCAGGGGAGAAGTCATCAGGGGTCCTGATTGGGGTCCAAAAGGGCTATTTAAGGGTAGCTCACAGGCAGCTAGCCCTCTTTTGCTGGAATTTTTTACAGTTTCAGCACATTCATTGGCAAACAAGGTAAGGCACAATCTGTTTAACTAGGCCACTGCAGGCCATGTGGTGGTAGCATGGCCAGACCCAGTGGAAATTGCATGGTTTTTAAAAGGGCCAGCCATGCAGATACAAGACTGGTAATTTTACAGAGATGGCACCCAAGAAAAAACAGATGACCAGCAAGAGGATGATGGAGGAGGCCACTAAACTGATGGGACAAATATCAGAGCTCATGGCAGCGGCAAAATGGAAAGAGGAGGAGGAGGAGGAGGTGCAGTGGAAATGGAAGGAGCAGGACAAATGGGTGGGGAAAGGGCAACCAGCCAAGAAGCCCTGAGGAGCTAGGGCCAACCCTGAGCCACTGGTGGTTCCACGGCCAGTGCCAAAGCCAGATAACAGAAGCCTGGATGGGGGTAAGGACGTGGAGGATATCACCAAAGATGGTAACCTCAAGGAGTACTTGGAGGGGCTGCTGGGGGACATGGGGGAGGCAGGGATAGACAAAATGGAATAAGTACTCCAGGACATATGAGGAAAGAAGGAGGGCAGGGGGACGGGGGCACAAGCCAAGGGCCAGAAATATGAAAGACCCCTGGGACTCACATTGGGTGACCACATGTCAGCCTCACTGAAGGAGCAGATATGGAAAGGGAAGTTTGTGGTCATATTTGGATTGGTGGATGAGGATACCGCCAAGAGGTATGAGCAGAAGGAGTTGGTGGGAAAGTCTGAGATGGCTGCGGCACTCAGAGTGGTGGGCCACAAGGCAGAGGAGGCAAAATGGAAGAGGGAAAACCTTTGATAATTGGGAAGCGGGATTCATGGTATATAGTGCCACAGTCCTGGAAAAGAGGTTGGAACTGGCCATCCCACTACTGACATACATGGCGACCATCAGGGATGCATACAAGGCCAAGTTGAGTTTTGGATTGCTCAAATATGATGAGGCCTTCTGGAGGCACATGGCGGCAAGGGGAGACTTGAGGTGGGGCAGCACCCATTCCAAGTTAAGGGTGAAGACCATATCCATGTCAGGCCAGGAGAATCCAACCGGGGGATACTGGGAGGCAGACCACGCTGGCCACAGTCACAAAAACCTGTTGGGGGTTCAACAAGGCATCCTGCAACTGGGCGCACTGTAAATTCAAGCATGTTTGCTCCAGATGCAGGGGAGCGCACCTGTTGACAACCTGCAGGCAAGGAGGTGAGAGGGGAGGACAGGGGAGCAGCCATCAACAGGACCTCCCCTTTTGAGGAAGCAGGGGGGAGGCTCCAACAGAGGTGGGGGCACAACAGATGAGTCCTTCAGTCCACCTATAGTTATTAGACAGGAGCAGGAAAGGGGGAGGTGGGGTAATCGCTGGTCTGCACCCCCATTGTATGGGAGGTAGTGGAGGCATGGACCTGGGAGTACCTGGACAAGGAGGTGGGCAAGAGCCTCTGAGCTGGTTTTAGGGAAGGTTTCCCACTGGGTTTCCATGCGCCATAAAGAGGGATGAGGGCGAAGAACCTGGGGTCAGTGAGAGGAAGGAAGGTGTGGTCAGAAAAGATAAGGAAAGAGATAAGGAGTGGGAATTGGGTGGAGGGGCGCTTGGTACTCATCATGTCTCCCCAAATTCTAGGTATCCCACTTGGGAGTGGTCCCCAAGAAGTAGGTGGGCAAATGCAGGCTGATTCACCATTTGTCATAGCCAGAAGAGCAATCAGTGAACAACGGCATTCCAGACCACCTGCGAACTATATCCTTCACCTTGTTAGATCAAGCGGTAGAACTGGTCAGGGCAATAAAGGGGGTCTGGTTGGCAAAAATGGACATAGAGTCTGCTTTTCAGCTGCTGCCAGTCAGCCCGGCTGACTGGGACCTGCTGTGGTTCCAGTTCAAAAGGGACATATACGTTGACAAGGCCATGCCCATGAGCTGCTCGGTGGCCTGTTCAACATTTGAGGCTTTCTGCTCATGGGTCCAGTGGGTGTTCGGGAATAAATATGGCCACAAGAGGGTAGTGCACTACTTGGATGATTTTCTGATCATCAGCTACTGGCACAAGTAATAGGGAGGCAGAGGGTGCCTCTGGTATAAGTACAGCCGCTGCTGGGGCACCTTGATTTTGCATGTAATGCAATCAGCCTGGGGAGGCCATTTACTAGAAGGCTAGGGAGGGTGACCGGGAAGGCGAAGAACCGCACCACTGGGTGAACATCTCAAAGGGATTATGAGAGGACCTCAAGTTTGGGAGGAATTCCTAGACCAGTATAAAAGGGTAACATTCTGGCAGACAGAATGGGAGTGCAACATAGACCTAGAGCTATACACTGACACCTCAGGGTCGCTTGGGATGGGAGCATATTTTAAGAGAGAATGGAAGGCAGAGGCCTGGCCAAGCCATTGGGGGGCAAAGGCCTGTTGGGAGACATCACGCTTTTTGGAAATATTCCTGATTTGGGTGGCCATGGAGGTGTGGGGAGCACAGATGAGAGGAAAATGCATCATGCTGTGGTGCGACAATAAAGGGGTGGTGGAGGTCATCAACAGGCAGGGTGGGAACATGGAGACAGTGGGCGGAGTGATGAGGAGGTTGGTACTGTTGGGGCTGAAGCTGAATGTGTCGTTCAAAGCACAGCATATCCTGGGGATCAAGAACAAATGGGTTGACAGACTTTCCCGCTTACAGCTCGACAGGTTCCGAAGTCTGGCGCCACAGGCAGCAACACACAGGACCAGGGTCCCGGACCAGATGTGGGGGATTAGAGGGCCACTGCAAGGGCACTGTACTGGGGATCCTGAGCAATCAGGACTCTGAGGGCGTACTAAGGGGGTTTGTTCAGCTTCCAGGAGTTTAGATCTAGACAGGGGTGGGACAGGACAAAACCAGTCTGGGACGAGCAGGTCGAGAGGTTTGTGGTAGAAAAATGGGGGTCAGGGATGGTGCATGCCACAATAGTGGTTCAGTTAGCATAAGTGAGCTGGGCATACCTGGACAGAGGGTGGCCACACACCATGGCAGGCAGGATGGTCAAGAGGATGCTCACTGGATGGCGGAGGGGACAGGGTAGCAGGAAGGATGGCAGGCACCTAATCAGGGGCCAACTGCTGGATAAGGTGTTGGGGGCCAAATGGAGTGTGTGCAGCTCAACCCAGGATGCCCGCCTCTTCAGGGCGGTCTTCGCGGTAATTGCAGCTGGGGCATTCAGAGTGGGGGAGGTGGTGGCCCCCCCAAAAGGGGTGCCTGAACTTTCATTACAACATGAAAGGGTACAGGTTGAAGGGGGCACCATCTCCATCAGTTTGGCCAGATCAAAAATGGACCAGAAGGGGCGGGAGGCCACAGTGACCCTGCACAGGAAGCCCAGGGTACTGAGTTGCACAGTGGCTGCATGGGAGGAGTATGAGAACCACAGGGACAGCACTGGAGCGGTGATGTTCAGGCATGGGGACAGAACCCCAGTCACAGCATTCCAGGTGGGGGCAGTAATGAGTAAGGCACTGGCCTTTATAGAGGAAGAGCCAGACGAATTTGCCCCACACTCTTTTAGGATTGGTGTGGCCTCAGAGGTGGCAAAAAGGGGGGAAACAGTGGAGGAACTGAAAGGAATTGGCCACTGGAGGTCTGACAATTACAAACAGTATGTCAGGTGCTACCAAATGATGCCACACACTATTTTCTTTTGTTCCCATGGCAAGTACCAGACAGAAGGTGTGGATTGAGGGGCATTCATTTGTGTATTGGGCAGAATGGTTTGTAGCCACCATGGGCACAGGGACCCAACTGCACCCACAGTCAAATTGCACCACAGTACAATGGAAAGGCATCAGGGGTATGAAATCGGCCCAGCTGTTGCCTCTCCTGCAGGAATTTAGGGGGCAATGGGGCAGGCCAGAGTGCATAGTGGTACATCTGGGTGGCAATGACCTGGGAGGGATAGCCTGGGGGGAGTTAGGGCAACAAATGTTGGGAGATTTTGAAACCATTTGAGTGTGGTGGCCTGGTGTGACCATTGGCTGGTCCGAGATCACGTCCAGGTGGGTATGGAGGGGGGAGCAAATGATGTCAAGCTTATAGAAAAGATCAGGAAGCGGCTTAACAGAAGGGTGGTGAGAGTGGTCATAGAGATGGTGGGTACACATCCAGCACAGGGACAAAATATATGAGCAGGCAGTGAGCTACAGATCAGACGGAGTGCACCAGACCGAGTTTGGGATGTGTCTCTTACTAAGGCCGGTTAGTGAGCTAGTGGGGAGGAAAGCCCAAAAAGGCCTGAGGTTTTAACCCACAATGGGGGAGCCCCACCATCCAAGCTCAAGTGGGAGGCTGTGCAGTGAAAGAAATAAAAGGGAGGGGGGGGGCTAGAGGGGGAGTAGGGGTAGGACCACAGGCTGGGTGCTAGGAGCCCAGACGTGGATTAAAAGGAGGAGGAGAAATAGGTCTGGGTGCTGGATATAGAGTGTCCAGGCCAAGAAGGGGAGGCCTGGGTTTAGCAGGGGAACCGGCCTGGTTCTGGGGATGGAGATGGGGTCTGGATTCAGTGTCTGGACCCTGAATGGAAGGAAGAGAACAACCAGGAGGAAGATGAGGCCAGGAGGAGAAGAATGTTGAAGACTAAATTATGTCATGATAAATGTATCTGACTGGACATGAAAAATGAACTGTAGATGGATGGATTGTGCCAATAGAATTATTAAATATGTTTGCCAACGAGCATCCACAGATTTCAAAATGGTGTGGTTGTGGTTAATTTCTGGGGGAGGAAGAGGGTCAAGGGACAATCTGAAAATTACGACTCTACAGTTTTAAAATTTGCACCATTCATGTCTTCTGATTTTCGTTAAAACATAACTGTTTTCATTTATTTTATTTAGGAAACATGGCAGATGTCCAAGTAAATCCTTTCTATGATTTTTGATGGAACCAGAAGTAACAATAGGAGCCCAATTACAAGACATATGGTGAAACTCGCTGGCACTTGCAAGTTGTGACATACGCCGATACGCAGGGGACCCTGCGCCAGATTCCAGAACAGGCAGAGTCCCCGGCGGCTACATCCTATGACTTATGGCACCCCAGGCAGTGTGCCAAAGGGAAGGTGCACCACAACAGGGTGCTGCAAGCCATAGCAATGCCCTCCGACAGGGTGCAGGTCCCTTCCCCTATAGACCCAAACAGCTTCCCCCAAGGCTCACTCCCTGAAACAATCACCCTGCCTTGCAGGTCTATACAGGACCACACACACACACACACAGCTCCCATGCCAGCTGTCAGCACATACCCACGATCCCTGGTAGTCCAGTGGCTCCCAACCCGACAGTGCCAGTACACCCACACACCCATGTCCAGTCAGCAACTGGCACAACCCACTTCTCACCTCCATGGCCAGCCACCGACTGAGCTCCCTCAGAGTGCATACTACTTTATATGGTATGCACTCCATCAGTTACTGAGCACATACTGTATTAAGTAGTACGAGCTCAGAGGGAGCTCAGTCAGCAGCTGGCCATGGAGGTGAGTGGTGGGTTGTGCCAGTCGCCAAATGGACATGGGTGTAGCGGGTGGGGGTGGACTGGCACTGTTGGAAGGGGGTCACCACTGGACTACCAGAGCATAAGTGGCATGGCACGAATGCCAACAACAGTGAGTTGGGGATCGGGGATCAGGGTTTGGGGACAGGGGGACGTGGTGTCCTGGGGCACAGCCTGGGGATTAGAGATGTAATGAATTGCCCTGCAGGGGACACAACTCGGGATCGGGGGATGTAATAAACTACCCTGCAGGGCACAAATCAGGAATCAGGGCTTGGGGTGCCAGCAGCCTGCAGCTGGCTTTCTAAGGCATCTGTCAATGGGGGAGGGGGCTCTGTGGGACTTGGGGGGGGTGGCTGGTGGGGCACATTGCATAGTGGTGCACCCCTGGTGGACGTAGAGTACACTTAGACCCACTAATAGTGGGTCTAACTGTACATAGACCAATGTCCTCCAGGGGTTGTCTTGGAATAGCAAATTTTCTGTTCTGACAGCCACCCTCTCAGAATCGGGCATAACTGCTGCCATAAACCCCCTTGTGCCATGTTGCAGGGTGTTTATGGCATAACCAGTGGTGTAGAACCACTTCAGCACAGGCAGCCTGACATGTGGCAGGTTGCTTTCTGGAATACTGATTGTAGTAACGGATGGCACAAAGTGCTACTTGCGCCAATTTGTTTGTCACAAGTCACTTTGCGGCACGCCTAACTGTTTTGGAATTATGCTCTCTTGCTGCCCTTAAATTGGTACCACCTTTGCTTCTGTTTTACTGGAACCTTTCCATGCATAGTAACATATTTAGGACTGCATATGCATGCACAACAACATATGCAACACTGCAGTTACAGGGGCATTTTCAAAATGATGTTTCAATAATTTTAAAATTTATATTATGCATGTCTTCTGATTTTCTTTCAAAATAACTAATTTCATTTGTTTTAGTTATAAAACATGACAGGAGTTAGTTCAAATGCAGTACTATATTTGTTTGAAGGAAAATTGAAGGTTCACATGTACTTCAAAATGTACAGTATATATTGCCTATCATTTTACCATCCTCACCCACATTGGTGTCTCTCTCTCTCTCTCTCTCTCTCTCTCCTATAACAATATGCATGATTTCCAAAGGATTAGTCCTCATTTAAACAGTTTCCTACCCTGGGGATGCAGTGACTATGTAAAATGTTAATTAAGATTTTAAGCACACTAACTATTGCACAGTATGTTAGTTGGTCATTCAACTGACCTCAGTTTCTGAAGTAAATATGCAGCAAGTCTGTACAGGAAGACTATGCATACACCCTTCTCCAGGTTAACCATAGTGTAATTGCATGGTAGTACACCTATTGAAAGCCTGAAGCTGAGTTTATTTAATTTATTATCTTGTAGACCTTGCTGGGGGGGGGTACCAATTAGGTACTGCAAACATGTACAGTGGCTTGCATTTTGGGTTATTACCTTAAACACATTGTGCATATACATTACAAAAACCTACAATGATGTTGAGTACAGCTAGGCACAGTACCTCGGTAGGTTATGCTGCACAACAACCTGTGAGGAAGAGGGGTCTGAATCTGGGAAATGTTGAAGACTGAGGAGCCAGTGTGTAAAGGAAGACTTCACAGTGACTTCAGTCTTTAATTTTGCTGTGTGAAGAGATTTTGTATTTATCTATTTTTTTTATTTGGTTATTTGGAAAGTACCTTTGAGCAAAAGTGCTTGTTTACAAAGGTTCCACATCGGGGTCAATAAAATACAATTAAGATACAAGAAATAACATTCATTTGGTTGTTTAAAAATTAACTTTAGAGGAACCTGATAAAAATAAGAAACAGGGAAACATAAGCCCACTGGGAGACAGATTAGATAGAGGATAATGCCTAAGAAGTGGTTGTTAACCATGCTGTAATCACCTAGAGCGGTTGCCAAGAGAACTAAGTAAACCTCGAGAGTGCAGCTCGAGAGGTTTGCAGTTGTCCTGGCAACCGCAAGAGGTGACTACCTCTGTAGTTAATAATCACTTCTTAGGAATTGTTCTTTATAGTGTATGGAGTGTGCATCTTTTAAAAAAATACCCAGAAATAAGTCACAGCGTTCAGACTGAAAAAACATTAAAACTTTCCATGCTGTTTATTTCATGGCCTCTCAACAATACAATCATGTCAATGGATGAAAGTGCAACATTTGTTTTTATTTTAAAATTACTAATTACGCTGCTAAAGGGTTGACATGAGTCTGAGCTGCATCCAACACATTTGCGGTTGACCCATTTGCGTTATGTGGCTGTGCGCGATGTAGTCATCTGCGATTTCACCTCTTTCTGTGCGGGGTTCAACAGATGAGCAACTTGTGGGAGCAGCACAAACATTTAGGTAGGCCTGGGGGGGATTAAATGAGAAAGCCTGTCTGTCTGATTGTGGGGGAACTTTACTACTATCCATTGTGATGTGTGCTGCAGCAGTTCAGGGACTGAATGAGTGGGGCTGCTGACTTTTTGAACGCTAACAGATTAGCGTTCCATGTTTGGAACTGTCACCACGTGTGGTGTTCTATTCTGTAATCCCATCGATACGACGTCCCAATGCAAGGTTTACAGCATGCTGACGTCATACTGATGGGATTATCAGGTTGTTAGACTGCAGAAAACACAGGTTAATACACTGTCTCCATACATTATATAGGCAAAAACCTACCACTGTCTTAAAACAAAGTAAACCAAGTAAACAATTACAGAAACATTGAGCAATTTACAATGAAATACATTCAAGCTACAGTAAAACAAAAATTAAGCAGTTTACAGAACATTTTACAGACCGAGATGAAGCTATAAGCAAGCAAGATAACAATAGAGTTATGTGCAGTAATGACAGCATTGTACAGCTAGAGATGACTGGAGTGAATCTTTGAATTGTGCAAAACTAGGAAGATTAAACAGTGAGTCTGAAAATGAGTTCAGCCAACCAGCAGCCCTAACCACAAAGGAACACTGACCAAGTTTTGTTTTCTGGAAGAGCAGCTCTAGGGCATCCCTTGACATGCTCTTGGCATTGTATTGGTTAGCAATAAAGTGGAAGAAGTTGTTTAACGCAGGGGAGTGAACTCAAACAGTGCATTTGTTACTAGCAGACAGGTTTTGTACTTTATTCTGTTAGATAGCAGCAGATAATTTTTTTGTGTGTGCAGGGACAAGCTGTGGGTACATTTGCCAGCCTCTAGCATGAACTGACAGACCTTGTTACAAATCACTTTAATTCTGTTTAACACAGCGTCACTTGCAGATGAGTAGATAGTGAGCCTTAATCTATGAGTGATAGTATAGAACTAAACACAGTCAGTCAATTAGCTTCAGCAGCAAGGTTACTGCCATTCCTAAACAGGGCTCCCAGTCTCCTGTTAACCTTCAGTACCAGGTTGTCTACATGTGTGGCAAAAGATAAGGTATCATCTAGTGGTAGCCAGAGGTATTTAAAAAAGTCCACTTGATTACATTTTACTCCCTTGGCATTAAGTTAAGCTCCATATGCCAAAATGATTATTGTATATTACTGCATCATCAGCAGACAGTAGTACATTACCAGCCTGAAAAGTATCCAGAAGGCAATTGATAAACAGGCCAAATAAGAGGTGGCCTAGAATACAGCCGTGAATACATTCCTGTCATCAGAGAATGAGTCCTCTATCATCACTTGCTGTGAGTGGTTTGACAAGTACCTACAGAACCAGGCTATTGTGTCCAAAGACAGTCCTAGGCTATGGAGCTTGCTAAGCAGTAGCTTGTGGTTAACAAGGTCAAAGACTTTAATCAGGTTGATGTAGATGACCCCAACCATGTCAATGCTGTAAAGATCCTCAAGAATATAGCTGGTGTACTCAGTCAGTGCACTACTGGTGCTATGTTGCTTTCTGAAACCATGTTGTTGGGCACACTGAATGTCATAGTTTTTCCAGATAAAGGATAAGTTGGTCTGACACAATTCTCTCATGACCCCCAGACAGAGTGGATAGGGTTAAGATCAGTGTGTAGTTTGTTAGGTTAGAGCAGACACGGCTCTTGAAGACAGGTGTGACCAGTACAGATTTCCATTTCACAGGGAATTAAGAGTAATGCAGGGAAAAAAATTAAAATTTTTGTTACGGGATAAGAAAGTTCATCCAGGGCCATAGCTAGAAACTTCACGTGAAGTGTGTGTCCCCTTTCCTGGTTTGGTCTATAACCTTTTTAAAGTATTTAAGAGTATCCCTAACAGATATAGGCCTGAAATAAAATTTAGGGTGACCAGGGTCCTCATCCTACAGCTGGTTTGACTCTACACCAGAACTATTACACGGCAGCTGAGAAGCTTCTGCTGAGATATAGAGATGTGCAATGTTGGCAAACTTCACTCCACAAGCTAATTCACAAAGTTTGCCATATTTGTGAAGTGGTGAATTTTCAAAGTTTTTTGTAGGCAAAGTGATATTTTTTCATGTAAAGTGAAGATGAACTCGCAAATTCACCATAACATCACCTTAACTGTGCCTGACTTCACCTCAAAAAGTGTTATTTCCCAAGTAAAACTCAGCGTGAAGTGGCAGGGTGGTGAAGTGGGCATTTCATAAAGTTATTCACAAAGGCAAATTTGCAATGTCACTAAAATGTTGCCGGTGAAGTAAAACTCATTTTGCAACATCTCTAATAAAGGAGCTGAAGTCTATGAAGGCTACATTAAAACTGTTGGTGGTATCATTTGGGAATAAGAACTTCTTCCCATCAATCTTGAACATTTTAGTAGACTTTTGTCTTCCCTACCCAGAAACTCGGAGACATTTTCCCCAAACATTTTGCTGTTATTCCAGTTTTGGGTTTGTTGGGCCTTGCAGAATTCAAATTTTCCAGTTTGTTTCAGACTTCCCTGATTTTTTGGAGGTACACTGGGGATAGAGAAGTTGTGAAGTTTTAATTTGCCTGCGAAGTTCAGATGAATTGCAAAACAATGTCTTTGCAGGTAAATTCATGAATTTTTGCCCCATGGTTAAAAAATTGTGAATTTTCCACTTTGTTTGTGACTTCTCCTTGTAACTTCTTTAGTGTTTTGCAAAGCAGCTTTCTGTGAAAATGAGACATCTGGTAAACAACTTGTCTAAAGGTCACATGGAAGAATTTCTGCATGTCAGACGATACGTTCTCAGTACAGTGACTGTCTGACTAGCTTCCTGTTCTCATTTCTAGTCAGACAGAGATACTGGAAGGAGACTCTTCTGCACCAAAAACAGAATATATATTTCAGACACTGAACAGCAATTTCTTTACCTTTTTATCTTTCCATTTTAGTACTTTAGTTAGTGAACACTATTTTAATAATTCATCTTTATTTTCAATCTGTTTTTATACCTATTTGTTACTTTTATTTTTTTCATTGTCTCACTCTTTTCTGTTTCTTTCCCTTCCTTTTTTTTTTTGCTTTGATTTAAATTTGTGATGTATAGTTATCGCCATGGTGTTCGCACACATGGTGGTGCCATATCTCTTCATTATCCTCTGTTTTATGGGGGGGGGGTACCTCCCCAAATAGCACCTTACCACACTCTTCTCCCAGCCATGCAGCAGCAGCCCCACCTGATCCTCCAGCATGGCTACACCCACAGCAGGAAGGGAATGAGCATTACCTTTAACCAACAGCAGCAACAGCAGGCAGAAAGGAGTACTGAGGATTAGCAGCCCTCTGTTCCTAGTGCTGAGATGAAAGGGCCAAAACTCCCTGTGCCCCTCACACTGTGGTTCCACCACTGGCACCATCTACCCATTGTCGAGGAACCCTGCTCATCATCCTCAGGCTAATCCATTTCTCTAGCAGCAGCACCTTGCCTGCACAGCCAGTACCCCAAGTCTTCCCTGTTGTGGATTTTTTTCACCACTGACCCCAGTGACCACTGCATGGTCACTTGTAATTTAAATAAGGCACGGTCTGGCTGGGGCAAGCAGGACACCCACTTTGGTTGTTAGGGGCCAAAGTACACATTTAAGAATAAATCACCAGGCTGAGTGGGAGGAATGACAGAGGGATGTGGTGAGCAGTGGTGGTGGAGGTGGTGGTCCATCCATGCCAGCAGTGGTGCACAGAACAAGAGCATAAGGGACGATTGCATCATATGGTGGGGTGGCATGCAAACTCTGTTCATCTGGCTGTGCCATTGGTTTCATTTCAAGCTACTGAACCAGCAGCACCAGCAGCAACAACATTAGCAGTGGAGCTCACAGGCCTAAGGGTGGAAGGGGAAGAAGGCCTCAGTCCCCTGCTCACAGAGGTGGAGTAGGATATAAAAATGATTCTCTCAAATCAGGAGAAGCTGCTCGAGGGGATGGCCATGTTCCTCAGTGGTGGTGTGGGTCCTGGTGGTAGTGGCAGTCAGGACGTTTGTCACATTAAAGCTTGTAAAACTCTTGTGATGGTTTAATGATCCTCTTTCTATTCTTTACTTCCAGCTACCTCTGCATTTTTTCCACCCAAAAAAGAAAGAAAAATACAAAAAAAAAAGGTTAAAGAGCTAGTATACTGCCTGGAAACTGCCTGGAATTAATAGTAACCTGCAGATGTACTCAGCTATCACTTCTTATATCTGAAGTATTTGTTTTTCTTTTCTGTTTGCTAATTAGAAGATTTTCCACCCAGCAATACTGGGGTGATGTGTGGAGTAGCACTCTGTCTGGAGGATAAAAAAAATCACTTCTGTTCCTCATACTACATCAGCAGCACTGACTGTGGCATCACTAGTAATGTAAGAGAACCATGTCTAACTGCCAGATTATTCTCTTTCACAGGAAGCAGCAGGGATTGGTTCTTCTTGGTTACTAGTGATTTCACAATGTCCTGCATTTTGATTGGTAACTTGTGAAAGTCACTGCTCAGACTGCAAGGGTTATGGTGCCTCAGTGAGTTTTGTCACATTCTTCATGATGTATTGGGAGGAACAGAACTGATTTTTTTAGCCTCCAAACAGAGTGCAGCTCCACACATCAAACCAGCACTGCCAGGGGGAAAATCTTCTAATTAGCAAACAGAAAACAAAAAATACTTCAGATATAGGAAGTGATAACCAACTGCATCTGAAAATGACTATTAATTCGAAACAGTATACTAGCTTTTTAAAAATAATAAAAAGCTATATCTGTCTTCATTAACTGTATTGTTTGACATTTTGTTCCATGTCTTATATCTCTTTCTTTACTGTTCCTACTGATTATTTTAAAGAAACCCCCACAAAGTTATAATTCATATCTATATTTTCTTTTTAATACCTATATTTTATTGACATTTTTCTTATATGTTTACATCATTACATAAGAAGTAATGTAAGTATTCTGTAAAAAGAAAGAACCAAAACATATAGTTCTACTACATTAAATTATGATGTAAGATGTGTCTAGCCCAAAACGTAAAGTGGGGGAGGAGGATTTAAATTTTAAATAAATATATTCAACAGGTTAATCTGCTAACTTTCAATTTTTTTCGGGCTGTAATATTATACAAACTTTTATATATTAATCTATGTATTAATCCATAGTTCACCCTAAATTACTACATTAGAATATTGCAATTCTTAAGTAACTTTTCTCCATGACCTTAAATTGTACCTCTGCCCTCCCAGTTCTTTTATCCATTACTACTGTCCTGTTATGTTAAAGAGCATCAGCTCTTTTCTATGTAATTATGTATGTCATTTTTAACATTTCTTCATCTGAAGGTGTAGGTGAATCAGAGTAATTTTATCTTACTTGTATTGAGATTGAAGGAAGGTGGAAAGCTGGTCCACATTGTAAAATAAGTATTGAACTCCTTTATAATTAATTTTTGGATTCTATTAGTGATCACCTGCCTACGTTCTGTATTTGGAATGGCCACTGCCTTAAACCGCCCCTCCCCCCAAGAATCATTCAATTTCGGAATTTTGCCAAACTAAACTGAACTGCACTTCTCGAGGATATTAATAATATAGACTGGTCTCCCATCTATCACACTGATGATGTAAACACACATTGAATACCTGATGTCTCAGCTTCTGGCCCTTCAGGATCTGCACATCCCTCTGAAAAAAAGGGGTCTCAGGGGCTCCCCTAATAAATGGCTAAAAAAATAAATGGCTAAAAAAAGACCTCCTTCGAGCCATGATAAAAAGAGACAAGGCCTGGACCTTGGCAAAGAAGTCCCAACAATCAGAAGACTGGGTTAACTATAGACAACTGAGAAATGCCTGCAAAAAAGATATTCAGAATGCTAAATGGAAATACTTCCTTAAACTTCTTCAATCTTCAGCGGGTGATACCAGAGGTCTTTGGAACCACATCAAAAATTTCATTGAGCAAAGGCCCAAGACGGCCATTACCGACATGACACTGAATGACGCAAACTGTACTAAGTTACCTAGTATTGCTAATGCTCTTAATGCACAATTCTCGGATCTCTCCAAATACACTGAGAAATTCAACCAACCTCTTTCACCTCCTCCTGAGGTGCAACTTTCGCATGAAACCCTTTTCGTCTCATTAGTCTCCTCCACAGTGCTGCATCTCCTCAAATCAGTATCCACCTATGGATCTGCTGGCCCGGATGGGCTACTGCCAAGCTTCTGAAGCAGGCAGCCCCTGCCCCTTACTGTTCCTATTGCAGAATCTTTAAATCCTTCCATAATGACCAAAAGTACCAACATTGTGGAAAACTGCTCGTTGTCCCTGTTCACAAAAAGGGATATCAAAAATATGTCAAACTATAGACCGATTGCCATTATCTCTACCCTAAATAAACTTCTCGAGAAGGCCATCGCTACTCAGGTCACAAATTACCTGCACCTTCACAACCTTATATCCTCTACCCAGCACGGATTCTGAACAGGACACAGCACCACAACTGCTCTACTTCAGCTGACAAATGCAGTCCTTACAGCGATGGATAAGAGCCTGCTTACTGGGGCCATATTTATCGATCTCACAAAGGCATTTGTCCTTGTGAATCACTCTCTGCTACTTTCCAAACTGTCCCGCCTTGGCTTTGACCTGTCGACCATCTCCTGGTTCGATAGCTACCTCTCAGGGAGGTTGCAATTTGTCCAAATTGAATCAGCCATCTCAAATCTTTCCCCTACCTCTGTTGGAGACCCCCAAGGATCTATTCTTGGCCCACTACTTTTCTCCCTTTTCATTAACAACTTGCCCTCCCTTCCCTGCTCCTCCTCGATAATCCTTTATGCTGAAGACATGGTGCTTCTCTCCAGTGGTAAAGATCCCTTAACAGTAAGAGCACATCTTTAACCAGACTTCAACTGCTTGCAGGAGTGGTTACTACAGAACAGGCTCCTAATGAATGCTAAGAAAACCGTAACTATGCTTTTTGTCCCCCCATCAAGAATCAGATCTCTTACTCCAGACTTATTGATACATTCTCTAGATGACTCTCCTCTTGAATTCGTTACCTCCTTCAGGTATCTAGGAGTCACTCTCGACCCATCTCTTGACTTTAACCTCCACATTGTGGCTACATGTAAGACAGTTTACTCAAAACTTGGTCTTGCCTTTAAAATTAGGTCCTCCCTCAATGATGCTGCCCAGCTTGCTATTGCACAAGGATTTCTCCTCCCTGCTCTGACATATTGCTCTCAGGTTTACCTTAAAGTTAGCAAAGGAAAGCTCCAGAAATGGAGCACCTGCTATAACAGTATATGCAGATTTGCTCTCTCTGCTCACAGACTTACCCATCATTGCCTGCTCTACTCGAAACTAAATTGGATCTCCCCAGGCTCACTCAGACACTGTTCTGTGGGCTGCACAATTGATAATATGATCAGAACGGGGTCCCCTAAATACCTTGCTGAACTATTAACTCAGCCCTCCCAAGCATACCTCCTCAGGGCATCTGCTCAAACCCAACTTGAAATTCCCAGATATCTCACAAAAAAAGGAGAATGATCCTTCGCCATATCTGCCCCCAACTCCTGGAACTCCATTCCCTCCCACATCAAACTGTCCAAATTCCACAAGGCCTTTAAACTGGGTCTTCGGGCACACCTATTAGAATCCGACTGCTGCTCTTGTGCTGCAACTTGATCCTCTCTCCTAGCATTTTCTCCTCCCTATGGCACTTACTGATTTCCTGCTGGTCTCCAAAATCTGAAAGTTTCCCACATCCAGTAGAAATCCTATTGTTATAATGTTACTTCATTTAAGTTTTGTTTGCTGTTTGTCATTTCAGTTTAGTCATTGATGTATCATCAGATGAAAATAATTAATGTAATGTTATCTGTTTCTCTTTGTCATCATTGAGAATGACAGTACCTGGCTGTATACTGTTCAAATGTTTGTTCTCACCTCATGCTGCATCATGAAATACTCTTTAATGTTGACTCCGGTCTCCCCTGTCTGTACTCTCCTGGGTTGTGCCTGAACATAGGCAACATTTTTGTCTAGTGTACTTACCCGGTAAACAAAAACCAAATAAATAACATTCTAACTTTGGCCAGGACAAGAAGTGGGAATTCAACCCCATTTCCAGTGTTTCTTGTCTAAAACTCAAAAAATGACATCTTCTTTGTTGAGTTCCAAAGGCACAATCTGGGAAGACTGAGAATTTAAAACTTTTATAACTCACTGGTGACATGATTCTTGACAAGCCCATTATTACATCTCTGACTCAAATGCAAAAGTAATCATAATAGTAGATTTCTTCTAAGCCACTTGTTCTACTGCACTCTCAGTTTTTGATAAATTTTCCTGTATTTGCTGTTTGGAGGTTAATTGGTAAACTAATGATGCATGGCAAGTTTTCTTCAGGCAAGTCAAAAGTTAACACAAATAAGTCCTTCATCATTTCCCTTACATTTTGAAATTCAGAATCTACTGAAGTTGGCAAACTTATTAATCTCAACTGTATATATCATTGTTGGTTTTCTAACATTTCAATTTTATGTGACATTGCATACTTGTCTCCAGTCAGATGTGCTCTTGTTGCCCCAAAGCAGTTAATCTATTTTCAGATTTGGCTATATCTTTTTTATTTCCTTCCACTTCCTCAGACGTTGTTTCTATCTTATCTCTATTTTGTTCAGCAACGTGTTGCAACAATTCTGCTTTTTCTGATAAAGCATGAAATTTGCTGTCAAACTTCTCTGTCCACAGACCCAGTTTCTCAAGACTGTCCCTGTGTGTATCAGTAGTACGGCGGAATCCTGAGGCAATTTAAACTTCAGTATTGGGTGACAAATCTGTTTTATCTGTTTTACCTGTATCTTTTACATCCAGGTTCAGTGTACCAATTGTAACCGCAGAACAATTTGTCGTTGTGAGTGTAACTGTGCAGAAATCTTATATCAGTGATTTTATATTCACCAGAGAAAGTAGCCCCTTAGACAAAGACTTTGCAGTCTTGTGAACATTCAGTGTTTTTGATTTTTGCTATTTTAAAATGTCCATGTCAACAGTTAAGGGTTTAGGACATAGCAGAGGGGGGCAGTAGCAAAATACTTCTGTCTACAGATGATATTAAGCTCTGCGGGAAGGTGGACACAGAGAAGAAGACATGGATGAAGGGATACAGGAGCTCAGGGAGGACTTGGCCAGGCTAGAAACGTGGTCTGGCATTTGGCAGTTGGGGCTCAGTGCCAAGAAATGCAAGGTCATGCACCTGGGGGCTAGGAACCCAAGGGCCATCTACTAATTGAGAAGGAGCTGGTATCCAGCAAGGAGGAAGAAAATGATCTGGGAGTGATAGTCACGGGTGACATAAAGCACTCTGCACATTCTGGATGGAAGAGGTCATTCTCCCCTTGCACAGGTCATTGGTAAGGCTGTACCTGGAATACTATGTGCAGTACTGCAGCCCTTATTTGAAGAAAGACATCCAACTGCTGGAGGGGGTCCAGCGAAGGGCACCCAAAATGATCTAGGACATGGGAGACAAACCATATGAGGAGATGTTGAGGGAACTCAATATGTACTCCCTGGAGGACAGAAGGCAGAAGGGGGATATGATAGAAATCTTCAAGTAACCTAACGGTATACACAAGGCTGGAATAGAGGGCATCTTCAATATAAAAATGGAGGGAAATACAAGAGGGCACAATCTGAAACTTGTTGGGGTAGATTTAAAAGGGAAATGAAGAGGCACTTTTTCACAGAGAGGGTGGTGTCAAAATGGAATGAGCTTCTGGAGGAGGTGATATCCTTGAACACAGTGGGAAGTTGTAAAAAGGGTGGGATCAGGTATAAATGAAGGTTGCAATAGGAGGGAGGTTGGATAGCGGGGATGAGGGAGAGGGAGAGGATAATGAGGGGAGGCGGGGGGGTCAGCTCCAGTAAAACAGAATGGGTTGTGCACTTGAGAAGACTAGATAGATCGTTGTTGCTTCTTCTGCTGGTGAATTTTTGAATGTCTGTAGGGTAGCTGGATGGTTTTATCAAGTAACTGTTTTTTAGTTATGGGAGAACTCTGAACTATCAGTTCTTCTGCAGACTTCCACAGCTTGGCAATCAACATCTCGACTTCCAAGCTAGGGCTTCTCTCCCCAGCTCTACAGACACCTTCAAGCTAGTTTGCAGCCAGAAATATTTTTTCAGTGGCATTATTTGAGGGGATTCTTTGGATGATGTAGAAGAAAGCACTTTTCTCTTATCATTCATAAATTCTTTAACTCCAGTCAAGAAAAAGAGCTCTTCACTATGAGTAGCTACCTGGAGTCACATTGACTCCTTCCTATACCTATATTTTCTTGACAAAGTTTCATTTTTATATCTGTCTCTTTACTTAATTTTTTTCAGCTAGCAGAATAAATATGTTACACTCTGCTACAGGTACCACTACATGGCACTGTTCTGTATGTTTGTAGTCCTCCTACACTGTTGGTGTGTTACTCACTAAAGGAATAATGCATGATAGGGTATGTGTCATGCTGGGATAATGTCAAGCCTGGGGTGATTAGACATGAGGCTACAGGCCGAGTGTGACCAATCACCTCAGAAATGACATTATCCCAGCACAATGCACACCCTGAAGTGCATTATTCCTAGTATGCAATGGCTCCTGAGTGTAAAAAAATGAAAAGTAAAAAAAGGGACATAGAAAATGAGATTTTGGTACTGTTTATTTTAAGGTGCAGGTTTACTTTTTTTTAAAAAAATAGTGCAGATTTATTATTTTACCAGCAGGTGGAGCTGGTGTTATTGAACTGCTGTTCTGTGGTTCTTCACTCCCCCTCAGTACCCTTTCCCTTTTTTTCTCTGTTTTTCCCCAACATTAAATGTGTTGGTTATGTTTAGTTTTATGCCCTGTGGTTTTATGATTCTGTTGCTGTGTGTGGAACTGAGTGTTTCCCCACCCCCACTGCTGGAATGCCACCAGTTGTTTGTGGTGGTAGTGCGGAAGTTGGGTAAATGGTCTATGAGAGGATCCTCTTGTTCCAGCTGTATTCTCCCGGTAGAGGTTTTGGCATTACCGGGAGAAAGGAGGGAAGGATGAACATGGTGGAACGGTAAGGAAGTGAAGCGTGGGGTTTCACTTGTGCTCAGCTCGCACTCTGCGTTATTGTGTGAGCATGTGTCAGCTTTTGGTTTAAGAGTGGAGAGTGCATTTCTGGTGGGAGTAACTGTTTAATCTTAGTCATGTGCTTTTTTTGGATTAAGGAAATGAACTGAGGATGTTCCATGTAGTATGTGTGTCAGTGTCGATTCCGAGCAGGGCGGAGAGTGAGGATTGTGAGGAGAGCAGCAAAGTGGGAACCACTGAAGCTGCTCATAGGCATTGGAGCAATGTTTTTTTTTTTACTTTGAATGTGGCTGTAAGTGGGCTGGGACTACAGCCATGATGTTATACCAGGATAACATCATGGCTCCAGCCCTAGTCTGACTAATGAGAGCACTAGATTCCCTCTTGCCATTGTACAATTAGTGTTAACTGTGCCTAAATCACAATTTACAGAAATCCTCTTCTCCCTGAATTTTTTCTCAAGTGCACTAAAAAAAAGGGCAGGCTGTAACATACTGCCACACAACAGTTCATAGTGTGTAAGTTCCCCAAATGCTCTTGTTGTAATGCACTTTGTGTTAACTGTGTGTTAATCACACTTCACGTTAGATCTGTGAATTAGATCTCTCCTGTTATATCAAACATTGGACAGGCTGCTACATGTTGCCATGTGGTACTTAGTTAGTGCCCCTATTATTCGTGTTGTTACACACTTTGGGCTAGATTTTGGAAGGTTGACTCAGGGCTCATGTCAAGCCCTGCATCAACTGCAATGTTTGGCACAGCTGCGCCAAACTCCTTTGATGCAACGTCGCCTGGTTTTACAAGGTTTGGTGCAGTTGCAACATTTTCCTAATTTTACAGCAGCTTGCACCAAAGATGTGGTGCAGGCCCCATAAAATGGGTCCCTGCATGACGCAAAGTTCAACCAGGGGGAGCTGGTCTACCCTGCGGCATTCAGCACAAGGGACTTCTGTCAGTTTTCACTGAAAGCTTCTTTGAAAATCCCAGTAGCCACAATGTTTGATTGCATCAAACTCTTAGATGCAAGTCCCTTGCGTCACTCTAAGTTCCTTCTACAATTGGTTCTTTATGTTAATTGTGTTTTAATCACAATTCACATTAAATCTGTAATTCCATAACTCTCCTGTAGTGCCAGTAAAAATCGGGCAGACTGCTACATCCCTTCTACTACTACTCCCTTCACAAAAGAAAGGGTCCTACAAGAGCTCGCTAAGCTCAGGGTGGACAAGGCAATGGGACCTGATGGCATACATCCTAGGGTACTTAAGGAGCTAAGGGTGGAACTAGCAGAGCCATTAGCAGAACTGTTTAGTGAGTCTCTGAGCACAGGAGAGGTCCCAGAAGACTGGAGAAGGGCTCCTGTGATCCCGCTCCACAAGAGTGGTAGCAGGGAGGAGGCAGGGAACTACAGACCAGTCAGTCTTACCTCAGTAGTGGGCAAGATTATGGAGGCACACCTTAAGGAAAGGATAGTGCAACACCTGGAATTCACAGGGGCACAGGATCCAAGACAGCATGGGTTTACAAAAGGAAGGTCCTGTCAAACTAATCTCATAGATTTCTTTGACTGGGTAACCAGAGTGGTGGACCAAGGGGGAGCAGTTGATGTCACCTACCTTGACTTCAGCAATGCTTTTGATACTGTTCCACATAGAAGATTGAAAAATAAGCTGGGTAGGCTCGGAGTGGGTCAGAAGTTGGTCAACTGGGTGGCAAACTGGTTGATGGGCAGAAAACAGAGAGTGGTGGTAAATGGTATACAGTCAGAAGAGATGCAAGTCACAAGTGGGGTACCTCAGGGATCAGTCCTGGGGCCAGTCCTCTTGTCTGTTTGCAGATGACACCAAGATCTTCAACAGAGTAGATGATCCAGATGGGGTGGGCAGAATGAGAAGAGATCTGGATAAACTAGCAAAATGGTCAGAAGAGTGGCAACTGGGATTTAATGCAAAGAAGTGCAAGATCATGCACATAGGGAAGAGAAACCTTGAAGCCACCTATAGGCTGCGAGGGGAGTTGCTGGCAGTCACAAAGGAAGAAAGAGACTTGGGCATCATCATCACCGATGACCTGAAATCATCCAAGCAGACCTCTAAAGCAGTAGGTAAGGCTAGGGGGATGTTAGGGTGTATTAGTAGGGGTATCACAAGTCGTAAGAGGGAGGTAATAATCTCTCTTTACAAGGCACTGGTTAGGCCCCATCTGGAGTACTGTGTGCAGTACTGGAGGCCACACCTTCACAAGGACATTAACCAAATACAGGCAGTCCGGAGAAGGGCAACCAAAATGGTGCAGGGACTGCATCAGAAGACATATGAAAACAGATTAACGGAGCTCAACATGTATACCCTTGAGCAAAGGAGGGAGGGAGAGAGGTGATATGATCGAAACATTCAAACACCTTAAGGGCATTAACAAGGTGAAAGAGTCTAACAAGTTTAATTATAAGAAAAATAGCAGGACAAGAGGACACAGCATGAGATTAGAGGGAGGCCGATTAAGGGGGAATGTGAGGAAATTCTTTTTCACAGAAAGGGTGGTGGATGCATGGAACGGTCTACCTCAGGAAGTGGTGGCTATGAATACAGTGCAGGGCTTCAAACAGGCATGGGATAGGCATAAGGGAGAAATACAGATGAGTATGAATAGATAGATCACTGACAGAGCAAAGGCCGTTGGCATATTTACAAGGTAGAAAAAGAAATGGGCAGACTGGATGGGCCTTGCGGTCCTTATCTGCTGTCAACTTCTATGTTTCTATGTCTCCACCTGCCTCTAGCACCTGCTGTACATTTAACAACGTCTACCTCAGCACCACCAAAAGCGGGAAGGCCTGACTGATACAGGCAGTGTCCCCACTCACTGCCAGTGTGGCATGTCCAAATGGTCTCAGAATCATGATCAGTCCATCTATTAGTAGCCATAGCTCTTTTGTGAGAGGTTGATGTTCCAAAACTGTCACAGCTTGTATGCAGCAGCAGGCATTCAGAGATGGCTTTGTTCTGCTCATACAAGTGCTCAATCAAGTAGAGTATTGAGTTCCATCTGGTGTTGACATCTAATGTAATTTCAGATAGTGCTGAGGCAGCTTGTTCTGGATCTGCAGGTACCTAAGATGGTCATAGGCCATTGTTGAATAATCAAGGTGGGCACAGATGCTGTGGACCACAGTCAACATTGACTTGATTTCAGGATATGATAGAAACTCCTACACTACTAGATTAAGACAGTATCCCATGCACTGAAACCCAGAGAACTCCACCCTCAGTAATGCATTTCACTACATTAGAGCGATTAGTGTTTAAAATGAAATCTAGCATCAGGAAATGTGGGTGCAGCCACCATCAGTTTCAGTCAGGAGCGGTTCTAACATTTTCTATCCCATGTGTGAGCCTGTTCCACTCCTCATTGCCAGTGTGGCATGCTGGTAAATACCTGGAACGCTGATACCAATGCAGTTGTGCTTCATACAGGTTTTTTTTTCATTCCAGTGTCCAGTACTACCACATGCACCTGTGCTGAATAGGCTGTAACACATAGATAAGAGATACCAGCTGTTTGACCACTGGTCCACATATCCATATTATGATTTATGTATGGTGATTGTAACAGGTAGCCCCCTGTTATGTCTTTAAACCCGTCATACATATGAATATGTGCAATTTCCCCTTCTTTTTTCTTTCACTCTTTCCTTTCCTCTTATTTTTTCTGCCTTTTCTTTAAATTCTTGACAGGGTGGCCAATCTTGCAATCTCCAAAAACTGTCCCTTATTCTCTTTACCCCTTCTTTATGCACACATCTTTATGCTCCTGATTGAAGAGATAGGAAACAGTGCAAGTCAGGCTTTATTGTTAATGTCTGGTGCCCCTTAGTTTAAGAAGAAGTGTAGCACCTGTTTCTGGGGCGCCGAGCTTTGGAACCGCTGCTGCTGAGTGCAACTCTTTTGACTTATGCGGCTCCAGTGTGAGGGACAACGCTGGTCACCGAGTGCGACCGAGCAATTCTTTTTCTTGGAGCGGCTTGCTACATGTTGGTGTAGCCGCATACAGTGGCTAAATGTATACTCCTTGTTCAGAGCAAGTAAAAGAATGATTGCTTTAGAGCAAAGGTATGCTCCAAAGAAAAAAATGACTGCCACGCTAGCGGCAAGATCAAAGTCGATTGAATACTTGATTGCCGGCTTGTGAGATACTATGGGCAAGGGTAACTGTATGCCCCATAGTGTCTAGAATAAAGTGTACCCTGTACAGAAGCAGTCACAGAGATGTGAATGAGGGCTGCATATGAATAGAATAATAACGCCTGTAATGTCACAGCCTATGGAAACTCCCCAATTATGTAATGTCACGGCCTGTTGAAACTCCCCAATTATGTGATGTCACGGCCTATGGAAACTCCCCAGTTATGTGATGTCACGACCTATGGAAACTCCCCAATTATGTAATGTAATCACAAGGAGCTTTAAAAAGGCCTCACCACTAGGGGATTGTTAGATAGTCAAGTCAGTCTAGTACTGACAGTGAGTAGGGTATGACCTACAGTGGGTGAGGGTGTGAGTGAGTGGGTGGGTGAATGGGTGAGTGGGTGTGTGGGTGTATGGATTTCAGACAGGTTACTTGAGAAAAGTATTCATTGGACTATCTGGGCTGAAGCAAAGCTGCAGACTATGCTGAAGGAAGCAGAGGTCTGAATTTCTTCGCACAGGACTAATTATTTGACTGTTTATTTTATTTCTATAAATATTTATATTTTTCTGAAAATGAATTGAAAAAATGCATTCATCTGTTTTTTATGCACTTGATCCCTGCTTTGTTGTCAGTTATTATCCCACACATTCACAGTGATGCTGAATGCTGCTGGGCACATACAGTATTACAGTGTGTGACAAAGTCCTTAAAAGTTCCAGAATGGTAGGGTTGAAGAAATGGGTTCATGACAGAATCTGCCATTTTGGACAGACACACACCATCAACCTGCACAATCCTACATTCTCCCCAAAAGAGAATGGCAATAGACCAGTTGCAGGCATTTCAGCTGTTCCTACATCAAAGTCCTGTGCAATAGCATGACTGGTTGGGTATTTGGTGTGATGCTCAAACATGCTATGCAGTGTAAGCTACACCTTTTGTGGCGCTGGGCTTGGGAGACCAAACAGCTGGATTCTTCACACTGATGGGATGGCTGGTGGGATAGGTTTTAACTCAGGAGGGGTCAGAGATGCTGAACGAATGAATGATGTGATTCTTTTGTGTTTTATGGACTGGGTTTATGTGCTTAGGTGACACTAGCTGCTAATACTCAAACCACGACTGCGACTCTGCCTACTACTATGCAGCCCCATCTACTCCTCCTCCTCCTCATGTCTGTAGTAGTCTTCTGCAGTCACTTCTGACTCCACTGGGAATGTAGCCATGCCATTTGGTGATGCCTAACACAATGAGGTTGATCATGCAGAAGGCCCCCATGCACAAGCATCCCTTTGGTGCTAAGTCCAGCATAACAGGTGTCTGAACTTGAGGGCTGTGTGTTGTCCTCCAGTGCCCAGGTGGCTACCCTTTTTCCCATGGCTCACATGTACTCGGTATAGCTGGCAAATAGCCACTGTTTTGTCAGCTGGGTCCAAAATGTAAAGGCCCCAAATTATGGATTTTGTATCCCTTGCTTTTACATGGCAGTACAGTGGGTACTGGGATAATGGAGGGGTGGAAATGGGTGTTTTGGGGGCATGATTTATGCACTGCTGTGACAGTAGGTTACTCATTCTCTGTTATTATTGGCTCTACAGTAATAACAGCAACAATAGCTGGAGGAAAGTGGGGTTGTTAATTAGATTGCATTGTGGTGTACGCAGCACCACAGGTTCAGCAGCATAGCCCTTACTGTTTTTTTCAGGTTCACATAGAGGGTCCAGATCATCATCATCCATCCACACCTAGGCTGATAACCTCCTCCTGAAATCTGTTCTCGCCTTCCTCAACCTCACTTTCTCTATCACCTATTTCCTTCTTGGCATCTGATTCCTTGCATGAAACAGTCAGATCTCCCACATCAGACTATGAGTCAGGCCCGTGCCTATCAACACAAGTTTTTAGAACATCAACCACCTCGTTGTCCTCAACCACATTTCCAGAGCAATACATGTTTGGGGTTCTTGGACTGCTTCTGTTGTCATTGTCTACACCAGTAGCAGTGGCAGCACCATCATCCACCAGCACTGATGCACACATGTGGCTGAGAAACATTTTGCCACACTAATGCACCCACCACTTGCAGCAACTACTACTTTTTGAGTACCGATACTATAGGCCCTTGGTGAAGTAGTTTTACATACTGTGCCCTTCTGAGCCACAGAAACTACACTCATCCTGTCACCATCCCCACTATAAGCAACTCCATGTTTACCAGAGCATCTCTTTATGGGTATTTTTATATGTAGATTTGGGAACACAGCACAACACTTCACGAAGCTAACAGTAGCTACCCAGACAGTAAAAACAACATCAAATAGATATATGTAAATTTAAGGGTTTTTTACACAAACAATACATGACATGGAATTTAGTGAATAAGAAGAGGAGGCACTCAAAAACTGAAGTAATTATAAAGATGTCACTGTCACTAAGACTCAAAAACTGAAGTACAGTAATTATAAAGGTGTTGCGGTCACTACTACAGTTAAATTGTAACTTAAATAACTAAACAAAATACATTAAATGAAATCAATATAGTCAAACTACACTGACAAAAATAATTTAATAAAACACACCAAACTGTTTTATAGTACTAAAGTTATAAGCCACAGAAAACAGAAAAAATAATTAGAACACTGAGGAAAACAGCACTAGTACTGCTCACACAGACAGGGCTGCCTTGCTTGCTACAAGCTAACTAACACAACTCCCCTCCCACACAGTACTGCTTCACTACACAATACACAACACAACTACTTTAAAGTTAATAAATCAGAAGAAGTACCAACAATATTTGGTAATCTAGAGGTACAAGTCACACTAGAAACTTTTGGGAGTGATTTGTTTCAAAAGACTGCATGTTTCCAGAATGTTTGAAAGGTTTTTAGGCACAGAGATTCAGAGCAGACTTAACACCAACTCTGTCTTTGTAGGACTGCACTGAATTCAGCCTACACATAACAATATACTGTAGTTAATTGTAGTACAATGTAAGCTCCAATCCCATGAAACATTGCAAACTTCACCTGTGGGCCCCATTTCATCAGTGAAGTTATCAAATCTGAAACTGGCAACATTTTAACTGTAATGCAAATTAAAAAATATGCACTATGAATTAATTCATGAGTTGGGGCAAATTTGTCAATTTCTCCATGGATCGAAGTTTTCTGATTTCTCACATCACTAACTGTGGATCCCAATTCTCTAGTCAGTGCCCACAGATTGTCCTTGTCTTTTGAGAAGGCCAAGAGTTTGGTGGAGATCCAGTCTGTGGAAGCACCAATCACCATTTCTTTTTTTAAGTGGGGCAAATTTGTTGCAGACTTTTTGTTTATTTCAATTTTTTCTGTCATTCATTTTTTTTCCCCTAAATACTGACCAGCCCCAATCTTCTGGTTTCCCCAGCCCTGTCACCCAAGAGTTTTCCAGGACTTACCTTTGTCCTTCATACTCCCTTAGGCATTACCTCCCCCCCCCCCCGGTCTCTGCAGGGTCCCACAAACCCCACGGATACAGGATCTGGGTAGCTCAGATGTTGCCCAGATAGCCAGGTACAGGGCCTGTGGGGTACTGGATTCATCCTAGCACTCAGTGATATGCTTTTCCCTGTTATGTGCCACTCAGGAAGTGCAGACATGCAATGCAGTCATGATGATGCATACCACACACTCCCAAGCGTTGATGGCTGCAGTACCTCTCATGTGTCCTGATAGCCTGGCATGCTAAATCGTGGGTCTCAATCAAGTGTCAGGGTGAGCACTGGGATCTGTGTCCCCCACCCCCCCAGAGGAGGACAGCAGTCCATCAGATGCTTGGTCCTCCCCCACCAGCTAGCTCTCTGACTCCTGAGCTCACTACCAAACTCGTATCATCAGCATCACAAGTGGTAGTGTCACTATGGCATCAGAGAGAGATGCTAACTGCAGACTTTATTGAACTGCTTATTAAGAATTCAAGGGCCAAATCTATATCTGGAATGTTGTCCAGGTATACCAGTCAATTTGAGCCACTTGTGACTTAAATCAATCATCTTTGCTTTGTTTTGGACATGACTGTGGGTAAATTGGTGGAAGGGGCTTTGGCTATTTAACTGACCACATGCATTGAACAGGTAAGTGGTTGCTCTGGGTGTATGAAAGTATCTTGATGTCTTTGACGCTGTCTGGATGGGTTGCCAGTATCCGATCTATTAGTGCCTTAGTGCCAGTTTTATAATTGTTTCTTGTGCTTTCAGAGACTACAGTATTTGAGATAGAAATAGACAAGCAATCATCTGTCAGTGTGGCCAGTACTTATCTTAGTGGTCCAGTTGATGTTAAATGCACCTTTGACAATGGTTTCTAATTCTAATTAATTTGTTTTTAGTAGATGGAGAAGGACATATGGCTCTTTTGGGGCTTATCTGGTGAGATACACGTTGTCATAAAAACAAGAGATTTGTAACCTCTAGCCAAAAGAAGTTTAATAGCCAGCCATTCACAATCTCTAATCATACCTTTTCATTCAATTTTTTTAACTTTAGAGATATCACATTTGATAAATTATGCAGCCTCCTGCTCACTTACCCAGGTACTCCTATGTAAAGTAAACTCCTGATAGGGAGAAAGCAACATAAGTTGGGTATAAGCCAGATTTCAGTAATAGCTATGTACAGTATGTCAGGTTGTACTGACTGGGTGGTGAGTTACAGCTTAGCTGGCTGGAGGCTGGTTGTGGTGATCGTGGGGGTAGAGGATAAGCGTAGCAGTCTTTGTTCATTCTTATAATCCCCAGGATGCTTCCAGGTGTGGAGTAAGGTGAGAGTTCTTAGGTGGCTGACTATTCACTTGCAATATAAATATTCAGTGGTCATTGTCATAAAGGCTTAACACTATGTCTATCCATTTTACTTCATGTAGCTATATTTGTTTTAATATATTGATGTTCCGGCATTTGTGGTAGCATATTCTCTATCACTTACTAGTAGCTTTATTTTTCTTTTGTCTTATTTTAACTTTTGTGGTAAATATTTTTCACTTCCTTTTGCCCTTATTTTCTGAAGGCTGAACTTTTTTTCTGTTGTTTTTATTTAATATAAATTGCATATTTTGTATACTTCTATTAGTTTCCTCATGCTAAAATGGGCATTCTCTATATACAGTCATGAGAGCGGACACAATCAAGGGTCAGTACTTAATGTCCTAGTAATACTGCTCAACTGACTGGTTATGAGTCAGTCAGGTATTATTACTGAGATATATTGCACCTCTCTCAACATTCATTCTGCTTGTAAACACTGAAGAGTAAACATGCTCACTCCTTCGGGTGACTATTTTCTTTTTTTATAGGCATTCTATATTATAACTACTACTACTAGTACTTGGTGGCTAAAGGGGGGTGAAGGGTGGAGGAACAAGTCATTCTTTTTATGATGGTGTGTGGGAGATGTGGGAATAATTTTGTCATGAGTGGAGGAAAGGAAACTGATTTAAACAAGGAATTTTACAGGGTGTGTGCATTGATAGATGGGGTGCCTAGAAGGGGATGGGTTGGGAGCACTGTATATACCTTTAAAAAGAGGGGGCGTGTATATTACCCAGTGGGTGGGATGGAAGTCTTTCTTTGTTACAAGTTTTTTTCTTTTCCCTCCATCCCTCCCCATTGCTCTGTCCTTGAGCCACCAATGAGTCTCACAGCTCACTCCCACCTTTACTACTAGTCACCTCCACCACAGCACATTGCAGCCACCCCTGGTGTTAACTCGGTGTAACCCTTGCACTGGGTGGGTCCCCGTTCTCCAAGGGGAAAGGCACCAGTGGGGGCTGGCCAGCATGCTCCTTTATTGGCCCCCTGGATGCTGCTGCAGCAGTCTTTGGGGCTAACTGGGGCTTCTGTGGCAGCAGGAGACTGGGCATCCATCATCCGGTCAAGCAGGGAGTTTTTCCTGCTTTTCTACCAGGGGGCATTGCTTTACCCTGACGTCAAGGCATATGCCAATATCCACCATGCCCCCCCAAGTCAGCAGGGCCCAACATGCTGCTGTTCTCCTGGCTTCCACCAGGAGCCAGTAGGTGCCAGACCACACCCATCCCTCCTCCCGGGAGAAGGTGAGTAGTTATCAGACACTCAAGCCTTCTGCCCCCTCGTCGGCCCTCTGGCATCCTGGGTCCATTCCAGAACCCGGGTCACCAGTATTGCAAGCAGAAATCGAACTGCTGCACTGATGGGCCAGCTGTTACAAGGTTTTAATAAAAAAAAAATGCCAGCAAAGTTGTGCAGAAGCATGGAACTTTGTGCAGCTTCACAAAGTGTGAAGTTACCCAACTTCAAGCCAACTTCACTGGTGAATTTAAAATGTTAACATTTGTAACATTTCTAATTAGGACATTCTATCAGTTACAAATGAGGAGAGACTCCATTAGAAAGAGGAAATAAATAAAAGCTATTTGAAAAGTATGTTTAGGTAATATGATTTCAGTATAAGATGTTAAGATTTGTTGGGGAAAAAACAAATAACCAGAGCTGTGCAGGAGAAAAGCAAATACAGAATATTTTCTAGATATAGATAGTGGGCTGGATATTCAAAATGGTTGCGCCTTGCGCAATAGGGTTGCATCTGCACAAGTCTGAAATGCACCGTTCTGCAATATTCAGCAGGAGGCAGTTGCACCCCCCAAGTCATGCTGAGCAACAGCGCAATGCTAATGAAGGCATGCTCAACCGGAGGGGGAGGAACCATGCATAAACTGCACAGCCCGATATTCAGCAGCTGTGCGGAGAGTTGTGCAGGCGCAACCCCCTACCTGCACCTGCACAACTTTGAGCCAAAAAAAAAGGATCAAGTCGAGGGCCACCCACAGGTGAGCTGCCGCATTGCAGGGTGCAACACAGCAGCTGCCACCTGTGGGTGGCCCTCCACTTATTCCCTGTGCCCCCTCTGCAGCCCGATTGCGGGCATAATAGTAACTCCCACATAGCCTGATGCGGGTAGAACACACCCCCACACTAGCCAGATCGTGGGCATAACATAAAGAAACTCCCCCTCCCCTGACTGGCCCGATCCTTGGACATACCTGTAACTGAACCCCCCACCCGACTAGCCGATCGTGGAAGAGGCGGAGTTCAACCCCCAAAGACCAATATCTCTGGTGGTTCAGTGGACCACGAAGCCCGGTGTGGGCATCAGATTCAAACCCACCCCCAAAGTCCAATATCCCTGGTGGTCCAGTGGCCTCCCACCCCACCACCCATGGAGCCCCACCCCTGCTCCCCGTCAGCCGGCGGGCAGCTCCACCGCCTGCCGCCTCCGCCCGCCGACGTGACAGCTCGGCAGGGCGATCGCTCATTGGTTCAGAGCAAGAGCTAATGGGTGTGCAGCCCCTACCATACAAGGCGGTCCAGATATGTGAAATGAATTCACCATATGGACTTTGCTGCTCTTCAAACTTCTGATAACTCTTGCTCTGAACTCACTGTCTTCTGGCCTACCGAGCTGTCAATCGCGAGGCCGAAACGCAAGCGGAATAAAATGCTACCGCCTACGAGCTGACAGAAAGGCAGGAAAGATGATGAAACTCGAGAGGAGGCGAAAACACTAGACCACCAGGAAATTGGACTTTGAAAACAGGGAGTGTGCGCTCGACTACTGACGATCGAGCCCGGTCCACTGGACTGAAAGTGGACTTTGGGGGGGGTTTGACTCTGATGCCTGCGATCAGGCTGCGCGGTCCACTGAATTGGGCCAGTCGAGGGGAGGGGGGGTTCTTTTACATTATGCCCGAGATCGGGCCAGTGGGGGGTGGATTTGCATCATGCCTGCGATCGGGCTGCAGGGGGCGTCGGTCCCCGAAGGCTGCTGCCTGGCAGGGTGCCAGGCGCAAGTCGTCGAGGATCGGTCCACCTGCATGCCAATGGCACGCAAATGGGGCCATAATTAGATGCAAATAGACCTCTGTGTGCCTTGCATAAATCATGGCCCCATTTGCATGTCACCTTTTGAATATCGGAAATTTGCGCATGGCTGAATGCTCCACTCTGACCACTTGCGGTGGTGCAAGTTCCACTGCATCATGCACAGTGGCTGTGGCCGGGGGGGGTGATATTCAAAGGAGTTGCTCAATAGTGCAACCCCATTGAATATCGCCTCGGCCACACCCCTGCGCAACTTTTTGAGCAGTGCAAGAGCTTGCACCACACAATGGTGCAGTTTGAATATTCAGCCCAATATCTTTATTAGGATAATGAATGTTAAAAATACAAACCCAACACAAATTGTTATATGTGGGAAATGGGACTCTTTGGAAGCAAATGAACCAGCACCATTACTATATCAGACACTATATCACGGAGACACCAATGGGTAAGCATTTCTTCAGCTTGGGACATGGTTTAGGGCACATGCATGGCAGTCCTGCAAACTGTTAATCCACTAGAGGCTAGACTCAATAAAGGCAGAGGCTTCAAGTCTTGACCCATTATTTAACATGACCATTTTTTACCTTAGCACTGGAGATGTTGCAAAATAAAATTTTGCTTACGAAATTGGAAATTTTGCCACATGAAATTTTTTGCAAAATGTCACAATTTTGTCCACAACTTCACCTTCCACAAAAATGACTTCTCCCTGGTGTCTAGTGATCAGCACCTTCCACCCCAACCCCCCCACCGATCACCGGACCAAAGTGAATAATGGAAGCCCTCCAGTTAATTCATTATTTTCCCCAATCCCCTGGACCCCCAAACCTAAAGAAATGTCATTTCCCACTCCGTGGTGTCTAGTGGACCCAGCCAGACAAACACCAGCCCAAAGTGAATAAAGCAAGCCCCCCCAGTTAACTCATTATTTTCCCAGATCCCTCAGACCCCCAATCCTAAAAAAAAAGGCCAATCCCCACTCCCTGTTTTCTAGTGGACCCCCCACCCTGTCATCTGTAGCACCAACCCCACTCCCTCCCATTGCCCCGATCAGGCCTCCAGCACAGCCCTCCACTCACTTCCATAACCTGCAGCCTGATTGAGCATGTCAATGAATGATCGCATGCTTGTACAAGCATGCACTCATTCATTGAAGTGCTCAGTTGGGCTGCTGGCCATGGAGGTGAATGGAGGGCAGTGCGGGTGGACCAGTTGGGGTGCTGGGTGGGCATGGCGGGCATTATCTGACGACAGGTAGGGGGTCCACTAGACATCAGGAAGTGGGGATTGACATTTGTTTTAGGATTGGGGGTCTGGGAGATGGTGAAAATAATGAGTTAACTGAGGGGCTTCCTTTATTCACTTTGGGCTGGTGATTGGATAGGAGAACCACTAGACACCAGGGAGAATTCATTTTTATGGGAATTTGGGCCAGTGAGTGGCCGGGGGGGGTGGACCACTAGATACTGAAAAGTTCACCTGCGGGTGGCAAAATTTTGCCCGGGAGTGGTGAATTTTGCCAGCTCGAGGGCAACATTTTGCTCACTCCATGGGCAAAATATCACATTTTGCCCTGCAAAATATTTAGCGAAATGCACAAATTATGTGAAATACTTCAACTGGCAAAATTTTCCAGTTTTGCACAACACTACTTAGCACAGGGAAAGACTTTGCTTGCTATTAAGCAGCCAGCAATACAGGGCAGTTCCATAAAAGCTTTTATATAACTAGATGTTTAATGTCTTCTGTTAGTCCCTGTCTGATATAAACCAGCATTACAAAGCTTATTTTTATCCCTATAGTTTTAGCTTTCATTGGCTAAAACATATATTTTCTTTAATTCCTTCTCCTTCTTCTTCTGCCTGCAATTCTAAAAGCCACCTTCATGTCTTTACTGTGACAACAGCTAGAATGTCAGTAGAAATGCTATACCTACCGCTTTTAAATTAATAAGCACTTCAATGTTTACTCAAACTTCTGCATTTTTTCACTTGCATTGCTAAAATGAATCAAACTCCTACATACTTGTAAAATGCATCAGCCTACATTGTACAACACACCTGTTGAGGAGACAGTAGTACAGGCCTAGAAAGTGTGTATTTTCGATTAGGCTAATAAGGGTATTTTCTGTACCCAGGAACAAATTCTCTTTTTGTTTGTCTCCTGGTATTTTTGTGGGATAACATGGCACAGCCCCCCCCACCCCCGACCTGAGCTGTGTAGAATTTGTTCTATAATATATAGGAAACCTTGGAAATTACAACCATGGTTTAGCCATGATCCTAAGAATGGGGCATTCTTGAGGACACAAGGAGAACATAAAGAAGGCACTACTGCTGTGCCACTGGCTGACAAACATGATGGAAACCAAATGTCCCTCCAGTGAAAGGACCACACTTGAGGATAGTGAGGGAGGTTTATTTTCAAAAGATGATTAAACTGGGATGCAGGAGGATTGTAAGGACAGGAGCAAGATGCCTAATGTGTTAAACACTGTGAAGATGATTTCAGGACAGAAGGAATAGACAGTGGTGATAACAAGAGTTTCCCATTTCCTTGAAATGCCGCATTAAGTAACAGAATCATGCTGCAGGCTTAAGGCACTGTACGGTGCCTGCAAATTGTCATTTAAGGTGGGGTGCATAGCCTTAGATCCTGCATCCTCACAAAGATCAGATATACTGAATTTCTCGGGCACCTGACAAAGTGTGTCCTGTTAACACTTTATTGCTGAGTAGTTGTAAATTCTTTATTTTTTTGCAGTCACCCTGTATGGACTACCAGCTGCTCTCAAATGCACTGAATTGTATGTGTTTCATCTGCTGACCTGTGGCTAGCAACCTGTCAGTAGCACATGGACTTTGCACTTGCTAGAGTGCAGATCTGACTACTGTGGTTGCCCTGTTATGAACTGCTACCTGGATCATGCAGTTGCAGGAATGAGTAAACTGTGTTGGTGTGGTGAGTTCAAAGTGATGTATCCCTTTTGAAATTTTGGTTGCAAACCTCCACTGCAAATAGCATCAGTGTTAGGAGTGCAACTTTCCTCAGAATTGGCAATCAAGTTCTCCAGCCAGAGTGGGAAATGCATGGCACCATGGAAGGTAGTGGTGCCCCAGTGAACAAGCCAGGAAACTGAGAAAGCAGTGTGGAGCTACATCAGAAGAAGGAAGCTACAAAACTAAACCTTGCTGATGGACCTATGAGCAGAAAGAGTAATACAGATGTACACAGCATTACATATTTATTTTATAAACTGGAAAAACTACTCTATAAAGAAATTAACATAACTTATAATATTACCTCATTGGGGACATATTTATAATGCAAACAAGCACCAAGAGGTCTGAGAATCTGTAAAGTACTTTCAGGTGGTCTGTGTGATTTTTGCCACAGAGAGCTATGGGAGAAATCCTCTACTGAGTGCACTAGAAAATATAAGGAAATACTGATAAAAGAGGATATGGCAATGTTTGTATAACTTACTGCAGAAACTGCAGAGATTAAAGGGAATTCACATAAGCAGGTTATAACAGTGAATACGCAGAACTGAACAAAGCAGTAATACAATAAAGTGATCAGACACAAAACAGAAGTACTAAAAAGCAAGAAGAAACTGGAAAGGGTCAACTCAGATTACTCAGAAGGCAGAATCTACCAGTGGGAAGAAAACAATAATTACCCAGCAGTGGTCACTCTAATCTAAATCTAGAGAGCCCTTTAAGCACCTGCAGAACAGCTCCACACAAAATACTAGCAGTGAGTTCACCTGAAGAACCCACAGGCTCTAGTGTCAAAAGAGGGAAAAGTGTGTATGTTTTTATCCAAAAAGAAGAGGAACAACAACCCCACAAAGAGGGACACAGAAAAGAGAAAGACAAACAAACTTAAACAAAAAAGGTACAGCAGCAGAAGAGTCAGAAGAAGGACATTGCAAACCGAGGAAGGAAACAAAAGGCCAGAATAAGTAATAAACTACACAGAACATAATTTAACAAACACTCAAATTAGAGTTTCATCCAGTTGCCCCTTTGTACCCCAAGCCCCCCTGGACAAATCTAAAACTAAAATAGACATTTATAAATAGTTCAGAAAACTCTTTCTTATGGACTAGCACCAAAAATCCTGATGCCTTCAAGCAACATGGGATTTAGTACAACAGTGCCTTTTGAAATCAGAAATCCTGAACTTAAAATGAATGACTTGGGATTTGACAATCTTGATGCTAACATCTTGCAGAATCCACTGAGATTAGGGTTACTAGTGGCTTCCCTCGGGTTGGTGTTGGGCCCACTCTTGTTTAATATTTTCATAAGCGATCGTAGTGATGCAAGTAATAACAAGCTGAGTAAATTTGCAGATGACGTAAAACTGTGGGGCATTGTGGATACCTTTGATGACAGGCTTAGATTTGGGGAGGATAATGAGAACATCACTGAGTGAGCTAGAAGAAACAGGATGTAACTTAGCATACACAAATTTATAATTATGCATTTTGGAGGAATAATATACAACAGAACTATTATAACCAAGGGAACAAACTAAAAAAGTCCACATGTGAAAGGGACCTTGGAGTATATACATATCAGTACCGACCTCAAGAGGTATGCCCATTGCAAATATGTAGCTAACAAAACAAAGTACCTCCATAACTGCATTCACAGATTCTTTTTTTCTAGGATTGTTAATGGGTTCCATGTGATAATGATGACTATGTAATAGCGATCACCTTTTGGGCAAGTCCACGTCACCAAAAATTTATTTCGACAATGTAGACTCATGGGGAACAGCAAGACAGTGCCAGAGACTTTCATTTTATTGTTTTATGCAGGGGGGCTGTACCCCCTGCACCCCCCCTACTAAAGGATTCTCAACTCCAGGAGTAGTGCATGTCGGGGGGGGGTGCAAAACTAAAAACAACAAAAAAAAACTGCGACCCGGCACAAAAAAAGAGTGTGCCCAGAACCGAACCCAGCACTCTTCCATTCCCAGCTTGCCACCACCCCACCATGCCACATGGCCAGCTTGGCAGCCCACCACCGCACTACACCCCACAAACCCTTCCTCACCCTTCCACCTGTCACACAGTGTGGTCCTTCCTCACTCCCCTGTGTGTGTATATATAAAGTGACATCCTGTCAGTTTAGTCACTGAACCCCCTATCCAGTCACCCCCCATGCCTGGTAGCCCTGTGTAAAAGCACCATGATTGAGTCACCCTTTTTGAAAGTGCTCAATTGTGGTCACCTAATACACAGGATACCATGTTAATGTACTCCTTCCATTGTACAACACCTATATATGACCACATATAGACTATTGCTCCCAAAGCTGGAGTCCATATCTTAAAAAGGACAAAGTTATGGTTGAAAACCCCCAAATGTCATTTACTAAACTGATATCTAAATACAGGGACAAACCTTGTGATGCAAGATCATCTGGTCTGGACCTATGGCATCTTGAGACATGGCGTGCAAGCGGGGATATCTTGTTTATATATAAAATTCTAAATGATGACTCATTATTGAAGGACTTGCACCTTGCCCACAAGGATCATAGATATGATCTAAGGGGACATAATCGTCAGATGATAGAGACTCAGGCTAAAACAGAATACTGGAGACAGGGCTATATCTCTAGAGCCATTAGACTGTGGAATCAGCTACCAATTGAAGTAATAAATGCATCTTGTGTTAATAGATTCAAGGCCATATTGGATCTGTTTATCACTGATGGTTACCTTGTTACCTCCACTGAGTAGTGGGGACAGCACTAATGGACAATAGCCTTCTGTTGTCCTAAATCCCAAGTATTAATCCCAAGTATTAATCACCACAAATGGATGGAACAAGACACATAAAACTTGAGAATTTTTGAGGAGCTGTGTTGTGGCAATCAACAGACTCTGCACTTTGACAATACTTTGAACCTGCCTATATATGATGTGTCAGGTGGGGGAGTTCAAATTGTTATTTATTTATTTATTTAATTTTGGTAACTGTGTAGGCCCACTGAAACCAGATGGTCCCTTTTTCAGGGCAACCTGGGGCTAATACAGAGATATATAAGGCAGTGACATACACATTATACTTTTAGAACACAGCAGTAGACACATTATACAGAGGAGTACAGCAATTATTAGTCAACATATTACATAGCCATTTCATATCATGACAGAGAAACAACACTTATCATTAACCTAGGAGAGCACTGGATGTGCAGAGGCAAATTAACAAACAAGAGGGGAGGTATGTATCCCAGTACAATAAGGGATTAGTACTCTCATGGCCCTTTATGATTTCTGGGTGACAAAGTTCACTAAGCTTAACAGGATAGTGCCTGGTATGCCAATTTAGACCATTATCAATTATGACAGGAGCAGTGGTTTGATTTCAACAGATGGGATTTGATTTCTTTTTTCAAACCTGTTAGGGTGGCTGACGATTGGATGCCACAGGGAAGCCCATTCCACAGGGAAGGGGTAAATGAAGCATATGATCTCGCTCCACAAGAGGTTCTGACTCTGGGTACCTGGAGTAGTTGGAGTTCCAAGGATCTTAAGGCTCTTTTACACTGTTTATGTTGCAGCAGATCTTTTAGACTTGGGGGGGGGGGTAGTGTTCTATTGTCCTGTCTTAGTTTGTAGGATAGGCATGGGGAGGGGTAGGCCAGTTTGCCCTCAAGTGATGGCCAGTTTAGAGATTTCAGCACTATACAGTGATGGTCAAATGGTCTTGCCGAGTTGGCAAACCTCACTATCCTGTGGTAGAGTGTTCTTAGCATCTGGAGCTCAGTGCCCCTGACAGAAAGTAGCACTGGGCCCCCATGGAGTACAGTAGGAAGGAGGGTACCTTGGGCAATTTTACAGCAAGACTCGGGTAAGGAGGGGGCTTAGATGATATAGGAGGCCCACTTTCTGCTTTACAGTTTTTGATAGGTGGCTGAGATGGGTCTTGTACATGCCTTCTTGATTAAGGTAGACCCCCAGTACTTGATGGAGTTAGCCACCTCTACTCTTGTCCTATCAGAGAGATAGAGTTCAAGTTTTCCAGCGCAGTCAGTGACAAGGCTCCCTGGCCCAAACAACATTGCTTTTGTTCTTGTCCCATTAAGAACGTGTGCTGACATGAAGTCAGTTTTCCAGTGATAGAAGATCTTTACCTAATTGTTCATTTAGCTGGGCTGCTTGTGGGGCAGATCTGTAAAGTACTGCATCATCTGCATATAGGGTAACTAGCCTCTCTGGTGTGCTGTGGGAGGTCATTTATGAATAATAAAAATAACGGTGGTCTAAGGATAAAACCTTGTGGGACTCCCTATATGATAGGCTGCTGATCAGAGAGTGCTCCACACCACTTCACAATTTGTGATCTACCCTCCAAATAGTCTAAGAACCACATTAGGGAGTGATTATCTAGCCCCAGGAATTCTAGCTTTTTGATTAATAGCTGGTGACTTATTAAATTGAAGGCTTTGATGAAGTCTATAAAGGCCCCACCTACTAGTAGGCCTTTATCTACAGTGTCCAGGATGCTAATGGTCAGGCTAACAAAGGCAGTATCGGCACTATGTTGTTTTCTGAAGCCGTGCTGTTCCAGTGTCATTACATTGTATCTCTCCAAGTGATCTTGTATTTGGTTGTAAATTAGTCTTTCAAGGATCTTATTTAGCATGGGGAGGATTGATATGGGTCTGTAATTTTTCTCCATCTCTCAGGACCCTCCTTTATGTACTGGAGTAACCAAGGCTCCCTTCCATAGGGAGGGTATCTTTCCTTCAAGAAGGGATCTGTTAAAAAGCCAGGTGATAGGGGATGCTATGACAGGGGCAGCCAGCCTTAGTAGCTTGGGCTCAAGCTTGTCAAATCCCACCAGATGCTGTAGTCTTAACCTTCAGTAATAGCTTAAGGACATCAGACCAAGAGATGAGTTTAAGGTGGAACTGTGGTCGTTGGGAGGGTACCTCAACTTTACTAGAGGGAGGGGAAGGGGTTCAAGTTGGAGGAGTTCTATATTCATCAAGATTAGCAGAGAAGGCATTAATGTCTTTTGCAGATTTAGCTGGATCTCTGATGTGGGTCCCATTGGATACTCTATCAACATCTGTTGTGGCAGCTTTAACCTTTAGGACGGAATTGATGTGTGCCCAGAATATCTTAGGGTCAGACAGATTTGCAGTTTGCAGGTCTCTTTTATGAAAATTCTTTAAAAAAAAGTCTTTGTTCTGTCCGTTATCTTCAAACCTCATCATTAAAGCTTATGAAAAAGCTGTAATTAATGAGGTAGAAAAGCTGTTTGAGTAAAATAATCAGTTTGTCTGCAGAAATTTGAGAGAAGTAGAGAAAAAGACATTAGCAGCAATAAAGAAACTTCTAGATACAACAATAAAGCCTGTCCATGGCTTGTGGCAACCTGTCTAGGTGCACCCTCTGTTTGGCCCTCCGCTACAGTTGCTGCAAGCCATGGGACATTGCCACCAGCATACGGTTTTGGAATTGTGATTCATTTCCACCAGGACCCTGCCCAATAGAGAGTTGGGTTCATGTGGCTTGCTCCGATATTTGAGAATTGGGCCCTGTATGTTCGCATGTATCACTAATTTGTCTATGTTACTATCTTTTGTCTTGGGCATATGGCAAGGCAAGCTGATATTGTCAGCTGATCCCCTAGCAAACTAACATGTCAAAAAGGAGAAAAGGGTGATTGCAGCAGGGACATCGGTTCCATGTCAATACAGCAAAGTAATATCAGCGATTGCAATTACAGCGTGTTTTTTTATAGCGACTCCAATTACGGCCACCGGTAACATCAGCGAGTCCCTATTCAGCTTTTCATTTTAGTACACCTCCCTTAAGATCATCTCTTACAGCACTTTAACCGCCCGCTATCTGTACCCACATCTGTCCACTGGCATTCACTCCCAGTCCTACTCGCTCCACCTGAGATTTAAAAATACTTACAGAACAAAACCTCTGCTCTTCTTCCACACTGGTAGGCAATCATTCTACATGCTATTGCAGGGGGGCTATGCCCCATGCACCCCCGGGGGGCTGCGCTCCCAACCCCCCCATTTCTAAAATAACCTCCTCTGAGGCACACCTGGATATTGGAGGTAGGCTGTTAACCCAGAGTCACTAAAAGTGTTCTGTGCTATAATGCAGCAATCGCTATTATTACAGTCGCTATAATAGCATCGCTGAAAATGACTCGCTGTATTGACATGCTACCAGGACATCACCAACATTCCACCACTTGCATCAATTACATGTGTTTCCTTGATGATCTTACAATGTCTTTTCTTGCCTCCAGTATCTATGTAATATATTTTTATAGTATATAATACTATATATTTCTAGTATATATTTTTGATGCAGTTTTAACCAGAACATCCTGTGTTGACTTTCACATTTCTTTCAGTTCATTAATTTTTTTTGAAAAAAAAAAATGTTTGTATTGTGTTTGGGCTTGGAGCCTACCTTTTACCTCAGCTGCAGTGCATTACATTGTAAGCTCTAACAACCAATCGTAACTGCACAGCACCTGCAAATGATGATTTAAGTGGGTGTTGTATTTCTCTAGAACCCACCACCTGATGAAGATCGGATAGATCAAAGCATTGGGCACCTGACAAGTGCATACGGTTAACAGTTTGTTGCTGAGCAGTAGTAAATACATTCTTTATTCTTTTGCAGACACCATGTCTGTACTTCATACTGATACCAGTTACTCCTGAGTGCACTGACTTCTTGTTGTTTCAACTGTTGACCTGAAGCTAGCAATCCCTCAATAGAACCTGGACTCCACATCTGCTAGAGCTGGATCTGACTTCCATGTTTTCCCAGGCTTAAAATGACACTTTTGAATTACTACCACTGCAATATCATTATGTGACTATACACGTATTCCAGACAACACAGAATCTGCATCCAATATTAATGCCAGTGAACATGTACTAAACCTGATGTCTCAGTCCTGCTCCTCTGTTATCATCAACATGTGTCTCTGTTTTGTGCATCAAGACACCCTGGCCTGTGTCAACTGTAAATTCCTGTAAACATGACCCTAATACCTGATGATGATTATGATGCACCATCCTTTGTCATGCTACTTCTCCTTCTTTACCAATAGCATGTGACTCCATCCCATGCATTCAAAGTGGCCTCTGTTTCCAGCGTAAATATCAGTGAACATGAATGTGATTCCTGACAATGACCCTCCATCCTCTGATGATGACAGATGGATACCAATAATAAACTGATGATATTACAGTTCATATATAATATGTTTTTGAATGTAATGGACTCTATGCATAGTTTGCCTCCTGATTTGCCATACTGTATCATTAAAGGAATACCTCCTGCTGTATCTCCTTCCCCTTTTCTTCTCCTGAAGTCCATGGACTATGTGTCCTCCAAGACACTGTCAGTTCTGCCTCTGTTATATGGTGAGTGTAAACATTTAGTGCCTATTACGCTCTGTCCTCCTCCTCTTGCTGCTCCAGAAATAACAGTGTACCTCTGCATAGCAAAGACAATCCAGCCTCTGTAAAGAACAGTTGCCAAGCTCCTGATACTGTCGCCTGATGCTCTGTCATCCTCCTCCTCCTCCTCCTGAAGACAACTCAACCTCGATATTCAGCATTAATGATATGAGAATTATATTAAAGATGATACATGACACTGAGCCTTCTTGTCCTCATCTGATGCCTATCTGTGGCTCTGTACCTCCATAATATATATGCAAGAAAGACTGGCCTCTGGAACCAGCATAAATGACAGACAACATCTTGAGATTCATCAGTACATGCACCAGTACCGTAATGTTGCACTACTGTACACTGGTTTCTCCACTGATATATGAACATACAAAACTGCCAGCAGATAAAAGCCATTACGATTTATCTAGTCTGTTAGAGAGTGCAGCTCAGCTGTGAGATTTCAGTAGAACTGCTCCCCTCCACTTCCCCTGCCTCAAAATTTCTCTCTTCCTCTGCTTCCACTACCCCCTTCCTCAGTGTGAATTTCCCTATAAGCCTATCCTACCCACTTTTAAAGCCTCCCACAGTCTTGGCAGAAACCAGCTCCTCCAGAAGATTATTCCATCCTGAGACCACCCTTTCAGTGTAGAAATGCCTCCTTGAATCTTTTTAATGTTTAAGATTCCTTCCTCCAACTTTAGCTGATGTCCCCTTATCATCCTTGCACCCTTTGTGTTAAACAAGCCCTCAATGCTGACTTTATTTATGCCCTTAAGGTATTTCTGATGATATGCTGATTCTGTAACCCACCAGTACATGTGATGAAAGCTGATTGCTGCTTTTTCCTATTAATGGGATAAGCTTCGCCTTGATGTTATGCATAAAATTTACCCATGAAGCCACTTCATAAAGTTCTCATGGATTTGCTAAATTCTGAGAATCTGGACAATTTCACGAACACAACAAACAAAAAAAGACACTTTGTGAAGTATCAAGAAGAGAAACGTTAGTGACTTTGCATGAACTTAGCAAAGCTAAGGAAAACTTTGCTACACCTCTAAGCCAGTGCTAAAGGGGAGCATAGAAAGTAAGACACAAACATACAGAGTGAAAGGCATAGCCAACACCACCCCTGGGAAATTCCTAGAGGAAGGATTGTCAGACCCAGAAATTACCAGCATAAAACAGAGCATAACAAGGAGGCAACCAGCAGGAGGCATGTCATCACTGAGAGCAGAGAGCAAGATGCAGAAACAGTGTGAGAGGGAGAGAACAAATAGTAGAACCACTCTGGAAACTGGGGTACAGTGAAGAGCAAAAAGCAGCAACCACTGACCCAGAACCACCTGCTAACAGAGAAAGAGAAGCTGCAGGATGTACTCTGTATGTACATGAGGCAAGCTCTTCTAGAAAGTTGTTGGTGAGAGCAAGTCCTGAGCTGGAAGGAATCAGCAAAACAACCTGAAAAATAGAGCAACTGCCCAAATGGCAAGGCAGGCAGAACCAGAGAATAACAGCAGCTCAGCCACATAATGGAGCATTTGGTGCAAAGTTATGCCAGTGTGGAGAGCTAGCAGCACATTGAGCACAGATAGGGAAGAGCAGGATAAGTCACAGGGAAGCAGCCAGAAGAGATGCTCTTAGAGGCATGGCTGAAGGTAGGAAGAAGGTGCGAGGGTAGTCTAGAAGAAGACAGCAGTTCGACTGCAAGCAAAGAAACAAGCACCTAACAGACACAATGTTTTTAAATAGCTCTTGTTGGGGTGTGGTGGTGAGCATTGCCCAGTACACGACTGAATATCAGGCAGTCCTTACAAGTACCAAACAGCATGGTAAAATAAACAAACAAAAAAAAAAAACACCAACAAAAAAACCCCAAAAACTATATATATATACTATAGGAGCATGATCATGCTCCTATAGTTAGGGGTGTGTAGCATGTTTAATGAAAAACTTCAAATTTTGCATTTTATTGACTTTGCAGCTAATCACTGGATTTGCAAAAAATTTGGTATGTGCTAACCCGTGAGGTAGATCTCTTGATGTGACAAGTTTCTTTCTGGTCAGATGTATAGATTCTGAGATCCAGATAGTGCTAAAACCTTTAAAATCACTTTTTTGCAGCTTTTTCCTCATTGCCTTGCATCCACATGGTATGGAATTTTAGTGTGATTTTTATGGTACATTCAGCTTGCTTAACAGAACTGCCATGCTTAGTTTGGTGAAAAAATATAAATCTGTTGCAAAGTTATTACATTTTTAAGTTTCCATTGTTTTCAATGGGGATTCTCCTGTCAAAATTATAGGGATAAAGTTTGGCTAAGGATTGACCTCACGAAAAAGGATTAATTCTTGTGAGATCAATTCCTTTTTCACGAGAATGAATTTCTTTTTAGTGAATGGAAAATTCTTTTCTGCAAGCCATCGTCTTGTTTTTTTCTTCCACCAACTACAAAAGGTGGAAAATAGATAAAACTGCAGAGATTTTTAAAAACATACATCAGAACCTAGCAAAACAGGACCCTTTTAGTTAGATTCTGATATTTGTTTTTAAAAGTTGTGCCCCAAAATGCCTTTTCTGGGCACTCAAAATCCCAGGTGCCCAGCTTAGCGAGAGAAGTGCTTCCCCGGTGTTCTCTGCATGAGAACACAGGGAATTTCTTGCCTTCTACTTGTGCTGCTGTCTGCAGTTTAATCTGTGAGCCACCCTTTTCCCTGGTGTCTAGTGCTCCCCCACCCACCGATCACTGTCCCCTATCCCTGGTGTCCAGTGTCATCCCCCTCCTCCCATATCGTTCCCTGGTGTCTAGTAACACCCCCCACCCTCCGATTTCTTTCCTTCTTTCTTTCTTTCTTTCTTTCTTTCTTTCTTTCTTTCTTTCTTTCTTTCTTTCTTTCTTTCTTTCTTCCTTCCTTTGTTTCTTTCTTCAGTCTGACACTGGGATGCCCACCCCGGTGTCAGATGTCCCCCTGCAGTTCATTGTCTTATTTGCTGATATCAGGGTGCCAAATCCCTAATGCTCAACCCATTCTCATAATGTCCACATGTCTGACCTTATTTACAAATGGAATGGGGTGAACATTAGGCTTGAGAAGCCCAAAGCACACCCCACACCTGTGCTTCTGCCTTGTAAGGGGGGGTAGGGTGTTAGAGAAACCCTAACACCTCATTTCCCAACTTTTGTCACTTTGACCTAACTGGAGCATTAACAAAGTGTTTATGAATATATATATATATATATATATATATATATATATATATATATATATATATATATTAGAGGCAAAAACTCTGTTTAATGCATCAGTTAGGGTTGTTCCACAGTGACAAAAGCGAGGAAATTTGATGTTAGGGTTGAAACCCCCTTGCACCCCCTCCAGCCTACCTCTACTGGAATTGGGGTGCACATTGGGGTTGTCAGCCCTAACTGTCACCCCATCACATGTGGAAAGAAGCTGAGGAATAGGAGAATGGGGTGACAGTTAGAACCGATGACCCCAATGCGCACCCCAATGCTTCGGGCCCCTCGCTCCCACCACATGATGTGTTGTGGCATACTAACAGGGACAGCAACACAAACAGAAATGCTAACAGTGGCACACATGGTAACACAAGCACGAATGAGAACAGAAAGGGTAACGCACATGGTGGGGTAGACGGGAATGGTCTGCCACGTGATGTGTTGTCACATAGTAACATGGTGCCTGCAAACAGAAATGTCAATGGGCATGGTGATGTAAAGTGAAACAGTAAGATAAACAGTACTGTAGACAGAAATGGCAAAAATAACAGAAACGAAGTGCAAATGAAAACGCAAAGGATAACGCACATGGTGGCGCAGACATCAATGGTAAGTGAAACGGGTACGGATCCGCAAGCGGAAAGGGCAACAGTAACAGTAATGTCAGCACACAGGCTGGTTTTCCCCAAAACCTGCATTGAGAAAGACAGTGAGTACAAATAATGTATGCAAAATAATGAGTATCAGTGCAGAAAATGAGATCTTGGAATACTAAATACATTATATCTCAGGAACCGTACGACGTAGAAAAAAAATTTAAAAGTCATATTATTTACAACTGTCCTGGCTAATTTCAATCTGGGGCTAAGAAATTTTCTGATGAAAAGTCCGTATCTCGCACCGTTTCTGAGATACAGGCCCTGAAAGGCGCGGCGAACGCCGTAATGTTGTCCTATGGGAAAAAAAGAAAAGTTCGGAGTGCCATAACTTTGCCTCCCTGTAATATTTTTTCACCAAACTACTGAAAGGCACATCTGTGGGCTGTTGGCTGTCTTCCCTCCAAATTTCAGGAAAAAAGACCAAACCGTTATTTTGCAGCAGGGCTCCAAATGATTTCTGTTAAGTGTCGGGCGCCGTAATGTTATCCTATGGGAAAAACTGTCAATTTTGGAGTGCCGTAACTTTGCCACCATGTGATATTTTTTCACCAAACTACTGAAAGGCACATCTGTGAGATGTCGGCTACGTTCCTTCCAAATTTCAGCCCAAAACTCCCAACGGTTATTTTGCAGTGCAGTGCCAAAGAATTGCTGTCATTTTGCCACAGACTAGAAAATTACTGTCGCAATTTGTGAAAGCTTTCGCAAAAATTTGTGACACTTTCATGAGCACGAAAGTAATTTGTGAAAGTACTTTTTCCAGAAATTTGAAAAACATATTTCTGGGGTGTTTTACCACAAAATAAAGACATGGCAAGCATCCTCAGGGCCCGACTAGGTGAATACAAAAAAAATAGGTTGCTAGAGGGTCCCAAATTTAAATGCCAACCATTTTTCTGATCACCAACTGAAAACAAAATGGCTGATTTGCGAAAGTAACAGGCCCATTTGCGAAAGTAAAAATGCATTTGCGAAAGTGTTAAACTTTTTGTTACCTTTTCCCATTGACTTATAATGGGAAACTGTTTTTTGAATAACTTTTGAACCGTTTAATATTTTTTCATGAAATCTTTGAAAGGCACATCAGGGACCCGGCTGCATGTTCTGAAGATTTGGGCTAGTCATACAAACCGTCGACCTGTAGATGCGCGACCACAGAATTCCAGAAAAGCGTGAACGCATAAAGACAGATCACACTTAATAACCCGCAGCCAAGATATACCATCAGTATGAAACTTGCAGATCCCAAGGCCTATGGCTCTTGATCATAAATTCCAAGTTTCAGGCAAATCCATCAAACATTTGCAAAGTTATTAAGTGCAAAGTTTTGGGGTTTAACATAGAAATGGCTCCTCAACCTTAACTATGGTAGCACTACCGTGCTACCATAATATATATATATATATATATATATATATATATATATATATACACACATATATATATATATATATCTATATATATCTATATCTATATAGATATATAGATAGATATATCTATATAGATATAGATATAGATATAGATATAGATACTGTATATATGTATCCATATATATATATATATAGATATAGATATATGACATAATGGGTAATTTATTTATTTTATTTAAATTTTGGTTACCAGGAAGGCACAGTGAGCCAAGGCTCATTTCCAGGTGTGACCCAGAGGAGTGGGTAGAGGGATATACAATGGTCAGAGAGAAGTACAACAAGTTAAAGGGACACTGTCAACCCTTTTTGTATCATATTATTTTTAAGTAAAAAAACAACATTTTATGTGTGCTTACCTTTTCTAAAGTTCATTGATGTTGCCGGTTGTTTTATCTGCCTCATTGCTTATTAGAACTGAAATGCATGGTAATGTATAGCTATACCCAGCCTTGTTTTGCTTCAAATCATTGAAGTACTCTTAGTGGATACTTCCTGAACATTAGAAATACCCTTAAATAGTGCAGTCACTCATGATACTGTGGTCTCCTCTATTCCCACTACATAATGAGTGGCTAGATTGTGTTGGGGTACTCCTAAGTCCAGAAAAGATGCATTGGGAGTTGGTCAAGAAGAGTTGAAGGAATTAAATATGTACTCCCTGTAGGAGAGGAGGGAGAGAGGGAATATGATAGAGACATACAAGTATCTTACAGGGAGTAACTGGGTGCAGGAATACACTATTTTTAAGCTAAAAAGATGTTCCAGGACTAAAGGGCATGGGATGATGTTAGAGGGAGGACGATTCAGAGGAAACGTGAGGAAGAATTTCTTCACAGAACTGATGGTGGGCAAGTGGAACACCCTGCCAGAGGAAGTGGTGGGGGCTGAAACAATTATGGGATTTAAGAATGCATGGGATAGACATAAAGGAATTCTGGAGGTCAGGGGTAAGGGACAACAGACTTCTAGGAAAACATAAAGTAAACTTACAAGCTCAAATGTGTAGACTGGGTGGGCCGTAGGCCCTTATCTGCTTACACTGTCTATGTATCTATGTAAACAAATATGTTTTGGTGTGGTAACACCAGTATGGTGGGCACTCAGGTTTTCACTTTTTAAAAGGAAAAAAGGATCTGAATCAAACTACCAGTTGCATCAACAGTCTATATAGATTGTCAACAATAATAAAATGTGTTTTTTAAACTAGGGACACTTTGAGGCCTAAGGGGGTTGACAGTGTCCCTTTAAGCACTCATGGACACAGTAAAAAAAAAAAACAATAATGGCAAACAATCAAATGACGTTACATAGTTAAGGCAGTATTTTTCAAAGCGCAGTAGTACAAAGTTGATATTTACAAACAGTGTTTACATGTTTTTTTTTTATTTGAAGGGCAGTCAACGATATAGTGAACAGAAAGGGGTTGGCTGACTGTGTGGCTTATAATCTAACATGGTTGGAAGGTAGAGCATAATGACACATAAAATGAAATAAGGAAGTGATGGGGGTACAAAGAGGGGAGGAGGAGGAGGCAGTAAGGAGTAGAAGTCAGGAGAGACTGTTGGAAAGCTGGGGGTGGTATTCAAGGATGTGTACCCATTGAGGGGGAAAATTAAGGTTATAAGGCCACAAGGCCAAAGTACGAGTATCTTTATTGCCCTAAATAGCCCCCAATATGTGTATACTTCTGAGCGATCCACTCTTACCCATTATTTCTCGACTATAATACATTCTGATGTTTTTTTTTATTGTGGAGATTTCATTTGTGATCATATTATGGCACCTGAAGGTCTCTTGCAGCAAGGAGAGCGTGCTGCATAGTGGGTGCAGGTAGGATTTTGGGAGATTTCTGGGTTTGGGAGGGTTTTGTGTAAGTGTCTTTTTTCCAAGTTATTTTGTAGTTTGCTAATTGGTTTGCCTGTCTTCCTAATGCTGTGTTATTAGAAACATAGAAACATAGAATTTGACGGTAGATAAGGACCGCTTGGCCCACCCAGTCTGCCCATTAGTGGTATTCCATATTTATTAATGTAGTGCAGCTGTGTACTTTTTTTAGTGCAGGTACATATTTTTACTTGTTTAGAAACAGAAACATAAAATTTGATGGCAGATAAGGACTGCTTGACCCAACAAGTCTGCCCATTTGATTAGTGTAAGTATACAGCTTTAATTAGTGCTGTTATATAGCTGCAATTGATTGATTAGTGCAGATATACAGGACAATAAAGATGGCCTTTTCTATGGGGAAATGTTCTCAATCATATATTACATGTCTGTCCTATGTCTCTGTCTGTCTGTCTGTCTGTCTGTCTATCTATCTATCTATCTATCTATCTATCTATCTATCTATCTATCTATCTATCTATCTGTCTGTCTGTCTATCTCTCTATCTATCTACCTATCTCTAAAGGTTTTGAGTTAAAATGGGCATTACTTCTTCATGTATGGGGAAAGGCAGAATATAGTGGGGTTAATCAGAGAAACCTTGAAAAAGATAAAGAGAGAAAGGGCAGAAAAAAAAACATTTGTTTAAAACAGAAGTACTAAATGTGGTTCCCTGAAAGGATACACAGTTAGGTTGGTCTGAATAAGACAGAAAAGATGAAGCAGTCAGCAAAGAGAGACAAAAGCCCAGATATTCAAATTATTATTTGGGCTATGAGAGAGTGTTTGGACTTTTCCCCTACAATTCTACTGCTTGCAGTCAGTGAGACAGTGAGCAGCAATGGACTGGTAACCAGTTGGACTACTAAGTTGAAGGAGTTTTGGCTAACATGCGATCTGAGGACAGGACAAGGTAGCAGAGTGAGAATGTCCAGTAGCTCTGACAGGTCAGGATGGTCCTCCCCCAAACCAACCACCAGCACTGGACTATGTGTTTAAATTTTGACACATTACACCCACACTACTACTCAGGCTATGGGTGGGCACTTGAATCTTTTCCCCTACCTGTCTCCTGCTCATAGATGGTGATCAGCAATGGACCAACAGCTATTTTGGCTAGCTATATGTAACAACAGTGGCTGATGGTCCATCTAGGTACAGTATAAGAAGGGGGTTGGAGAATATCCAGTGGGTTACAATGATCTTGGATGACCCTTCCCCTAATTGATGACAATCAAACACTGACACAGGACTGTGACTTTCAATTTTGGTTGCTGTTGCCCACAGTCAGTAAGACTGTGGAAGAGTACTTGAACTTGTTCTCTGCCTCTCTCATGCTCCCAACTGGCAAACAGCAAAGATCTGGTAGCCAGTCAGTCTACTCAGTTGCAAAAGCAGTGGCTAATGGCCTATCTGGCATGGTCCACCTTCCCCCATCCACAACAAAACCCCTGCACTGCACAGTAACTTTGAATTCTGTCACCCCCTGCCCAGACAGTCTATCAGGCTATGGGACAGAACTTGAATTTTTTCTTCAATCTCTCTCCTGCTTACAGTCAGTGAGCAGCAACAGACCAGTAGTCAGTCAGGCAATTCAGTCACAGGAGCAGTGACTAAGGGCTTATCTGCTACTAATGCAAAGCAGCAGTGAGATAATATCCAGCAGTTCATGACAGTCCATGATAGCTCTCCCCCCATCAAACACTCATCACCAGGACCATTCTGTATCTTTGAATTTTGTCATACCTTGCATGCTCAGCCAATTACACTGTGGGTGGTTGCATGAACTTTTCACCTACCTCTCACCTGCTAGCACTCCATATGCAGCAATGGACAGATAGCCATTTGGGCTACCCACATGTGACAGCAGTGGCCTTCCAGGTCCTATACAAGTCAGTGGCAGAAAAAATATCCAGTGGACTATGATGGTCCAGGATGGTTCTCCCCCTCACTAGCAACTGATCACCAGCACAAGACTATAACTTTGATATTTTGCAACCCTTGCCCACATTTTCTATTTGACTGCAGAAGGGTGCTTGTACATCTCCCCTACCTCTCTCCTGCTCCCAGTTGGTGAGCAGCAATTGACCCATAGCCATTGTTGCTAATCAGTAACAGGAGCTGTGGCTAATAGCGCACCTGGGGCTAGGATAAGGCAGTGGTAGGAGAATATCAAGCAAATTGCAAGGGTTTGGGATGGCTCATCATCCACTATTGACCATGCATTATTGCTATTGGACTGTAACATTGAGTTTTGTTGCTTCCTGCCCACAAAGTCAAGCAGACTAATTGAGAGACTTTGAGCCATTCCCCTACCTCTGTCCTGTCAGTGAGTAGCAATGGATTGGTAGTGAGTCGGGCTACCTGTTCACTGGAGTTGTGTCTAATTGCCCTTCTGTAGTGGGAGAATATCCAGCAGGTTATGAAGGTCTGGGATGGCACTGTACCCCCATGCACCACCAATCACTGTCACTGAACTATTACTTTGGATTTTGTTGCCTCCCACCCACACAGCTAATCAGGCTACAAGCAGACACTTGAATATTTCCCCTATATCTCTCCTACTCACAGTCAATTAGGAGCAATGGACTGGCACCTTCTGAGGCTACAATACCTATTTGCAAAAGCAGTGGCTAATGGCCCATCTTGGGGATGCAAAAGGCAGTCACAGGATAATATGCAGGTGTCAGAAGTGGTACAGGGTGGCCTATCCCCTTCATCCACCACCAATCATCAGCACTGAGCTGCAGTTTAGAATTTTGGAGCCTCCCATGTTTGCACAAATCAAGTTGCAGGAGTGTGCTTGTATTTTCCCCAACCTTTCTCTCTTGCTCCCAAGATGCAAGCAGTAATGGACTGGTAGCTAGTCCAGCCACTAGGTCACCGAAGGGACAGCTAATAGCCAACCACGGTGAAGATGAGGGGCTAATTTAAACTACAATTGGGCATTTCTCTTTATGAAAGGAAGGCAAGTAGTGATTCCATTAGCTTGAAGAACAAGAAAAAAGTAAGCATAAGGTAAATTACCATTTCTAAACTACAGTGAAAGAAAAGGCATTGTTTACAAAATGTTGAGTTTGCTAAAAAGATTGTGGTAAATTGCTTAGGTTGTCTGATATAACAACCATACATTGAACAGGTTTGCCTCTGGTTGGTACAGAGGGCTAAAATCTTTTGAAAATAGAGCTAAAATAGGGTTACCTGATGAATTAACCAATATTATAAAAGCAGGGTATTTCTGGTCACCAAAAATATTGATGTATTCATGTAATAAAAGTTCAGTGGAGATATTTCATGAACTTTCATGGGCCTTGATGAATCTTTGAGTTTCAAGAATATTCATGAACAAATACACCTCTGGTCAACATGCCGCTTGCAGTCATTCCAGGAAGTTATTGTATATACTACTTTAGTGGGTCACTGTATGGGGCCCTCATGGTTCACCTCTTCCCTCCTTCCAAGAAGGCCAGCCTGGTTTCCCTGAGGATGTGCTACATTGGCCTAATGTGGTGTGGTGTCTCCACCTGGGGAGGTGATATGGGGTACCTAGCTGCTGAAACTCAAAGCTATCAGCCCCCAGGAAACAATGCATAAAAAGCCCACAGAATCCCTCACCCAAAGCAGGTAACATTGTAAACAAAGATAGTCCCTATACCATAAACTGCAATTCCAACAAATAATTTATTTAGAAAGGAAGGGTACAGAAGGAGCAGGGGGCAGCAAGGGTAAAATTGAAGCAATGGTGATAGCAGTATATACACTTGTACAGTAAAAAGCAAGTACTTTAGGCAAGAAAGTTCAATTCTCTGCCCCACAAACCCTGACCACCACCTGGCAGTCCTCAAACCCCAGTGCTGGTGCACTCATCTTAATTCCCCCAAAGGCCATGGGTGAGAGATCTCTCAATAGTTGCAATAGGTACCACACTGGGGATGCCGATGCTGCTAGCAGGATGGAGCTTGGTGGTGGACTTTAATCTGTGGCAGGTAAAATACTTTTTATATCCAACTGTTAAACACACATTTTAAACTGCTTTGAGACCAAGTTGGAAAGGTGCCCCTATTTGTGATACAGTATGATTTGGTAGCTGCATGGCCTCAACAGGTCACCTGCCTGGGCTTCTTAAACTGGCACAGTCCTGCCAAGTACTTCACCCTCAAGGCCTGGCACAAGAACCTTTTTCCCTGTTTCAGGGCTGAACCATTATCATCATTTATTTGTTCATCCATTACATAACAGTTTGGACATTACAAAGTTAAAATAAGTACAACAGTTAAAAGCAGCAAGTATAGAAATTAAAAAAAAAAGGATAAATAAAAATAACATAAATAACTCAGAGTTTTACCAGTGTAATATAGTTGTGCAATAGAATAAAATATTATGGGCTGATAATGTCCTTATAATTCATTTTTTTAACTGAATAACAGATGCAGTGAATTTAGCAATCATTATGGCATCCTCTAGGGTCATAGGGTGCAACAGAATAAAGACCGGATCATAATATAAATTCAGGTATCTTGTCAAAAACTGTTTAACATGGGAGTCTCTTAGATGATAGTACAAAGGGCATTGTATTATTATGTGCTCCAATGTTTCATGGAAACCCCTATTGCATCTGTAGAATTGTTCTATGTTTAGTTTGTTGTTTTTACCCTGATTAAAGTAAATATACTTTGATATCAAAATTCCAAACCTAGCCCAAGTAATTGCTTTTCAAAGGCTTTTGGGTAAGGGTAACAACAGATGGTTTTCAATCCCTGAGTCAATTTTATTTTTACTAAACCAAATTGCCTGTTTTTGGCTTTCAACTGACTCCATTTGTTTTTTATTTTGGGCTAATTTAAAAATATATTTTTAATTTTATTTTTATATTGAATAGAAATCAAAATACCCTTATTAAAATCTTTCCACAGATGATAATTATTGATATTTTTAAGAATAGTGGTCAACTTTTTTAACCATAGGGAGTGAAAGCTTTCAGTATTCCACTGAATTTTTTCTAATAGACAAACATAGGTGATACCACTCGTACAGTTCTTTTTATTATTATCATTTTTATTTATTAGCCTCAGCCAATATGAGGCTATTCTTAGATTTATTATGTCTTTTATTGGAATCCTGCCTAACTCAGCTCGTACTATTGAATTAGAGGTGGAGATGGGAACCTGTAATATAGCCTTGTAGTAGTAAGATAAGGGGAGTTCTAGATGGGAATATTCTTTAGTTCCCCAGATCTCCGCCCCATATGAAAGTAATGAAATAATTTTTGCTTCTCCAGCTCTAACAGCAGACAATACAGTAGATCCTCCAAACTTAGAGTTAAAGCAGAGTAATCCCTTCACAATTAGTTTTGCCCTGTCTACCTGCTTTTTAATATGTGCATTCCACAGACCATTTGATGTGACTGTAACTCCCAGATAAACACATGACTTCACCACCTCTATTTACTGTTTCTCAATATAAATTCTAGGAGCCACTGATTGACTACCAAAAACCATTATTTTAGTTTTAGTTAATTCCTAGGTGATAATAGTTACACTTTACTTTAAGTTGATCCATTTTTCTTTAGAGTCCTATGTTTGAAAGAGAAAATATCACCAAATAGTCCGCATAAGCTAATGTAGGAACAGGAACATTGTTAACTTTGGGGGAGCTTAATGGTAAAGATTCATCAAATGAAAGAAGAGAGTCTATATAATATTGAATAACAATGGTGCAAGTAAGCACCCCTGTTTGACCCCTTTGTTGGTTTGAAAGTAATCTGTAATATTGCCACTGTTATCAAATTTCACTGCTGTGTATGTATTTGAATGAAGTAGTACAATAGGACTTAATAATTCTAAGAGTAAACCTTTTTTATATAGAATTTCCCATAACATTTCACTTATCATGGAATCAAATGCCACAGAAAAGTCTACAAACAATGCATAAAGCTTCATTTTCTTATATACCTTATATTTCTCAATTAAATGAGTCAATATGTATATATTATCCAAGGTTGAGCATCCCTGAATAAACCCTGATTGAAAGTTAGATAATGGATTGTATTTTCCAATCCAGATCTGAAGTTTATTTAAAGGTATTCTAGAGAATAGTTTACCACTTGTATCTAATAGACTTATAGGGCGATAGTTTGAAGGGGACTGATAAGATCCTTTTTTGTGTAAAGGGACTATAATGTTCCTGCTCCATGATGGCAGGATGTACCTTTCTCTAAAACAGAGATTAAAGAAATTTACAAAGAATGGTACCCAGTAATTCATGTGATTTTTATATATCTCACCTGGAATGAGATCCAGACCAGGGGCTTTGTTTATAGCTAATTTAAATACAGGATCTTCAACTTCCTTAGAGGAGACTGATAATGGTTGGTATTCAGCTAACAGGATCCTATACGAGGTTTAATGCCAACTATGTACCTGAGAGTCTATAGTAAGTAGTTTTTTTTAAAATGCATAATCCATGTGTCTTGTGGAATATGTACTGATAAAGAGCAATGGTCATTTCTTTCTCCCTTAGAGACCATTAACCAAAATGCCTTAGTATTGTTAGGTCATGTAATGTCGTACATTTTTTCCCATTAATGTTGCTTGAATTCCAACTTTTTATTTTCAAGAAACCTGTGATATAGTTTCCTAACTTCTTTTAAATATACAAAATTCTCTCTGGAGGGAAATTTCTTAGTATATCTGATAATTTTCATTAGATACTATTTTTCTTTTTTACAATGATTGCCGAACCAAGTATTTAGGTTAGTTGAATTTGTGGTAAAATTGTATATTTTGGATCTAATTGCTTGATAAGCGGTCTCCAACAATTCATATAGATTTGGAGGGGAGCAAGAATTGCATGCTAAAGAGAATGACTTGGCCATCTGGGGGGGGAGTACATCAGATCTAATACCCTTGTTGTATTAATTGCACTTAGTGATAATTTTAATTGGCCTCTAGGTTCTAGCTGGATTTGATTATCTTTTGTTAAATTTTTTATTATTCTTTTATCTACTCCAGAATGTCCCTCAAAACCAAGTGTATCAATATCAGCTATTCAAGGCTGCATGGTCACTTTCTGGTCTCATCAGGACCACAAGGGAGCGAAAATGTGCATAACTGTCAGGAGAGATAAGCAGATAGTCAATGACACTCTTTCCTAATGATGAAAAATATGTGGAGTTACCAATGAAGTCTCCTTTAATTCTACCATTAAGAATTAGAAAGTGATTGCTATTAATAAATTCAACAAGTTTCTTCCCAGCACAGTTAAGGACAGTGTCAGTGGAGTTTCTTGTTCCTAGCTCTCCCAGATAAACTACAGATTGAAGCAAGGATAAGTTGTCAGAATTAGCAGTTCGGGCATTAAGATCTCCACCCAAAAGAATTATATCAATTGGGTGTTTTAATATTAATCAATCTATTTTGGTGTCCAATTTGGACCAAATATCGGTATTGGTTAGAGTGTGATAATTAGGGGGATATAAATATTTGCTATAAGAAGTACATAATTATCCCATTTTACAACATGTAACAATATTTCATCATCCAGGATAATATAATCCAAAATCAAATTTTGTATCATTATGAATGTGGACAATCTCCCCTCTAGGTCTACCGTTCTTCCTTACTTTTTTTGCAGGAACAAAATAAGATTCATACCCATTTAATAATGTCAGTTCCGTAGCCCACATTTCTTGGAAAAGTAATATTTAAATTTTTTGACAGAACTTCTGCCAATCAGGGTCTAAATATTTAGTGGAAAGACCTGCTGTATTCCAGGATACACATTTTGAATTTTCAATTAATGAATCATTGCTAGATGTATTTGATTCATCTAGTACAGTGTCCAAATGTATATGACCTATATTAACTAGTCAAGGGCTAGGTTGAGGGATACTATTCTGGTTAAAGTGATCTGATCCAGCAATAAAATCAACTATACATAGTTGGGCACAATCCAATTTAGTCAGATTTTGCATTAAAACAGTAAAGATTTAAATTTATTACTATATCAATTTGTGTCTCATTGGTTTCTGGAACTATTCTTGATACATATTTAAAATCTAAAGGGGAGACAGTAGTATTTAAACAAAAATTCAATAATTTACTAATATATGATTTCGGCAACATGGAATTTTCACCCTGCGAATGTTCTATTCCAAAAATAGAGAGAGTTTTCAAAACTTTATTATCAAAATTCCAATTCAAAATAGATATACTATCATTTATAATGTCAATTGATGGAGTAGAGTTTATTTTGATTTCACCATGGACATGCTTCCAGATTGTAATCCAATTTACAGGGGAAGATATCAGAATACCCAATCTATCTAGCTCTCTTTGTTTTGCCAATATTTGTTTTCATTGATCATGTCAGATAATAGAACATAGGGTTTGTTTCCACTGTTTTATCTCTATAAACATGCATGATCACATTTAATGCCTCAGGCATAACTAACTCGCATCAAAATAGATACTTAATGAGTTCAGTAAGTGATTCAGAGGTTTCATATGACTTCAGGAAGATATTTTCGAATTTAAAAACCACCTCACCTCCACTAATAACTAAGACATTTTGGTGATTTGTAGGGCAGTTTTTATCACTAAGTGGGGGAAGAGATGCTTGATTAGCTAAAAGGTTTGAGACTTCCTTAGTATTACATGTTCTTTTCTGCCTGGCATTTTTGGAAGTAATCACTTCAAATGAGTCTGTATAATGAGATTCTATCTTTGGTTTTGAAACTTTTTTCAAAGATGGATTATTTAGGGCAGGCTCTATTAAAGGGCTCCTTATTGGATCCTTATGTAAATTAGGAATATTAGGAGTATCAGGCTCTACAGGATCATAAAGTTCAATGGTTATCCCAACCATTTTCTTTAATTTAAGATTACATTTTCTTGATAACTTTCCATTCTCCATTTTTTGGATTGTACCATTTCTAGAATATTTCTTTGCATTTTTGCCCTTTTTCTTCTTCTTCTTCTTTTTTGGGGGACTAGGACTAGGGAAATGGACTGATGAAAAAGATAAATGATGGGTATTTTTCCCCCTCCAAAAGTGCTTTTTCAAGATCATCAATTCTCTGTGAGAGTTTGCCCTGAGTTTCAACATGCAGATTAGTGAGATCTCTCATATAATGTTTTAGTTCATTAAAGGCTTCAAGCAGGACTATGTTGGCCATGATTGGATGGGCTAGGGCTTTAATTGTGTAGTTAGATATGGTATCCAGGCATTGCACTAATATTTCTTGTGGGATATTTATTTTTTCAACTTCCTGATCTAATCTTTCAAAAACTTTATCAGGGGATCCTGCAAGGATGGAATGATTACCGAGAGATGGGTTGGAATGTTGGTAAAAGTATGGAGAAGTGGAAGTGATATCATTAATTGTTATAATACTAGAATTAAGTGGACTAACGAGATTTAACCTGGCTGGATGCAGTGAAATGGGATTTCCCTTCTGATCTCTTGTCCAAATCGATATCTAGATCTATCTCTTGCATGTTTATACTACATTCCCCTTTTTCATTCGATTTGTTAGTTTTTACTTTTGAAAAATGGAAATACTCAGTAATTTTCCCTTGTCTGTAATGAATAGAATATTTAGAATGTTTAAGGTAATTAGGGGAGGAGGAGATAGGTGAGGAAGGGGCAGATTCTCTTGTTCTGCTGTTGTTGTCCAATATTTTGCAGGATTCATAATTAATTAACCCTGATTCAGCTTGTTCATGGAGATCAGTTTCTAAAACTGAATTAGAGTGCTTATGGGGGAGAGGAAGCTCCTCTTTTTGCTCCTGTGGTTTCTGAAAGGACAAAGAATAAGACAAACACTGAGAGTGGTTCAAGGAGGTCTCTTCATAGGTCATGTCATTAGACATAACATCGGATGAAACATTAATAGATTTATGATTTGAATACTCATTATTAAATTGTTGTCTATAATCATATTTTACTTTTTAGTTTCTTCTTTAGGTGTGGAGGCAGAGGGCATCTTTGAAAGTGACAAATCTTGTGTATATACACAACCATTTTTAGAACTCATTTTGAGTGCTTTCAGAGAGGATGATTTATTGTCCTTAAGTAGAACTTTTCCACTCCTAGTGTACATACTGACAAGATCAAATTATTTGCATTATAACTTTTGGGTAATCCTATATCTATTAGACTTTATATATTAATAGCAGTAATGGCAGCAATAGCAGTACAAAACAGTGCAAATAGTGCAAAGTGCAAATACCAGTGCAAATGTAACAATGTCTAATGTCCAACCACTTATGAATTCCAGTGCAAAAGTCCAGCACACATCTAACATGAAAATCCAGAGTCAGGATTCCTCAGAGGCTCCTTAGAAGCAAAAATTCTGAAATCTATATAAGCACCTATATAGCCTCCAGTAACTGTTAATGAACCTAAAAGGCTAGTTTGAAAATTCTTTTCATGAGCTTAGGTACATTTGAGTTCCTTTTTATACCTCTTTTGACTCAGTGTAAGGGGGTAAACATAGGGCAGGTACTAACAGGTGCTAGGGATGACGCAGTCCAAATCCAAATGAGAAGTTCCAAACAGACAAAACAATCAAAAATAAATAAATAAATAAAACGAGGTAAAGAAATATTGTAAGCAGAACAGAAGCAGAACAGAACCAACAGCATAAAATTGGAAAATAATCCTAATCTAAATCACATCACTCTATATAGGAAGACAGCAAATCAGTTCAATATTTCAAGTACTGAGGACTTGATTAAAACTGTAAAGGTTAAGATGCCAATGCACTCAGCAAGGAGACCCAACCCGGTTATTTTAACAAATGCAATGAACAACTTTCACTAGCCAGTAATTTAATTGCAAATAGACTGCTAGTAACACAAAATATACAGAAAATGAGTATAAAACGCTGAAAAATGGCTGATTTTACCAGATTCTCTCATGGATCCTCCTATACTGCGACATGCGTCTCCTTGAACCTAAAGGAGAATGAGAGGCATGAGCTTTATTATTCAAAGAGACTCGACAAGGGAACCCAATTGGTTTAAATGGTCACATGGAGGGAACCCGCGAAATTACACTAAACTATGAATATATCTATAAAATATTTTTGAACAATAAAAACAGAAAAAACATTAAAAAAAACATTACAACATTTCAAAAAAGAGTAGGCTCTAAGAGTTGAGTCCATACATACTCCTAATAAAAGCAGTTTAAAAAAAAGGATGCATCCCATAGATGCCCAGACAAGCGAGAAGTTTTTCAGCTTCCTACTTTCTACTTCTTCGCAGAATGCAGTCAATTTTTCAATGCGATCAATCTCATAATGCGACGCCACAGAAGCATAAGGAGTCGTCTGCACTCTCCACTGCACCGGTCCGAACGGTGTCTCCCTGGAACCCACGCTCTTATTCACATGCCATCATTAGAGCACTCAGCATAAAAAACCAAAGGCTAAGGAAAAAGGAGAAAACAGAGAGGAAACAGACCTGGCCAGGTCTCACAGTAAGACGGTCTGGAAAGACCGCATAACACTAGCGTGACATAGATGGCATACCTTTCCAAATTATAAAATGAGCATAGCGGTCCTGCTATCAGTGACTACTCCTCAGCCACTGACGCACGTAGTTTCACCCAGTTGCACACACCAATGTCTGCTGCTCCATAATCGACTCCTCACTTAACTTCCTTGTGCTCCCAGGTCACACCAGTAAACAAGCTTTCAGCTTAGTGTGTCTCGCTTGCATTACATACTGTAGGTGATAGACTGGCCCTGACATGGAACAAAGGTTTCCCAGACACAAGAGGTGGATGCTGAAAAGTCTTGCTTCCTGGATGGTAAACTGTCACTCAAGGGCTCACACACCCTACAGTAGTTGAGACTCTTGGGTAGGCACCAAAAGGCAACCTAGAGTAAGGCAAACTGGAAATAGCTGTTGCTAAGAGGTGGCGCTCAGTCTCTGCTCTTGTGCCCTGAGCCCACTTTCGGCTTGCTCTGGAACTGCTGGTCTATGAGATTTGGTGCCTTGCATGTGACGCGTCGACAAAAAATAAAGGTGTGGAACCATGGGTTTTGCTCATGGTTCTGATGCCTGATATGATATCTCTGGTACAGTGTGATAGAACAGGCTGACTGGATATGGTGCCCCTATCTTAGACGCTGGCTTCCCCAGGCTTGCTCATGACTTGCCTGCACTTCAATTCTAACTGTGCTTATCTTGTTGACACTTGGAACCTTGATGAAGACAAGCTCTTTCTTGGAATGGAGATGCTGAAAGACCTGCTCCCCAATGGGAAAAGTATTTTGTGAGTCAGGAAGACCCCATCCTCAATTTGCCTTTAAACTGTAGTTTTGTTGAAAATTTATTTTCTTGTCACAAACACTTTAATTTGGGATCCAAATATTTCTTGTCTGCCAGGCCTGCAGTGCCTGGACAGACACAAGCAATCTGGCCCACACTTTGAGACACAATCACTCTTTCAAAGTTCTGACTGAACTGTCAAGAGCTTTTGATACAGTCACTTTTATGCAGACTGAAACTCAATGCCTGATTATCCAGCTTGTTTGCAGGCAAACTGTGTCAGGGCTTGAGCTGCTTTTCTGTTTGTTGAAATCCATTGGCAAAATGAATCCAACATTGAACCCTTTCCCACAGTGCTTGGCAGTGCTGGTTATTGATGGGGACACCATTTTATTTATATTCATAGCCCAAATTGTGTGCTGAATTATGCCCTGTGCTGAATTTCTGAACTAACTGTTTTCTCAAGTATAACTGGCGATGAAGTAATCACTTTAAATTATATGGCTAATATATAACCTAATTGGAAAGTGACTGTTAAGAACATCACTACAATTTTTTATGTATGCTATAAAACCCTCCTTGTTTGCCATAAAACCATGTAATCTTGATATCATAGCACGCAAATGTCTCTGTTTTATACTGGTGTACTGTTAATCTCTGTCTCTGTTCTTTGTTTTGACTTGGAGCCTTTGTAAATGAGCCCTTGGCTCAAAGGTATTAATCCCAAACTGAAATAAATAAATAAAATTCAACATCTCCCCCTGAGTTGTTTTATACATGTCCCGACCATGCTTGCTGTTTTGGGACCAGAGATGTGCTTATTTTGCTGGAAACACAGCCTGTTTGGCTGTCAGATGCTTTGTATTGGGAGGCAGCCATCCTCATTGATCTCCTGCTGTTGTGTGCATGTGTATGTGCATTTTGCCTTCTGTCCGGTTCCCAACCCACTGCCTGCCCTAGGCTGGGAACCCTTTTGATTGTACCCACCTGCACATGGAACCTTTGATCCCAGCTCTGTTTACCTTCTTGGAGCTGTGATCCTCTCCTTACATGGGCACACTGTCTCAATTCACTATCAGAGCTCCAGCCCCAAAAATGCAATATTGCACATGTGTGGCAGACCAACATGCTGCCTCACATCTCTGGATCCAGTTCCCCAGCAGTTTTCAGCTCCAGGACTCAGGGAACTAAATTGTTTGTGGCACCTCAATACTGACCCCAACTCAAACCTAGGGACACTGAAGGGGCCTGACATCAGAGGGAAACTGGTGGCAAAGACCACAGATTCTACAAAAAGAGCCCTGGTTCAGTTCCCAACAGGGCTCCTGGATACTCCTTCAAGTGCCCTGCTGGTCCCCACCTTAGGAATCCTGAAGGACTGGAGGGTGAAGGCATGCTCCCAAGATGCTCAAGGGGGCAGTTCAGGTAAGCCTTAATTTAAAGGGAGCTTACGCTATTATTGGTGGCACTTAAAGTGATCACAAAGCACTGGCCTAGGGAAGAAGCCCTTACTTTTCAGCAGTGGTTAGTCATAATGAAATGATTGTTACCTGAAACAACTGTCACATTCCATTTGGTGCTATTTACCATGGTTCATGGATTTGTTGCAACTATGGACAATACAGATTATGGACCTTGACCCATTGTTTGTACTACAGATTTTATTTACTATGTGATATGGATGTGGTACAACTGTGTCAATTACAGAACACCTGTATTTTTGTCTTTGTCAGATGTTTCTTGCTGTTTTATACCTAGGATAGGGCACTTTCATAATAGTATCTAAAGTGCAGCTGAATAGTTCTAAGACTGTCATGATAATTTTCACCAAGACAGCTCTCATTGTACCCGCCTACACTGTATGTTATCTCTGTTGATAGTATGTTTCTTACTTTGAAAACTTAATAAAAATCTTATATTGAAAAAAGAAAGAATTTTCATTAGCAAGCCAGTTTAGTGGCATCGTGTTCAGAGGCACTGGCTGCCACACTACCTTCCACAGTAGTGATCTGGGTTCTGGATCAGATATGGGTTGCTTAGGGGCAGGCTAGAAGAGGAAGGACTGAGCATTCCTAGACAGCACTCCTTCCTCTGGGAAGGGGGACACATGCATCCCAATGGGAGCTGCATGTGGAGGAATCTGGTTAGCAGTGCAGTGGGATACAAGGGAAAGAAAATCCACTCACAGCTCAAAGGAGGACATATCTGATAGGGCAGAGTATACACAATGTGTCGTCGTATGTGCTTTGGGCCCTTGGGAGAAAATGGTGGAAAAAATCCTGACAATGGCCAGATGACAGCCCAGTCCCCTACAGGGCCTGCACCACTAACTGGGTACAAATGGGTTCTGTGACAGAGAACAATCTGAGCACCAGGTAAGTTCCAGAGATTCCAGGTTATGGGACTTGGGGGACTGGTTCAGAAAAGAGCATGTAATACAAGAACAGGAGATAAAATACTGATTAAGAAAATCAAATTAGAATGTTCATCAAGTCAGTTTGCCATTTGTTGTTCATGTACAGTTCATGACCATTCATGAACATGCTTGATGAACTTTGATGCCCGGTCATGGACTCAGATCATAAGCTGTTCACAAATAATTCACGAATGTTCAAGAGCAGTTTATAATCACTTTATGTGGAGCAATAGTTAGCCAAACTTGAATTGACAAGGAAACAAAACTAGAGCATGTAACTCTGTAAGTAAAAAGTTAAACCTCACTCAGCTTATCTCTGTTCCCCTGAGACACACAGTTAAAGGTGGCCTCCACACAATTCTTGATTAGATGTTAAAAAATAGAAATGACAGGATTTAAGAGTCTGGCACAATATCTGACTTGATCAATGGCAATTCCACTATTTTATTTATTTATTAAAGTTTGGTGAGCTAGTAGGCCCACTGAGCCACGAAGGTCCCTTTTTCGGGGGCGACCCGGCACTAAGTATTGCATATGAAAAATCTGTGTATCTGAAGTCCCCCCAAAAAGTTCAAACCAGGGTTTCTCAGAGCTGAGGAGCTGTTGACACATTATGTAAATAGCTCCATACATTAGTCATAGTCTTAGGCAACTAGCATGCACTGTAACCTTCTCAGAGTTGCTGCCTGTCTAGGGCATGGGTGAGGCTAGGGTACTCTGCACCATGGGATTCAATCAGTGGTTGAAAAACTGGTGCAGAGCTCAAGGTTTTGGCTTCATTGGGGACTGCGGGTCCACCTGGAGGGACACAGGCCTATACTGACACGATGGCCTGCATCTCTGCATGAGGGGAACCAGGATCCTAGGTGATAGGTTTAAATGCTTCATTGGCAAGCATTTAAACTAGCCAAGTTGGAAGGCACTGAAAAAGAACAGGAAAATCCCAGCACTCCCCTCACAAAACAGGGTAGTTAGCAAGGTAAACACCAAAATGGAAAAGTTGATAGGCGGAAGGGCAGGGTTAAAAGGAGAAAAGGCAAAGGCAGTAAGGACAGGGATGGAGCTAAAAGGGGGAAGGCCATTAAAAAAATGGAGGGAAATGAGTACCAACACCCGTAGTCTGGGTAACAAGCTCCCTGAACTAATGACCTTGATGGAAGAGGGACACATGGATATCATGGCATTCACAGAAACACAGTACACAGAGAACCATGACTGGTATATAAATTTACCAGGGCACCCAATCTCTAGGAGTGACAGGGAGGGTAGAGGAGGAGTAGCTCTCTATGAAAGGAAAGGCATCAAAGTAATGGAACTAAAGGGTACACAGGGAGGAGAAGAGGCACTGTGGGTCACCCTGGAGACAAGAAATGGTACCACAATCTGAATGGGGGTTGTGTACAGCCCCCTGTCTCAGGGTGAGGAAATGGACAAGGAAATGATTGAAGCATTATTAGGATGGCAGAAAAAGGGGAGATATTGTTGATGGGGGACCAGAGTATGCCAGATGTTAGCTGGAGCACCTTTACTGCAGCTACATCCAAGAGCAGAATCATTCTTGATGCCTTACAGGGAGCATGCCTCAGACAGCTAGTATTGGAACCCACTCAGGAGGGAGCAATCTTATTTATTTTATTTATTTATTTATTGGAACATCAGTTTAACAACCTTTGAGCCAAAGGCTCATTTACAAAGGTACCTCGTCACAGAGAGGACAAAAACAGTGCAAACAAACATATATACAGAATACTGTTAAGAGACAAGGCGAGTTGGCAAAGCATAAGTCAGACAAGGTATTCCATAACAATTACAGGTGAGCATTACAGGATTGACAGTAAATAGTTGATACATGCTGAGTAGTACAGTTGGCTGACATAGGCAGGGCTAGTCGGAAGAAATCAATGTAGAGGAGTGTGGGGAAGAGAGTAGCAATATAGGTAGGCCTGTGAGCCACTCGGGGAGCTTTGTCTGGACAAGAATTGGAAAATGACTTAGAGGCAGCCACAGCTGCGTGTAGTGAGCAGGTGATTTCTAAGGATGGTTTTGAAGTGAGAGACTGTGGAAGCATCAGTGATACTGGTGGGGAGAGTGTTATACCAAGAAGGGGCTCTGTAGGGGTATGCCCTTTGCCCTTGCGAGGTTCTAGCCCTCGGTACAACCAGTGCAGTTTTGCAGGAGAGTCAGGTATGCACTGGAGGGTTTGCTCGGTGGATAGAAGCAGTCAGACCTGGTGGGGATAGACCAAGGAGCGACTTTTTAGTAAGGAGGCAGGTTTGGTATTTGAGGCGTTCATCTAGGTTGAGTAGATTAACCATGATGTATAGATGGCAGGTATGGGTTAGTCTTGGTGCCCCAGTTATTAGCCTACATGCTTTGTTTAAGGTGAGGAGGATCTTGTGTGGGGCGGTCTGGTCAGCGGCCCCATACAGGTGGCCATAGTCTAATAGGATAGTACAGAAGACGTGACTGCAGTCGGAGGCATCAGAGGGGAGACAGTTTTATGATGGTAAAGGATACCCAGCCGAGTGTTAGAGGCTGAGGCAAGGGCAGAGATGTGGGTATGAAATGAGAGAGCAGGGTCAAAAGTTATCCCTAGGTATTTATACGAGTGCACTTGCTCAATTGGGAGTTTTGAGCTGGAGTGGACTTGGAGTGGATAATTACTAGATTTATTTTGGGGGTGGGCAAAGAACATGGTTTGGGTTTTTTTAAGATTAATTACCAGTCTGTGCTTAGTGAACCAGGCTTCTGTGTCATTGTAGGATACTTGCAAAGAGTCCTGAAGGGAGATGTGATTAAGGTCCGAGGCAAGGAGGCAGCATCGCTCATGAAAGTAAGATCTACCGCTAACATCACCAGGCAGGGAGTTGAGAAAAGAGAAAAGAGCAAGGGCCCAAGAATGGAGCCCTGCAGGACACCAGAGCGGATAGGACAGATGCTGAAGAGAGTCCCATTAATTTTAACATGTTGTGAGCGGGCAGGCAAGTAGCTGGAGCACCAGGAGACGGGCCCAGCGGCAAAGCCTAAGTGGCTAAGGGCATCCAGCAGGAGGGGGTGGGAAACAGTATCGAAGGCTTTTGATAAGTCTATGAATACTGCACCAGCTATGGAGCCAGAGTCCAGAGAGGAGTGAAGAAAGTTAGAGAACTCAAGGAGGGCGGTGTTGGTGCTGTGGCCAGCTCTGAACCCATGTTGTTCAGGGCAGAGGATGCTGTATTTGTCTAGGTATTCAGAGATTTGGGAGGACACAATCGTTTCTAAGGCCTTTGGGAGAGGAGAGAGGATTGAGATAGGCCGATAGTTACCAGGGAGAGACCTATCCCCACCCTTGTGTATTGGGGTGACTGTAGCAATTTTCCAGGCAGAGGGGAATTGCCCTAGGCAGAGAGATTTGATAAAGAGGCTGGTGATTGGTGAGATAACCAGATCCAGAACCTGACGGAGGAGACTGGGATCGAGGGAGTCACTGCCAATAGTATTGCTCTTTAAGGCCTTAGAAGGTGAGGGTCTGACTTCCCGACAGTAACATGGTGCAGGTAGAACCAGGGCGTGTGAGAATAGGGACAGACCGGGAGGAGGGGTGAAAAGTTGTCCAGGAGCACAGAGCTAAGGTCAGTGAAGGATTTGTTGAGGTGGTTGGCAATGAGGACTGGGTCTGTGGAGATAGAACCATCAATGTTGATAAGTGAAGGTGGGGGGGGGCATGTGCCCCCATTCAGTTGCTTGATGTTGTCCCAGAAAGTCCTGGCATTCCCCCATGAGGAGGTGAGTGAGGCTTGATAGTGTTCAGCCTTTGCCTTGCGGATGGCCCAGGTACATTTGTTCCGGTCAGCAGCATAGGCCTGCCTGTCAGCTAGGCGGCCGGTTTTGGTGGCAATGTGCCATAGGTTATCCCTATTCTTGAGAAGTTGGCGTGGGGGGGGGTAACCCAAGGGGCATGCCTTACTTTGGACTGGCATGCAGTTAGAGGTGCAAAAATTTTGCAGGCATTGTTAAAAGTGTAGGTAAAAAAGGATAGAGCCGGGTCCATATCAGGGGCGTATTGTATGGGAGACCAGTCAATATGAGCTAGGAGTTGCTTAAGGCCTTTATGCCCACCTGGTCTTAGCCACTGCCGAAGGGTGGGTTGTGCTGTGGATTTGGGTGAGGAGGTTGACCAACAGAAAAAAACAGGGGAGTGGTCAGTAAGACAATTGGGAAGGATTTGGATATTGTAGATGTGGTTAGGACAGTTTGTGAGGACCACATCCAGGAGTGTGCTAGTGCCCATTCTAGGATTCACTCTAGTAGGTTGGGTAACCAGTTGAGTTAGGTCAATAGCTGCAAAGGTGTCAAATGAGGTGGAGGATGAGGGGCTGAGCCAGTTGATGTTTAGATCCCCCACTAGAATTTGGTCGGAGGAGTGGGGTAGGGAGGTAAGATAATCGATTAGTGGACCTAGAGCCTGCGCTTGATTTTTTGGAGGTATGTAAGCTGTAGTCAGGTAGATGGGACCCCGGGAAGGATCAGGAGATAGTTTTAGGGTTAGGGCCTGAGCCCTGAAATCAAGGACAGGGGCTGGGAGGGCTAGTCCAACGAATGGGTCTTTGACATAAATGGCACAGCCCCCACCTCGCCTACCAACATGGTCCTCCCGATAAAGGGAGTAGCCCAGGAGTGAGACCAGGGAATCGGGTGGTAGAGTCTGACAGCCAGGTTTCCACTATCGAGATAACGTCAGGTTTATGGACTGCAACCCAGCATTGGAGTGAGTCGAATTTTTTAAGGAGGCTACAGATGTTCATAGAAGCAATATGAAGTCCAGAGGATTCCACTGAGGAGCTTTTGTAAGCTGGACCAGGATTGGGATGTATGTTTCCAGTCAGGAGCAGGAGGATGAGGACAGCCCTGGACAGGGGGTGGTGGAAGGAGATTTTACGCCGGGAAAGATGGGAAGAGTAGTGGAGTTTCAGGATGCAAGGGGTAGGTAGGGGGGCACAAGCTGGGAAGGCTTGAAGGATAAGTCGCAAGTGGGAGCAAAGGGGGGAAGCAAGGTAGAGTATAGGTCGGGGGTGTGGGGGACTAGGGCACATAGGAAGAGTGGAGGAAGATGGAGGGGGAGGTGCAGGGACCCAGAAGGAGGGGAGCGTAAGAGAGCAAGTGGGAGCACTAGAGTGGTGAAGCTGCGCGGGGTGGTAGGGACACCAGGGTCAGATGAAGACATAAGGAGGAGGAGGAGGAGAGAGAGGCAATTAAGTCGGAGGTAGGCAGGCATTATCAGAGAAGGCTTGTAGGCAGATAATAATAAATGAGAGAAGAGGGTGAGTAGTCAGTCACTTAGTGTTAGTGCCACTCCGGTACAGTGGATAGAGTCCCCGCCTCTGGTATGCAAGGTGCCAGGTTCAAGACTCACCAGGGATAATTGGGAAATGCCCAGGATAGAGTCGTTGTCTACAGTCCAGGAGCAGTCCCAACAGCACTGTGAAGGCCCACAACTGGGGTGCTAAATGGTGACTCCTGGTGGCCAAGAATGGCTGTAGGCAGGTGGGGGGTAGGTGGTCTCAGGGGTCCAGGGAATACTGGGAGGGGGGAAGAACAGTGAGTGAAGTATGGGAGGGCTCAGTGATAGGAGTGGAGTTGGTAAGGGGTGGTTGGAAGGGAGAGGAGAGAAGTGGGATAAGAGGGTAGAGAAGACACAGGGATAGTGTAGGGTTAGCTAGCAGGAGCAACCAGCCAAGGGTACAGTGACCTCTGGGGGCAAGCGGGTAAAACCTGCAAATGGGAAAGTGGGGACTTAGTATTTCAACAAACAGGAAGTGATGTAATGGGGTGGGCCAATAAATTGAGGGCTGCCCCTGGGTGGGTGGGTGGCTGGGTTGGGCTAGCACCCCACAACAGTCGTCTGGCACAAGAAGCAGAGGTAAGCCATTACCTAGGGCCTGTAGGCTGCTGGCAGGCTGTTCCAAAGGCTCCTGAAGGGAGCAGGAGTGTCCGTTGCTGCCGCAGTTGGCGGAGTGTGGGGGGGGGGTTCAGGCCTATAAGGAGCACAAAACAAAGGGAACAGATTAGTATGCAGTGGGAAGGGGAATTCAGAGCAGACACCAAACTGTGCATGTGTGGACTATGTCCTGATTAGGCCCCACACTGTGCATGCACAGAAGCAACCAACATGGCCACACCAGAGAGAAACAGGTATGGAGACCTAACTGCTTCCTTCTAACAATAAAAATCGCAGGGTAACAGCAACAGTAATATAAAAGACTAGGAAGGCAAGATTTAACAAATTAAAGTCCCTAGGTGAAGTACATAGCAGGCTGGAACAGGCAGATAAAAGCAGAGAAACAGTATCAAAAAACAATCAGTACCCCTGTGGGGACAGATATTTCAGAGTCTTAAGGCTACACTCAGGTAGCACCCCACAACAGTCGTCTGGCATAAGAAGCAGAGGTAAGCCATTACCTAGGGCCTGTAGGCTGCTGGCAGGCTGGTCCAAAGGCTCCTGAAGGGAGCAGGAGCGTCGGTTGCTGCCGCGGTTGGCATCTTAAACATGGTACTCACAAATGGGGAAGGAGAGAGGATCTCAGATTTAGAAGTTGGTAACCGTCTGGGAACAAGTGACCACCAAACAGTGTGGTTCATGATAAACATAGCCATAGAGTAAAGCAATACAAAAGTGAAGGTACTGGACTTTAGGAGGGCTGACTTTGGCAAAATGGGGGACTGCCTCAGAAATGTACTAGCAAATGTGCAAATAGGAGGGGTGGAGGAGAAATGAGAAAATATCAAAACTGCCATCACAGAGGCAACAAGCCTTTGTGTGAAGCAAATAAAGAAATCACAATGAAGGAAAAATCTGCTATGATTCTCAAAAGAGGTAGTGGGAAGGTTAGGGAGAAAAAAATAGCATTCAGGAAGTTTAAGGAAGCACAGAAGGAGCAGCACAGAGAACCGTACCAGTTAAAGCAGGGAAGTAAGTCAGAATAGCAAAGGCCCAAACCGAGGAAAAGATAGCCAACTCAGTTAAGAAGGGGGATAAAACATTTTATAGGTACATTAGGGAGTGAAGGAAGACAAAGGGAGGGATAGTGAGGCTTAATAAAGGGGATGGTGGGTGGGTAAAGAGAGAAAGTGAAAAAGCAGGGATACTAAATGAATACTTCTGCTTCACAAAAGAAGAGGGGGGTACCTAATCCAGTCAATAGAAGCACTCTGGACAGGGGGGTCGATACTAGTCCATTCACAGAACAAAGGGTTCTGAAAGAACTCCTAAAACTGAAAGTGGACAAAGCAATGGGACCTGATGGGATTCACCCCAGAATTCTGAAAGAATTAAGGGGAGAACTAGTGACACCACTGACTACCCTTTTTAACAAATCATGGGAGGATGGTGTGGCACCTGAGAACTGGAGGAAGGCAGATGTAATTCCCCGTCACAAAAGTTGGAGAAAAGCAGAGGTAGGAAATGACAGACCTGTTAGTTAGACCTCAGTGGTAGGGAAAACGATGGAATCACTTCTGAAATTAAGAACTGTGAGCACATAGAGGCCAGTGAGGCACAGGACCCAAGGCAGCATGGATTCACAGTGGGAAGGTCATGTTAGAAGAATCTAACAGATTTATTTGACTGGGTGACCAAAGTAGTAAACCAGGGAGGGGTTGTGGACATGGCCTACCTAGACTTTAGCAAGGCATTTGACACAAACTCACACAAAAGATTAATAAACAAGTTATCCAGCCTATAAATGGGTCCCAGGGTGGTAGCTTGGGTAAAATGTTGGCTGGACAACAGGACACAGAGGATAATAGTAAAAGAAGTCCACTCCAAAGAAAGGGGGGTTACTAGCGGGGTACCACAGGGCTCTGTACTGGGACAGATCCTTTTTAATGTCTTTATAAGTGACATTGCAGAGGGACTAAAAGAAGACGTATGCCTCTTTGCAGATCACACGTAGATCTGCAACAGAGTTGATACACATGGGGGGGGGTGCAAAAAATGAGAAGGGACTTGGCAAGGCTGGAGGAATGGTCAAAAGTAATGCAGCTTAGATTCAATGCAAAGAAGTGTGAAGTAATGCACCTGGGAAACAAAAACCCAAAGGAAGAGTACAAAATGGGGGGGGGTTCTAAAAGTGACAAAAATGAAAAGGGACCTGCAGCTAGTCATACCAAATGACATAAAGGTAAGCAAGCGATGTGAGAAGGCAGTAAGGAGGGCTGGGGGATACTGGGATGTATAGGGAGAGGCATCACCAGTAGAAAATAAGAAGTTGTTGTCTCTCTGTACAGACAGTTGGTGAGACCCCATCTGAAGTACTGTGTGCAGTTCTGGAGACCCCATCTCCACAAGGACATAGACAGTATGGAGGCAGTCCAGAGAAGGGCAACTAAAATGGTGCAGGGTCTGAACCAGAAGCCATATGAAGAGAGACTAAAGGAGCTTAATATGTATATCCTCAAGGAAAGGAGGGAGAGTGGGAACATGATAGAAAGTTTCACGTCTCTCAAAGGAATCAACAAAGTTCAAGAGGGTAGCATCTTTCATAAAAAGAGATATGCAAGAACAAGGGGGCACAATCTGAAGATGGGGATAATGGCTCAGGGGCAACGTGAGTAAGTATGGAATGGCCTTCCTGAGGAGGTTGTGGGGTTAAAAACAGTGGGGGGAATTCAACAATGCATGGACAGACACAAGGCAATTCTCGTGGGGGTTAGGAAGAAGTAGGCTGTTGGTTAACTAGGATCTGCGGCCTATCCTGTAGGTAGGGAAATGGGCAGACTGGGTGGGCCAAGTGGTCCTTATCTGCTGTCATAGTCTATGTTTCTAAGTTTCTAGTCTAACTTATTTTCAGTAAGTGTGTAATTATCCAAACCAGCTTTAAATTCTTTTTCAGAGTCACTTATAACTATATCTAATGGGAGTTTGTTTTAGGCATTGACCACTCAGGTTAAATAACAGTTTTGATGAGTTGCTTGAACAACCTGTGAGCTTGAGTGGATATCCGCTGTTGTCTTTTACATCTTACTTGAAGTTTATGTTTGTTGGAGTGGTTGGTTTTGAAGTTACTGTTATTTTGTCATTTGGGGGGGATAGTGTTAAGTGTGGTTTTGAATGTTAATGTGTGAGGTGTGTGTGATGTTATAATATTTTATATTTAGAGTATAACTGCATTCCCTTAGTTGCTATGCTATTATAATTTAAGCTTTTATTCTAACTGACTTAGTAATTGAGTGCAGGTGTGTGTGTGGGTGTGTGTGGATGTGATTATTTAGCCATTAAATTGTTATTTCTTCAGTCGACAGTAGTTTAGCTAACATTGACTGAATATGGGCTGCAGTGGTTTGTAACAGTCAGGCATTATGCCCTACTAGACTCTAGGACCTCCACCCTTTCAACTGCACCCCTCTGCCTGCTGAAGAATATAGTCTCTGCCAAATGTTAGGGACAGTTAGGAGGCATAGAAGATGGATGGGATCTTGTCCTGATAATGGTTTAGAACAGAACATTTAGATTGGAGTTGTAGGAATGAGAGCTCACCCTGTGGCTAGGTGGATTCTAGAAAGGGGTCCTCCATGCCTGGTACCCATTCCCAAAGATGCCACTTCACATGGGCAGGTCAAATGTTCTATCTCGCACTCCCATCCTACCCGAGTGTTGCTATGCAATGCCAGATCGATCAAAAACAAGTCTGCAATTATAGCGACCTGGCTTGTATCACAAGACCTGGTTAGATGAAAATGCTGGCCCAGGCCAGTACTGGAGGTGGCAACTCCTGTCAGATAGTAGGTGATACACCACCCATGTCAGGATCATAGGGGCGGAAGTGTAGCTATCTGTTTTAAGTCTGATCTAAATTTTTTCAGAAATTCCTGTGAGTATTACCCAGTCCTTTGAATGCATAGTTGGTGCAGGTGTAGGTTGCAGGTTACTATACTATGCTATATAGGGCTCTATACTGGTAAAGCACGGTTTCAAACTCTCTCTTACTGGTAGGTGATGATGCTGAAAGGACTATGTGGGGTTCAGAGGGTGCATCAGAGGTGGAGTTCGGTTGGTTCTTTTGGAGGATCCCATGGCATTTCCAGGAGAATTATTTCAACTACCCAGTTTTACATCTGAGGAGGAGTGAATCGATGCAACTGAGTTGGCTGAAGGGGCAGTGGCAGGCAGTGAGGGTAGCTGACACGGTGCGAAGGTGAGAGCTTTGCCACCTTATGGGTTGACTCCGATTGTCAGTTGTTGTCTCGTTTGGTCCTGGAGTCGATTGTATGAGTGTCAAGGCTGTAAGGAATGGCCTTTCTGTGACCTAGACTCTTTGTGACTTGCAGGGGTTCTCGTTGAGATTACTGAGACTGTTTTCTATCAGAGTGGATCCTCTCTTCAGTCCTGTAGTCTGGACTGGTGCGCTGGCTTGGCATCCACTCTGACCTGGTAATTTCTTTCCATCTGAAGCCTGGTGAGAGCACTGGCCTGGGGATTGTGACCGGAAAGAGGGGTTTACCAGTTTTTCAGACTGGTTTCCATTCGTGAGAGGGGTGAGATACCTTTTGGCTGAACCTGCATTTTGAATAATTTGCAATCTGGAATCCTGTCACTATTAAGATCGTTTCTGGAAACTAGCAGTCTGAGTATCGTCTCTTTTCATTGCGAGACTTTGGGCTCATTTATTTGTACTTGGACTACTTGCTAGTTTACTTTAGCTTAGGAAGTTCATGTATTGGTTTGTGTCTTACATGTTTTGATTGTTTCCCTTTTCAGAAAGAGTATTGTCTCAGCCTATTGCACTTTATTGAGATACTCCCTTTTATTTTTATTTTTTGTTTTAGTTACTTTAGGGGTGGGTTAATTGTGCTTTGGCACTTTAAAATATAATGTATTTGGGTGGGTTATTTTGGGAAGGAGTTAGTTTGGGTTTTAAGTTATTGAGTGTGTGTGTGTGTGTGTGTGTGTGTGTGTGTGTGTGTGTGTGTGTGTGTGTAATGTGTGGTGTTGTGTGTGTGTTAGTGGGTTGTGTTTTTTGGGTTAGGGTTTACGTAATTAGGAGGGATGTGTCTGGGAAGGTATGAGGGCCTGGGGTGGGCTAGGCTAGTGTATGGGGCATCCCAGCTATGCAATCTATGGCCTTTTGTCAGCCCCCCATGTTTGTTAGCACAGCAAGGTGCTGTAGGGAGGTTGGAATAGGGAAGAACCATGTGATTCGTCTGGGTTGGGGTGCCCCATGCACTGCGGTTGGTGGTAGGATCGAGGTAGTGGGGTGTAGAAGGTGCATGGAATTAGACAAGTCCTAGAGAGAGGCCAGATGTGTTTAGTTCCCATCACCAGGGTTCCCACCAGACTGAGTGGGCAGGTAGCCAAAGGGGCTAAACTGTCCACCAATCCCCTGAGGGTGGTGCTTTGAAATGCCAGATTGGTCAGAAACAAGACTGCATTTATAGCGGATTTGATTTCTTCGGCTGATCTGGCTTGCATTACGGAGACCTGGATTGGTGATGATGCTGGCCCAGTTTTAAAGGCCGCCGTCCCATCTGGATATACTGTAGTGCACTGCCCCAGAGTGGAATGCAGGGGCGGGGGGGTAGCTATCTGTTTTAGATCCGAACTAGGCTTCACCCTGCACCCAGTGAGAGCACCACATTCATTTGAATATGTGGCCATCTTTGGAGGTCCTGGTGCAGGTTGCCTGATTCTCCTAATTTACTGCCCTTTTGGGGCAGTAGGAGACTTTCTGCAGGAGGTGACTGATTTTGTGGTCAGGGAGACGTTGGAGGCCCCAAGATGTTTTGTGCTGGGGGACTTCAATGTTTGGGCTGATGATGAATCTTCTCAGCTTGGTTTCAACTTCCTCCAGATTATGTTATCTTTGGGCCTTACACTTCTGGGTGGCCACATGTTGGATCTAGTGTTTTCACTGGGGCTTGAGATTAATAGTCTCAGGACTGATCGGGTCATGTGGTCCGATCATTGCACAGTGAAGTTCTCATTCAGGGCCCCCTCTGATAGCCCTTCCCCTGCAGATATGGTCAGCTGTTGTCCTTTGAGGGGGCTGACCCCTGAGAGTTTTCTGGCTGTGGCTGACCTATCTAGTGTGAAGAGTGCATGCATTGGGGGGTGTACGTGGCAGTGGATGCCTATAATGAGGCACTTGCTGGCGCACTCGTCTCCCTTGCACCAGTCCGTGTACAACCCAGGTCTTTTCACTTGTGGTCCCCTTGGTATGATGGTGAGCTCAAGGTGATGAAGACCTTGGGTCAGAGATTAGGGCACTGCTGGTGGAAGTCTGGCCTGGAGGTGGACAAACTGGCCCTACGTACGCACAACGGTGCATACCAGGGGGCAATCAACTGTAAGAAGGCAGAATTTCTGTCCAGGAAGATTGCTGCTTGGAGGAACCGACCAACTATGCTCTTTTGAACTGTGGACAGGCTTCTCCATCCTTCCATTCTACAGCTGAAGGCAGCCTTTTCTAATGCATTGTGCGAGAAGTTTGCTCAGTTCTTCTCAGACAGGGTGTCTGCCATCAGGCAGGGGGTTCCGCCAGTTGGTCAGAGTTTGGCCCGACAGTGGTCACCATGAGTGATGGGAGAGCACTCTGCCTGGTTGTGGTGAGTTTAAACTGGTGGAGGTGGCTGAGGTCATTGAGATTGCATCCAAGCTTCGGCACACCTTTTGCGAACTGGACCAGGTGCCAACTCATTTCTTAATGAGATATGTTGACTCCGTTGGCCCGGTGTTTGCCTTGATTGTCCGGTGTTCCTTGTCAGAAGGGGTCTTTCCCAATGTCTTGAAGGAGGCATTGGTGAGAACCCTTTTGAAAGAACCATCATTGGACCCTGAGATCAAGGCAAATTACCATCCCATCTTCAATCTTCCATTTTCCGGTAAGGTTGTGGAGAAAGTGGTGGCGCTTCAGCTTGAGGAGCATCTCGTGGCCCATTATCTATAAGAGCTGCTCCTGTCTGGGTTTCATGTGAGGCACAGCACAGAAACTGTGCTAGTTAGGGTACATAATGACCTAGGGCTAGAGATCAAGGGGAGGGGACAATTCTACTTCTCGATCTCTCTTCAGAGTTTGACACGGTGGACGATTGAGTGTTACTTGATCCCCTAAGGGAATTCTTCGGATTCACTGGCACTGTCGTCTGCTGGTTTGAGTCTTTTCTATCCAGCAGGAGGCAGAGGGTAGTGATGGGGAATTTCTCCTCCTCCCCTGGCCACCTGTCTTGCGGAGTTCCCCAGTGTGCGGTCTTGTCACCGATGTTGTTTGCCATGTATATGCTGCCCCTGGGAGAGCTCATTAGGAAGTACAGTCTGGGTTTTCATTGTTGTGCTGATGATACCCAGCTGTATCTTTTCTTTACCTCTGGAACATCTTGTGCAGTGGAAGTGCTAAACAGCTGTCTTGCTGAGATCAATGACTGGATGTCCTCCTGCTGGTTGCTACTGTACCTGAATTAGACGGAGGTACTGGTAGTGGAGTCGAACAGAGGGCATGATAGGTTGGCCTCTGGTGCAGATACAGGGCTTTTTCTTGGCTCTGTACCATTGAAGGCCTCCTCTAGGGTACGGGATCTGGGCGTTAATCTTGACAGCAGATTGATGCTTGAGTTTCAGGTGATTTCCATTGTCCATACTAGTTTTTATCATCTGAGGAATATCGCAAGAATAAAGCCCCTAGTTCCACCGCAGGACCTCACCACCTTGGTACATGCCTTCATGACATCCAGGCTGGACTACTGTAATGCACTCTATCTCGAAGTCTCTGGGGGTATCCTACACTGACTGCAGCTGGTGCAGAATGCGGCAGTGAGGCTGTTGACAGGACAGCCTAAGTACTGTCATATCACTCCGGTGCTGCGTCAACTGCGCTGGCTGCCAGTTAGGTGGAATGTCCTCTTTAAGGTTGACTTGCTCACCTTTAAGGCCCTACACAGCCTGGACCCTGGTTACCTGAAGGACCTCCTCACACCTGCTGTCTTGGTCTGCTCCCTCCGCTCCTCCTCTAGGGGTCTTCTTGAGATTCCCATGGCGAGGTTGAAAACAGTTGGTGACAGAGCATTTAGTGTCACTGCTCCAGTCCTGTGGAATTCCCTCCCTCCAGCTGTTAGGGAGGCCCTTTCTGTGGAGGTATTTAAAGCCTGCCTCAATGACTTCTTGTATAATCAGACCTTTCCAGACTGTGTTTTATGGCCTTTGCCTATTTTCAGAATCTTATGTTTAGGTTAGCCTTAGGCTTTTTAAGTAGCAGTTGTTGCTGCTTAGGGTAATATTTATATACAATTTTGCGTAAGTGTTGAAATATTGTGTGTTTATATTTAATAGTATGTTGTTATGCTTTTATTACGATGTGTAGTATGCATTTTTAATATGTTCGGCACCCAGAGCCTCTGTGATGGACATCTCTTAATTAAAATTTGCCTTGCCTTACTTCTCACCTATCATCCACCCAGAAGTAAAAAGGAATTCTTGAGTTAATTTGTGGAACTTGTCACCAATCTTGTGTTGGGGTTCTCCAGATGGCTGATTCTGGGGGATTTCTATGCTTGGGTTGATAATGAGGCCTAGCGTTTTGGGCAGGATTTCCTCCATCTCATAAATTCATTGGATCTGAAACAGGTAATTAACTCTGCTACCCACAATTTTGGTCATGCACTGGATTTGGTTTTCATTTCAGAAATGGAGACCGCTGACCTGGTGGTTGAACCAGTTAGCTGGTCTGACCATCATATTGTAAGGTTTGGGGTCAATGCACCCCCTTTAGGTCTACTCCTACAGAACTAGTTTGTTATCACCCTTTATGGAGTCTGACTCATGATGGTCTTATGTCAGTGTTAGACCTATCTGGTATGTTAATTTGTGATAGAGATCTGGAGAAACTTGTGCTTGCTTATAATAGAGTTGTGACAATTGCCCTTGATGCCCTAGCCCCTGTCCCTGTTCGCCCCTCCCCATGCACCCAAAGTCTCCTTGGTTTGATGATGACCTTGAAGTAGAAAAGATGTGAGGGCCAAAGGTTAGAGAGATGCTGTCGAAAATCTGGCCTGTTGCATGCAAAAATTAGATTGATAGCACATTATAAGGACTATCTATGGCCATCTCCTGTGAAAAAGCAGAATTTTTGTCAAAGATGATTACTGCAGTGAAGCATCGACCTGCTCAACTCTTCTGGACTGTTAACAGATTGTGTAATTCAACTTGTCTTCAGCCACATAGAGCTTTTTCACAGGATGAATGTGATGAGCTTGCTCACTCCTTTGCCAGTGAGATAGCCTCCATCAGATCTGAGATTGTTTCATTGTCCTCTGCTGGACTATGCCATAATCAACATGAGGTGACAGGCTCCCACTCTACCTGGTCCTCCTTCAGTTGGGCTGTAGTCAAGGACATTGTGCATGTTGTCAAGTGCATGCATCCTACTTCTTGAAGCTTGTAGCTTGGGCCCTGGACCTATGCGTCTCCTAGTAGGGTGTATTGAGATCATTGGTCCAGGTCTTGCAGAGATAATCTGTTATGTTAGAGACTGGCATATTATCAGACTCCCTGAAGGAGACAAAACTAGTACCCTTCCTTAAAAAAACTCCCTTCATCCTTTCTGCCTAGCCATCTATAGACCAGTCTCTAATCTGCCCTTTTTAGGCAAGATTATAGAGAAAGTAGTTCTGTTGCATTTGGATGATCACTTGGCAACACATGATGTCTATAATCCTCTCCAGTCTGGGTTTCATAAGAAACAAAGCACTGAGTCAGTACTTCTTTGGATACTTAATGATCTTCTGGTTGCAAGAGACCAGGGGATCCATTACATTTTGGTTCTTCTGGATCTCTCTGCAGTATTGGATACTGTAGACCATGGGATGCTTCTGGAGTGCTTGCAGACCCTATGCATTCTATCTGGAATGGTACTGAGATGGTTTACATCTTTCCTCACTGGCAGATCTCAGTAGGTGGTATCAGGGATCTAGTCATCTGCTCCCGTCTCTCTGTCATGTGAGGTGCCGCAGGGCTTTGTCCTCTCTCCCATGTTGTTTTCAGTTTACATGATGCCCTTGGGAGACATTATAAGATGATATGGGCTGAACTTTCAATGCTACGCAGATGATACTCAGATCTATATATCTTTTATTCCTGAGCAGAGCAATCCGATTTCAGTTTTAACAGCTGCCTCTCTGAGATACAGAACTGGATAAGTGCTAACTGACTGAGGTTTAACCCAGACAAGATGGAGGTTTTGGTGAGGGAGCTGGGACACCGAGGTTCCAGATCATCAGTGGGTCAACGATCCATGCTCTTGCTTGGTGGAACCCAGCTGATAACTTCAGAGCAAGCCCAAAATCTGGGTGTTATGCTTGATAGCAGCCTGATCTTAAAATGTCAGGTGTCTGCTGTTGTAAAATCCTCTTTCTTCCCTCTGATGAACTTTGCCCGGATTAAATGTATTGAGCCACCTGATAATCTTCCAAGATTAGTCCATTCTTTTGTTACCTCTTGCCTTAAATATTGCGATGTCTTTTACCTGGAATTACCGGGGTCTGAAATTCGCTGACTGCAATTAGTGCAGAAGGCAGCTGCTAGGCTACTGACTGGTTTAGCTAGATTGAGTCATATCACACTGGCACTTTGGGAACTGCACTAACTACCAGTTCATTGGCAAATCATCTTCAAAGTCAGATTATTAACCTTTAAAACCCTACATGGACTAAGGCCCAAGCTACTTGCAAAACCTCCTCCACCCATACATCCCATCCGCTCTCTCCATTCTGCTGATGAGGGATCACTAGAGGTTCCCTGAGTGGGCTCAAAGAATTCTGGAGCCCGCTCCTTTGCTTTTGTTTCCCCCATTCTGTGAAATTCTCTACCTCACTAGGTTAGAGAGTGACAGACTGTGGAAAGATTTAACTCTGTTCTTAGAAATCCATCTTTTAGTTTAGCATATCCTGAACATAGTTACTGTTAGACTGTCTTTAGATATTCCATTGTCTCAGATTTACTTTGTTTGATGCATTGATGCTATGTACATTTTTAAATAAAGATGACTTGACTATATCCAAGCCACTTAGCAAATTTAAATCATTAATGATTCCATCAAGCAATATCATATATTTTATGTTTCTTCTTGTTTCCAAACTCATCAGTTTGGCTTCCTCCATCCTCTAGTTATAAGTATATATTTTTTTTGTTTGTTTACTTTTTGCTTTTTATTATTTTTATATTTAATGAATGCATTTAGTGGCTTTCCTTTGGACCCTTTCAAGTTCATCAATATCTTTACAACTGTAGAGGTTCCAGCATTGACTTAAATAGTTGAGATGTGGCCTGGCATGTGCCATATATAAGGGTAATATTATTTCTTCCTTTCTGCATCTTATTTTTCTTTTTATAGACCACATTATTCTATTTGCTCTATTAATAACTGTATTGTGGTGTGTGTGGTGCTTGAAGTCATTAGTGATATACTAGTATATACCCAGATCTTTTTCTTGTTCAGTTTCCTTCAGGTGGATTCTTTTTTGGTAATATTTGGTCTTTACATTGTTTTTGCCCAGATGCATTATTTTCCATTTGTTTATATTAAATACCATTCCCCATTCTTTTACCCAGATTGAAAATTTGTTTAAATCTGCCCGTGTTGCTGTTCTCTGATCTGAACTTTCACATGGGCCTCTTAATTTGGAGTCATCTGCACATTTTGTCATAAAGTTGTATATGTTGTCTGTTAGATCTGATATGAGTGTGTTAAATATTACAGGACCCAGGGCTGATCCTTGTAGTACCCCTCTAGTAGCCATACCAAATCTTGATGACCTTTAATCTTGACCTTTTGGGTTGTTTCATTTAACCAATTTTATAGTCAATTTAAAAGATGCCCATTTAGTTTAAATTTCCTTTTCTCAGTAATTACCCAGTGTGGGACCAAATCAAATGCTTTTTAAAACTCAAGGAAGATAACATCAGGTGGAATTCTTTGTCCAAATACCAACTTACATTACCATAGAAACTGATTAGACTCAATCACACTCATTCGTGTCTAGCTCCTGTCTACTCCCCAGAGACCTCCATGGTATGATGAGGATCGCTGGTGTTTAAAGATTAGTGGTTGGATATTAAAGAGGTGTTGGAGGAGATCTGGCCTGATGGAGGACAAACTGGCCCTGAAGTTGCATTATGCTGTCTATCAGTGAGCAATCTCTTGAAAAAAGGCTGAATTTTTATCTCAGGAGATTGCTGCAGCAAGGAGCAAACTCAGCTCTTCCACATGGTAGATGGGCTTTTACATCCTGCCTGTCTCTGTGTTGGTGGGGCAGATTCCAGCACTAGGTGTGAGGAGCTTACTCTGTTCTTTGCCGTCAAAGTGTCCTCTAGCAGGGCTATGGTCTTGTGGAGCATCTTTAGAAAGGGATGCATTGTCCATCCTGAGCTGTGTCAAAACCCTCCTCCTGTCTGGGATGAATTTGAGTTCATTTGGATGGAGGAGGTAGTGAAGATAGTCTTGAAGCTGCGACCAACACAATGTGATCTGGACCCAGGTCCAACCCACCTTTTGGTCAGATGTTTGGACCTGATTGGACTTGTGGTTGTGGAGGTTGCCCAGAGCTCTTTGAGGAGTGGGGCCTTTCTATTGGCCTTGAATGAGGCCTTGGTCAGATCCCTCTTGAAGAAGTCCCCTTTTGACCCAGACTTCCTCAGCAACTACAGGCCGGTCTCTAACTTCCCATTTTTAGGGAAGGTTATAGAAAAGATGGTAGCCATTCAGCTCAAGAGGCATCTTGCCTCTTTCTCCATCTATGAATCTTTTCAGTCTGGCTTCCAAACAAGGCATAGTACAGAGACTGCCCTGGTGAGGGTGCTAAATGATCTCCTGATGGTGAGAGACAGGTGAGACTGAACCATCTTGGTCCACCTGGATCTCTCTACCGCATTTGACACTGTGGATCATGAGGTGTTGCTTGATCACCTGCGGTTCTGGTGTGGCCTGTTTGGTAATGTCATCACCTGGTTCAGCTCATACTTGACAGAGTGAAAGGATGACAATGGGTTTAGCCTCATCTAACCTAAAGCCTCTGTGCTGTGCGGTTCCACAGGGTTTGGTCTTGTTGCCCTTGTTGATCACAGTGTATATGCTGCCATTGGGAGAAACTATCAAGCGGCATAGGCTGGGTTTTTACTGTTACATAGATGATACCCAAGTATACCAGTCCTGTGCAGCCAATACCCAGATGGCGACCTCTGTATTTAACAGCTGCCTCAAGGAAATCCAGGCTTGGATGACTCAAAACTGGCTTAAGCTTAACGCAGACAAGACTGAGGTACTGGTAGAGGATCTGGGTTGTTGGGGGTGGAGGGTGGGTGAGAGATATCCCCTGGTTTAGTGCTGAGATTATTCCCCTTGACCCATCTAGACAACTGAATGATTTGGGTGGGATCTTAGATGATGGCCTGGCACTTGATGCTCAGATGATGGCCATGGTCAAAAGTGGATTTTACTGTCTCAGCAACATTTCCTGGATCTGAGCCTTGATCCCATCTGAGGACCTGATGATGCTGGTGCATGCTTTCTTCATGTCCAGGTTGGACTACTGTAATGCCCTGTACCTAGGATTATCTGGAGGCAACCTTCACAGGCTGCAACTGGTACAGAACATAATGGCAAGATTATTGATGGGTCTAAAAAGGTGTGTTGATATCATCCTAGTCCTCCGGCAACTGCACTGGCTGACAGTCAGGTGGAGGATTATCTTCAAGATAGGGCTCCTGACCTATAAGACCCAGCATGAAAGGAGACCAGTCTATCTGTAAGATCTCCTCTTCCCCTACTGGCCACCCTGGGCACTCCATTCTGCTGGGGGAGGCCTCCTTGGATCTCCCAGGGTTAGGCTGCGGAAGTCACAGTACTGGGCACTCTCAGTCGATGCACCTACCCTGTGGAAGTCATTACCTGGTTATTTGACGGAAGGTCCCTCAGTAGAAGCCTTTAAAAAGGGTCTGAAGACCTATCTGTTCCAACAGGCTTTTACTGATTAAAATATGTACTGTAATGTTTTAAAGTGGGATAGATAGATTATTTGCTTACTCCCAACCAATTTATTTATTTGTATGATTTTAAGAATTGTACTGTTCTATATTGTACAGTGCCCCAAGTCTGCAGAAAGGGGTGCTTTGGAAATTATGAATCTAATCTAATCTAATCTAGATTGTAATAAATGAGCAGCCAACAGTGAAACTAAATTGATAATTGCCCAGAGTTTGTATATATATATATATATATATAATTAAATGTTGCAGTATTTTACCTAGTATTGATGTGAGACTAACAGGTCTATAGGTTTTTTCCCCTAAAGTCTATTTGTTTTTGTACTCATTTTATTTATTTTTCATTTCCACCATATGTCTCCATTTCTGTCTCCTTCCCGCAGATTTGTCACCTTTCAGCCTTCTTTCTAGGCCCTGTTAATTAGTCTCCACCTGGGAACTTCCCCAGCTCTTTCACTCCCATTATGCTTTATCTTTCCCATCATCACCTTTTTGTTTCACAGATTCTCTCTTAATCTTACCATTTATCACTTCTTCTCCCTGACCCTCCCCCTTCTTCTTTCTCCACATATATATGTCTCTCATTTTACCTCTCCTCTTCACTAACTTGTTTTTTTTTCTCTTTCAGACATTTCCTGAAGAAGACCTAAGGTCGAAACGTAGATTTTTAACTCTATTTTCTATTTTCAGCGTGCATTTAATATAACCATTTTGTTTTGCTAACAGGTCTATAATTTGAAATATCCTTTTTATTTTTGTTATTATGTCTGTAGGTGGAGGTTGCAGCTGTCTTTGCTGTAGCTGGAAAAATGGGATATTGAAGCACACATTTTTTGAGTTTTTAATGTATCCTTCCACAAATGCAAATCACTACACCAGTTGAATGAAATACTCCCTTGCAGCGATGCAGATTGAACAACTGTCGAGAGTTCAATCAGATTAATTCTAGTTTATTCAACAGCTAAGTAAAAACCCTACAGAGTAATGTAAATGGGATGTCAGATCTTCCAGAGTGCACCAGCCTGTAATGATCAGAGCTTCTTAGCAATTTCAGTTTCTTAGACTTTGGATGGATGTCAGAAATACCTTTTCTTTCTTTTTTTTGCTGAAAAAAACTATATGACGATAACTGATGCCAAATAAATGAGCTATTTTAAACAAGGAGAAAACAACTTTAAAACATGAATGTGACAGATTAGGCATTAGTCAGGAAATGCAACCAGAGATTATCAAACATCCCTGAGACTATTAAATCACAGGTCACAGAATGGAATGCTATGAACTGACTCTTCTGATGTTCTAAATCTCACTGATGACAAAGAAAATATATGTGTGTGTGTGTGTGTGTGTGTGTGTGTGTGCTAAAGCATATTACTTAGAAATATGTAAAACACATAACTATGTGTGTTCCTTTGTCAATATTATCTAGACTCACACTGTTTAAACATGTGCAGTCTGCAAAACAGTGCAGAAATCTAAAGAAGATCTACAAATGAAATGTTAAAAATGCAGTCTGAAAATGTATTGTGAATTGTTCAACTGTGGCAGGTGCAGATTTCCTGACTGGACAGAAGCAGTGACGGTCTGTTTCACTACATAAATCCTACTTTGAGTTACATTGTATTACTGTATTGCCAGTCAATACATTCCAAGATTGTATCAGGAGTTCTTCCTTTGTACTCCAACTGATTGATCCTCTCAACTTTTCTAGCCTTTTAGTTGATGTGTTGGTGAAACAATAGACCCTTTGTGAAAAATTTAATAGCTGCCTTGTTAGGTAACAGTTCCACATTTCCTCCATTACCCATGTAATATTGATCGTGTTAAAAAACCAAAAAACATTTCAACAGTAGTGTGGCACCTGTGGATGCGTGGCTACTGTGATCACTAAGAATGGTGTACTATCTCACTCACATATCTGTTAAAAAATCCAGAAATATTGACAGGGTCAAGAAGTTGTATTGCAAAGAAGGAACCGTGACAGCAAGAAAAATGGAGACCACATTCACAGTATGTCATAGTGGGAGTGGAAATTGAAATCTCAGGTGCTGTTTGCATGACCCATAAAGCACAAAACCAGTGCTGAAAAGTATCTGCAAGCTTGAAAATCTAATCTGGCAAGTTATACAGTGGCAACATAGTAAGACAATAGAGACTGGACAGAATCACTGATGGTTTGATTCACTACATAATCCTGAAATATATTGTATTACTGTATTGCCAGGTAATACATTTCAAGATTATATTCAGAAGGTCTTAATTAGGTTTTATCTAAGTTTCAGTGCTTTATGTTCAATACAGAAAGTACTTGATACATCAGGTTTGAATCCCAGTAGGGCCAGAGCTTAGGATTTGGGTGCAAAGTTTTGCAAGTTGTAACAGTAACATTTAGTTATTGCAACACATAATTTCATACAAGAATATTAACTCCCCTTGACCTTCCTGACCTCCCATCTGTAATATGTGGCATACTTGGGAAATATGTAACTCAATGTGAGACATAGATATAGGTGGAAAAATATGAGCAACAAAATGGTGAAGTAAGTTTGATTACATAGCTTTTCACTACTGTATGTGAAAAGTACCCTTATCTTATTTCATTACTTTATTTACAGTACCTGAGTAAAAGCTGGGACTCCATTGATGGTGGAAGGGAAATGCTACAAACATTGGTAATGGCTTAACAGTACCACAGTAGCTCACTGTGACCACCCATGACCTCCCATTAGGGGAAGGCTGTGAGGTTGGATTTCAAGTAACATTACTAAACCTCCTTTTTTAAATCCCGTAATTTCATATAATTTATGAGGCTGCAAAAGGATGGCTTAGACTACACATTATGGCCCATGGAAATCAATTATATTTATTTTGACGATAATATGTATGATGCTACAAATAGGACATTATGGATTAACTATTTGTTTTAAATGGATTTCAATTGCCCTTACAGCTTTGCCTTTGAAGAAAGTGACATTTTATAAGGCTCCAAATCTGAAAGTGAACTGTAGCACAAACTGTGGATTCATATTTGTAACAGTTGTAAACAGTGACTGCCTGTAATCGGACAGCTGTAAGGACAACTGCAATCTATAACAAACAAATAGTGAATCCCTAACTTAGTATTACATTACAGTGTGATCCATAGCATGGTTACAAAACATATAATTGATTATTATTGGTGCATAATGAGTAGTCTAAATTGTCATTTTGCAGCAACTTACATGGAATTACACTACTGGACTTAACAAAGGTGGTTTATTAATGCTACTTGACATCCAACCGAACAGCCATCTCCTAATGAGAGGTCATGGGCACCACAGTGAACTAATGTGCTACTGTTAAGCCATGATGAAAGTTTGTAGCACTTCCCTTTGATTATACTATAAATGGTGTCCCAGCTTTTCTCTTTGTAAATGCATAATGAGATAAGAGAAGGATACTTTTCACAGGATCCATGACAGACCATTGACTATTTTGTTGTTGACCAACATTACAGAGACTCCTTTATGTCAACCGCATTTGCAGTGGGCATAAAGGGACGCACTTCAGACTGTGTTTTCTTTGGTGGGCTTTGCCCCCTGCACCCCCGCTGCTAAATTAACCAATTCTGAGTTGGAGTTGCTTCAGGGAGTGGATGCAATACTACCAGAAAGCAATGCCAGGGTCCCATGCCAACACTAAAGTGACCTGGCTCTGTTGTAGCTGTAGTGTTGGTCACGGTAAAGTAGTCACCATAGCAACAGCATGCCCTTCGCACACATACCTCACTGAACAATTATGTAATTGAACTTAGTTCCTCATGTGTCTGGTCACATTTTTAAGCAATTTTTATATCTAACATTGAGCTGCATATTTCCCAACCATATACATGGGAGATCAAAAGGGTTAAGGGAAGCTTTTACGCTCATATCAAAATATTTTCTACTGGGATCATGTTTACAACCTTTACTGGTTATGTTTAAAAATGTCAACAACTGTGATATGTCTGTTTTGTTTCCCTACTAAGTGATTCAATAGTTGCAATGCTATCTTATACAGTGTTTTTGTTTACCCTGACTGAAAGACATGCATTTGGGAATGTGGGTGGGGGTGTGCAAATCACACATCAGTTAGTGCTTTAATATATGCTATTAGTAAACATTCATGTACATTTTTGACTGTTATACTGAATTGCATGATGTACATGTCTCTCCTTGGACCATTGATCACATAGTACACAGTCTGCTCAGGAACAGTTATGATATATTAGACTTGTTCCTATTAAGTCTGGGAACTTGCTGTCTTGCAATGTATTTTTTTCCTTACCATAGTTTTGATACACACAATGAATGAAACATGGTCAATGCAGGCTGACATTAAGCAGAGTGCACAGTGATAGCATTCTGTTAGTAGGAGTTATTACAACTTTGCCAAGAGTCAGTCTGTCTCTTGTTATATCTTGATTTATATATTAAAAACTGGTGGGTCAGTTCGATGCAAGATTCTGCATAAAAAAAAATGTCAGGGAACTGTTTTCTTTTTTTGACAGACATCAGAGTGTGGGGGGCCACTAGACATTTTGTTTTCTCCCCCCTCGCTAAATAAGAAAAAAAAATAGCAGCCAAAAAAATAGATTAGCTTTGTAAAAAGGGATTTGGTGAGATTTCCAAATACATTTTTACAATCCCTGTTCATGACTGGCTCACAACCAGGGATCTTTCATTGAAACTGTGCATCTATCCCAAAAACTGAACTGAGCATGCTCAGAACCTGAAATTTCCAAATCGAATAACTTTGGAATGGGTTAATATTTGTTCACCAAACCAATTCTGGATTGTTCCTTTGGATCACCTCTTTCTACCCTGAAAATTTCAGGCCAAACGTCTAAATGGTATGGGTGCAGCATGATGTCAAAAATTACCCTGACATTTGCAAACAAATAATTATTTTGTGCTTTGCTGCATGAAAACTGCAAATCTGATTGAAATGCAACTTGGCATGTTAAGAGATCTACTGTCTGAGACTGTGTATGCAGAATTTCATGCAAATCTGTTGAACGGGTGCAAAGTTATTTACATGCAAAACTTGGAGTTTAACATTAAACTGCCTACTCAACCCTAACTATCAGAGTGGAGACTTTGTGTGTTGTGGGGGGGGGAGCAGAGGCCAAACCACTTAGTCTTTAGATTTGCAGAACAATTTAAAGAGTTTGAGAAAAATAATGGTTATAAAAGCAAATTAAGAACAGTAACGAAGAACAGAGAAAAAAAGAAAAAAAGAGACTATGTCATAGAGACTGTGTATCAGAGGCACATACTTTAGCAAGCAGGAGACAGGGATGACTGCTTGAACTAGAGGCTGTAGTGTCAGTGTGAACACAAGTGCACATCACAAACAGTAGTACTGTCTTTTCTTTACAGTGCACAACAGCAGTACACAGCTGCAGAACACAAAATTAGAAAAGTAAAGTTTTTTTCAACAAGAAAATGTTTACAGAAAGTAAGAAAAAGCTTTAAACAAGAAAAGAAAATAGATTGTATCATGTTACAAAAACAGAGCTAAGAAAGAAGAAAACATTTACGTTTTATTTGATAACAGAGAATGTGTGTATGCACGCATATGTGCATGAATGTGTGGGTGGGGGGGTGAATCCTGTTTTGGGAGGAAGGACAGCCCTTTGGCATTTGAATTGTAGCCCCTGTCTGCAGCTTCACTAGCCACTTCCCGCATATGCAGTCATTTTTTTGTGTAGTACAATAAAAAAATAAATTTGCAAAAGCAGAGCCAGTAAAGGCTTGCATCATATGTGAAGCCTTTTTTGGGGGGAAGGAGGGGATATCCCTTTGGCAGTTGCATAGTAGCATCCATCTTTAGCATCACCAGCCATTTCCTGCAGAAGTACTGGACTGCTATTATTTTATTTTGTGTACTCTAGTAAACAAACAACAAAATACTGTGAAAGCAGAGTTAGTAAAGGATTGTTTCAAGTGTGAAACCTTTTTGGGGATGGGGCAGCCCTTTGGCAGTTGTATAGTAGCCCCTGTCTTCGGCATCATCAGTCATTTGTCCCAGGATCCCCAACCAGAAATAAACTCGGGCCACGCTTTATCACTTTTGGATGCTCACTGGCAGCATTTATTATATAATAGACACAGTTAATTTATTACATCCCAAATCATCATACTTTTAACAATTTATATTTACAATTAGGACATAACAGTCCCCATTCCCTTTCTGGATGTAACAGTCCTGTCTTCTTTCTTGTGGCTCTTTGTCCTGCTCTCTTCCTGTTTGTCATGCTTCTAGGGGCCCGGACACAGTAATCCGCCCCCCCTTTTCACTCACCACCATCGGATACCACGTTACCTGGACCACTCACCCCCCACAAGGTGTGGACACTGTGATCCACCCCGTAGCTCTATGTCATTCCCCTGCCCCCCCTTACTCCCATGTCTGGGTTCCTTTGTTCCCAGCCCATGGTACCTCCCCCCCCGTTTTTTCCCCTTGCTCCCCACAAACCCTTCCCCCTTCCTCTTATCTACCAAACCTCCAGCAGGATTCCACCTAGTCCCCTGGTCCCCGGAGACCCTCTGCGGCCCCACTAGGCCAGTGCTGGGCCCCCTGAGGACACCTCTTGCCCGTGCCTCTTGCTCCCTGTGCCTATTTTCTTGTTATTCCTTCTCTGTTCCTTGCAGGGAGGGTGAGTGGAAATTTTACAGTAAGAAAAAGAGGGTAAACCTAGTGTTGCATGCCCTTAAGTACCCCCTAGTGACCTTTGTTTTGAACCCCCCTGGACCCTCCCTTTGGCCAATGGCCAGTGAGCTCCTTTTGCCTGTCATACAACCCTGTGATGAGGTCATGGCCCTTCCCCTTCCTCCCCCATGAGCTCCATACCCCTGGCTGGGGCCCAGGACAAATTGGCCCGCCCTTTAGTGGCTAGCATCCATGTCCCCAGATCCCCAACCAGAAATAAACTCAGGCCACAGCTTTATCACTTTTGGATGCTCACTGGCAGCATTTATTATATAATATGCACAGTTCATTTGTTGCATCCCAAATCATCATACTTTTAACAATTTATATTTACAATTAGGACATAACAGTCCCCATTCCTTTTCCAGACGCAACAGTCCTGCCTTCTTTCTTGTGGCTCTTCATCCTGCTCTCTTCCTCTTCATCATGCTTCTCAGGGCCTGGACACCGTGATCCGCCCCCCCTTTTCACTCACCACCATCAGGTACCACATTACATGGAAAACTCCCCCACACCAGATGTGGACACTGCAATCCACCCCCTAGCTCTATGTCCTTCCCTCGCCCTTCTTACTCCCACACTCTGTTCCTTTGTCCCCAGCCCATGGTACCTACCCCTCCCTCTATCTGCCCCCTTGTTTTTTCCCCTTGCTCCCACAAACCCTTCCACTGCCCTACCTCCAGCTTGTGATAACAATGTCACTGAAAATGTTCCACATTTCATTTATAGCTTTATTTTGGAATTGCACATCCCATTTAATATTCCTGATCACATTTATTATGCTATTTATTTATTTATTAGCTTTTGGTAGCCGGGTAAGTGCGCTAGGCAACAGACCTGCCTATTTTCAGGCACGACCCGGGAGAGTACAGGTCATTGGTTACAATATGCAGAAATGCACAGACATAATATAGGTGTACAGGAGCAAAACAAGATATACATTGGGTAGCACAGTAATAGTTACATAAGGGTACATTTTAGGCATAGATCATAATAAGGATGTAAACTAAAGCAATTAGGGTAACCATAAAACAGCTGAGGACAGTAAAGACATCAAGGTTCATAGCCACCTAGACAAGCATATTGCATGGGAGAACATTAGTGTAGTACTCAGGGTCAGACCCAACAGCCTGCAGTGGGACAAAGCAAATTAAGAGCATTTGCATTGGCCAGAGGCTAGAAGGTGGGTGAACAGCGAGTTTTTGAATTCACAATGGGAGGCTGAAGTTTTCACCATAAGGGGGAGTGATTTCCAGAATTTGGGAGCAAAATGGGCAAATGCCTGTTCACCGATTTTTGTCATGCAAGGTCTAGTGGAGAGCATGGGGACAGAGGAAGACCTGAGGGTACGGGTGTGTGAGGCAGGAGTCAGGAGGTTGGCAAGATAGACAGTGCAGGGAGGTCTAGACAGGGAGTCGATAAAGCAGCCCAGGGAGTAGGCTCGAATATCCTTAGGTGACAGCCAATTTAAGCCAGCGTAAAGGAGACAATGATGGGTAAGAAGTGGGGCAGTTAAGGCGAATCTACAGATGTTGTTGTAGACAGTGTACCATTTGTGGAGTGTAGCAGAGTTTGCAGCAAAGAGGAGGGGCAGAGCATATTGGAGCTGGGGTAAGAGAATACCTCTCACAACAGAAAGTCTACCGGAAGGAGTGAGGGAGTGGCGCACACGATAAACTCCACCAATTTTAGCATTGATGTCACAGCACACCATATTGACATGTTGAGACAGGTCAAGTATGGGATCCAAAGTGACCCCAAGGTACTTGAAGGACTCAGTGTTTAAGATGAGGGAGCCATCAAGGCATTGAACCCGGAGCCTGTTCGCAGGGGCAGACAGTTTCTTAGAGGATCTGAATAGCATAGCACAGGTTTTTTCTAGGTTCAGGACTTGGTGGTTGCTAGAGAGCCAGGTCTGCAGGAATTGGAAGTCATTAAGTGAGAGTGGAGTTGATGGCAGCAACCGATTTTGACCCAGAGTACAGAACAAGGTCATCTGCTTACATAAGAGTGCAGCTATGCCGGGACATGGTGGGAATATCATTTAGGAAGAGGGAGAAGAGTAGAGATCCAAGAGTGGATCCCTGGGGAACTCCACAGGAGATGTTTAGGTGGGAGGAAAGGGCCTTGTGAAATGCTACTGCTTGAGTCCGATTTTTCAAGATAGCTATGGAACCAAGAGAGGGCTTGGTCAGATGCTTCAATGGATTGGAGTTTCTTTAGCATGAGAGGATGGTGTACCATGTCAAAGGCTTTAGACAGGTCGATAAAGAAGGCCCCAGTGAGTAGGTCATGGTCCATATTATTTCTGATGTCATGTGTAAGTTGTGTAAGTGCAATGGTGGTACTGTGACTGGGCCGGAAACCATGTTGGCATGGGGTTTGAAGATTAAACATGTCAAGGTGAGCAGCAAGCTGGCAGTGGACTATTTTTTCAAGCAGCTTACTGAGAGTGGGCAGAAGAGATATAGGGCGGTAGTTGGACATGAGTTTGACATCGCCCTTTTTGTGTATAGGGATGGTTTTGGCAGTTTTCCAGGTGGATGGGACAGTAGACGGATGAATCAAGAGGTTAAAAAGCCAGGTGATAGGTCTGGTCAGGCCAAGGTGCACACCTAAGTATGCAGCAGGATGGATGCCCTCAGGCCCTTGACCCCTGCTGCGTCGGAAGGGAGTTAAGTAGCTTGTGAACTTCTAAGGCATGTGGTTGGAGCCAGAATGAAAGGGAGGGTGGAGGGCGAGGAGGAGAAGAGGGACAGTCAGGTTGTGGGCTATTTAGAGTAGCGACTGGTGGAGAAGAAAAAGGGCATTGAAGGCGTTGGCAATGGTGGCATGGTTGGTGCAGTGAACACCTTGAATGTTCAATCGCTGGATTCTGTTGCTTGTCATTGCTGAGAATGTCCTTAATTTTGGACCAGTACCTGCGCGGATTTATAGAGGATGTTATTAGTAGGTTCCTATAGTAGGTGCTTTTGGCAATACGAATTTGTCTTTTGCAGTTGTTACGTAATGCACTATAGTCTTCAAAGTCTGCACGGAGGTGGGAGATCTTCCACCTGGACCAAAGTTTGTCCCTAGATTTGAGAAGTTGAAGCAGGGGGCATGTTAGTCACTTGGTTATTTTCCCTGCCATCCTACGTGTGGTGACCGGGATGTGAAGGTTTTGAAGAGAGAGGAGGACGGAGTTGAAATATTCTGTGGCTATGTTAATGTCCTCTGTTTGGTAGAGAGGGGACCAGTCAACCTGGTTAAGGTCAGTTAAGAAGTCCTCATGACTTAGGCGGGAGAGATTAGGAAAGGTTACAGTTTTAGCAGGAAGGGGAGGAATGACTGTGTTCCAGACACAGTAGATGGGATAGTGGTCACTAATTGTGTCAGGTAGCACACCAGCTGAGGCAACATATTCTGTCCTGTTAGTAAGTATCCAGTCAAGGAGGGTGGCACAGTTGTCCCCACATGAGACCCTTGTGGGTTCATGTATGAACTGGGATAGATTTGCCTTGCTAGCTAAGGAGGATAGGTTAGCTGAGTTTTTCTCGGACCAGTCAAGGTTAAAATCACCAAGGCAGATAATGTCATTCTTGCCTGTAACTGTAGGCAGAAACACTAGGAGTTCAGTGATGCCTTGTGTAGCATTTTTTGGGGGGGATATAAGTACAAAAAATATGGAGTTTCTTTACAGCCCCAAGAAGCAGTAGGGAGTGCAGGATTTCACAGTTTGGTAGGAGGGGGTCCTGCAGAAGTGTAATGTTTAGGTGAGTTTTGAAGTAGAGGGCAAGGCCACCTCCCCTTTTAGTGCCAGGACGGTCGATACGAAGCATGCTGTATCCAGGAAAGTGGCACTGAGAGTCAGGCACTGTGGGCTTAAGCCAGGTTTCTGTATCAACTTTAAAGTATTGATAAATGTCTGATATTCTATTATTTATCTATGTTCTGTGTTAATGCTGAGTTTGATGTTGGTATGATCACTAGAGCTAAAAGGGCACTAGTGTTGCATGAATTTAGTAATGCTTGCTTTTTTCATTACCAAGTCCAAAATTCTGCAGCCCTTAATTGGTTCTTTCACATAGTGTGTTAGTCCTATTTCAATCCTACTAGGAAATAGTTTACTTTGTGTAGTTGTTGCAGTCTTTGAGTCCCAGTTTACTTCACCAAGATTGAAATCATCCATTTTAGTGACATGTTCACAAGCGTTATCTGTATACTAATTTTTGACATCTGGTGGTCTATTGCATGTACCAGATTCCATGCTTTTAGTGCTGTTGCTTAGTATTTTCACCCAGATAGATTCTGTTTTATTACTAATTGTGACACTGCTGCCATGCTTGGGGGTAGGGCAGCAAGATGGCCGCAGTGCTGCTCCGCTCCCCGCAGCGTGCTCGTTGCTCTCTGAATGCTGCACAGGAATTTTTTTTCTTTGGATTCATGAATGAAACCAGTATTCTTTACTCAAATGGTTTCTAAATCTAAGTAAATTTTGCTGCTTGAAAACTGAACTAGCAGTGATTAGTAGCAGTACAGTTATTGCTGAAGTTTGCAGTCAGATGGTTGTTGGTTTTTGGCGTCGGATAAGTATCGCTGGTATGTTGTAAGTAAGCTAAACTTCAAAAAGAAGACATAAATGGAGTAGTGGAGAGATAGGTGGCTGCATTAAATGATGTTTTTGGGAGATAATTAACACTGTGGACTAGTGCTGATAAAAAAATGGTAAGTAAAGATCCTTTTAAACAAACAAGTTCCTACAACTGATGGTACTAATGATGATTCCTAAGGAGGCCGAAGAGAGCTGAGGAAAGCTGAATACTGGATTCCTTGCACTTGAGAGTGTTATAAGTTGATTTTTAAAGTACCACAGGTATATGATGGAATATGAAGGAAAAGCTGTGCGACTCAGGTGAAATTGTAATGGGTGCATAAAAAGGAGAGACCAGAGGACATTGGAAGCCCCAGAATTGTAAAATATCTGAATATCATTTATCGGAAAATGCTTTACCGTAGTAAGTGAATCCTGAGGTTGGTCAAGCCCTTAGTACCAGGGGAAAAGTGTAATGAAGCAATTACCTGAAGGAATGCTAATGGACAAGAGAATAATTAAGCAGAAGTGACTATTGAAAATTGCAGAGTCCTGAAATATAGAACTCACAGCCGGGAGTATGGAATTATGTTTGCAGATGCTTCTGTTAATAAAAAATGCACTGTTAAGCTCTTGGTAAGCTCTTGGTTATGGGGAAACTAATTTAGAAGCTGTACTAAAAGGTATTTCCTCATTAATTCAACTACTTGATGTTTGTTTATACAATCAAGGCAGGACTCCTGATCTAGGAGCTACTTACATTGAAGGAACGCCAGTGCCTCAAATACTTTTTCTGGTTGCTTCTGAAATAAAACCAAATGTGTTTAAATAGGGAGCATATATTTGGTACAGAGAAATGATTTTGGAAAAGTGTAGCTGGTGTTAATAACTGATACCAGTTTTTCATTTAAGAACACTGAAAATGCCGTTTAAGTCCTGTGTGAAAGGAACTTTAAAAAACGACGTCATTTTATTATCTTACTTTCAAATAATGCAAAATGACTCCAAATGACTAATTTTAAATGAGATGTTACACTGTCTGGTTATCTCCAGTTGTGCTTTTAGTAATATTAGTGTTTTTGTTTATTAGTGACTGGCTATTTTTAATTACTATTATTTTGTGTACTGAGCTTCAATAATTAATTTGTAGGAGTTCGAAACAGAAACAGTCGATTGAGCTATGACATATTACTTTTTAGGTCTCTCCAAGGTAACTTTAGCCTATTTAGAAATGAAGGTTAGAACATACTAATTAAGAAATTGTTATTCAAATGTGTGATTTGAAAGTAATGAAGGATTTGATGCTGAATGTTTTATTGTGAATATGGGTAGGCCAGCTGGGTATACCCCTCAGTGACTTGTCAAAAGAAGATTGTTAAATTCCTTTAGTTAGAGGTTGTCATGTCATATAAGCAGGGAGCTAATTTTTTAGTTAAGATACTTGGGCCCAGTTCTGAACTCTGGTTTGGCGTATGTTATGAAGTGACAACATGTATCTGTGGGTCCAGACCCTTAATTCAATAGAGGGCACACAGTGCTCGATTTGGGTTCCATATAAGAGGGATACTAGGCAGCATGCGCTGCAGGATATCCCCATTGAGACCCAGTATGGGTACAAAGTCAGTAGCAAAGGTGTGCTTTGTTTTTTGGGTCCTGTGACAGTGACATACTAACTCGTATAGGGGTCAAAGTAGCCTCAATGACCAATAATAATTTTTGGAATAAGGCAGAGTGAATGACATGGATCTATCCCCAGCTTGTAGAAATGAGGGACCACCAAACAAGGAAGATACAACTAGGTAGTCAAGTAGTGCTTAGGGAGAACAAGGAGGGCTGTTTCCTATAACAAACTATAACTGCCTTCAGACTTATGGTTAAATTATACATAGAAATTACAAATGATAGATAAGAGGCTAAGAGAGATTCTACAACCAATTATATGATACGAATATGTAATTAATGTCCATCTAGAAGTATCTACGATTAATCTACCTATTAGTGGTTTCAAATAAGAGGAAGGAAGCTTTTATTGACTGTGTGAATTTCAGTGTACAATTTTATGTCTGGATCAATGAATATGATTGAATGTTGAATGTGTTCTTTTGTGTTGTAATGGTTTAAATAACCAAACAACAATAATATTTTACCAGTATTACTGATGCAAGTTTTAAGTTTTGTTGGATATATCAAAGATATTAATGCCACTCTAAAGATGCAGTCCAACACCACCTCATTTTCTGCCACTTTGGTCCTTGTTGTAGAGTATGCATCCCTCATGTTTTTTTTTTGTTTTTTTGCCCCAGGTAACATCATGGCTATACCTGTTTTCAGTTATTGCCATGAAGACCATGTTATTATTTTTGCTGGCAAGTAATGTTTGCTCCTTCATTTTATTTGCAATACTGGCATTTATTAAGTTGCCTTTCCTTCCATAGTTTATTTGTGTGGGATTATTTTGCATTTTGCAATTTGCTTTTAAGTGACATGGACTTACTTTTGACTTGTACCTCCTTACTACTTAGTTTAAATTCATATTTTCTGAGCTTTTACATATTAAATTACTTTCTTTTTCCCCATGGCATTTTTGCTTCTGTGGCTTGTATGTGAAGACCATCCCATGAAAACAAATGGCGGTAATAGTCAAACATTCCAAGTATTTATATGTAATAGCTGCTTGGCAACAAACGTTTAACAATGAAATATTTGTTCACTATTTTTTTTTTCATTAGAAGCCCTAGATACTGGCAAAATTCCAGATATGGCAGGAGTGCAACCATTTTCTTTTAGTGGTTTACATGTGTCTAGCAACTTACAGCAAATATCTCCTTCATGGTCTTTTCTGAGATCATTAGTACAGTGCACTCCACTAAATACATGCACAGTTAATGTGGACAATTGGTTACAGCAGACAAAAAACACTACCCCAACCCAAATCATATATTTTTGTTTAAATATCCTCTTGTTTAAATGGATGTTGGGGAGCGCTTAGGGCAAAAGATTTAAAAGGCAAGTTCATTCATGTGGAGCAATTATCACCTTTCACACCTGCCTTTTGCACCCGCTAATTGCTGCTGCACTTAAGCACCACACTGAATGCACGTCTCCATTTACAGTTTGCAATAGCAACTAAAAGAAATGCACTATGTTTAGGAAGGAAGACTCACAATCACAAGCATGAAGGACCAAGCAATGTTTTTATCCCAGAACAACTGCATAAAAGTTATTATTTTAAGTGAAGGGAAGTGAAACATAGAAACATAGAAATTGTCAGCAGATAAAGACTGCCAGGCCCATCCAGTCTGCCCATGCACCCTAACTTTTGAAAGTGTCTGCTGACTTTAGTCTTTTCCTTAACTGATTTTTCCCTTCCCTATGCTTCCTTTGTCACTATCCCATGCCTGCTTGAAGCTCTGTACTGTGGTCTTTCCCACCACCTCCTGTAGCAGGCTGTTCCATACTACCCTTTCTGTGAAAAAGAACTTCCTCACATTCCCCCTTAGTTGAGCTCCTTCTAATCTCATGTCGTGCCCCCTAGTTTTATCATTTGGCTTCAAATGAAAGATGTCTGCCCCCTTTACCTTATTTATGCCCTTGAGATATTTGAATGTCTCAATCATATCCCCCTCTCCCTACTTTGCTATAGGGTATACATACTGAGTTCCTGTGATCTGTCCTTGTATGTCTTTTGTTGCAGTTCCTGTACCATCTTTGTTGCCCTCCTCTGCACTGTCTCCATTTTGTTTATGTCTTTGCACAGATGTGGCCTCCAAAACTGCACACAGTAATCCAGATGGGGCCTAACCAGTGTTTTGCAGAAAGGAATCAGTACCTCCCTCTTACGGCTTGTTATACCCCTACCAATACACCACAACATTTCTCTAGACTTCCCTACTGCCTTTGTGGTGTGGTGGGATACCTTTAAGTCATCTGTAATGATGACTCCCAAGTCTCTTTCTTCCCTAATGGCTGTTAACAAATTACTCCCCAACTTATAACTTACATAGAAACATAGAAGTTGATGGCAGATAAGGACCGCAAGGCCCATCCAGTCTGCCCATTTCTTTTTCTACCTTATAAATGTGACATCGGCCTTTGCTCTGTCAGTGGCCTATCTATTCATAGTCATTTGTATTGCTCCCTTATGCCTATCCCACGCCTGTTTGAAGCCCTGCACTGTATTCATAGCCACCACTTCTTGTGGTAAGCCATTCATGCATCCACCACCCTTTCTGTGAAAAAGAATTTCTCACATTCCCCTTAATCGGCCCCTCTAATCTCATGCTGTGTCCTCTTGTCCTGCTATTTTCTTATATTTAAACATGTTAGACTCTTTCACCTTGTTAATGCCCTTAAGGTGTTTGAATGCCTCGAACATATCACCTCTCTCCTCCTTTGCTCAAGGGTATGCATATTGAGCTCTGTTAATCTGTCCTCATATGTCTTCTGATGCAGTCCCTGCACCATTTTAGTTGCCCTTCTCTGGACTGTCTCAATTTGGTTAATGTCCTTGTGAAGGTGTGGCCTCCAATACTGCACGCAGTACTCAGGTGGGCCTAACAAGTGTCTTGTAAAGAGGGTTATTACCTCCCTCTTACGACTTGTGATCACCCTACTAATACCCTAACACCCCCTAACCTTACCTACTGCTTTAGAGGTCTGCTTGGATGATTTCAGGTCATCAGTGATGATGATGCCCAAGTCTCTTTCTTCCTTTGTGACTGCTAGCAGCTCCTCCCAGCCTATAGGTGGCTTCAGGGTTTCTCTTCCCTATGTGCATGATTTTGCACTTCTTTTGCTAAATCCCAGTTGCCACTCTTCTGACCATTTTGCTAGTTTATCCAGATCTCTTCTCTCTGCCCACCCCATCTGGATCATCTACTCTGTTGCAGATCTTGGTGTCATCTGCAAACAGACAAGCCTTACCCTCTAGTCCATCTGCAAGGTCACTTAATGAAGATGTTGAAGAGGACTGGCCCCAGGACTGATCCCTGAGGTACCCCACTTGTGACTTGCATCTCTTCTGACTGTATACCATTTACCACCACTCTCTGTTTCTGCCCGTCAACCAGTTTGCCACCCAGTTGACAACTTCTGACCCACCGAGCATACCCAGCTTATTTATCAATCTTCTATGTGGAACAGTGTCAAAGCTTTGCTGAAGTCAAGGTAGGCAACATCAACTGCTCCCCTTGGTCCACCACTCTGGTTACCCAGTCAAAAATCTATGAGATTAGTTTGACAGGACCTTCCTTTGTAAACCCATGCTGTCTTGGATCCTGTGCCCCATGGATTCCAGGTGTTGTACTATCCTTTCCTTAAGGAGTGCCCCATAATCTTGCCCACTACAGAGGTAAGACTGACTGCCTGTAGTTCCCCGCCTCCTCTCTGCTACCACTCTTGTGGAGCGGAATCACATGAGCCCATCTCCAGTCTTCTGGGACCTCTTCTGTGCTCAGAGACTCACTAAACAGTTCTGCTAATGGCTCTGCTAGTTCCACCTTTAGCTCCTTAAGTACCCTGGAATGTATGCCATCAGGTCCCATTGCCTTATCCACCCTGAGCTTAGTAAGCTCTTGTAAGACCCTTTCTTTTGTGAAGGGAGTAGTGCTCACCTCCTCCCCTGTGTCCATAATGCTGAGCTGTGGGCCCTGCCCTACCTTCTCTTCAGTAAATGCTGAGCAAAAGTATCTATTTAGGATAGATGCCTTTACAGGGTCATCCTCCTCACATGCTCCTTTTCCATTAGCTTAGCAATACCCCTCTGGACTTTCTCCTTTCACTAATGTATCTATAGAAAGTCTTGTCACCTTCTTTTACTGTTCGTGCTAGTTTTTCCTCAGTTTGGAACTTTGCCTCCTTACTGCCTTCCCTGCTTCCCTTAGGGCAGTTTGGTATGCCTCCCTATCTTCATCCCGCTGTGTTCCTTATATTTCCTGAAGACCAGCCTTTTGGCTCTGACCTTTCTGCTACTGTATTTGAGAACCAAAGTGGTTTCCTTCTTCTTTTGCACTTCCTTTTCTGTCTAACACAATGGGATGTTGCTTCAAGTATTGCATCCTTAATGCTTGCCACTTTGCCTGTACCCCTCACCTGTGTTTCTTTTTGCCAGGGCTAGCTTAACTCTGTTGGCCATCTTATCAAAGTCAGCTCCTCTGAAGTCCCATATTTTTGCCTTGGAATGGGATTATTTCATTGTAGTAGCCAAATTGAACAATACCATGTGATGGTCACTGTCCCCCAGGTGACCTTCTACCTGGAGATCTGTGATCCCTTCCTTGTTAGTCAGTACTAGATCTAGGATAGCCCTGTCTCTTGTGGGTTGCTGTGCCAGTTGTTTGAGGCCCTCCCCCTGCAGAGAATCCACTATGTGTCTAGTTCTTGCAGATGTTCCTGCTGGTATTGACCAATCTGTATCTGGCATGTTGAAGTCTCCAATTATCAGAACCTCCCCTTTAGCTGTCATGTTTTGTATATCTCCTAACAGTATTGTGTCTATGACCTCCCCCTGGTCTGGGGGCCTGTAGACAACCCCAGTTCTTATGGCTGTCCCACTTCCTGTTTCCAGGATGACCCACAGTTCTTCTGGCTCCTTATGTGTATTCTGAATTTCTGTAGCTTTGATATTTTCATTGACATACAGGGCCACTCCTCCCCCCCTTTTTGCACCTCGGTCTCTTCTGAACAATACATAGCCAGGTACTGAAGTCTCCCGAGTGTGGTTACTGGTAAACCACGTCTCACTAATTGCTACTATGTCCAGTTTAGCCTCTGACATTATTGCCTGCAGGTCTGGGATCTTATTTCCCAGGCTGTGAGCATTTGTGTACATGATTTTCCATTGGCCAGATTTTGGTGTGTTAGTTGTTGGGTGAGGTTTGGCATTACCCCTGTGCGTCGTATGGGGAGACAAACCTTTTTTCTTACCTGGTGATGCAAATGAACTGCAAACTTGCTTTTAGGTTTCTCCTACTCATGTGCATGATTTTGCACTTCTTTGCATTAAACCCCAGTTGTCACTCTTCAGACCATCTCTCCAGTTCTTCCAGATCCAGAAGTGAAGTGAAGTGAAGTGAAATGAAGCGAAGTGAAGTGAAGTTACCTGATGCACACTTCACCATTCACCAACCATGGCCCTTCACCAAGATATGTAACATGTTCCACAACCCACCACTCCTGTGTCATCTGTACCCCAGCACTAAACAATGAACCCCCAAACACAGAACCAAAACAAAAATGCAGCATAAAACAACAATAAAAATAACAAGGAAAGAATAAATAAGATGGTAGCTTGAGTGAAAGCTTTAGACTACTACTGTATTTAAAACTACTTCCTTACAGTCCATCTTGGGGGTGGGAATGACAGAACACTTAGAATACTGATGGAACACTTAGAATTGTGAAAGTGCTGTGCAGTCAATCATGTCCAAGTACTATGGACGTTGGTTAGTGTGGACATTTTATCCTAACATGGATTAGTCAGCTATAAGCAGCTTTGACTATACCAACATGTAAAACAACTAATGGGGATGGACCCAGTTTGTTAGCTAGAGTCAGTATTCTGTCACAAATGTCTTTTGCTCTTGCCCCAGGGAGAGAAGTAACTGTTATATTTTCTTTGTCATTTTTTGTGATGTGTGTATCTGAGTACCATATCATGGAGTCACCAATCACCAGTTTTTGTCTGAGTATATTAAGTCATAATTTGAATTGAGGGAGTGAACAATGCAAGGTTCCTCTAGTTCAGCATTTTGTAGTGGTCTGTACTTGTTGTTGATACTGAAGGATGAGTTGTAAAAGCTTCCTTTTTTTCTCTTCTGTTATACCCTATGTTTTTTACAATATACTGGTTATCATCCAATGAGGCATCTTCAAGTCCTATTTTAGCATCCCTCTCAACTAGGTGTAGGCAATTCTCCTCTGAGACTTCCTCTCTTTTCTTACTTTCCCTGTTATTAACTTGTAATATTGGATTTTCAACACATGTTTGTTAAACTGGTCAATACTGTTTATTTTTGTTGTTTGATGCAATTCCATTTTTAGTCCTAATTCTGTTGCCAGGTTGTATTATTTTGCCTTTGTTACAAGTGTATGTCACATTGGGGTTATTGCTGTAATGTAGAAGTGTACGTATTGCATAGCTGCCATTTATTTATTGAACCCTCTTTGCATAAAAGCACTAGGAAGTCATCTATGGGATCCATATTTTAGATAAAATGATATTAACTTACTAAGCTCTGTAACAGAGTAATCTACCTTCACCTCTTTATCATCAGGGGACACAAGCAAATGTGTTTGCCTCTGCTTGTGCATTGTCTCCACTCTGCACCCACTGACACTCACTCAGGCACCTCTGTTTATGTTTGCCGGGCCCTGAGTCACTTCTAGCACTTCCAGTTTGGAAAAATTACACAGTGCTGTATAGAGATGTGCCAAGTGCACAAACTTCAATCCACAGAAAATTTCATGGATTGTGCTCAGTCTGCAAAGTACACTGTATGAAATCCACACATTGCAGAGTGCAGGATCAAAGGTGACGTGTGGAATTTTGACCCTGAAATTCCATACTCCATATGTTCAGAGACTTTGCCCATGCCCCCAAATATAATTCCCTGATGTCTACTAGTGTCCCCCCCCATCAATTCCCGATCACACTTTTTCACTGTCTAGTGCCCCCACATGCCGCCACTCATTGTGCCCACACACAAATTCATACAAAAATAAATAGATATATATACATGCATATACATTGGCATCCCCCAGGATGAAATGCACTTTTAACGCACTCTGCAGAATGGTGCAGCAGACCTACTGAATAAATCAATGTAATTTTAAAGGCAATGAGTCCCCTATATCATGCAGGAAGCTGTGGCATCCACTTCATCCTGGCAGTGTCACATTTTCCTGAATGACAAAGGGGACTAATTACCATTTAAATTACATTGCTTTATTTAGTAGGGGGATGCCACTGTGTGTGTATGTGTGTGTGTGTGTGTGTGTGTGTGTGTGTGTGTGGTGGTGTGTATATGTTCTATGCAAAAAAAACTTCATTAATGCATCATTTAGAGTTAAAACATAAAAAGTAAGGAAATTAAACTTTTAGAGTTGACCCCTACTCCCCTTGGACCTGCCCATGATGCCAAGACTGACAGCTGATGAGATGTGTCCTTAGGGTTGTGAGTCCTAAATCTTACCCCATTCCATGTATAATCATATGCACAAGCCACAGAAAAGAAGAATGGGGTGAGATTTAGGCCTCACAACCCCAAGGACACACCCCATTAGCTGTCAATCTCAGGATGATGGGCAGGTCCGGGGGGAGGATGGGGTCAACCCTAAAAGTTTCATTTTCTTACTTTTTGTGTTTTAACCCTAATTGATGCATTAGCAAAGTTTTCTTGCATAGAATCTTCTTACTTTTTGAAAAAGAATATAAAAGTAAAAAGTCACGGAAGTTGGTAGGAGCGCGGGCCCTTTGGGCCCTGCACTCCCACCAACTTATAAATTTCTGTGTAAGATAAAAGTACAAGTACTGAATATTATAAATATTGCTGGGAGCGCATATGGGTGGGAGCATGGGGCCCAAAAGCTCCCACCACATTGAAAGAAAGCAAAGTGTCAGTCATCACAGTGGCATAATTCAACAAATGTCAGACATGTAACCACTGGGAATTACCTCCATGACAGTAATGCTAGGCACCCTATAAATGTGAACCCAGTACCACAATGCAAAATGCCATATGCAAAACATACAGTGTGCCATGCAATATGTCTGCAGCTAATTCATTTTCCAATACCATAATTCACATGAACAGGACATCTCCTCGAGACCCTCCAAATTTCAATATAAAAGATGAAACCATTTCTGAGACACAACATGTGAAAGTTTGAGATTTTCATTCGTTGGAGTGGCAGACTTCCACACCTGTTTAGATTTTAGACACCTAATGACTGAAAAGTAGATCCATGGCAGTAAGGCTAGCTACCATATAAATTTCAAACCAGTATGAGAATGGAAAACGCTGTCCACCAAACGTAAACTGTGCCATGCAATATCTCCACACAAAATGTATTGTCTGACACATAAACACCGTAACTCATATCTACAGGACATGCCATCAACACCCTCAATATTTCAAGTAAAAAGACCAAACGATCATACTTCTCAACCTCTTGCCTCCTGAATCAGGGACAAAGCTTAAAAAAATCAGGGACAAAGACCCAAAATCAGGGACACATCTTAAGAATTAATACTGTTCATTCAGAATGCTCATAGAATAAGAGGATTTGTGTTAAGATGCATTTTCTGAAGAAGAACAAGTCTGAATCTTTAATGTTTGACATTATTTTGTGATTTTAATCCCCACTCCTCTGTCACAAAAACACAAATTTTACAAGGGACAGAGGAAAATTTTGAGGCAAAATCAGGGACATCAGTGAAAATTAAGGAGAGTTGAGAGGTATGCAAACCATTTCTGAGATATTTAAAGTTAAAGATTGTTAAAATTGACCTATCTGTTGCATTAAAATCTGGCCATCTAGTTCCTCCCTTGCGATCAAAGATCATGATCAAAGAATTTGCAGGCTCGCGATCAAAGAATTTGCAGGCTCATGATCAAAGAATAAAAAATGGAGAAATTCAAATTTTAGACATAAATGCATGAAACCACTGGCATGGTTCAATAAAACGAATCCCCCTGAGCAAAACCCATGCTCATTTGTGTTAATAAACCACCCCTGAGCTGAGAAATTTGCCGTTTTCTTCTGGTCATTTTGTCCCTCCCTCATGATCAAAGATCGTGGTCAAAGAATGTCTTGTTCAAAGAATTTGCAGGCTCACGATCAAAGATCATTAGCGAGTCATGATCAAAGAATAAAAATGTGTGAAACTCTATTTTTTTTACCATTTTGAACAAAAACCAAAAGCATGGCTAGATAGAGTGAAACCCCTGAACAAAATCCATCCAAGTTTTACTTCAGGAGTCACACCTGAGCTGAGATATTTGAGTTTTTCCAACCAGAACCTTAAAACAAGATGGCGGCCATCATGATCAAAGAATTCTTGGGGTTAAAGATTCTTTGACCGTGAGCCTGCAAATTCTTTGATCATGAGGAGGGACCAGATGTCCAAAACCCTATTCTTTGTTCACAAAACAACCATATAAATTTTCTCTTTGACTTATAATGGGAACTTAAAACTGCAGTAACCTATGAATGGAGTAATATTTTTTTACGAAACGAAAATGACATGTTCGTTGACCGAAGCTCTTTCAGATGAGCTAAGCTGCAGAGTGGCACAACACGTGACAGCCATGCAGCACCATGGATAAAATCCCCAAACTGCCCACATAACTGGCAAAAAGTGCATTTTTTAGCATTTTGGTGTGCAATGACCGTAAGTCTGACTGAAACAAAATTTGGAAAATCAAGAGATCTACCACTCCCCACAGTGCATACCAAATTTCATACAAATCCATTGAACAGGTCCAAAGTTATTAATGTGCACAATTTTGAGTTTAAGATAAAAGTGGTTTATAACTCTACATATAGAGCAACTTACCTTATTTTTTATATATATATATATATATATATATATGGCAAAAACTCTGTTTAATGCATCAGTAAGGGTTGTTTCACAGCAACAAAAGAGAGGAAGCGATGTTGGGGTTGCCACCACTTTTCACCCCACCCCAGCCCCCCACCAACAGGCATCGGGTGTGCATTGGGGTTATCAGCCCTAACTCTCACCCCATTCCATGTAAATAAGCTGAGGTGGTGCAATATAGGAAAATGAGGTGAGAGTTAGGACTGATGACCCCAACTCACACCCCAATGCCTGTTAGTGGGGGTGGGGTGGGTGAAGGGTGGCAGCAAATAATTTTTCCAACATGTAAACAGCATTATTCACATCCACAGGACATCCACTCAACACCCTCCAAATTTCATGTGAAAAGACCAAACCGTTACAGAGATATTCAATGTTTACATTTCTGCACCTTTAAGAAGCCTTACACCACAAAATGGTGGAAATCACGGCCGAAAATGCATTAAAGCATTAAAATGGCAGACCTGGTGGATGAAAAATCTGTAACTGTGAGGTGTCCCAACTTCAAATGGCAATAACTCCAGAATGGAACAACATTTGTTCACCAAACAAAAACTGGCATGTTCCCTGAACACAGGTCTTTATATGTGGTAAGTTTCAGATCATCTCAACCACACACTGGCTGCACTATGTGTCACAGAAGACAGTGAAGAAAAATAGCAAAAACATAATGTTTTGTACTGCACTGTGTAAAAGCAAAAACACAAACAGTAATGTTAACGCAAATGGTGCTGGCAACAGTGAGGTAAAAGAAAACAGTAATGCTAATGGTAACGCAAACGTTAACACACATGGTGACACAAACGGAAACGATAACACAAATAGTAAGAGAAATGCAAGTGCAATGTAAATGAAAACAGAAATGGTAACACAAATGTAACACAAACACTAACAGCAACAGAAATGCAAATGGTAATGAAAATGGTAATGAAAATACAAACAGTAACAGAAACACAAACAGAAATGCAAATGGTAACAGCAGCAGCGAAGAAGAAGGAAACAGTTATGCACTCGACACTGGAAATGCTACCGATAATGCAAACGGTAAGGCCAACAGAAATGCAAATGGTAATGAACACACAAACAGTAACGGTAATGCAATTGGAAACACACACAGTTAGGGTAATACCAATGATGACACCAAAGGAAACAGTAACACAAATGGAAACGTGAATGCAAGTTCGTACACACACGCAAATGGTAACGCATATGGTGACATAAACAGAAACGCTAATGCAAATGGTAACAGAAACACAAGAGGAAACACTAACGGTAACAGTAACACAAATATACACCCTTTGTTTCCCAAAAAGGTGCATTCAAAAGCACAGTGAATACAAAGAATGTATGCATAATAATGGCCCTCGGAGCAGAAAATAAGCACTCGGAATACTAAATTCCTTGTATCTCAGGAACCGTACGATGTAGAAAAAAATTTAAAATCTCATATTATTTATGACTTTCCAGACTAGCTTTGTACTTAGCCCCTAATGGGTGACTAAGCATTCTTCCGATGAAAAGTCTGTATCTTGAAACATTTTCGAGATATGGGCCCCGAAAGTCACGGTGGATGCCGTAATGTTAGCCTATGGGAAAAATCATCAATTTCGGAGTTCTTTAACTTTGTAGCCCTCTACTATTTTGTCACCAAATCACAAAATGGCACATCTGTGTGATCTTGGCTTTCTTCCTTCCAAATTTCAGCCTAAAGGACCAAACCGTTCTTTTGCAGCAGGGTGGCAAAAAATTGCTGTCATTTTCCCACAGCCTAGAAAAGTACTGTCGAATTTTCCTAAAGCTTTCGCAAATTCATGCGACAGCATGGCAACATTACTTTGCAAAAGTACTTTTTCCAGAAATTTGAAAAGCATATTTCTGAGGTGTTTTACCCCAAAATAAAGACATGCCTAGCATTCTCAGGGTCCGACTAGGTGAATAGAAAAAGAATTAGGTTGCTAGAGGGTCCAAAATTTAAATGGCAAGCATTTTTCTGATGACCAACTGAAAACAAAATGGTGGATTTGCGAAAGTAAATGGGCCATTTGTGAAAGTAAAAACTGCATTTGCGACACTGTCAAACTTTTTTGTTAACTTTTCCCATTGACTTATAATGAGAAATTGTTTTTTGAATAACTTTTGAACAGTTTAATACTTTTTCATGAAATCTTTGAAAGGCACATGGGGGACCCCAGCCACATGTTGCCTGAAGACTTAGGACTGGTCGCACAAACTGTGCAACCTGTAGAGATGACCAAAGAATTGCAAAAAAGTGTAAATGCGTGCGCAGATCATGCTTAATAACTCCACAGCCGTATATCCAAACAGTATGAAAGTTGACAAATCTTAAGATATATTGTTCTTGATGATGTATTCCAAATTTCAGGTAAATCCGTTGAACGGTTGCAAAGTTATTGAGGTGCAAAATTTTAGGTTTAACATGTAAATGGCTCCTCATCTCTAACTATGGAAGCACTACTGTGCTACCATAATATATATATATATATATATATATATATATATATATATATATATCTTAGAGGCAAAAAACTCCATTTAATGCATTAGTTAGGGTTGTTCCACAGTGACAAAAGTGAGGAAATTTGGTGTGGGGTTGAAAGCCCCCTTGAACCCCCAGCCCACCCCCAACAGGCATCAGGGTGTCAGTGGGTCATCAGCCCAACCTCACCCTATCACATGTGTAAAGAAGCAGAGGTATAGGAGAATGGGGTGAGAGTTAGGACCGACTTACCCCAACGCACCCTGATGCTGGTTGAGGGGTGGGCTGGGGGTCCAAGAGGGCTTTCAACCCCAACACCAAATTTCCTCACTTTTGTTGCTGTGGAATAACCCTAACTGATGCATTAAATGGAGTTTTTTGCCTCTAATTTCCGTTCTTTTTGAGAATGAGGATGATAAATAGTGAATGGAATGTGGTGGCAGGAGTGCGGGGCCCTTCGGGCCCAGCTCTCCCACCACATGATGTCTTGTTATATAGTAACAGGAACTGCAAAGTAAACACAAGCAGCAACGGTTCCACACATGGTAAAGCAAATGAAAATGGTAAAGCAAATGTTAATAGAAACGTATGCATAAAGTGACGCCAAAGCAAACAGTGACTCAAATGGACACACAAGCGCATTTGAAAATGTAACTGGTAATGCGCACAGTGACGGCACCAGTATTTTAACCCCAATGTTAAGTGTTACAGCAACAAGCATGCCAAAGGTAACAGAAACGAAAATGCGAATGGAAGCATGCATGTAAACGTGAACCGTAATGCACACAGGCTTGGTACCACAATTGTAAGTGCAAATGGTAAAGTTAACATGACTAATAATGCCAAAGGAAACAGAAACATAAACAGGAATGCAAATGCATATGTAAACGCAAACCGTAATGTGCACAGTCACGTTACCACAATTGTAAATGCAAATGGTAATGGTAACAGCAACAATAATGCCAAAGGAAACAGAAAAGCAAAAGGAAATGCAAGCACATATGGAAACGCAAAGCATAATGCACACGGGCACAGTAAAGCAATAGGAAACGCAAATTGTAACAGTTACAGCAGCGAAGATGCAAAATGAAAGACAAATGCAACACAAATGAAAGGGCTGCTGTGAATGCAAATGGCAATGCACACAGTGACGCAAACTGAAACACAAACACAAACAGTAGTGGAAACGCAAATGGCAACAGTAACACAAATTCAAGCGCAAACGAGAATGCAAAGGGTAATGCACATGGTGTCGTAGACGGGAATGGTAACGCAAAAGGGTAAGTAAATGCAAGTGGAAACAGTAACTGTAACATTAACAGAAGTGCATACCCTGTTTTTCCCCAACAGCTGCATAGAGAAACAGTGTGTACAAAGAATGTATGCATAATAATGGGCCTTGGAGCTGAAAATGAGGTGCTGGAATACTAAATTGCTTATATCTCAGTAACTGTATGACATAGAAAAAAAAGATTCACATGATTCATGATTTTCCTGGCTATGTTTTCACTGAAATTCCTTATCTCGCATCGTTTATGAGATACAAGCCCCAAAAGGCATGGCGGATGCCACCATGTTAGTCTATGGGAAAAAATGGCAACTTCAGAGTATCGTAACTTGGCAGCCATAGAATATCTTTTCACCAAACCATTAAAAGACACATCTGTGAGATGTTGGCTGCCTTCCCTCCAAATTGTAGCCCAAAAGACCAAACCGTTCTTTTGCAGCAGGGTGGCAAAGAACTCTTGTCATTTTGGCCATAGTCTGGAAAAGTAATGTCGCAATTTGCAACACTTTTCACAAAAATTTGCAAAATTGTCACAGGTGCGACACTACTTTGTGACACTACTGTTTCCAGAAATTTGAAAAACATATTTCTGGGGTGTTTTACCCCAAAATAAAGATGTGGCTAGCATTCTCAGGGTCCGACTAGGTGAACACAGAAAGAATTGTGTCCCTAGAGGGTCCCAATTTTAAATGCCAAGCATTTTTTTGATCACTAACTGAAAACAAAATGGTGGATTTGTGACACTACTAGGGCCATGTGCGACACTAAAAAGTGCATTTGCGACACTTTCAAACTTTGTGTTAACTTTTCCCATTGACTTATAATGGGAACTTGTTTTTTGAATAACTTTTGAACCATTCAATATTTTTTCATGAAATCTTCAAAAGGCACATTGGGGACCCAGGCCACACGATCCTTGAAGTTTTTGAACCAGTCGTGCAAACCGTGCAACCTGTAGGTAACAGCAAAGAATTTGAGAAAAAACAACTGTGCTTTTGGTTGTTGCTAAATTACTCTACAGTCATATATCCAACCAGTACGAAAGTTGGCAGATCTCAAGATCTACCATGCCCAATTGTGCATACCAAATGTCAGACAAATCCATTGAATGGTGGCAAGGTTATTAAAGTGCAAAGTTTCACCCTTTAACCTTAAAAGTGCTACTCAACCCCTAACTATGGTAGCACTACCGTGATACCATAATATGTATATATCCCTGGCCCCCTCATTTCCTTTTACTAAAATAAATAAATAAAATCCACACTCCTTGGTGTCTAGCGGACCCCTCATCCTGTCATCATGAGCTTGCACCCACCCCTATTCCCCCCAGTACCCCGATCAGTTCAACGGCACAGCCCTGCACTCACCTCCATGGCTGGCAGCCCAACTGAGTACTTGAATGAATGAGCTTGTGCTTGTAAAAGCACCCTGGCATTCATTTAAGTACTCAGTTGGGCTGCCCCCCATCTGTCCTCAATGTAGCAATAAAGCAGTTTTTCCTGCTCCAAAATCTCCTAGTGCAATGGGGGAAGTGGCAGAGACAGAGAGTGGCAGGAGTGACTGCCTGTGTTGGCCATGCCTTCCCCTTGAAAAGCAGTCGATGTAGCAGCTCATTGTGCCCCTCTCCCACCCCCACTCGCCCACTCGGCTGGCCACTCGCAACGGGACAGGCAGAGACTTATTTTATAAGCCCACACTCCGCACTGGCAATATTTATTTTTACTGTAGTGTCACGATCGGCATCTGTTCCCGATGTAGCAATGAAGCAGTTTTTCCCTGGTCCGAAATCTCCTAGTGCAATGGGGGAAGTAACAGAGACAGAGAGTGGCTGGAGCAACTGCCTGTGTTGGTGCATTGTACCTCTCCCCCCAATCCCACTTGCCCACCCAGCTGGTCACTCACATGTCACAACGGGAGAGGCAGAGAGTAAGACACATCCATGGAGTGAGGGATAGAGACTGGCAGAAGGGAGAGAGAGAGATAGCAGTGACTTGAGGCAGAGACACCATGCTTTCCAACAATCTCTGGCACTGTCCCCCGCTACCATGGTCACTGAAGGGAGTGAGAGAGAGAGAGAGAGAGAGAGAGAGTGAGATAACAGCAGAGCGTGGTCCATTCATGTGGATCTCTGTTTCACAAACACTCTGATAATAATACAATTTCATTAAAGTTTCACTCATCCAGGAAATTACTGATGAGCCCAAGCAACTCGTGGCTATCCTAGCCTGAAGCAGTTGGATATTCACATTTTTTAATGCTGTCTGTTACACTAACAACAGTCTGATAATATAATAAAACAATCATATACTAAACACAAATTGTGCCTTCTCCTTCTCTCAGCCTGTGGCAGTGCTGCCCAGCACTTGCAGTCATTTTGACTGTAGTTGAATCTGTTTCATTTATTGTAGAGCTATAGAAGTGAAGACAGTGTAGCCTCCAAGTAAATAAAAAAATATGGTGCTGACTCTGAAGGGCCTCTTAGGTGGTTGAAAAGAACTGTGAAATTATAATGGTGGGGATCTACATCCATATTACCTGCATCTTTGAGTTTTCAAACAGTTTCTAGTCAGCCTTTTGAAGTCATTACATTATTTTAAGGCAGAAACTTCCATGTCCCCCCAATGATCTCTGCACTGTCCCCTACAGTGGAAACTGTAAATTTCACCCGAGGGTGGCTACATTTCACCTGTGGGTGGTGAAATTATGCCCATTGGTGCAAAATTTCTCTGGTTTGTATGCAAAATTTTGCTCGCTTTGTGGGTGAAATTTCACATTTCAACCTGCGAAATACTTTGCATAATGCACGAATTACGTGAAATATTTCACTGGGCAAAAAGTTTCAATTTCGCACACTATTAGCAGCTGAACTTGGACATTTGGGCGGAAAATGGTGCTGATACCACAATACTGCCTGAAGTACAGTAGCTTACAATAGTCTACTAGTCTGACCCTCCTTTAATACAGTCTAGTGAAATTTCAAATTGCCTTGGGGAGAACTGCATTGATGTGGTCAGTTCATAGAAAGGACTGAGATTAAAGGTAAATACTATGACCTTCATGGTTTTGTGGTTGTTGAAGTTACAGCAGATAGCCTCCTGTGACCTGGAGCAGCAACCAGCATGGGCTTAATCCATAAAGTGGAAGAAGTCAAGAATAGTTAATTTGAAACTGAAGTGCTCTAAAAGTGGATCCTGTACCCATTGCTCTGAAGCACTATGCTGAGCCATGCAGTATCAATGCAGCTCGAACAATTTGAATTCCCATATTATAAAAAGTCAGACCTCTATTAAATGGAATAGAAACAATGACCATAATTGTAAAAATTTCAGAGCCATCTCTCTTAAGTAACCAACTGTACCAGTCGGTAAAAGAAATGGTGATATACTGTAAGTATTATATTGGTGCAGCAGCACCAGTATAGTTAGAGCTGTGTAAGGTGTTCAGTGTTAAACCCAATTTTTGTACCTTAATAACTTTGATGTCATTTGATGGAATAGCCCCAAAGTTGGCATGCACAGTCTGGCTGGCAGAGTCTCAAGATGTGAAAAGTTTTGAGATGGCATCTTGTGCAGTTTTTTCAAGATCTGAAACATTGATTTTTGGAAATGTGAAGACTTTTTTCCTGTATTTCATACAGATTTTCCATTTTGCTCTCACGCATAGCATAAATGAGTGGTGAGTTTCTGGGCCTGGTGTTTGCGGAGATCAAAAATGGTTCCATGGGGAAGGGTGAACAAGCTATGCTCAGACTCCTCATAAAAAGTCTTTCTTTGATCCTGACATTCTTGTGAACTAAAAGCATGTTTCTAGCCTTCCCTTTTTATGGTTGTGGGTGGAGCCTACACTCATTTTGCTTTGTCTGGCCTGAAAATGGTAGATTGTGGCACCTTCCCTTGGACTTTTGGAAGTATCCTTCTGAAAGTCCAATGGAACCTGTAACACTCAGCCACGATCGGCCACTAAGGAGTAACAGCTGCACTATTTCAGCTATTACTTCTGCATTTTGGGACAAGAACTGTGCATGCACACCTCACACTCATGTGCAGTTCTGCTGATGCCATTATCTTATGAATGGCATATTGCATCATATTTATGAGAGTCATAAATCGGAAAGTAGACTATGGAGAATACACTCTGTACCATAAGTAATATAAGTAAATAAATTAAATTAAATAACTAGTAATTATCTCAGCCATGCTACTACTCTCTTTGTATTTACTGTAGTAATGAAGCTTTGTAATTTTAGTTTACTGTTCTTCTTCTTGAGTTGCCTGTTTGGTTGCCTGGTTACCTAAGAAGATGCAACACAGGGTTCCACATGAATCACTGAGAGTTCAGAGTAGACTTCTGATTCCCCAAAGTCTAGAGCCCTGAGTCCCAGCTATTCCCCCTGAGTCCCGAATCCTGACCTCTGACTTTTGAACCCTGAGTCCCAACACTAAGTGTATATCGCAGAGTCCCCAGTCTGCTGTGGTCCTGTGTTCTGAATCCACTATGAGTCCTCCAAGTGTCGACCCCCAAGAACTGAGACCGAAGACCTGATTTCAGAGCCCTGAGTCCCTGACCCCAAGTGCCTAATCTTGAGTCCCCACACCCATGCAGGCTCCCTGCAGAATGGGTTGGAGAAGTCTTATTCCACCAGTACGGAACTGCCATGCCTGTCACTACTCGTGAACAGTTTTTGAATGCAGACTCACTGCCTAGTTCTACATGGCATTAACCACTGGGTGTCAGTATAGGTGTAGCTGGGTGTGCATGTGATGTCGCTTAACTGTGTTGTGTAATGTTGTGATATGTTGTCCTCTTATTGTTGTGACAAGTATTACTTCAGTGCCTGTTGTGCTGTTCCCTAATGGGCCCCCGCACAAAGCACCAATCATTTCTCTTCCATACAGACTTGTCCTCTCTTTTCACCACCAAGTGGCTGTTGCTAGCTACTAGGCAGGGCCCACTATTAATTTTGATGGAAGGTGGAGGCTGGAGAGCAGACACGGCTCCTCTGTGACACACATGATGCTTAAGCCAGCCCCCTGAATTTAAACTGAAGATTATTTGTTAGTACAATATACTTGGGTAAGTAGTGTGTGTGTGTGTGTGTGTGTGTGTGTGTGTGTGCGCGTGTTATGGTTAAATGCAGGACAGCACACAAGCAGGGAGCTGGCCTTGAAGGGGACATTAATTGACTCAACCGCTGCATCACTGGAAACTAAACTATTAGACTCCATTCCTATGATCAGCTCCACCCTGTTTCTTGTGTGTGGATTGATGACTTAATTTTTCATAATCAGGACATGGATGGTATACAAGTACTGTATGTGACTCATCTTTAGAAAGATCAGTTGAGCTCTGGATGATATAAAACTGCCCCTAGCTCAGAGATACAGTGGAGCAAGACAAGATGTTTTTTACTGTTTTTCTAATGGCATCCATTGACTTTATAAAATAAAGTCTGCATTTTGGGACTCGGATGCTGAAATCATGTGGGCATCACATATGAATGGAATTGTCCCTCAAAAGAAGATATGCAAAATAAGCCAACTCTCCTATCCCTGCCCCTGCAGTTCTTGTGACTTTCCTCCTCCATTCTTCCTTCTGTCCTGACTACCTCAGCCAGAGCAATGACTCAACACCTACTGTATTGAGGAAAAGAGGGAGAGAGGGGACATGATAGAAACATTTAAGTACCTCAAGGGAATCAACAAAGTCCAATAGGATAGCATCTTTCAAAAAAAGTGATGTGCAAAAACAAAGGGGCACAATTTAAAGATAGAGGGGTGAATGGCTCAGGGGCAATGTAAGGAAGTATTTTTTTCACAGAGAGGTTGGTGGATGCTAGGAATGGCCTTCCTGAGGAGGTTGTGGGGTCAATAACAGTAGGGAAATTCAAGAATGCAAGGGACAGACATAAAGCAATTCTTGTGGGGGGTAAGAGGAAGTAGGCTGCTGGTTAACTAAGATCTGCAGCTTATCCAATAGGTAGGGAAATGGGCAGACTGAGTGGGCCAAGTGGTCCTTATCTGCCATCAGAGTCTATGTTTCTATATACTGCAGGCTGCTAACATGGACACCCTTTCAACGTTGCATACTTGCAAGCTCAAGTGAAGTCAAACAGAAAGTTTTTACAAATACAAATGTGATGTTCATGTACTGATACTAGCAAAATCAACTGCAGTTAATGTGATTATGGAAAGGTTTCTATGTCAGTGATCCCAGTACATAACTGCATTCTCCCCCTGTAATTCCATCACCCCTTTACTTTGTTTTCTTAACAATTAAATTGTTTCCAGGAACTTGAATTGCCCTGTTTTCTAGAATAAGCAAAACAAGTTTATGGTAACAATTTGACTTAGACAACAGCTCTGTTCTCCTGTAGAAATCCAATTATATGGGTGAGCCCTGTGATTTAGTGTTTTTAAAAAGTCACATGGGGCATTGCGTTCCTATGTCACAGCATCCAAATAAGTTCTAGAGTAAAACTTTCTTATCTCCAGTAACTGCCTGCAGGTCACCAGGAGTCGCATCCATGCAGCTCTCATCTCTTTATCTAGTTTCAAAGCCTTTCAGTTGGGCAACATAATGGAGATCACAGATGTGTCTGGTACAGTATCCCATGAACAGGGTGACTATGATTGAGTGCTTTCAAAAAGGGGTGACTCAGTCATGGTGCCTGTGCATAGGGCTACCTGGCAGGGTAGTGACTGGATACGGGAGGTAGTTGAATATAGTGACGTGGTGTCGCTATGTATACACATGTTTGGGGGGACCAATGCCATTTGATGGGTGGAAGGGGAGGAAGGGTTTGTGGGGCATAGTTCAGCAGTGGGCTGCTGAGCTGGCTATGTGGCATGGTGGGTTGGTGCAGGCTGGGGTTGGGAGGGTGCCAGCTTCAGTTCTAGGTGCGAGCATGTTTTTGTGTCCGTTTTTTTTTTTTTAAGTTTTGCATCCCCCCGACATGCATCCCACTGTAGTTGAAAATCTTTTAGTAGGGGGGTTCGGGGGGGCTCAGCCCCCTGGAAAAAAAATAAAACCATAGATCTTGGGCACTCTCTTGTAGTTTGCCACTAGTGTACATCGCTAAAATTCATTTTTGGTGATGTACATTCGCCCAAACGGTGATTGCTATTCCACAATCACTGTTATCACATGGAACCATGTGGTACATATACCTTTGCTGTGCACCTGTGTGTATTAATTTGTAGGCAAGACTTAATCAAACACTGCAGGTTGTACTGCTGCTGTGATGAGGTACAGCATAAACCCTAGAATGAGTCCCTATTTTCACAAAAATGTTTGTCACATAATCCCAGGTTACTAGTCCCAGTGAGCATGTCCAGTTAACAAAATTCAGCTAAATAAATATACTGGAGAAAGAAGCTGTTCTCTATACAGTGTATCAACACCCAATCCAAAACACAGCATGGATTCCCTCATCAAAAGTTGAATATAGCTGTTTTAGTCTAAAAAATTATCTTATTTTTAATAATACATTCTTGAACTACTAATAGCTAATACATTAGTTAATTTTGCATGTAGTGCTACTGAATTTAGTGGTGAAGGGGTTAAGAGCAATGGGTTATGTTATCATCATGGTCAGAGAGTATATACCTCTGTATTATTGTACCTACATCTGTTTTCTTAGCAAAATTAGCGAAGGACTTGCATGTCCCTTGTTTTGAGATGCATGCTCACATCTGGAAAGATGGGTATTTCTCCCTTTGTCACCACCCGGTATCCTCATTTCTTGATCTGAGATGCGACATCATGTTTACAGGTGGTTCTGCATGTTATAGGCACTGAAGCATAAACAGAACTTTTCCCATAAGAGCAAAAGGCAGTGTTGAGATTGGACCATGGATTTTATGGGTTCTGTTTTCTAACCAGTGCTTTACATGGCAGCACTGCTTTTAAATGCAGGTATTAGTTTTTGCCAGAAACTTCTGTTCCTCCCCTCTGAATACAACTCCTTACAATATGTCTGCATTACTTTACAGGAATACATGGATATAACAGCCTTCCCCCAATTTCCAAAGGGTTGTTGGCAAACGCATCTCAGGTAACTTCTGCAAACATCCAGGTAGATTATGTGTACATTTTTAAATTTATTTTATCTGAGGCAGCCATGATATTTAATAGTAACATTCCTTTTAACAATCTCCACATTTTGTGTCAAGAACTGCAGATGCACACCTCATGTGCATGGGCAGTTCCGCTGGTGCTGCCATCTTGCAAATGGCATATTGCCATTCACCACAACTATACGTGTGTGAATGACATGCATGTGTTGTTGCTTTGCCACCACCATCTTGGAGATGGAACATGGTGGCACTCACTTTTTGGAGCTCCCAAGCTCGCCACAGCCATGTCATCTCTGGCTAGATCTTGTTAAAAAAGTTTATTGAGAAAGTGGTAGTGGAGCAGCTGACAGACCATCTGGAGTCTTTTCTCATCTACAGACCTCTTTGTTGGGCTTTTGGCCACATCACAGCCCTGAGTCTACTCTCATCATGATAACTCATGATCTTCTCCTAGTGAGTGACCAAGACCATAGTTCTGTCTTGAAACTCTTGAATCTCTCATTATCATTTGATACAACTGACCATGAAGTGTGCAAAAAAATTCAAATCTTTAACAACATGATGAGTGGGATCCCAATGATCAACTTTTTTATTTCTTTGTCATGGCCTTATTTTGAGATTACTGGGATGTTCTTTACTACTGTCTGTTCAGCAGAACTGCATAGCAAAGTACTCCACAACATGTTTGTACCAGTTGAAGTATATGGTGATTTAATACAAGGATGGGAATTTTGCCCCATATAAAATCCCATAATGTATTTTCCTGTGTACAATGTGATTAGTCATATACCACAGCAAAGCCACTTTCCATAAAAAAGTAAATTAAAGCCTACCAGTACTCTAAAAAAAAATTCCCACACCCCACTTTTCCACCTGTCTTACTAACTAGCCATGCCCTCAAAGCTCCAGTTATTTTCTTCAGATTCCAAGCCCTCCAGACTGCTGCCCGCAATCTCCTTTAGACACTACCTGACTGTCAGCATTTCTGCATATTACTAGAATTACCATGAAATGTCAGAAACAAATGATTTGATACCTTTTATTGGACCAACATGGATGTTACAGAAAAGAACAAAGTGCTTTAGCTTTCGAACCAACCAGGTCCTTCTTCAGAAGCTTTGTGGCAGTTTTTTCAAATATCCCATACTATTAACACCAGATTATATAGAAAAAGCAGAAATAATTCTCATTGGTTTAACATATACATTTAAAACATAATAGAAGATTACGTCAGAGAAGCTAATTAACACCAGTATGCCTTAAACTGAGGAGCCTCAGAAGGGCAAGGTTATCAAGAATTCTTTACAGCCAGAGAGTTCTTGTCACATAAATTTTAAATGTCTCAGTATGCCAAGAAAGCATTCTAGTGATAAAAATAAAAAAAAAATAAAAAAAAAACCTTGGAGTGGCATTCTCCCTAATACGTGTAAGATGAGCTTACAACTTACGTTCCAATTGTCCTGGTATATTAAAGGACAGATAATGAGAGACAAAATCCTGAAATTAGGTATAACTGCAAGTTGAAATCAAGCCTCAAATTAACCTACACATATAAACATGATGCATGAAAGTATCACTTGTAAGTGTAAGTGATAGTAGTCACATACCATCCTGACCTTGAACTCCTACGTAAGATTACTAAGGATCTCCATCCAATAATTAGTGAGGATGAAACCCTTAACTGTATTTTTCAAGAACTACCACTACTATCTTTTAAACAACCACCTAATTTAGCCAACCTGATTATTAGGAGTCAACTTGAACCGGAACAGAATACCATGACATCATATGGTACACGACCCTGTCATCAACGCACATGTAAGACATGTAACCTCATTTCCACTTCAGACTGTGTGGTTACATCACAAACAGACTATTCAGGATACAGGGAATTATACATGTACATCAAGTAATGTGGTCTATTTTATCCAATGCAAGAAATGTCCTCGCACAGGTTATGTGGGGGAGACAAGCCAACAACTCCGCACTAGAATGAATTCACACAGACATTCTATTAATCACAAGATGATTGAGAAACCAGTAGCCCGGCACTTCTCCCAGGATGACCACTCAATCTCAGATATGTCTGTGATGGTCTTAAAAGGACATTTCAACAGTACGCAACAGAGACGGGCTTCTGAAATTAGACTTATTTTACTTCTCAATATGGTGATGGATGGATTGAACATTGATGTTGGGTACATGACACATTATTCCACTTAAACTTACACAGACCTTTACTTTAAAAGATGGACATAAACAGTTTAGTTCTTCAGTGGGCCTTTGATTTTGTAAGTTTATGGTTATCTACATTGTTGACTTTTCACCTTAACACTGTGGTGAGTGCTTTGAGTGTGTGTGTGTGTGTGTGTATACTGATGTATGTATGTGTGTGTTTGTGTGTGTTGTGTTTTATGTGTTGTGGGTATGGTGTGTGTGTGTTTTGTTTGTTGTGCGTGGTGTGGTGTGTGTGTGTGCAGAATGTGTGTTGTATTTGTTGTGTTGTGGTGTGTGTGTGTGTGTGTGTGTGTGTGTGTGTATGGTGTATGTACACACATATGTGGGTGGAGCGTGGCATGGGCAGTTGTTATGTGGCTAGAACACTTAGTTTTCACATATAGTTTGCATTTATTTCCTTCTATTAGTTGTCAGTGGGTGGATTTCACACTGTCACATTTTCAACTGCTCATATTAAGATGCATATTTCATTTACTTGGGGGTCATTAAAGGTGTAATTCCTTTGGGTTTTCATTTAGATTGCTTAGACTGATTCTGTGCATTTTGTTATACACAGACTCTGTGTTGAAATCTGCATTTATCAGGCTCATGGTCTCGTTTTCTTGGGGTCCTTGACAAGGATTTTTTTTTTTTTGCACTTACACTTACAAGTGATACTTTCATGCATCATGTTTATATGTGTAGGTTAATTTGAGGCTTGATTTCAACTTGCAGTTATACCTAATTTCAGGATTTTGTCTCTCATTATCTGTCCTTTAATATACCAGGACAATTGGAATGTAAGTTGTAAGCTCATCTTACATGTATTAGGGAGAATGCCACTCCAAGGTTTTTTTTTTTTTTTATTTTTATCACTAGAATGCTTTCTTGGCATACTGAGACATTTTAAAATTTATGTGACAAGAACTCTCTGGCTGTAGAGAATTCTTGATAACCTTTGCCCTTCTGAGGCTCCTCAGTTTAAGGCATACTGGTGTTAATTAGCTTCTCTGACGTAATCTTCTATTATGTTTTAAATGTATATGTTAAACCAATGAGAATTATTTCTGCTTTTTCTATATAATCTGGTGTTAATAGTATGGGATATTTGAAAAAACTGCCACAAAGCTTCTGAAGAAGGACCTGGTTGGTTCGAAAGCTAAAGCACTTTGTTCTTTTCTGTAACATCCATGTTGGTCCAATAAAAGGTATCAAATCATTTGTTTCTGGATCTGTTTTTTAAAAGGACCAATACGGCACCTACAACATTTTTTTGCATAAAATGTCAGACATAAGGGGGCACAAGGCCCTTCGTGAATATCTCCCACATAAGTGGGCCATTTATATCAACAGTTGTTTAGGGTAGAAAAGCCTATATAAAGTAATGTTAAAGTTGTTGAAGCTAGTATGATCTGTGACTGCTTGTGGAAACCTATTCCATGCCTTTGCAACTTGGATGGTATGGAAATAATCTCTCTTGACTGTTGAGGCTGACTGTATAGATAGTTTTTTATTGTAAGATCTTAAGTTACATCTAGCATAACTATAATTTAGATCACAATCAAACATATTTTCTTGATTTTGAAGTAATGTATAGATCAATAACAGGTCTCCCCTTTGTCTCATCGCTTCTAAAGAGTGTAATCCTGTTTCCAACCATCTACTTAGATAGGTATGATGTTTAAGCCTTGGTATATACTTAGAGTTCTCTGTACTCCTTCAACTAATTGGATGTCTGTAACTAAGTAGGGAGACCAAACCTGTGACCCATAGTCTAATAAAGGACAAACCTAGCTTTTATAAATTGGAATAATGAGCTGTTCAGATTTGCTCATAAAAGAGCATTTAATTTTAATGACCATATTTCTGGTGGCTCTGGCAACTGTCATACAATGGTCTGAAGAGGGCAGGGAATTATTTATTGTTATACCCAAGCCTTTTACCTTGTTTGAGCATTTAAGTATAGTTTGATTTAAAATATATGAGTAGATAGGATTATTTTTCCCAAGATGTAATACAAAACATTTATCAGTGTTTAGGATCATATCATTTTGATTTGCCCAAATCTCAAGTTTACCTTGATTACTAATTAGTGATAGATGCTTATTTAGGTATCATATGATGCCAAGCTTCTTCAGTTGTTGTGTCCAACTGTAGACACACAGCAGTCTACACAACAGATGCATTGCCAAAGGTCAAACCATCCCATTCATGCCTCCTTATATGGGGTACCTTATACTACAGAAAAAAAAAACTAGGGACACAACATGAACACAAACAAAAACACACAAAACTGCTGAAAAACACTAGGATCAAAAACAAAAAAGGCAAAGTAGGGTATGGCCACAAATGCGATCTAAATGTAAAAACAGACAATTCTAATGTAGTATATAAAATAAATGTCAACTGTGTCATTTTTTGTCTATAATCTGTACATGTGTGGTACATGCAATTATATAACTAAGGTACACGAGCATAGTGGGGGTGTTTTTAGGGCTGCAGTGGGTAGAGTCCTTCAGACCCCTTGCTATAAGAAATGGACTCCCCCATTCTGTGTGAACGAACAACATGTTGGAGTAACAGCACAGTCACCTCTGCATCAGTGAAGCACTTTGCTTGCACTATTTTTTTTTCTATTTTCATCCATGACCACTGAAATACATAACATCCCACCTGACCCTCCTTCTCAGCACCCACCACCCTACTCCCCCTGAAACAGAACAGTAACACTGGGGGTGCCCAATCCCCCAGTGTCTTGATCACAAATCGTTTGACTGCACCATTCCTCTACCACACATGCGTGGTTATCTGTGTTTTTTTTTTATATTTATAGTTGCTTCCCCACAACTGACCCTCCTTCTCATCACCCACCACACCGCCCCCAGAAATGTAACAGTGGCATTGGAGGGTGCCCAGTCACCCAGTGCAGGACTCTTCATTTATTTATTTTTTAACCTGTAAAATAAAAAGTCCACCAATGTCTTTTGCTCCATTACACTGCCCCCACCTGACCCTCCCACTCAGCACCCACCACCCCAGACCTCCCCAAGCCCTTACTTACCAGTTGGGGGTCAAACACCATAATCCCTTCTGGATCACAGACATGTCTTCACTCTTCACAGCTTGACCGTGTACTGAAGCAACTGGTACACAGGTGCACCATTCAGTGTATTTCAATGGGAATTTGAACTTAGTACCATAACTTGGTCATTTTTGGATATACTAACATACTATTTGCCAGCAGATTAGGCCTTACGGTCTATCGAGTCTGCTTGAACCTTAGATCCTTAGTTGGGTGCCGAGGCCCTCCCATCCCTCGTGCTCCAGAAACCCCTATCATCCATCCCCACCCCCCCGGGACAGGCCATCATCTGATACATCCACTTTCTCTGTCTGTCCCACCCTCTCTTGAAGCCCTCCACTGTGGATCTCTGAACCAGCTCACCAGGCAGTGCATTCCACGGGTCCACCACCCTCTCAGTGAAAAACCTCCTCCTCTTTTCCCCCCTCACCCTTCCACCTTCCAACTTCAAACCATGCCTTTTGGTGATACCTCCCTGCTTTAGTCTAAAGATCCCCTCCATGTTTACCCTATTTATTCCCTTGAGGTACTTGAAGACCTCAATCATGTCCCCTCTGTCTCTCCTCTCCTCCAATGAAAACAGGCAGAGCTCCTCAAGTCTGTCCTCATACTTCAAATCCCCTAGCCCTCATATCATCTTAGTTGCCCTCCTCTGTACCCTCTCCAGGAGCTGTATGTCCCTCTTCAAGTGTGGTCTCCAGTACTGTACATAGTACTCAAGGTGTGTTCTAACCAGTCCATTGTACAGCGGCAGAATCACTTCCTTGCTCCTAGAGGTGATCCCCCTTACGATGCATCCCAACATCCTGTTTGCCTTGCTAGCCACTCTCCTGCACTGCTCAGAGTTATTCATACATGCATCCACCATGACCCCTAGGTCTTTTTCCCCTATTGAGGCCTCCAGCGCCTCCTCTCCCAGGGTGTACCCGTGTTTAGGGTTTCCCAGACCAAGATGCAACACATTGCACTTGGTGATATTGAAATTTAATTTCCATGTGTGAGCCCAGCTTTCCAGGGTGTCCAGGTCCCCTTGCAGGGCCAGCCTCCCCTCTTCTCCCTCAACTACTGCTCCCATCTTGGAGTCATCCGCGAAGAGACTCATTTCACACCCTTTACACTCCCTGATGTCCGATATGTATGCATTAAACAGGATCAGACCCAGGACCGAGCCCTGCGGTACCCCACTACCAACCTCTCTAGGGTTCGAGAGCTCCCCACAGACCACTACTCTCTGGGTGCGTCCAGCTAGCCAGTTTTCAATCCATCTGACCATCAAAGGGCCTACTCCTAACCCCATCAGTTTCTCCACCAGACCATTGTGGGGGACAGAGTCAAACGCCTTGCTAAAGTCCAAGAATAATACATCCACAGGCTTTCCCCTGTCCAGTTCTGATGTTACCCATTCGTAGAACTCCACAAGGTTGGTTTGACATGATCTACCTGGCACAAACCCATGTTGCTGACTATCCAGACCTCCACCTCCTCCAAGTACACCCCAATCGTTCCTTTAGTATACTCTCCATTAATTTTCCCACCACTGAGGTCAAACTGATGGGTCTATAGTTACCTGGTACTTCCTCAACCCCCTTTATAGATTGGCACCACATGTGCTCTCTGCAAACCCTAGGTACACTCCCTGTCTCAAGTGACCTGTTGAAGAGCTCTGCCAGGGTGCAGTCAGTATGTCCACCAATTCCATAGTACTCTCGGATGAATGCCATCTGGCCCAGGAGATTTGTCTTTCTTTAGGGCCTTGAGAGCTAACCACACCCTTTTGGCGGAGATAGCATCATCCGTCCCCTCCACCTTACTGGCCTTTTTATCCTTATCCAGATGTGACACCCTTGGGGTACCTCTCCCTCCCTGTTGCTCCATTTCTGCTGCTCCCTGATCCCACTTACTGCCGCTTCTATCCCCTTTGTGCCTTGCTTTATAGATATCCCATCCCCCTCCCTAGTGAACACAGAGGCAAAGTACTCATTAAATACCTCTGCCTGGTCCTCGCCTCTTCCACCCACCCTCCTTCTGATCTCAATCTGCTGAGATGGCCCTTAGTTTTTCTCCGGCTCCCCAATGTGCGGAAGAACCCCACCCTCATGTATCCCTGTACCCAGCCGCTGCTCTTTTTGGACTTTGCTCCCCTCACCATACGGTGACTTTTCTAGATGCAAGATGGTACATTTCCTTATCCCTATCCTCTCTTGTTGTTTTATATTTTTGTAGGCCTTCTTTTCTCTGACTGCTACCTGTACCTCACTGGACCACCAGCATGGTTTATGTGACCTTGCTCCTTACGCTTCAACTTAGCGCAGATCCTGACTGCCTCATGAAGTCCCCGTTTTATGACCTCCCATCTCCTTTCCACACTTGTCATTGATGTAATCCCCTTCAAGTGATCCTTGAGAATATTTCCCATGCCCACAAAGTCTGCCCTCGGAAGTCCACTGCCAGTGTCCTAGATCTCCCCTCCCCCATGCTTATTTGAAACCAGACAGTATTGTGGTGCTCCCAGTCAGGGGTCCTGTACAACCAGGTCCCTTACCAGATCCCCATCTGCCAGAACCACGTCCAGGACATGCCCCTCCCTTGTGGGCTCCATCACATGCTGTGTTAAGAACACATCCTGGAAGCCATCCAGCAGCCTCTGCTCCTTGGCCACCTTAGAGGACATGGTTCCCCAGTTTGTACCTGGCATATTAAGGTCCCCCATCAACACCACTCCTTCCCCTTTTGGTCCACACTGGGCAATGATGTTGTCCAGCAAACCATCCTCTAGAACATCACTCATCCCAGGGGGCCTATATACTACACCCAGCTTGACCTTATCTCCTGCTGGGGCTCATAAGGTGACCCATAAGGCCTCCACGTTTCCCTCTGCCTCTTCTACCCTAGCAATTTCTATGTCATCTCTAATGAACATAGCCACTCCACCCCCTCTGCCCTCCTTTCTATCCTTCCTAAGCATAGTGTACCCCTGTACGTTTAGGTCCCAGTCATGGTTTTTGTTGGCCCACGTCTCCGTGACGCCACATCCACCCCCGAACAGCATGGCCTGAAACTCTGGCAACTTGTTTCCCAAGCTCCTGGCATTTACTAACACCAACTCCCACCCCTTATCCCTGATCCTCTTTGTCGAACCCCACCCAGATTCCCTTATACTTCCATCCTCCCTCTGCTCCTCCTGAAACCTCCACCCCAGTCTGTTTCCCCTCTCCCCCCCTTGGGCTTGAAGGCTACTCCCCTCATCTGGAGGAGAGGGCTTCTGGTCAGCCCCTTCCTTATCCCTTCCCCACTCACAAGTTTAAACCCCACCTTTCTTGAATGTAGTCAGCCATCCCCTGTTTAAGGACTTCTTCCCTAATGGGGCAAGATGAAGCCTGTCCTGGCATATAGTCCCTTATCCTCCCAAACTCCATTCCAGTTCCCAACACCTCCAACCCACTCTCTTCACCCCACTTCCTGAGCCAGTCATTAACCTCTGTGAGCTTCATTTTTCTCCACTGAGGCCTTTGGTACTGGCAATATCTCTGAAAAGGAAATGTTGCATCCATTATCCCGACAGACTCTGACAAGTTCTTGGAACCTTGCTTGGATTTCCAAAATGCTATTTCCCTCTAGATCGTTAGTTCCCAAATGCACCAGGAAATCCGGTTTCCCTCCACATTCCCTAACCATTTCATACACCATGAACTTTGCTGTGTGCACTGTCAGCCCAGAGATACTCACTACCTTCACCTGGCTATGCCATCCACCCTCCTGTCCCTCCCACTGGATACCCCTAATCATCGAGTCTCCCAATAACAGAACCTTAACACCGCCATCATCCTTATGGTTACCTCCACTATGCCCTCTCAGCCCCCCTTCCCCCCCTTTATTCATGATCTCAATTCTATGGGAGTCTTCCTGCCTTATTAGAGACCCCCTTGTCACCCTCCCCTTTCTGTCTCCCTTGTTATTTTTCCCACTTAACTCAAACCCCCTCTGAATAGGTGTCCCCTTTAACCCTCTCTTATCTGAACCATTTATCCTGGCCCTGATGGTTCCCCCCACCGCCATCCTCCCCCCCTTTTAATAGTTCCCCTGCCTCCAGAGGATCTCTGTGGGTCCCCTTTAGCTAGGGCCCCATCCTTGGTACTGACCTCCCTGCTGAAGGGGGGCTCCTCTCCCACCTCCTTGTCTCCCAGTTTCTCTCCAATCATGCTTTCCTCCCTCATGTCTACAATATGTTGCATCTCCTCCATTTGCTTAACATTTATGTTTCCCCTTCTCCCTCTGGGACTATTTCTATCCTTTCCATTGCCGGTCTGTGATGTCCTATGGGTGTCCGACTCCCTTCCCCCGGCTTCTGTATAAGTTTCCTCATTTCCTCCAACCCCTTCCTCCCCCTCTAGGTTGCTTAGTAGCTCAAATTTATTGTGACACTCAATAGATGTGAGGCTTATAGACCGATATCCTTGCTGAATCAGGATCTGAAGATACTTACTAAAATTCTGTCATCCAGATTACAGAAATATATAGAAATACTGATTCATTGGGATCAAACAGGCTTCATTCCAAATAGACACTTAGCAGATAACATTCAAAAGCTTTTGAATGTTATGACATCTAATACTCAGACAACATCTGCTCAATTAGCCCTTTTGGATCACGGAAAAGATTCGATTGCCTAAGTTGGCAGTATTTGTGGAGTGTGGTTATGGAAAGGATGGGTTTAAGGGAAGCCTTTATAAAATGGGTCTCTCTCTGTTATGGAAGCCCCACGGCCAAGGTGAGAGTTAATGGAACTACTTCCTCAAATATTAAGTTAGAGAGAGGATCCAGGCAGGGGTGTCCCCTTTCACCCCTTCTATTTGCAGTCAGCTTGGAGCCGTTGGCAGTGGCTATTCGAGAATCAAAGGATATTAGAGGTATCATGGTGGGTGGGCAGTGCTGCAAGGTATCTATGTGTGCAGATAACACGTTGATTTTTGTGGACAACCCACGAATTACGATTCCAAATTTGCTACAAATATTGGGCAAATATGGAGCAATATCAGGATTTAAAATTAATATTGAAAAATCAGAGGCCCTGGTGCTGAGGGGGGAGGTGGCGGCTGAGATTATGGAGAAAATTTCATTTAGATGGGTTAAGGAGAAGGTTAGGTATCTGGGTGTTTGGATTCCGAAACAGATTGATAACCAAATTTATTGTGACACTCTATGTCAGCCTCCATCAAGTAACCCAAGTTTCCCCTGACTGCACCTCTAAACTGCCCCTCTTCTTCCCCTCTTGCTCTGTTCACCTTAGGAGCTCCCTTCCCACAGTCTGCTGTTTTAGGCTTCCCCATAACAGCCCCTCCTGACTCTTCCCCTCCACTCTCTTTGTATTCGGAATGTTCACCCCGTACACTTTCCCCTTAGTGTCAACATCCCTATCTAAGGGTCCTCTGTCCCTAATATCCCCCTCCTGCTTGCTGTAACATAACGTCCTGTAATTTCAGAGCATTGCCCCAGCCTCCCTCAGCCCCACCCTTCTGCTGCCCATATCCACCCCTTATCCTTGGACACCCCAGCTCCCCAGCTTACTCCTTAAACAATATACCTCACTCCTGATACAAGATAGCTGTCTACAGAGTGGCAGCCTCCCTCTCTCCATGCCCAATTGAGAATTATTGCCATCCCACAGCCTGTGCAGCCTACAACCCTTCCGAAGATGCCTGCCATGGTGGAATATGGCCACCCTGTTTATCCCCCTATGTTTATAATGGCACATCCCCTTTTCTCAGTCCCTTTCCCTTGGAATACAGTTTCTCTCTCTATACTGACTGCAGTTATTTACAAACCCAATTTCAACCCCATCAATAAAGTTCCCAAGTCTCACAAACACATACAGTCCAGTGTGTGTTCAGTCACACTAACAGTGTGTGTATGCAGACATCAGGTACCGTATGATGTCACAGGCCCACCAGCTCCTGTTGCTTCAAATTTCAGTCCCAAACAGAAATACTCAGCCCTTCAATCCCAACCCCCAGTGGCTTTTCAGTATTTAAGAAAGCCTACAAAAAAGGGTTGGTGGGAGGGCTCTTACCAAACACCAGGCAAACAACACATTTAAATTTCACTCTAATTATCCCTGCCAAACAAGTGTTCCCAAGCCTCCAAAGTTACAATATCACAGCCCAAGTAACAGTTCTAACTCAAGGTAATAATTTTTAACACATAGAACTAATTTCGCTTACAAAACTATTCAAATATTTCAGTTAAAACAGAATATAACCCCAGACCTCTGTCCTTACCAGCCTGCTGCTTATGTTCCCAAGTGAACAAATATTGTTGCTTCAAATTTTCAATATGCCTTCTTTGGACCCCGTCTCATGAACAACAGTACTGTCATTAGGCAGATCTGTCCTGAAAGGTGAAAATTCCATTTTCAAAATCACCTTTTAGGCAGAAGTTGACATTTTTTTCTGCCCTTGTTCATGAGGTAGGGCCATAAGAAGGCTATGTTGAAAATTTGGTGAATAAATATTTAAAAACAACAGTTATGAGCCTACGTTAAATTGTGTAAATTTGGCAGTTTTCACTATTTTACCCCCAAATTCACAACATAGCCATATCTTCCATATCTTTACAGCACCTCATGAGTGTGACAGCTGCCATTTTTCAAATCCTGGCCAAAATGTTTTGTTACATCTTGAAAGGTGATTTTGTGGTTTATGCACAAAATCACCTTTTGGGTATAAGTTGAACATTTTCTCTACCCCTTTTCATGAGGTGGGGGTCATAAGAAGGCTACGTTGAAAATGTGGAGTAAAAATATTTAAAAACAATCAAATTATGAGCCTACATTGACGTTTGCAAATGCAGGCTTTTAACTTTGGTAAATTTTAATATTTGTACCCCAATTTTACAACATAGACATATCTTTATAGCACCTCAAAAATGTGACAGCTGTCATTTTTCAAATCCCGGCCAAAATGTTTTTTAACATCCCAAAAGGTGATTTTGTGGTCCCTGCACAAAATCACTTTTGGACAAGAGTTGACCATTTTCTTTGCCCTTGTTCATGAAGTGGGATCATAAGAAGGCTATGTTCTAAATTTGGTGTAAAAATATTTAAAAAAAAACAAAATTATGAGGCTATGTTGTATTTTGCAAACACATGCTCATAAGTGTGGCACTATTCAATATTTTTACCCCAAAATTCAATTTGTTTTTCCAATTGTTTAACCTGGGGAGACACACTAAGCCAAAAGCTTGTTTACAGGTGTGACCTGGGAGCACAGGGAAGTTAAGTGACTTGCTCAGAGTCACACAGTATGCAAGTGGGGGGGCTGTGGGATTCAAACCCAGGTCTCCAAATTTGCAGCTCAGAGCCTTAAACAACTACACTATACATAGCAATTTCTTTACAGTATCTCATGAATGTGACAGAGGTCATTTTTCAACTCCTGCCTAGAATGTGTTGTTGTGTCCTGAGAGTTGATATTGAAGTCCCTGTGTGAAATCATCTTTATGCCAGGAGTTGAACATTTTCTCTGCCCTTCTTTATGTGGCAAGGTCACAACAAGGCTATGCTGAAAATATCTTGTACAAATATTATAAAGCAACAAATGTATGAACCTATGTTACATTTTGCTAACACAGGCTCGTGACTTTGGTAATTTTCAATATTTTTACCCCAAAATCCTCCCATGCAGCTCTATCGGCTCTGGACCAAGTTTATTCTTTTTAGTGCATTGGCCTGTTCTAAAGTGCAAATAGGAGGGATCAGCAGTTTAGAAACAGTTCAGCTTTCTGTATACTGTAAAATGTGCACTGGAGAATTAGAGATCTGAATTATTATTTTTTTTTGATTGGTCAAATTAAACAGATTTCAGTTGGAGCAGAAAAATGTTAGTTGGAAAAAATGTCTGGAAAAGATGTTTAGTTAGTTTGTAAAATGGTCAAATGTTTTGTAGAGCTTTGGCAATTTAGAAGATTGTTGAGTTGTATGACAAGACTCCGTCTGCAGCAACTTATCTGCATCTTAGTAGGGAAGGAATAAGGGCAATAGGGGAATAACAGATGCTAATATAAAACATAATTTAAATTTGGGGGCTCCAGCATGGTGCCAGACACTAAACTTTCTCATGGATGCCACCATGTCCCCTCAGGAGAGTGAGGGCAGGAGGGTCTCACAGGAGAGGAGTGGAGTTGGGAAGGAATGGGATGATATGCTTTAAGGAGGAGGGTCATATAAGGGATGAAGTAACAGGTTTGGTGGTGAAGGGTGAAAGGTTAGGAAAGATAACACCAGCCTGGCACAGAGCTCATCTGTCCAGTAGTTAAATATACAGAGCATTCACACGAGAAAGGGCCAAGGGAACAACAGACATTGTAAAGAGTTCCTTTAGTCAATACCCTGAGCCTAATAAACAAGATGGAGGACTTCCAAGCCCTAGTGGCAGACAAACATGGTGATTTGGTAGCAGTCATGCAGACCTGGGTATCTCTGAACAATGAATGGAATCACACCATTCAGTTTTCTGTGTAAAATGTACACTGTAAAATCAGGGCTCTGGAATGTTTTTAATTGGTCAGACCAGAATCAGAAAAACATGGGGGACAAGGATGGGTGCTGTACTTTGGGAAGGGGGCCTAACAGCCACATAGGAGGAAATAGGAAAAGATATTACAGAAACACTATGGGCTTAAGTGCAAGCTGGAACAGGGAGCAGAGGTATAACAATCACTGATCCAAAACAAAGACATAGACAGGGTACTGGAAAGGGAAATCAGGAATGTATCAATGCAGGGAGAGGTGGTGATTGTTGATGACTAGAAACTACATGATCAAGACTGGAGCACCTTAAAGCCCATAGCAGTAGACAGCAGTCCTTCCAGGCTGCAAATCTGGATGGCTTCCTTATCCAGGTGATCAGGAAAACAACAAGACAACAGGTGACCCTGGACATTGTGCTGTAAAACTGTCATTAAATTAGGGATGTCAGCTTATCTCTTGGAGTAATAGTGATCACCTATCAGTATGGTTCAGGTTAGAGATAGGGAATCAGCATTTGAACACCAAAATAAGTGTTCTAGGCTTCAGAAGGGCAGACATCAGCACAATGAGGGTAAATCTTGGAAAACACCTGGATGGTCTCAATGGAGTAAAATGAGTGGAAGATAAGTGGGCCATAAAAAACAACAGCAAAGAAGAAATGTCCTCCAAGAAATTACTACCTCCTGTCTGAAGTAGGCAGGGAAGTAGGGAAACATGGGAAACCTCTATGGTTCAAAGTGGAGGTAGTAAGACCAGTGAGAGGAAAAGGAGCTGCCTTCAGGAAATATAAGGGAAGCCAGAAGGAAGAGGACAGAGTGGACTACTTCGTAAAAGTGAAAGTGGATGGCAGGGACACAAGGGCCAAGACAACTGAAGAGATAAAAATAATGGCAGGAGTCAAGGAAGGAGAGAGAATACCTTCTTTCATTACATTAGAGAGAAAAGGCAAATAAAGAAAGGAATTATTCAGCTTCTGCAAGGGGTGGAGTGTATAGAGAGCAGTAAGGGTAAGGCAGTAGTATTGAACAAATACTTCTAATGAGAATTTACAAAGTAGAATCAGGGTCCAGTATTACAAAGGTGGGTAGACAAAGGGAGAGAGTGGTTGCAGAGCTGTTTGTGACAGCTGCCATCTTTTGTTCACTAAAAATGTGCAAAATATATGAAAAGGAAAAAACCTGAACCTAGCTAAATGGGACCTTTTTTGCTACATTCTTTTTTTTTAATCATGCCCCTGGATACCATTTATGGACACCTGAAAGGCAACCTTAGCCAGTAGCAAGGTTTCCTCACTGCTGCAGACATAAGTACAGACATGTTGCTGGCATCAGCACCAATAGTAGTGAGCCAGAGGTTTATCTCACTCTTTCTTTCTTTCTTTCTTTCTTTCTTTCTTTCTTTCTTTCTTTCTTTCTTTCTTTCTTTCTTTCTTTCTTTCTTTCCCACAGCATTCCCAATTGACAGTTTTCACCCAAGCATATACTTAAATACACATATACTTAAAATCCTGTATGCTGCATGATTCCAGATTGAATTTCAAATACAGTACAGTTGTTCTGCACTTACTCACTCACTCATTCATATGCCCTACATTTCAATGTCAAGAAATAGCAGTCAGTAAGCTGGGAGTCAGAAGTGCAACAGAAACAGCTTCTCTAACTGAAAAGAGGAATTGCATATCTTGCTTTGTTCCAGAAAAGATCAGACAAGATGAGAGAGAATGAGTAGTCAGTTCTCTGTGGATCAGAAAAACGGTATGTGCTGAACTTACTTGCTCACTCGCTTACATACCCAGCATGTCAGTTTCAAGGAATGGTAGTCAGTATGTAGGGGCATAGCAGTGCAGAAGAAACTGCCTCCTTGACTGAAAATAAAAATTACAAATCCTGTTTTGCTTCAGAACTGAACAGATGAGAGAGACAGAGACAGAGAGAGGGAGAGAGAGAGAGAGAGAAAATAAGTAGACCACTACAAATACTACCTGTGCTCTGTCACATGTCCAGCAAGTCAGTTTTAGTAAATGGCAATTAATAAGCCAGAGTCAGAAATGTGGCGGAAATGGCTCCATATAAAATATAAAAATAAAATAACCTTATAAAAAGCATAACACATATTTATTTTAAGGAGAGATTGACTGGTTGGTGATTTGGGTGTGTTAAGTGAACAGGATATAGAAAGAAGTCAGGTGTAATAGAAGGAATTACTTGGGAGCCACTCAATAAATTTGTAATACGGTAACTGAGATTTCACTATAGTGGGGTTCACTATAGCAAGTTAGCACTGTATCTGTCTTTCTGCCTGTCTGTCTTTCTGTCTGTCTGTCTATCTGTCTGTCTGTCCATCTATCTATCTATCTATCTATCTATCTATCTATCTATCTATCTAACTATCAACCTATCAATCCAGTGGATTGTGGTGTCCAAACCAGTACCACTGTACTACTATGTGCCACTCCCCTCCAAAGTGTAAATATGTAGATAGCAGCAATGGGGTGCCCACCCCAAGTGCTGCCAAAGAGTATCCCAACACTGTAGTGCCCAATTCCCAATACCAGCTAAGTTCCAGCTGTAAAAAAAGCAAAATGTCCCTCATTGACAATTTCAATTTTGTTTCTAATAAACCTGCAAAGAATAAAACAGTCCCTTGCCAATCTGACTACCCCACAACTCCACCTATCTCACCCAGACCACCCAATTAGTACCCAGCACCCCACATACTCCCACATACACCCTCGCTCAGTTAAAATTGTCCCACAGCATTAATTTACTATCTGATCAAAAATACATATTGCTGCTGGAACCGGTGACTGTGATATGGGAAATAATGTAAGTCTGGTTACTGAATTTTAATACATTCTGAACTTTTACTCATATAACTTTGCCATTGTTCAATATTTTTACATCAGATTTTCAACATTTCCTTTTTGGGACCTCACCACTTGAACGAGGCAGGTGGACTGTTTCAAATCTGTCCTAACAGATGATTTCATGGTTACTTCAAGAAGTTACCTTTCCTGCATGATCTGAAAATTTTCAGCTACCAGGTTCTTCAGGAGGGGTGAAAAGAAGACTAAGTTGACAATTTGGTAGAAAAATATGGTAAACTGATCAAGTCATGCGAGAATGTTGAAATATTTGTGATGGAATGTTGACCATTTTAATTGTTTGGGGTTGTATTGCAGTGAGGAGCCAATTCGTTCAGTTGCTTGAGGGGTTGCATTGTGGTGGAGAGTTCATTCTTTTAGTCCTACCTTGTTTATAACAAAACAAAAGAATGGGCAAAGAGTAATATATATATATATATATATATATATATATATATATATATATATATATACAGTATATATACACAGTCTACTCCAGTTATAGCACCCATGCTTATAGCGGGCAATCAGATAAAATGGGCAGAAAGCAGAATCCATTTGCCATTTACTATTGAGACAATGTTAATCCCATTGCATATAACGATCATTACATGCCACCTATTCCGGGCAGCTCTGCAAGCATATCAATGCAGTTCTACCACCTCTTAATACCTGCTCATGTCAAAGAGCACTAATAAGCACATACTTAGTGCAGCGCTCATTTCAGCATCTGGGCGCCTGAGTAAACACTGGTGTTTAGAGGTGCAAAATGCATTGCTTTGAGTCTGACTGAAGTGCCATGTAGCAGCACCTGGTAATTTTTCCCACCTGGGGTTCACAGTCAGCTACTAAAAAGGTCTGGGAGCCCCATTGTAAGAAGGCATTTATGCAGGCAAAAATCACCAGCTACCACAGTGTAATGTAATGTACTGGACTTTACTTTACTTCTGCTGCTCTATTGATGCCGCATACTGTATCATGCACTGTCTTTTGCTGTTTAGCTAACTTTCTGTTTCCCGTGTGTCTTGCTGTTTACCCTACTTTCTTAATTTGCCATATTTTGCTGTTTAATTACCATTGTTTGCTGATCCATATTTCAATGCCACGTATCAAGTGTTCTGACTTGCTGATTAATCTACTTGCCATGGGTTAACTGCAGAGTGGTTTCATTGTTTGTTTTTCCATCAAATGATAACCGTTGTTTGATGTACCATATTTCAATGCCATTTATCAAGAGTTCTGACTTGTTGATTAATCTGCTTGCCATGGGCTAACTGCAGAGTGTTTTTTTTTTTTTTTTTTTTCATCAAATGATAAACTGTCCACTGCCTATAATGGGAAAATTAAGCTTTGAAATATGTGCCCATTATAAGCTGTGGGACTATATATATATATATATATATATATATATATATATATATATTCCCTGCAACAAAAATCATCAATGCACTAATTAGGGTTCCAGCATCAAAATCAAAAGTAGTGAAATGTCACATTAGGGTTATCAACACCAACACCCCACCCCCATCCTGCAGGCAGCAACAGCCATGATGCATACCCTTGGGTTGTCAGACTCAACACCCACTCCATCCTTTAGCAAATAAGCTGAGATGGGCACAGCATATGAGAATGGGATGACCATTAGGGATGACAACACCAAGGCATACCCCACGCCTGTTGCTGCCTAAAGGGTGGGGGTGTGATGTTAGAGTTGGAAACCCTAACATGATATTTCCCTGCTTTTGATGCTGGAACCCTAACTAGTGCATTAATGAAGCTTTTTTGCAAAGAAGTTCCTTACTTTTTGAGATAACATAATCATATCCTTATTTCCCTGTGGGAGTGCACGGTCATCCTGGCCCAGCACTAGTAACCATCCATAATTGTTTAGATATTGTAATCATATCCTTATTTCCCTGTGGGAGGGCCCTGCACTTTGATCAGTCCACAATAGTATCCATAGTTGTGTGTGGGAGTGCTGGTCCCTCTGTGCCCTGTGATCACATTCATCCATAATTTTAAAGATACCTTAGTCATCTCTCATCCCATGTTGTGCAGCACCAAAGAAATACTTCACATTACAATGTTACCGTATGGGAATCACTGGAAATTTTGGAACCTGTATAACCCCACACCAAATAGATATCTTTTCAGCAAACCAGCAAAAGGCACATCTGTAGGTCAAGCCCTTATTACCCTGAAAATTTCATACACAGATTGAAAGCCACATCTTCACAGCACAGAGACAAAGAAATGACTGTGCACACCTCACATTTCAATGTTATTCTATGTGACTGGAGGAAAATTTAAACACCCAGAACTCCAGTGGAAAGTAATTCACTTTCACCAGACCAGCAAAAGGCACATCCATGGAACAAGCGCTTTGTATCATGTAAATTTTGGACCAAAATTCCAAACCATTTCTTCACTGTGAAGTGACAAAAAAAAGTGTATAAAAATTATTTTTTGGCAAATTACGAAACATGATCCTGTTTCATGATCCTTTTTTCACAAATTTGTGAAAAATGTCAGCATGTTACAAAATACATTTCCAGGTGATTTATGAAAAAACAAACACTAGAATCTGATAGAACAGGTTCTGATTAGCAGAACATGTGTTGCTTACTTCAAAAAACAATTTGTTTCTGCTTTTTAACTTTGCATGCCTCACTAAGAAAAAACAAGATGGTGGCAGCACAAAAAGAGTTTCCCCATTTGCAACAAATCCAGAAGCAAATGGTTTGATACCTTTTATTGGACCAACATAGATGTTACAAAAAGAAAATAATGTCTAAGCTTTCAGACCAACCAAGTCCTTCCTTGGAGACTTATGACAGTTGTTCAGAGAGTCACATTCTGTTACACCCAGATCATGCATAAAAAAACAACAGAAAAAAATTCTAATTTTTTTAAAGTACCTACTTCACAAAATCACAAATTTAAATGGAATGAATAGCATCCCATTAGCTTGCTGCTACTGAGAATCTTTTCAAGGTCAAATGACATCCAAATTAAATAAGCTGAACCCTCAAGCAGACAAAACCTCTAACTGAAATTATTAATGAATGAGTATGTTATGAGATCACATTCAAAATTAAAAGCAAGGCCTTTAGATGTATTTATTTATTTATTTTTAACTATGATTACAAATTCCTTTGAACCAGGGGTTCTTTTACAAAGGTTCCACATCAATAAACAGACATATCATACAAGTGAGACAAATAACAATGATGTGGTTCAGTGTAAATACAGCAGTGAGTCATACAGAGAGTAAGATTAAGTACAATTGTGCATAACATACAGTGGCAGCAAATGAGTATGCAGTCTGACAATAGACTTTGTCAATTCTAAGAGCAGGAGCAGTGTTAAATTTTAGTAGTGGTGGAAGCTACAGGAAGAGTGAGAGGGGGAGGAAAGGGGAAGATAGGAGGGAAAAAAGCAGGGGATGGTGGAAGGGTGCAAAGACAATTAAAAGAATGGATAGTTAAATGAGACATGAGTGGGGGGGAGGTAGATGTGAGAGAGTCTGGGGGCTAGAGGAACAGCCCTGATGTCTAGTGCATGCTGTCACCTTTGCCTTGTACTGTGAGGGGTTGGCTGAGCATAGATTTAAATGTGCCTAGTTTAGTTTCAGAGAGGATAGAGCTCAGTAGGCCATTTAGCCAGGATGGTGCCCTTTAGCTAAAAGTTCACTGGGCCTGTGTAGTACAATAGTGAGGGATGAGGAAAGATGGTTTGGTCATACTGTATGTATACCTATGGTTTGCTGAGAAAAGGAGTAGGGATTGGTTGGCTGGTGGTTTTATGGTGAGGCAGATTTTCTTGGCAGGCAGGTTTGATAGACAATCCTGCCTTGTAGGTGGAGCCATACAGATTGAACGTAGAGGTTGCAGCTATGGGTGCATTTGTCAGCACCAGTTACAAACCAGTAAGCTCTATTTAGTGTGACCTTTATACCTTTGAGGGTGGTATCTGTGGCTGCACTGTAGATGATCAAGTCATAATCAAGGCCACTGATTTACGGTGATTAAAACATTGAAATTCCATTTTCAATACTTCAGATTCCGGAATTGCACCGGTGATTGTTATTCTAATTTCCGGGTTTTACCGGGATTCTGCTGTCATTCTTTTAGTATGTGTATAAATAATCAGAATAAAAGAAGGCTTAATATACATAGCATTAAATAAAGCAAATTGAAAATAGTTCAGGAAGCAATTATAAAAAAAAAATACAAGTTTTGTAGAATTACTGATCTAGTATAAAATGGCAGATTCCATGAAATCTTTGTTTTTACCGGTGTTCAGGCAGCCCAAATTCAGGAATTTTACCAGGTTTTCCGGTAAAAACCGAAAAACAGTGGCCTTGGTCATAATCTATTATGGACAGGATCGAGCTGGTGACTGCTAGTTTTAGAGTTGCAGGCACTAGGCAGTGCCTGTGCCTGTACAGTACCTCAAATCTAGTTTTGACCATCCTGGCAATTTGATGAATATGTTAGGTGTATGAGAGAGAGCACTGTCTAGCATAATACCAAGGTACTTAAATTCATGAGCCATCTCAAGTTGCTGGTTTGGGTTATTCTGGATGGTAAGACAAGCTGACTTGAAGTTATTGTGGCTGCTGGCGAAGAGCATGGAATTGCTGATTCTTTTGTTTGTAGTTCATTAGAGGTTTGTGGCTAGCAAACCAAGATTCAATCTTAGCAAAACTTATATGGAGTTCATTTGTGAGAGGAGGGGGTCAATGTGGCTGGCAAAGAGAATGACATCGTCTGCATAGAGAACCATATTACTGTTACAAGCTTTGGGTAGATTGTTTAGGAACAGCCTGAACAGCTGGAGCTGGATCCAGCATGGAGCCTTGTGGAACACCTGAGTGAACGGGGAGACTGCATGATGGGGATCCATCTATTTTAACCTGCTGTGTCCTATTATTGAGGTAGCTATGGAACCAAGAGATCACTGCTTCGGAGAGGCAGAGGGCAGGGAAGGTGTATAAAAGGAAGAAATGATTAACTGAATCAAAAGTCTTCATATGGTTGATATAGCTTGATCCTATCAAATGTCCTCAATCAAGGGCTTTGTGAATATAGTCTGTGTATTCCAGAAGGGCGGTGGTGGTACTATGTGCCTTTCTGAAACTGTGCTGCTGAGGGAATTGAATATTGTACTTAGGAAGTCAGTCAGCTGTTCTGTGACTATCCACTCAAGGACTTTAGATAGAGGTTGGAGAATTAAGGTGGGATGGTAGTTTGAGTGCAGAGTTCTGGTTCCACTTTTGTGTATTGGCTGCTATATTTGGTTTTGCCAAGCACACTAAGCAGATATTTTTTAGCTTCTGCAGGTGTAATCCTTCTGAAATAAAATTGGGGGATGTGTGGTGTGGGGGCACTTGTTTCAGAGGGGTCTCTAGTGACAGTCTCTTCAAAAAGTTGTGGGGGAGCACTTGACTGAGATCATGAAGGTAGTGTTGAAAGCATCTGCAATTGATTATAGGTACATCATTTACTACCAATAACATGGGGAATGCCTTACTTGGCAGGCCAGTACCGCAGATGTCTAAGTTAAAACTTGATAGTATTGTCTGATTAAATAACTGTACAAAAAAAATGTATGCATGGAAATAAGAGGGGAATAAGAAAAATGTACCTTGTATGAACAACTGTTTAAAACATTCATACAGAATTAAACTTATCTGGAGATATTTTCTAAACAGATTTATGTGATGTGGGCAAAAGCGGAATCGCGATCAGTGGCAGGGCGAGTGTACATTGTGAAAATCAGTTTCAGCGATATACACCCCCATGCACACAAGAAAAAGGTGCAGGGGACTTAGATTTTAAATGTTTATGCAGGGGACTGTGCACCCCCACACCCCCCTACTAAAGGATTCTTAACTCCAGGGGGGTGCATGTCAGGGGGTGTGCAAAATCAGGATAAAAAATAATTTTGGGATGGGATCACAAAAATGTTGGTGCACCTGGACCAGAACCCAGAACCCTCGCAGCTTTAGGCTGCCACTGCCCACCACGATATGGGCCAGCTCAGCAGCCCCATACCAACCACGCCAGGCCAACCCTCCCTCCCTTCTGTCATGCTCGCTCTCCCCCCTGTGCATATACATATAGCGATGTCCTGTCACTATATGCACCCAAGTCCCCCATCCGGTCACCCTTCCTCAGCAGTAGCCCCATTGACATGCACCGGGATTGACTCACCATTATTGCAAGTGCTCAATCGCCGATGCCCAAGTCATGGGCTAGCTTTCTAAACTATACTCTGAACCAGTAAACACACTCTATGAACATTAAAACCTACAGTGCTGTAACAATATTTTTTCAAGATAATATGAATTGTCAGTATTACAGTATTGCCAAATTAAAAAAAAACTATCAAGGACCACCTAGAAAATGAGTTAATGCATCTTAAAATGCTCAATGTTCAAAAATGAGTCAGTATATAATCAATTAACTACATGAACAGAGACAGTCTTAAGAATCTGTATAAAACCCCAATGAAATTACCCCCCCCGGAAAGATAACTAAAAAAGAAGTGTATATTCACTATGCATGTGAGCCAAGAGTCCTAAAGCCCTGTAGCATAATAATGACATGTACCTGAATATAAGCCTACCTAAATATGTAAGCACAGCCCCAACCTCACCCCCTTACACATACAGCCCCTCCTCACAAAAAAGCACAATCCTACAACCTTCCCAAAATACTCACAAAATTACCTCCCCACACACACACACACACACACACACACACACACACACACACACACACACACACTAAACTCCCCTGTTATACACAATCACCCAAGACAACCCAACCTACCCCAACCCTCCCCACACACATTTGTTTGGTGAGAAACCGATATGTTGATAACCAGATAAAAAGAACTCTATGAAAATAAAAACAAAACAACAACACACTGAAGTCATGTTAAATGTCCATCCTATAAAGTAAAAGTCTGTGTAAGTTTAAGTGGGCTAATGTGTCATGAAACCCAAATCAATATTCATGCCATCTGCTACCATATTGAGAAGTAAAATAAGCTTAATCTCAAAAATCCATCTCTGTTGTGTATTTTTTAAATGTTCTTTTAAGACCATTACTGACATATTTGAGATTGAGTGATCATTCTGACAGAAGTATCACCCCAATGGTTTGTCAGTCATCTTCATATTAATGGTATGTCTGTGTGCATTCATTCTAGTGTGGAGAGGAGCTTGGATTGTCTCTCCAACATGCCCTGTTTGTGGACATCTCTTGCATTTAATGAAATAAACAACATTACATGATGTACAGGTATAATTCCCCTGTATCCCGACTAGTTTGTTTTGTGATGTAACCATGCAATCTGAAGTGGTAATAAGCTCACAGGTCCTACATCTGGGTTGATTACAGGGTCGTGTACCATTTAGTATCGTGGTACCTTGTTCTGGTGCAGGTTTACTCCTAACAATCAGGTTGGCTAAATTAGGTTGATTGTTTAAAAGGTAGTAGTGGTAGTTCTTGAAGAATACAATTTAGAGACTCATTCTTACTAACTATAGGGTGGAAGTCCTAAATAATTTTAAGTAGAAGTTCAAGGTCAGGATGATACGTGACTACTAAGGATAATTTGTGACTTTTTGAAATAGGTACTTTAAATCAATGAGAAGTTTTCTGGTTTCATATAAATGCACTGACTATCACCATAGCTGGGTGTGCAGTACAGGGTAACTTACACAACTGTGTTTTCGGCAAAACCTGGTTGGTAGCAAATAGACCCTATCTGGATGTGCAATACAATTTAAAATAAGCTACAATTCAATTAAGTTTCTCTCTCACTAGTATGGTTCTTTTCATGATGGTTAAGAGGGGAGTTGCACAGTTGTGAGGACTGTGGGGCACTCTTCTCCAGGGATGTGCTCTAGAGGAGGGGGCACTGCCCCATCTGCAGAGTTCCATGCTTAGTTGATAGTGGTGAAAGTAGAAATATATTAGCTGCACACTCAGCTCAGCTGGAGCTCATACTCAACACCCCTACTCCCCCAGAGACCCATTGCTCCAGGGGGATGGAGAGTGGTGGGATGCAGAAGGAGGGATGGATAGCATAAGGAGGTTGTCCAGCCCAATACCATACAGACAGCTAATTTCTTTGCACCTCTGGAGGAGGTTCAAGCATCTGATTCAGCCAGAGGGGACTCTGGGTAAGTCAAATGGAAAGGGCAGGGCAACAGGTTGGCACCCAAGGGAGGCAAAGCTGCCAGGAAGGCCCTAGTTGTCTGGGACTCAGTGATTAGGGGGATGGAAAGGATGATGGGGAAGATGGGAGAGGGATTGCCCAATGCCTGCTTGAAGCATCAGCCATCAGAGATTTAGAACAGGGAGGATGGTGGAGAAGGAATGGGAAATCTGGGAGTGCTGGTACACCTGGGTACAAATGTTCTGGCAAACAGGAATTGTGTTGCTGATGTCACAGTGGATGATGGCTTTGGGTCCAGTGATCATTGTACAGTGCAGTTCAATATAAGGACTGGGCCATGACTGAGCAGCGCTAAGATGAGGGTCCTGGAATTCAGTAGGGATAATTTCAGGAAAATGGGAGAATGCCTCAGGGACACCCTGGTAGAGGATCTGGGAGGAACTGAGGAACTATAGGAAAAAATAAAGGGGGGAATTGAAAAAGCAACACATCTCCATGTCAGGCAGGTTAACAAGGTCAAGAGAAACAACAGGTCACTATTATTCTCTTAAGATGTAGCAGAAAAAGTATGAGCAAAAAAACTAGCTTTTAGAAAGTACAAAAAGACACAGGAGGAGGAGAAGGAGAATAGGGAAAACTATCATGAGAAACAAATGAGGCAGGAAAGGCAGTTAGGTGTGCAAAGGTACAAACAGAGGAGACTATTGCCCAATATGTACAACAAGGTGATAAAATACTCTTCAGATATATAGGTGAGAAGAGGAAGACCAAAGGGGGAATAGTAAGGATAAAATAAAAAGAAGGGATTTGCAAGGAGGAGGACCAAAAAAGACAGACATACTGAACAAATATTTTTGTTCAGTACTTACAGAAGAAGGGACAGGTGATGGACCAAAGATAAGGGAAAAGCACATAAATGGTTTGGAGGTGAACACCAGTCCTTGTACAGAGGAGAAAGTCCTCAAGGTACTGGCACAATTAAAAGTAAACACGGCAATGAGACCTGATGAGGTGTACCCCAGGATACTGAGGAATCTGAAATCGGTGCTGGTTGCACCTGAGACAACTCTGTTCAACTTATCATTAGAAACAAGGGAGGATCTGAGGGATTGGAGGAGGTGTGAGGGAATTTTTATATATCCTAAAGCTATATTTGCTATTAAATGCCTTGAAGCTATGCTTGCTTTGAAAGCCATGCTGTAACAAAGTCATAATGAATGTAGTAGAAATTTCTGAGTTCATGTTTTCTTTTTTTAAGGGTTATAGAATTTGTACTAAGGTTACTTGAGGTACATTTGTAAAAACAGAAAAATAGATAAAACTGAGCAGAACTGGTTGTACCAGCCTAAATAATGGGCTTGGACAAAATATAAAGATAAGAGCATGCCTGGGCAAAATATAAAAATAACAGCACGTAGTGGCATTGAAGGCAAGCTGTACGTTGCTATGGTGTGAGTAAAACTCATTGTCTCTCTCAGGTCACCTTGACCCAGGCATATGTATTAAGCAGTGTTGGGAAAGAAATGGAATAAGTAGAGGAAAAGTACCTCATACATAAACTTGTTTTTCTTTTTTCTGTTACATTGCTGAAAACTTGTTATGCTGTCTTATGATTGGCTTATACTAAAATGTTGGTATTTTTCAAGATAAGAAGTGCAAAATCTAGCTTATAAAAAGCTGCAATTGTAATCGGAGAACTCTCCGCTGTAGAAGTCCCACATGCATGTGTGTTTGATCAAATAAAGCGACGTTAAGACAAACCCAGTGGTGTGGTTTTTGCCCGTGATGACGGGAGTGGTTGCTCAGGTAATACTTACAGTGAGAGAATTTGCGATCACAGTTTTGGCGTAGTCGGCAGGATGAGTTCTTCGTCCGTGTCACCTCATGATCGGGTTGTTTCTTTGTACAAAAAGAAGGACATTTTTGTGGAACCCCATCAGGATGTGACGCTAGGGGCTGGGCGACACTCATCATCACTGTAAGTACAAGAATACCTTGGAGCGAGTGTGCACTATAAAGGACAGGCCTAAATAATATGGGAAACAAGGAAAATAGCTGGGTCCAGAGTTAGTATTATCTGGACCGCAAATGTATGTTTGATAAGTTTGACCAAATAAATTACAAGGGCAACTGCACTGCCCTTTGTACTTGTAATTTGTGCTTGCTGCAAGTATATACTGTTAGAGCCAATGATGGCTTTCACAGTTCAGGCTGCTTTTAGGAGAAAAACAGCGGCTGATTAAGTAAAGTTAGATAAGCAACATCTAGAGAAAGAAAAATAAACTACTGTGGATGTACGCACAGTAGGTGACTACAGACGGGATAATTTGAAAATCCTCCCCCATGTTGCCTATCTGTGTAGTTTCAAGTTTTTCTGTATCAATTTCAAGTTCCCTTGCCTCCTATAGAGGCTAAAACATTTGATCCCAAACCCAAGTACTGGAGACCTCTACCAGATGGATCTCAACCTAGTACTGTTAGAGATTTTTTTGTTTTGTTTTTAAACTGCAAACCAGAGCTCTGGAAAAAGATTTGGTTTGGCAGGTTACTAAAATGGCCAAAAGAAAACCTTTGAAAGGGTTTATAGCTGCAGTGTTTGGAAATTATCATGAAGGTCCTGCAGTTAAGTTTTCTTACTCAGACTAGTGTATCGGAAAAGAAGAAGAAAAAAAATACCTTGGCACCGGGTAAGTCTGAATTTTTTTATTCAAAGTTGTTTTATGTCTGTCTGTTTTATTTCTGTAATACATATACTAAACAAGGTAATGTCCGTCTTTCTCGTGCATATTTTCTAGCTTATATCTGTGTTCTGTAATTATGTTCTGTTGTCAAGGTTATGAGATAAGACTGATCGTTTTCAGTGCACAACATGTTACAGTAAAAAAGAAAGAAGCGCCTTTGCCTCATAGCTGACTGTTTTAATTGGCTTTATTTTTAATGGAACATTTGTGCTGCCTAGATAGGGTCAGTGAAGAACATTTGTTTGTAGTTGTTGGATTGGAGCAGGTAGTGTTGATGGTGAAGAGTTATGACGTCATATAGATTGCAATGTGCAGAAAGATTTGTAGTTTGCAAGCAATGTGCCAAGCCACTGCTAGGTGAAAATGTAATGTGTTAACAGCTATAAATGGCTTTATCATACTTCTAGTTATAACCAAAAATGTTTTGCAAAATGGCAGGGTGCCATATTTTGGCTATATGCAAAAAAAGGTAAACCATGTTACACAAGATGTCTACTACAGATGATATGTTGTGCTGAGTTTTAAAGGAGTTAAAATGTGTTTAAAAAGTGTTTTGTTCTGGAAAGATTTGGCATGGCGGTATGTATAAATGTGTTGATTTAAAAATTGTCAGTGTTACAAGACAGGGGGAGGCAGCACATATATCTAAAACACATACAGTTTCTAATGAAACTATGGGCATTACCTCAGCAAATTGGTGTGAAACAATGTCAGTCTTATTTTGTGTTAAGTATTTCTTTTGTGTATGTGTATGTGTGTACTGTCTTGGCCAGCAGTTTTATTCTATGCTTTAAAGATATTTAATATCAGTAGTGTTCAAGGACACCAAAAAAAAAAATAACTGGGTTTGAAACACCTTGCATGCACACTGTGACCTTTTGCACGTTATTTGACCTTCTTGTGTTTCAACATTTTATGTTACTACCAGTTCAAACTTGATGTGTATTCCATACCTAAAGCACGACTTTTCACACAAAATGTATGTTTTCATGAAAGCACACCAAGAGTGAACCATGTAATTTGACTTTTATTGCAAAACTAGTATTCTAAGTGAAGAGGAACAAACTTTTCTTCTCGTCCTCACTGCTTCTGACTTGCAGCCAACACAGGCAATACTCTAGCTGGAAGGGAGAATTATTCATCATCTCCCATATTTTTATTATATATATATATATATATATATATACGCTTTTGAAAAAGGGACTATTATAGCTGTTTTTGAGAGTTTACCATCTACAGTTAAAAACAATGGCTTTTGTTTTTATGTGACCATGGTGTAGTCATTTTTTTTGTCTTTTTGAAATGCATTCTAAGAGATACGTACGTACGGTATTACCATCAATCTGGATTTTTTATAAACTCAGCTGACATTTTGTCATGCTTAGGATAAGGGAACCCAGGGACGCTTGGCTTCTTTTATCCTATGGAAATAATCTTGTTTTATTTTTAAACCTGGTGTGTGTTTGTTTTTGTTGTTTGTCTGTGTTTCTTCTCTTTCTTCTAGAGAAAAAGAAGTTCCCATCTTTATAGTAAGGTATGAAACTTACTAAACTAATTGTAATATTATCTTGTTATAATTTAAAGTGTAGTAGGTGGGGATCATGTCACCATCCACAGCTAACCTTTTTATTGCTACAGTATTCGAGCTGTCTCTTCAACTTCGAGCTGTCTCTTCCACCAGTAGGAGCTTGGGGGAAGGGGGTAAGCTACCCTTCCTCTATCCCTTCCAGTGTAGTACCCACAAAGGTTGCAAGGTACATCACTGTTCCCCCAAAGGGGTAAATAAAGAAAATGTATATTTGCCAATAATTGTTTCTTATTTACAGGTTTTAAAAAAAGACCCAAGGTATTTTAACAGCATAACCCAGCTCAATCCCTTCTGTTTTTTTCTAGTGCAAACAGTTAAATCTCACACCTATTATTGGTACAGGGTTTCTGCCTCAGCAAGTAATCAGTTTACGCTGAGGGTGAAGTTGTGTATGTATGTCCACACATATTCATTCTTTTGATTGTCTTTTCAGTTTTCTTATCCTGTTAAAACAAATGCAAACAACTTTTGTCATTGCCTTACAGCAATTAATGAATGCATTTTTTCAACCAGTAAATTCACAGTACTCTAACATTTCTGGACTCTAAGCTAAGTTTACAGTCTATATGTGTTGTTTAAAATGTATTTTATGCATTATGCATTATGCTCAATACTGAAATTGTTCTATTACAAACATGCTTATGTTTCATGTTTATGTTATAATGTTTTGATATCATCTTGCTACACTGTATCATGTGTGTATTCAGAAAAGTGCTCCACATGTATAACGTTTTTAATGCTCATAACTAAACTTAAATACTGGGATCAGCATTGCTGACCCACCCCTACAATATGTTCCAAAGCAAAACCAAAAGTAAAATTAATGCTCTGTTTGTCTTATTACTCATAGGTACCTGAAAGAATGAGTGTACTCTATGCAGGTTTTGTCATTTTAAATTTTAACAATTATAATATGCAGAATTTAGATTGTACTCCAAACCTATGCTTCAAGCCTTACCCCACTCAGTACTTTGAGTATTTCACTATACAGGGTAAAGAAGGTAAATCTTTTCACTTGTCACAGGTGCAATAGGCACTGTTATTAAATTGGCATAGGCCAACAACATATGTATTTGTCCCACTAATTGCATTAGGTAAAAGGCATATTGTTATGAACAATATGTTTAAAGCGTAACTGCATTAAGCAGGTTAGCAAGAGGAAAAGGAAGAGGAGACCATTATGGTTTTCCAAAGAGGTAGCAAAGAAAGTGAAAGCCAAAAAGATAGCATTCAGGCAATACAAAAAGACACAGGCAGAAGGGGATAGGGAGAAGTACCAGGAGAAACAAAGGAGGCAGGAAGTCAGTAAGAAGCCAGCTCAAACAGAAGAACACATTGCAAAATCAGTGGTTAAAGGGGACAAACCTTTACAGGTACATAAGTGAAAAAAGAAAGACAAAGGAGGGATAGTGAGACTGAAAGGGGAGGATGGGAGCGTCATGGAGGATGACAACAGTAAAGCTGACATATTGAACAGGTATTTCTGCTCAGTCTTTACTGAGGAAGAGGGGGTATGGGTCTGAAGGAGTACAAGGGTGAGAATGGTGCAGAAATTAATTGCTTCACAAGTCCTATGAAGACAAGTTGAAGGAATTGAACATGTACTCCCTGGAGGAGAGGAGGAGAGAGGGATATGATAAGAGACATACAAGTATCTTACAGGGAGAAACAGAGTGCAGAAAAACACTATTTTTTAGCGAAAAAGATGTTCCAGGACTAGAGGGCATGGGATGAGGTTGAAGGGAGGACGATTCAGAGGAAACGTGAGAGGGAATTTCTTCACGGAATGGGTGGTGGACGGGTGGAGCACCCTGCCGGAGGAAGTGGTGGGGGCTGAAACAATCATGGGATTTAGGAATACATGGGATAGACATAAAGGAATTCTAGAAGTCAGGGGTAAGGGGAAACAGACTTCTAGGAAAACAAACTGAACTTATAAGCTCAAATGGGCAGACTGGGTGGGCCATAGGCCCATCTGCCGACACTGTCTATGTATCTATGTATTGTAACATTACAAGATTTTATAACTCAGGTCTCAGTCAGGCCTGCTTGCAACAGACAGGGAAATAATGTTCATCACTGTCATAACTGCTTCTGTGATTTAAAAGCAGGAGGTAACCATAACATTGTCATGATTTACAGATGGTCAAATGGTATAATTGAACCTTGGCCTGCAGCCCAGGTGTGCGGTTAATGTCCCATTTTTATTTTTTATTTTTCTAATTGCCATAATTTAGGCTCTGTCACACCACTCTTTACAAAACAAGAAGTAAATGGTTTAAAAGATTGTTATTTATGTGTTTTTAACTCAGTGTCTAACACACTTTGCAAGTTTGCAGGTTTCCACGGTGTGGCACACATAAGATCTCCACGCTCAACAGCAGTAACCTCTGCAAGTGTAATGTTTTCAGCGAAATTACACCTATTTGTAGAACTTTAAATCAACTGAAGAAGGTCCAGTCAGTTCAGACTCTGCAATCAAGCTTATTGTTTCTGCTTACTATGAAGTTAAGTCTGGGAAGGGCACTCCTAACTCCAGCGAGAAGATTCTGCTTCAATTGACCTTCAAGCAATACATCCATTTTCTTCACTGCCGCTTGTTCCAAACATGGCTGGTACTTTCTACAACCCTATTGCTCTGTTATGGACTGTGTTCTTAATGGTTTATTGTCAATTGTTACCTTTTTATGGACTGTTAATCTTTATGCTGGGGTGTAATCAACTACGACAAAACAAATGCCATGCCAGTGTGTGTGTGTGTGACTACTCCATTAAAAGGACTCAATGCACCCCTGGCCAGTGTGTCTACTAATCAGGCAGCCAGCAAAATGAACACTGACTTTTCTACTATGCTGGTGTTTTGTTTTTAAATTACTGTCTGCATTGCCTCATATGCCTTGTGGGGTTACCACCATTCTGCAAATGACATTTCATCTGTACTGTAACTACATCAACCTGTGGATACTTATATGAACTTATGAACTGTTCATTTCATGGACTGTTATGTTTTATAAGGACTTATCTGTCAAGAGACATTATCAACAGATTCTTCAATCAAGCTTCCAGGGTGTGCCACACCTCAACACAAGGTAGCATCTACCTTATTCACTCTCAAAGTGAATTCCATGAACTCTTTTTCATCAACAAAATTGTTATGTTATATTGTGTTATATGTGGTGTCACATGTTAGCATTTTTTCACATATTTCAATTGTGGTGTTGACATCCATCAATTCTGTATTATGTTTTACAAACTCATGATTTGTGTTCCGTCTGTAACCACCCCTGTACCAACTCCAGAACAGGATGCTTTTTATAAATGCCTTGACTATCTGTATGCTGGCAACCAGTTTTAAATCATATACCTATTCACCTAGTCTAACAGTCTAAAAGTAGAAATGTTTAGTTTTGTTTTTTTAACCTTCAGTTATTAACTAATATCTTTACATTTATGTTCAATTTTTGTGAATGTTCGAGTCCCTCAGGGCTTCCTATCTTCAGGGTGGAAATTATTAACAGTGGTCAGTGGCCAAGGTTTTAGTAATCAGTGACCAAACTTTTATCAACAATGTAGTTGACTAACCATAAAACTGAGGAAATGAAAAGGTGTAAAATGGCTAGTGTAAATTGCTAAAGGGCTAGTAAGAGGTAAAATGGTTAGTAAATGACTAAATGATGCCAACATGTAAATTAGTATATCTGGTAGCAAAAGGCTGCAAGTGGAAAATACCACTTTGTCACTTAATATGTGTAGTGTAAGACTTTAAAAGGGTTAATTGTAAAATTCCATACAATGAAAAAAAAAAATAGCTGAAAGCATAAAATGAGGCCGTGGCCGAGATATGCACAAATTCCAGCCTTGCATTTTTTTCTAAGCTTGCTACACATAAATATGGGACCCATGGTCATGGCTTACAAGCGTAGTTGGTGACTGGGGTGCTACTCTTCTCCATTGGGTGACAGTACTTGTAAGTGGTCATATTGGCACTCTGGCTACTGACTGTCCTAATCAAACTTCTCCTACAATGCCTGTGCAACACAATGGTGTCACGGGACGCCACCCACCTGCCCCCTTGCTACAACCTGAACAAAAGGACCCCATTAAACTGGAGGGGATGTTTCCATTACAAAACGAGCCAAATTGTGGCCAAAATATAAAGTGAGAAAAAGTAAAATGGAATCGGTTAGTTGATACATAGTATCAAAAGGGGGGAGAGTGTGAGGGAATTTTTATATATCCTAAAGCTATATTTGCTATTAAATGCCTTGAAGCTATGCTTGCTTTGAAAGCCATGCTGTAACAAAGTCATAATAAATGTAGTAGAAATTTCTGAGTTCATGTTTTCTTTTTTTAAGGGTTATAGAATTTGTACTAAGGTTACTTGAGGTACATTTATAAAAACAGAAAAATAGATAAAACTGAGCAGAACTGGTTGTACCAGCCTAAATAATGGGCTTGGACAAAATATAAAGATAAGAGCATGCCTGGGCAAAATATAAAAATAACAGCACGTAGTGGCATTGAAGGCAAGCTGTACATTGCTATGGTGTGAGTAAAACTCATTGTCTCTTCAGGTCAGCTTGACCCAGGCATATGTATCAAGCAGTGTTGGGAAGAAATGGAATAAGTAGTGGAAAAGTACCTCATACATAAACTTGTTTTTCTTTTTTCTGTTACATTGCTGAAAACTTGTTATGCTGTCTTATGATTGGCTTATACTGAAATGTTGGTATTTTTCAAGATAAGAAGTGCAAAATCTAGCTTATAAAAAGCTGCAGTAAATTGTAATCAGAGAACTTCTCCATTGTAGAAGTCCCACATGCATGTGTGTTTGATCAAATAAAGCGACGTTAAGACAAAACCCAGTGGTGTGGTTTTTGCCCCGTGACGACGGGAGTGGTTGCTCAGGTAATACTTACAGTGAGAGAATTTGTGATCACAGAGGTCAGATGAGGCTCTATTTCACAAAAGTGGGAAAAGGAAGGAGTTAGGAAATTACAGACCTGTCAGCCTGACTTTGGTAGTGAGCAAAGTTATGGAAATACTACTGAAGGAAAGGATAGTGGAATACCTTGTAACCAGTGGATTACACGATCCAAGGCAACATGATTTCATGGGGGCAGGTCTTGCAAGACAAATCTAATCATGTTCTTTAACTGGGTGACCAGGGTAGTGGATCAGTGAGGAGCGGTAAATGTGGTCAACCTGGATTTCAGTAATGCCTTCAACACCATTCTTCATAGAAGACTGGTGAACAAGCTAGCATATCTGGGAGTGGTTCAGAAAGTTATAAACTGAGTAAGAAGTTGGCTAAGCTACAGGAGTCAGAGTGAGGTGGTAAATGGTGTCCACTCTGGAGAAGGCAAGGTGACCAACCAGGTGCCTCAAAGCTCAGTACTAGGCCCAGTCCTCTTCAATTTCTTTATTAGTGACATTGCATTAGTGCTAGAAGGGAAAGCTTTCCTCTTCATGGATGACACACACATTTGCAACAGGGTAGACACACCGGGGGGCATTGGAAAAAATGAAGGATGATTTGAAAAGTTGGAAGAATGGTCATGGGTTTGGCAGCTGGGATTCAATGCAAAAAAGTGAGAAATCATGCACATGCGGCACAGCAACCCAGGGCTACATATCAATTGGGAGGGGACACACTGGCAACCACCAAACAGGATAGGGGCCTGGGAGCAGTCATTTCTGAGGATGTGATGGTAGCCAAGCAGTGTGATAATGCAGTGGGAAAGGCTAGCAGGAGGCTCAGCTGTATTGGGAGGGGTATCACCCATAGGAAGAAGGAGGTAATTTTACCCCTGTACATATCACTGGTAAGACCCCACCTCCAGTTCTGGAGGCCCCACCTCTGGAAGGCCATTGATAAGGTGGCAGCAGTAAAAAAGAGGGCTCCAAAATGGTGCAGGGCCTGTATCAAAAGCGCTATGAGGAAAGACTCAAGGAACTGAATATGTACTCTCTGGAGGAGAGGAGAGGAGAGGAGAGAGAGAGAGGAGGAGGGAGAGGAGAGGAGAGGAGAGGCGGAGAGGAAAGGGCGGGGATATGATAGAAACTTTCAAATACCTATCAGGTATTTTGAGGTACAGAAAAGTAGCATTTTTCATAGAAAAAGAAGCTAAAGGACAAGGGGTCAAACTATGAATTTGGGAGGGAGGGATGATCAGAGGAAATGTAAAGATATACTTCTTCACTGAGAGGCTGGTGGACCCCTGAATCAGCAATCCAGTGATGGTGATGGGTGCCAAAATTGTGATGGGATTCAACCATGCATAGAACAGATACAAGGGGACCTTAGTAGTAAGTCAAGGGAAGGAGATGACCAGAGATTGAGTAGGGTCTGTGGTGGCACAGTAGGGAGGGAAAACTGGACAGACTGGGTGGGCCAAGAAGTCTTGTCTGCTGAAAACTTCTCTGTTACCATGTTCTATATGACCATTCGCTGGAGAAAGTGAAGTGAAACTTCTGTAGACTTGTGGACAGTTTGGCAGAAGACGTAGCCTCCATGGCCTTTTCTGAAGTCCTCACTATGTGGGGCATGAACTGAGAGGGGAGGCAGAATAGGATAAGGGATGCTGAAATGGAAGAGATTAGCAGATGTCTTAAGGGTTGGTGTCAGGATATGGGGAAACATTTTGTATGGGACTGGGGGGGACTTCTGCGACAGGAAATTCTTTATCGTTGTTGGATTTCACCTGGCAAGAGAGGGGGCCAATGTGCTGGGGCAGATGTTTGACATCTATATCAAACATGTAAACTGACTGCAGGGGAAGCCTGTGTCTAGGTCTAGATTTTATTGTTATTTACTAATTGATTTTAACTCCTGATCGTATTGACCATGTTATTTATTTGTAAAATGTATTATTTATAGTATGTCCTTGTACTATCTTGTAAGGCACCCAGAGCCTCTGGGATTGGGCACCATATATAAATAAATGTTTACGTACTTACTAGGTGAATTATGATTAATGCTGAGCAGAAGGGATTCTAGACTGTACTCCCTCACATCCAGGGGACTTTAGCAGCAAACAGGGTACAAAGAGAGCAATAGTGTTTACAGGACTATGGGAATGGGCAGTAGTGAGGGGGAAAACAAAAGGCAAAAGTTCCGACATGGGGGAGAAAAGACACAGAAAACAAGGAAATCTTAGAGGCATTTATGGTATGTTTAAGAATGGTAACAGTGAACAGCAGGTTTAAAGAGATCATTATGGTAGAATGGGAGAATTATCTACAGGAAAACAGGGAGACACGGAGGCCAATAGGGAGGCAAAAGCAGAAACACAGCTCTGTATCGTTTAGGGGGTCATGAATAGAGAAACATTTTTCAGATATATTAGTGAAAAAAGGTGGCAGAATTTTTAGGCTAGTTGAGGGGGCAGGGTGATAGAGGAGGTATAAATATTCAAGTAATAAACATCAATCCAAATGGTTGAATAAGATTATTAAAGGGTTAATAAAAAATAAAAAAAGTATAGGAATTTTCTTAAAAAATAAAACTGAATCTGCTTGGAAGACTTATTTGGCCTCGCAGAAAAAAATGTAAAAACAAAATTTGAAAAGCTAAAAAGGGTTGGGAGTATTGTCTTGCTGCTACCTCAAATAAGGATAACAGCAAATTGTTTTATGCTTATATAAATTCACTGAAGAAACCGATTAGTAAAGTGGGACCATTAGTGGGACCAGTACTGCATGATGGGGAATTTGTACATGACCCTGAAAATGTGGTCAATTTATTTATTAAAAAATTCAGTGAGATTTATGGGCCAGTCCATAGTTGTTCCCCTTTTGTGGCAGATTCTACTGATATGAACAGCTCCTTTTCAGTTGAACAAATTAATATTATTTTAAAAAAGCAAAAGGGAAAAACTACCCCAGGTCCAGACACAACATCAAGATATCTGTTGTACTTTATTATCTGATGTTCTTGTATACCCTCTAAAATTCCTATTTCAGGGATGTATAAAACTAAACTTTGTGCCCTCATACTGGAAACTAGCCCATGGTATTCCCATCCACAAAAAAGGGTCAAAACATGAATGGCGCAATTACAGACCAATTAGCCTTACATCCTCTGTCTAAAAGGTCCTAGAAAGCCTAGTCAAAGAAAAAATTACAGCCCAACTAAATAAAATCTATTTAGAACAACATGGGTTTAGGAAAGGGAGAAGCAGTTTAACAAACCTATTATATTTTTATGAACATATTAGTTGTCTGCTAGACAAACAAATTGCCAGTGATGTTGTTTTTTTTTTACTTTTACAAGGCGTATGTTGTGATGCCACATTGGGCTTTATTGGAAAAACTAATCAAATATAAAATCCCTAAGGATACAGTCAAATTGATTGCAAACTGGGTGTCAGGCAGATCACCAAGGGTGTTGATAAATGATCACCTTTCTGAAGTGGTGGAGGTGACTAGTGGTGTGCCACAGGGCTTAGTGTTGGGCCCATCATTTTTTCAGATTTGTGTTGCTGACATGATTTCAAACATAATGTCCCATTCTACAAAATTTGCAGATGATATTAAATTAAGTGGTCCTTGTACTTCATTTGGAGACAGAGAACAAATCCAAAATGATCTTGACAGAATTTGTGCTTGGGTAAACACCTGAGGGATTAAGTTAAATGGTTGTAAATGTAAGGTAATGAATTTAGGTCTTCACAGTCCTAGAGCTTCATACTTTCTATGTGGTAATCAACTTTGCACCACGGAAAATGAAAAGGATCGAGTAATATTTATATCAAACAATCTTAGCAACACCCATCAGATAAAGAAAGTACTTGGCAAGAGCAACAGAGGCATTTGGTCCATTAGGAACAATGTTAAGTCGAGAGATTCAGGGATTTTGGTGCCCTTGTGTCGTTCTTATGTTAGGCCTCAGCTAGAGTATGCATCCCAATTAGGGTGCCTATATAAAAAGTCCAGCTGTGAAAAACTTGGAAAAAATACAGCAAAGATACACTAAACTCATTTCTTGGTTTCATGATATACCATATAACAAAAGACTAGATTTATTACACCTTATCCCATTAGAGACAAGAAATATTAGGGGTGATCTGCTACCATTTTTTGATATACAGTAGTAAATTACCCATTGTTGGTGTCTGAGTTGGGTCTTGAATTCAAGGATAACCCCAGAGACACCAGAGGGCATCCACTTCAAATTATAGGAAAACAATTTACCACACAAAGGCGTAAATATTTCTATATGACTACGGTGGCAAATCCATGGAATCATTTGCCCCTCAATGTGGTTATTAGCAAAACTGCGACTGAATTTAAAACCTTTTTGAATAATTACATTCCTGGTGGGGGACTGGTGAAATATTATTATACATAAATGTACAGGATCTGTAGGGGCAGTCATGCCTTCTTGTTACTTGCCCATCCTTGGTATGGTCCTTAGTAAGGGGGAATCATAAAGTAACTATCTTGAAAATCTGAAGTCACAATTTAAAACAAATATATCATTATCAAGAAACATTTTGTGTTGTGTCAGCCTTTACCTTGGCATGTAGTGTTTTGTGATCTCACGTAGACAAGCAGAGTTTGGGGGTGAACTCAGTGAGCCAACTGGATTAGCTGAGGCTGGGGGAACAGTGCTGTCATGTGACACCACTACCTAGTTTGGGAAGGAAAGGTGCAGGTGTTACCACACTGGCTCAAATATCATTTAGTGAAGCAAAATCTTCTCATCACACAAGCTCCTGAACGTCTGCACAAGTGGCTACCAGATGGCACTGCACTTCAGCTGACAGATGGGCTCTTTGCCCTGCATATCTGTATCTGCAGCCACATGGTAGCACAGGGCACAGAAGACCCTATTCTTCCACAGCCAAACAGACAGCCCCATAAATCCAGCCACCCCACCCACCCAACCTTGACCTTCCACTCAGCACTACCACTCCACAGCTTCTCATGCACACAGCCGCACTCACTTAGGATAGTCTTATGGCATAGACTCACTCTCCAATCAAAAAGACAAAAACACAATTTGACTCATAGCTTTATTTTTCAGTATCTGTACTCTAGATATTGGGACCTCACCTCATGAACAAGATAGATAAAGTTTTTCAGATCTGTCCCAAAAGTTGAATTTGACCTTTTGGGTGTGATGTGAAAAGTTTTGCCAACCAGGTTCATGAGATAGGCTCTAAAGAATACAATGCTGAAAATTTGGTAAAAATAATTATGGCAAAATGACCAAGTTATACATGAACATTAAAATATAGTTACTCATATCTTCTCTAATTTTCTGTAATTTACCTCCAAGCTTTTACCACCTCATAGGCATGACAGGTGTCACTTTACAGATCCTGGATGGGAGGTGTTTTCACACTTGTGGTATGAAATGGCATTTTAGCCAGTATTCTATAAATGTCACTTGTCATGTTTATAAATGGAGTCATTAAAAACTATCTTGAAAAATTGGGGTGAAAATTAAGAAAATAAATATTAAGAAACATCAATGTGAAGCACCAGCCTTTACGCCTGCAGTTAATGTTTTCTAACCCCATTCATGGCTAAGCTCAATGAGCCAGCTGGATGGGCCAAGGTTGGGGGATGGTGCTGTCATGGGACAACACTTCTCAACACGGAAAGGGAGGGTACAGGATTGCCCACATGGGCCCAAGTATCATCTAGTGAATAGAACTCTCTTCTTGGAACAGAGACCTGCACCAGTACACCTTTGGGGGTCAGTGGACCCTGTTCTTTGGATGAGAGATGGACTATTTGTCCTGTGCATCTGTATTTGTGGTCACATGGAAGCACAGGGCCCAAAGAGCCCTGCACTTCTTCAGCCCACCAGACATTGCCATAAATTCTTGACATCTGTTGTAGAAGCATAGACCATCAGTATATATCACAGACTACTACCCTGCTTTGTTTCTAGGCTGTAGCAAACAAACAGAATGCACAAATAGAAATGTCAGACTTTGACCAGCATCCTTTCTGTTTACTTCTTGCATAGTGTGGAACACTGAGGACTGCTACTTACAGTAATGTGGGATTTGAATGTAAATGTAAAATAAAAATAAACCAGACTAATCTTTGCTGGAAAGATGATTGTGTTTGTCAGCACAGCCCTCACAGGCTATATAAGACACATTCAATTCTATCCCCTTTAAAGTTAGAAAAATCATGGTTCTAAAATATGAGGTGTACTGATGAACACAGTCATTGTTTTCTGCAAAGATTAGTCTACTTTATTTCTTTTTTACCATTTACATTCAAATCCCACATTACTGCAAGTAGCAATCTTCAGCATTCCACCCTATGCAGGAAGTAAATAGAAAGGATGCTGGCCATAGTCTGACATCTCCATTTCTGCATTCTGTTTGTTTGCCACAGCCTGGAAACAAAATGGGGTAGTCATCTGTGATACAGTCTGTTCCACTTGTATGCCTTTCGGATGTATACATATTCCATTTGTATGCACACAAGTGTCAGGTCCCGATTTTTTTCTGTGTTCCCCTTAATATTTAATTTGGTTGTATGCACACACTTTTTCTCTTGTATGCCTATTTTTCAGTTTACCACACACTTGCCCTTGATGTTTACTTGCCCCATTTATTCATTGTCTGTACCTCTGACTGCTCATTATTACTTAATTAGCATTCATGAAGTGCTAATTGCTTTCTGCCATGCTATTAAAGCAGCTGACTGTGTGTTAACTTATCCCCATTGGACATGGAGAAGTCCAAGTACACCGTGTTGTCTCTTGAACAAAAGGTTCTTTTTATTTTGAAAAGAGCTTGCTGCTCAATACGGTGTAGACATCTTGTGTGTAAGGCAGAAGGAACAAATTCTGAATGACCGGGGAGCTGGCAACCCAAAAGACCACAAACAGAAATGCAATGGCCATGCCTCCTGGTACGCCTGCTGCCAACTTCAAGGCATATCTTGCCATAGACACAGATGAGTCTTCTACGGGGGAATTAACCATCGACTAGAGAGATATGGGTTCTGCTATGAAAAACAAGCATTTGTCAATGTCGAACGTTCGCTTGCAGGTATTTGCAGTGGTGTTTGGCACATATGGTGCTTTACCCTAATGCCCTGTGGGATTGCTGGTGTTTGCACTATAAATTTTCAGCATGACCTTTTTGTTACCCCCACCTCATAAAAGCATTTGAGACCTCTGCTTATGAACAGTCCCACTGTTATTTTGTTAATCTGTCCTGAGCGTTGATTTCCCACAGCGACCACACCATTGTGCTCCACGTGTGCAAAAACACAGTCAGGGCAGGATGTGAAAAATGACAGCTGTAGCATTCATAGGGAGGTGTGAAGGGATGGCAATGTTGAACATCTGGAGTGAAAATACAACAATTTCTCGAACTTACGAGCTTACATGGAAACTGTGCAATGAACGCTCATGACACAGTCATTTTGTGGACTTTTGTCACCAAATTTTCAACATAGGCATTGTGGGACCTCTGCTCATGAACAGTGTCACTGTGATTTTCATAATCTGTCCTGAGCATTGATTTCTCACTGTGACCACATCGTTGTGCGCTGGATGTGCAAAAACACATTTCAGCCAGGATGTGAAAAATTTCAGCAGTACTGTTCATAAGGAGGTGTGAAAAAATGCCAGTGTTGAAAATCTGGAGTGAAAATATTTCAAATTCTTGAAGTTATGAGTGTGCGTGGAAACTGCACAACGCACTCTCGTAACACAGTCATTTTTTGACATTTTTTCACCAAATTTGCAACATAGGATTTTGGGAGCCCACCTTATTAACAGTGACACTGTTGTTTAGTTAATCAATCCCAAAAGGTGATTTTGTGCAGTGACCATGAAATCACCTTTGGGGACCGAATAACTCACATGACAGTAATTGAATTCATGAGGTGGTGTCCCAAGAACCCCCTGTTGAAAATGTGGTGCCAACATTTGCAAAAATGCCTGAGATAGCCATCTAAGTTGGAAAAAAAAAACATTTATGCCATTATACAGCTTACCGTCATTTCTTCAGTTTGCATTCGGCTTTCAAGAGTGCAGACGTTTTCCCACTCCACTGAAGATCATTGCGCCAGGCTCTGGAGGTAAGTATGGGGTGAGGGGGAGGTGGGGTATGCAGAGGGTGGGTGTGGGTTTGGGAAGGGGGCACAAGACACAGCGAGGGATGGTTTTCTGTTTTCACAGGTTTTAAAAAAACAAACGATGTTGAGGGACAGTTTTCCCATTTACAGGGACCATGGGCATGCTGGGGTGGGCTCCCAGCATGTCACCTGGGTGTTTGTTGGGGGGGACTGGAGACAATGGGGACTGTGTACTCCATCTGCACATACAATGTGCTTGGTGGGGGCAATAACAAGGGAGCAGGGTAGACGGCAGCAGAGGGAGGAAGTGGGAGGGATTTTATTAGCAGCCAGAGGGAAAAGGGTGACGTCAATATGCTAAATACACACACGTTACGACCGCTAATTGCAGTGGTGCTTTTCTTTTAACTGAAGACCACTGCAGCCAAACTGCTGTCATAGACAGCTCATGCATCCATTTGTGCAGTAGGGTTGCATACGTTACACTGAGCACTGCATTGGACAGGAGGGTGCACACCTTCAAAAAGTCGTACTGTCCCAAAACGTTCCTTGCACATGCATGTAAGCGAATGCAAAAATAAACAAGCATTTGTCAATGCTGAATGTTGCTTGCTTCTATGTGCTGTTTAGGTATTTGGAAGTCATTGCAGTGCAAATATTGAAAATTCGCGAACTTACGAGCGTGCGTAGGAACTGCGCAATGCACGCTCATAAAACAGTCATTTTTAGGAATTTTTTCACCAAATTTTCAACATAGCCATTTTAAGACCTCTGCTCATGAACAGTGTCACTGTGATTTTCTTAGTGTGTCCCATACATTGAGTTCGCACACCGACTGCGCCATTGTGCTCTACATGGGCGGAAACACGATTTGGGCAGGATGTGAAAAATGACAGCTGTACTGCTCTTAAGGAGGTGTGGTAAAATGGCAATGTTGAAAATCTGGAGTGGAAATATTGAAAATTCGCAAACCTACGAGCGTGCATGGGAACTGCGCAACGCACGTTCATAAAACAGTAATTTTTAGGAATTTTTTCACCAAGTTTTCAACATAGCCATTTTAAAACCTCTGCTAATGAACAGTGTCACTGTGATTTTCATAATGTATCCCATACATTGATTTCGCACACCGACTGCGCCATTGTGCGCTACATGGGCGGAAACACGTTTTGGAAAAGATGTGAAAAATGACAGCTACACTGCTCATAAGGAGGTGTGGTAAAATGGCAATGTTGAAAATCTGGAGTGAAAATATTGTAAATTCACAAATTTACGAGTCTGCATAGGAACTGCGCAATGCACACTCGTAAAACAGTCATTTTTAGGAATTTTTTCACCAAATTTTCCACACAACCATTTTAAGACCTCTGCTCATGAACAGTGTCACTGTGATTTTCTTAATGTGTCCCATACATTGAGTTCACACACCGACTGCGCCATTGTGCGCTACATGGACGGAAACATGTTTTGGGCAGGATGTGAAAAATGACAGCTGTAATGCTCATGAGGAGGTGTGGTAAAATGGCAATGTTGAAAATCTGGAGTGAAAATATTGAACATTCGTAAACTTTCAAGTGTGCGTAGGAAATGCGCAACGCACACTCGTAAAACAGTCATTTTTAGGAATTTTTTCACCAAATTTTTAACATTTCCATTTTAAGACCTCTGCTCATGAACAGTGTCACTGTGATTTTCTTAATGTGTCCCATACATTGATTGTGCACACTGACTGCGCCATTGTGCGCTACATGGGTGGAAACACATTTTGGGTGAGATGTGAAAAATGACAGCTGTACTACTCATAAGAAGGTGTGGTAAAATGGCAATGTTGAAAATCTGGAGTGAAAATATTGAAAATTTCCGAACTTACGAGCCTGCGTAGGAACTGTGCAATGCACACTTGTAAAACCGTCATTTTTAGGAATTTTTCCACCAAATTTTCAAAATAGGCTTTTTGAGAGCCCACCTTATGAATGCTGGCAGTGTTGTTTCATTAATCGGGCCCGAAAGGTGATTTTGTGCAGTGACTGCGAAATCACCCTTCAGGCCCGAATAATGCCATGACAGTGACATCATTCATGAGAAGAGGTCCCAAAAACCCCATGTTGAAAATTTGGTGCAAAAATTCCAAAAAATGCCTGAGATATGCAACAAAGTTGAAAAAACACCATCTAGCCCAGTATACAGCTTACTGGCATTTCCTCAGTTCACGGTCGGCTTTGAAGAGTGCAGACCTGTTCCCGGTCCAGCGATGATCATCGCGCCGAGCTCCGGAGGTAAGTATGGGAAGGGGGGTGTAGGGAGGCAGGGTGCACAGTGGTTGGGTGCGGGTTGTGGGAGGGGTTCAGGGAGAAGCGCCGTGGGACCGTTTTTTATTTCTAGATAAAAAAAGACAACGTCGGGACATTTGCCATGCTGAGGTGGGCTCCCAGCATGGCACAAAGCTTGGGGGTGTTTGGGGAAGTGGAGCCGACGGAGGATTGGGCACCCCTTCATCAGATGACAGGGACATTTGCCATGCTGGGGTGGGCTCCCAGCATATCCTGCAAAGCTTTGGGGGGCCTTTGGGGGCGTGGAACTGGCAGAAGTTTGGCACCCCGCCGGCAGAGGACGCAAGACGTTTGCCATGCTGGGGTGGGCTCCCAGCGTGGCACCAAAGCTTTGGGGTGTGAGGCTTCACTAGCGTTGGGTATGACAGCGGTGGTTTTCTTTGAAGAGAAGACCACCGCTGTCATACACAGCTCCCACATCTATTGGTGCAGGACCACCACGCCTGCTCAATGGAGCAGTGGATTGAACAGGAGAGGCACACCTCCAAAGTGTGCTACTCTCCCTAAATGTTCCTTGCACATGCGAGCAAGCGAATGTAAAAAGACTGTATGTGGAGACCAAAGAAACAAGAGCCACAGTACAGTATACAGTTTTAAATGTTTTTTTACTATTTTTAATGTTTTCTTAAAAGGGACCTTTTTTAAAAGTAACTGTGTACATTTTAATTAAAACATTTCACTACAAGATACTACTGGCTAGTTTATTACATTTTCAAAGCATATAGTGTAAACATCAGTGGTAGGAGTTACCTGATGTATGTGAGCTACGGTTTTACGTTATTTCAGATGTATGCATTTTCGGATGTATGCACAAGGATTGTGTTCCCTGACCTTGTGCATACATCCAAAATTGACTGTATGTACTGATGGTCTATGCCTCTTGTATGAAAATGAGCAGCTCTGTTTATAGTGATTTTAAACTGCTAAATTATTTATTTATTTTTTTTTTGGCACTGACATTGGAGCTGGTAAATTCGAAATAATTCCACTCCTTACTAAATATGGGGTTAGGTCTGACTTATGTATGGCAGCAAACATTATAATAAGGTGTTATTAAAAGAAGTAGCTACTTATGAAATATTTTTATGTGTAATATTTGTGACCCCCTGTCTAAAAAAAATTGTTAACGGAACAAGATTGAAAATGTCTACGATGCTTGGAACATATTGATTATACATGGCCATGTGTTTTACAGTACAGAGATATTAACAGAAGTGACAATTCCAGCATCAGGTCATTGTCCCCCCTGACTTTTGACTTTTCACTGGTGTTTAGGGGTACCACCCCACCTCTCTGAAGGCTGTTCTCTCTGAAAGAAAGAAAACGGTCTCTCAATGTCTTTAGTTTTTAAACCTGTAAAAAAATAAAATGGTTCCTCACAAATTCCACCCAACCACCCCAACCTCTACTTGCAGCCAACACCCTGCACCCCTTAACACCACCCACATACATCACTAACCTGAAGAGGTCCTAGGGTAAAGATCCACTTTCTGATCGTAGACATGTCTTGCTACTGGAACTACTAACCACTATATGAGAAACTTTGATAAGTGAACTTCAGTGTATTTGAATGTGATTTTCAGCTCTGGTGCATAAGTTTGCCATTTCTGCAAATGTTTGCACCACATTTTCAACATGGCCTTTTTGAGACCACAACTCATAAACAGTGTTAGTGGAATAACTTAAATCCTGTCCAAAAAGAAAGTTTCTCGGTAAAGTGCTGAAAACAATTTTCAGATAGTATTTGACAATTTTTACCACCCTTGTTCATGAAGTGGGGTCCTTTGATGGCTATGTTGAAAATCTGGGGGAAAATATGTAAAAAGAGTAAAGTTATATGCATACCTTGTAATATTGCTATGCTTGCTGATATCTTTGGCAATTTTAAATATTTTGACCCCAACTTTTCAACATAACTATCTCTTTACACCATCTCATAAACATGACAGCTGTAATTTATCAAATACTGACCAAACTGTGCTTTCGCACATGTGGTACGCAGTGGCAATGCAGTGGCGTGGAATCACATTTTGTCAGAAATTTCAAAATTTGCATTACCAAGTTCATGAGGTGGGTTAATAAGAAGGCTATGCTGAACAGTTCATTCCTGTTTTGAAAGAAATGTAAGGGGTGTGGTTTTAGAATTGGAAATGCTAAAGCCACATTTCCCTGCTTTTGTCACTTTAGCCTGAAACCTAAACATTGCTTTAACACAGTGTTTACAAATAATATAATATATAATTATGGAATACATGCACAGTACATATAATCTACATCAGAAAATTGCATATCTGTAAAGGGGGAAGTTGCAAAGAGTAATGTTAATGTAGTGAACATGTCTGTGTAAGGAGAAAACTTTCTCCTATGTGTAGGATGAGCCATTCATTAAGTTGTTATTGCACTCAGAAATAATAGACCAGATGCAATTTCTCAGAAACACATTAAGTGTTATATTGTAACAACTAATCACAAAGCAGGCCGTTCTTTTCCCATTTCATAAAAACGCAAAACTCAGCAAATTGGGGTTTGTACTGTATTGTCAACAAAACCAAATACAAAATGTTTGACTCCACAAACCTTCACTTTATTCATTTGATTTAGCACATATTTTCCATTCCATGTATACTCACCAAAGGACTCTCATTAGTTTAATCTGGTACTAATAAGAAAAACATTTTTTTCTGATTCCCATTGCTAAGTATAGTAAAAGACTCATGCAGCAGAATATCAGTAAAGCTACAACTAGACAGGTTTTTCTAAATGGAAGACGAATACATGAATGACAGCTCTTTGCACCAAACATTATCTTTTGTTCCTTTTCTGAGAGAGCAATTTCTTTCTTATGTCTAATAGCACATACCATTTGCACCATGTACTGTTGCAGATTCAATCATATTATGTTTAATTGTACTTCTGCATAAAAGAGGGGCATATTAAATAACATCTTCCACAGCATGTAATGTATCCTGACTAATAAAAATGCTCTGTGATAGTTTCTCCAAGACTTATTTATGCAGCAACAGCACTATAAGAGAATAACATTTGCTACACTGGAAAACAGATTATGAAGATTTTTGCTTATAAGGTTTGCCATTATTCTGCATCATATTATCTGTATTAAAAAACAGATACTGACTATTTGGAAAACAATATCTTCAGTTCTTTTAAGTGGGGAAGGGTGGGTTGGCCCCTATGAAATGACCAAGGAGTAGCATTGCTTTGGACTATAATCTCCTACATCTAAAGGAAGGTTGCAACTGTGGGAGCCCCAATCATAAATATGGAGGACTAAAGGGATACAATTTGAAAATGAATGCTAGGGAATGACACCATAAGATGGATAAAATGGAGACAATTTTAGATACTGAACTTCAGAGGAAACTTACGATCTGTCATTAGAGATGTGTGAAGCTGGCAAACTTCCCTCTGCAGAATAATCCATGTTTCTAAAATTTATGAAGTATGAAGTGCTGACTTTGTGATGTGTTTAGCAGGTGAAGTGGCACTTTTATAAGGATAAGTTATGCAACCTTGCTGGCAAAGTTGCAGCTTCACCTTAACTTGGATGGACTTCACATTAAAAACTACAATTTCCCCAGGAAAACTCAGTGCAAAGTGTCAAGGTGGTGAAGTGGGCAACTCGTGAAGATATTTGCAAAGGTGAATTTCCCAACTTCACTGGAATCTCACCAGTGAAGTATAACTTTACAGCATCTCTACCTATCAACTACATTTTTTTATATATATTTATTAATTTGGGCATATTTGAAGTCTGCTTCATAAATCCATTGTGTTGTTTTATATTTTTGTTTTGAAATGTCCCTTTTACCCCTTGTAAAGGCTTCCCTTTCATTGGATCCTTTTTCCCCACCCAATATTTATTTATTGTTGTTAATTACTTAGCAATCCTGGAACCCAGTGTGATCAGTTAAGCCAAATTCAGCAATGAAGCTTTCCATTCAGGGCTTCCAGTCCTCTGATGTCACATGATTCTGGATCTGCTAAGTAATTCAGAAAATGAATACTGGTCAAGAGCAAGACTGCATCAATAAGGGACACTAAAGAAACAAATTGGAGATTATTTCTAAACAAACACTCTAAATGATACATGATAACCAAGTAAAGCCTGCTAGGCACAACTGCCTGTTTTCAGAGGTGACCCAGGAGCTTTAGAATGGTTATATGACATGCTCAGAGTCATAGTATGCAAGTGGAGGTTTGTGGAATCCTTCCCAGGTCTGCTGAACCAAGTTCATTCAAAGCTCATTACTCTAACCTCTTGGCTATACTGCCAGCCAAAGTCTTTTGTTTCGTTAACTAGGTAGGTACACTAGACAAATGAATGCCCATTTTCTGGTATGACCTGGGGAGAACACTTGTAGGCCATGGACAGTAACTGAGATAAATTACAAGGCCAATATTCCTAAAGGCAAGATCAATCATGAAAAACAATTACAAGAGATACATTAAATACAGTTACATTAACAATAGGTGCAATATAGGAAGACACAGGTTGCAACTTGGATACATGAAGGCAGAATAGAACAAGGCTAATAAGTACGGTAGAGCAGGAGAATAAAAGAAGCACCCCAGTTTAGCAAGCATCTACCACATGTATGTGTTGGCAGGATTCAAAGAAGGATGCAACTGAGACTGCAGTAGAAACACATCTTATCTGCTGTAGTGGTCCTATCAAAGACACTCCCTGTGAACAGTGTAAACCAGCATAACAGGTAGTACCTCAAAGACAGGAAAGGTACCGTAAAAGGAAAACACATTTTTTCCACCAGTCCATGGGGTGAAAATTTATAGCTTATCCCATAGGGGATGAGCCCATTGATTAGTTTGTTTTTGACAACCAACCTTTTAATAATTGAATGACTGCATAGGGAGGTGCTGGGCAACTGAAAAGGCGATGAGTCAAGAAGAAAAGGGACTGCTGTAGATTTCATGCTGTTACTACAAAATGAAGGAACTGTGAGAGGCAGCGTGAACAAGAATGAAAAGCTGAAAGACTCATGAGCCATTAAACTATAGAGATTGATAAGTACCTGTTACATTTTTTAGTTATTTTTATTTTTAGTTTGACAGTAGAAATTGTAGTTTTTTTATGTCTTTAAGTGATAATGCTCAAATAAAGGCTTAGTATTTTTGAACCTTCAAAAGGGTCCTCTATTGAGTGCTCCTAGAAGTGCTTATTCCAACAATACAACAACACAAAACAGTTTCTGTATTTTACTGTATTTACTGTGCCCAAGATAGCCCAATTGTAAAAACATCTTATTTCTGCTAATGTGTGGCTTGGAGTATTGGCAGGTTAAGTGACTCGATCAAGGACACAGAGTAAGTATTTAGCTTTGCTGAGGTTTCAAACTGTGATGTTTCAGTTTCCAAGCTGGTGCTCTAACCAGTAGAACACACTGCCTCTAGTAGTCATATAAAATGGTGCCAGCTTTAACAAATTCACAGCAGGTCCTTGAATGGGCTCCTTGGCTGCCTGTGGCTCTGGCTGTGATCCCTGCCAGCCACACCTGCTCCCTGCATCAGCCTGCTGGTCTGCCAAGCAAAAAATCATCAAGCCCTTGAACAGGCTCCTCGGCTCCCGGTGGCTCCGGCTGTGATCTCTGCCAGCCAAGCCCACTTCGTCCCTTGGCCTGCCAGTCCTCCAAGCAAAAAAAGCAGCAAGCCCCTGAACAGGCTCCTCAGCTGCCCATGGCTCTGGCTGTGATCACTTCCAGCAAATAGGCTGTTAGTTAAATAGGATCTGCAGCTTATCCTCTAGGTAGGGAAATGGGCAGACTAGGTGGGCCAAGTGGTCCTTGTCTGCTGTCAAAGTCTATGTTTCTGTGTTTCTATTTTTCAACCACTCCCTCCCTTGGCCAGCCACTCCTCCAAGCAAAAATACAACAAGCTCCTGAATGAGCTCGTTGGCTGCCCACAGCTCTGGCTGTGATCCCTTCCCATTGCACCCACTCCATCCTTCAGCCCGCCAGTCCTCCAAGCAAAAATGCAGCAAGCCCCTGAATGTGGTCTTTGGCTACCTGGGCTCTGGCTTTGATCCCTGTCAGCCACACCCGCTCCCTCCCTTGGTCCACCGGTCCTCCAACCAAAATGTCAGCAAGCCCCTGAATGGGCTCCTTGGCTGCCCACAGCTCTGGCTGTGATCCCTGCTGGCCATGCCCACTCCCTCCCTTGGCCCCGCTGGTCCTCCAAGCAAAAAATCAGGTACGGAGATAGTTTTCAGGACTCAGTCTTGCATGCTCCTATTTTGATTGGAATACGATCAGAGCTCCTTTCCAGCGATTGAACTGGCTCCCAGCAGACTGTGCCCAATTGGCCACCCTCCTCCAGGCTCCTTTTTTAAACTGTTGCCTAATTTCAGCTCATTTCATTAATTGATTTTACTAAGTTCTTGTGTTAAATTTTCTCCTGCCCTCCCACCCTGCCCGACACTCTTTAAATCCCCTTTCTACACTAGAAGCACTGCCCACTTATCTCCCCAACTCTGGAGCACTCCCACTCTTACAGGGACCAGCGCTTGAATTCTCATCTCTCTCCACTCCCACTCTTAAACGGGCCAGTGCCTGACTTCTCACCTCTCTCCATATAACTCAGTCACTTAAGTGTTTACCAGGTACTTGTTTCATTTTCGTGACTACTAAATACTGCTTCTTAGACTCCCAAGTGAATTGATATTATACATCTGACAACAAACTAGTATAAGGCTTTCATTGCCCTATCAGTCTACTATGCCTCCCAAAATACTGTCTGCAGCATACTTGTTCACTGTAATATTATTATGCACGCTGTCAACCTCTTCTGCCATATACCATTATTATAACACTCAGGAACTGCTTAGTGTCAGCTCCCTAATTAACCCCTACTACAATCCCTCCAGTCTCCCTGCCTCAGGGACCATGTGCTCTGATGTCAACACTAGGCAACTCCTGGTGATGGTGCACCAAAAAATAGGCATTTACCCTATCCCTCCACTCCAGCTGAACATATTCATAGTCACAGTGGATGAGAATAAAAAGAAATTAAGCACCTACCACAAATCCCAGGTGTTAAAATGTCTAAAACTACATGTGATAAGGTTAGCCTTGTTACTACTAATGCTCTTTGGAAACATTCACCCTAACCCTGGTCCGGCACCTGGAGCAAGTATATCAATCTCAATAAAGACTGGGGTAATACCAGATACATCAGTTAACATTTTCAGCCTTTTGGCCAAATATGATGAACTGCAGGCTTGGGTTATATTCCACAAGCCCAGTGCCCTTCCTTTTGTTGAAATCTTGCTTACCCCGAGAACCCTCAACTGAGCTATCCAGCTGGAGGGCTACACATCATTCAGGCTGGACAGAGTTGGCAAATGTGGAGAAGGCTGTGTCATATATGTTAAAGACCCCCTCCAGGACACAGCACTCCCATCCCATCTACTGTGAGTAGCTCCCAACTGTTTGCAGTGCAGCTGCAACTCAGTGCACAGGGAAAGTGCCTCCCCCTTGCATCAGTATACATTCCCCTAAAATGCCAGGCAATCAGATTCAAACTAGCCTTTAACTACTTATCTACCCTCTGTAATACCTCTAAAATTCTAATGTTAGGAGACTCCAATATCAATTGTTTATCACCTGAGGTGGCACAGTACAGGGATTCCATCTCAGCCATTGACATGGCCCAGTTTATGCAGGCTCTAACATGGGTAAACTATTGCACTGGGAAAAGTACTCTTATAGACTGGGCTTTAACAAACAGGCCAGAAAGAATATCCAGAACTACTGTGCTTCCGGACACCATCAGAGACCACTCACCAGTCTTATGTACCTGGACCAATAAGACACCAAAAACACCACCAAAAATCATCACTTCGTGAGTATTAAAAAATGGACAACTTTTCTCCCTCAGAACCCACCTGAGACTACAAGACTGGTCAGCTGCATATGCTGCCAAAGATTTTGATGCTGCACTAGAGTATTTTATCAATATTTTTAATGTGTCCTGTAGCATTTATGCCCCCTACAAGAAGAGAAAAAATAAAGGGTCCAGCAAAACATGGGTAACACCACAGCTCCTCAATCTCATGCAGGCTAGGAATAATCTGTGGCACACAGCTAAGAGCACAGGGCCCCTCATCAACCTCCAAAATTAAAAGGCTGCACAGAATAAATGTACTAGTGCTATCCGTCAAGCTAAGCAGTCTCACTTTCATTACGAATTAAACAAGTCCTGCGGTGACAGCTGTAGATTTTGGGAAAACATCAAATCCATTGCAAGAAATTTTAGTAAGTTACCTTCCACACTGATCAATACTAATGGAGTAATCTCCCAAGACCCAAGAACCATCGCCAATGCTTTCAGTAGGGCCTTCACTGACCTAAATGGTGTGACTCCCTCAGACTTTCTTGTATCCCAGCAAGGTGCTAACCCTAATAGTAATCCAACCCCATCAGCTAGTACAGTTCCACCCTTCTACCTCAAGACTATCACTACAGCTGAGACCAAAGAATACCTAGCACAAGTACTTGGCAAAACAAGAATCAGTGGTGATTGCTTGACCTCAAGCTTCTCACACTTACCTTGTATGTTCTGCTTTCCCCTCTAACCAAGATCTTCAGTCTCTAGCTCATTACTGGTAAATTCAGCCAAGTCTGTAAAGTGGTAATGGTCACTCCAGTATTTAAAAGTGGAGATATAACTAGTATAGCCAACTACTGGCCTATCTCAATCCTCCCCCCTCTTTCGAAAGCCCTAGAGTGGATAGTTTATGACCAGATAATAGACTGTCTAGATAAATATAACCTTCCATGTCTGCAGCAACATGGCTTCAGGACAGTGAACAGTAGAACCACGGCCTTGGTTGAGTTTACTGGCTTTATTCATGAAGCACTAGACAAGGGGCTCTTGGAGGGGGCTACCTATATTGTCCTCACTAAGGCCTTCTACATGGTTAATCATGAATTGCTTCTCAGCCAGTTGTCCAATATAGAGATATCCGTTAACTCTGTTAGCTGGTTCCAGAGTTAACTCTCCAATAGAACACAGCAGGTCAAGATAAATGGTATTCTATCTGACCATTACAACATCACCACAGGGGTGCCTCAAAGCTCTATATTAGGCCCCCTGCTATTCAGCCTATTTCTAAATAATCTCCCCAAAGTATGCCAGTACAAGATTCTTCTCTATGCAGATGATGCTGTACTCTACACCTGTCACCAAGCACCTGAATCATTAGAAGAAATGATGCAGGTGGATTTCTGTGCAGTGGAGGACTGGTTCCTCAAGTCCAAGCTCCTGCTTAATTGCAAAAAAAAAAAAAAAAAACTACATTGTTTGCTTCCTACCAAAGCCATCATAAGTCCTATCCCATCAAAATTCTCAACAATAAGAATTAGGTATTTGATGTGGTACCCAACTTCAAATACCTCTGGGTCATTCTTGACAGCTCCCTCTCATTTGGTCTGCACATTGACCATGTTGCCAAGGCAGTAAGTGCCAAAACAGGCCAGCTTTACCGGTACAGGTACTGTCTCACAGAGACTGCAATTAAACTTGCTGTTAATAGCTTGATACTGTCAGTCACCGATTATGGCCTAGTTGTCTATGGGGTCGGCACTGATACTACCCTTAAGCGGGTTAAGTTTGCCTTAAACAAAGTCTGCAGACTTGTTTTGGGTGCTCACCGAATAACACACTTGTGAGCTCTACTCGGATACAGATTGGCTTAATCTGAACAGCAGGATACAATATCAGGTTCGCCTGCTGGCAAAAAAGTCTACCCTGGTCCTTATACCCCCTCACGTGCAGAGACCTCTAACCTACTCATCCATCCCAAGACAAACAAGAGGGTCCAGCAAAACTGTCTTTCAAATGCCATTCGGACGTACAACGCAAGGGCAGAGATCCTTTGAGTACAGAACCCCTCTGCGACTTAATTCTGTCAGTGCTGACCTGGTTTTTGAACCAAAAATCAGCCCTTTTAAATCCAGACTGAAAGCACATCTGATCATGCTCAGTACATGTAATTGTAACTAACAAACCTAATTTACCTGGTACATGCCCTTCTCTGCCTCTAAATATGCACTTACCCAGTCTCTCCCCCCCAACTGCATCTCAGTACTCCTCTCACTTAAGATTATGAAATTGCCTTGCTCATTATGCCACCATCCTAGTAGATATATGCCCTTTTCTGCCTCTTACTCTGCACTAATTGCTTACTCCCCCCCCCATGGCATCTCAGTGCTCCTCTTTAGGTAAGAACTTGCTTAGATTATTACCTCACCCTCTTCCCCCATGATCTTCCCTATCCTAAAATTCAAACTACTTTTTCCCCATGCCCTTCCCTACCCCAAAATTCATACTACTAAACCCTCAGGCTGGCTCCACTCCAAACATCCTTCTCCCATGTCCTCTTCTATCTCACCCTAATTCCATCTTTCTCCCAACCTGAACCTACGCACCCACCAAAAGGCTTCTTTCTCTATCCTTCCCACTCAATGATAAAACCCCCTGGGTTGACCCCCCCCTCTTACTTCTGCCATCCTTCTCCTTTGCATCTTATTTCACCCAACTTCCCTTTCTGCACCCCTAGCTCCCCTCTGGCATGATGAATCCCCCAGCTGTCATCTGAACTGAGAATTTCCCCCTCCCAAGAGCAATTTCTCAGCACTTAGCAACTATTCTCTGTGTACAGAAACTCTTGAACCATGTAATCAGTGGGGAGTTGTATTTCCCTGCTTAAACTGCCTGCATTTCTTTTTGTTTATGTCTTGCTTTTTGTTTAGTGTTAATAAGGGTTGACTATTTTGAACTGCTGTACTTTGACCTGTTTGTTGTTGTAATTTGTCTGTACCTTTCTAACGTGGAACCTTTGTAAATGAGTTGTGAAACACAAACGTCTTAGTCTGAGGACTCAATAAATAAATAAATAATACTAAACTACTGTACATCAGTACTAATAGATACATCAAATGGAAGAGCACAACAATGATTTAGAATGGCACTAACAAACAAAAATTTAGCAAACCACATAGGCACACAAAAATCATTAAATTGGGATTAATTTGCATCACAAGCCTCTTTTTCCACATAGATTTGCTCTTCTGGTCTGCAATATGACTGCATACAGCCAAGGAAGTCAATACAGGACCTATAACACTATCCAGCTATGGATCTGTGGGGATGGGTCTTGATATTTATCACACCAGGGAAAAAATCAGTCAGGAGGTTTAACAACTCCTTGTTAAATCAACTAGGTTTTGTGGACCTAATTCAGAATTCCATTAAAAATTATCTTTCTCACAACCAAATAGGTGATACCCCACTGGGAGATAGGTGGGATGGAATGAATGCAACTTTGACAGGGGCCATCATCCCATATGCCTCAAAAAAGAAGAAAGATACTGTGTCGCTAAAACAATGGTATTAGAATAAGAATTATCAAAGGTGGAGGCTATGCATGAAATCACACAAGATGACACTCTTCTTATTATCAAAAAGTGCAAACTGAATCTTCAGACCTATTTAGATCATACAACTTGAGGGCAAACTTTGATATGCCACACAAAGGTTCTTCAAAGCAAGGAACAGAAGAGGATGCCTGCTGGCATGGCAAATACATAAACAAACCACCAGCAGGACAGTCCTACAACTTAGGGATAGAAAAGGGACTAAGGGACTAAGGGACTAGTTTCCAGACCAGACCTAATAGAACAAAGCTTTGCAAATATGAGGCCTTATATGCAGCAGACCTCACTGCACAACATTAAAAAGTAAAAATTTCACCTATTTTCAAAAACTATCCTTACCCAAAGAGGAAGCAGTCACAATAAATGCATGGATAACCATCAGAAATGGTATACACCCCCCACAGCAACAAGTTGACTGCAACTGGCACTACAGAGACAACAGCGCCATGTCACTGTAGTGTCGCCGCTGGACCCCAGCACTGTTGTTTTGGGGTCTTGCACCCCTCCCCTAATCAGCTCAGACTTGGAGTTGATTATTTTAATTGGGGGATGTGGAGGTCACAGCCCCTGATTGGGGGTTTAGGGGCAAAGCCCCCTGAAGAAAACAAGGGAGGCAGTAACCACCTTTATCCGACTGCAAATGCGGTCAACATAAAGGTTTCGCTGTAACGTCGGTTGGCAAAATCTTTGTTGACCTGGCATCGTAGATCCTTCAGAAACAGAGGAAGTGATCAAAGACCTGAAAGCCAGTAAGGCCCCAGGCCTTGATGGCCTTATGGCTAAGTTTTATAAACAGTTCAGGGAAGACCTTGAACCACAAATCCTGAGGATGTATAGAGGAGTACTGGGGGGCAGGGGGTATGGGGACACTTCAGAAATGAAGAATGGCCCAGTTACTGGTTTTCATGACACTACATACCATAAATACACCACAGCATGTGACTGTTACTGGCACATATCCCTAGTTACAGTAGATATGAGAATGCCCACTTCAGTCCTGGTCAGGCATATACATAAAAAAAAAACAAGATGCTTAATCCACCCAGATCAAACTGGATTCATTAATGGACAGAACCTACCTGACAACATTGGCACCTCTTTAATATCATTTCATTGCAACAGACAACCCAACAACTACAATTAGCCATTACTATGGATGCCAAAAAGGCTTTTTACTAAGTGGACTGGGCTTTTTTTACAACATACTCTAACTGGAATTGGGTTTGGATCCCATTGCAGAACCTTCATAGACACTTCATGAGGGACCAGAAGGTATAGTTTGAATGAATGGAGTTATCTTACCCAGATTCTTATTAGACAAAGGTAACAGATAGGGGTATCCCCTCCCCTCACTCTTTCTTGCCCTATGTATGCAGCCCCAAGTCATAGCAGTCTACCAGTATAGAGATTCAAGGGGTAAAAGTGGGAGGATTAGAATAAAACATAGCATTATGTGCAGGGGACTCCTTCTTTTATTTTTGAACCTGAAGACCTCTATCCCAACCCTGAACAGATATGGAACAATTTGGATCCACTTCAGATTATAAAATAAACTATAATAAATCAGAGACCCTTCTTTTTATTTATTTATTTATTTATTTATATTTCTCTTAATTTATTGCTTCTGCACCCCGGCAATTTCTTCACACTCGGCTCACCTCTTCACTGGCTCACATTCCTTCCATGGGAATTTCAACCCCGGGAATTACTTTTCATGGCAAGGCAATCCCAGGGTAACAGAGACCACCAGAGTACCCCCGCCAATGCTATGCCCCGCAGCTGATGGTTGGATCTATGTGATAACGGCAAAAGCCTAAAGGCGATCTCTGTTATTGAGAAGTCAAGAGTGCTGAAAATTTTGTTTGGCACTTTGACACCCCAGCACACAGAAAAATGGCAACAAGGAGTTAGTTTTTTAATGTTTTATGTAGAGGGCTGCACTCCTACACACCCCTACTTAAGGAATCTCAAATCCAGGGAGGGTGCATATCAGGAGGGGACATTAAAAAAACAAGGTTTGGGCCGGGCACAACAAAAATGCACCAGTGTCCTGACATGAACCCAGTACCCTGCCCACCAATGCCACCAACCCACCCACCATGCCATGAGGTCAGCTTGGCAACCCACCATGGCACCACCCCTCACATTCCCTCCCGCCTCTTGCTGTGCTTGCTCACTCTCCCCCCACATGCGTACGTATAGTGACATCCCATCGCTATATTCAGGTCCTCCCTTCTGGCCACCCTACCCTACAATAGTCCTGCAGTCATGCGCCAGGGATTGGGTCACTGTTATTGTAGGTGCCCAATCCCCAGCACTATTATATCATCTACCCAGTGGTTGAGCCAAGAGATCCTAAGGTATGGAGGCTGCTTTCCTATATTTCCCTGAACTGAGAACAGCAGTGTGTAGTGGAGTTCAAGGAGACATGTGCACACAGAGATGTGCTGCCGATCTGGAACCCTGCAAATGTCCTGTCCTCTCACTTGGTGTCCAAACTGCACAGCAACCCATGGTCACCCAGGTTGCATTATTACAGCAGGTACAGCAACTCTCCCTCTGCAGAGGAGTCCTCCTCCTTCCTCCCAGCTCTTTGACATCCAAGTCTCGCTCCCGAACTTGGGTTGCCAGCATTGCGACTGGTAGCTCTACCTCTGTGACAGAGGGCCAGCCCTATCAGAGACCCTTCTGGTCTCAAAGAAAAGGTACCCAAAGCTTTAGATCAATCTATCCATTTAAACAGGCTCCTCCAGTACCCTTCGCTATCTGGGAATCAGGGTGATACCGCAACTCTGAAAGCTATTACAACTGAATCAGTTATGCCTATTAGCAGAAACTGAATGGGTACTCAATACACGGTGCTTGATTTTCAAAGACTGATGCAGCGCTTCCATCAACCCTTGCATGAAAGCCATTTTTGGCGCAGCTGCACCAAACTCCTTTGCTCCAACTATACCCAATTTTGTATTGTTGGGTGCAGTTGGGGCAGTGTCCTAAGTTCATAGCAGCTTGCACCAAAGATTTGGTGCAAGCCCCATATAAAGTGTCCCCCAAATGCTGCAATTAGACCAGGGAAAAACTGGTCTAACTTTCAGCATTTGATGCTTGGGACTGAAAATCCTGACCACAGGCTGGGAGAATGCCTGAAGCCTCGTGCACCAAACGATCAGCGCACCAGTGACTTGCAGCATTCTTGGTGCTTTAAAAATTTAGCACATGGACTCTACTACCACTGTCAGTAGGGGAAGGGTTTCCTTTCTAATAATGAACATCCTCCCATGCCTACTTTTTATGTTCACCCTGCGCTTGTGTGAGTGAACATCTTGTTATAAGTGTGGGTTTTGATTTGTGTCACCCTGGTCCAATGAAGGGCAGTTTGCAATGGGCTTGGCAGTGTCACACCAATAATCATCATCTAGGCTGATCATGACACTGTTCTGGCTTGCTGGGTGGAAACTTTGTGTAGTTCAAATGAGAGAGCTGGCTCAATCAAAGGGCTTCTCTTTCCTTTGATCTGCTGCCCAGCAAGCACAGCTGATCCATCTTAATGAGCTGATTGAGCCTCCCCCAATGTAACAATGATCAATCTGTTCTGTCATAGCCACTAGTTTACCTATGAACAACTTCAGTGTCTAGTGAGACCGAAGGAGAAATTACTTATTTTAGATTGTGCCGCATGCCTGAGTCTGTGTGATGTCAGCTCCAGAAAATAGACTTGGGCAGCATATGAAGGCACATTTTCCAACTGTGCTGGACTGAGGTAATCACTACAGTGCATGCATTCATGAGTGCAACTTGCTATCAGCTGAATTCTGTAGGTGGTGCTCTTACTGGAACAGTAGTTGGCATTGTCAGCAGAATTGGATGGGATGGGATGACAAGGTCAGATCTGCTCAGCTAAACTGCTTCAGGCTGGTCACTGACAGAAACTGATTTTTAATAAAGTAGTTCAAGTGTCACTTGCTAGTGCTAATATTGGACTAAGGCATTCAATGCATATTGAGTGGAAGCAGCTATTTTTCTGACAGCTCAAGTGACTTCAGTTTGTGACATTTTGGACAGAGAACCGTGTTAGACACATAGGAATCAACATGTTTGCTGTCAGATTCAGTTAAAAGATAACCTGGTGTATCTTTATGATCATTAGTTTTACTGAGAGCTGGTTTCTTTCATTACTGTGTAAAGTTAATGCTGTCAGCTCTACTAAGCAGGTTGAATCTTCAGAGCAAAGAAAAAAAATCCTTTTCATGGCCTATTTTCACTTGGAAATTGGTAACATTTCTATTAACTGCATCTTATTTATTACAGACAGCAGGCATCATTTTAAGAAATCTAATATTTAAGTATGGTATTTTTTGTATATTTTTTGTGAAAATATGCCATAAAAGGGTAATTGTTTTTACTCTGAGGGTTCAGCCTGCTTAACATAGCTGACAGCACCTTATTTCTATTTATTTAGTTAGTTTTTGTTGACTGGGTAAGTGCACTAGATAATTAAGGGCAGGATTCACAAAGCGGATGCACTGGGCACAAATGAGAAGTGCTGGCACAACCCGAATATGCACCATGAAGACATTCACAGAAAATGCAGTTGCCCTGGCGCAAGCCAGAAGCACTGTGCTGAACAGGATGCACCGGAGCCGCAAACAAATGATATGCGGCACTAAATGAGGGGGCATACACCTGCATACACAATGCAGAGCCATTTACAGTGCATAATGAATGCACAGGTATGGAGCAACCATGGTGCAAGGCCAAAATGCACCATGGGAAGATAAGTATAAAAGAAGGAGACTTCATTCCAAACCACTAGCAGGCCACCAGTAGCATAGCAGGAGCAAGCAGCAGAAGGGAGGCAGCTGACAGGCAAAGATGGATGGAGCACCATTCCTGATGGTGGCATGATAATGGGGTTGAGGAGACGAGCAGAACAGCAATGTGGTGGTGGAAGTCACTGTAGGAGGCCAGCCCCATAGTGGAATTGTGCCAGACTGACATTTAAACAGCTCACCGACACAGAAACAGTAGGCCAATACCACCTGAACAGGGCCATTCTGAGGCAGCTTGGTGAGCTGTGCCATGATGAATTGCAGGCACCCACCGGATGAGGTCATGCCATAGCTGTAGAGACCAAGGTGACAACAGTAATGTGCTTGCTCACCATGGAAACCTTCCAGAGGCCAGCTGGGGACACCACAGGCATCTCACAGACATCCACCTCCCTTCTCCTCACACAATTTCCTACCACACTGCTACCGCATGTTTCGGAGTACATCCACTTCCCAATCACACAGGCAGAGGGGACAGAAGCCATGCAGCAGTTCCACACACTGGCATACATGCCAGGTCTCATAGGGGCCATTGATTGCACCCATGTAGCAATCCAAGCACCACCTGGTGATGATGCAGTAACGTACATCAACTGCAAGGGGTACCATTCAGTGAACTGCCAGGTGGTGAGCAATGCCACAGGATGCATCAGCAATGCCTGCACTACACACCCTGGGAGCACACATAATGCCTTCATGTGTCACCAGTCTGCCCTCTGCTGCAGATTTGAGGCAGGGGACATAACAAGCGGACACTTAGTAGGTGTGTGAGACAAGTTGACCTGCACAGAAACAGGACACCATGGTGCAGGATAGGAAGGGGGGACAGGTGTGCAGGTAGCACAATGCATAATGCGCAGAGAGAGCAGCAGAGGTGGAACAGTAGAGGGGGAGGAAATTGCCACAGGTGTGCACAACATGATACAGTGTGGCACAAGTACAATGCATGGAAGGAGGGGTGTAGTGCTACAGGGGACAGGTGTGGCAGGGCCTAGGCACCACATGCAGGTAAGCGGGTGGGGTGCAGCAATGGCATGGGCAGCCAGGGGCAGACAACAGCAGCAGGATCAGACCCCATCAGGTGGGAGGGGGAGATAGGAAGACAGGGAAGGGCAGAACATGGTCATTGGTGTACCCACACCACACACAGCAGTGCGCCATGGTGCGGGGTGGGGCATGTTGCTCATAAGATCAGTGGACTAACAGTCACCCTTGGTCCCCAAAGGTTATGCAGCATACCCACTCAGACCCTGGCTACTCATCCCCTTCAGATGACCTGGAACAGAGGTGGAGGAGGAGAGATACAATGAGGCACACACTGCCACTTGCACCTTCATCGAGCACATCTTTGGCATGCTGAAGATGAGCTTCCAGTGCTTGGATAGGTCAGGTCGGGCCCTACAGTATAGCCCTGAGAAGGCCTGTGGCATATTCCTGGCCTGTTGTATACTACACAACATGGCCATTGACCATGGAATAGCTGTCCAGGCCATGGAAGGTGACAGTTCCAGAGAGGAGGAGGAGGAGGAGGAGGAGGGTGGAGATGAGGATGCAGTGCTGCAAGGTCTGTGGGCAGGACTGCCAATGGAGTGTCGTGACCCATGCCTGGTTGTGAGGGCCAGGCAGTATGGGGACACAATTGTGGAGGATCACTTTGGTGACCACAGGTGAGTAACACAGGTTTCTATTGTGGAGGAGCACATTGGTGAGTGCAGGTGAAGTAACACAGGTCTATATTGATAGGCGGGCACAAAACACCACACGTATAGCACCACATAGCCACACACACACACAACACAGGCCATGAAGCAGTGGCAATGCCGCAGTTGAATGCAGACATGCCAGTGTCTACACAGCACACACACATACGCGCACGCCACAGCCAACATGGCCATGTGCCACAATATCAGTGCTGGGATGACATGGATCAGTGTACAGCTGCTGGCACAAATGCACAGCAGACACAGGATTGCATTCATCATGCCCATGCCACATGGCAGAAAAATGGCGCACACTGACATGCAGGTGGCACTGCACAGTGGGCCCATGTCACCCTAGGCATCGTTGGCCAGGTGAATGGGACACACAGGTGGCAGGTGCAGTGGCCATTGGATCGGGGTCCTGGACATCACAGGGAGGCACCACGGCCACCATGGACACATGGGTGGCCACTTCCATGACTGGTGGATGCTGCTGCAGCATCACCAGCCACAGGGAGTGTTGCCAACACCCCTGTAGGGATACTGCAGTGGGACCATGAATGGGTTCTCATTTGGGGGAGGCCCTGTGAGCCATGTTAGGTCTGCAGATGCTGGGCATAATGAGGTGTGGCAATGGCATCAGCAGTAATGGGTGCACGTGATGCCACTACCTGGGCATGCAAGAGGCACTTCTGAGTGTATGGCTGGAGGCCTGGTGGCCACAGAATGCACCGGATGCACACACTGCCTCAGCAGTTGTTTCAATTTGCTCCAGAGCTGTGGTCATGACCACCCACAGTAGGTTTGCCTTTGCCAACATCTGGGCACACCACGTGACCACCGACTCATGCTCAAGGGCCAGCAGCATCCAGAGGCCCCTGAATTCTGCCCATAGGGATGCCTGCCCCTCCATGGTGTCCTGCAGGAGGGGGGTATAGCTCTCGATCTCATTGGCAGGTGAAGGCTCCTGGTGACAGTGCTGATGGCAGGGAAGTGAGCCAGCCTGCTGCAGAACATCCACAGGTGGTGGTTGCACCAATGCAGACTGGGACATGGGGATGGGCATGCACAATCCCATCATGTCCAGGAATGATGGAATCATGGTCCAACGCTGCCTGCTTGTGACCCACAGCACCCAGACAGGACACGCTGGCTGACCTCACCACCACAGAAGGACCAGATGCAGAGGGCACATCACCATGGGGCACTGTGCAAACAGTGCAGGTGTGCCATGTGCAGCAGGGTCTCAATGACGTCAGGTGCCACCTGTGTATTGCATGCACCACTGTCAACTATGTTCCCCGGGATCTATGTGGCATCTGGATCATGAGGGGCATCGCTGTATGCCTCCTCCATCCACTGGGTTGTCATCAGCCAAACCCAGGAAACCCTCCAGACATGAGGTGTCATACCCACCAGCTGTGGCACCACTAGCTGAAGGGTTTGATGGGCCTACCACCACTGGTGCTGCACCTGGAGACACTGTTGTGTTGGAGGAGCCAGGGATGGCACCATCTCCCGATGTTTCCGCAGCCCTGTGTGATGGGCCATCATCATTGCCTGCCAAGGCATCCCGTGCAGCCGTGGACATGGCTGCAGCCATGAGGCATGATGGAGCCATGAAGAGAAAGGAGGGAAAAATGGTCACATTCAATGGAAACAACACCAGCTAACATACAAGTACAGGGTGTCATTGTGGTGTGCAATGGTTGTGCATGACAGTCCCTAGCACAGCCAGGCAATGCCCATCCTGCCACTGATGCCAAGTACCAGCAGTGATTGGGGATGCCCAGGGCCAGTACATGCCCACATGGCACCATGGGGGGCAGTGCTACACCATGCCCATCCAACAGTGGGATGGAATCACTAGCCTGATGGTCAATACAACAACACACGTGATCCCCCAATCATGGCCTGGCAGGCACGACTGTGCACAGCATGGGTCACAAATGGGCCAAGACCACCCATGGTAATGCACATAGGCACATAGGCAAACCACAGCAGACAGCAGGGCTGCCACTGCAACCATGGCACACATACATGGCCTGACATGTCAGGGTATGTATACTCACAGTGCTGTGATGGACTACCACACATCTGAAACCCCCCTCCAGGCATACCCTGCACAGCTGACTGGGCAATGCTGGCTATGAGCATCTCCTCATTCGGGGTCAGATGCACACCCTACTGCAGACCACCCCCTGTCCTGCTCAGTGAGGCCTCAATGTGCGCCACCTTGTCCGTGGTCCTTCTCTTCCCATTGTTCAGGTGTTTCCTACACTCCAGGGTGGTCCAGTTGTACATCCTCACTGCATTAATATGGCATGCCACTGCCTCCCTGGCCTCATCCTATGGTGCACAGCTGCTACCCCTGCCAGTTAGGACATACCTGCGCAGGTTTTACGCCTCTTTGAGGGCTCTCTCTTTTTATCATTTATAAAGTTAAGCCAGCTGCAACTGGCAGCACTGTTTCCTCTGGACATGATGGCTTCTGTGGGTTAGAAGACATAGACATTAAACATGCATGTGCAGGACACTGTGTGGCCTGTACCACCATACAGTGACTGCAGTGTACCAGCACAGTTCCTGTGTAACAATGACCTGCCTTCCAAGTATGTCTGGGATGGTATCACGGTCCATCAGGGCAGTCTGTGCTGTGACCACCCTGTCCAGGGCAATGCCATGGACAGATGCACGTCCTTGGACATGCAGCAGGTGATGCATGGTATGGTACACAGGGACATGGCCAGGGCTACAACCACACTCTGCAACCATCAGTGTATGTGCTAGCATAACATCCTCCACCATGCCCCCCCACTTCCCCAGCCTTGCTTAGGGTGGGCTGTGGGACAGTGTGTGGCACACACCATGGTGTGACTGGTGTCTCTGCACATGTCTGGATGACACCAGGCTGTCCACAATCCATACTATCATTTTGCAGTAGCAACAATGGTAATGGAAATGAAAACAGAACTTACCATCAAGGCTGTGATACCTCTCAGTCACCTATGTTCAGTGTGCACTGAGTTGGGAGCATTTATGGCTCAGGGCATGCAAATGAGCTTTGGAGCAGGTATAATGAGATGCTAAACAGCTGGGATGCCTCTGAATTTGGTAATGGGTTGAACTGGTAGCAATCTCTGTGAAGCATAATTGCCCTCAGCTCATCACAATAAGCATGGTGTATCTGTTACATTGAGCGCAAGTACACTTGGTGTATTGTCTGCACATGCGCAGTACATTCAGAAAACGTCCCTGAAACCAGCACAAGTCCATGGGTGCATTATTCATGCATGCGTGGTATGTTCTGGACCCCTAGGTACATTACCGCATCTGCACAATCTGCCCAGCAGTTACATCACCGGCATGCAGCTTGCGCACGACACACAGCGACATCTGTAGGTGTATGTACATCCATGTGCATGTTGCATGCTATGCTATGCCACCTGATCCTAGCCATGCCTTGATCATGCAGCACATGCCTGTGCATGCCTGTGGGCTACTGAGCATCACTGTTGCCCTCCACAATGATGTGTGACACACACAACACGGCAGACAGATACATATTGCACATGCATGACCCAGCCATGACCCCTGATCCCGCTTTCACGCTATGACATTGCACATTGCACATGTGCACGTAGGCACCACTGGCACCAATCACACTTCAGTGTCCTGTGTGTGGTGACTTGCATGTGCTTTTGTGGTGCATGTGGCATGATCAGGCTATTCAATAGCACAGGTCTCACAGAAAGCACTGTCTGTGTACATGGTGCATTGGACGTGGCACATGCCCAGAGGGCAGTACCCAGGGCCATGAACTGGTCTGAGATGGAGCTCCTCCACTTGGTGGCCCTAGTGATGTGGGTGGTGGACAAGTTGTGTTGTTAGGAGGACCTGAAGGTGCCCAGGGCAGATATGTGGGCCAGGATTGCTGGCTAGCTGGTGCACAGCACAGTTGTTCCCCATACAGGGGAGCAATGCAGGCACAGATTAGGGGACCTGCAATGCCGGGACAGGGTGTGACTGACCATTTGCTGGAGCTTGCATGCAAGGGCGCACTGCACCAACCAGGTATGTCACACTCATACATGTGTGGCATGTGCACACGAGGATTGCGGCTGCTGCAACACACAACAGCACGCTCACAGGAGCACACACACACACACACACACACACACACACACTGGGGCATGGATTCACTTGAACTGTGGTGCCATGTACTGCATATCACATGGGGTGGGCTTCTCTGCTGTGGTGCATGGGTGGGCTGGGGCCACTGTGGCATACATGTGGTGGGACTGCCATTTGCATGGCATGCCTACTGCTGGTCACTTGGGGGGGGCACATGCCAGGGTGCTGTGCACTGCTGCACACCGCAGAGCCATTAAACAGTGGTGCATTATTTGTTGACACCTTCACTGCATGCCCACACTGGTGTTAGGAAGGATCTGTTCCACATTGCATCTCCTCATGATGTTCTCTGCTTTTGTGTTTCCTGCAAGGCCAGAGGCCAGGTGGAGGACCACAGAGGCCAATAAAATGTGGCAGCGGAGGGCCACTGGAGGTGCACAGGGTGGTGGCTGTGCAGGTGCAGGTAAGTGAACATGTCATGCATGCATTGTCCGTCAGGTGGGGTGGATGCCTGCTCAGTGGGTGTTGCTGGCACACTGTGCCTGCCCGTATGTCGCTTGTCATGTGGGCCCATTGCTGGTGTGGGTGCAGCGTGTGCCTGTGGCATGGTTCACATGGTCTTTGCATCAGCAGCATCCATGTGTGCATGCCGTGTGCACTGTGGCCACTCAGTGGTGCACCAGTGGTGTCCTGTCAGGGCCCACATGCTTGTGCAGGCCAGTGCCTTGTGCAAGTGTTGCATGCAGCTTGCCACTCTGCCCCCTGCACAGACCACTGCCTATACACATTGGTCATGTGCCTACTAGGTTTCTGCGCACATTTGGTGGGCACATGTTGCCTGTCTGGTGCATTGTGCTTTGTGCTCTGGTCCATTTCCTTGGCAGATGCCTCCAGCCTATGCACAGTGTGGTGGAGGTGGTGTTTGGTATGTGCACTTACTATCTGTTCTTTGCATTCCCATTCTAGGTCCACGGGATGTGCATGATAGTGACCGTGGCCATGGGGGATGTAAGCAAGAGGCACAACAGGACATTTGACCATGGGAGGAGTGCACCATCCACAATTCGCTGAGGCCACTGTTCTGGAGGCGGGGGCTGCTGAAGGCACTGTGTGACATAATCAGGCTACTTATGACATGGGGCCGGAGGCATGTGCGCCATTCCTTGGCACATCCCATGGTGTGAATATGGACATTATTGACCTTGTTTAACCTCCCTTCAGTTATTTATTGTCCAACCTTTCCCTTATACCTGCTCCCACTTCCACTTTCCTCCCCTGCTTTGCACAGTTTCTGGTTTTGTACATAGTCCCACAATCCCTATCAGTTGTTTTCATTCTGCTTGTAAATAGTTGTTACTGTTGTTGTTGCTGCTGTGTTTGTACTTTTATTAAATTTTTATTTATATCTGACCCATTGTCTGTGGTCCCACACTTTTCCATGTCCCTGAAAAAGGGACTTCTAGTCTCAGTGGGCTTACCCAGTCAACAAAATTCAATAATAATAATAATGTTCATGGGTTTGACGTTGGATGCAGCTATCCACTGTCCCCTTGCTGCCATACCCCTGTCTGCACCTGTATTTGTCCGGGCATCTACCTCCTGCCCCACTGTCCTGCCCACTGTGTGGCCTCCATGTTGCCTGTGGCTTGTGGATGGGCCTACTGTCCTGCTGTGCATCTCTATTCACATGTCTATGCCCCTGGTCTGTGTGTGCTGCCTGTGGCATGTATCCGTTGCACTGCTGCACTATCGTCATCCGATCTGTGTGCAATCTCTTGTGGTTGGGGATCTGGCATGCCTGTGTGGCACAGTGGTGTCACTCTGTGCTGCCAGGCCTATGCAACAGTTTTGCCCTGTGTGGCTTCATACACCACCACGTCCCTGGGCAACTGTGGTGGTGGTCTTGTCCAGTGGCTGCCACCATGCTGCACAGTGTGTCCCACTGGTAAGTGGCACCTTGGGTTCTATGTGATAACTGTGACTGCCAAACTGCTAGCCGCGTTATCGCAACGTCAGGGTGGTGATAACATTTTTGCCACCCTGACATCCTCGGTGCATGGAAGAACAGCACTGGGGACTTACTTGTTTTGCTTTCTGTGGGGGGGGGGCCTGGGCACCCCCAACACCCCCATGCTGGGGGCTTTGCCTCCCGCACCCTCCCGACTAAAGGATTCTCAACTCCAGGGAGTGCAACTCCAGGGGTGCATGTCGGGGGAAAGCAAAAGCGGCAAGTTTCTGGCTGAGCACAACAAAATTGCAGTAGTGCCTGGACCCAGTACCTCCCGCACTGCAAGCGGAGACCAACCCCAACGCCACGGTGCAGCTCAGCAGCTGACCACTGCACCACCCCCTACATCCCCTCTGCCCCCTCCCAGACCATGCTGGCTGTGCTCGCCCCCCCACACTCATGTAGATATCGCAACATCCTGTCCCTGCAGTCACCCACCCCACGACATCCAGTTGCCCTACCCCCCCATCGCCGTTCGGGTTTTGCCCACAAAGTGTGGATTTTGGTGGGCACATTCTGTTTGCACTTGCGCATTTCATTTACGCCAAATGCATCTGCTTTATGAATCCTGTCCTAAATGCCTAATTTCAGGCACTACCAAGGAAACTTTACTCACAAATGAATGAAACCAACTCTCATTCAAACTAATGATCAAAAAGCAACATTATACACCAGGGCCCAGATATTCAAAGGGATTGCACCTGGTGCAACTGAGTTGCGCTAGTGCAATCCCAGAAACATGCCCTGGGGCAATATTCAAAAGAGGGACTTGCACAGTGCAAGTCTCGAGTTGCCAGAATGCAAAGATAATGTATGCAGTGCATGTCCAGGGGGCATGCCCATACATTTGCGGCACATCCCTATATTCAGCCCAGGATGTGTGGCGCATATGGCTGCACAACCCTGGGACACATCTCATACTGATGCACAGAGTTGAGCCTGAAAAAAAAGGCTCAAATGGTGGCCACCTGCAGGTGAGCTGTCGTACTGTAAAGCGCAGCACAGCAACCACCAGCCATGAGTTGCCACCCACCCCCCCCCAGGACACTGTACATAAGCAACCAAAATGTCCCTTGTGGTCCAGTGGTACTCCCTCCCTCCATGTAGCACTGATTGTTGAAGTATAGTGAAAGACATACCCTGGTAGTCTAGTGGTATCCCCCTGTAGCTCCAATCGGTAAAACTTTATGTAAATAACTGCCCTGGTAGTCTAGTGGTACCCCCCTCCCTCCCCATAGCTCTGATTGGCAAGAATATATATAAATAACTGCCCTGGTAGTCTAGTGGTACCCACTCCCATCCCACAGCTCCGATCGGCAAGAATATATGTAAATAACTGCCTGTTAGTCTAGTGGAACCCCTCGCCCTTCCCGTAGCCCCAATCAGCTGACAGATATCATAAAACATGCTCCAGTGGTAGAATGGTTCCCCCCACCCCATCCCGGAACATTGGTAGTCCATAAATGCAGATACAAAGTAGCTGGTGGTCTAGTGGTAACCCCCAACCTGCCCATCTCCCTAATTGCCTGTATAAGTGATGTACATAATTCCCTGGTGGTCAGGGCACCACTCACACAGGACCCCTAACCCACCCAGCTCCCCCATCATCAGCGGGCAGCCTGGAAAAGCCTACATACCTCTGCAGCTCCTGCCAAATGACTTACAGTTTCAGCTGCAAGCACACTGGACCACACTGTAGACAAAATGGGCTTGCAGTGCATACTGTAATAGTAATTCATAAATATGTGAATGGTTTCATTCATATATTTGTGAATTGCTATTACAGTATTCACTGCAAGCCCATTGGTCCACAGTGTGGTCCAATGGGCTTGCTGTTGAAAGTGAAGCTGTCATTCGGTGGGCAGCAACAAAGATATGCTGGTGGGTTTGCATCTGCACGCCGATGATGGTGGGGTAGAACTGGGTGGGTAGGGGGTCCTGTGTGTTGGGGGCATGTGAGGTACCACTTGACCACCAGTGAATTATGTACATCGCTTATACTGATGATCGGGGATATGGTCAGGATGGGGGTTAACACTAGACCACCAGGTACTTATTATCCGCACTTATGGGCGATGGGTGTTCTGGGATGGGGCAGGGGGAACCACTGGATCACCGGAGCATGTTTTATGATATCTCTTGGCTGATTGGGGCTACAGGAGCTACAGGAGGTGTGAGGGGTACCACTAGACTACCAGAGTAGTTATTTACATATATTTTTGCTGATTGGAGCTACAGGAGGGGGACCACTTGACTACCAGGCAGAGCAGTTATTTACATATAGTTTTGCTGACTGGGGCTATGGGGAGGCCGATCAGAGCTACAGAAGGGGTGGGGGACCACTTGACTACCAGGGAATTATAACACTGTTCTGTTTCAGAGACTAGGGCTATGGGGAGGGAGGGAGGTGCCAGAACCCCCTCTGGCAACACCACATTCTGTGCAGGGCACCATGTGCATTTTGCTGACCTGCTCTGCACAACACATGCAAATGGGGCCATAATGACATACAAATGGCCCCATTTGCACCTGCATGTATTATGATCCCATTTGCATACTGCTGGCTGAATATCAGGAATTTTCACACAGCGTAACTCTGATGCACTGGTGCAGTTCCTATTCCTAGTATTCAGCCCTGTCTGGGAGGGATGCACCAGCGCATGGCATTTGCACAGTGTGAATTATCTGATATATTCAAAGGTGATGTGCCATGGTTCATCTCTTTCGAATATATCCCTGGGTTGCACCAGCATAACTCAGTTGTGCTGCGTCACCACATGTGCTGTTGCCAGGCACAGTCCTGAATAGTGGGGCTCAGATATATATTCCTGTCAAATTCAGTTAAAAGATAAAAACATTGATCCCTAAGTGTCCAGCTAAGTTCTCTGTCAATATACAACAAACTGGAACTGACTGACCTGTAAGTAAAACTGAGACTTCCACTGAAATATGTGTTGAACTCTTCAGTCCAGTATTAGCAAGGTACACTATCTTCCTGAACTTGTGATTGAAACTTTGAACTAGTCTATTAAAAATAAGTTCCTGTCAGTGACCAGCCAGTTTGAGCAGGCCAGACCCTGTCATCACGTCCCTGTCAGCCATCAAGTGTTCTGCTGGTGATGACACCTTGCGCTTTAGTGAGAATTGGTGAGAATGCCACCCACGGATATCAGCTGATAGCACACTGCACTCATCAATGTGCATGTTGTAGTGACCACCTCAGTCCAGCACAGTTGCAGAGTGTGCCTTTGTGTGCTGCCTAAGTCTATTTTCTGAAGCTGATATCACAGACTCAATCTGAGATAGGCATTGTTTTTTCTTCTACTTGCTGATTATACTCCACACTGTGTGCTGTGCTCCACTTCCTGTGGGAGTCACCTATAGCCTTCTGTCCCTGCCTTCTTACCTGGAGCCCAGAGTGATCGATCCCTCATGTAGCCATGGTTTGCCCCCCAGGTGGGGATGAGATGGGGCCCTTACACCCTGAATTTCTTAGTTTTGTCAGGCCCCCTTCTTTGGTACAGATAAGGGCACTGGGATCTTAGCCTGGTGCTCCATCTATTTGGAGGGCAGCAAGCCATTTTCCCATTTTCTCTGCTGTGTAACATGCTCCCTGATGTCAAGGTGCAAGCACCAACATCTGTCATTTAGCTCCCCCCATGTGTGTGGCTGTACCTCGGACCTCCTCCTCCTGCTGGCCTTTCGGCTCCCTGGGCTCATTCCAGAACCTGGGTCACTGGTGTCATGAGTGGTAGCACTACCGCTGTGCTGGTGGGCTGGCCCTGAGATAGGCAATTTTTTCTTCAGTCTGGACAGACACTGAGGCTAGCAATGGGTAAACTAGTGCCTATGAGAGATAGGTTACAGAAAAACAAAAATTCAGACCAATGAATAGAAAGGACAATTCTTTAGTAAACATACAACTAGATTTATATTGAAACATTGCACTTTTTAAGTGAATACATGCTCTTTAAGCAAATTATAATTTTATGTATTGGTAAACACATTATAAATAAAAGTCACAATAAAGCAATTGGTATATATCCAACTTTACATATATAAAACCACTAAGAATTAGCCAAGGATGATACAATGACACTGTTATGTCCATACATGCTATAGTTTATAATTTAGCAGTCCAAAAAGTTTTATGACAGTCCAGTGCAATACAGGTCATGCAGAACATGAGAACATTTGCAATGTTTAAAATGTGCCCCAAAGATCTGAACAATGCAAAATCAAATAGGCAATTGTTATTGTCTAGTGCACTCAACTGGTAAATGAAAAAAATAACTAGCTAAATAAATACATAAAATAATTAAAAATATAAATATATAAAAACTTTGGAAACAGAAAATTGACAGCAGATAAGGACCACTTGACCAACCTAGTCTGCCCATTTTTACTACCTAGTTTAATACTGCAGACCCTACTTGATCTCTGGCTTCCCCCATAATTCCTTACCACTAAGGTTCCCTTATGCCTATTCCATGCCTTCTTAAATCCCATGCAGTTTTGGCCCCCCCCCCACCTGTGCTGAGTAGCTGTTCCAGGCATCCACCACTCCTTCTGTGTAGAACAACTTCCTTAATTTTTCCCTTAGCCTACCAACCTCCAACCTCATAGTATGACCTCTTGTTCTTGAGCATTTTTTTCACTGAAAAAGACTTCCCTCTTGAATCTTGTTTATGCCCATGAGGTATTTGAAAGTCTCTGTCATTACTTTCCTTTCCCTTCTTTCTTCCAGAGTGTACATATGGAGGCTACAATGGAAAGTGCTCCACACCAGACAAATGACAAATGGAAATGCAATTCAACTTACTGCTGCAGTTTATTACTCCACTTCTGAGAGGAGCTCCCACAGAAGTGGAGTAATAAACTGCAACAGTTAGTTAACTGCATTGCATTGTCATTTTGTCTGCGGGAGTAATTTCCTTTAAAGCTTTTGATTTGTGGGCTAGCCCCCCGTGTCAACACAACACCTCTTTCCTTGAACACAGGTAACTTACTGTTCTTTGGAACATTGGAACTTGTACATATGGGTGTCCTTCAGTGTCTCCTCATAGGGCTTTTGATGCAGAACCTGTACCATTTTAGTTGCCCTCCTCTGGATCACCTCTACTCTGTCTATGTGCTTCCTGAGATGTGGTCTGCAGAGCTGAACATAATACTTCAGGTACGGTCTCACCACTGATTTACACAGCGGTATCACCACTTCCCTCTTCCTGTTGGTGATACTCCTCCCTATGCACTCAAGTATCCCACTGGCCCTCCCCACTGCCTTGTCTCAATGTTTGGCCACCTTAAGTCATCAGATATGATTCCCCCGGTCTCTTTCCTGTTTGGCGGTTGCCAGTACCACTCCCATGATTTTGTCCTTTGCTCCTGAGTTTCTATGCCCCAGGTGCATGATCTTGCACTTCTTTGCATTGAAACTTAGATGCCACACTCTTGACCACTCCTCAAGATTTCTTAGATCCCTATTCATTTTTTCTGTACAAACACAACCCGAGTCTCTTCCCTATTGCAAATCTTAGTGTCATCTGCAAAAGGCATAGCTTCCCTTCAAACCCCTCTGCTATGTCACTAATGAAGACACTAAAGGGGACTGTACCTAGTACTGATCCTTGTAGCACCTCACTGGCACCATCCATCCCCTCTTTGGAGTGAATTCCATTTACCGCCATCCCTCTGTCGCCTAGCCCACAACCAATTTCTTACCCAGCTAATCACTTTTAGACCCACTCCCAGGCTGTCCAGCTTGTCCACGAATCTCATGTGGAATGGTGTTAAAAGCCTTACTGAAATCTAGTTTGGCCACATCCACTGCTCTATCCTGATCTACTTCCTGGTCATGGAGTCAAAGAAATTGATCAGATTTGTTTGACGTGACCAGTGAATCTATGCTGACTCAAATCCTGTAAGCCACTCGATTCAAGATATTCCACAATCCTTTCCTTCAGTAGTGATTCCATTAATTTCCCCAATACTGAAGTCAGGCTGACTGGCCTGTAATTGCTAGTCTCCTTGCTGCTCCCACATCTGTGAAGCGGGACTATGTCTACCCTCCTCCAGTCCTCTGGGACCACTCCCATCTCCAGTGAGTGGTTGAATTTTAGAGGTGCGGCCAGCACCTCTCTGAGTTCCCTCAATATCCTTGGGTTTATCCTGTCAGGCCCTATTGCCTCATTGCCTTCTCCACTCTCAGATTTGCAAGTGCCTTCAGAACTCTCTCCTCTGTAATTAGGCTAGTGTCTACCTCCCTGCCTTCAAGGCCCCTGACACTTGACTGGGGCCCCTTTCCTTCCCTTTCCTCCTTGAACACCGAGCAAAAGTATTCATTCATGATGTCTGCTTTTTCCTTGTTTCCTCCATCACACTCTCCCCTTTCCCTCCTTAGTGTTACAACCCTTCCCCTGCTCTTTCTCCTTCTGTTTACATACTTAAAAAGAGCTTGTCCTCTTCCTTTACTCCTAGAGCAATTGTCTCCTCCGTTTGTGCCTTTGAGCTCCTAACTGCTTTTCTTAGCTCAGTCTGCTTCTCCTGATACAGTTCTCTGTCATCTTCCCTCTGTCTCCTTATACCTTGTGAATGCTAAATTGTTTGTCCTTACCTGCACAGCCATCTCTTTCGAGAATCATAGCAGTCTCTTTTTCCTCTTGCTTTTGCTTACTTGCCTGATGCAGAGGTTTGTTGCCCTCACTATCCCCTCTTTTAGCATTGTCCACTGTTGCTCCACTCCATGCACAATCTGTTTGTATTACCTGCTGCCATAATTCCTCTCTAGTTGTCTGCCATCCTGTGCTTGAAACTGTATCCCTGCAAATGCCTGCTGCCATCTCCATGGTTGTGGTGATGTCAGTTTCCTGCTGGTGGACAGATGGTGCACACCATGCAGGTGAGAGCACCGCACTGAAACAATTTATGACTCATGCTCAATGGTGCTATTTGCATAAGTTTCTTTTTCAGCCATTCCCCAACTGTGTAGGGTACTAGATGAATGCTGCAATGCTTGAAGACCTGCAAGGTAGTTTAACATGCAACATGCCACTATTGTGATATAACCTTACAGAGAACAAAGTATGTGTAAATGAATTATCTTTGATCTCTCGCCTTAATGATTTTAAAGTGGAAACTTAAAAATCTTAGAATCGGTGAAGTTCTCATGTCAGCATAAGTGCACAGTTCTACCCCGAAGCTTTTGTGTTCCAAGTCACACTATGTTACTTTAATATGTAAACCCCCTAAATAAAACAAACACTATCACCTAATACCTTCAAATAATTCTATAAAAAAATAACTGTTGCATTTTTTAAACAGCTCTAAAAAAAAAAAGAAAATTCAGTTATAACAAGAAGTCAGTTATGATAATCTGTGGAGAGATAATTCTTCCCTTGGCCATAGTAAATCAAATTAGTAATTTTAGCAAGTACAGCTTTAGGAGTTATTTAATCATAGCCTTAATCTACAGACTTTTGCCCAAAGAAGATTACACTTCAATAGTGTATCCTATTTTAAATCAGCAGTGCATGATAGTAGTGCACATTTGTACCTATACTTATTTATTCCATTAAATAACCCCTTATCTGCTGACGTATATGATAACCTTGTTACCTCTCCATTCTGAGTCTGCTTTACCACTTTGCATGTTTGCAATTGTGCTTGAACAAAGTGAACATATTATGATACTGGGTTTTGAGAGGTGTGTCACTGTCAGTCCAATGCAGAGCAGTCTGCAAGTGGTTTTCAGTGTTACACCAATCATCAGCAAGTGTGATCATGACACTGTTCTGGCTTGCTTGGCTGAAACTTTGTATAGTTGAAGGGAGACAGACATTTAGTCATAGGGCAGCTCTTTCATTTGATTTGCCACCCAGCAAGCAGAGCTGATCATGTCATAATCAGCCCACTGTTGTCCTGCCCCACCCAACATAATGATGGCCAATCTGCTGTGATACCAAATGCCGATGCTGAACACCCAATTGCTGTACACTACTGCTCTCATTTTCCCTGTATCACAGAGTTGCTACTGCAATCTGATCATAATGTCAAGTCATAAAAAGACTGTTGGAAATTTGGGGTCAAAATGTGATAGCCCACTCTGCTGCTCTGTCTTGGGTGCATGCAATCTAGTAATGTGTAAAAGCAGGACACAACTGGAAATGAGATATTGCACCTCATGTGATCTATCCTGGGAAATATTTAGTAAAACTGTGTAAAAGCAAGGCCAGGTACAACAACAATGTAATTGGTGAACATTCAGCACTGACTAATGCTTGTTTATTTCCAAGCACTGCCAATAGCTATTCCTAAGTCATTCTGGACTAAGTTCCAAAAATGACACTGAAGGTTCTATGGCAATGGCACCATATTGGAATAGGACTCAACACTTTGAATTTACCTTGGGAACATTAGGGAGTAGAGGATTTCCAAACTTTGAATGGTTCCATCTTGCAGCTCAATTGGGTCAGATAGTAATGATGGTCAAACAAACACTTGACACTGAAAGATAACAACTGGAGAATAGAACATACCTTTTGGGGCCACAACTCACCACCCCTTACATGAAATGGGACACTGACTCTCTGACAACAAATTTCTAACCCCTGGACCAGATGGTCTATACATGTGGCTAGTCTCCTTCAAAAACACACAGGAACACCAGATAAGGTTGGCCCACTTAGAATTATAATTGGTAACCCTGAGTTTCCAAAATGTCAAGCTGATCCAGGATATAGAATAGGGCCATACCTGTCTGCTCCCTTCTTCTTGGCAGCCTATTGGGATTTCCAGGTGCTGTCTACACTCCTGCACTCCTGATTGAGGACCGCCCAGTCCCCTGTGGCTTGCACCCCACAGCGGGATGGCAGGGAGCCCCCAACTCCCCACCCCAATGGATCCAGATAAGGCGCATCCTGTCGGAGCTGGAGATCTTCAGGATGGCCATTAAGCCGCTCAACAAGGATGCCAATTTTCCCTGTTCACTGTCCCCTGAAGCTGGGGGCATGCAATGATGCCAAGTGGAAGGGAGCACGCACACATCCATGTGTGTCCTCCCCAGGCATCTGCTCCAAGCTCTTCCCCAAGCAACTGCAGTGCTCTGTCCCTCAGCCTCTGCTAGGGGATGAACTGGCACTGACAGTAGGAGACCCCCCTCCCCAGGGAAGGAGAGCAGTCCATCAGATGCTCAATCTTTCTCCGCTCCTGCTGACCTCTGACGACCCATGCTCTTTCCCGAACTTGGGTTGCCAGTGTGTAGCGAGGTATGGCGTCCAGCTCCTCAGCCCTCAGTGCCACTGGGCCAGGTCTCACCACTTTTAAAAAATGTTTCACAGATATTATTTGCTGTTACTTTGTGGATCTCCAGCAGAGAAACAACCTCCTAAACTCTAACCACTTTCACTTTCTTCAAGTCAGACACTATTGTTTGGAGGAAGACAAGAGACTTAATTCACTGGAGAATTAACAAAGTGAGAAGACTGTTCATATTGACTCACTACATTTTATGTTATCTGTAGCTATATCTCTGATGCATGTAAGATTTCTAGGAAATGGCAAGCCATGGTATGGAGGTAGTAAAGTGAAGGTGAGACACAGAATTGGGACAGGGTATCCTTCACACTGACTGGCAGGAAATACTGGAGAAGGGATGGAAAGTTAGTTCTTCTCCCATGTGGAAGGAGAACTGATGGAAGATTCATATTAGATACTTATTCGTATCCCTGCAGGAAAAAAAGTATTTTACACGGGGAATGTGGACCTGTGTTGGAGAGACTGCCTTCTGCAAGGCTCTCACCTTCATACACTTTGGTTCTGCACCTTTATTTAGATTTTTTGGCCGCAGATTCATGCACAGTTATGCAAATTCTGATACAGGCAGATCCCACTTTACTTTTACACATTTAATTTTGGGTCTACCTCTTCCTAATTTACATGCATATCACCAAAGGGACCTGTTCAAAAACATGTGCCTAGTTGCAGTAACATGTATTACCTGTCACTGGCTCCCAGCAACTCTTCTGGCAGTGATAGAATGGAAAGATAGGAAGCAACATTTCTTGACAATGGAAAAGATCATCTATGACTGAATACAGTATAGAAATAAATTTTTTTAGAAGTGGGACAAATTGATCTGTTATTGTGCTATAATTAATGGCTTTGCCTTTTTTCCATAGGGAAACTGTGGCATAATTTGCCATTATAAAGGAGTGTTTATAACGGCAAACATGTGCATGGTTTCCCTCACTGTGCACATGTCAGACTGCACATTTTCCCTTCAGAATGCTAGCCGCATGTTTTCCCCCAAAGACTGAACCACCACTCAGAATTGGACTCAGCAGTAAGCTTCATTTTTAAACAGAACCTACAACAGGAAAAAAAACCTGTTTGTACTGCTCATTGAAACAAAAAAAAAAAGATTTAAATGAATAGAAAATGGCACCGCAAGGTGCGAGTCACAGACCGGATGCTGAAAACGAACCGGGCAGGCCACATAGCAACCTCCATTCATTTTATTTTATTGCTGAGGTGAAAAAGGCAAACTCAGCAATTATATAAAATAGTATATCAGTTGGTGTATGTAACCTTGAAGTTTACACACAACCTCGGGGTTAGATGCTTTTAATAAACCCCTCGGGTGTGTGTAAACTTCTTGTTACATACACCGACCCATACTTTATTCTACATATAGTAGAATAAGACATTTCTGCTCAAGGGTGATGTGATTAAAGAAATATCCTGCAACAGACTAAGTTCAGAATCAGAAGGGCCTGGTAGGTTCAAAAACTCAACATACAATAAACCCAGACATAGTTAAAAGTTTTTTTTTTTTAATTTGTTGTATTGTTATTCATTCTGATGGTTTATGAACTAGTTCTGTTGAAATAACAGTAAGATGGCATTTGGCAAAATAGTCATATATATTCCTGGGACTGGGAGGCACTGATGCTCTAAGATACCAACTAGGGAAGATAAAGGAAGAAAAATGTTTACTAAATGTACATCATGCTTGTGTTATATTTTACTGAAACAGTTGTACTGTCATACTGTGTCACTGTAAACATCAAATCATGTATATTATCAACTATGTATGTATTGTATGTGGTGATGTACTTCTCAATAAACCTGAGTTTTAAAAAAAACAAAAAAAAACACATACAGTAGATCTGCTGTGTGGGAGTATTTTACTAATAAGACCACAAATCCACTGAGAACATGTTACAAAATATATGACAGAAAGATCAGACAGGGTCAGTTTACTCAGATTTTGGGAACTGGTTCTCTGGCTGATCATCTAAAGCATGAACATGGAATCTTCCCAATAGTCACATCATTTCTCAATTCCCAGGTTTGATCAAGTAATACAGCCACCATGGCAGCCCCAACAGCCAAGAAACACATCAGCAGATACTGGTGCTGTTCCAAAACAGCACTTCAACCACTGCCAGCAGAGCAATTTTGGACCAGTCAGCTGGCACAGGGGTTGGATTACTGCCTGCAACATCAATGCCCGGGGATCAAATCCGGACTGGAGATGTTGGAGGGCCAGCCAGGGTGATGGAGGATTGAGCATCCAACAGGCTGCTCTCCTCCTCGGGGGGGGGAGGGTGTGTGTGACTGGTGCATGAGTAACCCCGGTGGAGGCTGGGGGGAATATAGCCATCAGCATCTGTTCTAGTTTAGAGGCAAGTTGGACATTTGGCATGTTGCCTAAATGTCATTGCATGACAAGCCTCCTGGGGAGAAAACTGTGCAACACTGGAAGTTCTACCTCAGCAGGATCACATCTGCCCTACGTAATGGACCTTGTACTGTCACCCAGGCTCCTGCTTTCGTGTTGCCTATTTGTGTCCATCCAGGGAACATACCTCCCCCTCAATGACCCTGCCTCTGGGGGGTTAAGCCAGGAGTGTTCATGGGTAGAGTCTGTCCCATGGTGAAGAGGTTACTGATGGCTGGCAGACATGGAGCCCAGCACAAAAAAACAAAACAAAATAAGCCCAAAGCAATATACACTGCCAGAGTCATTACAGTCTCACAAAAACTGCCACCAGTCCACCCAGCCTCTATCTGAATCACACTATTGATTGGGGAGAGTGTGGCCCTAAACCTTCAGTCTTTCTACATTGTACAGGGCACCAGTTTTGGATTGCTATTGTCTGAACTGAAGCCCAAATACAATATTCCATCTTGCTTTATATTAAAAAAAAAACACTCTCTCTAGTATGTACAGTATATGAGTCATTGCAAATGCAGATGTTGAAACTTTTGAAAGAGGCAGGTTTATTTTACTAGTGATGTATGCAGCAGTAGTGAAAGCCAAACCAAGCCAAAACATCCTACAGTATGTCTCACTGCCCAATAGGTTGTGCCCACATCAAGCAGCACCTCCATTCCAACCCCACCTATACCACCAGCTGCTGCAGAAACTATACTGAAGCAGCCTTGCAGAGGCACACCAATAGAGGAACTGTGTTACATCATTTTTCTCCTGTTGAAAGAAAGCACAGTGGGAAAACTTGTGGTGTCTCGACTGATCACTGTTCATCAGCTGGATATACCCTCATGACCTGAAAGTGGTATTGTTTGTGATAGACAGTGAAAGTAATGTCCTAAAGGGCATGAATGATGTGGATTTTAACTATGTACCTTGCTTTGCACGAACGTGCCCCTAATCTGCTGATAAGTCATGTGCTTGACAACATTCACTGCCAGAAGCAATTCTAAACACTGACCTATAACCATGTACAGTAATTACAGTGTTAGCATAAACTTCACTCTACTTTTAATAATCCAACTCAGCAATGGCCCATGTTGTTCAATCGCGCTTTGTTAAATTGAGGAAGGAACAGTTACGTAAACTGGTGCTAACACTGGATGGAATGTTCCTGAATATAGGTCACTGAATGGAAAAATATATTTCCTTCTCTCCACCGAACACACTTAGCTCCTATGCAAGTACCAGCAGAAGCACAATGTTCTTCAGCATTGGTTACTTTTTTTGTGATTAAATGCTCTTTACTGAAAATATTTTTCAATTGGTATACAAGAAAAAGAACAGAGACATTAAGACCACAACTACAAAGTATAAAAACAAGACTGGCAAATCATCCTCAAAAAAACAATAAAATCAACAGGAACAATAATTATCAATACAACAATCTACATTAACCCAGACAACTAAGGCCCCTTCCACTCCCCATCCCAGGCCCTGCAGGTGCAAATGCAGTGTGATGGATAAAATATAAGTTTACAAATAGAAACCAGAAAAGTGCCCAAACATGGTATCAACTATAGAAAACAAAAATAGGTGTAGCCTTATAAGCTCATAACTAACAGGAGCGCTCACCCAGGAGACAGAGAAATTAAAGATCATAATACGCAAAAAAACCCAAAAACTTTTAGCTTGAAATAGTCAGGAAGGTGAGCAGTGGTTCCCAATGTTTGCAAAATGCAGAGTATCGATGTCATAAGATTGCTGAAGAGCGATCAACATTGAGAGCAGATAAAAGCTCCCAATGCTGCTCTGCATAAGATGGAGGATCTTTGTCAGTCCAATACTGAAAAATAATAAGTTGGGCAACTGAGGATATCAAATAAATATAACATCTCTGGGGTCCAAGCACTGCAACATCATACAAACTGAGCAGACATGCCTTAGGAGTGACAGCAAGTTGTAGACCCTATAAGGGATCTAATCTGGGCTGAATCTCTGACCACAAAGGGTGTACCTTATCACAGGTCCATAAGGCATGGTACAGCATGACCACCTCAAAACAGCACCTGATACAATGTTTAGAATCCAACTTATGCATGAGGCAAAGTCAGTGTGGGGTATAGTAGAGATTGTGAAGCAGTTAAATGTTGCAATCTAAAGCAGTCCTGTGCAGTGTACCAATACAAGTCCACCCAAATGTGACACCATTGATCTTCACTAATAATCAGAACAAGGGTGTGAGCCTAATAACAAATAGGATGTGGAATGGTCCATAGATTGCAATACAGTATACAATCCTGAAATAGGGTCTGACAGTCCAGCCAGTAAAATAAGCCACTGAAAAGCCAAACCTTCCAAATCCAGCCAGGGAGGAGAACTCATATGTTGAAGTATACAGTGTTGCAACTGTGTAAATTTAAATGCAAAAGGAAATATGATATTCTAGCGAGCAATAAAGGCATGATAAGAAATAAAACTGTTCTGCTCCATAAAATTACCCACTGAGGGAATACCAAGATTATTATAATATTTGGGGTGGGGTACCCTTCCATGGATAATGAAATTGGGATTAAAATATAAGGGTTGCGAACTGTCTGTTCAACTGAAATCCCAGCTTGTGACAGAGTTGATTATGGGCTCTGAGGATCACATTATGGAAGTAGATCATTGTGCCACCTGGACCCTAGCCAATGAAATATAAAAAAAAAGGTGTTAAGTTGGACACCACAACCTCATGCAAGCTGATCTTCAATGCATAGCCATTATGGGTTTTATTCTCCTAGATCCAAAGGAGAGGAAGCACCTCAACGGAGATATTTGCTTCCATGAAAAGCAAAATAATAAAGTAGAAAACTGGGGAGACACAATTCCACCAATAATTTATTGGCAGCCAACCTTGTATAACTACAGCAAGACCTCTTATCATACCATAAAAGTTGTGAGAGTAACCTATGTAATTTAGCAAACCAAAAAGAGGGGAGGGCCAGATTGAGCATGCTCAGTAGATAAAGCACAAAATGCAAAATATTATTTTGATTTCATTAAGACAGTCTGAAAGGGAAAGGGGAAGAGTTCCTCACCTACTGTAGTAAGGTCTTGCCCAATAAGTTTAAACAAAGGATCCAAATTAAGGGAGAATGGCTTTGTGCTGGTACAGGTGAGTTTCATATCCAAATAAGTCAAGGACGTAGGTTCCCACTTAAAGTCCAGCTGCAACATAGCATGCTTACCTACCTGAGCATTCAGGGGGAAAACTACTATCTTATGAATATTTATTATATAAAAACAAAAACAACTGACCTTCTCAATATCAGAGAAGGCCCTTGGACCTGAGATATGGGTATGTGTTAGATGTAGTAAAATATCATCTGCATAGGCAAAGACAGAGTAACTAGAGGACCTCACTGCAATGCCAGTAGTATTTTTTAATGTAAGATGTGGTTACAAGTTGGACTCTGTCTTGTATATGGTGTACACACTGATGGAACAGAAATCTGTGTTCTGGACTGTGAAATTCCATAATGTTGCCTGTTGGGAATTTCTATCCCAGGTACAGTGATGGGTCCTACAAAAACTTGTTTCAGTTCCAAAACCTTATGGACAGACCACCAGAGATGTCAGTGCTGAATCAACACTCCTTAGCAAGGTCCTTACCTTGGTGAGGTTACTTGAATAAAACACATGACATTGTGTTATATCTTTCACAGCAACCCAGCAAAGCAAGGCTGGTCATGATGGTGGTTGCCGAGGCTGTGCCACAGGTGACAGTAGTGAGAATGACAGTGATGACAATCCTGGTTGAAGGATTGTTGGTGACACCTCTTGTTCACTTGAGATATCTCAGCAGCCATACCACCAAAACACAATACTCACTGAGAATGTGGCAGTACAGTATGCTTCTGACACAAACTGGAGACAGATTTGAAAATTATTAGAATATGAGCTAAATATAAATTTATTTGCATAGTTTATGGACTTGTAAAGATGCAGTGTTTCTATGGAGGAAAGGCTTCCCACTTAATTTATCTATTTAACCCATCTCCCTGCTGCTGACACTTTTTCTGTCCCTCTAATCTCTATGTTTCCAATAGAAGTAAACCTCATTATGTGAACACCTTTATGGATTACTGCATGTGTTACATTTTTTAATATTTTTTTTGTTGTTGTTGAAGTTCTGATCTGTTTTGTATTAAGCATTCAGCCTCTGTGTACGGAATATGATCTTCCTTCTGCTTCTAAGTAATTTACAGCTGGCTAGCATGGAGCATGGAGTAACTGCCCTCAGCCTCTGCAATTGGAATGAGGGTGGAGCTATAGTGAGTTGTATTAACCAGTTTGAATATCTGAAACCTCCTTGCTTGTATCAATTGCCACAGCAGCCCCACTTTAATTAAACGGCTGTCAGAGTATGATTTCTGGTGGTTCAGATGGTACAAGTATTTTCATATTTACTTTCCTTTATAATCTTTTGGAAAATTGTCTGCGTTGCTTTGCACTTTTTTCGCATCAGTACTGATTCCATGGCTGCTTGCTATCATAATTTGCATTTACTTTGATCCTTGTGCTTTGTATGGTGATCTCCAGCCTGGCAACAGCCAATTAGGGTTTTAAGTCTTCCACAAGGAGTGTCCCTGGTTGGCATGCAGTCACGGGCTGGGGGGAGTTTGAGAGTGAGCCATAATCTTTTGTCTTGCCTATGTTTTGTCTGTCCCCACCTCTGGACATCAGCATGTACAGTATACAGCTCCATGTATGCACAAACATGCTGAGAATTCCATCATGGAGCCTAGCTAATGTCCCCTCTGGCACAGTACCTCCACTGCACTGGCACCTGTGTTCACCCAGGTAGTGGTACTGTGGAGACTGCATTGACAATCCCTCTCAAATGAACACTTGATTGCCCTCTTCCACAGCACCTCCAGTACCTTGGAAACATTCTCAAACCTGTGTCACTAGCATTCCAAGTGGCAGCAAGCCCACTGCACAGATGGGCAGGCAGTAGTTTACCTTTTTTGTCTTGTTACTGATTTTTATATTTATTTTGTTCTGGATTCCCTCCCCACTGACTCACTGATTCAAACAGTCATTGCTTATTTGACCTAGAGGTTTGAGTGCAGAGCTGTAGCCCTGTGAACAAAGTTTTAAATTTTTCAACTGCTCTTCTCCAAAGTATGATGAGGGATTGGAATTGGAGAGGGTGAATAAAGGGCCAACAACCAGTTTGGTCTCATAGCTAAGTGTGTAGAGTTGTCATGAGGTTAAAGACTGAATTTTAAAATCTCCACTTATTGAGGACTCACTGAGCAACTGAGTTAGGAAATGCCCACTGTCTATTTGAACAAGTATCAATCGGATACGACTCCACATACCTGCTGAGCAGGTCCAATATAATGTTTTTAGAGGCCATAATGTTACCTATTTTGTGGGTGCTGTTTGTTGCATGTGTGGTCTTTGATATCACACAGTGATGGGGTCTGATGTTACTCACCAGTTTACACCCAGCATATATACAGCAGTGGTTTCCATCACTCACTGAGCAATCTGGATTGCACAACCACAGGAGACAGTTGGCTATAGGTAGCTCTTTTTTTTCATTAAATAAACTTTATTGAGTTTTTAGGAATACAAATACAGGTACTAAACCATGAAAACAAAAGTTAATATATATATATATATATATATATATATATATTACAAAATGTGAACAACCATTATTTAATAACTAATAAACAAAACCCTATCCCCTTCCCCTCCCCTCCACCATCCTGTCTGTGACCTCACCTGATAGGAAAAATAAGGAAAAGAAAAATCTCTGGGAGTGACAAGATAGGCTTAATGTTTTTCTAACTGGATGGCCAGAAGAATCTCTTGCTGCCACTCTAAGAGAGTTGGAGGTGAATCCTCTTTCCAGTGTCACAGCATGACCAGTTTCACAGTGGCAGCAATCAAAGTCCAATGATCCTTTGTGATACGTGGGGTACCAGAGGGAAAATTTGCCAATAAACAACATTCAGGAGTAAAAAGGGTTTCCAGCCCCAAAACTGGGTCTAAAACCTGCTGAATGGAACTCCAGAAGGACTGGACCTTAGGGCACTTCCATAGCAGGTGATACAGAGAACCTGTAGCCTCATGGCATCCGGTACATAATGGAGAAGTGAATTTGCCCATTCTATGCAACTTTACTGGGGTAAAGTATAAATTATGCATTATGTCATATTGTAACAGTCGGAATTGGTCTTGCTTAATAAATTTATATAAGTTATGCCATGAGGTTTCCCAGAATTCACCCTCCTCCAGCATGTGAAGTTCTTGAGTCCAGTAATAGCAAATACCAGAGGGAACGCATGGATCCAGGGACTGGAAATACTTGTAAAGTACAGATACTGCATGTGGTTGCTCTGCCATGGACAATAGGGGGGCAGCTCCCTCTACTGGTGTCATGTCCCAGGGTTTGGGTCCCACAAAAGAAAGCACTGCATTTTTGAGCTGGAGAAACTTGAAGACATCTTGTTTTTTAGCTGGAATTGGGCTTGTAAACTAGGGAAGGAAATAATCCCATCCTCCTGGAGCAGGTCCACTAGTGTGCAGGCATGCAACTGGGGACAAAAAGATAGTGGAATGGGATGGCGGTCTATCTGAAAGTGGGGATTATTAAGTATCAGCTGGGCAGTTGACCTAGTCCAGAACAGGTATAGGTATGTCTGGAGTTGGTTCCATACCCTGAGGGACCCTTCTATGGGTGTGGAACATAGGGAACAGGGAAGCTGGGAGGTCCACAACTAGAGCAGGCTAGCCAGAGAACAACCTGCTTTAGTGGCCAGGACCATTTCAATGTCTAACCAAAGAAGAGTATACTTAATGGGGTCAGGTTGTGTGATCCTCATGCCCCACTGGAGTAACTTACTAGCATGCAGGTCCTCATAATATAAACATGTGGAAGGTTGAGATAAACTCCCTCTCAGCTTGGAAGATGTTAGTTTACTGTAGCCTCTGTGAGTGACTCAGTCTTTCCAAAGGAAAGAGCTAAACATCCTTTGAAGGTGGGTAAACCAACTCTTGGGGAGGTAGAAGCCCAACATGCCCAATGGGTATAATAATCAAGGTAAAACATTAATTTTGAGAGTACAGATCCACTCCCATAAGGACAAGGGAAGAGCAGTCCATCTGTCCAGATCTAATTTAAGAACAGACAGCAAGCTGGATAAATTTTCTTTAATCATAGTTGGGACAGAGAGGGAGATTTTTATTCCCAAATATGTCAGTAGTCTAGATTCCTATGAAATGACCAAGTCGAGGCTGTTGGCTTTAGATATCCAACAGTTTAGTGGCAATACTTTGGACTTGCAGAAGTTTAGTTTATAAAAGAAGACCCTGGAAAAACTAGCTATCTCTTGAAGTAAAATCGGAAGTGATGCTTGAGGATTTTCCAGATGAAGGAGAAGGTTGTCTGCATATGCAGAAAGGGTGTACCACCTGCCCCCTACCAGGATGTCCTGAAGGGTAGGTAGATTACCAAGCCTCCATATCAGTGGCTCTAAATAGAATTAAAAAGAAGGGGTGAGAGCAGACATCCCTGTCGGGTGCCACGCTGCAAGGGGAAGGAGATTGATAAACAACCATTACACGAGACTCTAGAGGAGAGTGTAGAGTACAAGAGTCAGACACAGGTGATAAAATCTGCAGGACTACCAAGGTGGTGCAATACTTAAAACAGGAAGTTCCAAGAGACTCAGTCAAAGGCCTTTTCTGCATCTAGGGAGACCAGAGCCATTGGAGATCTGGCCTCCCCAGATGCGGAAAGTAGATGAAGGAGTTTTCTAAGGTGATCTGTTGAAAATCGGCCCGACATGAAGTCAACTTGTTCTTGTCCAATGACATACCCCATCACTGAAGCTAAATGAGTAGCCAAAATGTTGGAGAGACTTTTTACATCCGAATTCAATAGGGAAATTGGGCAACAGTTCTCTGCCAGGAGGGGGTCTTTACCAGGCTTTGGTATGAGCGTGATTAGTGCTTCCAGAAAAAGCAGGTCACTGATTCCTTTGGTAAACCAGAAGTTAAACACGTGCCACATGACGAATGCAAACTTTGTAAAAAGTTATTGGTTAAGCCATCAGGACCCAGTGCTTTGTTGGGAGGCAGTTGCCTGATAACCTTCTCCACTTTAGCTAATGTGATTGGTTCACCCAGGTGTACTACAGAGGGTGGGGGTAATGGGAGTGTTACAGATTCTAGATAGGCTGAAATGGATTCTGCAGAAGGATCTAAAGTTAGATCTGTAGAATATAGATTTTGGAAATAGTCACCAAAGATTGTAGCCAGCTCTCTAAGGTTGGTAATGACTGTGGCATTTGGGTTAGGTCATAGTCCTGGAATGAACTTGGCCACTCCCACTTGATGTAATTGGAGTGCAAGGAGTTTTCATGCCTTTTCTCTGGCTTCAAGGTATTTCAATTTAGTTCGGTGTAAGGCAAGTTCAGCTTTTTGTGCTACAATATCTGCATATTGGGTTTGTAGAGAATGCAGTCTGGCCCACTTGTCAGCTTGGGAGGAACGAGTCAGGGAGAATTCCAAGTGGTGAATATCATTCAGGATCTCCTCTAGTTGCGCCTTGCTCTTCCAGGCCCGGACAACTGAGAGATGGATTAACTCACCTCTTAGGGCACACTTAAGCACTGCCCTGATTATGTCCACCCTGTCTACTGAGCCTTTATTAGAGTTCAGGAAAGTGGTGATAAATTGTTGGATATGGGAAAAGGAGTCTGGGGTTTGTAACAGTTGTGCATTGAGGCACCATAAAGTATCTCGGCATCCACCTGGCCCTCCCAAATAAGTGATGCTAATGGGTGAGTGGTAAGAACGCACCCTTGAATGAATTTCCACTGCCAGTATGCCTGGCAAGCAGGACAAGCTTACAAGAAAATAGTCAACTCTGGAAAAAGTTTTATGGGGAGGGGAATAGAAGGTGTATTGCCTAGATATAGGGTTAAGGATTTACCAGATATTTACCAAATCAGTCCCACTCATTAGGTCACGGAGGGCCCTATGGGCTGGAGATACGCTGACCCTTTTGGTATCAGAGTGGTCCGGATCCCACTGGGGGGCCAAATTCCAATCTCCCCCAAGTAAAATAGATGAATAGGGGTCAGAAGATAGCAGGCAAGTAAATTGCGAGAAGAAATTAGGAGAATCAGTATTTGGGCCATATATTGAAACTAAAACAATTGGGCGAACACCAAGTGTGCCCCGTACAATAATATAGCACCCTGAAGGGTCCCACAACTCCTTAGCAATTTAAATGATGACTCCCCCTCACTTAGAAGAGATGCCCAATCCAAAGACTTGGCCTACCCAACCTTGCCTAAAAAGGGAAATCTCTTCTCTGCCAAGGTGTGTTTCTTGCAGGTAAGCTACCCCTGCTTGTAGTTGTTTAAGGTGGCAAAGAATCATTGTATGCTTACGTCTATCTTGTCCCCCTTGATGTTCCAACTAAATAAATTGTAAGGTCCACTCACTGTGGCCAGTAGATCTGCCCTTGGCACTGTTGGGAAAGTGTAGCATGGTTTGCTCGATTTAAGTATAATGACCCCAAAGATATGATGTGAAATGAAAAATGGTTTCAGACACCCCAATTCATCCTTTTCCCACTCTCCCCACCCCATTTACACCCCCAAATACTGCCCCACAAACCAAGAATAAACATCCCAACAGCCCTTTATAACTCTCCCAATCACCCCAAGAATTAAACACCAAACATCTAAACATGTGTAACACTATCCCCGGTTCTAATAACCCATCTACTAAGACATGCATGGTCAACTTGATTATCATTTCCAATTACCCAATTGAGGCCCGGCACCTCATCCCCCCCCCCCCCCAAGTACATAACATCCAGGTCTAACCCTACTTTTGAACATTGGTAACGTAGCAACTATGCAATACAAACACTTTTTCAAGAGTATCAACAAAGCTTAAGTAATCTACTAGATATTTAAAACTCAGAGACTACCCCCCTAATGCTTTAACTCTGTATTCACTCATTTTGTGGGCAGGATAAAATAACCAACCAAACGATGTACTGTCTCATAATCAACACTGCTTAGAATAATTCTTGACTCAACTGTTGGTGGATGAGCAATATATCAGGTAATTAAAGTGTCTAGCCATCCCTTTTTCACCCTTCTCTGCTCAGGAATCTGGGCAAAAGTGATTAATTTTAGGGGTTTTAAAGTCCAATGTTCTATTCACTCAGGAGAAATTCTTTGGGAGCATATTCCTTCATGGATTCAGGCAGAACAACCTAAGATGGTTGAAATCAAGAAATTGGAGTGTCCACATTGTGGTCAGAAATAATTCTGAAAACCATGCACTGCTAGGGGGAGGCAATGGGATCTTGAGCTACGTGGATACTGTGATGTAACAAGCAGTGATACCACAAATCAGTCATTTTTTTTAATTCTTAGTCCATTGACTGTTAGGAGACATAATGCAGTCTAGAGTCCCCCCTCCCAGGAGTATCTTCAAGTTGCTATAGTTCATCTTAGTAAATAAAAAGGGAAGGGAGAATAGCCATAGGCAAGAAATCAAAATGGGTTGTAGCTGCTTCTTTGGGTACATTAAAGTCTGGAAGAGAACCCATTTTACCATACCAGAGTACCACACATCCAACTTTTGCCACAAGAGAAGACAATAAATGGTCCAGGTAGAACAGAAACAACACTTCTTGCATCCCACATGACTTCAAATGGCAATCGCAAAGGCAAAGAAAAGGACAGGCTTTACTTAAATAAATCTGGAAACAGATTCTTGAGCTCTGAGTCTGCTTGTGCTAGAGTCTTGAAAACATGCTTTACTTGCAGGATGGTGGGGTAAAGTACCCAACAAGGCTTCTATCCAGCAATTAGTTTAGACATGATGGGGGTGCAATTCCTGTCTCTTGGCTCGGACTGACTGTGGCAGATCTTGTGCAAAACGAAAATGGTGTCCTTCCCAGCTTAGCTCCTGCAGATCCCTGGTTTTGGACAGAATATGTTGCTTCTCCAAGAAACTGAATAATTTAAATAAAAAGGGACTTGGAGGGGCTCCTGGAGGTGGTGGTGGCCGCAGCGATCAGTGAGCTCATTCCATGATATATGGGGGCCCATTTGAAGAGGGGCCTGCCACTGGGTTGCATAACTTTTGAAAAAAGGTGATTGGGTTTAGAGATGCATGAATTATTAATCTGCCCACAAAGTGGATGCAAAGTGGGCACTTCACATCCGTGGAACACAACACAAAGTGGACCCTGCAAAGTGCTCAGTTCACGTTATCATTACCACTTCACGTTGCCATTATGCCTTAACATGAAGTTAGGTGAAGTGAGAAGAAAATAGGCACATCACATGGCTTGCAGTACTGTAAGTCATATGCTTTAGCCAGGCAGGAAGGAAGTGAGTCACAGAAACAGTTTCACTTTCTCCTTTGCATTTGTAGAGGGAGAAAGCATTTTTGAGAGGAAAGGAGAGGAGTTACTGCTTGCCTTTCATTGCTTTTCAGTGCCAGAAAAACAAACAGCTTTTTTAAAAGCTATTTTATTTAGCTTTTGTATTGTATTTGTGTTTTTTTAGTGAATTTTTTGTATAAGTTTTATTTTGTTTTGTGTGTGTGACTGACTGTGTGTGTGTGTGTGTGTGTGTGTGTGTGTGTATGTGTGTCCACTGTCTGTGTGTTTGTGTGTGTCAGCCTGTGGACTTCAGAAGGATGGACGGTCATGTAGGAGAAGGCGAGACGCTGGCCCGTGGGCATGGTAGGAGGGAGGTGTGGACCTGTGGGGGGTGGGGCGGTCGTGTGATGTTGGACCGCTCCCAACTCCTGCCCAGTGTTGCTTCCCCAGTTGAAGCAACAGGAGCAGCAGCAGCACCAGTGCCACTGGTGGCTGCTGTGCGTGCACCTTCTCCACCACTACCACCACCACCACCACTAGCAGCAGCTGTTGGGGCTCCAGCAGCACCACCTCCACAGCCACAGGAGGTGGAACCAGAAATTGTAGGTGGTGATGGGACTCATGCCCAATGTGTAAGGACTGTGTCTGGTCCACCCTACAGCTCCCCAGTGTGGAATTTTTTTAGTCATGTGGTGGGAGACAGCACAGTGGTGGAGTGCCATGTGTGTGGTGTGCTGGTGCGCTGTGGCCCCCGAGACACATTTGGGGACCGGTGGCCAGTGCACCCACATGCTGAATCACCACAGGGCAGAGTGGCAGGCTGCCATGGAAGAGGCCAGGTGTCCACCTCCTGGCCCTTCCATGGCAGTGACTGAGGGTGCTGCTGGGGTGGGTATATGTGCCTCACAGTCACTGCCACAGCAGGAGGAGGAGGGCTACTACAGCAGCTGCTCCACCACCACCACTACCACTGCCACCACAGCCACCAGCACCACCCTGTCCACCACCAGCCCCACTACCTGGATTTCCCTCTGCAGTGGACCCTGCCACAATCCCTGAAACCCAGTCTGACATCGGCCTGGTGTGGGCAGCGCTCATGGAAAATAATGAGCAGTTCAGTGCTTTGGAGCAGCAGGTGAACAGAGTGGAAGCACAGCAGTAGCAAATAATTTCAATGCTGCACATGCTGCTGGACCACCATGGCATCCCATGGTTATAGTAAAATAGTGGATTGTTTTCTGCCCCCACCCCCATCCCTGACCCCACCCCACTACTATGTTGTACTTTCTTTCTGCATTTTTTGTTTGTTATTGTTTAATCATACACATTTTACCTTCAAGGGGAATCTTTCTTGCACCACATAGTGCAATACATTTTTGTGAAAAACACCTATAATTTCATTACAGTGTTTCACATGATGGAGGAATTCCCATTCTGAAAATCTGCCCACATTCTGCCTCCCTTCTCAGCAACATAAGGACATGATGGCAGGGACATTGCGTGTGCTTGCTCCTTACAGTGAATATCCAATTGTCTGGCAGGTTTCTGAATGTTTCATTATGTTATAATGGTCAGTTTGTGGTGAAACATGTGGCCATGTTTCCAGTAAGAAGAGCCTTGTTAGTGGAAACATCCCACATTTCACCACAAAGTGAACCTTATAACATAAGGAAACATTGGGATAGCTGCCAGACATTCACTGTAGTGGAGCATGCACCTGCACTCACCCTAGCATCACATCCTAACATTGTTGAGAAAGGGTGGCAGAATGTGGGTAGCTTTTCTGATCTGTAATTCCTCCATTACGTGACTCACTGTAATGAAATTATGAGTGGTTTCACAGAAATATATTGCACTCTGTGGAGCAAGAAATATTCCAGTGGTAGTAATGCCCGTGCATATTAGTTTATGTGCATCACCATGACTATGTAATGTGGTGAATGTCTGTAAAGCAGCAGCACAACAATCTGTTGATAACTCTGACCTATATTTTTTAATGCTATGTTACAACTTCCTTTACTTACATCCTGACTGACTGGAATGATACGAGAATTTACAGTAGTTGAGTCTGCTGAAAATACATGAAAAAAGTAGTCAAGTAAGTAAAGCAGACATAAATTGTGACAAGAATCATATCATTCACGTCATGACTCGGAGGTAAGTAGTGGTGGCTGTGGCAATGTAAAGTAGCATAAAAATGTACAGTTCAGAACTGTGAGGACATTCTTGCAATGCTGCTTTAATTGTAAAAATGTCAGTATGACATCATGAGCTCACAACAACAATCACAGAACACAAAAAAGTGGCACAGAGTCTCCCGAATTTTTCTGCAGGCCCAAAATGCATCCTGCTTGTGTGCAGAAAATTGAAAAGTGGTTACACAGCAAAATGGGATTGTTTCAGCACATACAAAGTCCCCAGGATTAATGGTGCATGCAGTCATGCGCACAAAAGTGGCACAGAGTCCCCAGATTTTTTCTGCAGGCCCAAAGTGCATCCTCCTTGTGTGCAGAAAATTGACAAGTGGTAATGAAATGAAATGGGATTGTTTCAGCACATACAAAGTCCCCAGAATTAATGGCACAGTCAGTCATGCATGTAGTGTTGGCACAGAGTCCCCAGATTTTTTCTGCAGGCCCAAAATACATCCTCCTTGTGTGCAGAAAATTGACAAGTGGTAACTAAGTGAAATGGGACTTTTTCAGCACATAAAAAGTGCCCCAGAATTAATGGCGCAGTCAGTCATGCATGCAGTGGTGGCACAGAGTCCCCAGATTTTTTCTGCCGGCCCAAAATGTATCCTCCTTGTGTGCATAAAATTTACAAGTGGTAACGAAGTGAAATGGGATTGTTTCAGCACATACAAAGTCCCCCAGAATTAATGGCACACTCAGTTATGCGCACAAAAGTGGCACATTTCCCCAGATTTTTTCTGAAGGCCCAAAAATGCATCCTCCTTGTGTGCAGACAATTTACAAGTGGTCACACAGTGAAATGAGACTGTTTCAGCACATACAAGGTACCCCATAATTTATTGTGCAGTCACTCATGTGCGCAGTGCCCCAGAATAAAATGATCACCGTGAGCGAACTGTTGCTGGTCCAATGTGTGCTGTGATTCGAGCAAATGCAATGTGATAATTTCAACTGGATGGGAGGGTGCCCTTTGTCTGTACACTAGTAGTAGCCTTGGTGAGTTGATATATATATATATATATATATATATTTCTGTATCTTGAAGGTGAGGGGGTGTTGACATGGACATGTACTCATGGTATTGTTCTGTATCATTCACAGGTCACAGATACTGTTGGTGTGCACATTCCAGTGCTTGACTAGAACTTTTTGCATAGAAATTGCAATGGATAACTGTCAAGCACATGAAGGTAAGTATTTTTTTTTGGGGGGGTAGGGGGAAGCATATTTGCAGGTTTGTCTGTAATGGTTTCTTATTTTCTTACTTCTTCACAGATTTCATCTGCATCCTTCTCGAGTCTGGTTGTTAATGATGGTCATGGTCATCTAATGAAACAACTTCTGCATGTTGCATGTGCACCCCAGCCGGGGAGGGTGCCTGATGCTGAAGAATTTGTTTGGATAAGGCCACTTTGTCAGAACAACAAAGCATCTGCAAGTTTCCTAAAGAGAAATGAATGACTTCTTGCAACTTAATTGTTATGTGTCCCTCCTGGTCCTCAAATCTTAATCCCTAGAATCAAGTTACATTTCCGAAGCATCTTGTCAACCTTCTTACAACCTGTGTGCAATATTTTACTGCAGTCTTTACAAAACAATGAAATGGATTAAATAAAATCTTCATACTCACCAGAATCGATTTCACATAAATATTACATCACTTCCTCTCTGTATGGTACAACTACAGTACCATTCCAAATGAATTTTAGCGATGGAGCCTTTTTTTGTTACCCTGTAAAAGAAACAAAAGAAGTGTACTGTATGCATTTTACCATTGTGGCTCTGAAGAGCTACAGAAAAAACATACAACTAAAGAAAGTGAAGCAGCATAACAAACATGAGTACACATACTCATTTTGTGGTTTAAATATTAAGAAGCTTTCTGTCTCTGGCTGATGGATGAGGTGGTCCGGACAGACTCATGGTGGCAGTAGTGGCAGTGGATAGCAGCAGTCCCGGTGGTGGAGGTCCAAGGGGCAGACAGACTCATGGTGGCAGTGGGCCCCATATGATACAAGAGATCATCATGTCTCTTTAAGGAAGGGGGTGGGCATTATGCTCGGCAACACCAAGGACCACCACACCACTGATTCATCAAGACGTCTAGGTCTCAAAACCCCAATTCTGTTTTTTGTGTACTTTGAGCACTTTGCATTCTTCTACCATAATGTCTGCATTAATGCATTTTTTTGAGTAAATCTCCCTCCTTTAGTGATAGTGGAATCTTAACTGAATAGTGGCAATATTTCAAACCCTGCATCACCAACCACCTAGCAAGTGAAAGTCTACAGAGTCATAATATTGGGGTTGCACCATTACTGGTTAACATCCTGGCCCAGATAAGAAATCTCTTACCCGGTTCCTGTGGAACCCGGGATAAGGGTGTCTCAGCCAGTCACACCTGTTAAATAAGAACAGCAACTGGGTCACAAAGGATCTGCAGCTCTTTATGAACCAAGTATGACAAACAACGTAGGGTAAACAACTAAACAATACTTATCTGATATGTATGCTCAGTGTCCCCCTACACATGGTCCGTCTCCTGTCAAAACTGTAAACGAAAAGGAAAATGGGTCAGTATGAAGAAAAATACTTATCAGCTGGGTCGGATGGGAAGGACCTGCAGAGGTTGAAAAAATGAAAAAAAAAAAGTGGTGTGGGGGTGGGATGCTGGACTGATACCATACCTCTGACCTGGGTTTTAGAATGGACCCACTCGGGGGCTGTCATGGGGTGGATTCAGTGTTCCTATGACTAATCTCTCTTGGGGTGGGGATATGTTCCTCAGTCCATTGACTGACACAGGGCAGGATGAAGACACCAGCTAACCAATATTCAAAACTCTGCTAATCATAAAACTAGAGTTTGCCCATGCAAACCAAATTCAGCACGGGTAGGCAATACTGAAGACTGTTAACATGGGTAAAGTCTGTTTGCACCTGGGCAATAGTCAGGGGGGAACACTGAAAATGAAGGGGCAGTGTGACCAGAATACTGGTGCAATCCAATATCCAGAGTATGTGCAATGTGCAAGGCTGTTCTGTAGGTCCCCGTGTGCAGCGTACATACTGTAGATCCAAATCTTGACTTAATCCCACTCAACGCTAGCTGTTGGTGGAGAAGTGCCATGCCCCCTGACCCTAACACAGTAGTCTCTACCATCTAACTGTGCCCCCTCTTACTGATTGCCATCCTCGAAGTAAGACATCAGTGTTTCACTGGTGTTAGTACCCCCCCACCAATCACCATCCTGAAGGTAAAACTGAAAGATTTCCTAGTGTTCAGTGGTGCCTGCCCCCCAGCTTACTGGCCTGATGTTAGACATTAAAGATCCCCTGGTGTCCAGTGGTCCCTTCCCTCACCAGACATAGAAACACAGAATTTGACAGCAGATAAGGACTGCTTGGCCCACCTGGTCTGCCCATTTTACTACCTAATGGATAAGCTGTAGATCCTAGTTAACCAACAGCCTACTTTCTCCTACCCCCACTAGAATTGTTGTACGTCTGTTCCATGCATTCTTAAATTACTCCTGTTTCTGACTCCCCAGCCTCTTCAGTAAGGCAACTCCATGCATCCACAACCCTTTCCATGAAAAATACTTCCTCACATTATCTCCGAGTTGTCCCCCTCTATCTTCAAATTGTGCCCCCTTGTTCTTGCATATCTCTTTTTCTGAAAGATGCTACTCTCTTGGACTTTGTTGATTCCCTTGAGGTACTTGAAAGTTTCTATCATGTCCCCCCCCCTTCCTCAAGGGTAAACATATTAAGCTCCTTTAGTCTCTCTTTGTATGTCTTCTGGTGTAGACCCTGCACCATTTTGGTTGCCCTCCTGTGGACAGCCTCCACCCTGCCTGTGTGTTTGTGGAGATGGGGTCTTCAGAACAGCACGCAATACTCCAGATGGGGTCTCACCAACTGTCTGTACAGAGGGCCAACAACTTCCTGTTTTCCGCTGGTGATGCCTCTCCCTATGCATCCCAGTATCCTCCCAGCCTTCCTTACTGCCTTCTTACATTGCTTGCCTACCTTTAGGCCATCTGATATAACTACCAGGTCCCTTTCCATTTTTGTTGTTACCACCCCCCCCTCGCTATTCTGCACTCTTCCCCTTGTTTTTTTTTTCCCAGGTGCATTACTCTGAACTTCTTCGCATTGAATCCAAGCAGCCATACATCTGACCACTCCTCCAACCTTGCCAAGTCCCTTCTCACCCTTTTCCACCCCATCTTGTGTAGCAACCCTGCTGCAGATCTTTGTGTCATCTGCAAAAAGACATACTTTTCCTTCCAGTCCCTCCACTAAGTCACTTAGAGACATTAAAGAGGATTGGTCCCAGTACTGAACCCTGCGGTACCCCACTAATACACCCCCTTTCTTCAGAGTGGACTCCATTTACTATTACCCTGTGTGTCCTGTTGTCCAGCCAGTTTTTTACCCAGGCTGCCATCTTGGGACCCACTCCCAAGCTGGCTAATTTGTATATTATCTTTTGTGTGGGACTGTGTCAAATGCTTTGCTAAAGTCTACATAGGCATGTTCACAGCCCCTCCCTGGTCTACTACTTTGGTCACCCAGTCAAAGAAATCTATTAGCTCTGTCTGACATAACCTTCCCGCTGTAAATCCATGCTACCTTGAGTCATGTGCCCCACTGGCCTCTAGGTACTCAACAATTCTTTCCTTCAGAAGTGATTCCATTATTTTATCTACCACTGAGGTCAAATTAACTGGTCTGTAGTTTTCTGCCTCTGCCCTGCTCCCACATTTGTGAAGTGTAATCACATCTTCCCTCCTCCAGTCCTTAGGTACCACCCCATCCTCCCTTGATTTGTTAAAGAAGGTAGTCAGTGATATCACTAGTTCTACCCTTAGTTCTTTTAGAATTCAGAGGTGAATCCCATCAAGCCCCATTGCTTTGTCCACCTTCAGTTTTAAGAGTTCATTCAAAACCCTTTCTTCTGTGAATGGCAGAACATGGAAACGGTGTCTGGGTGCTGGGCGGATGAACCACTGGACACCAGGGAATTTTTAATTTTTTTTTTAATCTACATCAGGTGGCGATTGATGGGAGGTGGACCACTAGCACTAGGGGATCTTTTGGGCTGGTGGTCAGCCGGGAAGGGCAACACTATACACCAGGGGCAAGTTCATACTTAACTTTGGGACCGCAGTTGGCTGGGGTGGGAGCCACTGGACACCAGGGAACTTTCGGTTTTACCTTTGGGATGGTGATTTGGGAGGGAGGATCACTAGCAATAGAGGAACATTGATGGCAGATCCTCAAAATTCGTACGATCTGGAAAAAAATGTATTCAGTGGATTGAACAGTGCATGGTTCATCTTGCAGAATGCAGTGTGTCAGCACTTTAAATGTAAAGCATGCAGTGCGGTGCTTGCAAAAACAGCACCAAATGGTATCACAAAAGAAACTGCAGATGACACAACTGTAACATGGAAAAAAAGATAAAGAAATGAGAAATGGCAAATGAATGGCATGCACTTGGGCTTGTGTGGGAACAGGCAGGTTTTAGGGAAATTGCTTCACAGTGCAGTGACACACACAGGACACAATACTGTAAAGGCAGCAGAAAATACTTGCTAGTGTGGCTCAGCTGGTAGTACATCTGTCTCAGTCAGAAGAGCATATGTTGACTGTCAATGGACTGTGGGTCTGGGGTTATTTCACTTTTCAGTGGCACTGAGTGCTGCACAGAGACAGAAGTGCATGCAGCACTCTGAGGTGTTAGCAGCACAGCTGTGGTGGCTAACTGCACCATGTCAGCACTGCGTGAGTCACAGCATATTGGCTGCTGCACACTGGGAACTACATAGACAGCAGTGCCTGTGGCAGCAAGCACTGATGAGTGCATATGTACGCGTGTGTCGCAGGTGGTGCACGTAGTATAGGGCAGGATTGGCAGTACACATAGCACTGTGGAGTGCTGGTAGTGCAGTTGGGTATGGGGTCAGTGGTGCACATGACAGTGTGGAGATAGCAGCACATGTGACAACGTGTAGTGTCTATAGTGCATGACAGGGCCCTTGTCACAACTTGGGGGCAGAAGTGCACGTAGCAATTACACTTGGCTCACCTCTGCAGCTGTCAGACATCCCACACAAGCAGGGCTTGCACTAACCCTCTACTGGGATTTTTGAGGATTTTGAAGCACAAAATAATTGCTCCTGCATTGCCACTAAAAATTGAAAGGCTTGCACCAATATTAGCAAAAAAAAGTATCCGATAATATTGTACTAAGCCACTCAAATTTCTGACCCCAAAATATTCTGGTCTGATCACTAATATTTGAAGCAGAGGGTCAAGCTGACACCAGCTTTACTAATGCTAAGGCAAGCCCTGCACAAGTATGGCCACTTGTGTTATACCTGGAGTGACTACAATATGAACAAAGTTATCTGTATAAAGTAACTTCTTGCCTGACACAGAGGCTGAAGCACAGGGTAAGTGCTTGCTGCTGCTGCCTTTGGGAGGGGGCCATGTTTATCAACAACAGTGGTTAGTACTGTTTTGAACTTCACCGAATTATGTCCCTACCATGGGTTGGCTAAAAACTGACTTGGATTTCTATGGGCAATCATTAACACTTGCATAAGGAAATTTAAATTTAGGAAATCTGGGACCCCAGCTCCCAAACCCAGCTCAAACAAACAACTAGTAGTGCCTCCTTTCCAGCTGAAAGTATCCTGAAGACCTCACTGCCCCTCCCCCCTGGCAGCTGGACCTCTCACCACCAGTGGGCTAGCCTCAACCCTTCCCTGCACATCAAGACCATCCTCATTACTGCTGGACCACCAACAGCCTACCAGTCAACCTATATCTGGGCTACCACCTCAGACCAGCCTGTCTGTCCAATCAACCACACTCCATCACTGAAGTGCTTTTCAAGCACTGCTATCAGAGTTGCAGTGCCACATGCAGCAACTGGGCCACCTTTCCTGACCCATGAACTAGCCATCCTGAACACTCCACCACTGTCCCCAAGAGCCAGGCTCCCCCAAGTCCCCCAAACATGCCCCCCTGGAGCCAGGCTCCACCCAGTCCCCCAGTCACCCCCTCCATCCCTAGGAGCCAGGCTCCCACCAGATCCCAAACACCCCTCCCTGTTCACAGGAGCCAGGCTCCCCATTCCATGAACACTCCCCACCCCAGTCCACAGGGCAGGGGTCACCTAGTCCCCTGAAAACTCACACCTCATTCCCAGGCTCCACCCAGTCCCTGAACACTCCCCCATCCTCAGGCACCCTCAGTGACCAGAACACTCCCCTTGACCCAACAGACATGGGACTCTCTAGTGTCTCCCCCAACACAGGCACAGGGGTTCTCCACCATCCCCATCCCCAACACAGGCACGGGCTCTCCACCACCCCCCAACACAGGCACGGGCTCTCCACCCCCCCAACACAGGCACGGGCTCTCCACCATCTCCCCCAAACACGGACACAGGGCTCTCCACCATCCCCCAAACACAGGCACAGGGCTCTCCACTGTCCCCCCAAACAGAGGCATGGGACTCTCCACTGTCCCCCAACACAGGCATGGGACTCTCCACTGCCCCCCAACACAGGCACAGGGCTCTCCACCATCCGCCCCCAACACAGGCATGGGCTCTCACTGTCCCCCCAACACATGCACAGGGCTCTCCACCATCCCCCCAACCCAGGCATAGGGCTCTCCACTGTCCAGCACCCCCCCAACACAGATGCCAGGCTCACTACTTTCCCTAGAACACAGGTGCTGGGCTCCTTCCCCGGGCACCCAAACACAGGGGGCATGGTCTCCCCCTCACCCAAACACAGGAGACACACTCTCCCACTCACCTGAATACAGATGCCGCGCTCTCCCCTGAAATCAGGAGCAAAGTTCTCCTCCTCCCCCAACTCAAGAGTAGTACCCCCCCCAAGCATGCACACAAGAGACTTGAATTAAACTCATTTGGTAAACCTCATTGTGGATAAAATAAAAGCACCAGGGCCATATGTTCCAGGAATAAACTCCCAATTAATTTTAGACAGCAAGAGCACTTTCCTGAACTCTTAAGGCCAGTGTGTACCCACCAAGATAGGGAAGGCACCAGTTTGCACATTTAAAGTAAATAAGGTAGAACCATCAACGACAAAAATAAATGAACAGGGTGACTGCAAAGGGGTAAACTGACAATTATTTTTGCTCCACATTCATTCTCTGCACTCAGATCTTGAGCTGGAGTCTGTAGTGCAATATCCAGGTTACCACATTCAAACACATTTTTTGAGTGAACCGGGACTCCTAGAATCTTGCATTTTCTTCTGCCAGTCCGTTTCGGGGAACACAGATTTACTGGTAATAGCGGGTTATATGTTACCTGACCCATCGCTTACTTTGGGAGGCTAGCCCAGTTACAAGGTTCCAGTCTGTGACTGTGTATCAAGTCGGTGAAAGAAAGAACTGGGGGGGATGAGCAGACAGGCAGGGGACCGCAGTGAGTGGCAAGGGCAGGCCTCAACAAAAAGAAAAAAAAAAAAAAAGCTTTACGCATGCCTCACCATAACGTTGGTAAAACAGAACCAGGGGTGTGGAAAAGAAGCTCTCACCTTCAGTATGGTGGATGAGCCCTTACGTGGCTACAGCTCATGTTTCCTTGGCTTCTACTTCATGACTTCCTCTTCTTCCATGAGCCTTCAGTTATACCGTTCTTCCTCATTCTTCTTGCTGAATTCCCAGTAACGGTCCTTCATGGAGAGCATCAACAGGAAGACCTGCCCATAGTTACACTGCTGATTGGCAGGGGATGCACATCCGATGTACTACTGCGGGGCAGAAACTGAGTGACGCAGAGTGGCATTTTTTTTAATAAAGTAGCTCCCATGCGATGCTTGAGATGAAGCTACAGCTTGTGGTAATGCTCTGTACTGCTGAAGTGAAAGTCCTGTTTCAGTTTCAAGTTTCTTATTTAATTCAGCTTCAAGTTACAGGGAGAAAGACAGATGGCTACTAAATATGCATGATGAGATCTGCGTAACCAATGCTTGCACAATATGTGTTCAAGCAGAACAGAGGTTGGGGTGGGCTATGCAAATCATTCATGAATGTTAAATCATCCTCAGTTTGTCTTGCTGGATGTCTACAAAGGCAATTTAACTCTTTCAAGGTGTTTCTAAGAACCATAGCTCTGCCTGCACTGGTAGGAAAATTATGAGCTTGGAAAGCACTTGCAGTGAAAACTTTCATCCTATTATAATTGTTTTTGTTCTCAATAACATTTTATTGATTTAAATAATAATGCATAATATAAATACACAGCAAAATAAACACATACATTTTACTATACAGTAAAAGAGGTATACTTTGTAAAACATATTTGGAGACAATTACCCAGCCTTTTTAACAATATTAACTATGTTGCTGGTGTTTGGCACACTTAGGGAAACAGAACGGTAGGTAAGTTTCAAACCTGGCTGCAACTCAGCTGATAATGCAGATATTGTGGAGTAGCTTGCCATTGCACTCCAAGTGTATGATTTGAACATCATCATGCACAAAATCAAACACTATGCTGGTGACCAGGTTTGCACTCTCTGCACAAGATGTGGAGAGGAAAGTGTCACACTGTACCTCTGTAAGCAGCATACAGCTATGAGCAGATAATTCCCCCCCGCACACACACACAAACACACTCGTGCTGACTCACTCCCACACAGATCTCTTAAATGCTATGGATTTCACATAGAGCTAATATATCATGCAAATTCATTTACTCTTGCTCTACAGATATTTACTGATTTTCTTCATCAAGTTAGAGCTGTTTCTGGACATGCAAACTATTAAAATATAATTAAGTTGATAAGCCCTGGCTATATACTTAATATATTGATGTTATTCTTCTTCCAATTCAAAATAGAAACATAGAAGTTGATCGCAGATAAGGACTGCAAGGCCCATCCAGTCTGCCCATTTTTCCTAGCTTATAAATGTGCCATAGGCCTTTACTCTGCCAATGGCCAGTCTATTCATACTCATCTGTATTGCTCCCTTATGCCTATCCCATGCCTGTTTGAAGCCCTGCACTGTATTCATATCCACCACTTCCTGAGGTAGGCCGTTCCATGCATCCACCACCCCTTTCTGTGAAAAAGAACTTCTCACATTACCCCTTAATCAGCCTCTCTCTAATCTCATGCTATGCCCTCTTGTCCTGCTATTTTTCTTATATTGACACATGTTAGACTCTTTCACCTTGTTAATGCCCTTAAGGTGTTTGAATGTTTCGATCATATCACCTCTCTCCCTCCTTTGCTCCAGGGTATACATATTGAGCTCCGGTAATCTTTTTTTTTTTTAATTCTTTATCTGCTACTTGCCGCTGAGCCATCCGCCCAGGTCACAGCCCCCTCCGCTCCCACTCCAACATTAGCCCTTACTCCCGGATACCCCCTGGATTACCCCCCAGGGTGGAGTTGCAGCACCGGCCCAAGTGCTGTAGACAACAGGATAGGTCCGGGAACCAGCCTGGGAGCTCATTAGAGTGGAGGGGCAGGCATCATCCTGGCAGTCAGCAGCGTTATTTTTTTCCCATTAGGTGGGGGACGGGACATGCAATGATGACCTGCATCCACCCACCCCCAAGCTTACTTTGGCATCGGAGCTTGTGGTGCACCCCAGCCTCCACTGGGTGTCACCACAGCTCCGATCACTCTGCCACCTTCCCCCCTGGAGAAGGAAAGCAACCCTGGGGTGCTCAATACATCTCCTCCCTGCTGGCCTGCCGATGACCCACGTTCATTAAGCCGGAGTCACAAGCGGAAATCCAACCGCTGCACCAGAAGGACGGCGAGCTCCATTAATCTGTCCTCATGTTTTCTGATACAGTCCCTGCACCATTTTGGTTGCCCTTCTCTGGACTGCCTCAATTTGGTTAATGTCCTTGTGAAGGTGTGACCTCCCGTACTGCATGCAGTACTCCAGATGGGACTTAACCAGTGTCGTGTAAAGAGGAATTATTACCTCCCTCTTATGACTTGTAATACCCCTACTAATACATCCCAATGTCCCTCTAGCCTTAAGTACTGCTTTAGTGGTCTGCTTGGATGATTTCGGGTCATCTGTGATGATGATGCCCAAGTCTCTTTCTTCCCTTATGATTGCCAGCAACTCCCCTCCTAACCTATAGGTAACTTAAGGGTTTCTCTTCCCTATGTTCATGATCTTGCACTTCTTTGCATTAAACCCCAGTTGCCACTCTTCCGACCATTTTGCCAGTTTATCCAGATCTCTTCTGCCCACCCCATGTGGATCATGCTGGAAAATTCTATTTATGTTTAACTACAGAAATATAGAATCTGTCAGCAGATAAGGACCACAGAGCCCTAATTTAACTAGAAAAATTACTAACTTCAAATATCATGTAATTACTAACTCAGGAATTTATATTGAAAAACTAAAACATTTTCTAAGTCAAATAACCAACTAATACCTAAGCTGGATTATGTTAAAGTATAAAATTCAATCAATTCATAACTTCAATACTTTCTAAAACATTTTCTAAGTCAAATAGTCAACAAATAGCTAAACTGGATTATGTTAAAGTGTAAAATTCCATCAATTCATAACTTCAATATTTTTTGAAGTCTTCTTTTTCATCTAATGCACAAGTACAAAAAAAACCCATCAACTAATGGCTACATAACAAGGGTTGCGCATTAGTTGACTAAATCCAGTCAACTAATTCTTAAGCTTCATACTCAACTTTTTAGTTAGCAATTAACTATTAAATAGGTAACCGTTGGGTATTCGCTAACTTATTTTTTTGTATGGGTCCTTATTTGATTTTAGTACAGTTGCACACATTAATGTTTCATTACTGTCTTATATGTTGCCTTTCATGGTTATCATTCCTCAGCATGTTATTGCACAATGTACTGCATTGCACAGGGTCCAAAGGAGTCTGCTCTTTGACGGTCTGATAAAATAATTCTTGTTGCAGGAGTGGAGGGTTGTATGAAACTGCAATATAATAGTACAGCGTATAAGCATTGTATATATCTAGCAGAGGAGGTTTAACACAATGGTATGCTTATCATTAGACAAAAAGAGGAACCAGCAGAACCACATTCTACATAAAAATATTTGGGGTCAAAGACATGGTGTAGAGGATCATGTGGCTGCACAGCATCACACAGGTATATTTGCCTGGGAATGCAGCATCTTTCGCACTTTGTCCTGCCAAACTATGGAAAAATGATGTTTGTCTGGCAGCATAGGTTTTAAAGTATAGGTATACTGCTGTTGTTTTACTTGAGTTCTAAAAAATGAGGGAAATTCATTGCAAAGAAATTAATTAGTGCTTCAGTTAGGGTTCATATAAAAATGACAAAAGTAAGGAAATTCATTGTTAGCTAACTCTGTTTGTGTTGCCTTACCCCATCACCTACTTGTATATGTGTGTGGGGGGGGGGTGGATGGGGGGGATGTAGAGTTGTCATGTTTAGTTAGCTAGACTGCTTGGATAATGTTCTGAGTAAAGGAGGTGGGTGCTGCTGGAGGCCAGGGACTAATTAGATTGGGGCAGGGTGAGGGGGTACCACAGAATGCCAGAAACTGATAGAAATCAGGCTGATTGAACAAGGGGATGTCACTGAAGACTAGAGACTAACTGGATTTTATTAATATTTCAATTTTATTTTTATTTATTTATTGAGGATTCAGAAAATACCTTTGAGTCAAAGACTCTTTGTCAAAGGTTCTACGTCACTACAGGTAAACACAATAGGAGAACGGTACAGATCAAATATAGAAGCAGAAACACAAGCAGGCAAGTACTATACAATGCTATACATACATTAAATCATCTGACATTTAGATCCTGGTAATACTTTGTGCTAGTCATGGTTCAGATCAAATGCAGAAGTAGTAATACTACTATTTTATGTTGGCCATGAAAAGCGGATTAGACTTTGCAGCCTGTTTTCTTCCTCATTCAGAAAACAACTGAAACGGAACCAGATTAAGCTTTTTGGTGGTATTTTTAGTGAATGGGAGAAATATGGCCAGGGTACTGGGGAAATTCCCCTACTGTTTGGTAGGGAGCGCTGCTACCAATCGCGATGTCATCAGTCGACGGGAGTCCTGAGATGGAGATGGATGTGGATGAAACAGAGGGGCCGGCTCCCCCTCTGCTTCTGGCTTACCTGGAGCGCACCCTCTCTTGGTAACTTTTACATCTGAGACCACAGTATTGGACGTGTTTCCACATGGTAAAACTTCTGGCAAGTCAGCACAGGATGAGGCAGAGGACTTACACCTTGAGTTGGATTGTAAACAAAGACAGCTTTTTGGAGATTATAGTACATCATGAGGCGGTACTCGCCCAATGCACAGTTTTGATACTAGATACGCAAGATTCTGGCATGGCTTCAAAGATGGAACTCAGGGCTTTGGGTTCTGCCAAAGAATGGATGACAGATCAAGGTTCCCTACAGGCAGCATTGTGGCAAGAAGGGATACTGGAGATAGAAGACCCAGTGCTGGAGATTGGGACCCCGGCACATACAGGTACATCTGTTACCTTTACCACCCCTCCGGAAAGTCCCAGTCAGCTAAGTAGGGGCACGGGGTCTGATACTGTGAAGCTCACTGAGGGTGATGCTACAGTATTACCGGTCCCAATGTCAGATGGCCATGCTAGTTCTCATAAAACAGGCCAGGAGGTAGAGGAGTGGAATGGTGGGGGTTTAGGGCTTGGAATGTTTCCCCCCAAACTATGATTCCAACTTGTCTTGTACTGCTGTGACTATTGGTCAAGCATTGCTTGAAGCTGGGTGGATTCACCCAGAAGGAGTCCAAACTTGGATGTCTCCCACTACCATCACACAGACTTCTCAATTAGACTGCCATGATGTGGAGGACCTGCTTTCATTACCTTCCTCCTTGGATTTAACACAACACCCTGTGCTGTATTTGGAACAGCTCACAACACTGCCAGGTCCAACTGTGCCTAGCGTTCCTGCTGTAAATCCTTCTTTGACCTCAGGGGCTCAGACAACCCTGGAACATCAGTCCACAACTACTGCGGGGACTTCTTTCTCCTCAGAAACCCCCACCCCTACCCCCAGGGACTCCTTCAGGACACTCAAATAGACAAAATCAGAGCAACCCCAGCCCCTTCACTCATGGTGGCCCTGGAGCCAGGACATATGCTGCTTTATTTTGTGTCCCCTCCTGAATTTGCTAAACATAGGAATGCTGTCCACCTGAAATACAGAGGGGGACTGGAGATGTACCCTGACAGGCAATATGTGGGGTGTTCTATTATTTTGGACAGTATGGGTTTTCTGCCACTGACTTGTTTGCGTTAATACCCCCATCGGGTGGTCCTATTTTTGATCTAAGTTTCAAAACTCCACAGGGGTTGGAAGTGTTTTGGAAGAAATACCAGGTGTCAGCGTGGCTCAGTTGGTAGCACATCTGCCTCTGGACCAGAAGGTTGTGGGTTCTTGTTCCACACTGGGATGGACTTGCACCTAAAAATCACTGGCATCTGAGTGCAGTATTGGGGGGTGCTGTACTGCTGGGGTGTGCCGTCCTTCAGATGAGATGTTAAGCTGAGGTCCCTTCTGCCCATCCTGGTGTTGTCCTGGTGGGTGTCCAGGTGGAAGTAAAAGAACCCAGGGTACTCTTCATAAAGGGCAGGGAACATTCCCAGTGTCCTGGCCAACATTCCCGTTCCCATAAACTGGTTCATGCAATTATCCAGGCTGTGTGTGGGTGATGATGTGCGATATGGCCGCCACCACACATTCAGTCACTTCACTACCAGTCTAGCATTGCTTGTAAAGCACTTTGGGATACTGTGTATGAAAAGCACTATATAAATGCTAATTCTTCTTCTTCTTCTTAAGCATACTTTGCGTTGGTCACCATTCATTGCAATCCCCCTAACTAAGCCTGTATTTTGGACCATTACTGTCCTTTTCAAAAACAAAGGGGTAGCTCTTGGTGATATCTTGTACTGGCTGAGACAGAAGTACTCTGTTTTAGGCGTTCCAGATACAATTATGGATTCCGATCGAATTTGGACTGGGGGATTGCGAATTCATGTCTGATTACATCAGGCTAATGGTACTGTTCAACACCTACCTAGTTGTTTTCTTCTCTGCAAGGACAGGGGTTTTATATTCTACACAGGACAGTCCAAATCCTGCTTTCAGTGTAGATCTTGTACCCACCTCAATAAAGCCTGTGACAAAATAAAATGCTTTTTGTGTGGCTGTATTGGACATACTGGCATTGCTTGCCCTGTCCCTTTGTTTTGTAATTTATGCTACAATAACCATCACACATATAAAAACTGTCCCTGGGCAACTCATAATAACCCCTCTGGGACCACAGATGATCAGGAAGATGTTGTCACTAGGGCTCAATATCAACCAGGAACTATGCAACTCAGTCTGGAAGTAGTTGACATTGTTCCAGCAATTCAAGGGGCTACCCACCTAGCGGTGGGAGGCCAGGAGATTTTGATCCTACCTGCTAGTAGTCCTAAATCTTCACTGCATGTTGGCTGTACCACCCCTCAGGAGGGTGTCATGCAGGAGGTCATTACTGACAATGATGCTATGGGGCGAACCAGGATGGTACTGCCACTCCTAGTGCTGATCCGGAACTGCCTCCATTTCTGTTGGACCTATTGCATGTCCAGACCAGGGAAAAGGCATGTTCCCTCCCACAGAACCTATATAGGAACAACAGTGAGGTAGACAATTGCATAATGTCAGAGGAACTAGGGTGGCCTTGGAAGCACCCAGACAAATGCTGACCAGAGTAAGCAATAGGAATATGTTCTCAGTGCTTGCTAAAATGGAGTTTGCCCTTTAAGGGGCAGACCAGGTTGTCCTGGTGCACCCCTTTCCTTTTCATCAAGATGGTGTGCTCACAAGGGGAGGTGAGGGGAGAGGGAAGGGGAGGGCCAGGGGATAGAACAATAGCCAAGCAACAGGAAGGGGAGGGGCAAGAGGAGGTACTTAATGGGCAGCAGCATCGAAGAATGGAAGCTGAGGTGGAATTATGCATCTCCAGTTTAGAGGAATTTTTGCACTGAATGCGGCAGTTACAGCAATAGCAAGGTTGTTTTCTAGACCAGAGTTGAAGCGCTGAAGAAAGGAAGCTGAGTTTGACTTCTGCAGCACCAGTTAAAAGGGTTTGTGCAGAATGCAACAGTGTTTGCCCGGGTATGGGGCCTAGCAAGGGAAGAGGCGTTGGGACAGGTTTTGGAGAGAGACCACGGAAATTGTAAAAGGAGTTTTTTGCTTGAGGAAAGGTTTAGCATGTGGCTTGCAGTGGGCCTGGCAATTTAATGCCACAGAATGGATCAAGGGATCAGAGTAGTGGGCAGAAAGTTGCAGCGCTGAGGTTTGACCGAAAAAGCCTGGGTCTTTGGGCTGTTTATCACCTCAGAAGAGTTTCTTTTGCATAGAGGAGGCCCAAAACACTAGGGTAGCATGGGGACAACACGGGCGGCCATGTGGCGTGACGTCACATGCTGCACAGCAGCCAAGAGGAGAGCGGGGCATAGAAAAAAGAATAGTGGGGGCCAGAGAAGGGCTATGGGGTGGACGAACCTCGTGGGAATGCAAGAGAGAGGGAAGGCATTCAATACAAGGGGAAGAGGCAGGCAATTAGAGGCCTGGGCGCATGGATAGCACCATAAAAATGCATGGCATGACGTCACATGCCCGGAGAACCACGCGGTGCTAAACAAAAGGGTTTGGCAAGCTGGGGAAAGTGTCTAGGGATGGCAGACAGGGGATATAGGGTGCATTGTGGAGAAGCAGCCCAACCTGGCAGGGTAGCAGCAGACAAAAGGGGGAATGCAGCCAGAGGCATGCGAGGGCATGCAAGGGGGGGACATATAGGCTAAAAAAGCCACAAGAGGCAGCGTGATGGATGCAGCATGGCCACAGGCAGTTGGACTCCGGCTGTGGGGGCAAAAAATGATGAGAAGTGGGCCTAACAGGCCAAAAGCATGGTGGCGGAAGCCAGGGCAGGGAGTAGGAGCAAAAACGGGGCCCTCAGGGCGAAGGGGTGAGGCTTTTTCAAGCTGAAAGGCCACATGGCATGGCTGGAGACAAAACAGGACAAAGGAGAAGGGGAAAGGATAGGCCTCGGAGGGTCAGCAGCCATAGCCATGCGAGGGCATTCAGGGGGAGAAATGTTTAGGCCTGGAAGGCCACAAGAGGTGGCGCTTAAGGCATTTCTGATGGCCATGAGCGGTCTGAGGCCTGGAGGGGCACAGAAAAGGGATGTGGGGTCTGACTGGCGGGAGATGGGTGTATAGAACACAGGGGAGGCAACAGGAATGGTAACAGCAACCGAAAAGGCCTTTTTTGATGGTTTACAGTGAAAGAAGGCCCCGGGCAGAGGATCGAGTGCAATGCATCTTGCGTCCATGAGGGCAGCAGGGAAGGAGGTTTTTCATACTTTACAGCATTGCTACAGGCATGGGAAAGCGAAGGCGTAATTTTGGGGAAAAATCGACCTGACAGCATTAGAGGGCTGTGCATTAATCATTTGGCGTCCATGAGGGCAGGTGAAAAAAAAAAAGGGGTGGGGGCACATTTTGTCACCATTAGTCGACTGTTTTCTTGGAAATGGGCCTGGCCATATGGGGAATACTATAGGCAGATTTGTAATTAATGGAAATTTTCTTTTCTTTTCTTCAGTTGTTTTCACAGTTCGCGAGGAGCAAGGAACATGGCTCCAAAGAAGAACAGGCCTTCAAAGGAGGATGCCTACAGGGCTGTAGTGGAGCTGGTGGAAAAAGCCAAAAGAATGTGGGAGCTGGTGGAAGGGGAGGAACCTGGGAGATCTGGGGAGAAAAGGAAAGCTGGGAATGGAAAAGGGGCAGAGGGAAACGGCCAGCTGAGGGACCACGCAGCCCAGCCAGGATACAGCCACCGATAGTGGGACCTAACAAGGTGGCTAGTCCTGTACCTCTGCAACCTGTTGACCCAGTGCCACCAGTATCTCCCCAGGCCCAGGTTGGTTTTCCCCCAGTGGAACCCAGACTGGATACCCAGCACATAGTGGTTCCTCCACTGCCACTAGTAGCGCAACCACCCCTTCAACCACAGGGCACCATACTTGGGCATCAGGAGGACAGCAGGCAACAAGGAGTGGACAAGGCCACAGGTAATGCACCCAGCTCAGTGGGTGACAGCATCAAAGAGTACATAAGCTAAATTGTTTTGGCACTAGGGACAGGGGGTTTAAGGCAGATGGAGTCAGCACTGGCAGAGATTAGGTCAGAAAAAGAGGTGCCAAAAGGAAAAGAAGGAGGAGTGGAGAAAGAAGGAAAAGGAATGAGGGAGATAGGAACTTCTGGGATGAGGGTAGGTGAACACATTCCGTTGGCCACAAAAGAGAAAATATGGAAGGGAGAGTATGTGGATATCTTTGCCTTAGTAAGCCGGGAAGTGGCAGCAAAATATGAAGAGGCAGAGAATATAGGAAAGAGTGAAATGGCAGCAGTGGTAGTTTTGTTAGACAAGAAAGAGGAGGACAAATTCACTAAAGGGAAGACTTGGGAAGGGTGGTCTGTAGGTTTTGCCCCATTCTCAGCCACAGTATTGGAGAAGAGGCCTGAGTTGGGCATTCCACTCATCACGTACTCCCTGATAATAAGGCGTGCAAAGGCGAAAGGGGGTGTGGGGTGGATATACTACGATGAATTCTTTCGGCAGAGAATGGCGACATATGGGGATGTAAGATGGGACACGAAGCAACTAGATTTGTGGACAGACTATGTAACTGATCAGTCCACGCCTGAGGGGGATTTGGGGAAGAAAAGTGCCATGCCACAGAGGTGTTGCTGGGCTTACAATAGGGCTTTTCGTTCCTGGCCACAATGCCGCTTTTGGCACGCATGTTCGAAATGCGGAGGATCACATCTAGCAAGCAGATGAAGGATGACATGGGTCCAGGGTGCCCAAGGATCTGGGGGACAAGGATCAGGTCAACAGTTTTTTCGTGAAGGGCAGGGATATAAAGGGCAGCCATGGAATAGAGGGGGGAGGGACAGGGGGCATACAAGTAGAGGGAGTCAGAATCACTGACCAGCAAAGCCAGACATCAAGCAGAGGGGAAGACCTTGGTGGAGGAGAAGGAAAGAAGGCAAGGGATCAATTTAGAGAAGCTAGAACCCCCATCAGGATAGAAGCATGGAAAGAATGGTTGGACAGATAACCGAATAGACAAACGGCAGAGATGATTAAAAAAGGTTTTTGCACAGGTTTTTCATTGCAGTGTGAGGGTCCGAGGCAAGTGAGAGAGGCGAACAATTTGGGTTTGGTAAAAGGGAGAGAGGAAATGTTAAGACAAAAATTAGAGAAGGAAAAGGCAGCAGGGAGAGTAGAAGGACCATATGATACCCCCCATTGCAGAATATGAGGATTTCTCCATTGAGTTTGGTCCCCAAAAAACAGGAGGGAGAATACAGGGTGATTCACCACCTATCCTTTCCTGAAGGGGATTCCGTGAATGATTTTATCAGCAAGGAATATAGTAAAGTGACATATGCCACTTTAGAAGATGCAGTCCGGATCATCCAGGCAACTGCTGATGCATGGATGGCAAAAAGGGATACAGAGTCCACTTTCAGATTTCTTCCAGTTAGGAGAGAAGACTGGGACCTGTTGGGGTTTAAAATTGGGGGACAGTACTATTTTGACAAAGCCATGCCCATGGGATGTTCTATAGCATGTGCGACATTCGAAGCATTCAGCACCTGTTTACAGTGGATATTTCAGGAAAGAACAGGTTACATAGAGGATAATGGCTGGGGATCGGGTGATAACCACACTGTAATCACCTCGAGTAGTTGCTAGGGCAACATGGTAAACCTCGAGAGCGCAGCTCGAGAGGTTTACTGTAGCCCTAGCAACCACGAGAGGTGATTTCAGCGTGGTTGTCACCCGATCCCCAGCCATCATCTTTTATAGTGTATGGTCAAAAAAACACTGTTTTCATTCTATGTGTGAGAATTATGGAACTCTGGTGCATTCTTTTTTCTTATGCCACTGTTTGGAAGTTCTGAAGTGTGGTTAACAACTTTTAAAATTCTAAACAGTGCATAACAAAGCTGTATGACTGCTGATTATGGTGGTTAATAGGAACTTACCATACATTATAAAGCAGTTATTCACTATTTGGATGATTTCCTTTTTATAGGCAGTGGGAGAAGAGAGACAGAAAAAATGTTGGCCAGCTTTCAAGAGCTGTGCAAAGAACTAGGGGTTCCATTGGCACCGAAGAAAACAGAAGGGCCCAGTAAGGTGTTCGAATTTCTGGGTATTGAGATAGATGCTCCAGGGGAAATAGTTAGGCTGCAGGACACAAAAGTGGAGAAACTGAAGGAGCTGATTCAGATACTGTACATACCGGTAGAAGAAGAGCACACCTAAAACAGGTACAACAAGTACTGGGACATCTGAACTTCGCATGCAGGGCTATTGGGCCAGGGAGGGCTTTCACTAAAAGGTTAGCAAGGGCTACAGCTGGGGTGACCAGACCACACCACTGGGTAGACATGACAAAAGGAGTCAAGGATGATTTTAAGGTATGGGAGGAATTTCTCAGGGCATATAATGGCTGCTCCTTCTGGCAGGAGGACTGGGTTTATAACACAGACCTCGATCTCTACACATATGCAGCCAGGGGCTTAGGCATGGAGGGCTATCTGAGGGGCAAATGGTTTGCAGAACCATGGCCTACAGACTGAATGAGGAACTGTAAGGCAAAAGATATAACATTGCTGGAGATCATGCCCATCTGGGCCTGCACCCTTGTTTGGGGGGGAGAATTACGGAATCAGAAAGTGACATTCTGGTGTGACAATAGAGCAGTGGTAGAGGTATTGAACAACAGGGGAGCCAGGTCAGAAACGGTTATGCAGGTCTTGTGACTTTTGGTGCTAAGGGCCTTGCAATTGAACATGTCATTCAGAGCAAAACACATAGAAGGGGTACACAATACCCTGGCTGACAGCCTTTCCCGTCTGCAGCTGGATCACTTCCTGAGGCTGGCACCAACAGCAGAGGAGCAAAAAACGCCAGTGCCAATGAACATCTGGGATGTTGGCAAGAAGGAGCAGAACTGTTGTTTCGCAGTTCATGGGCACCACGGACTTTGAGGGCCTACGATAGGGCCTGGCGAGTGTTTCAAGCATTCAGGGCAACACACCACATGGAGGTAAGTAGGCCACTCAAAGAAGAGCAACTAGGGAAGTTCACTGTAAAACAATGGCAAAGAGGAACAGCCCACACCATAATGGGGGTCTATTTGGCAGGGATTAGTGTAATTTGCAGCCTAAAAGGATGGAAGGACCCGACAAAATAATGTTCATTAGAAGAATGATGCAGGGGTGGGGTAGGTTAAAACAGGGGACTGTGGATAGTAGAAGACCAATAGGGGAGCAGTGGCTTGCAAGACTAAAGGATGTGTTACAGGCAATCTGCAGATCAAAAGCCAAGGCCCAGCTATTTCACACGATTTACGTGGTAATGTTTGCAGGGGCCATGAGAGTGAATGAGGTGGTGGGGCATGGCAGTAAAGAAAAGGAAGGGGGATTGGAATGGGAAGATATAAGCTGGGGGATGAAGGAGATACAAATCAGGATTAAGAGGTCAAAGATGGATCAAAGGGGGCAGGGTTGCATGGTAACACTAAAGAAGCACGTAGAGGGCGCAGTGTGCCCAGTGAAGGCTTTGTGGGCTTTTGCCACAGAGCATGGGAATAGGACAGGGAGATTATTTGTGCATGGGGATGAAAGGAAGGTCACAAGTTATCAAGTCACAACCTTGCTCAAAAAAGGCTTGCAATTCCTGGGGAAGGATCCAATTAATTATTCATCCCACTCCCTACAGATAGAGGCTGCCTCATAGTGGGCAGCAGCAGGTGAAACGGTGAATAATATTTTGGAAAAGGGGCGCTGGCGGTCTGCCAGTTACAAGAGATACATTCGAGCACTGCAGTATGGAGACTAACGTATCACCTGTGTTTTTTGATTACAGATGTGGAGCCACACGGGGGGGACAGGAAGGGGTGATATTGTGAAAAAAGAAGCTAAGACCATATATAAGATATTTATTTTGCTTAAACCCTATAGGAAAAAGGAGGATCATGGAAGTCTGGATCTGTGGCCACTCTTCTATTTATTGGGCAGAAATGAGAGCTGAGAAAAAGGCTGGGGGAAAACAGCTGTACCAAGATGTGAAACAATGTAGGTTGGTTTGGTGCAGCATCCAAGGGATGAGATGGGCACAACTGCTTCCTACCCTGAAAGAGCTAAAGGAGCGGTGACCCATTCCAAACCTAATTATTGTACATCTAGGGGGTAACGACCTTGGGGGTAAGCCATGGGTGGACACATACATGCAGGTAAAAAGGGACCTAGAGACAATACAGCAGTGGTGGCCTAGGACATGCCTTGCCTGGTCAGATATGCTCCCAAGAAGGGTTTGGAGACATGAGCACAGCCATAGAGCTGTGAATAGGGCCAGGAGAAAGATGAACAGAAGGGTAGGGACACTAATAAGGAAAAATGGGAGGACAGGTAATACTGCGGGGTGTAGAAGAATGGGTAGAAGATTTCTACAGGCCGGATGGCGTTCATCTGTCAGATCTAGCCATAGACATGTTTAATACAGAAATGATGGGTTTTATAGAAGCATGGAGGAGGCATGCAAAAAATGGAAGTTAAAAAAAAAAGAGAGAGAGAGAGAGAGAGAAGGACTGGGAAGGAGGTTCCCTGAAATAGGGGGGAACAATACCCTAAATTGAGGGGAAAGCCAGTCATCCAATGCAAGCTGGAGACTGGCTAATGGGAAAAAAGGGTGGGAAGGAGGGAAGGGGGGAAAGAAAAAGGAATAAGATGAAAAGAAGAAGAAGCTGAAGGAGGAAAGCAGTCTCGGTTTTCACCGTTACCTAACAGAAAAAGAGAAGAAGAAGGCACCCAGGTTTTCACCTGGGGAGAACAAAAAGAGGGAGAAAGAGGGATGATCAGAGATTGATATATGGATTCAAATAAATGCAATTGTGAGAGATATAATAATAAAAGATGATGAAATGGAACATGGAATTATGATATATAAATAAATTAATTGCCAATCTGAGCACAACAACAAACAATGGTCTCTGTCTTTTTGTGAGGGAAAGGGGGGAATCCAGGACAAGAAAACAATGCCTGGAATCTGATGAGGATTCAGATGCTTCCTCAATTGTATCATCAATGCCTGAAGCCATGACTGACACAGAGGGGGCCTCTAGCGATGCTGAATCCTCAGTTTGGAAACAGTCCAAACTGAAACCCCTGAAGACCTGAGTTAATCATGCCTTTATAAACACTCCAACTCCTTAAAACACTCCTACTCCCTATGCCAGTTGTGTCATTTTCCTGTGATTCATTAAATACTAATAGTATAAAATCTTTTAGGAAAAGGGTAGCTAGCCTTTCCATACTTAAAAGTTTAGGAAAAACTGTGTATTTTTTACAAGACACCTGACTGTACACCTTACAGGAAATTACTAGAGCTTCCAGGGAGTGGTTTGGTGGCCTTTCTTTTTGGTCCCTGGGGGAAGAACCATGTGCTGGGTAGGTTTTCTGTTTACTGGGACAGACTTTGTTGTTTCTTGCCTTTTAGGCTTAATTCCCAGTCGGGCACTTATCCTTGATATTAACCTTCAAGGGCAGGAATATTGTTTTATTAATGTTTACAGTCCTCAGACTAAATTTCTGTGGATCAAATTGATTAAACAAATCAGGCCTTACCTATTTACTGCTAAATCAGTTATCCTGGTGGGAGATTTCAACTGTGTTCTCTCCCTCCGAGATAAGACTGGGCTTACTCCCAAGCTATATAGTAATACCAATTTTTTGAATGACATGTACCAAATGGCCAGATTAACTGATAGCGCTGTGTATGGTAAACAGCCACCAGATCACACCTTTCGTAAGGGACAGTTAATGACCCAAATTGATCTTTTCTTCTTAACCTCTTGGCTTTCTTGTTCACTTCACACTGTTTCCCATGTAGAATCTTCTGATCATGGATTGTTAAGTATTCAAGTGGGAGTGGCAGTAAACAAATCCGAGTCCTATAATAATTGGAGGCTTAATACCTCTTTATTGGAAGATTCCTTAGCAGGCTTTGACCTTTTAGACCTTTTGGAATCTAGGAATCCCCTGCTGGAATTATATGAAAGTCCGCTATCATCGTGGCAGGACACTAAAATGGAAGTCAAGAAATTATTCTGTTTTGTCTCTAAAATGATTGGACAGACGAAATATTTTTGATACCTTGAATATCATAGTCAGCTACAAAGACTATTGTCTTTAGCAGCGGACACTACCTTTGATTATAGCACATTTCTAAAGTAAAAAGGGATATGATCTTGTTTCAGTATAACAGAGGCAGTTCCATATTTACGGAATAAAAATTTCGAACACAGGGGTCTGCTCAGCATACCAATCATTATGACAGTTGTAAGCATAGGGTGGAGTCCAGATATATGAAGGGTCTCACTACTACCGATGGGACACTTGTTACTTCCAACAGAGAAATTCTCAGGGAAGTGGGACACCACACAAAGGCCTTGTTTGGGCAAGTACTTCCCATGTCTAGCTCTTTGTTGGATTTTTTGGGAGGTTGGTCTATGCCACCCCTAATGGATGAGGTGGCTTTGACACTTACATTCCCGATCTCCCAAGAGGAGATACACCAAACAATCCTTAACCTCTTGACTAACACAGCTCCAGGTCCGAATGGGTTAGCTGGAGAATTTTATAAAAAGACAATGGAGATTCTTAGTCCCCAGTTAACATTAGTATTTAATGCTATCCTCTCTGGTGAGTTTAACTTACCACCTGTTTTGGCAGATAGCCTGCTTATTTTTCTTTTTAAGATAGGGGACAAGAAGGGCTTAAACAACTGGTGGCCTATCAGCCTACTCAATGCTGACCGAAAAGTGTTATGTAAAATTTTGTGTTAACCACCTTTCTTTGGTAGTGGTGGACCTTATCTCCCCATCCCAGACCTGTGGGATTCCTTCCAGATCCATGACAGATCATTTGAAATTGCTCTGGAAAGTATATGCGACTGACCATGAGGATGGTTATGTTCTCAGCCTTGATCAGCACAAGGCATTTGACCTGGTCTCTCACGATTACCTTTTTACTATTTTGGCACATTGTGGTATCCCTCCTAAATTTATTACATGGATCCAGCTCCTTTATGACAAGGCTTCCACATGCCCCCTTGTGAATGGGATAAGGGGCAGTTATGTTTCCATTAAAAGAGGTGTATGACAGGGGTGCCCCTTGAGCCCCCATTATGCATCTTTGTGTAAGCTTACTGCTGACAGGACAATTCGGTGTTTAACATCTCCTTTGGGGACTACCTTTCCTAATACTTTGGCATATGCAGACGATATCTGCCTTTTGGTGGCTGACTCTGCTTCAGGAATGAGGGCAGTAGACTTGGTCCAAGAATTTTCAAATTGCTCTGGAGCAAGATTGAATAAGGACAAGAGTGTATGTATGGCCCTTCGGAAGAATCAGTCCTTACAGACCTCTTTTATGCATGGGATACAAATTGTACAAGACCCTGTGAAAATTTTAGGACTACTTTTCAGTGGGGATAATCCCACCGAGGACAACTGGCTGCCTTGCCTAGCCTAGGCTGATTTGAAAGTTCAAAAATGGAAATTGTTTCCTATGACTCATACAAAACATATTTTTATGATTAAAACATTCCTGATTTCCATATTTTTGACAGTAGCTCAGGTTTTTCCTTTGCCACTGCTGTTGGAGGCCAGATTGTATAACCTGTGTTTCCAGCTGTTGTGGGGCAGCAGACTTAACCATGTCAAGCATTCAGTCACCTACTGGCCAGTAGTGAAAGGGGAATTGAATATGTCTAACCCAGTAGTTTTCTTTTACATGTTTTTTCTTTACTTGAATATTGCCCCTATTTTGCAGGGGAAATGCACTTTGTGGAGCACCCCGTTTCTGCATAGCTGCCCTTATTTTTTTCTGAAATGGGCAGCACCACAATGGGGTGCATTTCATGCCATTCCTCCTGGAACAGCCATGCATTTGATAGATTTTTTTTTTTAAACTGAAGCAGTGGCAGACCTCAGATTCTGATGTCCCAACCAATACTAGAAAAGATCTGAATAAAATAATATTGTCTAAGCAGTTTCTGAGATCCCCTTGTCTTAGTTGCCTGCCTTGAATTTCTGAAACTATTTTGTTGAGACAACTGACCGAATCTAGAGTCCCCCCAAACATGTGGAATTTTCTATGGTTATGTTGCCACCACAGATTGAATGTTAGGGGCAACCACTTTCATAAAATGGTCCCGGAACAATTCTGTCCTAAAGAGGCATGTGACACCATACAAGAAGCCATGGTTCATTTGTTCTTCGAATTTAGCTACATCAAGAACTTTTGGCAAACTTCAGAACCAACTTGGGCCTTTCTACAACTTTCGGCTATGACCTTCTTGTATAAGGACATTTTCAGGCTTCCTGGAAAATTTTTTTATCTTGGCACATTACGTGTTCTTATAGCAGTGCTTAAATGGTCCATATGGCAGGTTCGGTGTCAGTTTGCCTTGCAACAGAAAACCGTACCCTTGGTTGTTTAATAGAGAATGTTTCTAAGGAAATTAGAGGTATTTACGCTAATGAACATACAACATTGCCACTTCCAGTCATGACCACTTGGTGGAGACATATCCCCTCTAAAGTGGCATGGGACCCTGGATAAAGAAATCTCTGTCTCTTTTGCACACTTAGCAGTGCATTTTATGTTATCTTATGCCATTCTGATTTATTGTTCAGTTTTTGGGGAGATTTTGTTGGAGAAGTGCCTTTTGGGATAACCTTTCACTGGGTGTGGGATGTGTTAGGGAGTTAGTCTGATTGTATACAAGCATGAGGGATGTAGAATGTTTTTCTCATATATTGTATTTGGTGTGACTTTTGATGTTCTTGTAAATGGCAACTTCCCCCACTCTTCGGGTAAAGCGGAGGAAGCGGGAGGGTACTAGTGGATAAGGATGAGTCTAATATGGGGGTATGTTCAGTATGAAGTAAATACTGTATGTTTTCTTTTTGTCAGTTTTTTCTTAATGTAAGTTTCATATATTTCTTTTGATTTTTTTATACTTTCTTTTTCTGTTTTTCTTTCATGTGAAGTTAACATGTATTATTATTTAACCTTGATTTTCTTTACTTTGTATATTACAATAAAAAATTCCCCTACTCTTTGTTAGGGGGGTGCCACCTGTCCAAGATGGCGGCCATGGAGAAGCTGTTGCAGCAGGACATGGAAGGAAGAGGGCTAGAAGTTTGATCCTCAGAAGCCCAATGCAGTGTAGTTTTATGGAGCAAAATGTAGCCATAGGAATTGTGCAGGTGGATAATGCCCAAAATATGGAAGCTGGAAGCTATGTAACAGACAGAGGACTATGGAGCTTTGGAACAACTATAGGAACCTTACAAGACACTGAAAAGCAGGAGTGTAGAAGACTGCAGTTCCTAGCACAACTGCAAGAAGAAGAAAGACGTTTAGCAGTGGCAAAATCTGCGATCATTACAGAAAAGTAACTTATTGTGTGTTCTAAGGAGAAGACGGAGGAATGGTGGCCTGAGGTGCCATGTCAACAGCTGGAATCCATGAAGAGTTCCTGCAGGAGCTTGAACAACATGTGTACATTCAGGAGAAAATGGGGCACACTGCACATTCTAGAGATACAGCGTGGTCACTAGAAGGGGCATTGGCTGCCGTGGGATGGATTTAGCTGGCAGCAGGAGAGTGGATCCCCAATGACATGAATCCAACTGTACAGCATTATCAGACACAAGGAGGCCGTCACTGAGACAATCACGATGGAGAAAGCAAGAACACCACAACTGCAAAAAGGAGCTATAATCTCTGAAACACCCAATATGGATGAACACCACTCACCTCAGGGTACGAATGTCTCTATTTATGAGAAGTTATCTTGTGGCAATGACAGCTAAAAGGGGCAGACACTGGGAAATGAACTGAATGAGCCCATAACATTGCCTACAAATACAAATGATATTCTTAATGGTAAAATGAATCAGAACAAAGTATGGAGTGCAGGATAAATGTGCAGTGGGGCAGACAAGCAAACAGGGGTGCTCTTGACAAAGAATTGGTACAGAGCACCAGGAATAAGGAAAATGTACAAAGAGAACCTCAAACAAATGGGGAGCAAGGAAATGCAACAGCTGGGCCCAACACGGAATAGGTAATATTCAGAGATTTTTTAGACCCATGAGGGAACCTGAACCAAGAAGAAATGCAGTGCACTTGATATACAAGGGAGATTTGGAATGACTCCCAGATAGGGTCTATATTCCCAGAACTCTGATCAAAGACTCACTAAAATGTTATGCATCTGAGATCTATGCAATGATTCATGTGGGAGATGCAAATTACGACATCAGTTTTAAACAAATCCAAAATTTGGTCAGGTAATTCAGAAACAAAATAATCGCTTAAAAGACACACCCTGTGGCTCCCATTATTAGCCATTTTCCTGACTAAACCAGTAGTGAGGACAATTACCATCATGTTCAGAACAGAAAACATCAACATCTCAGATATCCTATATTGGCTGAGACAACGCTTCGAAGTACTGGTAAAGCCTGAACCTATAATTGATACAAAGCAGATATGGACTGCGGGTGGAAAGTAAAGGGTAAAATTACAACAGACTATGGTACTTCTTACCTTCTGAATAGCTTGTGCCATATTCAGATTACCTAGCCTGTTACTATATATGCAGGAGTGTTATCACAGACTGCAACAACAATTTTTTTTTTAAATCTGAACATATTGTGGTGTGAGATCTCATTTGCATGGGGGTCCTGGACAGATGTTTTTACATTAGGTTAATATTGTAGTGAGTTGTGGAAATGTAGGTATGTTAGACCTCTGGTCTTACACACATACTTAATACAGTATTTACTTCTAGTTACCTTACCCTGGGGAGGGCGGCAGTTTTATTCCATTCTGGTTCTATCCAAATCCTTGGAAATGTTACTACACAGATAAGATTAAGGTTAAATAGTGTCACATTTTTGCTCTGTAGGTATTAAGATACATGATCCCTTTTACTTGAGATTTCATGACAAGTTGAATTCCTTTGGGGGACTATTGCAGGGATTGATGTGAATGACAGTTCATTAGGAGTGTGTATGTGTGTGTGTGAGAATATCTCCTTAAAGCTAGTTATCCCCGCATTATGGGGATGTGGGTGGGGTAGGGTGTACTGTTTATGTGAAGAGGAGGAGAGAAATTTCATTTTTCAATCTTTTTCTGATTCCTTAGACACTTCTGGTACATCAAGTTGTTACAGACTGAGAATTTATTGACATCAGTACATATCAGACTACATGGTCTTAATTTCTTGGTGGTGCTCAACAAGAGTTTGTTATTTAACACTAACACTGTCAATTTATATTTAATTATCATTTATAAAGTCCTGTCAATACACTAGATGTTTTTGAAGTTCATAGGGCATGATATCTAGGTGGAGAGTATAGCTGGATGATAGGTCCAGTTAAGTTTTACACATCATACAGTGTGCACTGATGGTTTTAAGACAGCTTGACTGATAACTTCTTGTCTATAATGCATACATTGAAACTTCTTGGAGTCCTAAACAATCTTAGTATGTCCTTAATCTGGATAGGGGTTGTTTTTCAGTAATCACATTCTTATACACACTGTGACACTCATAGCTTGATTTAAGAGTCATCTGCTCCAGCAGTGTTATCCTATGTCAATTTAATTTATATGCAGTAGAATTCTTTGTATGTGTTTTGCACAAAGCACCTTAGACCCCAGGGACCCTCCCAGCTAAAGATAATATGGTACTGTTAAACTTCGCTGACATCATCATCTGTGTTTTTTTAAATGAGTATTTTAAACCAATGGGGACTTTTTCTGTTTTTCCTGCATGATCTAGCTGTTAAAAGTATTGTTTTTTCTAAATAACTGCCAATAGGCTCCTGAAGAAGGACTGGTGGTCCGAAAGCTAGAGCACTTGGTTCTGGTTGTTACATCTATGTTGGTCCATAAAAAGGTATCAAATCATTTGCTTCTGGATCTGTTCTTGTAAGGACCACTACGGCTAATAATAAATCTAGATTTCATTATTATGTATAAATTCAGTTTCATACCACTCATTGGCACTCTTTACATACAAATATTTGCAGCTTCTGCACTGCAACCTTCATGTCTCCAGTCCCCAACTAACTGATCTTTAGGTCTGGGGGATCTGCTGAATCACCACTGTCATGGTGAGAAAATGGATGAGTGCAACTGTGTATGCACAGTGTTGAGATAAACACAGTGCCCGTTGAAAGAGTGCATTGACAGTTCAGAGTGCATCATGGACACGGAGGGGACTGTGATGCAACTCCTAAATGTTGTTCAGTTGGAAAACTCTTCTCTTTCGATCACAGGAAGTCTGCAGGGCTCCACCCACTGCAGCCCTAAAAAGGGAACAAATCCAAATAGGGCCACCGTGAACTATCAAGTGAAGGTGTGCACAGACTGGGCAGCCAGCCCGCAAATGTTCCACCAGTTCCAGAAAGAGTGCACTCCAATCAGCCAACCAAAGGCAGCCACACAGTTCTCAGGTTTATGGGAGGAAACCCATGTGCTTTCTGACAGTAATCCATACAGGCAGAACTTTCATTCATGTCATCACTTTATTGATGATGTTGTGTGTGTATGGACTCGGGATCATGGTGATGTAAAGAATTTTCTAACTTGGTTAACTATAGATGAACTGAACCTTCATTGTACCCACACTATCTGTCACACCAGTGTCAATTTCCTTGATATTACACTCTCCAGACCTACTAGCAATTCAAGCAGAGTGGAAACTAGATGCTACCATAAGGAAATGGCCACAAATTCAGTTCTACTAGACAGTAGCACCCACCCCCATAAACTGAAGGACTCAATTCCTTTCAGCCAGTTTCTCAGGCTATGCTGTAATTCTTCTAGTGATAATGCTTACTGGGAACAGGCTGAGGAACTTGAGTCCAGATTTTTGAACAGAGGCCACAGTAAACAGACTGTGGAAGATGAAAAAAAGAAAGCCTTTGCCAGAAATAGGCAAGAGATCCTGGAGGCAGGAGTCGATTGAGCCAAATTTCAAGCAGAGAGGGAACCCATCAGTTTTGTTACTGAGTTTAATGACATGGCAGGGCGGATTGGAAATATGTTATTCAAAAATTGGAAAATATCAATGAATGACCCACAGCTAGCAATGATGGTCCACAATGTACGCCGAATGTAACTTGCTTTGTAACTGATGTGGAGCCTTTGGAAATGAGTCCGTGACTCAAAGGTTTGTAATTTTTTATTTATTTTATTTAATTAGTTTTTGTTGACCGGGTAAGTGCACTAGACAAATTTTGCCTACTTTCAGTCACGACCCGGGGGAGGGGGATACAAATGAATGCCAACTGACCTTGAACCAGATTAAGCTGTTGGTGGTATTTTTAGTGAATGAGGGAAATTTGGCCAGGACATGGGGGAAATTCCCCTACTCTTTTCGATAAGTGCCATGGGATCTTTAACATCCACCTGAACACCACCAATCCAGGCAGATGGGACCTCGGTTTAATATCTCATCCAAAAGATGGCACCTCAGAAGTGCAACACCCCTTTCACGCTGCACTACAGTGTCAGTACTGGGATATTAACCCAAGTGCCAGATGTGGGAACTGAACCCACAGCCCTCTGATCTCCTGGCCTCAGAGGCGAGTGTGCTACCTACTGATCCACTGACACTGCAATTCCGATATTATAAATAAATAAACAAGCAAGAGTTAGCTTTAGCAGAGCAGCTAATTTACATGATAAACTGGTTAAAAACAGGCTTACTGAATATGAAAAGGAAAAAGGGTGGTTATCTCATAGACCTGCTGGTATGCATAAATGTAAGAGATGCAATGTATGTGAATATTGCACCCCAGGGACTGAATTTAAACATCTTAATGATGAAACACTAACTGTTAAAATCAGGGATTTTATCATCCGCGATATCTCATTTGTTATTTACATACTGTGGTGTTCATGCAAAATAGTTTACATTGAGCGTACTGTTAGAATACTTAAAAGATACGTACAAGAACACATTAGATTGATTATTAACAAACAGGTTGACAAACCTGTAGGTCTCCACTTTCTGCAAAAACATGACTCTAACCCAAAGTATCTACAATTTATGGGGATTGATTATGCCCCAGTACAGACATTTGGTGGTGACTGGGTTAACCTGCTCTTGCAAAAAGACAGCATGTGGATATATAAACTCAGAAGCCTGAAACCGATAGGTTTAAATGATGAGCTGATATAAAACCATTTCTGAAAAAGAGACTGGAGAGATAAAGACTATGGGCTGGATATTCAAACTGCGCCATTCTGTGGCGCAAGCCCTTTCACTGCACAAAATAGTTGCGCTGGGGTGTGGGTGGTGCGATATTCAATGGAGTTGTGCTATTGAGCAACTCCTTTGAATATCACCCACCCGGCCACAGCCACTGTGCATGGCGCAGTGGAACTTACACCACCGCAAGTGGTCAGAGTGGAGCATTCAAGATGCGGTGGCGCAAGTCCCATTGCTCCATGCGCAAATTTCCGATATTCAAACGGTGACATGCAAATGGGGCCATAATTCATGCAATGTGCAGGGGGGGCTATTTGCATCTATTTATGGCCCCATTTGCATACCATTAGCATGCAGGTGCGACGATCCCCGAGGACTTGCGCCTGGCGCCCTGCCAGGCAGCAGCCATCGGGGACCGACGCCCCCTGCAGCCCGATCGCGGGCATAACTGTTGTAATACCCCTTCCCCCGACTGGCCTGATCGCAGGCATAACTGTTGAAATGCCCCCGCCCCCTGACTGGCCCGATCACGGGCATAAGTGAAGTAATCCCCCAATCTCACCAGCCCGATCGTGGGCAGAATAGAGTTCAACCCCCAAGAACATATCCCTGGTGGTCCAGTGGACCGCAAAGCCCGATCATGGGCATTAGAGTCCACCCCAGGTCCACGTACCCTGGGGATCTAGTGGCCCCACCCACCCACCCATGGAGCCCCACCACCCCGCTCCCCTGTCAGCGGTGGGCGGCAGCATCCCCACCACCTGCCTCCCGCCGCCCGCCGACTGACTGCCGGTAGGGGCTGCACTCCCATTGGTTCAGAGCAAGAGCCAATGGGCGGCAGCCCACACCGTATAAGGCAGTCCAGATATATGAATGAATTCACAGTGAGATCACAGTGACTCTCAGTCTGCTCACTCTATATTTCTTTCTTTCATTCATTCACATATCTGACTGCCTTAGGAGATGGGGCTGCACCCTACTGGCTCTTGCTCTGAACCAATGGCGGCAGCCCCTACCGAGCAGTCAGTCGGCGGGTGGCAGGGCAGCAGGCGGGTGGGGTTGCTGCCGCCGCCGCTGATGGGGAGCGGGGTGGTGGGGCTCCATGGGTGGGTGGGGTGGGGCCACTAGATCACCAGGGTACGTGGACCTTTGGGGGTGGTGGACTCTAAAGCCCGCGATCGGGCTTCGAGGTCCACTGGACCACCAGGATATGGTCCTGGGAGGTGTTGAACTCTGTTCTGCCTGTGATCGGCTAGTGGGGGTGGGGGATTACATGGGTTTGCCCATGATCGGGCCAGTCAGGGAGGGGGGTTACTATTATGCCCACGATTGGGCCACAAGGGGGCACAGGGAGTAAAGTCGAGGCCACCCGCAGGTGGCAGCTGCTGTGTTGCACCCTGCAATGCAGCAGCTCACCTGTGGGTGGCCCTCAGCTTACTCCTTTTTTTTTTTTTGCTCAAAGTTGTGCAGGCACAGGTTGGGGGTTGCACCTGCACAACTCTGCACAGCCCGCTGAATATCGGGCTGTGCAGTTTATGCATGGTTCCTCCCCCTCTGGTTGAGCATGCCTTCATTAGCATTGCACTGTTGCTCAGCTTGACTTGGGGGGGTGCAACTGCCTCCTGCTGAATATGGCAGAATGGTGTAATTTCGGACTTGCGCAGGTGCAACCCTATTGCGCATGGTGCAACCCTTTTGAATATCCAGCCCCATGTGCCTGACTGTAATTAATAATTGATATTATATGTTATTTTAATTCTGTGTCTCTCTTTCTCTATTTTTCACCTTTTCGTTTCCCTCTGGACTTTGAAGTGAAGTGTGGATCCCCCAGAGATTGACATGTTCTGCTGTGTGAAACTGTGATCACAGTGACTCTCAGTCTGCTCACCTCTTTCTTTCTTTCTTTCTTTCTTTCTTTCTTTTTTAACACCATCAATAACTTAATGTAAGAGTAAAAATCATAAGAAAGTGATTACTTAAATGGGTGTTGGTCTCGTTATTACTTTCATAAACTTTTTTCGTTTGACCTTTTGACCTCTAGAGTCTCTATACAAATAGCATTAGCTGTAAATATCAAAATTAAAACAGTATTAATAATTATCTGTTTTATAGCAATATGTATATGGGCTCCAATTTTGTATTACTAACATTGTAACTGTTATTGATATTCTTTTCATGAATATAGGTCACTTTATTTAATGAAATGTTAAATATATTTCACCTGTGATGTAGCAACAAGGGGACTATAAAATGATGTATTTTGAATCTTGTAGTCACACCCCATGATGAAGGCTTACTGTCGAAGTGCTGGGGTCGCTGGCACCATCCTGTGCTGAAGATTGTCCAAATAAATTTATTTTTTGTTATCTCTGCAATTGCTCTGTGGCTGTCCTTGGCTGGCTGTTTGGAGTGCACTCTTTTTGGAACTGCTAAAAAGGGAATATTAATGCAGCACCAGCACAGTCCCAATGTAACAGAGAGGGACACAAATCTGCTCCTGACATGGTAGCATTACTGCTTGAATCTCAGGAGCATTCACCGTCTCAACAGGAGATAGGATTCAATTTAGAATCTGAGATTGTCAGTAGCATTCATTCTAATATAGAGGATGAAGTGGCTGCAGAGAAGGAGGATGACCTCAGTGTTGGTGGTGATGGCGATGATAGTGATGGTGTTGATGATGGTGTTACTGTTGATAAGGAACTGGGGGGTACAGGTTTTGAGGACAGAGACATAGAGCACAAAACACCCAGTAGGGATGATTGTGTTATTCTGAGGGTGTTAGTGGTGGGGATGATGACTCTGTAATGGACCCTGATTAACATGCTCCCCTTGTTCCTGTGAAAGTTACCCCTACAACTACCCTGAAGTTAAAATCTGCTTCAAAGCCCACTGTAAAGCAAGTGACTGATGAGCAACCAGCTGCAGATATTGTTGATGCTGGTGTTCAACAGAAGCGGTGCAAGCAGAAGGAGCCAATCCACCCCTATCCAATAGCTGTGCCCCATCCAAGAAATCCCACCAAATAAGGAAATCTCCAGTGTAAGGTTTTTTATTTTGTAGTGGAAGACACTGATGAAAGCACTGCAATTCTCCAGATCCATTTCTCTAAAGATAGCAAAGGACAAAGCAAGGTCACATTTAGGAACAATTGTCATGCATTCTCAGCTACAGACCAAGCATACAGGCAGCAGCATAAACATCAGCTATCAAATGTTCCACAGTACTATTCTTCAAGAGAGGAGGAGTTAGAACATGATGTTGAACCATTTTCTGCCCCAGATTTGAGTCCCATACACAAGCAAGCAGACATCTGTAGATATTCATCATTATCTGCTTCAGCTTCCTTTTCTGAATGCTATTGAGAGAGTAATGTCTCAAGTGCTATTGTCTCAGCTAGCCACACCAAACATATAGGGCCCAATTCTCAAAAGGTTACATCTGGCATAATTTGACTTGCACCAAAACAAAATGGTGCAAGTAGCAAGTTATGCCAGCAGTTGCAACATTTGGTATTCTGTAAAGCAGTCTCCGACATGCTGCAGGCTGCTCATGCCAAAGTGGACTTACGCCACTGGTTACACCCTAAACCCCCTGCAACATGGCACTAGGCAGTTTACAGCAGCTGTTGTGCCCTATTCTGGAAGATCAGCAACAAAGTCTCCATACTTGTATTCTAGAACAACCCCCAGAGGACATCCATCTAACTACAGTTACACCAGCATTTAGCTGGTGTAAGTGTACTTACGCCCTCTGGGGGTTGTGTGTATATGCTGCTAGCCCAACACCCAATACCATGTCACCCTCCCTCCCCACCATTGCCCACTCCCCACAAAGCCACATGTAATGCCCCATCCCCCCTGAGTGCCCCAACCACCTAACAACTGAATTAAAGCCCCACAGGGCTATTCATGGGAGGCCACTGGACTACCAGTGACTGTCCGGTATGTGTACTGTACATACTGTACAGTACAGTACACAGGTTCCTTGGGGTGCTGCTCAGGAGTTGAGGTGGGGGGATTGGTGCATTGACAGTGAGTGGGGGGGGTCCTATAGCCATGTGGGGCTCTGTCTGCTCTGTTTAGGGGAATTGGCATGGGAGGCACTTGCACCATGCTGGGCCATGGTTGTGGCTTGGAACAAACACGCCAAGTACGCCCTCTGTTCGGCGTACCTGGCTAGATGTCACAAGCCACAGGACTTAGCCGCAGGGACACTGTCCCTTCTAGAATCAGGTGCGGGGTCCTTGTCACAACTCAATTTGGCATAAGTTGTCTTTGGTGGTGACTTGTGCCATTCTTCTAGAATCTCCCCCATGGTTTTTAATCAGTTTGTAAGTCTGCGACAGCCCGACATTAAAAGAGAGCTGAGCAAATATTATAAGTACCAATGAACATTCTTTGAGCGCACACAATGTACAGTAGTATGTGCTCATATGGAGCTCAGTCGGCAGCTGGCCATGGTGGTGAGAGGTGGGCTGTGCCCATCACCTACTGTCTGCGGGTCAGGGAGGGGGTGTGATGTGGACTGGCACTGTTGGCAGGGGCAGGGGGGCACTCAACTACCAGGGATATGGGATTGGATCAGGCTGGGGGTTCGTGTCTTGCAGGGGTTCTGGGAGCAGGCAAGCCCTGTGGAGCGTATATGCAGGAATAGGTTCAGGGCTATTGTGTTGGTACTGGGGGTTGGGAGCAGTATCCAGCCCATTGGAGCTATGGGGATCGTGGCATGGAGGGGCACTTGTGCCCTACATATCCAGGCTGTGGATTGCGACATACCCTGCAAGTACGCCCTTTGTTGGGTGTACCTGTGGGAATGTTGCAAGTCGCAGGACTTAGCCTCAGGGACCCTGCCCCTTCTAGAATCAGGCACAGGGTCCTGCTGCAACTGAGTTTGGAACAAGTCGCCTTTGGCGGCGACTTGCACCATTCTTCTAGAATTGCAGGACAAGAGGACACAGCATGAGATTAGAGGGAGGCCGATTAAGGGGGAATGTGAGGAAATTCTTTTTCACAGAAAGGGTGGTGGATGCATGGAATGGCTTACCACAAGAAGTGGTGGCTATGAATACAGTGCAGGGCTTCAAACAGGCATGGGATTTAATGCAAAGAAGTGCAAAATTATGCACATAGGGAAGAGGAACCCTGAAGCCACCTATAGGCTGGGAGGGGAGTTGCTAGCAGTCACAAAGGAAGAAAGAGACTTGGGCATCATCATCACTGATGACCTAAAATCATCAAGCAGACTCTAAAGCAGTAGGTAAGGCTAGGGGTGTTAGGGGTGTATTAGTAGGGGTATCACAAGTCGTAAGAGGGAGGTAATAATCCCTCTTTACAAGACACTGGTTAGGCCCCATCTGGAGTACTGTGTGCAGTATTGGAGGCCACACCTTCACAAGGACATTAACCAAATTGAGGCAGTCCAGAGAAGGGCAACCAAAATGGTGCAGGGACTGCATCAGAAGACATATGAGGACAGATTAACGGAGCTCAATATGTATACCCTTGAGCAAAGAAGGGAGAGGTGATATGATCGAGGCATTCAAACACCTTAGGGCATAAACAAGGTGAAAGAGTCTAACATGTTTAAATATAAGAAAATAGCAGGACAAGAGGACAGCAGATGAGATTAGAGGAGCGATTAAGGGGGAATGTGAGGAAATTTTTTCACAGAAAGGGTGGTGGATGCATGGAATGGCTTACCACAAGAAGTGGTGGCTATGAATACAGTGCAGGGCTTCAAACAGGCATGTGATAGGCATAAGGGAGCATTACAAATGACTATGAATAGATAGGTCACTGACAGAGCAAAGGCCGAAGGCACATTTATAAGGTAGAAAAAGAAATGGGCAGACTGGATGGGCCTTGCGGTCCTTATCTGCCGTCAACTTCTATGTTTCTATGTTTCTATGTTTGTGTTGCACTGTTTCTGATGCTTTATTGCTCTCTGCTGTCAGCACCATACATCTGACAACAGATATATGGACCAGTGGTCCTGAATCCACAATGAGTTTTATGTGTGTTAGTGCACATTCAGCATACATCCTCAGTTCTTATAGAGCAGCAGCTTGTTTATCCAAAAATTGCCATTTAAGAACATCACATGGTAGTAGTAGTGGTGCTAATCAGCATGATACATTAAACATCAGACTATGCATGGTTCCCACACAGCAGGAACATATTAGAATGGTTAAATGACAACATTGATGGATGACTAAAACCACAAGGTTTAGTAGCATCCTTCACTGCCAGCTATAATGCTACAAATGTTGTCAAACTCATTAATGATGGTGACTTTAACTGCTTACCTTGTTTTGCACATGTTGTGAACTTAACTGTACATGTGTTTCTGAAACAGGAGGCAGTGGATATCTTGCATTCATCAGCCATAAAATATGTGGACACTTTAGCCAGTCACCAAATGCTCAACCCGAGCTCAGTGTCTTTCAGGGTCCTATGGGGCAGAGATGGGCAAAGTGCCTAAACTATGTTACATGTAATATTACATGAATTTTGGCTGCTTTGTGTAATTTTTTGTTGAGGCGTAATGCAAAATTTCTCCTGCGGAAAGGCAAAATTTCACCTTGGAAGGTGAAATTTCACCTCTACAGGCAGAATGCACCTTTTAGATGCAAAATTGCTCCTTCCAAAGCAAAATTTCATCTTTTCACAGGTATAAATTTGCCTTCCAAGGTGAAAGTTTGCCTTTCAAAGGAGAAATTTCACCTTGGCGAAAATGGCTGAAATTCACCTAGCATCACGTGGCCAAAATCAGACACTTTGCTGCAATTTTGCTGGTGAATTTTAAATTCACTGCATCACTGCTATGGGGTTGCACAGCACCATTTAAAGCAGGATGTTCCCACCAAGTGGAACTCCACACTATACATGATGCACAGGCTTTTTGAACAGTACAAGCCCATCAATAATTCTGTTTTGCAGCTCTGTGACCCAGTGACTCTAAAGGGTAAGTCTCTAACACCGTCTCAATGGAAGCTTCTGAACAGTGTAATTCAGATTCTGAATCCATTTGAGTATGCCACTCAGGCTGTCAGTGCTGATAACACTTGCTTTAGTCAGATAATACCCTTGCTTAGGGTCTTGAACCAAGCACTGGTTAATGTGTGTGAGCAATTTGATGTGGCTGGAGATGAAACATAGAAACATAGAAAAAAGTTGGCAGAAGGGGACCCAGGGACCATCTAGTCTTCCCAGAGAGTTCCGAGACCTCTATTGATCCTGGGTCCTAGTGAAGTGGGTGAGGACCTTACACATCACATGACTGAGCTTTTAGACATTGCTGAATGTATCTGTTACATAAATCAATCAGATTTGCACAGGATGGCCAGCTTGCTTGATCTATGGCATAAGTGTAGTACTGTAGCACTTCTGTCGGGGGGGGGGGGCATGACTTTCATGGATTGCTTTTTATTGAAACTGTGTAAAAAATTCCACAACAGCATGCTAAATACAGATACCAGTCAGAATCAGCAAATGACTAACAGCTAGTCACAGTCGCCTTCAACAACATCCTTGTCCTCAAAGCCCTCTTCTTCATCTTACACATCCTTCAGTCCACTGCCATCAATATTAAGCAGGTAGGAGTCTGTGCCCTCCAGCAAGCTGAATACAGCAGCCAGTTACAGATGTCAGCTACTAATATGATTGATGCATACTGTATATGGATGATACAGAGCAGTTTGGTGTGGATGAGGACCCATTGATGGCATCCTGGAAACATAAGGTTACACTGTGGCCTGCTCTGTCTTCTGTCGCACTAGAATATTTAACAAGCCCTTGTTCCAGTGTAACATCTGAAGGGGTATTACGTGCCACAGGTGCCATTGTGTCTAACTGTGGTGCCTGCCTGTCTGAATCCAATACAGAGAGGCTGACATACATAAAAATAACTGACATTTTATTCCATGTCAGTGGTCTGCTGCTGGCACTGCTTTACTGAACTAGGGTGAGGAAGCTATGGATGAGGAAGCAACTCAAGGGATGCATTATGATTGTGGGGCTACACCAGAAGAGCATACATTTGCATGAGCAGATCAGTGCTTTCACTACCACTACCACCACCAGAACCTTAATTTTTTTCCAGCTGTACAAAATATCAATAGCTCAGAACATCGTTTTATGTATCGTACTGCATCCAGTGCTGCATGTTACTCACTCTTATTTATTTATTCATTTAGAAGGACCCCATAGTTGGCATGTACACAACTTAGTAATACCACTGTTGGATAACAAGGATGAAGCTCGATCAGCACATTCATCGGTATTGTTATTACATAGTCTGGTCTTTCTCCACAAAAGCAGCAGCAGTAGCAGCACATACACTCTGTTATTGTTATTTTTGTTTCTTTCACCTGTACTGTACTGTTTTGTTTGTTATAGTGATGAAATTATGTTATCATTGGTGTCTCACTGCCTCCTACAAACAAAAAAAAACAACGTTTTTTTAATTTGAACAGTCATCATAACTAATAGATGGCACATGACACACAACTGTGAGTATTGCTATCACGATGTTCAGTTTGTGTGTACCCAATTTTTTTATTACTGTTTACTGCAAGACTATATATATATATATATACATATATATATTATGGTATTGTTTGATGTTTATAATTCTGTTGACTCCCAAGCTATTTGCTTTTACCATAAATCCCTATGTCACCAACACCTGATAACAGTGCTGTGCTACCACTGAGATATTTAGTGGTGTTCTCAGCATGTTATAGTTTGTTAAAAAATTTAGCTCAGATGTTTGTTATTCCTGCAGCCTCCTAGGGAAGGGCAGGGGCATTAGTAAACAAAAGATCAGAGGTCTTAATAATTGTAACACTCTCTGCAAGCCATGTTTAATCTCCCAGGACTGACAAGATGTATGTCATTCCCTGTATTCAGATTACATCAAATTTAAACTTGGCAGTCCTCACAATTAGCAAGACTCCTGCATGAACTATAGTACAGGAACAGTAATGTAAATATAAACATATTTAACATACAAACAGCACATCAGGAACTGCAGTCAGACACTTTTGGGTGTTTATCTTCTTGTGAATGTTTACCTTAACCTTTTATCATCACTCAGAATTGTATATTATCAGTGCAAGGTGCATTGAAAAAACAGGTGTGTCTTTTTGCTACAAACATTGGACAAGACAGATGGGTGTGAACAACTACATATGCCTATATCACTGCCCTAAATTTCATAATAACAGCGCAAGCATTGAGAATACTGGTGTGTACTGAATATCGGAAAAGTGATGAAAGTACTGTGCCCATACGCAGTGTGTTAGCTACAAATACATCAAACACTCTCAACAAGAAATATGGGTGTGAGAAACACCCTGTGCCCATGTCACCGCAAAAAAATCTTATAACTACAGTGCAAGCATTAAGACAACTGGTGTGTACTGAATATGGGGAGAGTGACAACATTGCCATGCCCATATGCTCTGTGCTTGCTATAAATACTTCAAACACTCTGGACAAGAAAAATGGAAGTGAATAACACAATTGCCTATGTTGCCACTCAATATTTCATAATAACAGTACAAGCATTGAGAAAACTGGTATGTGCTGAATATGGGAAAGGTGAAAAATTTACTATGCCCATATGCTGTGTTTTTGCTGTATAGTACATACTTCAAATGCTCTGGAGAAGAAAGATGGATGTGAACAACCCTCTGTGCCTATTTTGCCACTCAAAAGTTCATAATAACAGCACAAGCATTGAGAAAACCAGTATGTACTGAATGTGGGAAAAGTGACGAATGTATCATGCCTATTTGCTGTTTATTTGCTACAGATACTTCAAACACTCTGGAGAAGAATCATGGATGTGAACAACACCCTATGCCTATATTGCCACTCAGAATTTCATAATAACAGTGCAAGTATTGAGAAAACAATGCTGCAGATGTACAGTATGTACTTTCACAAGTCATTAAGCCAGTGAGCTGTAGTAGTTATTTGAAATATTGCAAGAATTCAGGCTAGTGCACAGTGATGTCAATGACTATTCTTCATGGTTCAACACTCAAGATAGCAAGCTGACACTTGGCACCACTATACTTTAACTATGGAGCCTCCTAGGAATACTACATTACTGCCATTTTACCAAGTCTTTACCTTCCTCTACAATGGCAGCTCAAGTGTTTGGCTGGGTATAATGCATGGGCATGGCTTTGACAATAGTATCACAACACCTCACAATTTCACAAAAGCTCATGAAATTCAGTTTTAATTACTGTTGTTATTTGGAATCTTTGGCTGCTTAAAAGTTGGCCAGACTTTTTTTCCATATTGTTTTTTCTCTCAGTTGGCAGCTCTTCTCTCAGGGATGTACCTTGCTCACAGGGATGAACCCTGATCAGGTTGAACCCAGCTACAGTGCTTTTCTCCAAAAATGTTCCCCTCCTATGTCCCCCTGGTGGGGACGATGCCTCTGTCAGCCTCATACTGCCACAACTTCCTCTTTGGCAGGAGCAATCTCACTAGCCTGGCCGCAAGAGTTATTGTGTTGTTGGAACCTGCAGACAACCCTCAGTTGAGATGCACTGCCAAGCAACAGCTGTCTCGGCCATGGCCTGCCTACTAACCTGACTTCCTTAGCTCGCTTCTGATCCCAGGTTGCCAGCATTGCACTGTGGTGCTCTGCTGCTGGGTCATGGGAATGCATTAAAGCTTAATATTTCGGGTCAGTGAACCTAACGAAACTGGTGATATTCCATTTTGTAGTTTTAATGTTATAAAGCTCTATTTTCAAAGCCCTGGAAATAACATTAGGGGTTTGTGCCAAACATAAATGGTGCAAGTGGCACCTTATGTCTGAAACTGCACCCTGAGCTTTTCACAAAGGCAGCCTGCATCAGCTGCAGGCTGCCTGCCCCAAATGGTGCTTTTGCCTCCTGTGCACCCACAAATGGTCTGTGACCTGGCACTATGGGGTATGTGGCAGACACAAGGTGCTACATCCCCAAAAATGATATTCACAAAACTCTCCCAGAGCTGGTCTAAGGGTACTTAGAAAACTCCCCACTGGGAGACTTGTCCTGTATGTGGCAATGTGCTACAGTCCCTGATCCCCCATGTTGCACACAGGAATAATTTAATTCAACCCTCCTGTCCCGGTGGACTAGCAGCCACCCCTCCCTGAGCCCTGATGGTGCCAGTACTTAGAATAATTATTATCCACCATGCCCCACACCTCGAACCCAGATGGTGTCAGTACTTAGAAAAACATTTATCCTCATGGCCCCACTCTGAATCTCAATGGTGCCAGTATTTGGAATAGTTATTATCCCCATGCTCCCATCCTTGAACCTCAATGGTGTCAGTACTTAGAATACCTATAACCCATGCCCCAGCCCTGAGGTGCCAGTATGAATAGTAATTGTACCTTTTCTGTGGTGGTATAGTGGACCCCCACCCTCCCACCCCATCCAGGTGAGTGTCTGCCAACCTCCCCCTCCGGACTCAGGCTGGGGATCAGTAAAGTCCACCTCACCTCCCGGCTGGCATCTGACTGAACGGTCAATGAGTATACTGTAAAGTGCATGTGCTCAGATCAATGAGCACAAACACTTTACAGCACGCTCATTGAGAGTTCAGTCAGTGGCCAGCTGCAGAAGTGTGAGGTGGGCTGTGCTAGTCACTGGCTCTGAATCAGGATGGAGGAGTGGGATGGTGGACACTACCTGCTGGGGTGGGGAGGATGGGGGGGCACTATACCACCAGAGATGGGGTACTACGAACTATTATTCATTCTGGACTCTTCAGGGTAGGGGAAGGGGCATGGGTAATAATTATTCTAATTACTGGCACTTTTGGGTCAGAGAGGGGAGTATGGGTAATAATAATTATTATATGTACTGGCATCATCAGGGTTCAGAAAAAGGGGGCATGGGTAATAACACTTATTCTATGTACTGGCATGATCATGGTTCAGGGAGAGGGGCATGGGTAATAATACTTTTTCCTACAAACTGGCACCATTGGGATTTGGGGAGGGGGGCATGGGGATAGTAACTATTATTATTATTACTATTGGCACCATTGGGGTATGGGAAGGGGGCTGCTAGTCCACCAGGGCAGGGGGATTACATTATTTTATTCCTGTGGGCAACAACGGGGATTGTGGAAGGGGGCTGATATACCACCAGGGTCTAGAGTTGCACACAGCTGTCCTGCAGTTTGTAGCAAACACTCCCTGTGTGCCATCTGTTTGGCACCTGGCCACAGTTGCTGCACATCATGGGACATTGCCACGGGTACCCTGCCCAACAGAGAACTGGGCACAGGATTCCTGGCACACCGGGCTTTGGCACAATCTGCTGTCTGCCACAGCTTGTGCTGATCCAAGCCCACTTTGAGAATCGAGCCCACAGTGTTTTAAAATTCTTCACTTTGCATAATTGCAAAATGTAATTCTAAAATTTCCAAATGTTTAGAGGCTTAAAACTCTCTCATCCGTAAAGACAGAGACTGAAACTTGGTACACTTCTGTAGGGACCTTTGTAACAATAGTACACCAAATTTGGTTCAATTTGTACAAATACCTTTTAAATTAGACTGAAATAACTTAAATCACAATTTTGGCAAAATTTCACAACATTTTCATGAAAATGTTGTGGAAGCAAAATTTAACTTTTCCCAGAATTTCACTGGCAGAAGATACATTTTGTAAAAAGGGTTTGTCAAGCTCAGCCCATCACATTTACAATATATGTTTACAAGCTTTAAAGGGGTGCACCTGGTGTGTGTCCAAACAAAAACATACAATTAAGGTATCAGGGCTCCCTCCCCAACTCTGCTGCTTTAAAAGCCTGCAATTTTTTCCAATAACACCAATATTTTTACTTGTTTTAGATTGTTAGAGAGGGTCTTGGTCTCATCTTTCAGTTGAATTATGATAAGCCTGACCACTGTGACAAAGTTACCTCCTCATTGGTCAGGAAAAAGGCCACAGTTCTCCTGTACGCAGTTCAGTGAAAAGGGTTTGGCAAGCTCAACCCATCACATTTACGATACATTTTTGCAAGATTTAAAGGGGTGCACCTGGTACGTGACCAAACAAAAGCATACAATTAAGGTACCAGGACTCAGCCACCCCCCAAACCCTTTTTACTGAACTGCATACAGGAGAACTGTGGCCTTCTCCTAATTGGTGAGTTCCCCAGTGAACCTCTAATTGGCCAGGGCACATGATATAAGCAATGAAGCCAGAGAGTGGATTCTCCATAAGACAATAGAGAAAGCAGGAGAACCACAGCTCAGAATGGCAAGGTAAAATGTAATGACTTTTTCCTGACCGAAGAGGAGGTCACTTTGTTGCAGTGGTCAGGCTTACCATAATTCAGCTAAAAGATGAGACCAAGAACCCCTCAAACAATCTAAAACAAGTAAAAATATCAGTGTTATTTTAAAAGAATTGCAGGCTTGTAAAGCAGCAGAGTTGGGTTGGGCGGAGCCCTGGTACCTTAATTGTATGCAAGAAGATACATTTTGTCTAGCCCTAGTAAACAGAAGTAGTGTGAAACAAGTTTGTATTAGGAAACAAGTAAACCAAAATGTTTTTACAGACAAAGTGCACATTGGGACCAGCCCCACAATTGAATCTGGGGAGTGACCCTTGGTGCTGACTGTTTCCATTTTACTCTTTCTTTTTGTCACACAAGTGCCAGAATCATGGTGACTTTGGTGCTGATTGTTCCTCTTTCAAGAGCTAGTGGAGCCAAAACAGGCAGACAAGAAAATAATACAAATTTTAAGTAAGTAGTCAGTTGTAACTTTTTATTTCTGAAGTATTTTTCTTTTTCCTTTTGCTCATAAGGAAGTCTTCTATGTGATAATGTTGTGCTGGATACGTGGACCAGCTCTTAGCTTGGCAGCTGACATATCTGCCTCTGCTGCCCCACACTACATCATCAGCATTATGATCTCACTGGTGGTGACATCACAGGTGAATGACATGGCAGTCATTCACTTGCTGTTCCTAAGGAGCAGTGATGTCACAGTCAATGAGATCACAATGCTGATGAAAAAGTATGGGGCAGTAGAACAAGATATGTCAGCTACCAGGCTGAGAGCTGCTCCACACATCACATCTACTAACATCAGGTAAACAATCTTCTAATTAAACAAGGGGAAGAGGAAAAGTACCACAGATATGAAAGGTAATGGTTGACTGCTTTTAAATTCTATTAGATTTAGGCAGTACACTAACCCTTTAAGTAAACTATCAACTGTGGCATGATGATGCTCGCTTTACCAGAGGCCAACCACATTACCAGTGCACCTCTTTGATACCACCTTATGTCATGCAAAATAGTAGCAAGGTACAACCCTTACATGACAAACATGTTGTGTGATAATGAAGCCAGCTTGAATTGTCAAAATGTGAAATTGTCTTCTGGGCTGAAGAGACAAGAGAGATGTGCAGGTAAACACCACGGACTCAAATTTTCAAAAGTTGGGACTGGCGCAAGGGGGCTCACAACAAGGAGAAATGGTGCAAAGGGCTCCTTGCACTGCACCTTGCACAAGTCCCGATTCTGGAATGGACTATGTGCCACTGGGCGGGAAGGGGGGCTGCCTGTGACAACCAACTTTGGGTCATGCTTGAAACAGCTGCATCAGTGCACTGTGTCCATCATGGGGTTAGTACCATGGTGGGGCTGCAGCATTCCCTGAATTGGAAGTTTGAAAGCCACACTAGGGCTGCAACTTACAACTGTGCTTAGATCAGCCATGTGCTGGTCTAACAGCTCTTGTGGCAAAAGTTGGACTTGTGTGGGGGGGGCACCCTGCAACTGCCGTGGGACATTGAGGAGAGACCTGTGGGAGTGCCCTAAGGGCACTGTGAGTACAGACGGCAGTGCCTGGTAAGACAGTGGCATTGGGCAGGTGTGCCCACATCAGGCTGAAAGACCCACAGATGGGGTATTGCATAGTTGGGTTTGTCATTCTGATGCAGGCACACCTGCCCAGCACAACTGTTTGTCCTGGCACTGCTGAACTTGCCCACATCACCCCTTAGGGCACTTCCACAGGTCCCTGCTCTGTGTCCCATGCTGGTTGCAGGGTGCTCCCCCCACTGTACTGCTGTACTGGGGCCAGCTCTGCACCAGGAGGGGCATGATGGAACTCTCTGTCAGACCTCTCCAGTGTGCTACCTCTTTGGCGTAGCACCCCACCTGTGGCAAGTCTGGGCATTTTGGTGCATGGACCCCTGTTTGTCAAGAATCCAGTGCAAGGTCACTGGCACACCCAGGGTTGCACAGGTGGTGGTTTGGCACAACTGGCACTGCTCTACTGGCACTCAGAGAATCAAGCCCCATGTTACATTTTCTGATCTCTTTGCTCTCATAGATGTTTCTTGAACTCTGCTATACTGAATTTGATGATTACAAGAACCTCTCCAGAGTCTAACTTTAGTAATACAAAGGAAAATAATTATTTATACTTTGTATTAGTTTTTTTGTATCCTTTGGCACACACAGGTGGGTATCTATTAAGGTAATATTAATTTTTGTACATGTTCTAATATACAGTAACAGTCAAGTTTTTTTTTAATGTACGATTAAGTTCTATAATTTGTTTAATGTGTTTGTTTTTGAAATAGTCTTTTAGTTTTGGTACTTAGTGTAGCACAGGCAGTCAGACCTCTTCCAGCACAGCTTTTATTCTTATTTAATTACTTATTAATGGAGGGTAAACGAAATACATGATTGGATAAAGTGAACAAACACACAGAACAATACACCATTGTGATAAGAAATACCTCAAATATGAATACTGTTATGGCAATATTAGAAAATGTAAATGCTGTTGCTCATGTTTTGTTTACTTCTTTTTTCAGCTTGTATGATTGGTCATGTAAGTATTTCTAGTGATGATACCCTACTCTTTCTGTTGTGTGTCTTCCCAAAAAAATCAATCAACCCATTGGTTTCATGGTTATGACAACCACAAACAATATCCACACATTCACAGAAACAACAAACCTTTTTTTACCAAAAAATAATATATTCCACAAAAAATTAACACAGTAACACAACACAACATGCAATCAACAACAACAACAACAAAATCAACAAATAACATCAACAACCAACATATCAAACATTATTAAATTCAGAACCAAACAAACCAAACATTTTTAAACTATTTGCACTACTAACTTTCTGGCAATAGCCAGTGACTCCCTACCCACACATTAATTGTTGTCTCTGGTTGTGACCTTGCCCTTTTTCTCCCTCATTTTTCTTGCTCCAACACATTAGCTTTATTTTCAGCCATTCCATGTTTCTGAGCATGTACTTTTCAAAATGGTCTGGGTGCTTTTCCAAAATCTCCCAGCACATTTTAATGTAACCTATTTTTTTCATTTGGGTCAGTTGTTGGGCCACCTGCATCAGTGTGTCCATCTGTTTGGCAGGTGCTGCTGGTTGGGGACCTTACAGTGGTGCTGACAGTTGGTATCCAACACTGCTCTCCTCCTGACTAGAGGTGTGCATAGTTGGCTAACTTCACTTTGTAGGATTAATGCACAAATTCACCATAATTTTCAAAGTTAATCTGCCCTGCAAAGTTTAATTTTGCAGTATAGGGCTAACTTTGTGATAGGTGAATTTGATAGCTTCACCAGCAAAATTGGGCTAACGTGGGCCCACAGGCAAAGTTTGCAATGTAACATGGAATTCTAGGTCATATGTTACTGAAATGGGCTGTATGCCATGCATTTAGTGCAGTCTTATGTAAAGAGAGTTAGAGAGAAGTCTGTCCCTGCTTGTCTGAGAAAAAAAACTTTTAAAATTACTGCAAAAGTGTAGTATTTTGAATCAAATCACTCACAAAAAAAATATCTAGAGTGCCTTGTGTAGCTTGATTGCTGTTTTTTGTTTGTAGTTTTGCAGATTTATTTAATTGAAAGTAGTGGTTTTGTTTTGTCTTGTGAAGCAGTGCTGTGTGGGGGAGGAGAGGTTTTTCAGCTACCAAGCAAAACAGCTCTATGAGCACAAGTCTAATTTGTTGTCCTAATATTTCTTCTTAATAATTTTTGTTTGTGGTCTTTCATTTGTTTGTAGTACAGTTTAGTATGGTTAAGCAAATTATTTGTCAGTCTTTTTCAGTATTGATTGTGGTTATTGAAGTGATGTTATACTTACAGTAACTTGTTTTAAATTACCCATCATGTGTGTTATGTTGATCCCTGTTGTGTTAAAAAAATACTAAAAAAAACCTTTTGGGGTTATTTTAGTGTGGCTGCTGTTAGATGACAAAACATTTCTGTTCAGAATCAGATCATACTGCTAATCCCTCTGGTGAGGTGTTTTCTGGTGCTGCTGGTATTTAGTTTTACTGCAGTTTTCATTTTTCCTTGCAATACTAAAAATCTATGTATATCTAAAATGACTGGAAATAGATGCTCATGTATAGGTAGAGGTGCCCACAAAGTGGCCAAGAAGTGCATAGAGTCTGTGGGGCAAAAGGATGCTGAACATAAAAAAAATACCTCTGCAGTAGCTTCATCCATGGGCTCCAGGGCTGGTAGTAGAAGCAATGGAATAGTTGGCAGAAGTGGTGGTGCATTAGTGTTGGCAAATTATTTTCTGCCACATCTGTGGCATTCATGCTGGTGGATGATGAGGGAAGCAGCAACAAGGGGATCAGTCCTAGAAGTAGCAAAACCTCTGGCTCTCAAGCAATGGTTGAAGAGGAGGAAGTCTGTGTCCCGGAGACTGCTGGTGGTGGTTGGGCTGAGCCTGATCTGAATAATATGTTCCCATTCCAAAACAAGAGTGTTGAGCTTGATGGAAAGTTATTTCATGTCTCTTGTACCAATGGAATGATTTTGCCTGCTAGGGGGTCAATAAAGTTAACAGATGACTGCTTTATACTTATGTATGGAATGCAATTGTATGTTTGTATCTTTTGCACTAAAATTAATAATCTTTAGGTGATAATAAAAAAAAATGCTGCTTTCCTCTGAATAGCATCCTTGAATCCCCCGAGTCAAATGCTACCCGACCAGCTATGCCGACACATCGAGTCCAGCTGTTTGGTAACCAAACACTGAGAAAAGTCCAGTCTACACTGCATAACATATTTTTTTGACTGTCATGCCAAATGCCAGTGCAATCATGTTATTGCACAGAAGAGAATGCAGCAACCACTGAAATGATAGTAATTGATGTACTGCCATATGTTTTCCGGAAACTGTGAGATTTAGGAGGTTGATGGTGTATGTTTGTCCCAAATGGCAGACTTCCTCACAAACATAATTCTTCACCCATGCCAATCCTGAACGTTATGGGACTGTGTCACACATGGGAATCTAAGCCCTACAGCATTCAGCATCCCCATACATACATCTCAGTATGGATATGCGGAGCAGAGGATAAACAGCTTGTAGCTCCTACATGTGCATTACAGCACATTGGACACAGGTATCTGGGGTAGTATTCAACTCTGACAAGGGAAAAATTGTACTAAGAACAACTGCAGAGGTAGCATCACTCTGAATATTTTCCAACATGCCATGCTGGCAAAGAAAAGTGTAACTGGATCAGACACAGGTCAGAAAATATTAGAATTGCTCCTGACTGAGATTGATGAGTGCATGTAGGCTGGGGTGGTTGTACCACAGGGGGTGGTACAGGGTCTTCAAGCTGTTGTGAAGTGGGGATGGATAGTGGACTGCTGACCATGATATGTTTGTGTATCAGTAGTCTCATTTTGACCCAACTTTAACTGTGTATACCCCAAGTATGAAGTTATAGGTGAAGTTGCCAAAGGTGACTGTCCTATTAAATAGAAAAAAAAATTTATAAATTTATTTGCAAATGCAAATTTTGTGACTTTGCCTTAACTTTGCTAGTAATTTAAAACTTCACAAATTTCTACTCCGGATGCACCTGCATTTCAAAGGCCTTGTTCAGGCATGTCAAACTATTTCTTGCCATATTTGTATGGGGTGAAGTGGTGATGGTGGCCTTCTTTGTTGCTTCAGTGGCTGTGTTTTGGGGGCCACTCATACTTGGAGATTTACAGATCACAAAATAAAAGATCTCATAAGGAAATATGATTTGTTCATAATAACCATCTGCAGTTCCATGTAATAATGACTGCTTTTTAATGGTGAACATCAAAACAGCGATTCCATGTAAGTGAATGCATAAACGTCACCCGCAATTTATGGCGAAAATCAAATATAGTGATTATGCCACTGCTATCCACCACAAATCATGACAGCAGGTGACCTACACACCTGTACACCTTTCCAACCTTTATCTGCATGGGGGGCTACACCCCCCCACATACACCCCATGAGGGATGCGCCCTGAACCCCCCATCTCTAAACATACTATTCGGAGGTGCTTCTTGACACTGGGGTAGGCTAAACCATCTCAGTTGCCATAACCGCTGGGTCATCATAACTTTAAGGTCGCTGTTTCAGCATTCGCCATTCTGCTGTTGCCTTTAAGACTTCACTGTTATGTCTTCACCTTATTCATGTGCTACCACATGTATTATATCACATCACAAAAGAATAAATGATTTGTTCATAAAAAACATGTGCTATATCACGTCTGTGCATATATGTATGCAATAAGACATGACAGGTTGTCTGATTATGGATCTAAAATCTCACACCTCTCAAAGGTGTTGCTATTTATGAGGCACTTACACTGAGTGCCTATAAACACCCATGGCCATAATCACACATCCTGAAGTGCATTATTGAACTTATAATATGTGTAGAAAAATTTACAGAAAATCATGAAAAGCATGCTGCCAAATCTGTATAGTAAACAGAAAGATTTATTGATTAAAGGAGTACTACAGTCAGAATTGGCAAAAAACATATGTTGTGCATAATGATTTGACTTGTGTGTGCAGTCCTAGTGTGTCCTTCCCCTTGCCTGCTATTATGAGTTTTTTTCTAAATTAGCCTACTACTGTAGTTTTCCAGTAGTGTTTTGGTCCCTGGGGATCTCCATCTTAGCACTGTTTATTGCTCTTCTTGTTCCTACAATGCCTCCTATCTCATGTGAAAGTGATGTATCTGGGACCATGGATTCAGCAAGCACTGTTTTGGAGTAAAATTTAAAACAGCAGAGTTTTGATATTAAGTAACTTTCCTTATCCAGCAATCACTAATGTCTAAGTTTATAGTTTAGCATATACTGGAGGGCTAATTGAGTGGGTTCTTCCATAAAAAAACAAAACACACACACACATATACACAGTCTACTGCCTTTATTAATTGTACCATTAATGATCTGTGGTGATATGTGTACTTTTTATGGCTCTATGTAATTCTATGAAATTAAAAGTTTTCAAAGCAAAACATTTATTCCTGCTGTTTAGACATAAACACATGGTAAACAAAAATATTGAATTTGAGCTATTTAGTGGAAACCAGAAGATCAGGCTTCTAACTTTAGTATATGCTGAATCAGTGGTCCTGGATTCATCACTGTCACATGAGACAGGAGACATTGTAGGAAAAAGAAGAGTAATAAAACTTACTAAGATGGAGATCCCCAGGGGCCATAAAGCTACCACATAACTTTCAGGCTAATTTAGAAAAAAAAATAAAAATCCTTTTAATGGCAAACAAAAGAAAGGATACACCAGGACCACACACAACATTCAGAATATTCTGCACTACACACAGTATGTTTTTGCAAATTTTCACTGTAGTAGTCCTTTAAATAGTTGGGACAAAAAGTAGTCCCTTCCATAAGAGGGACTTTGTGAGGTTCACAGTGATTGGTGATCAGAGTTCAGAAGGTCAGAATTGCAAGTAGGGGTGTGCGAAAGTTGCCATTTTGCCTTAGCGTAACTTTTGCAGAAGTTTCCGAACTTCTGCCAATGGTAGATTGAAAAATGACTGAATGTTTGGGGCAAAATTTTGCCCCATTCTGCCCCCACCCAACCATGTTAAATAACCCCCTGTGGCTAGCGGAAACTCCCACTCCCAATGTCAATACCCCCAAGTGGCTAGCGGTCCCTCTCCCCACCTAATCACCTTCCTGCCCGATGTGTATTTTAAAAACCACCAAACCCTGGTGGTTAGTGGTCCCTGCACCTGCCCATTTCCCAGTAGTGTTAATCAGTTAACACTCCCCCACCCCCGCCACCATCCCTATCCCTAGTACAGTAAAATCTTTTTTTCCCTCTTGGTCTAGTGGTAGTGAACCACCCTCTGTCCCTATTTCCAAATCCTGATCCCCATATATATTTTTTTTAAGTGTATTCCCTTGTAGTCTAGTGGTAGTGAATTCCCTTCCCTCCCTATCCCCCATGGTTATTGATGGCACAATACCAAGTGTCGGCATTGTGCTGTCACTTTGTTGAATGTCTGCAGATTTACTGTCAACAAAATGTGGTGCTTCCATCGGTGGTCACATTTGGTTGTGTCCTTCTAAGTCAGTTTTTTTTTTTTTGTCTCTCTCCCTCTTTACAGGCATTTCACTATTGCACAACACAACACAGCTGATGTTGCTGCTGAATGAAAACAGAATAAGAAATGGAAGCAACTCTGCTGTGGCAGCCACTGATCTACCTACTTGTTCCTCATCCACAGCTGGTGTTGCTGCTGCAGTAGCAAAGAACAACATGAGAAACAACCGCTAGCCACACTGCTACTGCTGCTGCTAATCTTCCACCTGTTCCTCTGGTACAACTGGTGTTGCTGCTGCATTACAGAACAACACAAGAGACAACTGCTAGCCACTCTGCTTCTGCTGATTCTGATCCACTCATCTATTCCTCATCCACAACTGGTGTTGCTGCTGCCCCAAAGAATCACACAAGAAACAACTGCTAACCGTACTGCTGCTGATGATCCACCCACCTGTTCCTCTACCACAACTAGTGTTGCTGCTGCACTAAAAAACAACACAGCGACAACTTCTAGCCACTCTGCTGCTGCTGATCCAATTACCTGTTACTCTACCACAACTGGAGGTGCTGCTGCACCACAGAACAACACAAGAAACAGCTAACCACTCTGCTGCTGGCCCATCCACATGTTCCTCTGCCACAAGTAGTGTTGCTGCTGCACCAGGAAACAAAGAAGAAACAACTGCAAGCCACTTTGTTTCTGCTGATGAACCCGCCTCTTCCTTCAGCACAACGGTTGTTGCTGTTGGCCCAGGAACTACATAAGAAACAACTGTTAGCCACAATGTTTCTGCTGCTGATGTACCCACCTGTTCCTCCACCACAAGTGGTATAGCTGCTGCAACAAACAACAGCATAAGAAACAACTGCTAGCCACACTGCTGCTGCTGATCCACAAACCTGTTCCTCCACCGCAACTGGTATTGCTGCTGGCCCAGGAACTACACAAGAAACAACTGCTAGCCACACTGCTGCTGCTGCTGCTGATTCACCCACTGTTCCTCTGCCACAAGTGGTGTAGCTGCTGCAACAAAGAACAAAACAAGAAACAACTCCTTGCCACTCTGCTACTGATTGAACCACATGTTCCTCTGCCACAAATGACGTTGCTGCTGCACCAAAGAACGAGACATGAATCAACTGCTAGCCACTCTACTGCTGCTGCTGATCCACCCACATGTCCCTCCACCACAACTGGTGTTGCTGTTGCACTAAAGAACAACATATGAAACAACTGCTAGTTATTTTGCTGCTGATGATGATCCACTTACTGTACCTGTTCTTCCATCTGAACTACTGTTGCTGCTAAACTAAAGTACAACAAAGAAAACAACTGCTAGCCACTCTGCTGCTGCTGATCCACCCACCTGTTCATCTGCCACAACTGGTGTTGCTGCTGCAACACAGAACAACAGAAGAAACAACTGCTAGCCACACTGCTGCTGCTGCTGCTCCACATACCTCTTCTTCCACCAGAACTAGTGCTGCTTCTGCATCAAAGAACAACACAAGAAAGAACTGCTAGTTACTCTGCTGCTGCTGATCCACCCACCTGTTCCTCCACCACAATTGGTGTTGCTTCTGCACCACAGAATAAAGCTGCCAACCATCCTGGTTTTCCCGGGACAGTCCCGTTTTTTTGGTTGCATGTCCCTTGTCCCCACAGTTTTGGTGAAGTTACAGAAATGTACCAGTTTTTAGAATCTGTCCCAGTTTTGTCCCAGCCCATGCACCACTGCACTGCTGATGTGTGCTGTCACTAACCTGAAACTTTCCAATGGTGTTTTTTTTTTTGTAGACTGGATCTTGAAATGTGCCATGAGGATTTCCGCACCACTGTGGTGCTACTGCAGCTTGTACTGGAGCACTGGACAAACTGTTTCTCCACCCCTGCATCTACATCCCCTGAAAACACTGGATGCAGAGCAGACAGACTAGAGAGACAGCCAGTTGGCAAGCACAGGTCACACCATAGAGGAGGAGCACACACTGGAGCAGTCACTGACTGGACAGCTTGAGCTCAGGGTGGGTTCTTTTAAGTTCTTCCCCTTCCTTCCTTCCTGTCCTGCAGCCTGTTGTGACAGTTAGTTGAATGGACATATGGAGGCTCAGAGTAGCAGAGCCAGAGGGCAAAAATTAAAACAGCGTGCTGCAGTATGGATGGGATGGCTGACCTGTGCATTCAGGGAGGATCTGTGTCTGCTGTGAGTGAGTCACACTGTGACAGGGTCACACCAAACTGAGCAGCAAGCAAGCTGTACAGCAAGTGATGCATGCAGTCATGTCTGAGGAGTCAATCCAGGCCAGGGGTCTGGTCAGTGGCAGGACAGCAGGGGTGGGAGGCTTGGTCTAGGAGTCTGTGGCCTTCCAGCAGCTTGCTCTTCTCACCACGATACTCCAGCAGCTCCAGTGACACTGCCTTAGATTCAGCAGCCCAGGGACTGAGGCTGGGAACAGGGGAGGAGTGATGGAGATGGAGTGGAGTCAGAACTGAGCGAGGGAGAGGAGGGTACAGTCTGCAGCTACTGCCTGGATGGAGGTGAGAGTCTATGCAAATTTTCGGAAAGAAAATTGTCTTGATGTGTGTCGATCATCAGATATTAATTAAATTAATCCAGTCCTGTCCACCTAGCTGTCTGAGACTTACTGTAATGTTTTTTTTCTGCAGGGATGGTGGGGGGGTGTCAGTCTCATAGAAGAAAGTTCCTGCATCTCTCTGTGGTTCATTCATCTCTGTGTGGTGCTGGGATATTGCGGGGTACTCATTTTAATTTTTTAATCATTGTGTTTTTGTCTTGGAGCCCACACTGTCAGACATTGATGTTGCTCAGTTGTCGCTGCACTTAGTTTGTTTGTTGTTGCTGGAGGAGTAAAGTTAAAGTTAGAGCTCTAGTCTGGGAACCCTTCATGGCCATGTTTGTATTGCTGCAGTGGAACAGACTTGTTAATTTCCATTCATTTGTGGCACTGCTCTCCCCGACCACTGGCCTGACTGAGCTCAGCTGACCTGTTCAGCAAATTCTGGCCACCTGCTGCAGCTGTTCTCCCACATTCTGTTTGATCAATAGCTCACAGTAGGTGACAGTGAGACTGAGAGTGAGTGCAGTCAGCGTGTGTGATGGCTCTACTGGTTGCTGCTCTGGCCTGCCTTTTCTTCTGCTACCTACAAAGATGAGGTGTGAGGTGTGAGGAAGGTGTACTGAGGAAGAAATCAGAATTTATTTCAGAGAGATAGTGCAGTGACTTAAGATAATAATTTAAAGGCTAGAGCTGGGTTCTCAAGACTCAAGGTGAACATACAGACATACAGTAGAAATAGAAAAGGAAGGAAGACACTAGCCTCTGCAGCCCAAGGTCAGTAAAAAGAAGTCAGACTAGTCATCTGGAGAGGAGGAGGAGGGAGGTTGGAAGAAGACAGACTTACCATGTTTAATAAAGAGTTGCTCTACTATTTGCTTGATCTGTCTACCAATTACTTGGTTAAAGGTGTGTGAGAAGAATAATTTCAGGAGACAGAGACTTAAAGGCACTGGCTAAAGATTCTTCTGACTAGATTAGAAGAAGGACACTATACAGGTGGCAGTAGAAAAAGAAGATGACACTGGCCTCTGTAGCCCGAGGTGTCAGTGAGCTGAGGCGATGAGGTTGAAAGAAGTAAGAGTCTAGAGAGGAGGGAGAAGAGAACAGATTTAATAAGACAGTTTAAAGAGTGTAAGATCTGACTTGAAGAAAGAACAACAAAATGGGGAAAAGGGAAAGTACTTTCAATGAAGACTTCCAGAAGGAATATCCATTTCTGCAGATGTTGCAGACGGAAGTGTTCAGCAAGCAGTGCAACTCACAGTATTCCATCGGTCATGGAGGGAAAATGGACATAACCTGTCACCTTAAAATGGCTAAGCATCAAAAAGCTGTTGTAACACTCAAATCCAGCTCTTCATTAATGAGGTTTTTTAGATGTGAACATGCAAGGGACAGTGACCTTGTCCTGGCAACAAAGGAGGTCACTTGGTCCTATCATTGTGTTGTGCATTCACAAAGCTTCATGTCCATGGATTGTCCACAAAGTTGGCGAAGAAGATGTTTGAACCTAAGCTTAGTTTAGCCCATACTAAAACCAAAATGACTGTGACTGGCATACTGGCTCCTTTTTCTCAGGAAGAAACCAGAGCTGAGTTGACAGAGTCAACATTCTTGAGTGCTGCCATGGACACATCTAACCATAAGCACATCAAGATGGTTCCAGTTGTTAGACACATAGAAATATAGAAACATAGACTTTGATGGCAGATAAGGACTGCTTGTCCCACCTAGTCTGCCCATTTCCCTACCTACAGGATAAGCTGCAGATCCTAGTTAACCAACAGCCTATTTCTTCCTAACCCCCACAAGAATTGCCTTATGTCTGTCCCATGCATTCTTGAATTCTCCAACAGTTTTAGACCCCACAACCTCCTCAGGAAGGCTGTTCCATGCATCCATCACCCTCTCTGTGAAAAAATACTTCCTCACATTGCCCCTGAGCCATCCCCCCTCTATCTTTCAATTGTTTCCCCTTGTTCTTGCACATCTCTTTTTCTGAAAGATGCTACCCTCTTGGACTTTGTTGATTCCACTGAGGTACTTAAAAGTTTCTATCATGCCCCCCCCCTTTCCTCAAGGATACACATATTAAGCTCCTTTAGTCTCTCCTCATATGGCTTCTCTTGCAGACCCTGCACCATTTTAGTTACCCTCCTCTGGACTGCCTCCATCTTGTCTATGTCCTTGCGGAGATGGGGTCTCCAGAACTGGATGCAGTACTCCAGATGGGGTCTCACCAACTGTCTGTACAGAGGGATAGCAACTTCTTGTTTTCTGCTGGTGATGCCTCTCCCTATACATCCCAGTATCCCCCTAGCCCTACCTACTGCCTTCTTACATTGCTTGCTAACCTTAAGGTAATCTGATATGATTAACCCCAGGTCCCTTTCCATTTTTGTTGTTGTTACTACCTCCCCCCATTGTGTAATCTTCCCCTGGGTTTTTGTTTCCCAGGTGCATTATTTTGCACTTCTTTGCATTGAATCCATGCTGCCATATTTCTGACCAGTCCTGCCAAGTCCCTTCTCATCCTTTCCATGCCTCCTTGTGTATCAACCCTGTTGCAGATCTTTATATCATCTGCAAAGAGGCATACTTTTCCTTCCAGTCCCTCTGCAATGTCACTTATAAAGACATTAAAAAGGACTGGACCCAGTACTGAACCCTGCGGTACCCCACTACTAACCCTTCTTTCTTCAGAGTGGACTCCATTTACAATTACCTTCTGTGTCCTGTTGTCCAGCCAATGTTTTACCCAGTCTACCACCCTGGGACCCAGTTGTGTGATACTTCAATCCTGTCAGTGGCATTCAAAAGAAGTTACCAGAGTTCACAGATCTGCCAGAGAAAACAGCAGAAACACTTGTGAATTTCCTTATCACATCACTGACAAAGGAAAACATTGAGAAGAAGTGCATAGCCTTCTGTGTGGATAACACCAACACAAACTTTGGTGGGGCAATTCAAACTGGAAAAGGCAATGTTTAGTACAAGATAAAAGCTATCACAGGAGAAGAGATTCATGGCATTGGTTGCATTGCTCATATAGTGCATGATGTCACAGAAACTGCTGCTGATATGTTGCCTATTGATGTGGAATGCATGGTGGTGAAAATTTACAAGTACTTTTACACATACACTATCCAAGTGCAAGAATTAAAAGAGTTGTGTAACTTTGTAGAAGTTTGCTATAAGGATGTCCTGTGACACAACAACACTCATTGGTTATCATTGCTTCCTGCTGTTGAATGCATCCTGCAAATTTATGAGGGGTTGAAGTCCTACTTCATGTCACAAGAAAAGTGCCCGACAACCCTGCAGAAGTTCTTTGAGGAGTCAGCTTCTGAACTTTGGTTGTTGTTTCTGTGTGGTCAGCTGACACTGTTCAACTCGGTTGCCAAGAGATTGGAACAACAAAATTATACAGCTGTTGAGGCAGCCTAAGAATTGATAACTCAAAAACAAACTGCAAGAATGAAGACGAGAGTACTTCATTGGGCTGAAGAGGAAGGGAATGTTGAGGAGGTTATCTGATGAAGGTGTTGTGAACACCAAAGAATTCCTCAACCATGTGGATGTTTTTTTACAACACCTGTGTGAAGTATTTGGAGAAATGGGGCTCACTGAAACAGTATGGAATTTTCTCCTGGGTCCTCTTGAAGCATATTCCACACTGGGTATCTGTGGAGGAGTGCATCCACCTTGTCCCTTCACAGACAAACCTGTCTTTTGATGATGGTGCCTTATTTGATGAACTGTCATGTGTGAAGTCCTGCACTAATTCTACTAAAGTCCCCAAGTGGAACAGCGACAACACTGAACATTCATCATTATGGTTGGAGATCTCTGAGTACTTCAGAACAAAATACATTTCATATAAAAACAATTTTACCTGTAGTTGAGTTTGCATTATGTCTACCTGGAACCAGCACTCTGGTAGAGAGGGTGTTCTCTCTTGCCAATAAGCTGTGGACAGAGGTGAAGGCAAATCTCAAAGTGTCGACCCTGAAAGCAATGTTGCTGCTAAAAGTGAATTTGATAGACTCCTTTTCTGATTTTTATGACAAACTGCTTCACAACAAGGCTATCCTTCATAAAATACATGCCTCTAAAAAATATCCTTTCAAAGGAACTTCAGCTAGCACAACTGACTGTGAGGAACCCACACCATCTACATCTCAGACTCAGACACATGTTGCCCTGTTTCGGTCTGTAAATATGTTTGCTCAGTCGTGTCAGGTCCATGTGTTTGTCATTTAAACTACTACTTTGTTTTGGATGGATTTTCCCAGTTGTTGTTGGATAGCGCAGTTACAAAACAACAGAAATCTTCATGTTTACCAGTGGACTTTTTCCTGTCGGTGTTATGACGCAGTAGAAAAGAAATTTTTTGTATGCTGTGTTTACCAGTGGATTTTTTCCTGTTGGTGTTAGATAGCACAGTTACATAAGAAGTAAACCTGTTGGTGCTGAGTATATAATGCAGCTACAAAAGAACATAAATCTATATATATATATATATATATTTATTTCCAAATGGCATGTCCCAGTTTTTGGCTTCAGAAAGGTGGTAGCCTTACCACAAAACAACATAAGAAACAACAGCTATCCAGTCTGCTGCTGCTGCCCGTGATCAAGCTACCTACAATTTTTTTTTCTGCTGAACCAAAGAACAAGACTGGAAACAACTGTGGGCCAAACTACTGCTGCTTCTGACCCATCCACTTGTTCCTTCACCACAACTGATGCTGCTGCACTAAAGAACAACACAAGAATCAACTGCTGCATACTACTGCTTACTGCTTGTGATCATTGCACTTTATTGCTACCACCTAATGTTTGGATTGATTGTTAGCCATGTTGTTTTACTGCATATAATGCGTGGTCCCCATGCCCCCTCCCCCTGGTTGCACCTGGAAATGAGCCTCGCTTCTCAGGGTGCCTTCCTGGAGAAACTTTTAAAAATAAAAATAAAATAAACTGCTAGCCCCTTTGCTGCTGCTGGAGGGATGGGGACTGTACTGGGGCGATGGCCTGCATCCATCCAGGAGGGGAGCTGAGATCCTCAGTGAACAGTTGAAATGCTACATTGGTAAGCATTTAAACTGGTTGAGGGGGGAGGCAGAATAAGGCAGGAAGGCATAATCTGTCCCCCACACACTTACAGGGTCAGCAGCAGGAATCTCAAGGGTAAAAAATCCAAAAAGGAACAATCACAGATAGGAAACCAGGAGGGAGAAGGAGTAGAAAAAAGGCAAGAAAGTAGTGGAGGAAATGAAGGGCAAAAAGGCAAGAAGAGGTGAGGTGGCAGTTCAAAGTGGAGAGCTATGTGTGCAAGTGCTCGAAGTCTGGGCAACAAGATGGCAGACCTAGAAACCACCATGGCAGCTGAATATCTGGACATAGTCACAATTACAGAAACCTGGTGCAGTGAAAATCAGGACTGGTATTTTGCCATACCAGGGTATGCTTTATTCAGGATGGATAGGGTAGGAAAAAAGAGAGGAGGGTGGCTCTTTATTTGAGGGAAAACATAAAGGCCAGACATACAGAGGGAACAGGGAGAAGCTGAGGTACTGTGGGTCACCCTGAAGACAGGGAAGGGGGCTGCTATTCAAGCAGGGGTGATCTATAGAACTCCAGCTCAGGTATCAGTGAAGAATAAGGTTACAATAGAAGAAATTCAAGGGATTGCTAAAAAGGAGAAAGTATTGCTAGTGGGGGACTTCAATTTACCAGATGTGGATTGGAGCATCCCTGCTGCAGCAACAGTTAAAAGTAGAGAAATCCAAGACTCCCTGCAGGGGATGTTCATCAGGCAACTAGTTAAGAACCCACTCATGGGGGGCAACACTAGATCTGGTACTGTCAAATGGGGACAGTGTCACTGACATCACAATGGGAAGCCACCTGGGTACCAGTAATCATTGTAAGATGTAGTTCAATATAAGGACTGGACTAGAAACAAAGCACACTAAAACCAGGGCCCTGGATACCAGTTTCAAGAAAATGGGAAAGTGCCTCAGGGAAGCCCTAGCAGGGATAGGTGCCAATGGGTAGGTTTGAAGAAAAATGGGCAAGAATGAGGAATGCCATTGAGAATGTAACAAACCTCTGTGTAAGATACATTAAAAAGAGTAAGAGAAAAAAGAGACCGCTATGTTTCTCTAAGAACGTAGCAGACAGTAAAGGTGTAGAAGCTAGCATTCAAGAGGAATGAGTTCTCTCAGAAAGAAGAGTATAGGGAAGTGCCATCAGAAGAAACAAAGGGAGGCAGGGAAAGCAGTTAGGAGAGGAAAGGCCCAAATGGAGGAGAACATTGTCAAGTCAGTAAAAAGGGAGGATAAAACATTCTTTAGGCACATAAGCAAAAAGAAGAAGACCATGGCAGGAATAGTAAGACTAAAAGGGGAATGGGGAAAGTGTGGAAGAAGACAAGAAGAAGGCAGACATACTGAACAAGTACTTTTGTTCAGTATTCACAAAGGAAGGGGTAGGAGAAGGGCCAAAGATAGGGGAAAAGGTAATAATGAATGGAGGCAGACACTAGCCCTTTTATGGAGGAGAGAGACCTCAGGAAACTAGTGAAACTAAAAGTGGATAAGGAAATGGGGTCAGACAGAGTTCACCCCATGATACTGAAGGAACTAAAGGAAGAGTTTACTGTGCCTCTGATGGCTCTGTTCAATCTACAGTATCTCTGGATATGGGAGAAGTTCCTAGGGAGTGGCGGAGAGCAGATACGATCCCACTTCACAAAAGTGGAAATAGGGAGGAGGCAGGAAACTACAGACCTGTAAGTCTGACTTTGGTGGTGGGCAAAGTTATGGAAACACTACTAAAAGAATAGAACAGGGAATACCTTATGGTCAGCGGATTACAGGATCTAAGGCAGCAGTGTTCACAAGGGGGGAGATCTTGCCAAACAAACCTGATCGAGTTCTTTGACTGGGTTTCCAGGGAGGTGGATCAGGGAGGAGCAGTGGACATGTCATACCTGGATTTCAGTAAGGTCTTTGACACCATTCCACACAGAAGAGTAGTAAACAAGCTGGGCAGCCTGGGAGTGGGTCTAAAGAGAGCCCCTGATTGGGCTACCACCTTCCTTTTACCCAGCGGCCATGGCTGGGAAGCCAGCTGGCCATGCTCACACCAGCTGCCCAAGGAAGAGCCTCCTAATTGGGCTTGAGAGCCCCTGATTGGGCTACTGCCTTTCTTTCACCCACTGGCCAAGGCTGGAGAAGCTAGCTGGCTGTGCTCACACCAGCTGCCTGAGGAAGAGCCTCCAAATTGGGGTAAGCCTACTCACTTCAGTAGGGGAATAATTTGGAGCCCCGACTGGCCATTGAACCCCCGAGATCTCCGGTGATTGGTTGCTGCCCTTATGGCTCTGCCTGCTATTGGCTGCTCAGCCACACCGCTCTTAGCGGCTTTTCCGATACCTGCTCCCTGTCCTGGGTGCCTTTAGCTTGTGTTGCTATTTTCAAACTTGTGTTGCTAGCCTTGAAATGTGATTGCTCTTTGATGTGTAAACGTGATAGTTACATGCTGATGTGTTAAAAAATTGTGATGCCTTTTTACTCTCACCAAGGTCACTGTTGAAAAAAAAAACACAAAACCTGAACCTAACTGCCTTTCTCTTTCCTGCAAGCTTAAAAATCTACTCCTTTAGACTTTAACTGTTCTCACCTCCCTCTCTCTATCATTCTTCATTTGCAATTTTAAGTCTACCTTTGACCTGGGCAAAATGGCGCCGACCTAAATTACTGCATCATCTGCCCCTATCTACTCCCCCACCCTCCTCTAGCCTTTGTCTTTCTCCTTCTGAATTGCACCCCCATCCCCCCGGTTTATCTGCTTTGTCTGTCTTTGTCCTGCCTGCTCATATCTAGCCTGTCTACTCTGTCTCTTTCTCTAGCTCGAGAGCCCCTGATCGGGCTACCACCTTCCTTTCGCCCGTTGGCCAAGGTTGGAGAAGCCAGCTGGCCACACTCACACCAGCTGCCTGAGGAAGAGCCTCCAAATTGGGATAAGCCTACTCGCTTCGGTCAGGGAATACTTTGGAGCCCCGATTGGCCATCGAACCCCCGAGATCTCCAGTGATTGGTTGCTGCGTTTACGGCTCTGCCTGCTATTTGCTGCTCAGTCTCACTGCTCTAGTGGCTTTTCCGATACCTGCTCCATGTCCTGGGCACCTTTAGCTTGTGTTGCTATTTTCTTCCCACACCACCTGCCCCGACCCCGGCCTCTATTAAATGCTCTTTCTTCAAGAGCTTGGCCATCCCCCTATCTGCTCATTGGTCATTTCAAGTTCAGCCATGCCTGCCTCCCTGTCTGCATTCCTTTGAGGGATCTGCCCTGTTAAAAGCCTGTGCATAATATCAGCATCAAGTGACAAACTACTAATGAAAATGCTACTTAATAATACTCTTTTGCGTAGTTGTCTCTTACTTCAAATTTTTGTATCTGTCAGAAAGCAGGCTCCTAAACTCTGCCCTAGTCAAAAATCTGCCTTTGACAATTACCAAGATCTGCCCCTTCCCAATAATCAATGGCAATTCAGAACGGGGACATCTCCCTCATTGTTATGCCCTTACTCATGCCAAACAACATCTAGATACCTTGTACGAATGCACCTAGCTTCCTCGGTCATAGCAATTATCTATGCATTAGCTTCCTCAAACAGCAACAATTCCCAAAAAAACAACCATTAGTAAACCAATCTTCACAAGACAAGGCAACAAAAGCATATTTAACAGACTAAGACAGCACCTTAAAAAATTACTGCTACTCCTCCTATTCTGCTCCAGAAACATGGAACTAAACCCAGGTCCACCCGCCCTCCTAGAAACACCAGAGGACCTCCCTCAATATAAAGGTCTTAGCTTTCTCCACATCAATGCTTATAGTTTGCTAAAGAAATTGAACCGCTCACAGGCCTGGGCTCTACATACAAGTCCTGATTTCCTCATGATAACTGAATCCTGGCTTAAGCCATCTACCCCAGACAAATATATCAACATCCAGGGATACAATACTCCCCGCTGCAATAGGACAACTAGAGGAGGAAGGGTCATAATATATGCCAAGACCAAACTTGTAACCATGGTCATTGACTGTACTTCGAAGCCCAATGAATTTGAATGCCTGGCTCTAAAACTATTACTCTCCAGCGACAAGTCACTACTCATTGCAGTCTGCTACAGACCACTGTCTGGGGGCTTGGCCCTGCTACCTCATCTCCAAAACCTAATCGAGTTAGCTAACTCGGAATATATCCTTTTGGGGATTTTAATTTGAACTGGAACAATGACAGCTCCAAGAAACTGAAGGATCTTGCTGATGCAGTTGGTCTGGTACAAATAACACCTGAAAACACCAGACCGAATAGAAAATATCCAGAACGTGGCTCTCTCTTGGACCTTATGCTAGTAAACAAGCCACATAACTTTTCTCATGCCAGAGTATTCTGCAATGATGTAAGTGGATCATTGTGTTATTGCCTGCATCAGGCGCCCCTCCCAAACAAAATCGGCCCTCAAATTTAATTTGGTAAGAAACATGAAAAAGTTCTCCCAAAATGAATTTTTGAAAGATCTATGTAACATCAGATGGCAGAATTTCTATCTAGCTCCCTCAGTTAGCGAGGCATTTAATATCTTTTACAATCTCCTACTGGGTCTACTAGACAAACATGCACCATTAAGGTTGATCAGGTCTAAAAAAAGTCCCCCTGGTTGGTTCTCTTTCATCTTGAAGAAAGCGATCAGGGACAGGGACTACTGGTGGAAAAGAGCAAGGAAATTTTACGTAGAGGCAGACTGGGTAGCATTCCGCACCTCTAGAAATGCCTGTACTAAGCTAATTAGATCTGAAAAAGCTAGATACTTTCAAACAGAACTAGAAGCCAACAAAAACAACTCTGCCAAATTCTGGAACATCCTTAGAGAGGTTGAAGATTGCCCTGCCGGCACATCAATCCCAGCCAAAATTGTGTCCGCTGGAGCCACCTACACAGACAGAGATGATATACTACAGCAGCTAAATGAGCATTTCACCACTGCCAGACTAGTGTCCGACACCTCATCTATCAACAAAATCATTCCACCGGACAACCCTGCTACCAATCCTGATGTTAACCCAACCCATACCCCACCTTATCCTACTACATTCAGCTTCCACACAATTACATTTAAACAAGTAGAGGACCTACTACTATCCCTGAATATTAAAAAGAGTGCAGGCACAGACAATATCATGCCTTACTTCCTAAGACTCGGCCATCATTACTTGACTGCCCCATCACCCATTTATTCAACATTTCGGTGAAACAAGGAGATCTTCCTCAGCTATGGAAGGCTGTCTACATTTTACCGCTATTCAAATCCGGAGATCTGTGTGATCTGAATAACTATCTGCCTATATCTATATTATCCGTCCTGTCAAAACGCCTTGAAAAAATCGTCAATGTCCAAATCAGAGAGCATTTGGATTCACACGATCTATTAAATCTGGCACAATCTGGATTCAGAGCCAAACACAGCACTGTAACTGCACTTGCAAAAGTAACTACGGATTGGCAAATTGCACTGGATTCTAAGAAATATATGTTTGCCCTTTTTCTCGATCTTAGTAAGGCCTTCGACACTGTGGACCATAACTTTTTGCTCTTAGCCTTGAGCAAAATCGGGCTCGATAGTTCAGCAATCAAATAGTTCTCCAATTACCTCACCAACAGATCACAACAGGTCAAAGCTGCAGGTGATCTGTCTCCTCAAAAAAACCCTTCTAAGAGGTGTTCCTCAAGGTTTCATAGTTGGCCCTATCCTCTTTGCAGTCTACATCAATAACTTGGATTCTCATCTCTGCTCAGTTAATGTCCATCTATTTGTAGATGATACCGTACTATATACCATAAATTCCTCCTTGGACATGCCTCATGAGAGCTTACAGCAAGATTTTATCAACCTCCAACATAATCTTATCAGACACAAACTCCTCCTCAATGCCAAAAAGACTAAAGTTATGATACTCTATCCAAAGGCAGCCCCCGGACCATCACATGTACCCCAGATCCTAACACTTCTAGATGAACCTCTCAAAATAGTTAAATCCTTTAAATATCTTGGGTTCTGGCTGGACAATAAGCTTAACTTTCTATACTATCTGAATGAAGTCTCGAAGAAATTAAGACAGCGGCTAGGCTTATTCTATCGTATTAAACATCTGCTCACCCCAGAAGCCAGAAGGAGACAAGTACAATCCACATTCCTACCCTTATTGGACTATGCTGACTTTCTTTACATGTATTGTCCCACAGCAGTGCTCAACAAACTTGACACACTCTATCACAGGGCCCTAAGATTTATCTTCAACCTACCTCTTCGCACTCACCACTGCTTACTGTACCAGGAATCAGGGTGGCCCTCACTTCCAGCTAGGAGAAAAAGAAATGCTCTACTTTGTCTTTATAGATCACTATCCAGTAAGCTGCCTACTTACATATCGAGCCTCTTCACATGGGCCAAGGGATCATATGGCCTGAGACATTTCTCCTTACTCTGCTTCCAGATTCCTAGAGTGAACACGACATATGGCGCGGCTGTAATCAATTTCTCACTCCCATCGATATGGAATACCATGCAAAACTCCTTAAAACTTGCCTTACTCCCAGGCATATTCACATTTAAAGATTCACTAACTGTACTGTTGAAGGAAGCCAGTAACTGTTTTCGTAGACACAGAACAACCTACATCATGCTCTTCACACAAAACCTATGGCTAAAATGTTGATTAACATACCTCCCTGTTAGGGTTATCTAGCTCTCTTAATTCACTCAGCTTCACTCTGATCTTCTTCTTCTTCCTTTCGTCTACCTCTAACATACCTATTTTTTTTGCACCTGCCTCCCTCCATTCTTACCTATTTTACTATCTGTAGAGTGTATTGGATTTTGGCCCCTCTACTTTTACATAATTTTTGCTCTAAATTGTATGTGTTCATCATTATGACAGGCTTCAAATACTGGCCTTCTGTGGTTCACCTGTATATGTTTTTACATTTTTGTTACTACCCTGTTTGTGTTATGTTTGTTCTGAACTGCGATGCACTATTTTACAATGTTTCCTACATTTTTGTTACTCCTTTAATCTATCTGTATTTTGCTTGTACTGAACTGCAATGTACTATTGCCCAGGCTCATCTTGAAAATGAGCTTGTTCAATGATGTTTATGCCTGGTTAAATAAAGTGATTGATTGATTGATTGATTGATCGATTGATTAAAGGTAGTAAAATGAGCATGAAGTTGGCCAAGTTACAGGACTCAGATGGTGGTGGTAATGTGGTTCACTTGGAAGAAGGCAGGCTGACCAGCGGGGTTCCACAGAGGTCAGTACTGGGACCTGGTCCTCTTCAAAGTCTTTATTAGTGACATCGCAGAGGGGCTGGAAGGGAAAGCATGCCTGTTTGTGGATAAGACAAAAATTTGCAACTCAGTGGACACACCAGGAGGGGTGGAAAAAAAAAAGGGAAGATCTGATAAAGCTCGAAGACAGGTCAACAGTTTTACAACAAGGCTTCAATGCCAAAAGTGCACAATTATGTACATGGGACACAGAAATCAAAGGGTGACATATCATTTGGGGGGAGGTGGTAACAAGCACAAAACAGAAAAGTAACCAGTATGCCATTCGCACAGCAAACGCACATGGCAAAATCCCTCACAGCGACAATCTCAACATGTTTCAAGATTGTCACTGTGAGGGACCCAAGTGTGAAATTTTGCCCTTTTCGCTGTCATTCTCCCCCCCTTCTAAACAACTCAAACTCATAGTTAGATATCATAAGAAGAGGGATGTTGGGGGCACAGCCCCCCAACAGAAAGCTTACAATGTCTGACAGATGAAATTTCACCTGTCGACATTGGGGATTTCACTATGCTGAACTTCAACAACACTGTTATTGTTTCAGCATGGTAGAACCAAGGAACCTGGGTGTCATCATATTTGATGACCTTAAGATAGCAAAGCAGTGTGATAAGGTAGTGGGAAAGGTTAGTAGAATGCTGGGGTGAGTAGGGAGGGGTATCACCAGCAGAAAGAGAGAGGTAGTGTTACCCCTGTACAGATCAATGGTGAGGACCCAGATAGAGTACTGTGTCCAGTACTGGAGACCCCATCTCTGAAAAGACATAAATTGGGTAGATGCGGTACAGAGAAGGGTGACCAAAATGGTGCATGGCCTACATCAGAAGCCCTATGAGGAACGACTCAAGGAATTAAACATGTACTTCCTAGAGGAAAGGAGGGAAAGGGGAGACATGATAGAAATTTTCATATACCTCAAAGGTATTAATAAGGTACAGGAGGGGGTATTTTCCACAGAAACTGATGCTGAAGGACAAGGAGTCATGATATGAAGTTGGAAGGGGGAGACTTTGAGGGAATATGATAAAATACTTCACAGAAAGGATGGTGGCTATCTGGAACTGCCTCCTAGCAGAGCTGGTGGGTAGAGAAATGGTAACAAGATTTAAACATGCATGGGATAGACAAAGGGGGACCTTAGGAGCAGGTCTGGGGGGATAGTGCCAGAGATAGAATAGGGTCCATGGTAGTACAATAGATAGTGACTTTATGGCTGACTAGGTGGGCCAGGAGGTCCACTTCTGCCAACAGCTTCTATGTTTTTATGCTGCTGATCCACCCACCCACCTGTTCTTCCACCACAATTGTTGCTGCAGCACCACAGAACAACAAATGAAACAAATGATAGCTACTCTACTGCTGCTATTGATTCACCCAGCTCTTCCTCTGCCAGAACTAGTGTTGTTTCTACATCAAAGAAAAACACAAGAAAGAACTGCTAGCCACTCTGCTGTTGCTGTTGATACAGTCACCTGTTCCTCCATCAACACGTATTGCTGCTGCTGCAAAATTAAGCAACATAAACTGAACTGCTGGTGCATCTGATACCGCTGGTCCAGCTGCCTCTGCCTCTACCACTATTGGTGTTGCTGCTGCAAAAAAATGCAACATAAACAGCACTGATGGTGCATCTGATACTGCTGGTACCACCGACTCTGCCTCCACCACTACTGGTGTTACTGCTGCACTAGAGAATAACACTGCAAAGAACTGATACTAGCTCTGCTGCTGCTGCTGTTGGTCTGCTCACCTGTGCATCCCGCACAGTTGGTATTGCTGCTGCGCTGAAGAAGCCTCTGATAAAAATACAAACCAAAATAATTTGGCAGACATTGTTGCTTGGAATGTATCTGTTTTCTCATTTCTTCTCTTTTCTATTGGATACAAATCAGCACTTGCTACAGGTATATAATCCCAAAATGTCCCCTTGTGCCATCCCTCCAAATGAACTGGTAGATAATATTGCTTGTCCGGTATCTGTTATCTCCCATTCTGATCTTCTCTGTTAGCTACATATCAGCACATGCTCTACAACCCCCAGTTGTCACGTTGTGCCTGCCCATCAAAAAAAATTTGAACAGGCATGGTTGCTTGTCCTGTAACTGTTAAATGTCTCCCCTTCTGCTGTTATCTATTGGGCAAAATCTGGCTCTTACTTGTTGTATAATTCCCAGTTGGCCTTTTCTGCACACATAAAATGGATTAAAATAAAGTTGACAGACATTGCTGCTTGTCCAGTATCTACTATCTTTCTCCCTTCATGCTGTTATCAATTGGTCAAATATCTGCACTTACTTGTTGCTGTATAACCCCCAGTTGGTCCCTTGTGTCCCCCCCCAAAAAAAAACACAAAACGTACAGTCGCAATCTATAGTTTCACTTTAGTACAACATGAGAAAACACTAAGGCAGTAAGGCGCTAAAGAAAATATACAGTTCTGCAGACATAGTTCCCACAGTGCAACAAATAATTCCAGAATACATGCCAAAAGCATGCAGTTTAAGGCTATTTTGTTAAATGTTCTACAGTTTTACATGAAAATTCTTTTGTTTTCCATGAAACTTCCTGCAAGTGAATTCTGTGGTTCACAGGAATTCCATGGGTGGAATTTAAATTTCTCACATCACTAGTCTAGTCTGCCTCTGCCAGGTCTCACTCCTCACTCTCTTTGTCACTGTTTTTATTCAGCTCTTTCACTCACAAACATTCTATTTATTCTTCCACAATCAAATCTGCAAGCAAATGCTGAGCACACGTGTGACAGTCAAGGAAATAATTGGGGCATACAAACAGTTTGTGTGGTTTACATAGACCACACTTTATAAACAGAGGAAAAAATGTCCAGATCATCAGTATGGAATCTGGTATGTATGCCCACAACAAAATATATTTTGGTCAAAAGGGAATTACGAGTGATTTTTAAAAACTTAGGGTTTTCAAAATAAAATCTTTGGTTACTGTGAGGAATTTTGACTAATTCTTCGGGAATATCTGCCAAGCTTTCATGAAAGTAGAATCATGATTGCACAGGGATTCCACAAATGAAATTCCACACGAGTAACCATTGCAGCTACATGAGGAATGGACACATTCTTAAGGCTCATTCACACAAGTCCTGCACCATTGTGAATGGTGCAGAGCTGTTACAGAATTACTGCCTCACTCATGTGAATGCAACCTGCATTGCAGCATCATCATGCATTTATTTCACCTCAGTCCCTCTTTTCTTTGGCTTGCATAGTGGTGTTGGTGTTTTGCAAGGCTGTATGAACAGCTGACACCACTCACAATTATGCCAGGTAATTTCCTGTGCTGCACTTAAGTAGATTTCCCGCCCTACCGGAAGACCACTCACAATGCAGAAAGCTATACTGCAACTTTTAAAAGCCCTGTAAATATGAACGCTTGGAGGGGGCATTACTTTAGCTGGGGTGGAACTGATAGGGATGATAGCTATGAAGTTGCATGCCATGTGAATGAAATATTGTTTTCATGGCATGGCACATGAAGTGAAAGAGAAACTGTCATTTCTAACACAGTGATCTTTTTCTTATGTACATGCAACAGTGATCATAGTTTCTGGCTTCTGTTCCACAGCAAATTCACTATGAGGTTGCCATGCTAATATTTTAATCCCTCCATGGTCAGGCCCTTGTCTGCCTTGATGACCTGATATGCTGTTGCATGCCCAAGCAACCTCTTAGCTCAGCTGCATTTTGTCTCACTTCCATTTCTGTTTAACCACCTGGAAATCAGTTTTTGTTTGCTTCCTGCTTTGTATTTTTTCAAATAAAAAAAAAAAAGTTTTGCAAATAAATATCCTAGGCATCTGGTATGGAATCTTATGACATCAGTTCATAGCAACCAGTTTTTCACAGTAAAACAAGAGAAGTCAGGCAGAATTTGAAATCTTCTGGGAAGCTGAGTTCTAAAGTTTCCTTCTATTATTGAGGTTGTAGTTCTGTAATTATTATAAAACATTTATTTTTTTCTTTGTCAAAGGAATCAATGTAAGGGTTAACTTTTTACCTTTAATTAAGAAGAGCGGAAGGTTGCAAAGTGGCTTGATAAACTCTGACATCTACTGAATTAAAGGACATTAATAAACGGTTACTTATCTGCACCCTGCTTGAGTGTCATCAGCATGTGTGGTGGAGGAGGAGAGTTAAATACCCACCATTTGTTAATTAACAGAACTTTAGTGGGAGAAGGCTGTAGGGGTTAGAGCTGGCCAGATGTTCATGAAACTAGGGAATTTGCTTCAGCTAAGTTAGTACTGCTTGTCAGATACCAGTTTGATAGACGTTTTAAAACCTCTCTCCAGTCTGCTGATTTAACTTTTTAACTTTAATTAAGGGTACTGGAAAGGTAGCGGAAAACTGGTTAGTATCAGAAGTCTATGGTTTGACATAAGGATCAGTATAGGGGCTAGGTTTCTCAGTGGGGAGCAAGTCAGCTGCTGAGATTACGGGGTGCTGTTCTCCAGGGATACACTCCAGAGGAGGAGTCACTGCCTGTTCTGCAAGAGCTTTGTGGAGCACCATGCTCAGCTGGTAACAGCAAGGGAAAAGACACCTGTCCTGCAGCACCTGTTCAGCTGGAGCCCACAACCCACACCCCTCATCCCCAGCGGTCATTGATGCCTGGGTTTGGATAGTTGTGGGGAGAGGGAGATGGAAGGGTGGCAGAGCCAGCCAAAAGGAGGTCAACAACCCCTCACCATCTCAACAACAAATTGCTTTGCACCCCTGAAGGAGATTTAGTATCTTACTCCACCAAGGGAGAGTCTGGGTGAGTCAGGGTAAGTGGGAGTGATGACCTGGTGGCACCCAGTGATGCGAGTAAGAAAAAGACAGATAAGAGAGTCTTAGCGGTCGAGGATTGTATAATCAGGGGAGCAGAGAGATGAGTGGGTAGGGAATGAGGGGTACAGGGTGGTCAGGTGTCTTTCTGGGGCATCAGCCATCTGGGATATAGACAGCGAAGAAGGCAGGAGGGAAGCTGGGGAGGGGGTGCTAGTACACTTGGGTACTGACAATCTGGTAAATAAGCCTGTGAAGCAGAATATTCAGGGGCTTGGGAACAGACTGCAGGCACACTCAACTCCCTTGATCTTTTCAAGGTTCTCCCTGTGTGGAGTGGGGGGGGGATGGAGTAAGGGGAGAAGAGATAGAGGAATTAAATGGGTGGTTAAAGGGGTGTGACAGGTGAATGGGTACCACATTGTGGGGGGCTGGGGAGACTTTTGGGACAGGAGGCTCTTCAATGGTGATGATCTTCACCTGAGAAGCCTACTGGGTCAATACCACCCATGTAAGACAGTGCTGTATTAATCGTGCTGTGTATTGAGAACCTGGGATTACAGTGACAGGGGTAGAACAGTGGTAGGAGTATATCGTTACCCCTGTCACTGCATACAGGTTGGGAGGCTGGACAAGTTGCCATGTGCTGGGTGCCTGTTCGAGTTACTCCTGTGGAGGAATTGGCTAGGGCACCTGCACACAGCACAGTCGGGAGACTTGGGACTGTAGTTCGATTCCCCCCCCCCCAAGTCTCCCCTGCTACATCTTTGTGCCACGATTAAAAAACAAAACTACTCCCCTCCCAAGTTTATCCCCATCCCTGAGGCTCCCCCGGAGTTAGTTATTTAAGTTCCATTCGCCCCCGCAAAAATACATGAAGACCCATTGTGATCAATGGGCATGGTGCGCGAAACAGGTAGGTGTTTTGCTCGACTCTGTTTTTGTCCGGCACTCTTTCACTGTGGCACTTTTAGCAGTGCTGTTTTGCCATGTGCAGTACTGACCATGTGCCCCTGAGAAGAGAGGGGGACCAGTGTGGTGGTGAAGAAATTAGACATCTTTATTAGACAGTGAAGAACACTGAGGCTAGGGGAATCATGGTAAAGAGAAAGCGGGAGGGGAACCTAGCTAATACTCACCCTATACTGGAGACTGATAGCAATAAGGTGGGTAAAAATGAAGTTGATGTTCAAAAAGGAGTAGTGGAAGAGACAAAGGAGGAAAGGCTTTTAGTGTCTGAAAGCAATAGGAAAAATGATATCATGGAGAATGAGAAAGAATACAGTTGTAGGGTTACAGAACAGCAAAAGAGGATATAGATCTAGTTGGAAGGAGGTCTGTCCTAATCCAAGGAGTCAGGGTAATAAAATTGAGCTCCAGGAACCAGTGGCAGACACCAAGGTGGGCTTTGTAGCCAACACAGAAACTTGGGCCACAGATAATAATGACTGTGACTTGTGAGTACCAAATTACACAATGTTTAGACAGGATAGGGAGACAGGCAAAAGGAGGTGTAATCCTATGGGCCTGATTTTAAAACAACCCTTACATTGACATAAGTTCCATCATTCCATGGCTGCAGCAAACTCTGGGTGTGTCAGGGACCCTGCACCCAATTTTATAAAAGGGGGGGTCCCTGCGTTAAAAACCCAGGAGTTGCCACAGACACAGGCTTGTACCAAACATTCAGCGCACCTGCAGTGATTGCCTCAGGGATTTGGCTCCCCCTCCAACTGTAACACTAGAAGGGATGCGAGGGTTGGAGGTGTGAATCTATATGCCAGAAGGAACACTGGGCAGAAGGAGCATGAGGAGTGCCCTAGGGGATGTCGGGTAGACAGTGGCACTGCAGGGTTGTGTGGTGTCACCCAGCAGTGGTGCCACGTGGAAAGCCACATTGCCATTAGGATGGATCTCCTTCCTGGGGGGGTTGGCAGAGACAGACACTAACATGGCCCCAAGTAGGTAGAGCTTTGGCACCTGCCCCATAGTTGCAACACACATATCTCTGTAAGTGAGAGTCAGCCTGCCACAACACAGGAGGGTGGTTACTAGGGGACTATTGGGATGTCCAGAGAACATTCCCCTGCACCTCTGGCAGCCCTCAATCAGCAGCTACACCATCCCACCTAGAAGGCTGTGCATGTTGCAGCTATGGGGTAGGTGTCAGCACTCTCCCCACTTTGGGCCATCTCAGTGTCTGTCCCTGCCAACCCCCAGGAATTGGTCTCATCCTATCAGCATTGTGGCTTTCCACATGGCACCTCTGCCAGGTGCCACCACACACCCCGGGCAGTGCTTCTTTCTCCCTGATGCCCCCTAGGGTACCCCTCTTGCTCCTTCAGCACCCAGCACCCCTCCTGACAGGCCCCCCTCCAATCTCCACAGTGTTTTCCAATGGTGAAAGTCCCTTACACCACCTCCAGTGTGGTCTATGTTGAGCCCCCTGTTGTGTTCATGGTGGAGCTTCAAAAATTGCAAATAAGGGGATGGTGTAGCCCTGCCATGACACAACAACCTTGTGATCCACTGTATGGGCAATTCTGTCACAAGGGCTATGCAGGGTAGCTTTGATGCATGGCATCCCAATTTTGATGCAGCCTGTGTTTGAAAATCAGGAACGCCACAAAGTCTGATGCAAGGTGGCACCTGCATCAAACGCATGTTGTGCAGGCATCTGGCATCAAACTTATCCTTTTGAAAATTGGGCTCAATTTGTCAAGGAGGGAGTAGAGATTGTGGAGGATGGACACATCAGGGGAAGCAAACAGAGGAATTAGAGTTATTGTAGGTTCACCTTGGCAAGAAAATATGGGTGGTGGTGATTTAAAGACCACCAGGGCAAGCGGAAAAGAGAGAAAGGGAGATCAGGGAAAAGATAGCAGGGGGAGTGAAAAAGGTGAAGTACTGGTAGTGGGTGATTTCAACTTGCCAGATACGTGTATTGACTAGACATTCCAGTGGCCAAGTGCACCAGAACTCAGGCACGGTTAGATACATTGTAGGATTGCCTTCTGGTGCAGATGGTTAATGATCCCAGTAGACAGGTGGCCATTCTAGATGTGATGCTGATCAACTTGGTGATGATGGGTGGAGCAAGAGTAGGGGAGCCACTGGAGCCCAATGACCGTAACTCCATTTGGTTCAGTTTGGCCCTGGGGACCATAATGCCCCTATCAAAAACAAATGTCCTAGATTTAAGAAAAACATCCTTCAACTGGATCTGGTCTGAGAGAAACTGACCAGGGTGGACAGCATTGACCAGTGAAGAGGAATGTTGGTGGGTAATCCAGGGGACTATTCTTAAGTCAACAAAGTCATGCACAAGAACTGTTATAAAATAAAACAGGTACAAATGACCAATATGGTTTTCAGAAAGGGTCAGAGAAGCAGCAAGGGCCAAGAAAAAGACTTTCACCAGGTACAAGAGAAAACAGATGGAGGAGAAGTGAGGAGAGTGCTAAATAAAAACTAGAGAAGCAAAGAGGATGGTCAGGAAGGCAAACACAAACATTGTGCTGTATATTGCAGAGGAGATCAAGGGTGGGAGAAAAACAAGTCTTCAGATACATTAAGGAAAAAAGGAAGAAGGAAGGGGATATTGTTAGGCTACAAGAGGAGGGTGGGCACTAGAGGAAGATGAACATTAAGCAACCATCCTTAACGCTTACTTCTGCTCTATTTTCAGAAGGAAAGACAGAGGGCCCCCACCTGAAAGTGGCACCAAGTCGACTGTTAGGGGCATTCCTGAAATGAGGCAGCTAGTGTTAACCAGAGAATGGGTCCAGAAAGAGCTGGAAGCTCTACAGGTAGATAAATCGCCAGGGCTGGATGTGATGCACCCAAGGGTGCTCAAGGAATTGGCCATATAACTGGCAGAACCCCTACTAGTCTTATTCAATAGCTCAATTCAGACACAGACAGTTCTGAAAGACTGGAGGGTAGAAGACATAGTCGCACTCAGGAGGTCTTGTCAGACCAACTTGATGGTTTTCTTTGATTGGGTAACAAAGGTTGTAGATAAGGGCTATGCTGTGGATTTGTGTTACTTTGCTTTCAGCAAGGCTTTCAGCTTGGTGCCACACAGAAGATTGCTGGAGAGTCTGGAGGACCTGGTTGCAGCAAGGGACATAGTTAGATGCATAGGAAACTGGTTGAAGGACAGACAGCAGAGGGTGATGGTAAATGGGGTCATATCAGAAGAGAGGGTAGTCATGGGTAGGATGCCACTGGGATCTGTCCTGTGTCCTGTCCTCTTCAATATGTTCATCAGCCACACTGGAGAGAGGAAGCTGTGTATCTTTGCCGATGACATGAGCTCTGCAGTAGGGTAGATAGTAACAAAGGGATCAGAGAGATGAAGAGGGATCTATAAAAGCTGGATAAGTGGTTTAAGGTTTAGCAGTTGAAATTCAATGCCACAGAAAGCAAGGTTATGCACCTGGGGAAGAAACAGGACAGAATACTGTATGGGAGGATTTAAACTGAGTACTACAGTAGAGGAAATGGACCTGGGAGTCATCACTAATGAGTGCCTCAGACAATCAAACCAATGTAACAAGGCCTAAAGTAATACAAATTGTAAGCTAGGGTGTTTCAGCAGGGGTATTGACAGCAGGAAAAAGGAGATATTACTACTTCTAGATAGATAACTAGTGAAACTGCACCTGGAATACTGTGCTCTTTTCTGGAGTCTTCACCTAAGGAAGGCCAGGCGGGAAATGATGCAAGCCATGGTGATCAAGATGATTCAGGGTCAACAGCGTATGAAGATCATCTTAAAGCTCTGAATATGTACTCACTGGATACCAGACAAGAGAACAGGGATATGATAGAGAGTTCCATATATTAATATCATGGGACAAACTGTTGCAAAACAGATCATCACCATCAGTACATTGCAGACAATAATAAAACCCTGTCAAATCATCACAGGTCAGAACTGTGCGGGCAGGGAGCAGATGGTACATGCAGTGTGGTGCACTTCCTCCTCTTCCTCTGAACAGCTGCAATGGACAGGGAGGATTCCATGCATGTCCCCCATCACCCTCGGTGACCCACTTGCAGTCCAGTTCTACAATGGGGTGGTTACCCCTGTGTGGCAGCAGGTACATGTTCCATTCATATCCTCCTGTTCTGTGTGCATGCTACCTATACTGGTTGAGGGGGGGGTGACTTGGCACACGTATGCATATGGTGGTCGTGCAACTGGCAGTCCTGTCTGCCATAATGGGTCCTGCCTGTTTGATGCCCTGTATGTATGTGGGGTTGCAGTGCTTCTGTAATCATCATGGCTCCCCCCCCCATACTTTTGCCCCTGCCATCCATACCTATCCATTGCTGATCACTGTCTCATTCCCTCTCCAATGGGATGCTTGTGCTGCCTTTTGTCTCCTGGGGTACTCCCCCTGCCTCTGCCTCCCACCGCAAGCCACAAGCTGCCACCCTCCCACATCTGCTGCACGGGACCTTGGCAGTACAACATGGGCTGTGCACACATGGTGTTTTCGCCTGATGACATTTGACACCTGGTGACCTATTGACCCACAATGTGCAGCCCACAATATTTTGTACCATTTGTTTTTCCAGCAAATGCATGGAAGCATGACAGATACCTTCAAGTTCATAAAGGGAATAAACAAAGTGAACTACAGGGAACTATTTAAAATAAGTATAAAGTAAAGAACCTAAGATCATGAATGGAAACTACTAGGGGGGAGGGTTAGAAGCGTTATGAGGAAGTTCTATTTTATTGAATGTGTGGTGGGGCCATGGAGCAGTTTGCCATAGGAGGTGGTGGGTGACAAGACCATGGATGATTTCAAGCATTGCTGGGACAGAGTGAAGGGTCAGGTGGTTGCTCAGGTAAGTAACAGTAGAGAGGGGAGCAGGGGGTGGACAAGGAGGGATTAAACCCCTGCATGGACAATAGGTCCTGGGGCAGATAGAGACCTGGATGGACATGTGACCTTTTTTGCCATCATTATCTATGTTTCTATGTTTCTATCTGTTAAGAGCTGGTGGTCATACTCTCTTGTAATCTGCACTGACCATATGGAATAGTAACACCTCAGAAATGTTAGTCCTTCTGGTCCCGTACCAATTTCAAGTCCATGGTAAAAAAAAAAAAAAAAAACTATAGTTGTCTGCAACTGTTTAGGTTTAATTTGTTTTTTGTTGTTGTTGTTTTTGTGATACTTTAAAACGTGTGCATCCTTTCAAACCTAGAAGAGTAAATTATGTAGCTAGTACATGTTTCTATGTTATATATTGCCTGAAGTACTTCTGTAATCTTCTTGATGTTGTGCTTCTTGTCTACCTTGTATCTGTTTTTATTTATAGGTGGTTTCTAATAAACAGTATCATAGAATTAAAAACTAAATTTGAATATTGTAACTTGATAAAAAAAAAGACCTCAAATAATTCAAGAACAAAGTAATGTTAAAAAGCAAAGGTTTGCATGAACCATGCAGTTCTTTAATCATCTATGTAAATGAAGGAAGAAATCCTAATTAGAATAGCTCTCTGTAACTCTTCACCCATCGCCCATTAGTCAGGTCCCTTTAGAATATGAATGTAACAAAGCTGCTTAGCAGTCTCCTCTTTGAGTTTTACAGACTTTTTCTGGTAACAAACTTAAAGATCCAGCTGGACTCTGGAGACTGTGATTTATTACATTTCATTGGTTTTACCTGTTAATGTGCATTTGGTCTCCACTGTGAATTTAGTGACCTGCTGAACAAACACAATCTGTGAGTCTCAGCTCTTTCATACTGTAGCTGGTAGACTATTCTTGGGTAAGAAGAAATATTTTTCATTTGGCACAGTGATACTATATTTCAAGAGCTATACAGATAGAGTAATATTGCTTCCTCATTATGATGCCCAGTGCTCAATATTAAATTGGTCTGTGAGCATGCCACCCCAGCTGTGTATGTACTGTATTTCTCATGACGATTTGTGTTCATATTAAATACTAGCACTATTGCTGGAAGCATCTGCCCTATTGGAGGTACTCCTATAGTATTTCACTATCATCCACTTCTTTACAAAAAAGCAAATTATATTTCTTGTCCATATATTAAGCCCATTGAGCTCTTCCATTGATAATAACATGTGCCATAACCAAACAGCTGTATTCCATAAAATACCCATTTACAGAAGGCAGAGCAACCCTACAGGGAACAATTGCAAAGAAAGCTAGTTTTCCAGTAACTACCACATATGCAATATTCTATGTATGAGCTTTACTAAGTTTATAACATCATATCTGCTTACTGTATGTGTTGTATAACATAGTGGCCAAAAGTGTAACAGTAATTTAATAACACTATTGGAGCTGGTTAAACATGTCCTCTTACGTATTTATTACATGAATGGCATTTACACTTATACTGTATAAGGTGTGTAAACAAATGAATGAAGCTCAAGATCAGGATGAGAATATACATAAATAAGCATTAACATGTAGAATAGTTTTCAAATTCTCAACTATTTGACCATCACTGTCCATTGGTTTTGTTCACAGGCAACAGGGCAAAGTAGAGATGCCTTAATCACCTTCATCTATGCTGTTAAGTGTAGTTACGCTGCAATTCTTTGTTTTCCTTTTCAGTTAATCATTCAGTTATAATAACATTTTAAGGGGGGAAACATTAAAGGAAGTTTAATATTTATTTTAATACCAAGAACTTTGGCTATCATTCCTAGCACTGGGCAATGCTGCAAATGTTGGGAAAGCCAGATACAGTAGGATGGTCATTACGCTTACACTTTCTATAGCTCTTGTTGTTTACATTTGGTGGTAGTTGACTTCCTAAAGGACAACTAATTTATGAATAACATGCTAGAGCTAACATGCAGAATTTGTATCCAATATAGTCACTCCACAAACACGGCAGTTAATAAAATGTATTTGGTCCAGTTTTCAGCCATGTTCGGCGGGAGGACAAAGTTACTGTACACATTAGTGAGGTATAGAAACATTAGGATATAACAAATATTGTGATAACAAAGTATTTAAAGCAAAGTAAGCAAAAGTCAATAAAACTCTGTAGAGATGGAAAGAAAGCAAACAAAACAGCAAAATAAAAGTCTAATCACTATAAAGCAGATTACTGGAGTGAGCTTAGTTAGTAGGCAGGTATTCCATTGGCATAGGGGCACTGATTATGCCACAAATTAAAAATTTGTACTGTATATCAGTGCATTCTTAAGTGGGGCAGCAAAAATCTGTCTTTCCTCAATCCATTTCCCTGTAAAAACTCCAGGAAATCAATGCACTTAAGTCAAAGAGGAGAGCTCAGGAAGACAAATGGCAGATGATAATCAAACAGAAACCTCTTAAAATGTGCCCTAGTAAGGGAACACACAGAAATTGTACACTGACTAACACAAAGTAAAGAAATCTGAAGTACGCACCAAATATAATCACTCAAGTCAACAAGCATTTGTCAATGCCGAATGTTGTCTTGCTGGTTTTGGCATTGGTACTGCAGGAGTTAGAGAGACACACAATAGAAGCAGCAGTGAAGTATAGAACCAACATCAACCCCACACCACCCTGCAGAGAGTGACAGGCATTGGAGTTTGTGTTTGGGTCGCTGGTCATAATGCTCATGCTATTTCACCTCACCCTACCCTGCAGAGTCTGACAAGTGTCACTTTGTGCCTTGGGGTCATCTGACCTTATGCTCACCCCATTTCATAGGGAAGTATGTTGAGAGGGGTGCAGCAAAGGAGAATGGGTTGAACTTTGGGCTAAAGAGTCCAAGACACACCTTGATGCCTGTCAGTGGCTGCAGGGAGGAGGTGGAGGACCAAAGGCATGAGCAGTACAGCAGACAATCCAAAGACACTCCCCTGATGCCTGTTAGTCTGTACAGGGTGAGATGTAATGGTTAGAAACCCTAATGCCCTGTGCGTGTGTTAGTATTTACACTCCAAATTTTAAAACATGGCCTTTTTATGACCCCACCTCATGCAAACATTTGGGACCTCTGTTCAAGAACAGTGCCCTTTTGATTTTGTTAATCAGTCTCAAACGTTGATTTCCCACAGTGACCGCGCCATTCTGCACCACATGAAAATATCAGCTGCTTCAGTGATAAGGAGGTATGAAGAGATGGCAATGTGGGAAATCTGGAGTGAAAATATTAAACATTCTCCAAGTTTTGAGAGTGTAAGAAAACTGCACATCGACCGCTCGTAACACAGTCATTTAGTGGAATTATTTCACCAAATTTTTAACATAGCCATTTTGGGATCTCTGCTCATGAGACAGTGGCACTATAATTATCTTAATCTACCCGAATATTGATTTCCCACAGAGACCGTGTGATTGTGTGCCAGATGTGCAAAACTACATTTCTGTCAGGATGTGACAAATTACAGCTGAGCTGTACATAAGAAGGTGTATAAAAATGACAATGTTGAAAATCTGGAGTGAAAATATTACAAATTCTGGAACTTACGATTGTGCATGGACACTGCACAATGCACACTTGTAACATAGTCATTTTATGGAAATTTTTCACCAAATTTCAATATAGGCATTTTGGGACCTCTGCTCATGAACAGTGTTACTGTAATTTTCTTACAGTGTTCTGAACATTGTTTTTCTACAGTGACTGCGCCACTGCATGCCAGATGTGTGAATACACAGTTCAGATAGGATGTGGGAAATGAAAGCTGTACTGTTCATAAGGAGGTGTGAAAAAATGGCGATGCTGAAAATCTGGAGTACAAATATTAAAAATTATCAAAGTTATGAGCGTGTGTGGAAACTGCACAATGCACACTTGTAACAGTCATTTTATGGATGTTTGCCACCTGATTTTCAACATAGGCATTTTAGGACCTCTACTCACGAGCAGAGTCACTGTGATTTTCTTAATCTGTCCCAAACACTGATTTCCCACAGTGACCACTCTATTCGGAGCCAAAAGTGCGAAAACACATTTTGGCCAGAATGTGAAAAATGACAGCTGTACTGTTCATAAGGAGGTGTGGAAAAATGGCAATGTTGAAAATCTGGAGTGAAAATATTACAGATTCGTGAAGTTACGAGCATGCGTGGAAACTGTGCAATGCACACGCGTAAAACAGTAATTTAATGGACTTTTGGCACCAAATTTTCAACATAGGCATTTTAGGACCTCTGCTAATGAAGGGTGACACTGTCATTTTCTTACTCTGTCCCAAACACTGATTTCCCACAGCAACCACACTATTCTGCGCCAGAAGTGCGAAAACACATTTCGGCCAGGATGCGAAAAATGACAGTTGTACTATTCATAAGGAGGCATGGAAAAATGACAATGTTGAAAATCTGGACTGAAAATATTACAGATTCACGAAGTTATGAGCATGTGTGGAAACTGCGCAATGCACACTCGTAAAACATGTTTTTGATTTTTTTCACCAAATTTGCAACATAGGCTTTTTGAGAGGCCGCCTCATGAACAGTGGCACTGTCATTTTGTTAATCAGTCCCGAAGGGTGATTCTGTGCAGTGATCTCAGAATCACATTTTGGGACCAAATAACTCCATGGCAGTAGCTGAATTCATGAGGAGGAGTCCCAATAACCCCACGTTGAAAAGTTGGTGGCAAAATTCCCAAAAATGCTCGAGATATGCTATTTATGCCATTGTCCTGGATTCCCCCCTTTTCCCCCACAAAAGACAAAGCCATTGTATGTTTTTGTGCTCAGATTGACAATTAATTTATTATATATCATAATTCCATTTACAATTCCTTCATCATTTATTATTGTCTCTTTCACAATTGTATTTTCTTGCATCTATCTATCAGTCTCTGATCATCCCTCTTTCTTCTGCTTCTCGCTCCCCCAGGTGAAAACCTGGGTGCCTTCTTCTTCTTTTTCTGTTAGGTAACGGCGGGAACCGAGACCGCTTTTTCTCCTTCAGCTTCTTCATATTTTATCCTATTCCTTTTTCCCTCCCCTCCTTCCCCCCTTTTTTTCCCCCATCATCTCTGCCATCCACCTTTGGCAGTCCATTAACCATCCAACTGGACTGTTCTGTCATCCACCTTTGACAGACCTGACCTCCAGTCCCACTTTTGACTGTCTTCCCCTCATGCACTATAGTTTTAAGGGTGGGTGGGAGCGATCAAAACTTCAGCAAAAGTGGCTAAACAACCACTGTGCTGACCATTATCTACCTCCTTTAGCCCATCCCCTTCCTGTTTCCTGCCTATTGTTCTGTCTCTCTGTCCTTCCCATTCCCTTCCCCCGACTGCTTTTTCTCCTTCAGCTTTTATCCTATTCCTTTTCCCTCCCCCTCCCCTCCTTCCCCCCTTTTTTCCCATTAGCTAGTCTCCAGCTTGCATTGGATGACTGGCTTTCCCCCAAATTTAGGATATTGTTCCATCTCCTTTTAGGGACCGTCCTCCTTTCTCCTTTTCTTTTTTTTTTTTTTTGGTCTGTCTCTTCCATGCTTCTATAAAACCCATTGTTTCCGTATTAAACATATCTATGGCTAGATCTGACATGTGCACTCCATCTGACCTGTAGAACTCCTCTACCCACTCTTCCACACCCCTCAAGATCACATGCCCCCCCATTTTTCTTATCAGCGTTCCTACTCTTCGATTCATCTTCCTCCTGGCCCTATCCAAGGCTCTATGACTGTGTTCATGTTGCCATACCCTTCTTGGTATCATGTCTGACCAGACGAGGTATACCTTTGGCCACCACTGTTGAATTTTCTCTAAGTCCCTTTTTACCTGCATGTATATGTCCACCCATGGCTTTCCCCTAATGTCGTTACTCCCTAGATGTAAAATGATTAAGTCTGGAATAGGTCGCTGCTCTTTCATTTCTTTCAGGGTAGGAAGCAGCTGTGCCCATCTCATCCCTCGGATGCCACACCACACCAGCCTACATTTTCTCACATCCTGGTACAGCTGTTTTCCCCCAGCCTTTTTCTCAGCTCTCTTTTCCACCCAATAAATGTAGGAGTGACCGCAGATTCATACTTCCGTGATCCTCCCTCTTCCTACAGGATTGAAGGAAAACAAATATTATATGTATGGTCTGGGCTCCAATACCCTATCTCCTCTGTATGCCTCCCCATGTGGTTCTGTATCTGCAAGACAAAACACAGGTGATAGTTAATTTCTATAATTCAATGCTCGAATGTATCTCTTGTAACTGGCAGACAGCCAGCGCCCCTTCTCCAACATATTAGTCACCGTTTCCCCTGCTGCTGCCCACTACGAAGCAGCCCCTATTCGGAGGGAGTGGGATGAGTAATTTCCAGGATCCTCCCCTAGGAATCACATGCATTTTTTGAGCATGGCCGTGACTTAATAACTGGTGACCTTTTTCCCATCTCCATGCACAAATAATCTGCCTGTCCTACACCCGCACTCTGTGGAGTAAGCCCACAAAGCCTTTACTGGGCACACTGAGCCATCTGCCTAGGCCTTTATGGTTACAATACAACCTTGTCCCTCTTGATCAGTCTTTGACTTCCTGATCATGATGTGCATCTCCTTTATCCCCCAGTTTATTTCTTCCCACTCCAACCCCCCTTCATTGTTTTTGATGCCATGTGCCACAGCCTCGCTCACTCTCATAGCCCCTGCAAACATTACCAGATAGATTGTATGGAATAACTGGGCCTTATCTTTTGATCTGCAGATTGCCGGTAATACCTCTTTTAGTTTTTTAAGCCACACTTCCCCTAGCAGTCGTCTATTATCTGGAGCTCTTTGTTTTAACCTTCCCCACCCTTGCATTATTCTTCTAATTAAGATTGACTTTGTTGGGTCCTTCCAACCCTTCAAGCTGTAAACTAAACTGATCCCTGCTAGGTAGACCCCCATCGTGGTGTGAGCTGTTCCCCTCTGCCATTGCTCTACTGTGAACTTCCTTAACTGTCCCTTTGTAAGTGGCCTACTTACCTCCATGTGGTATGTTGCCCTGAATGTTTGAAACACCCGCCAGGCCTCCTCTTAAACCTTCAGAGTCCATGGTGCCCATGAGTTGCAAAACAACAGCTCTGATCCAGTCCCAGATGTCCGTTGGTATGGGCGTTTTTTGTTCCTCTGCTGTCGGCGTCAGCCTCCAGAAGCGATCCAGCCACAGACGGGAAAGGCTATCAGCTAGGATATTGTGTACCCCTTCTATGTGTTTGACTCTGAATGACATGTTCAGTTTCAAGGTCCTTAGCACCAACTGTCACAAGACCTGCATGACTGTCTCTGATCTGGCTCTTCTGTTGTTTAGCACATCTACCACTGCCCTGTTGTCGCACCAGAATGTCACCTTCTGACTCTGCAGCTCTTCCCCCCACACCAGGGTGCAGGCCAATATAGGCATGATCTCCAACAGTGTTATGTCCTTCACTTTCCCGTCTCTCACCCAGTCTGTACGCTATGGTTATGTGAACCATCTGCCCCTTAAATAACCCCCCATGCCCAGGCCCCCTGCTGCATACGTGTATAGATCAAGGTCTGTGTTATAGACCCAATCCTCTTGCCAAAAGGAGCAGCCATTGTAGGTACTGAGGAACTCCTGCCACACTTTGAAATCTTCCTTAACTCCTTTTGTCATGTCAACCCAGTGGTGTGGTCTGGATACCCCGGCTGTGGCCCTTGCTAGCCTTTTTGTGAAAAAAAAACTCCCTGTCCCAATTGCCCTGCATGCAAAGTTTAAGTGTCCCAATACCTGTTGTATCTGTTTCAATTGTACTCTTCTTCCACTTGTGTATAATTGAATCTGCTCCTTCAGTTTTAACACTTTTTTATCTGGCAACCTGAAAACCTCACTCCAGACGTCTATCTCAATACCCAGGAATTCTAGAACCTTACTGGGCCCTTCTGTTTTTTCTGGTGCCAATGGAACCCCTAAATCTCTGCACAGACCTTGGAAACTGGCCAACATTTTATCTGTCTCTCTCCTCCCACTGCCTATTATAAGGAAATCATCCACGTAGTGAATGATCGCCCTGTAACCAGTTATCTCCCAGAATATCCATTGTAAACAAGTGCTGAATGTTTTGAAGGTAGCACAGGCCACTGAACATCCCATGGGCATGGCTTTATCAAAATAGTATTGGTCCCCCACCTTGAAACCCAATAGGCCCTAGTCTTCCTTCCTTACTGGAAGCAACCGGAAAGTGGACTGTATATCTGTCTTGGCCATCCAAGCATCGGGGGTTGCTCTTATAATCTATACCCCTTCCTCTAAAGTGGCATAGGAAACTTTACTGCGCTCCTCCCTTATGAAATCATTCACTGACTCCCCTTCTGGATATGACAGATGGTGAATCACCCTGTATTCTCCTTCTTGCTTCTTGGGAACCAGGCTCAATGGAGAATTTCTCATGTTCCGTAATGGGGGAGTAAGAAATTGCTCCTCTATCCTGCCCTCCATCTTCTCTTTTTCTATATTTTTTCTCAAAATGTCCTCTTTCCCTTTTATTGACCCTAAATTGTTCACCTCTCTTGCCTTCCTGGGGCCCTCACAGTGTACAGTGAAACCTGTTTTAAACCCCTTGTTTAACACTTCTGCACCTTGTTTGTCTGGATACTTTTGCAACCACTTCTTCCATGCCTCTATCCTTATGGAGGTTCTCACATTTTGAAATTGTTCCATTTTCCACTCCCCCCCAGCCTGCTCCCTTTTTGGCTCCCTTCTTTTTGCCCTCTTTTTTCGGTAAGCCTGGCCTCCCCATCTGCCATGCCCTCTTCCTTTTGAACCTCTGTACCATGATTGCCCTCTGTACCCCATCCCTCCTGAAAAGCTGATGCCCTGTCTCTCGACTCCCCCCCCCACCTGAGCCCCTGAGGCCCAAGTTGCCCTGCATCTGCTAGCCAGGTGAGTACCCCCACATTTTGAGCATGCATGTCGGAAGTGGCATTGGGACCATGAACAAGAGGCCCTATTGTATCCCCAGAAACACCTTTGGGGTACCGTCCCCTTCTTTCCTATTTCCCTTTCAGGTGTGGATTGGTCAGTCACATAGTCTGTCCATAAATCCAACTGTTTAGTATCCCATCTCACATCCCCATATGTTGCCATTCTTTGTCAAAAAAACTCATTATAGTATATCCATCGTAGTTCCCCTTTTGCCTTGTCCCTCCTTATTATCAATGAATATGTAATAAGTGGGATCCCCAACTCTGTTTTTTTCTCCAATACTATTGCTGAGTATGTTGCTAAACCCACGAACCAACCATCCCACATTTTTCCTTTTGTAAACTTGTCCTCTTCTTTCTTCCCTAGCAGGACTACCTCGGCCGCCATCTCACTTTTTCCAATACTTTCTGACTCTTCATATTTTACGGCTGCTTCCCAACTCACTAAAGTGAATATGTCTACGTACTCCCCTTTTCAGATCTTTCCTTTCGCAGCTAGTGGTACATGTTCCCCTATTCTCATCCCCAGGGATCCTATATCTCTTATTCCCTTTCCCACACTGTCAGCCACCTTTTCTGTCTCCCCTGTTGTCTCTCTTTCTGACCTTATTTCTGTCAAGGCTGATTCCATTTGTCCCAACCCCCCTGTACCGAGGGCTGCAATAATTTGACTTATATAATCTTTAATGCTTTCATCTATTCCACCTAATACTTTACCTGTGGCCTTCTCTCCCCCTTGGGGTCTGTCATCCTGGGGCTGCACAGGACTGGTCTCTTGTGGTGGGGTGCTTGGTTGTGGTGAAGAAACCGGTGAGCATGGGGGACCTGACCTGGGTTCCTGTAGCGGGACTACCACCTGTTCCTGCAGAGGTACTGGTGGTTCTGGTACTGGGTGTAACAGTGGGACAGGGCTGGCTGTTCAGGCCAGCACCACCTGATGTGGCTGCACCCTTTCTGGGCTGCATGGCCTCCCCACTGACCTCTTGTCCCCGCTACCTTTCCCTTTTCCCACTTTTCTCTTTTCCCCAGCCCTCTTCAGTTCCTCCCCTTCCACCAACTGCCACATCTTGTTGTCCTTTTCTGCCAACTCCATGATCACTTTGTATGCATCCTCTTTAGTTGGTCTGTTTCATTTTGGGGCCATCTCTCTCTGGGAACCTGTATACTCGCTGTGGAGAGAACTGAAAATACATTCCTCATTATTGCATATTGAAACCGTTTCATGTCTTGCTTATTCCATGCCACCTTGCCCCCCACCCTAGTAGGGCCTTGTGCCCCAATGATGCTGCTAGGTATCCCTGTAACACTGCTCCTGACATTCACAGTGAATAAAATCCCTTTTTATCACTGCATTAGCTGAAGGACAACATGATGGAGGGAAACTAAAAGTTTTACGGCTTCACTGCACGGCTATCTTCCATGCACGTCGCCGGTGATAAAACATGTGCAAAATTGGCATACTGCTGGTCCCAGTAAATGCCTGGACTCTCCCCCCTTCTCTGCTCATCCTTCCCTGGGGAAGGAACTGTTCCTGTTCACTATTTCTTGCTTCTTCACCCCCACTCCTTCCCCCCTCCTCATGAGTGCATGCTAGGTATCCTCACTCCCCCAAGGGCTTCTATCCCCTCTTTCCACCCCTTAAGTAGTGCCAGACAGCTTCTTTGGCCTTTGCTTTCCCTCCCCATGGCTTTTCACATCTCGTGCGGCCTCACCGTGATGTCTGACATCACGTCGCGTGGCCTTGGTGTGCTCGTTCCTTGTTGAAGAAACTCAGAAAACAAAAAACCCTTAAGGGCTCATTGTAGACATCATGCCCTGACTCTAAAGCCTCTTTCTACACTCCCAACAATGAAAGAATGCCCCCAGAGTCTCGGTGGCATGTTTCCTGAAATGCTGTGAGGGCCCAAACGCAGTATCCAAAACCATGCCATGTGGCTGTACATCCTCCTCCTCTGGAAATGGTCAAGAAAGGGCCTGTTCATGGCTCTCTTTTTACCCAAATGGGGCTCATGCTTAAACCCTTCCCAGCTGTACTCGAAGCCCCCCCCCGCAGTCATCGTTCTTCTTCTTCTTTTTCTTTATTTATTCCCCTTCTCTCTCTGCTACCCATGCACTGAACCTGCTTTTCTTTAAGAGGAGGACCAGAGTCCTGTATTGTTTCCATTTCTACCCCTTCTGTCCCCGCCTGTGTTACTCCAGTAAACTGTAAGGCCGCATCTCCGCGTCTGCCATTGCGCCATGCAGTTTTTGCCTCTCCACCGGTAAATGGTGCTTCCAACTCTAGCTCTGTTCCTTAAAGAACCCCCCCATCCAAACAGCAGCCTCCTCACAATGAACCACCAAAATATAAATGTCTTTGCATTCTGCATCATTTCTGCTGCTATCCCTTTTCTGTCCCTATTTTTATTACTCCAGCCGCTGTAAGGCCCCCTTTCGGCATCTGACACCGTGCCCTGTGGTCTTTTTGATCTCCAGTGATAAGTGGTACTTCCACAGACTAGCTCTATTCATCTTTGAAAACAGCAACCACATTGCAACCAAAAAACTCCCAAACTATCAGCTTCTTTTCACATACAGCCTGGCATCCTGTCTCATTTTTTGCTGCTACCCCCTTTTGTCCCTGCTTGTATTACTCCAGTACAAACTGTAATGCCACTTCTCAGCGTCTGACATCATGCCATGTGGTCTTCACCTTCTTGCTTCTATTCCCCAGCTCTATTCATCTCAAAAACAATAACCTCCTCTTAACAAACCACCCAGACTATTAGCTTAGCTTCTTCTCACACATGCTTTCTGCTCTAAAACCTTCTGCTCTGCATTCGCAAAACATTTTAAAAACAAAAATGCGGGAGATCATGTGATGAGCTAGAGGAGAGAGGACGTCCTGAGTGTTGCTCCCGGGCCCTCGTCAACTTAATCTACTTTTTAAATAAGTTTTTGGGCTCAATTTGGTAATCTAATTTTTCAGGAAAACTTACTAAGCCTCTCTGCCTTTCGATTGAACAGGAAGGTGCAGATTGAATTTTTTACCTGGTCTCGGTGGTGATCTGCAAAGGCCCGACTGAATGGCCGAGATGGAGTGTGGAAATCCAGAGCCATTGTCAGCTTGGGTTCCGGCAGTGAAGCGCCAGAAACCCCTTTTGCCTGTTTTGGAGGATCAAGAGGATGAAGAGAGAGAGTGGAAGGGGGAGAGAAAGCAAACACAGATGACATTCTGGAGATTAAACAAATGCTACAGGGTTTGGTGGCAGCTTTTTCAACTGTAAAACTGACTCTGAATGCTCTGGCAAGGAGGATGGGAGATTTAGAGGCCAGGGTCTCGTCACAGGAAAAGAAAAATACAAGAACAGAGCAAGAAGTGGTTGTGCTAGGAAAGCAAGTCAAAAAGCTGGAAGATCACATTGAAGACCAAGAATCACGTAGCAGGAGAAATAATTTAATTATGGCGGGGCTTCCTGAAAAAATGGAGGGGATGGACTGTGTAACCTTCTTGCAGGATCTGCTATTGAAATTACTAGGCCTGACTCCATACAGGGAGGCATATAACCTGGAAAGAGCGCACTGGGCACTTAGAGAGACCCCCCCCGGGAGCTCGCCCGCAGGTATTAATCATGAGGTTTCTTAACTATAAAGAAAAAACCATTGTTCTCAGTAAAGCTAAGCAATCAAAAAACCTGCAGTGTAATGGGGCGACTTTGTGGCTGTTCCAGGATCAAACCCCATCTATTAGAGATTGCCAGAAAGAGTACTCAGACATTAAGAAGAAACTATACCTAGCTGGGATCAAGTTTCGGATGCAGTATCCAGCGACCCTAATAGTTAAGCTCCAAGTTGGAGACAAAAATTACCTAACAGCATGTGATGCACTAGAGGGCTTGAGATTCAAGCTCCTATCATTATTCAAGTCACTGACTTGACTGGCTTAGCTGTGGCTATGGGGAGTTCTAACCTGATCTGGAAGTGATAAAAGAAAGTTTGAAACGCTATGCATGGACTGAACTCGTTTACAGTTTATTAAAATTAAACAGTCTGTTGATTATATGAGGCAGGTAGCCTACATTTTTGTTTTGGGGCAGCTTAAGGGATCGAATGGGAGAAAGAGTTATGGAGACCTCCAGGGAGGTAATGGGGGTAGGGCTGATGTTGGAAACTTGGATGGGAGACCTTCTCTTTCAGGGCTAATTTGAGCTGCAGCAAAGTGATTACTGGGTGATGCCACTAGAGGGCAGATGTGCCTTAGGTTAAGTAATTTAATGATTATACGATGGGGGTGGGGGTTAAGGGCCATTTCAAAGGATGTGGGGAAAGCGCTTCACTCAGCCCAGGTTTGCTTTATAAACAGGTTTGGCATTGTATCAGATGACAGAGAACTTGCCGCTCTTTAATTTGGTAACCTCAGAAACTAATGCGGAAGGCTTATCCTGGGGGAAAGAAGCTAGGGGTTTTATGATTACTCAGCTGGGGTGAATGGTGAGCAGCAATAGCTATTTTCTCTGTAAGCTCATTCCTCTAGTAAGTTACTGCTTCCATTCAACAGGCTAGCCTTAGTATTGTGAGCAGTCTTTTGGGGGGGAGTGGAGGAGAGGATTTTTTGGGTTAATATCGGGCTTGAGGGCTAGAGCTGGGCTTCCCTCACAATGCAGGGAAAAGGGAAACGACACTACAGGGGAGGTGGTTATTTTGTGAAATAATGAAGGTCCATGGGGAATAGTCGGTAAAGAATTTGAAGTACACTATAATAGGGTGTCAAAATAAAACGCCATTAATCATTAATGCACACTGAAAGATAATCAGGCAGGATAGCCTGAAAATATCTATAATCTGGGAGACCACTAGGAATGTATCTCCCCTTGGACAATGGGGTTAGGAGAAGGTGAGTGAAGAGAAGCTAAATTATGGGCCAGGGTAGGGAGATGTTGGAAGGATAGGATTATTTGTAATTTCTGGTATGAGCTTGGAGAGGGGACCGGGGGGACACTCGGGAACTGGCTTATTCATGGATCGCTATTGTTCTAGGAGGGCGATCAAAGGATCAGGGAAGTGTGGGGGGGCAGGGAAAAGAAAAGAGAGAGAGTCCGTTAGCTGAGAACAAGAGACTGGCAGATCGTAGCAAGGTAATAAATAGGGGAGTATACATATACAATGTTAAATATTAAAATAATTTCTTAGAATGTTAAAGGCCTTAGCGGTAGGCAAAAAAGGATGGCAATTCTGAGACATATTCAACAAATGGGGGCACAAATTGCGACTTTACAGGAGACTCATCTTTTATCAGAGGAACTGGATCTGTTGAAAAAAATGTGGGTGGGTCAGGTATTTGGAGTGGGAAACACTACGGCTACGGGGGGAGTTGCTATTCTGATGGGGAAGGCTTGCCCATATGTGGTAAAGAGAGTGGTAATAAAAGGAGACAACAGGGGAATTTTTCTCTCTGGCTCTATCCTGGGTTCAGACTTGTCAATCACCTCCATTTATGGCCCATCGCTCCCTAACATGGATTTTTTTGCTTCATTAGAGGCAGATGTAGTGGGATTGCCAGCACATCCAATAATTCTAGCAGGGGATTGGAACTTGTGCCTAAATAATTGGGAAGATAGGAATCCACCCTCTAAGAAACCTCTGTCCAGAGCACAGGAGGCTATGGGTCAATTTTTAGAGGCTATGGCATTGGTGGACCCTGCTGGGATACATGGTAAGGGATCGAATAGCATGACTTTCTTCTCAGGGGTCCATAAAATGCATTCCAGGATTGATTTTTTCCTGGTCAGTAAGGAAGCATTGGTGGGAATAAAAGAAATGGCTACCTATAGTAGAATCTTATCTGATCATTCCCCTGTACAGATGATATGGGAGCTAAAAGCCTCTCCGCCCAAGCCATATAGATGGAGATTAGATGAATCACTATTGACTGATACTAAAGTACAGGGAAAGTTCAAGGAGGCTCTTAGAGAGATCATTCAAGTTCAACTACCAACATTCCAGGATAAACAAATAGCTTGGCCAACTTGTAAAGTTATTTATTCGGGGGTAGCTCAAAGATATGCAGTGAGAAGAAACAAACTCAGACAAGCCCGAGAGAAGTTTATTTTAGGGGCTATAGATTCTCTTGCATCTTTAGAAGGGTCATCTGCAGAATTAGATGCTGAACTTAAGGATCTGAGGGATGAAATTGCAGACCTGATCTATGCCAAGGTGGATTTTTGGTTGGAGAAAATCCAGGCCTAGTATTTAATGCAGGGAGATGTGCCTGGCCACCTTCTAGTGGCTAGAGTGAGGGAATGGGAGGCCGCACGAATGGTGAACTTAATAAAAGTGGAAAGGGACACTATAACTGACCCCCAAGAAATGGCTGATGCTTTTGCAACTTATTGCAAAGGGGGTTTATCAAGGGGGAGGGACTGACAATAGGGAAGAAATACAAGCATTTCTGGAAAGCATACCTCTCCCTGTTCTAGATTCTACACAGGTACAAGGGCTGGCAGCTCCAATAAGTGAGGGGGACATCTTAGAGGTAGTCAAATCATTGCTGAATGGTAAACCTCCGGGGCCTGATGGCCTTACAGCCAAGTTTCATAAAACACATATTTCAACAGTACTTCCTCTCCTAAAAGATATGTTTACTAGGATAATGCAAGCAGGAGTGTCTCATCCCCCACTTTACCAAGCATATATTACTCTCATCCCAAAACCAGATAAGCCAAAGGAGCTTCCGGACAGCTACAGACCAATCGCACTGATGAATCAGGATATCAAGATCCTGACAAGGATATTGGCTAATAGAATCTTGAAAGTTGCTCCAAGTTTAATTAGTCAGGAACAGGTAGGGTTTATGCCAGGCAGGGGGGCTCATGATGCACTAAGGAAGCTGCACCATATCCTTAATTATGTGCTGTACTCTCAGATACCTATGGCACTGATATCTTTAGATGCTGAGAAGGTCTTCAACAGGGTTTCTCACTCCTTTCTTTTTGTCATCATAGAGAGGATTGGATTCCCTGAAGGTCTTCTCAGGGGAATTAAAAATTTATATGCAGCCCCCACTGCCAGGGTGTTATGCAACGGATACATATCTCAGGAAATTAAATTAGAGAATGGGACTAGGTAAGGATGCCCCCTTTCCCCTATTTTGTTCAACATTTACTTAGAACCCTTGTTAAGGGCACTTAACCTAGATCCCAGGATCCAGGGAATTAAAATTTGGTGGGAGAAACTTAAACTGTCTGTGTTTGCGGACGACATACTTTTACATTTGCAGGACCCGGCTGAGGGCTTTAGACAGGCATTGGAAATTATATGAAGATACTCAGCAGTCTCGAATTATAAACTGAAACTTAAGCAAAACACAAATTCTTCCTCTTACGCCACACACTTTTAGGGCAGATTTCAAGCCACGTCAGATTCACTGGGCCCCTAAAGTAATCAAATACTTGGGTATATGGATTACCCCTAATGAAGAGTAGAGAGCGGAGATTAATTTGGAACAACTGTTAACTACAAGCCGGGGTGACATGCTCAGATGAAATAAACTTCCACTGAACATTATAGCTAGGTTAGGAATGGTCAAAATGAATTTATTGCCTAAGCTATTGTACCCGATTCATTTGGCGCCGTATCTCTTCCCTCAGTCCTGGTTTATAAAAATTAGAAAGTTGCTATCTGGCTTTCTATGGAACTCTAAGCCCGCTAGGAAAAAACACACAGTCATGCATCTCCCACAGGATATAGGGGGCTTTAAGATGCCAGATCTCCAATTGTATTATGTGGCAGGGCAGCTATGGATAATGGGATGGTGGAATGGACTAGGGGGACAGATATGTGCCAATTTGGCTTCGTATAGAGAGACAGATCTTAAAGGAATTGGGAGTTTACCCAGAAGCACTGCTATTCTCCCACCCAGAAAAGCTCCCTAAAAAAGAAAGTTGACTCCAATAGAAAAAACGGTTAATGCATGGTGGTCCTTTTTAACGCCAGCACAAAGGAGGGGACAAGAGAAAACCGGGAACAACCGATATTGGGCAACCTGAATTTTCAGTCAGGTGGTCAAATTATTATAAAGCAATGAGCTAGACAGTTATGGGACCTTAAGTTGTCTGATTGTATAAATGAGGATAGTGTTGTTCTTCCACCTCAGTGTGAGGGACTGCACTTCTTAATGAAGATGCAGCTTACTAATTTGCTGAGCAGGGTGAAAAAAGGGATGGTGGATCCCCAGGAAAATGGGTTTACTTGGGGAAAACTAAATGGGGTGGATTTTGCAAATAAGCCTATCTCCCAAATTTACAGGGTATTTTTGAATTTCGTGGGCTCAAGCTTCCCAACTCAAATCCCATATTGAGACAAGATGATGTCTCCCCTAAGGCCTAACTGGAAGGTTGTTTGGAAAAGCTGTAAATACATAACTATACCCAAACTCAAGAATATGCAACTGTTTATTTCTTCTAATATGTACTATACTCTGGCAAAGCTATGTGAGAGAAAACTCGAACAGACAGACCTATGCTTCAGGTGCGGTGAGAAACAGGGGGACATATTGCATGTGATGTGGGATTGCTCTAAAATCCAGCCTCTTTGGCTTAAAATTAAACAGAATATGGACCCCATCCTAGATTATTCAGAGTTTATATTACCTGAAATTTGTGTGCTTGGGGACCTGTCTCAGGTTCCAGGGGTTACAGCCAAATATCACCTTTCCTTACTCACAGCCCTTGTCAAATCCTTTGTTTTAAAGCACTGGAAAGACAGCCTTGCCTATACTTATGACCAATGAGTGGGGGATCTCATGAGAACCCTGGGAATGGTATGAAGGCAGATGTTGGGCGCGGGCAAGATGGGATTATATAAGAAAAGGTGGCTGGCTTTGGAAGCCTTTTATTCTATACAACTAGTAAGCACCCGGAGAGGGGGTCTGTCTGTCAGGGTGAGATTAGCAGATGAATAACAGCTTGAAGGTTTGCTTAGTTGCTATGTTTTTCCTTTGTGAATCTGCAAATAAATTGAACTGTACTTCTGGCTTTACATAAGATAGGAACATAAAGATCTGTGAATTAGGAAGGGGTGGGGGGACTCTCTCTCTTTTCATGGGACGCAGCTGCAGTTGTTAGTCTGACCTTAGTATGAGGTGTCAACACAACCTAGATATATTTGGTGGTGGGCAACTATCTATCAGGTTTTATATATCTGAGCTAAATTAAGGCCTACCCTATTCCGAAGGTTAGACACTGGTCAGACAGCTTATTAGAGGTATAGAAATTTCAAGGTAGCTGTGTATGTACATAGTTATAGATGTACATAGTATCCACAGCCAGTTTAGGGCTGGGGAACCGGAGGCACTCCCTGGTATCTATGTGTGTAAGTCTTTGTATGTCATATATGTTTGAGAAAATTCAATAAACAAGTTTAAAAAAAAAACGCTCTCAAAATCCTTTTTTTTTTAGTATACCATTAAAGCTATGGCATTTTAGTGTTTTTTCCATGTTTGTCTGTTCGTGGAAGAAATCAACATGATGGCAGTTGGCGCAGCATCAGAAATGTTTGGTGGTCTGCCAGTTCAGTGGCACAAAACCAAAAACCTGCATTTATTGCATCAAATATTTACTTTCACATACGTTATCTCAAAACCCCTATTGCGCATGCGCAAGTCAGAAAACACTAAAATGTAAAGCCATAGAACTCTGGAACCCTTTTAAATATTTTCACTGGCCCTCTGAAAGGCACTACCTTGGGACATGACACATGTCCCCTGCAATTTTTGGGCAACAATTCCTTTCAATGTAGGCTATAGGTGAGAGCAAAAAAAAAAAAAATTAAGTACAGGAAAAAATGTGTTTTTTTCCTACAAACATATCTCAAAAACTGCACGAGCTGCAATCACAAGAATTTCCACATATTAAGACCTTGCTTCCTAGACAAAACATACAAAGTGTCAACTTATTTTGTCAAAGGAAGCTAAAGATATTAATGTTCAAAATTTTAGGTTTAGCATTAAACAGGCCCCTCAACCCTAACTATAGATGTGCTATCATTCTTCTATTATATATATGCGTGTGTGTGTGTATATATATATATATATATATATATATATATATATATATATATATATATATATTATATACATACATACCATTGCAAAAACTCCATTAATGCATCAGTTAGAGTTCATAGCACATCAACAAAAGTTTGGAAATGTGGTGTTAAGGTTCAATTTCATAACTCAGCACCCCCACCCACACACACACACATATATATGCAAGCAGGGAAAGGGCCAAGGCAACACAACCAAACAGAGACAACCAGCATCAGGTAAAACACACAGTACGTTATCCACAGTTTACTGGAAATGAGAGTTTGGATAGGCCTACCAAGACCTATTGGATGTTTTCATTTTTTTTTTCTGCTAGAGTGAGTCAGTCCTAATAACAAATGATAGTAATAATAAAATTAATGTTCTGTAGTATAGTTTCCAAATAAGATGTAAAAGCAAAAGCTGTAACAGCCAAAGCTAACCATAACATACTGCTAATGAGTATTTCCAGGTAACACAGCAATATAACAAGTCATGATGATAGTTTCATGCCTGAGCAGTATCTGAAAAATACTATGTATGTGTCACCTCTATCCTGCAGTGAGCCAATTGTTGAAATATGACACATAAAAGTCAGTATTTTGGAAATGTGTACAGACTAAGTCTCATTTTATGAAGAAGATATGCCAGCAATAATGTGTCATCATACTGTGCTGGCAGTATAGAGTCAACGATACTATATTTGTTTTTTCATTACATAGTGTTATGTGAAACAAGTACAGTGTTGTGATTATTGTGGTTACAGATGTCACAGAGTGATACAGTGTCTTACAATCTTGCATGTGTCTTGTGTATGTGTGTGTGTGTGTGTGTGTGTGGGGGGCAATACAGAGTTAGGGGACTGAACCCTAACAGCACATTTCCAAACTTTTGTTGCTGTGCTATGAACCCTAACTGATGCATAAACAGAGTTTTTTGCAATGAATTTCCCTTCTTTTTGAGAAAGTGTTATGTAACTGGTCTGTGTAAATGGGAGTGCGGACCCTCTGGGCCCTGTGCTTCCATCACATTGTTCATTTTTTTGTAATGGTATGAGTATGTGGGAGTGCAGGGCCCCATACATAAGTACAGAGCCATACAGCAGCCCTATAGAGCAAGGAACCCTGGTGCCACTAATGTGCCAATATCTCAGCAACCGTAGCACCTACAAAAAAAATTCAAGTGTCATTGTATTCATGGCAGCAAATACTCCATGAAACATTTATCAATTGAATCAGCATCTCATATTGTTTACTAGATACAGGCACCAAAACGCACTGAAAAGGCACCCTTGGAACTCTTGGAACCTGTTTTTACCAATATCTCCAAAACCGTAGCAAGTAGGAAAAAAATTCCACTGCTGATGTAATTGAATGTTTACAAAATTGTTTCTGCAGAGAGGTGAATTAAGCTGTGGTTAGCAAACAATCTGTAGCTTGCTTCTTTTTCAAGATACGGGTGCAAAAATGTGTCACGGGTGCCGCAATGTTATCCTATGGGAAATTTCTCAACTTTGGAATGTTGTAACTTTAGCCCCCTTGAATGTTTTGGCACCAAATCATGAAAAGACACATCTGTGGTACAAGAGCTTGCCACCCTGTAAATTTAAACCCAAAAGATTGAACTGTTCAGTTGCAGGGTGATGGTAAAGATTTGCTGTTTTTTTAAATACTTTAACAAATCACGAAAGTTTTGTAAAAAGTAGCACAACGTTTTCGAATTTGTAAATGTATTTTGGCAGTTTCTTTCATGATTTGCAAAATTATTTTTTCTCCAATATTTAACACATCATTTCTGGGTGGTTTACCCCCCAAAAAAGATAGGGCTGGCATCCTCAGGACCCGACTAGGTAAACCCAACAGTCAGTGTTTACCTAGAGGATCCCAAATTTAAACACCAGGCATTTTTCCCTGTCATTAACTGAAAACATGATGGCAGCAGCACAAAAGTGAAGGGGCCATTTGTGAAAGTAAAATTGCATTTGCGAAACTTTCATGAGACACATACTGTATATTTTTTCACCATTGACAATAATGGGAAATATTTTTTTTGAATAACTTTTGAAAGGTTTAATATTTTTACTCCAAATCTTTGAAAGGCTCATCAGTGACCAAGGCTGCATCTTTCCTGAAGACTTTGAATAGAATGGAAAAATCATGCGGACTGTGGGAGTGAGCAAAGAAATGGGCAAAATGTATTTTTTGTTTGCGTTTTTTTGTGTTCTGTAGCTCTGCAACTGTACATCTGAACATAACACAACTTGCAGGATTCAGAGATCTGTGGTACCAGACTGAACTTGGAAATTTCAGGCAAATTCGTCACATGGTGGCAAAATTACTAAGGTGCAAAATTTGAGATTTAACACTAAAAGTGCTTACTACATATATATATATATATATATATATATATATATATATATATATATATATTAGAGGCAAAACTCTGATTAATGCATCAGTTAGTTGTTCCACAGACAAAAGTGAGGAAATTCGGTGTTAGTGTTGAAAACCCTTTGCACCCTCAGTCCAGCTTCACCCAACCAGCATTTGGGTGTGCCTTGAGTCATCGGCCCTAACTCTTATCCCATCACATGCATGAACAAGCTGAGGTATAGGAGAATGGGGTGAGAGTTAGACTAGATGATCCTAACGACCTCTGATGTTGGTTGGTAAGTGGGCTGAGTGTGCAAGGGGGGTTTTCTAACCTAACACCAAATTTCCTCACTTTTGCAGCTGTGGAACAACCCTAACTGATGCATTAAATGGAGTTTTTTTGCCTCTAATGTCCCTTCTTTTTGAGAATGAGGACTATAAATTGTGAATGGAATGTGGTGGTGGGAACTTGACATAGTAACGGTAACAGCAATGCAAACACAAGCGGTAATGGTTATGCACATGGTGATGCAAACGTAAATTGTAAAGCAAGTGTTAATAGAAATGCAGATGCAAAGTGACGCCAAAGCAAAAAGTGATGCAAATGGAGACAGAAGCACATATAGAAACGCAACTGGTAATAAGCACTGCCACAGTACCACTATTGTAAATGCAAATGATAACTGTGACAGCAACAATAACTTGAAAGGAAACAGAAACACAAACACAAGCTCATACAGAAATGCAAACCATAATGCGTACAGACACGGTACTGCAATTCTAAATGGAAATGGTAACAGTAATAGCAACAATAACACCAAAGGAAACAGAAATGGAAACACAAACGCAAGTGTGTATGGAAATGCAAACCATAACACACATGAGCACGGGAATGCAATTGGAAATGCAAATGGTAATGGCAAGAACAACGATGATGCAAAACAAAAGACAAATCAAACAAAAACAGAAAGGTGTTCGCCAACAGAAATGGTAATGTGCATGGTGATGCTAAGTGAAAGACAAACACAAACAGTAGTGGACACACAAATGATAACAATAACGCAAACAGAAATGCAAACGGTAACACGTACGGTGGTGTACACGGAAACGCTAATGCAAATGGGCACAGAAACACAAGTGTAAAGCCTACGTGTAACAGTAACTGGAGCACACACCGTGTTGTTCCCCAAAAGCTCCATTGAGAAACACAGTGAAAACTAAGAATGTATGCATGATAATGGACCCCATAATGGAGCAGAAAATGAGCAGTTGTAATACTAAAATGGTAATATTTCAGTAACCATATGGCATAGAACAAAAATTAAAATTTCACATGATTCATGAATGTCCTGGCTAGGATTTCACTAAATGCGTAGCCCATAGGGCCACACATCATCATGATAAAAATTCCGTATCTCGCACCGTTTCTGAGATATGAGCCCCAAAAGGCACAATGGATGCCACCATGTTAGTCTACGGGAAAAAAATACCAAATTTGGAGTACCATAAGTTTGCTTCCAAACAATATTTTGTCACTAAACCACCATAGGGCACATCTGTGAGATGTTGGCTGCCTTCCCTCCAAATTTCAGCCCAAATGACCAAACCGTTCTTTTTGTAGCAGGGTGGCAAAGAACTACTGTCAATTTTATATGGTCTGGAAAAGTAGTGTGCAATTTGCAGCTTTCTAAAATTTTGCAAAAGTGTCGTAAAGTGGGCTTTTCTCTCTGACACTACTTTTTCAGAAATTTGAAAACATATTTCTGGGGTGTTTAACCCCAAAATAAAGACAAGGCTAGCATCCCGAGGGTCCGACTAGGTGAACACAAAAAGAATTGTGTTCCTAGAGAGTCTCGTTTTTAAATGCCAAGCATTTTTCTAATCAGTAACTGAAAAAAATGGTGGATTTGCAACACTATTAGGGCCATCTGTGACACTAAAAAGTACATTTGTGAAAGTGTTGGACTTTTTGTTAACTTTCCCCATTGACTTATAATGGGAACTTGTTTTTGTAAATAACTTTTGAACTGTTCAATATTATTTCACGAAATCTTCAAAAGGCACATTGGGGACCCAAGCCGCACATTCCCTGAAGTTTTCAGACCAGTTGCCCAAACCATGAAACCTGTAGGCGTGAGCAAAGTATGCCCAAAAAAGCATAATTGCACATTTGGATGTCGCTTAATAACTCTGCAGCTATATATCTGACTGTACAAAAGTTAGCAGATCCCAAGATCTACCATGCTCAACTATGCATACCAACTTTTAGGCAAATCCATTGAATGGTGGAAAAGTTATTAAGGTGCAAATTTTCACCCATTAACCTTAAAAGTGCTACTCAACCCTAACTATGGTAGCACTACTGCGATACACTATATATATATATAATATAGTAGTAATTCAGTGTTAGGAGCTGAAAGCCCCTTGAACCCCAGCCTACCCCCAACTGGCATCGAGGGTCGTGTTGGGTATTCGCTAACTCTCACCCCATCACATGTGTAAAGAGCAGAGGTATGGGAGAATGGGGTGAGAGTTAGGACTGATGACCCCAATGTGTGCAGCCCCAATGCTGTTGGGGTGGGCTGGAGGGTCCAAGGGGCGCTTCTAACCTGAACACCCAAATTTCCTCACTTTTGTCATTGTGGAACAACCCTAACTGATGTAGTAAACAGAGTTTTTTGCCTCTAATTTCCCTTCTTTTTGAGAATGAGGATGATAAATAATGAATGGAATGCAGTGGCAGGAGCGCAGGTCCCCCACAATGTTGTTACATAGTAACAGGAACTGCAAAGCAAATTCAAGCGGCAATGGTGACACATAAGGTAAAGCAAACTTAAATGGTAAAGCAAACGTTAACAGAAACGCAAGCGTAAAGTGATGCTGAAGCGAACAGTGAGGCAAACGGACATGCAAGCACATACGAAAACACAACTGATAACATGCACAGTGATGGCACCATTACTGTAAATGCAAATGTTAAGTGTTACAGAAACAAGAATGCCAAAGGTAACAGAAACGAAAACACGAATGGAATCGTGTACGTAAATGCAAACCGTAACATGCATGGGAATGGTACCGCAATTGTGAATGGAAATGGTAAAGTTAACATGAACAATAACGCCAAAGGAAACAGAAACATAAACGCAAAGGCAAACACGTACAGAAATGCAAACCATTACACATGGTTACGGTACTGCAATGTAAACGCAAATGGTAATGGTAACAGCAACAATAACGCCAAAGGAAACAGAAATGCAAATGCAAATACAAGCATGTAAAGAAACACAAACTGTAACGTGCACGGTGACGGTACCACAATTGTAAACACTAATAGTAACGGTAACACTAACAATAACTCCAAAGAAAACAGAAACGCAAATGCAATCACAAGCACGTAAGGAAACACAAACCGTGACATGCACGGTGATGGTACGGCAATTGTAAATGCAAATGGTAACATTAAGAGCAGAAATAATGGCAAAGTAAACAGAAATGGAAATGCGAACGCAAGTGTGTACGCAAATGAGAACGCAGAGAGTAATGAACACGGTGGAGTACAAGGGAATGGTAATGGAAATGGGTACAGAAACACAAGTTGGAATGGTAACTGTAACGGTAATGGAAGCGCACACCCTGTATTTGCCCAACAGCTGCATAGAGAAAGACAGTGTATAGAAAGAATGTATGCATAATAGTGGGCCTCAGAGCAGAAAATGAGCTATTGAAATACTAAATTGCTTATATCTCAGGAACCGTGCAATGTAGAAAAAAAAATGTAAATTTCACATGATTCATCAGTTTCTGGGGTAGGTTTTCACTGAAAATTCCATATCTCGCACCTTTTTCAGGATACAAGCCCCAAAAGGCACAGCGTATGCCACCATGTCAGCCTATGGGAAAAAACATCAAATTTGGAGTACTGTAACTTGCCATCCCTGCAATATTTTTTCACCAAACCACCAAAAGGCACATCTGTGAGATTTTGGCTGTCTTCCCTCCAAATTTAAGCCCAAAAGTAGAAACCGTTTTTTTGCAGCAGGGTGGCAAAGAACTACTGTCATTTTGGCCATAGTCTGCAAAAGTAGTGTCATGATTTGCGAAAGCTTTTGCAAAATTTGCAAAAGTGTCGTGCGTGCAACACTACTTTGCAACACAACTTTTTCCAGAAATTTGAAAAACATATTTCTGGGGTGTTTAACCCCAAAATAAAGACATGGCTAGCATCCTGAGGATCCAACTAGGTGAACACAGAAAGAATTGTGTCCCTAGAGGGTCTCAATTTTAAATGCCAGGCATTTTTCTGATCAGCAACTGAAAACAAAATGGCAGATTTATGACACTACTAGGGCCATTTGCGACACTAAAAAGTGCATTTGTGACACTGTCAAACTTTTTGTTAACTTTTCCCATTGACTTCTAATGGGAACTTGTTGTTTAAATAACTTTTGAACTGTTTAATATTTTCTCACAAAATCTTGAAAAGGCACACCAGGGACCCCAGCTGCATGTTCCCTGAAGTTTTCGGACCGGTCGCGCAAACCGTGTGACCTGTAGGCGAGAGCAAAAAATTAGCAAAAAGACGTAATTGAGCATTCGGTTGTCAGTTAATGACTCCGCAGCCATATATCCAACTGGTACGAAGGTTAGCAGATCCCATGATCTACTATGCCCAATCACGTATACCGAATTTCAGGCAAACCTGTTGAACGGTGGCAAAGTTATTAAGGTATAACATTTTCACTCTTTAACAGAAATGGCTCTCAACCCTAACTATGGTAGCACAGTATATATATATATATATATATATATATATTTATATATATATATATATATATATATATGCAGTATATATATATATATATAAATATATGCATATATATATATATATATATATATATATTATGGTAGTAACGGTAGTGCTACCATAGTTAGGGTTGAGGAGCCATTTCTATGTTAAACCCCAAAGGTTTGTACCTTAATAACTTTGCAACTGTTTGATGGATTTGCCTGAAATTTGGAATAAATGATCAAGAGCCATAGGCCTTGGCATCTGCCAAGTTTTGTACCAGTCGGTTACATGGCTGCAGAGTTATTAAGCGTGATCTGTGCACATGTTTTCGTTTTTTCTGGAATTCTATGGTCGCGTGTACAGGTCGCGGGTTTGCTCGACAGGCCCAAAATCTTCAGGAAACATGTGGCCAGGGTCCCTGATGTGCCTTTTGAAGATTTGGTGAAAAAATATTAAACTGTTCAAAAGTTATGGCAGTCCGAACTTCTGTTTTTTTTCCCCATAGGATAACATTACGGCGTTCGCCACGCTTTTGAGGGCCTGTGTCTCGAAAACGGTGCGAGATACGGAGTTTTTGTCAAAAAATTATAGCCCCAATATACACATATAACTAGCCAGGAAAGTGGTAATACATATGACTTTTAAATTTTTTTTCTATGTCGTATGGTTACTGAGATATAAGCAATTTACTATTACTACTACTGATTTTTGTGTTCCGAGAGTCATTATTTTGCATACATTCTTTCTACTCACTGTCTTTCTCTATACAGCTTTTGGGGAAAACCAGCCTGTGCACCTACATTACTCTTACCTTTACCGTTTCTGCTTGCGGTTCCGTATCGGTTTTACTTACCGTTCACGTTTACGCCACTGTGTGCGTTACCCTTTGCGTTTTCATTTGTGGTTGCGTTTCTGTTGTTTTTAACATTTCTGTCTACAGTACTGTTCCTCTTTCTGTTTCGCTTTGCATCACCATGCGCATTACAATTTGCGTTTGTGGGCACAATGTTACAATGCGACAAGACATCACCCTTGCGCTCCCGCCACTGCATTACATTCACTATTTCTCATTATGATTCTCAAAAAGAAGGGAAATTAGAGGCAAAAAGTTCCATTTAATTCATAAGTTAGGGTTGTTCCACAGCGACAAAAGCGAGGAAATTCGATGTTAGGGTTGAAACCTCCTTTGCACCCCTCCAGCCCACCCCCCCAACTGGAATCTGGGTGTGCATTGGGGCCATCAGTCCTAACTGTAACCCCATTCTCCAATTCCTCTGCTTCTTTCCACATGTGATGGGGTGACACTTAGGGCCGATGACCCCAATGCGCACCCCGATTCCAGTTGGTGGGGTGGGCTGAAGGGTGCAAAGGGATTTCAACTCAAACATCGAATATATATATATATATATATATATATATATATATATATATATATATATATATATATATTATGGTAGCACAGTAGTGCTACCATAGTTAGGTTGAGGAGCCATTTACATGTTAAACCCAAAATTTTGCACCTTAATAACTTTGCAACCGTTTGATGGATTTACCTGAAAGTTGGAATACATGATCAAGAATCATAGGCCTTGGGATCTGCCAAGTTTTGTACTGGTCAGATATACAGCTGTGGAGTTATTAAGCATGATCTACACATGCTTACGCTTTTTCTGAATTCTACTGTCATGTCTTACAGTCGCCAGTTTATGCTGACCGGCCTGAAATCTTCAGGGAATGTGTGCCAGGGTCCCCAATGTGTCTTTTGAAGATTTGGTGAAAAAATATTAAACGGTTCAAAAGTTATTCAAAAACAATTTCCCATTATAAGTCAATGGAAAAGTTAACAAAAAGTTCGACAGTGTCGAAATGCACTTTTACTGTTCGTAAATGGCCTGTTACTGTCACAAATCTGCCATTTTGTTTTCAGTTGGTGATCAGAAAAATGATTGGCATTTAAATTTGGGACCCTCTAACAACCTAATTCTTTTTGTATTCACCTAGTCGGACCCTGAGGATGCTAGCCATGTCTTTATTTTGGGGTAAAACACCCCAGAAATATGTTTTTCAAATTTCTGGAAAAAGTACTTTTGCAAAGTACTTTCATGCTCACGAAAGTGTCGCAAATTTTTTCGAAAGATTTTGCAAATTGCAACAGTAGTTTTCTAGTCTGTGGGAAAATGACATCAATTCTTTGGCACTGCGCTGCAAAAGAACAGTTGGGAGTTTTGGGCTGAAATTTGGAGGGAACACAGCTGACATGTCACAGATGTGCCTTTCAGTGCTGTGTTGAAAAAATATTACACGGCGGCAAAGTTACTGCACTCCAAAGTTGACAGTTTTTCCCATAGGATAACATTATGGCGCCCGACGCATTACAGGAATCCTTTGGCACCCTGCTGCAAAATAACGGTTTGGTCTTTTTTCCTGAAATTTAGAGGGAAGACAGCCAACAGCCCACAGATGTGCTTTTCAATGGTTTGGTGAAAAAATATTACAGGGAGGCAAAGTTATGGTGCTCCAAACTTCTCTTTTCCCATAGGATAACATTCGCAGTGTTGCTTCGCCTTTCAGGGCCGGTATCTCGGGAAGCGGTGCGAGATCACGGACTTACCGTCAGAAAAATGCTTAGCCCCTGATGGGGACTAAGCATAAAACTAGCCAGGACAGTCATAAATCATATGACTTTTAAATTTTTTTTCTACGTCGTACGGTTCCTGAGATATAACCTATTTAGTATTCCAAGTCCTCATTTTCTGCTCCGATACCCATTATCATGCATACATTCTTTGTACTCACTGTCTTTCTCTATGCAGGTTTTGGGGAAAACTAGCCTGTGCACTTACATTACTGTTACCATTGCCCTTTCCGCTTGTGGTTCCGTACCCGTTTCACTTACCATTGATGTCTACGCCACCATGTGCGTTATCCTTTGTGTTTTATTTGCGCTTGCATTTCTGTTATTTTTTGCCATTTGTGTCTACAGTACTGTTTCTCTTTCTGTTTCACTTTGCGTCACCATTCCCATTGACATTTCCATTTGCAGGCATCGTGTTGCTATGTGACAACACATTACGTGGCAGACTGTTCCCGTCTACGCCACCATGTGCGTTACCCTTTCTGTTCTCATTCTCACTTGCATTACCATGTGTGCCACTGTTAGTGCTTCTGTTTGCGTTGCTGTTCCTGTTACTATGCCTCAAGACATCATGTGGCGGGAGCGCGGGGCCCAAAGGGCCCCACACTCCTGCCGCCACATTACATTCACTATTTCTCATTATCATTCTCAAAAAGAAGGGAAATTAGAGGCAAAAAAGTCCATTTAATGAATTAGTTAGGGTTGTTCCACAGCGACAAAACTGAGGAAATTCAGTGTTAAGGTTGAAAACCCTTGAACCCCTGCCCACCCCCAACTGGCATTGGGATGTGCATTGGGGTCGGTCCTAACTCTCACCCATTCTCCTATACTTCTGCTGTTTTACACATGTGATGAGGTGAGAGTTAGGTGATGACCTCAATGCACACCCAATGCCGGTTGGGGGTGGGCAGGGGGTCCAAGGGGGGGTTTCAACCCTAACACCGAATTTCCTCACTTTTGTCACTGTGGAACAACCCAAACTAATGCATTAAATGGAGTTCTTTGCCTCTAATATATATATATATATATATTTGTTTATGGCAATAAACTTTGTTAATTATCACTAGGGTTGCTACGGCACAAAATGCAAACTGCACAAAGGTTAGAAAGTTTGGAAATGTGCTACAGTAATAAGGTTCTTGGGCCTCATATTCAAAAGTTCCAGGCTGCATCATGCAAGTGCCTGTGCTGCACAACTGAGATGTGCAGGTACAAAATAATAGTATATTCAGAAGATACACCATGAGATGTGATTGTACATGTCTGGCTGAATATCTTGAACAAGCGTGATTATGCAGTGGGAGTCCTGTGACATGGCAGGTGACCTGAGCCTTATGCAGAGCATAGCAAAATGTGAGATAGGCAGCCACAGTGAAAAAAATTAGAATATTCAGCCGGGATATGCAAATGGCCTCATTGTACATTCCGAGCCCATTCCCCACTTGTGCAGCTTATTACTGGAATGTATTCAGGCTGTTTGCATACCCCAGTCATGCACAGTTCCAGCTCTACAGGGCTGACCAACCACCCCACAAGGGTGGTACTGCAGCCTAGCAGGCAGGTGTGATGGAATGTTTGTGTGTGTGTGTGTGTGTGTGTGTGTGTGTGTGTGTGTGTGTGGTGAGTGGACTGCATTGGTCTGGGTACAGTGCTATTACCCATAACCATCTACAGGGTCATACTGGGATACAGAGGGCCCACCTGGGCAGTGGCTACAGGGACTCACCTGGACAAGCAACAGGGGAGAGCACAGGATGACACAGTCTGATCAGTATACCACATGCATGAGACACACCAGCTCCATATGCAGTGTATAGTCACCTGCAGTACCCCACACACCACCGTATAGGAGGAACATGGTGATAACTGCAAGGAATAGCAGTGTGCAGAGGGTGACCAGGTACCCAAATGGGTGGGTACCACTTGTGTGCACCAATGACATACCACCGTGGGTGTGTGCCACATGTCAGTCCCTGGTCTGTGACAGACTACCACTCATATCACAAGGCTACCTGGCCACTGCTGCCCCAGACGTCACCCTGAGAGCATTCCACCACTGGGTGGCAACCTGCAAGGAACATGGGTGCAAGCCATGGCCCCTGATACATGTGCTGTAGTGTGGACATCTAATCTGCTGGTGTGCTAGGGGGGAACCCAACAGCACTGGCATGTGGCAGTTGGGTGCCTATGTCCTGGGTGCTGTGTGGGGGATGGCTCTTTTGGTGGTGCCAATGTGGCTTCTGGGATGCATGGCAGATGCTCTGTACACTTTGGCTGAATATATAGATGTGCAGCATATTATTGTATCCACCCCCTTTTTTTGCACTGCATACATCTTTTCTGCATGATTGCACATTTGGAAATGCATGACATAGCTTTACCTTTCGAATATCACACTTCTGCACATCATCAGAGATGTACCACAAATCTCCATTTTGGGCAGTGTACCTCATTTGAATATGTGGCCCATTTTGTTTAATTCCCACCCACCCTGCCTCATCCTCTATCCTTATGACCCAAGGACAGTCTACAGGTACAGTACAGTACAGGGACATGCATCAATGGTATGATAGCTCATACTGCATTAACATATTACAATTTGTATATAGCAACCCTATTCCCCACCCCCTCACCCCTACCTTCATGATCAATGGGCAAAGTGCATGTCCGGAGTCATGTCACACAAGTATGGTATTTCATATGCATTATTATAGAAAAATAAAGCAAAGAGACAGCTAAGGAAACTAAATTGTTGGGGAAGCAAAAGAATCAAAGAATACTGGATAGATTTAAGGAATTAAAAGGAACAAGCCATTGTAAGAAAAGTGAAAAGCCAAAGCTAAAGATTATTCATGCAGAATGTGTAAACTAAATGAGAGAAGAGATAAATAGAGAGATATAGAAAAAAAATCACAATGACAATTCAGATTATATATTTTTAAATATTTTAATGTGTATATGTTTTTTCAGGGCAAGATTGTACTGATAAAAATTGAAGGGTGGATTATGGACGTGCAGAAAGACAGTTGGGCCTAGCAGTCCTTATCTGCTGACAACTTATATGTGTCTGCATTTCTATGTTTCAATAGAAAAATGTCATTGAGGAACAAGTCAATTTACCCATAGAGCATCAATGCATCTTCAAAGTTTTTTTTTTTTTAATGCATACATATATTGACCTTTCAATGCAGTAGTCAAAATAAACAACTATTTAAAGATGGGGCTTAATTATGTTTTGGCTCTGTGCAACTGATGGTCCTATTGCTTACAGTACCCTGGTCTGATGGCCAGCCCCAGTATGTCATCATTCTCTGCCGAAATTGTGAAGCATTACAAATACCATCCATTTCCTTCCTTGGGAGGGTTGTTGGGCTATGGCGGGCAGGGGTGGACTACACTGGAGTTTAGAAAATGTGATTAAGCATACTTTTTATTGGGGAGCAGGATCATGTAAAGGAGAAGAGAGAATATTGCAGCCATTAGGTGCAGGCTGGGGAGGAGGACAAAGAGCATTACTACCCTTAAGGGAAAGAAAGAGGAGAACACGAGCATTACTGCCTTTAGTTAGATGGGGGATGGGGAGAAGAAAGCTTTTCTCTTACTAAACTGGTAGGGATGGGTAAAGAGAGCAGAGAGCACTGTAACCTTTTGCTTCCAAATTCCAAATCATTAAAAAAAAAATGCATGATACAGATTTTTATATGAAACCACAGACTGGTTAATATTTCTTTCGAACTGCCAGCCAATAAGAATATCCACCTCTGATTGCGCGCCCAGTAAAAGTAAACACATTCCCTCACACCCGCCAACATCCAGGCTCATTAATAAAAACTCAATCGCCTGCCCCATTAATAACAAATCATTCCCTTGCTGCAGTATAAGGCCAGTCCGGTCCAGTGGTGTGAAGGACTGAGGTGCTGCATGCCTTACCTCCTGCCACATCAGCGACCTGAGATTAGGAACATGGTCAGGTTGCTGGGGGTCAACTGGAAGACTGAGCTTTCATCAGACAGGTGTATTGTCCCAGGGTGGGGAGGCATGCTGACTCGGCCTTTGGCTGCCCCTAGGTGAAGGCAGAGATCCAATGGGGGAAAATGGATAGTGCAGGCTCCATAAAGTCCTACCCACCGACCTCTGTCCCACGCAACCACCTGAATGACCACTTTTTGTACTGTTATCATGACCAGCTTAGTTCTGGATGTGAATCACTGGGTGGGGGGGGGGAGGATGGCTTTCTCCTTCCAGGCACCATCATGGTGTTGGGGGCAATCTGAGGGGACTTTGGAATCAGTGATCTGGGACAGGTGAGAGGTGGACAGGGGAGGTGATGTCAGGGCTGAGAACCTGCCTGCGTCAACTGGCAATGCAAAATGTTTTATGGAGGGGAGAAAATACTGCAGTATGTATCACCTTAAAACACATACACAGCCCCATCCCATAATGGGCATAACCTCACTGTGACAATAAACCTGATAATTATAGATAATATGTCCAGGGTCTCTTACATGGATACAAGGGGGCCATAGGTACAGTAAGAGTCTTAAAGGGATGAAGTCTCTTGGAGCTGTGAAATAAAATACAGGAAAGGGGTCACAAAGGATCCATAGTTCTTAGGGAGTAACTAGGAAGGATAAGACAAGTTAGGCATACAGCAATACTTATTTGATGGGGAAGGAGTCAGCATCCTGTCAGATCTTTGAAAGTAAAGAGAAAAATACTGTAGGTTAATATGAAATAAATACAGTAGTGGGAGCAACAGAGAGCAGAAAGATACAATAGGGGTACACTACGGCATAACAGTTAAAAAAATGGAGCATTGGATAAAAAGTTGCAGTTAATAGGAAGACAGAGAGATTGCAAAAGAAATAAAATTAATAAACAGATAGAAAAGAAAAGAGAAAGTTGTCCGGTGTGGTGGTGGGGGGGGCTTTGCAAACCACTTATTCCCCTGATGGTCTACTGACCTGTAATTATACAAAGTAGGCCAGGTGGGTTGGTGGGGACTCTTTTGGGCTAGTGGTCCAGCATTATTAAAATAATTTAGCATTGGTGGTCCAGGGGTACAGCTGTCCCAGGGTGAATAGTGATTTATATAATACCCCTGCTGGGCTTGTGGGCTAATTTCTCTGTTGAGAAGTGAATAAAGTATTTAAACAAAATAACAGCCTTTCTCCACTGGGGTCTAGTTGTGGTGGTAGCATCCCTGGGCCACAATATTGTTCCAGCAGTCATGGAGGCGGCCATGATGAAACTGACGATCTGGGGTTGTTTCTGCTGCTACCACCAGATAATGCACTAGAAGTGAAAGTGTTGGGTGGTGCTTTCTACTCCTAGCCCATACTGAGTTCAGAGCATTGCCTGCTCTGTGTAGGCAAGAGACAGGGAGAAAATAGCTCTTGGAAAGGTAGAGGAGGCCAGTACAGGATCACCTCTCTTCACCTACCCGAGTCACCACTTGATGGCAAATATAATTGCCCCCTGCAGGCCGAAGTGTATCAGTGCCATCATCATGGCAGCTGCCACTTTTTGCCTTACATTTCCCCTTCAGCAACCTGTCTCTCTCTTGTCACTGTGCACTGACCTATAGTGTGCTCACACCCTGAAAGTGAACACTTACAGAATTGGCTTCCATCTGGCAGTCACAGCAATGACCAGTGACCCCTGAAAGTCACTGCACTGATCCCAATCCCTGCCATAGTAAAATCAGTGACCACCTATTTCCAGCACTCAGCACTACACCCAATCCCCATCTTACAGCATTGACCACCCACCCCAACAGTCACAGGACTGACACCCTCCACCATCAGTCACAGTAGTAATCCCCATCCTCTGATAGTAACAACACTGATCCCTTACTCACAGCACTGACCACCCTCCCAGAATAGATGCAGCACTGCCCCCTGACCCCTGACAGTCACAGGACTGATGCACCCCCACCACCAACAGTCACAGCACAGTACTGCCCCTCCAAATGTAACAGGACTTACACCCTCCACTGTCAGTCACAGCACTGGGCACCTACCCCTACTGGTCACAGAACTGAACCCCATCCACAACGGTCATAGCCTTAGACCCCACAACCATCACAGCACTGCTCTCCCACACCCCCAACAGTCACAGGACTGCCACCCTTCAAGGACCGTCACAGCAGTGATCCCCACCCCTGGCAGTTACAACAATGTAATCAGTACTGCACTGAAAATGAGATATAGCATCTCTGTTGAGCTATCCTGGATAAATATATCATAAAAACGTGTAAAAGCAGGACTACCACAGAAAAAGAGATATTGCAGCTGTACTGTGCTGTCACAAGTAAATACAGTATAAGACCTCAGTGTAAATGAGATTGTTCATCTCAGTAGGGCTATCCCCTATAAATAAAAATGGGTAAAAACAGGACCCCAGTGAAAATGAGATATTGTCTCTCAAATGGCATATGCTGGGTAAATGCATTGAAAAAATGTGTCAATGCAGGACACCCCTGAACATAATGTATCACATCACCTGGCCTGTCCTGGGTAAATAAATTGTAAAAATGAGTAAAATCAAAACCCCATTGAAAAAAAATATATATAGTTTCTGTGCTGTGCCATCCTGGGGAAATACACTATAAAAATGTGTAAAAGTAGGACTCCACTGTAAATAAGATATTGCATGTCTGCTGTGCTATCATGGGTAAATGTAGTGTAAAAGCAAGACCCTGGTGAATATTGAAGGAATAATGCCTGACAGGGTGGGTGTTATGCTGGCATAACATCCCACCTCGGGAGGTTGGGAGCGAGGCCACTGGCCGAGGGTGTCCAACTCTCGAGAAGGGATGTTAGCCCAGCATAACACCTATCCTGTCAGGCATTATTCCTATTATAAAATGTCTTGTTGTTTTATACAGAAAAAAAAGAATTTTAAAGAATTTTATTTAGTGTTTAAAAATATTTTTTTAAGAAAAGATGAAAAAAAAAATGAATGTGCTGGTCAGCCAGATCATCAGCAGGGATGTTATGCCAGGAAAACATCCCTGCTGTGATGGCCAACTGACCAATCTGGAGCCAGGATTCTTTCTTGCCATTGTATAATAGATGTTGCATTGTAGGGGGGCTATCCCAGATAAATACATTGAAATAATTGCTACATTAGGACCCCACTGAAGAAGAGCTAGTGCATCTCCTCTGTACTTCCTGGGTACCTACATTGTAAACTAGCAATAATTGTGTTGGTCAATAAACACTAAAGTCTACGAACATGAAAGCAGATATTTCTACATTGAGCTTCTGCCTCTAACATTTGGTAAAGTGTCCCATATTTTTTATATCACATATTTTGATGATGGGGGTATAGATGTCATACTTTTAGTTATACCCTAAAATGACCAGTCATGCAGGCATTGCTAATTTATGCATTAGGAGTGGGACCAAATTCTGTTACATAAATTAATTTATTCTCACTTGTGTTGAGTGAATGATGGTTCTAAGATTTATCCAACACCCTAACGTCAATCAACCACCATTTATTCACCACCTTGCCATCAAGCATTCCCCCTTCTGCTGGAACTACACTTCCAGATTTCTCAATACCCGACTCTACAGATCTCCTGCTCCCCTTTCCTCCACAACCAATCACCTCCACATCAACAAACTGAAAATCCCTTCACAAACACCACAAACATTTGTTCAGTGCCTAAGAAAGCAATTCATTTCACACTCTGTTCCCAAACTACAATGTTTAGGGTTCCACCCCCCTTGCTGTCTCCCTCCCCCCATTGCAGTCCCACTATTCATGTATCCACCCCCAGGCTTTTTCCTTGTCTCTCCGCCCCAGTACTGCTCAGCTTGTTTCCTCCATCCATGCCTCTCTCAGATCCTGCTGTCCTGCTTCACTAAATAATTCTTCAACTGGCATCAACCTTAGCAAACCCATGGTCACCCACTTACCTAAAATAAAAAGCAATATTCTTCGCTCCCTGACAGCACAGATTCAATCCTTCACAGACTTGCTTCTTCCTTCTCCCCATCTGCTGCTTTTCAGCAAACAGAATCGGTTGGCTTCCCCAAAAAGATTTATTTCATGCTGTGTCACAAACCACAGCTGAACATTAAAATCAGGAGAAACCAGAAAAAAAACAAATACTCCAAAAAGAAAAAAAAACACCAGAAACACACTGACACCACACCTGCATCATTGCTTCAGTACCTCATAGGCTTACTTCTTCGCTCTCCTGGCTGCCACTTTCCAGCAAACAGAATCGGCCGCTTTGATCAAAATTTACTTACTGCCCTGTCACAAACCATGAGTGGACACTGAAGGCATGACAAACAAAATAAAAGAAATACTGTACTGGGGGACACACCAACACGACACCAGCTCTCCCCAGCTCTTGCTAAGTGAGCAACGTACCGCCATGTTTTTTTTGTAATTCCCCGCCCACATAAAGAAGATAAACCAATCATTACAGACACCTCATTAGTAATGCGATGTCCTGATGTCTGACTACCTAGCAACTCACAACACAAATGGCTCAACATCACTTTTACAGAAAATAAACCATAAATCTTTAATACCTTTTCAAAAATAACAACACAAAAACAATTGATTATCAGAACTAACAAGGTCCCTGCCTATTGCATAAATGAAGTACATAACAGGAACCTGTGGAATAAACAATTTATTTTCACTTGTGAGGTTTGACCATGGGCACATAACTTGTGGCTTATGCCACTGGTGAGGTTACCCAAGGTCAAACAGCACTCATGAAAATCAATTGTTTATTCCACAGGTCCCTGTTATGTATCCCTTATGTATCTGTAGTTCAAACAATACAATAAATGTATACTTACTTCATCTTTACAAATGGCCGTAGAACACTGCAAATCTGGGTTGCTTAGTTACAGGGCTGTGTCATGATTATAAGGGACCTCATTCAAAATATTCTGTGGGGCCCTGCTTCTTCACCAGTAATTCAAAATACCCAATAGCACATATAAATTATAAGTTCTCTTCTAGTGGTTCTGCTGAGCATCTGCAGTTTGTCCATGATTCCACCTGCCTCTCTTGCTGGCCCCATGTTCAAGGAACATAAGGATGTAATTTGTCCCCGGTCCTACTGGTGACAACAGTACTAAAATCAAAAGTTTAGATTAAGGGGTCCTGTTTTTTTTTGTTCTGTGACACCCTCCCAAACGAAACTGGATTGGAATCTGCAGCACAGACCAGTTTCAAATGGATAAGCAATGTACAAAAAGAAAGTTACATGTTTTGCCTCTGACAATAAAATATTTTCTTTATTCTGGCCTCACTCTGAGGCAGTGGGAACCCTGACAATGTGGGCCCTACAGCAACCTCATCTCCTGCACCCCCCTGGTCACAGCCCTGCTTAGTTAAACTGGATCCCTTCTAACTGCTAGTGTTAGCCATTGCATACATTGTGGTGCATACTGTATTTCAAAACATGAGTCCTGTTCAGAATATTATACAGGAAATACTGCTGTTAATAATATCACCACAATTAAACCATGGAGAAATATATTATACACAATTTCAAAAAGCAGAATATAATGTTACAGTGCAAGTGTATAGATGGCCTACATGAGCCAATGAAAAGTCTTCCAGTCTGGAGCAAAAAGAAGCGCGTCTTAAATTTCCAGCAATTCACAGCTCCGCATCATTACCATTAGCTAGCTTTACACAAACTGGGGTACCACCATGTCCATGCAGCAGCTGCATTTTTTCATACACCAACTAATAGCATCATTTTCTATAAATTATCATTTTCAATAAGTTTCTCCAAGAATACAATGTACACAGCAATTAAACTAATGCAACAAGTTCAACATCATTGATTCAGAATGTGAACTTTTTCCCTTTTGTTTGAAATGATTTCCCCCTTTTCACGGGAAGTCCCATATTGTTTATTTTACTAATATCTGCACGATAGTAGGGGAAAGTAAGTAAAGGTTGCAAATGCATATTTGAGTTTCCTCCCTACCTCCTCCAAGTTTGTTGCACTGAATGGTCACATTGTGAGTCATAGGCAGGACCCAGATGGAAACAGAGGACTGGAACCAGCCGAGTGTGTCACAAAATAGAGTGAGAAAGAACTGCCACATAAAGTTGGTCTAGCAGTCATGGACCTTATGCACATCAATAACCATGGGCCCCCTACCATGCTGTCCCAGTCCCAGAGGTGGCATGATAGTGCCCCCTCCAACCATGATGCATGCTCTGCTCTCAGTTTACTTTAATCACTGTTTTGGGAGCTAAACAACTCTGCTTTCTGTCTGTGCTTTCCGCTCATGATACAGCAGCACATACCAGTATCACATCATACATATCAATGAGCTGTGGGTTGAAAATCCTGTGAATTATATTGGACTGGATTGTAGACAACTTTCACAAAAGAGTATAACACATTTGTAAGGAAAATTAATAGAGTACTGTTTTCCATTTAAGTACAGTATTTCTCAGACACAGTTCAGAAAGAAAAATCTCAGAATCTGGAATTAAAAAACACGAGTGATTTTCTACTTTTTAACCTTGATTTACCACCCAGGGTTGAATACTTTTTTCCCTCCTATAGGGGTATGTTAACCAATAGGGGCATCAAGTCTAACAGAATGGGTTAATAACAGGATTTAAATAAACAATACACCACAGGAACCATATATGAGCCTAAAATACTAACATGCATCCACCATGATATATTAAAATGGCCACTGTAGTTAAGAGTAATGAGAACCCACACATAAACATTAAATAATAATTACTTAATATTTCTACCTTGCTTTGCTTTTACACCCCCTTCTACAGAGGTGTGCTAACCACACAAGGCATCAAGTCTAGTGGAATGGGTGAATAAATGGAGTGAAGGGTTTAAATCCTGGAACATGAGGATTTTTATTTTTCTTCATGTGTGAAGATCTACTGCAACACACATGGAATCTATTTGCTTTGAAGTCAAATCAGTTTTGATTTCTTTTAATAAAATAAGTTTAAAAAACTAACATTGTCTTTGTTTTACAACTGCCACCCCCTCTCCCGAATAAATTCAGGTTTTCACAGTTTAAGGAGACTAGTGTTGCCATGTTTAGGTTCACATGTTGTCAGCCAGACTGTTTACGACTGACAACTCACTAATTGCTTTAGCACCCCACCCCCCAACACACAAAGAAAGACAAAGCTCAGGCTTAGTCCACCACTAAGTGGCAACTGCAGGTTTTGTGTTCTAAACCAGTTGCTTACTGTATCCTATTGTCCTGGATTCCTCCTTTCTCCCCCACAAAAGACAAACCACTTATATGTTGTGCTCAGATTGGTTATTAATTTATTGTATATCAAGATTTCATTTACAATTCCTATCATCATTTTTACTGTCTCTTGCACAATTGCATTTTTTTTAAATCAAAATATCAATCTCTACTCATCCCATTTTTCTTCCTCTTCTTCTCGCTCCCCCAGATGAAAACCTGGGTGCCTTTATCTTCTCTTTTCTGGTATACAACGGTGAGAACTGAGACTGCTTTTTCTCCTTCAATTTCTTCTTCCTCTCATCATATTCCTTTTTCCTTCCCCTTCCCCTCCTCACCCCCCCTTTCTCCCCCTTCCTGCTGCCATCCACCTTTGGCAGTCCTTCCACGTCCGACCGGACAACCTCTGTCATCCATCTTTGACAGACCATATTTTCCCACTCTCTTTTATCCTTCACATGCTGTCATTTTGCTGGGTGGTGGGAGGTAACAAAACTTCAGCAAAAGTGGCTGAACCACTACTGTGCTTACCCTTATGTACCCCCTCTAGCCCCTCCCATTCCAGTCTGCCTACCTATTGTCCTGTCCCCACCTGGCCTTCCCCTTGCCTTTCCCCTCCCTTTCTGAGCACTCCATCCTTTAACTAAGGGGAGGAGTGCACCAGAACAACTTGGTCTGCCCCAAAAGGGGGATAAACTCCATTGTCCCGGATTCCCCCTTTCTCCCCCACAAAAGATAAACCACTTATATGTTGTGCTCAGGTTGGCAATTAATTTATTGTAGATCAAGATTTCATTTACAATTGCCATCATCATTTATATTGTCTCTTCCACAATTGTATTTTTATTAAATCAAAATATCAATCTTTGCTCATCCCCTTTTTCTTCCTCTTCTTCTCACTCCCCCAGGTGAAAACCTGGGTGCCTTTTTCTTCTCTTTTCTGGTAGGTAACGGTGAGAACCGAGATCACTTTTTCTCCTTCAGTGTCTTCTTCCTCTCATCATATTCCTTCTTCCTTCCCTCCCTCTCCCCTTCTTCCCCCCTTTTTTCCCCAGAGCCAGTGTCCAGCTTGTGTTGGATGGCTGGTTTTCCCCCCTTTTTATGGTACCTCTTCCTTTTCTTTTTTTTTTATATTGTTTTCCTCCCTGTCTTCTCCATGCCTCGATGAAACCCATCATTTCTGTGTTAAACATGTATATTGCTAAGTCTGACAAGTGCACCCCATCTGATCTGTAAAAATCCTCTATCCATTCTTCTTACCCTCGCAGTATTATGTGCCCCCCATCTTCCTTATCATTGTTCCCACCCTCTTATTCATTTTTCTCCTGGCCCTATCTACTGCTACATGACTGTGCTCATATCTCCATATCCTCCTTGGTATGATATCCAACCAGGCTATGCTCATCCCCGGCCACCATTGCCGTATTTTCCTCTAGGTCCCTTTTCATCTGCATATATGTGTCCACCCATGGCTTCCCCCCGATGTCATTACCTCCAGGTGTATAATAATTAGGTCTGGAATGGGCCGCTATTCTTTCATTTCCTTCAGTGTGGGTAGTAGCTGTGCCCATCTCATCCCTCAAATGCCACGCCAAATCAACCTACATTTCCTGGCATCCTGGCATAGCTGTTTTACCCCGGCCTTTTTCTCCACTCTCTTTTCTGCCCAATAAATGTAGGCATGCCCACAGATCCATACTTCTTTGGTCCTCCCTCTAACTATAAAATTTAAGCAAAATATACATCTTAAACATCATCTTCTTCATTGTATCCCTTTTATATATACCCCCTGCCTCCCCCCCAATCTGTTCCACACCTGCAAAACAAACACAGATGACATGTTAGTCTCAGACCTGCAAAGCCCAAATGTACCTCTTGTAGCTCACAGACTGCCAATGTCCCTTTTCTAACATATTGGTCACCGTCTCCCCTGCTACTACCCATTGTGATGCAGCCTCTATTCAGAAGGAGTGAGAAGAATAATTACCTGGGTCCTCACCCAGGAACGCCATGCCTTTTTTGAGCATAGCTTTTACTTGATAACTTGTCACCTTCTTCCCATCTCCATGAACAACTAATCTCTCTTTTTGCAATCCTCGAACTGTGGCATAAGCCCACAGAGCTTTTACCAGGCACAGTGTCCTGTCTATGTGAGCCTTCATTGTTATGGCACACTCGCTTCCCTCCTGATCCATCTTTGACCTCTTAATTATGGCCTGTATTTCTTTTTGTCCCCAAGTTATGTCTTCCCATTCCAATCCTCCTTCTTCGTCCTTTCTGCCATGCCCCACCACCTCACTCACTCTCAGGGCCCCTGCAAACATCACTAAATAAATTGTGTGAAATAATTGTGCCTCATCTTTAGATCTGCAAATTGTCGGGAGTATTTTCCCTAATTTGGCTAGCCAATGGTCTCCTATTGGCCGCTTCCCATCTTTAGGCTTCTGGTTTAACCTACTCCATCCTTGCATCATTCTCTGTATCAACATTGACTTTGTCAGATCTTTCCACCTCTTTAAGCTACAAACTAAACTAATCCCTGCTAAGTATACTCCCATCATGTTGTGAACCATTCCTTTCTGCCATTGGTCCACTGTAAACTTGCCTAGTTGTTCTTCTGTAAGTGGTCCACTTACCTCAATGTGGTGCATTTCCCTAAATGTTTGCACACCCGCCAAGCCCCTTCATAGGCCCTCAAGGTCTGCGGTGCCCATAAGCTGTGAAACAGCATTTCAGCTCCCTCTTGCCAGTGTCCCAGATGTTCATTGGCATGGGTGTTTTCTGATCCTATGCTGTTGGTGCCAGCATCTGGAAATGATCCAGCTATGGACGTTAAAGGCTGTCAGCTAGGATATTTTTAACCCTTTCTAAGTGCTTGGCCCAGAATGACATATTCAATTGCAAGTCTCTTAACACTAGCTGTCTCAACACCCCCATCACTGTCTCGACTCTGCCTCCCCTGCTGTTTAACACCTCTACTACTGCCTTGTTATCACACCAAAATGTGACCTTCTGATTCCATAGTTCCTCACCCACACAAGGGTGCATGCCCAAATGGGCATGATCTCCAACAGCTCGATGTCTTTTACCTTTCTGTCTCTCACCCAGTTTGCAGGCCAAGGCTCTGAGAACCATCCTCCCCCTCAAATAGCTCCCCATGCCTAATCCCCCTGCCACATACATGTACAAGTCGAGATCTGTGTTGTACAACCATTCCTCTTGCCAGAAGGAACAGCTATTGTAGCCATCGAGGAATTTTTCCCACACCCACAAATCTTCCTTTCCTCCCTTTGTTATGTCTACCCAGTGGTGCAGCCTGGTTACTCCTGCTGTGACCCTGACCAACCACTTGATGAAGGCCCTATCTGGTCCTATTGCCCTACAGGTGAAATACAGATGCGCCATGACTTGCTGTACTTGTGTCAGTTGCACCCTTCTCTTGTTTGTATGCACCTGAATCAGATCCTTCAGATTTGCCACTTTACTGCCTGGCAACCTAAACACTTCCCCTAGGGAGTCTATTTCAATGTACAGGAATTCTAACACTTTACTGGGGCCTTCTGTTTTCTCCAGTGCTAATGGAACCCCAGTTCTCTACACATCTCCTGGAGGTCAGCCAGCATCCTTTCTGTCACTCTCTGACCACTGCCTACTAAAAGGAAGTCATCCAGGTAATGTATGACCACCTTATGCCATGTTTTTTCCTGAAAGATCCACTGCAAGCAGGTGCTAAATGCTTCAAATGTAGCACGTGCTATATAACATCCGATGGGCATTGCCTTATCAAAATAGTACTGGTCCCCCACCTTAAAGCCCAAAAGATCCCAATCTTCCCTTCTAACTGGCAGCAATCTGAAAGCAGACTCTATGTCCGTCTTGGCCATCCAAGCATCTGGAGTCACTCAGATCATCTGCACAGCTTCTTCTAATGTGGTGTAGGTCACTTTGCTATGTTCTTCACTTATAAAATTGTTCACCGAGTCCCCTTCTGGGAATGACAGGTGGTGAATCACCCTGTGTTCCCCCTTTTGTTTCTTGGGGACCAGACCCAATGGGGAAACACGCATATTCTGCAATGGGGGGGTAGAGCATGGTCCTTCTACTCTACCCGCAGTCTTTTCCTTTTCTATTTTCTGCTTCAAAATGTCCTCCTTTCCTTTTAATGACCTCAAGTCGTTCACCTCTCTAGCCCATCTTGGGCCTTCACACTGTAAAGAAAAACCTGTTCTAAAACCCTTAATAATTGCATCCACCATCTTTCTATCAGGTACCCTTTTAGCCATTCCTCCCATACTTCTATCTTGATGGGAGTTCTTGCTCCCTGGAATTGATCACCAACCCCCTCCCTTTACTTCTCTGCCACCACCCCCAAGCTTTCTTGTTTTCTACATTCAGTAAGGCTGGTTCCCCCTACCCACATACCCTCTGCCTCTCACACCCCTATTCCAGAACTGTTCCCTATACCCCTGTCCATCACAAAAAAGCTATTTGCCTGTTCCTTGACCCCCCCATCCCTTGAGGTCCTGGTGTCCATGTTGATCTTCATTTGCTCGCTGGGTGGGTTCCACCACATTTTGAGCATGTGTGCCAGAACCGGCATTGGGCCAAGAACAAAATGCCCTATTGTATCCCCAGCAACACCTCTGGGGAACCCCCCCTTTTACCTATTTCTTCCTCTGGTGTGGACTGGTCAGTTACATAGTCTGTCCACAAATTCAGTTGTTTTGTGTCCCATCTCACATCTTCATATTTTGCCATCCTTTGCTGGAAACATTTGTCATAACAAATCCATCTTACTCCTCCTTTTGCCTTAGTCCTCCTTATTATTAATGAGTACGTAATCAGTGGGATGCCCAACTCTGGTTTCTTTTCCAACACTATCGCTGAGTATGTGGCAAAACCCACAAACCACCCATCCCACATCTTTCCTTTTGTAAATTTGTCCTCTTCCTTCTTACCCAATAAAACTACTGCTGCTGCCATCCCACTCTTCCCAATATTCTCTGCCTCCTCATACTTTGAAGCTGACTCTCTACTCACTATGGCAAAAATATCTATGTACTCCCTTTTCCATATCTTTTCTTTTGTGGCCAGTGACACGTGTTCACCTATTCTCATCCCTGGGGCTCCTATCACCCTCATTCCCTTTCCCTTGCTTTCCGTCACTTTTTCTTCCTCCCCTGTCATTTCCTTATCTGACCTGATCTCTGCCAACACTGATTCTATCTGCCCCAGTCCCCTCCGAGAGCTGCAATAATTTGCCCTATGTATTCCTTGATGCTCTCTCCCACTGATCCTGATACATTACCTGCAGGTTTGTTCACTCCTTGTGGCCTGTTGTCTTTGAGCTGCCTTGGCCTGTCTTCGTGTGGCTGAATGGCTGGTTGCATCATTATCGGCAGGGGAAGCACTATGGTCGGGGGATCCAGTCTGGGTTCCATCACCAGAGCCACTACCTGCTCTTGGGGAGGTACTGAAGGTTTTGGTACTCGTGGCTGCAGTGGCACTGGTCTGACCGCTCGAGGGGGAACCACTGGTGATGGCTGCGGCCTCTGTGGCCTCCGTGCTGGTCTTTTCCCACTGCTCCCTTTTCCTTTTCCCACTTTCCGCTTCTCCCCGGATCTCCCCGGTTCCTCTCACTCAACCATTTGCAGCATCTTGTTGGCCTTCTCCACCAGCTCCACAATAGCCTTGTAGGCATTGTTCTTCGAAGGCCTGTTCCTTTTTAGTGCCATCTCCTCTTGCTTGCCTGTACAAAAGATGTGAACAAGAACTGACAAAGTGTCTTCATTTATACTCCTCCATGCCTATACATTTTACTTATTTATTTATTTTTTTGTATACCCGCTTGTGTTCTTAATCATTGCCCCCCTGCACACTTTTGGCACAGTAACCTGGGCGAAATATCTGCTTGGCCCACCATGGCCATCTGATGACTGGCCACATGGCCTGGGCTGCCAGGCCCCTCTTTTTCCTTGGTCGCTCCTCATCTAAACCTGGTATTTTGGCCCCCTCTAGGCCCCATCATCTCCATCCTGTCACCTGTAATGGCTTCCCCCCAGTTCATCCTTCTTCCCAACCCCAGGCATCTGTTGCCACCCTGAATGGCCAACTAGGCTTATCCTTTATCCCCAAATAAACCCTTCGCATCTTTGTCTCCTGACCTGCATCCCCCTCTTTCTTTTTTTTTCTTTTTTTTAATTTGTCCCCCCAGGACTCGATTGGATCCCAAACCCTTTTCATTCATGCCTGATTCATCCCCCCAACCTGCTTTGTCTTCCAAAGGGAGCTGCTCTATCAGCCTGGAATAAGCCCACCCCATCAAACCCCTGTGGGCTTCCAGGCCTGCTTAATAGCGCCTGAAAATGCCTCTGTTCCAAAACGTGGTAAGTCAAAACCCGTAGGCTCTTTGTACCTGCCCTTTGTCTGCTGGGCCTGTATATTCCACCCTTGCTTGCCTGCGCTGGCCTCTGGCATGACCACATGGCCACCTAGGCCTTACCCGCAGCCCCATCATTATCGCCGACTCAACAGCATCTGGCGCCATGACATGTGGCCTTTTTGCTTGTCTTCCCCTTCTCGGGCATGGTGTCTTGCTTGTTCCATGCTCCACTAGTGGGAAAGAAAGACGGCTCAGGAGAGACTCTGCTCAGTCAACCATGTGCTTTCCCAGCCACAGCATTTGACGTCACACCATGCGGCCTCCCATTTCTGTACTCCAACCCCTTTTCCCAATCTGAAAGCAGACTCTAGGCCAGTGCCCTTGAACAATGCTAACTTCACCCCCTGCTCAAACCAGCCCATCCGTGGCCCTGTAACCAATGCTTTCCTGCCTGCTCACATGTCTTTCTGAATTACAGCTGCCCAGCCAGTTGCTGCATGTCGCACTTCTCCCCTGAGACCAGTCGCCTCGCCTACTCCAACAAACCTTCCTCTCAGGCACTGCTCACCATCGGACCTTAGGATCATGTGCTCACCACCATCTTCCACAATGCAAGACCCCGGCCTCACCCCCCCAACACTTTGCTCATCACACACTGCTCTGTGCATCTCCCCCACCTTCACTCAGTGGTGCCAGGAACCGACATCCTATCCGGTGCTTCTCTCCATTAGCTGTTAGCATTACATGCTCTCTTACATTTTTACAATGCCAGTCCCCCAGCCCTACAAACAAACAACTTCATTGTTCAGAGCATGCTGGTCTGCGCGTCTCACCACCTTCGCTCAGGGAAATTAGCTCATTACATACCAAACCTTTTTAATACTGAGCCTAAAAGTTACATGCACACAACTTTCTTTCTTCCCTTCATTTTCTTTTTTTTTATATTAATTAAATCGTAACCCGGTTAATCAAACTCACTTACCTTCCAATGCTCTCTTGATAACAAACCTCAGCCAATGCTCCAATGTGCCAATCTGAAGTGCTGCAGTTTCAGTTTAATAAAACTTCAGCAAAAGTGGTTGAACCACCATGGATACTAATCAAAAACACAATACTGGACTTAGAAAATAAATTCATACCTAAAAAAAAAAGAATTATAACAATAAGGGCCAAGTTCCAATCTGGTTGATAATTGTAATTAAAAGATCAGGGAAAAAACCAAAAGATTTCAATAAACTAAAACGTAACAAATTAGAGGCAAATGTTAACAAATATAGGTCTGAACTAAAAAACAAACACATGATTAAACATGAAAAGAGCAAACTAGAATTTAAAATTGCTCATACTTGGAGGAATAACAAATTATTTTTTCTCACATGTAAATAACTTTAAAAATGTCCACAACAATATCGGACCAACTATTACAAATGGCACACAAATTGATGACAATAGAACAATAGCAAACAGCTTAAATTAATTATTTTGCTCAGTATTCAATAAAAAAGAATAAATCTTAACATTAACCTTGTGTCAGGATATCAACACTATTCATTTTTCTAGAGAAGAAATTGAGGGTGCAATTAAAAAACTTAAACATAACATGTCACCAGGTTCAGAAAACATCTCTGCCAGGTTTCTACAAGAAATGACACCTGTTTTATTACTCCCCTTATACTGTGTATTCTCTTTGATAAATCAGTAGCTAGTGGTGTAGTTTCCATGGATAGGAAAGAAGCCATAGTTGTTCTGGTACATAAAAAGGGAAACAAGGGGATGGTGAATAATTATAGACCAATAAGTCTGACCTCCTTATGCTGTAAAATCATGGAGAGGCTAGTAAAGGCCAGAACTGAAACAGAAATCAACCTCAAACACCTAATTGATAATAAATAACACAAATTAATAACTGGACATTCTTGCACTCTGAATCTGATTACATTTTACAATACAGTAAGTGAAAGCCTAGACAATAACATCCCTGTTGATGTTATTATGTTGGACCTCGCAAAAACATTTGACAAGGTTCCCCACAATGAGCTTGTTTCAAAATTGTTGAATGTGGGATTCACTCATCAAACAACCTAATGGATAAACAGCTGGATAACAGACAGGTCTCAGACTGTTTTTATAAATAGAACATTATCAAAACCTAGCCTGGTCACTAGTGGAGCTCCCTCAGGGTTCGGTCCTTGGACCAACCCTCTTCAATCTGTTCATATTCAACATAAACACCAATATCAGCAACACTTCAATAAAATTCATGGATAATACAAAATTAGGGGGAAAGTAAATACTGCCAGTAAGTACACCTCCATGGTGGAGGACCTTAGACTTATAGAATCCTGGGTAGAAGCCAATAAAATGTTATTCAGTATAGATGAATGTGTGAGTTTGCACACAATCCATTATATCAATACACAATGTATAATAAAAATCTAACCCAAGGCAAAAAAGAACATGATCTGGGATTAATCATAAATGATCAGCTATCAGCAACTGATCATTGTAAAGAAGTTGTCCTTTCAGCAAATAGAATCTTGAACTGTGTGAAGAGATCCTTCACAAACAGAAACAAATTATTTTACCACTGAATAGGTCCTATATACAACCTCTCTTCGACACATGTTCCCCTTTTTGGAGTCTGTACCTAACACAGGATGTGGAATTACTAGAAACATTTCAACAAAGGACAACTAAGATTATCCCTAGGCTCACATCACTACCATATGAGGATAGACTAGCAAAGAAAGGACTAGTGAGCCTGGAAGATAGACACAAAAGGGGAGATCTGTTAGAATTATATAAATTCTTAAAAAGTCCTGAATTAAAAACAACTTGTGGCTTTCGATATAATAATGGAGAACTTAACCTGAGAAGCCACAACCAACAATTAAGGGTCCACAAAGCTTACATCACAAAAAGGGATAACTTTTAAATGGTAAGAGAAGCAAAGGCATGGAATAACTTGGCTCAAAACATGGTTAATGCTACTACATTTAAAATATTTAAAACTAGTTTGGATTCATTCCTTGGATGGAACCACAATAACTTTTGATACACTCACAATGTCATGGGAGGCATTCTCAATGGGTGTAAGCCTACTTATGTCTTTTTTTATTTAATATACCTTATTAAAATTGTCCAACACATACAGGAAAACAGTCCCTAAGACACATTCCAAAGATTATACAAACAATTATAAATCCCCCACCCCTTCCCCCCACCCAATAAGGTGAAGCACCAGGAAAGCACTCTAAATATTATAGTTTACTAAAACGTCCCCCAGTCCCCCAAAATACTCTTTCTCGATCTTCCATCCCCCCTGTCACCCCCAACCCGTACCAGAGCTTCAGTAATACCCATACGGAAGCAATCACAGTTTCCATCTTAAGATTTACAAAAGCAAGAAACTGGGACATTGTGCCCCAGAGCATCCCATATTGTACCACCCTATGATTCTGTGCCTAGTGTTCTGAGTCCATTCTCGTAAAGTCAGAATAATGTTGTTTGTCCAAGATTGGACTATAATTAATTTAGTCACAGAAATAATTAGAGCTGTATAGGCCTTGTTCCTAATTGAATGTAGAGATTTAAAATTACCAATAATACATATTTCCAAAGAAAAGTATCTGGAGGGGCCAAATAGTGGGTAGAATTTCTCTTTAATACTATACCAAAGTGCTTCAACATAGGCAAGTCCAAATCATGTGTGATAGAGAGCCCTCTTTTGGAGAGCACCTAGGACATTGAACGTCTGCTAGTTTGCAAATCATGAATACTTTAAGAGGTGTATAGTAAAGATTACTGCAGTAAAAAAGTACTGTATATTATATTGAACTAGTCTTAATCTATCTTGTTGAATAAAATTATATAAATCAGGCCAGACCAACTTCCAGGTACTCGAGTCATACATTAAGTGTGCAGAATGCTGCCAATAGAAAGCAACTGCAGAGCAACTGTTCCACGTTAAAGCTCCAAGTGCTTTATAATGCCTAGATATTGGTCTGCTCAGTACAGCTGTGTTGGCTAGTTGTAGAAAGAGTCTACTAGCCTCACTAGACCACGGTGGTTTCCTCAGGAATGACTGTATACAATGTTTAATTTTAATGTGACCACAAAAATGAGGAACGGGGAGGTGAGATAATTCACTAAATTTTGATATGGTTGTAAATCTATCCCATTTGATGAAGTCCGACAAAGAAGATACTTTCATACTCTGCCAAGCTCCTGGTAGAATTACTTTATAACCTATCTATATATTTAAATTTTCAAAGAATGGCTGTCCAAAATCCTTTCTATGGTTTACCCAAAAATATTGACACAGCTGCTGATGTGCCCACACCGACCATTCAACTGGAGAATCCTTTAGATGGGGGGAAGCTTAGCATATGGGACATACAAAAGGGATGATAATGAAATTGTGCTGGTTTTCATTCTAGACCGCTCTATTATTACCAGTCTTGGATCTTCTGTTCCTTTTTATTGCCCCTGTGCCATAGAAAATATTTCACCCCTTGAAAGGCAAAGTCATATACATGAGGAGATGCAGGAGTTGCAAACCTCGCACTTGTCTCTGTCTACACAGTTTATCCAGAGCCCATCTGGGATGTTTCCCTAACCACAGAAATGTGGTCCAGATGGCTGCAAGTTTTTGAAACCCACTGTTTGGGAAGGGGAATGTTTAACATCAACATTGGGTACATTAATCTTGGTAAAGCAACCATCTTTAAAATATTAACTCTACCCCACAAAGTAAGTGGGATATGCTGCCATCTCTGCAAGTCCTGCTCTAATTGCTTAACAACAGGATCCAAATTAACTTTTTTTTAGGGTGTGCAGATCTTTGGTAAGTTCTATTCCTAAAAATGTAGTAGATTTTGGTGCCCATTTAAAACTTAATTCTGTAATGTATACCTGTGTACAGCAAGGGGATATGTCTAGAACTGTAGTCTTGTGGTGGTTTAACCTGTGCCTGGACAAAACATCACAATCAGAAATTATTTGAAGCACTTATGGAAAGGATTGTTTCCACTCTGAAATATGTAGCAACAAATCATCTACAAACATAGATAACTTGAATTCTTGGTATCCTATCCTAATGCCTTTAACCTGTGGGGATAGCGTACTTATCTCTTAAGAAACTGAGTAAACCTGGCTAACAGCAGCACTGTGTTTACATGAGGGTAGTGTTATTGGGGAAGATGACTGGCAGAGCACCTTTTTCATACAGAAACCTGGTAAATGGAGCTTTATCCACCCTTTGTTACCAGATAACTCTGTTACTGGGTTCTTTCAGTTAGCAGCCAACATATTTGTTTACGTGCGCCTGTAACCAAGTCAGATACCAGGTAATGCTTTCATTACTGGTGTCCTGTATAACATGTAAACACACTGATATTGAGATCCTGTTTAACTCCCAAGCTCCTAAATCTGTCCAGTTCCTTATAAATTGTTCTTATGGCACACCAGAAGCTGCAAAAATGGAAAAAGACCATCCTTACCTGCATGGGGCTAGAGTGTGCTATACATGTCATCCATGGTAGGCAAAACCAAAAACTGAGGAGCTCCCTCTCCTGTCTTTCAAATTACACCCAACCCAAACCATCTCTCCTATTCCCCAAGCTGTGTGTCACCACATTTGAGAACTGCTTTCTGGAAATTTGTGGAGCAATTATGGAGGATGCCAGCAGCCATATAACAAAAACAAAGTCATTAAATAATAATGTTGAGACATATTAAATACTCAAGAGGCAGCTTAATGAACACTACCATAAAATCTGTATATTTTATTTATTTATTTATTGAAATGTTTCACCAGGAGGGCACACTGAACAACAAGTTGCTCCTTTCACAGTGTGACCTGGGGGGAGGGGTTACATAGGGTTGTGTAGGATGATCAGTTACAATAGTATGTGGGTAGTACAAACAATACAACATTGTAAGATTGTGCAACAGTTGGAACACAAGGTATTGTACAATAAACAGTAGTGGAACATTGAGTAAATTACAATACATGTCCAAATTCATACAAAAGAATATATGAACGTATAAAACAGTAATAATGCAATAGAACCATTTATAGTGCATAAGTGTTCCAGGAGCAGACTCGAGGTAGTACACAAGTGCTGTTGGAGTAAAAAGGATGGGGTTAGGTTGTGCACACTGGTGATCCAGAAGGGCAGGTGGAGAAGGGGGGAGAGAGAAGAACTGAATATGAGGAGAAGGGGTAGCCATTTGCTGATTTTCCCCTACAGGATGTTGAGAACCCTGCCAGGGAGGGTCATGGTAGGAAGGCAGAAACTGGGGATAGGTATTAAGGTGGGTTAAAGCACCATTATCCAGCCAGAAGGTGCAAAGTTCAAAGTTAAATAAATGTCCTATCATTTTTCTTGATGAATTCCTAAAATAAAAAGCTGGTAGGCATCATATTTTAGTCAGCATTATAGAAAAAGCATTCAGTAACCCCTCGTAAGCCATAATTTGGAGACTATTTTGCTTGTAGCCCCTGCACCTTACTGTGATCTACAGCAGTGAAAATGTGAACCTGACCCATATGAAACACAGATATTTTTGACAAAAAAAAGGCAAAACAAAAAAACAGTACTTGTCATATGCGTTCCATCCTTCGTACTGAAACAATCCCCTAATGGGGGGCCAGAAACCCAATGCCACCATTATACAATTTCAACTTAGACCAGAAATCCAAGAATAGAAACAGCAGTACTAGAATCTAGTCATAGTACCATATTGATTTTTCCAGAAACAGCACAACTCAGTGAAACTCACAAATATCACATCACACACTACTAACAGCATCAGATAAACAAGCAAAAACAGCAGGAAAGATGGGAGATACCTTTTTCTTGTCCCTGCACCATGCCTTGCGTAATGTTGACACTCTGTCTCTGCTCCAAATCTCTGCTCCAGTCGGGCCCGGCTCCTCTACTTTTGATTGTCATTCACCATTCCTTGCTGCACTCACCAACTGTCTGCTCCTTTATGGGCCTCCATGCTTACCTGCCAGACTGTCTAAGCAGGAGTACTGAATGCTGCACCACCCCATCCCCTCCTTGGGTGTTAGTCGACACAGTTTCCCTCCAGACCACACATGCATTGTTCCTCCACTTGACACCTCCCATTCATTCCTTGCCACTCACACGACCATCTGCTACATTAAGGGCCTCCATGCTTACCTGCCAGACTGCCTAAGCAGGAGTACTGAATGCCACACCACCCTATCCCCTCCCTGGGTGTTAGCCAACTTGGTCTCCCTCCAGACCACACCTGCATGGCTCCTCCACTTGACTCCTCCCATTACGTCTGCAGCACCTTCAAGATACAATGACATTCACTGGTCTCTGACTGCTCTGCACACTGCTCTGACCTGACTTACCCAACAGGCACAGGCCACATAGCAGTCTGAAGGCATTAGCTGTCTCACAGTGGATGAATTTTAATTTATATGTGTGCAGTTGCCCTCACTTACAGAGAGAATCCCATCATTTACTCTTGTTTTTGGGATCAAAGGTGTCATTCAGGCCAATTAATTTAAACTTAAGCAGCGTTATTAAAAAAACATGGGCATATCATCCATTTAATACCGAGTCAATAAAGCTGAGAAATGTGTTACTATGAATACAGTATACATGCATATGCCTTTTCTGCTTGCAAACGTTAATTCTTCCTGCTTTAGCCTGCACAAGAAATAATGCATTTACTGCTGTAAGTTCTCTTGAACTGCACATGCGCGCTTCTGGCACATGCGAAGTTTGAGTTGATACTATTATCTTGTGCACAGCTGCCATCAGTTCCGCAGTAGTGGAAGAAAAAGTAGAGTGCCAGTGAAGGGGGTGTGTTTATGAGGCCCACAGAGGGGAAGGGCCACATAAACAGCCCTAGTGGCCATTTGCCAGAGCACGGTGGAAGCAATAGTAAACCTCCTATGCTGGCATGATGTCGGCAGAGCTCCATGCACGCAGCCATACAAAGTGGGAAAAAAAGCCAACTGAGCCACCATTATATGACAGTGGTAGCATGTCAATTTTCCATGACAGCAAACTGAGATAACCTGGCCAGTTCTAGGACATCCAATGGTCGGGGTTGGGGGCTGCAGATGCCAGGCCTTTCAGTCTAGGGCAAGGAGGTGCACATAAAAGAAAATGAAAAAAGGATGAAGCCAAGGAAAGAAAGATGAAAACCAAGCTAAAGATTTATTCAAAACTGAAAAACTAAACTTGAAAAGAGTTAGAAAAATAAGAAAGAATCACACTACCACTGCAGATGCTGAATGTCAGAGAGTCACCATTAATAGTTATCTGTGTGATAAAATACCAATGATGAATGGAGTCCCCAGGGCTCAGTTCTTGGACCAATATTATTTCAGTTATTTATGTCAGATATGGGTATACAGACAACTAGCTGGCTAAGTAAATATGCTGATGACACAAAAATAGCCAGGGCAGTAAAAACAAAAGAGGATATAGAAACATTTCAAAGGGACTTAGACAAGATATCATACTGGATCAACAAATGAAGGATGAGCTTCAACACTGACTAGTGGGTTGTGCTATGCTTCTAGAATGACACAATAAGGAAGGCATATACTTCATAAATGTTTTGCATTTAAGAATAAAAAATGAAAGACATTTAGGAATAACAATAACAAATTATCTTATGACTAGGAATGCAGTGAAATTTTATTTTGCCTGCAAAATTCTGGTGAAATTGTGAATTTTGCTATGCAAAATATTTCGAGAAATTCCACGCATTCTGCAAAATAGTTTGTGGTAGCAAAATGCAGAATTTCACCCACAAAATGTAAAATTTTGCCAGCGAAATGCAGAATTTTGCCTGTGAGAGGTGGAATTTCCCCTTCGGGTGGCAAAATTCCACATTCCATCAGCAGAATTTCACATTTCGCACCAGCTAAATATTTCACAAAATGTGTGAATTTTGCAAAATATTTTACGGAACAAAATTCTGCAATTTTGCACAACTCTGCTTCTGACACACACTGTAACACTCAAACAGGCAAAGCTAAGAGAATGTTATGGGTAATAAAAAGAAACTTCAGAAGTAGAGATGAAAAAGTATTGATGCCCTTGTACATATCTTATGTTAGACCACTGCTTGATCATGGTAGCAAAACATGGGGAGTTGCAACCAAGGGTACTTTGGAAAGGATTGAAAAAATCCAAAGACAAGCAACAAAAATGATATATAATATAATGACCTCATCATATAATGCATAGTTGCAAATACTAAACCTAATGTCATTTGGTAGTAGAAGAATATGAGTGGACCTACTTTTATGTTATCATAACATGCAAGATAACTATCTGTTGAATGAGTTACATTTTTGAATTTAAAAATGATAACTTAGGTATCAGGGGACATCCCTTACAGCTGAGATCCAAGAGGTTCATAACTAATAACAGAAAGTACTTCTTCACCCAGAGAGTGGTTAACCCATAGAACAAACTACCCATCAAAATAATCATCAGTTAAGACAAAATTCTGTTTAAAAAGAGACAAGATGCTTATAACTCATAAGGAAACATTTTGTCCTATTATGGGTAATGTGGCAGGAGTGCACATGGGTACACTGCCTCCTCTGCTCCTTTCACCTTAGTAGTAGTATGAACCTTAGTAGTAGTTTTACATTTTTAATGTGCGGCGGTTTTGGGGGGTGGTAGTGCCTGGAGCCCCTGTGTCTCCCAAAGCCCACCATCACCATTTGTAACTGTGTATGGGGCCCCAGATAGGTGTTCACAAAAGAGGAGAGTCTTGGGATATCCACGTTAAGGCTACTTCAGGATCCCCCTTTGGAAACAACTATTGAGCAGCGAGTTAGCTGCCAGCTGGTTGCCGGGGGGTGCCTATCAGTAGCCATTAACGTTGCATACAATGACACTAAGCTGTAAATAGATTCAGGTAAATAGATTCAGGTAAATACGGAGATCCAGAACATCTACTGAAAAGCATAAAAATGGATGTTTAAGGGAAATTATGTAACTTATGTTTATGTGGTGGGAGTTAACAGAACCACTTTGAACTGATTCTCCATACACCTACTATAGTACTTTCCTCTGGTGCCCCACAAAGACCCCAAATTGAACAGTGTCAAACCCTGAGAACAGAGTCAGAAGAATCAGCATGGAAAGTTCCCCTCTGTCCTCACCAGGAGTGCATAATTCAGTATTCTGACCAGTGCTGTCTCAGTGCAACGTAAGGAACTGCTCATTGATGTCATTTCCTCCAAGGGCATTCTGAGCCATGCCAATAGCACCTTCTCACTAACATTGGACAAAAAAAGTTAGATTACAAGTTGGTTGATAGTTCAAGAGATTGTCAGGATCTAAATAATGCCTAATTTGGAATCGGGCTTACCAAAAAATGGTTTGATTCCTACCTGAGGGACAGATCTCATTTCCTCTAAGAGGCACCCTCTCCCCTCATTTCCCTATTGAGTGACTGTAGGTGTTTCACAGGGCTCTGGTCCTTGGTATTATACTGTTAATCATCATCCTGAACAACATATAAATGGAATGTGGCTTGTGGATGGCATATGCTATTCACTTCTGACCCTTCTGACCCTGGCATGACTGTGCCAACACTGTATCCAACGCTGTTTTTTTGCAATTCAGTATACTGTGAAAAACAAAAAGACTGTATCCAAGTCTTTTGCCAAGAGTCAACAATTTGACTGGAATTCAGACTCCACTGGTCTTCCCAACTCAGTATGTTATCACATAAAGGAAGTTTCCTCCTTTAAATTCCCAGGAATTTGGCCTGGCTATTACCTTTATTGTCAGTCCATTCTAATGCTACCAATATGAAGCTTCTACCCGAGGTTGTTGCAATATTTAGAAAGAAAGTCTGTATCCTCTCCTGGCTCAACAAATGATCATCGTTAAGATTATCTTCCATGTCTTCCACTATGGGCATGTTCACTGGGATTTTCTAAAGTAAGGATGCAGCAAATGAATCCCTATTTTTCTTATTAATTTAAACATTTGATAACTGGGAAAGGAAACACTGAGCTGAGGATAATTTTCAGGTGCAACCCGGGGAGAGGGGTAATGGGAATATAAAAGCAGAACTACATAATAGACAGAGACACTGGTTTATTACATACATGGTGACGCAGACGGAGATGTGGATTTCTGATTGGTCCGTGACAAAACAGCGCCAAAACAGAAATAGCATTTGTTCTCATACTGCCAGGTACAGCACTGTTTGTGTGCATTTTTTTGTTGCCACTGCTGCCTGATCAAGATCGTTCATCATCATTTCTTCTTGCTGCTGTGCATGCTTCTGAAAAAGTCTGCAAACTTTATTTTCTCATCTTTCTATAAGTACCTATCAGCATCTGGTATTATATCACTTTCAGGGCAAAATATGTGTTTTGATGTAGATTCCCTAGTTTTTTTCAGTGCACCCTTCCTGACTACATTCCAGGCTGTAGTAGGTGTTGGTCCGTTCACTTGAGGCTGTAATTTTTTTATGTTAAATAAAACTGTAAATGGAGGTAGGTGTTTCAAGTTTGCACAGTAATTATTAGAATTGCTAGTTCTCTCACTGTAAAAAACATGGTGTCCACATTTGTAGAAGTCAGAACTGGACCAACAGAGGCATTAAAATACAGTAATCAGGAGCAACAATATTAGTATGTAACCCCTAGGTATTGCTATCCCAAGGGCTACTACCCCTGCCTGCTTGGCAAGTAGCAGGTTAAGGTGCATGAGTTCTGAAACGGGTGCCTCCACCCAGAGGTCAGGGTTGGTAGTGGTCAAGCTAACCTGGGCACAGCCCTCCGGGACACTGTAACCCCCCTCTTTCCTTATTAGTGGCCAGAACAATACACAATAATCACTTTTGCAATACCCCTGATACACCACACAAGTACCCACATGTTTGCACTTACCACCAGGGCTTTCCTCTGGCTCGGCTTTGGGGACCCCCTGTAAAACAAGGTTATACGCAGCAAATAACAGCAGTACAATACTCTTGCACAAACTGGAACCACAGTCAGGGTAAATGCAAAAAAAGAGATCTGATTTATTTAAGGGACTTGAATGGGGAGGGGTGTAATCAGGTTAATTTGCTTAAAGGCTCTATCAATTAAACAGCTGTGCATGCACTTCAGGGTCAATAAACAGTCACACACTCTAGGTCACACACTCTAGGTACCCTGATGGAGAATGGTGGACTAGCCAGCAACGTTGCAGCTGGCTGGGGCCCTGTGATGGAAGTAAACAACATGCACAACACACACTACTTGTAATCTGGAGCCGGAGGGCTCAGTTCGTGAAAAGAAAACAAGACAATCAGATGACACACTTTTAGATTAGGCTGTTGCAGGGAGCTACCCTGATGATTACTCATGATACCCAAGACTGGGCACAGGCTGGACGAAAATCAAGACAGCAGGTGGGTAATCTGGAATGCCAAGAGAAGCAGGGCCCACACGATTCGCCGAATCATTGTTCCCATTCACGTGTGGAGTAGGGGGCTGATCCTGAGGCAGGTCTCTCATTGGTATTTTTCTCTATGCAGTGGATTAGTCTGACAGGGCCAGTGTAGCATGGTCCAGGCCGAATGGAGATGAACACAGATTCAGTCCGATTAAGCTGGATAAAGCTTCCAGCAAGCAGAACACAGTTCACACAGTGGGGAACCAAATCATGACCCACTTTCAATACACAGCACATTTACATGTAAGGAAATTCTACAGTACGAGGCAAACCGCTCTCCGGTCATGTTCGCAAAGTCTCTGCACAAACCGTGATTCAAAAGCAGCTGGAAATCCTGACAGGCCAATCACATTCAGCAAAATCTTTGGTCTTCTTCAGGTATGAGCCTGGTAAAAAATCAGTGGCTTACTTTGTTCTCACAAACTTGGATTTAGTCAGAAGTAATTCTCCTCGCTCCCTCTCAGGGGCAGCAGGCAGATATGAAGACCACAAATCAGGTCTTTCCACAGTTCTCCTGTACAAAGTATTCAGAAGGCTGCCTGACTGTCTCAGGCTATCTGCTTCTTCAGCTCCCAACTTAGATCTGACTCAACTGCCAACTAGCTTGGGGATTTCTCTCAGAATCCAAAAGGTTTGGTAGGCTGATTTGACTGTCAGTCAAAGCAAGAGCTCCTCCTTCAGTTGCAAAAAGGCACCAAAAGCCCAAAACTACAATTCCTACAGATTTTGACTCCAGACAGCTCATGTAGTCCAGCTTCATTTTAGGTCCCACCAGTACTGTTTGGTCCAATTTGCCGTCCTGGACCGAATGGTGGGGATAAACAAAACAGTCCTCGCTGCAAAGAAGGCAGGTTAGACAAACTACATTATCGTTATCACTCTAAATGATTTTCAACAAATAGTTACATCTTTCAACAGAGCTCCCTCTCAGATTACTTATGACTGCAAGCCAGGTAGCTCTTAAAGAGAAAGTACACAGACGCTATACAGGCACTCTCTGGCAATCACATTTATTATTATTATTATTATTTAGCTTTTGTTGACCGGGTAAGTGCACTAGACAAATCCTGCCTATTTTCATGCACAACCCGGGGGAGGGGGATACAGATGAATGCCAACTGACCTTGAACCAGATTAAGCTGTTGGTGATATTTTTAGTGAATGAGGGAAATTTGGCCAGGACACCGGGGACATTCCCCTATTCTTTTCGATAAGTGCCATGGGATCTTTAACATCCACCTGAACTACCACCAATCCAGGCAGATGGGACCTCGGTTTAACGTCTCATCAAAAAGACGGCACCTCAGAGGTGCAGCACCCCCTCTCATGCTGCACTACAGTGTCAGTACTGGGATATTAACCCAAGTGCCAGATGTGGGAACTGAACCCACAGCCCTCTGATCTCCCGGCCTCAGAGGTGAGTGTGCTACCTACTGAGCTACTGACACTGCAAACTTAGCATTTAAACTGCTAAAACGCAGGACACCAGCCTGGCAGTGAGCATTTAAACAAGTTCGAAGGAAGACTTTTCAGGAACCCCCATTTATAGGAGGGGGGTTACAAGTACGTCTGCTGCCAATGATAAAATGTGAAAAACAAATACGCTATCAAATGCACAGTTTCTGTTGGGAGTTGGGGTTGAGGGGGATTGGGGGTGTGCTGCTGAGTCTATCTGCCACAAAACCTTGTTTGCTTCAGAAATTGTATTAACTTATGTCATGGCGGGGGCTTGAGGAGGTGGACTGAGCTGTGCTGCCAACTCTATCTGCCACAAAACCTTATTTATTTTCAAAAATGTTATCTGCTTTTGAAGTTGATTTTTTTTAATGCAATGCTAATTCAAGGTTTCCAAGTTCAAAGGGTCTTCCAAGTACAACTCTTATGGCTGTATGAAACATAATGAGAAAGAGCCACACTGAGAGTAGTTTGATAAATGTGTTTATACAACTACAGTACTGGTCCTTTGTTCTGATATTCACTTCTTCTTTGCTTTAGCTCTATAAATGGCATATGTTATTTCTTGAACAACAAGTACTGCTGTCTCGAGTCAGCAATTGTATATTTGTATATTTCAGCTTTGGGGGCGGTGTACAGGCAGCTATCTTAGGTTTCAGCTTGAGTGGTGGGGCGGAGGGGCATTGGGCAAGTCAGCTTTGGCTTGCAGCTACAGTTTTATATACATTTCTACATTTTTGTTACATTGAGAGAGATCTGGCATGTTAAATTTACCCTCAAGGTTTATTAATACAGTAGTGAAATACTGCTGTTGTGAATGTGCTGTTTGTTGGTGGGGACACTGGTTGCGTGGGTGGGGTGGGGTAGGGACACAGGTTGTGTTGGTGAGGTGGGGTCACTGGTTGTGTTGGTGGGGTGTGGTGGAAACACTGGCTGTGCTGGTGGGGTGGGAGATACTGTTTGTTGTTTGGTGGGGCTGGGCAGAGGGTCTGTGTTTGGTGGGGCTGGAGGGAGGGTCTGTATTTCGTGGGGTGGGGTGAGGACACTGGCTGTGTGTTGGTGGAGTGGGGACATTGGTCATGTTGGTGGGGTGGGGGTACTGTTCATTGTTTGGTGAGGCTGAAGGGACAGACCATGTTTGATGGGACTGGGGTACTGTCTGTGTTTGGCAGGCAGGGGGACTGTTCCTTGTTTGGTGGGGCTGAGGGGACAGTCTGTGTTTTTGGTGGGGCTGGGGACACTGGCCACATGTGTTGGTGGGGTGGGGACACTGTTGCCATTGGTGTGTGTTGATGGGGTGGAGAAAATAGCATTGGTGTGTGGATGGGGTTGGGAAATTGGCCATGTTGATGGGGTGGGGTACTGGTTATGTGTTGGTGGGGTGGGGACACTGGCTGTGTTTTGTGGGGAGGGGGAACTGTTGGTTTTTTGGTGAGGCTGGAGGGATGGACTGTGCATGGTGGAGCAGGGGAAATGATCTGTTTGGTGGGAAGGGGACACAGGCCATGCTGATGGGTTGAGGAGTGTGGTCGTGTTGATGGGGTGGGAGGTGGTGGGGCTAGTGGCCCTGCTGCTGGGGTGGGGTGTGGACGTTGCCCATGCTGGTGGGGTAGGGTGAGTGACTGTGGTGGGGTGATTGGCCATGATGGTGGGGTGGGGTGGGGAAAGTGGCCATGCTGGTGGTGTGGGGAGAATGGCGGTGCTGGTGAGGTGTGGTAGGGAGAGTGGCAGTGTTGGTGGGTTGGGGTGGGGACAGTGGCTGTGCTGGTGGGTTGGGGAGAGTGGCTGTGCTGGTGGGTTGGGGTGGGGAGAGTGGTCGTACTGGTGGTTTGGGGAGAGTGGTTGTGCTGGTGGGGTGGGGTGAGAGACTGCGCTGGTAGGGTGGGGTGGGGAGAGTGGCCATGCTGGTGTGGTGGGGAGAGTGGTGTTGCTGGTGGGTTGGGGTGGGGGAGAGTGGTCATGCTGGTGGGTTGTGGTGGGGAAAGTGGCCATACTGATGGGTTGGGGAGAGTGGTCACGCTGGTGGGTTGGGGAGGGGAGAGTGACCATGCTGTTGTTGGGGTGGGGTGGGGAGAGTGGCCATACTGGTGCGGTGGGGAGAGTGGTGGTGCTGGTGGTTTGGGGTTGGGGAGAGTGGCCATGCTGTTGGGTTGGGGTGGGGAGAGTGGCCGTGCTTATGGGTTGGGGAGAGTGGCCCTGCTGGTGGGTTGGGGTGGGGAGAGTGTGGGTGGGGAGAGTGGCCATGCTTGTGGGTTGGGGATAGTGGCTGTGCTGATGGGGTTGGGTTGAAGTTGCATACCAGGCAAACTAAACTTCTGACCAGTAGCTCAACAATCCTTTCTCCAGTCCTTGATGTTTGTACTCTCCAGACCATGAAAGAAATAAAATAAATAAATATAGTATGAAATGCGTCTGTCTCTTATTTATTTTTGTAAGAATGTGATTTGGGTGGTGAGGCACAGACCTAGATGCCTGGAGTTGGATACCACAGAAATAAAGATGGAAATGGAGTGAGTGGGGTGGAGTGGTGAGAGTGGCTGAGCTAGTGGGGTGGGGTGGGGACAGTGGCTGTGCTGGTGGGGTGGCATAGGGAAACTGGATGTGCTAGCCTGTCAGGGTGGTATTAGTGGCCGTGCCTAGTGTGCAGGCTTACCATTCATGTTGGTGGGGTGGGGGATGGGCTGGCCACCCATACTGTGAAGTGGAAGGACTGGGCATGTTTTATTCGGGTGTGGTGAGGGAACTGTCCATATGGGTGTGGTGGGCTGAGAGTAATTCGTCAGGGACTGTCTGTTGGTGTAGGATCACTCTGTTTTGGGGCTGTGGGTAGTGAGTTGGCCAGGCTTGCTTGGGTGGGGGCCTGGCAGTGTTTCTCAAAGGTCTATCTGTTAGCACATGGTCAGTCTTTGTTGTAGCTGCAGACAGGGGAACTGGCCAGATTTGATTGGGAGGGGTGGAAGGAGCTGGCAGTGTTGCAGCAAGGTTTGTCTGTATTGTGCCACAGTGCTCAACATTAGGTTTTGCAACCTCTAGCCTGCAGGGCTGGGCATTGACTGGGAAAATCACTAGCTCCACAGATTTTTCCAGTGGCCCAGTTGGTGTACTTATGGTTATTTTCTCCAGCAGAAGCCTGCAGGGCAAGTTAAAGGAACACTTTACTAACCCAATACAAAATATGCCAGCATGTGGCTAGTGTGCCAGTGCCAGTGTTGACCCCTGTTCTGGGAAGGGGGCACTCACTGCTATTTTCATGATAGCTGGCCTTGTGAGCTGGGACAAAAGTGCTTTAAAGGGACACTGTCAATTTCTGCATCCATATTTATGGTGTAGGCAATGAGGGTGCCTGGAGCAGGCTAGAGTGATATAAAATGCATAAACGTTACTAGGTTTACACAGTAGTGCAAAATACTTATTACAGAAATAATATATTTGGGGGATCTGACCGAAATATCAGGCCTGCATCCATGAGCAGGACTGACACTGGGAGCACGCCGTGTATAAATAGGTAGCTCTCTCCCTGCATTAGTTGGACAGTGGGAGGCTATGGAAGTGTGCTGAGGGATGTGCCACTCACTGTATATCACTGTGCCACTGACTTGCAGGTATGGGGTCAGGTGGTGGTGTTTTTGGTGCCACTGGGGTGGGGTGGCCACTGGTCACCAACAAAAGGGCAGGATGCCAGGGTGGGGGGTGGAACAGTGACTTCTGGATAAGGGATGAGGCAGTGTTGTGGGGTGTGCTCACTGCCAGGAATGGGGCATTGTGTGTGTGTGTGGGGGTTGTTCCAAGTACCAGGGATGTGGCATGATATGTGTGTGTGCATGTGCTTGTATGTGTGTGTGTTGGGGGGTGTTCTCAGTACCAGAAATGGGGTGCTGCTGTATGTGTGGAGGTGGGTGGGTTGCAGCCTGTTTCTGGGACTGGGCAGGGGTTGTTTGTGCACACAGTGCATTCAGCATTTGAGGCAGGGTCCCCATGCCATATCTGGTGCCCTCCTATGGCCACCTGTGAGCAGCACTATGTGCCTTTCTGAATGGTGCGTTGTGAGGGCATGCCCCCCTCTTTGCCACCAGACCACGTTAGCGCATAGCTGGCCATGTGGATGGTGAATCGGGTGTGCACTTGGCCAGAACACATTTGCTGAATGCCACCAGGGATCCATGGGACCCTCGCTATGCGGCATTCATGTGCATGTATGCCTATATGTCCAGTTTATGTGGCACTCTGGGCATCGTGCATAGGGCTCATAATTAATATCTTGCACAACTATGCAAATCTCGTACTGTTTATGGATTTAAAATCGCTAGTGCCTTCTCTAGGCACACTCACTGCATACACCATAAAAACAGACACAAAAGCTGACAGTGTCCCTTTAAAAGGCACAGTACCACTGCTGCACATGGGCGAGGTTGGGTGACTGTGATTGGCCATATTTGTATAGGGCTGCCTGAGCTAGTGCTGGGAAGTTGGCTGACTGTTTCTTTCTGGGAGAGAACTGACTGTATTTGTGCAGTGACTGTGTGCAATGTCAAGGGGGTGTCTGTATTGGTGTTTAGGTGATGGGTCTGGCCATGTTGATGTTGTAGTAGAGCTGCAGTCAAAGCTGCAGAAATGAGGGGAATCGGTTCCTCACTGAAAATCAAATGTATACTGTACCTCAGCCATGCAATCCTGAGTAAATCATAAAGGAAAAGTAAATGAAGACACACAGGGGCCATTGTGCTGTTGCTGCTGCTGCTACTGTCACACCTGAGGGATGGGGCCACTGTGCCGTTGCTGCTGTCATCACACCTGAGGGATGGGGGCCATTGATCTTCTTCAAGGCAATCTCTTGCAGCAGGTCATAATGTGTGGGATTCAGCTGCAGGCGTCATTTCCTCCAGATGACGTTTCTCAGCAGTCAACCCTGGGACCTCCCCCTTGTGTCATCACATAGTATTTACCTGGCAAGTATAAAAAGGGGAGGTCCCAGCTACTCCTCAGTTCTTTTCAACCATGACCTGCATGCAACAAGTCCTCCTTTGGAATTCCTTCTTTCCAGTCATCAAAAGAGAGTTCTATTGAACAAACTTTAATATTTTACACGTAATACTAATGTGTTCAGATCCTTTATTCCAAAGTTGCTCCTATGGCCACAGAATCACAAAAGAAGACCTCAGTGAAGTCTGTGTTTGTTGCTTTGGTCCTGAACAAGACTCAGTGGAGTGTGTTTTCTGCAACAAGTTCAACATAGCCACAAAACGCCGACAGCTGCAGCAGCTCTGTGAGTTCCTCAGGAAGAAGAACATAGCCCTCCTGGAGCAGCAGCAATGCTCCTCTCACAAAGAACCATTGGCATCATCTTCGGGGTCTCACCACTCTATGGAGCACTCCTCCATGTCAACACATGGCCAAGGTAAGAAGCATGCCTCAAAAACAAAGCATGTCTCTTCCATCCCTGTGTCAGCTTCAGCAAAAGTGAGTATTGAGAAGGTAGCCCCTCACACATCATCTTCCACACCATTGACATTTGTGGGCTCCTCTCTTCCCTCGTCAATGGCTCCTCCGTCGATGGTGGGCTCAGGGATTGTCCTGCAGCTTCCTAAGCTGCCTCCCCTTCCATGCTTCCCAGCCATCATCTATCAACAATGGCTGCAGGCTCATTGATGACCCACTCGATGGCCTTGCCTCATGGCCCATCAATGATCTTATCTTCATAGACGCTGAATGGTATTCCATCGACGACTCTACCATCAACGATGATTCAGAACACTTCATGGATGACCTTGTCATCAATGGCAGGGGCTTCAGACCCCTTAATGATCCCATCATCTGACAACTGGCCTTGTCCCATGAGGTTTAACACTGGCACCCTCGTTGATGATCCTGGGGTCCTATGAACACCCCTCATCGATGGCTGCATGTCTGGTACCACTGCCCACTTCTATTCCATTAGAGGTTCCCATACACTCTGTCCAGTCTGCCACTGCTACTACTACTGAGCAGATGGTAGTGATGTCCAGACATTGGTTAATACCATACTGGAACTATCTCAGGCCCCATGCCCCCCTAGGAAGGGGGTCAGCTGTGGTCTCTGCTCCCTCTAGGCTCCCTTCTGCCCTGCGGCCAGTCACCTCTTCCCCTGTCTCCTTGGGTCTGTGCACCTAAGACATGGACATGAAAGACCCTTTCCTGCAGGATTGGGATCTGGTGGACAGGGAGGACGAGGATGACGTGGACCACAAGGATTCCCCTCGGTCCTCCTCTGCTGCTTCTTCTGTTCAGGGGGAAGCTACCCCTTAACTCCCTTATTCTCCACCAGACGACATGACATTTTTGGACATTATGATCCCCCTCCAGAAAACGTTTGCTTTTCAGGGCACTGAGCAGGATGCTCGTAGGAAAAAATTGGCTCATTACCAGGGTGAGCCGGAAAGCTGCACTCTGGTCTCCCCCCCCACAACCCCACCTGCCAGTGGATGCCTTTGAGGAAGCTATTATTTCTGCTTAAAGCAACCTTTTAAGATTCCCTCCAATCCATGGAAAGCTGATAGGATTTATCAGGCTCAAGTAGATCACCTCTGTTTCATGTCTCCACCTTAGGCGGACTCAGGAAGTGATCAATGCTATGCACGATAGGTCCTCAAGGCCTCAACACATGATCGGTGCAGTGCATGATAGATCCTCTAGGCCTAAACACAAGAGTGCCAAGCCCCCTGATGTGGAATCAAAGAAACTGGATGCCCTAGGGAAAAGTTTTTTTTCCTCAGCCACCTCATCTCTCCATATACTTAAGTACATGGGCCATCTTCATGAAATATCAGGAGAAAGCCTCCTAGGTGACAGTCCAGGCCCTCCAGTGGGTTCTGTCCAGAAGAAGCTGACAGTGAAGCTATCTACAGTGGTGGCTGTATTCTGCTTCCTGCTGAGGACCACTTATGATGCCATAGATACTACAGCTCATACGTCCTTTGCTGGAGTCTGCCTCAGATGACACACCTGGCTCAGGGTGTCAGGATTTTCACAGGACATAAAGCAGTCTATCCTGAATGCTCCCTTTAAAGAAGTTCAGCTGTTCCGTCTACAGACCCAAGGCATCTTGAAAGATTTACAGGACTCTGGTCATATCCTTCAATCAGTGAAGACCCTTTACCATCCTAAAGCCAAAACAGCCTTCAGCAGTTCTTCGAGAGGCCACCCATACAAGGGCCATCCTTCCACTCAACGGCAACGTGCCAATAAAAGAAAACCTTCAGATCCTAGAAATGATCAGAAACCTTGTTATGTCCCTACTGTCCCCAGCAGGCCCAGCCTTCTGCCTGAAGGTCTTCCTCCAGTCATGGGACTATAGACCCTACTCACAGATGTCAGGGGCAGGCTTTTCATGCACCTGCAAGACTGGTAAGCTATCTCCTCTGACCAGTGGCTACTACAGCTGATCAAGACAGGACACACACTGGAATTCACTGATATACCTCTTTCTTTACCTCCCAGGGTCTCTCACTACCCCCTGGACCAGGCACTGGTCCTCCAGACCGAGATCGATGCCTTGCTTTCAAAAAAGGCCATCAGACCAGTCCCCCTTCCTTAGAAGGGCATGGGATTTTAGGCCCACTTTTTCCTGGTTCCCAGATGGACATGGAAGTTTTGCACCAATCTGGATCTGAGATGTCTCAGCCTCTACATCGCTTACCAAAATATCCACATGGTGTCTCTTCCAGCACTTCTCCCTTTGCTGAACACGGGACATTGGGTCTGCTCTCTGGTTATGAAGGATGCATACCTCCATATCATGATGCACCCAGCTGACACATGATTTCTCCATTTCATGGTCCAGGGTCATCATTACCAGTTCAGGGCCCTCCCTTTCAGACTTTTCTTGGCCCTGAGGGTATTTACAAAATGCATAGTGGTGGTTGCAGCAGCCCTCAGTAGAGACGTCTATGTCTTTCCCTACCTGACTGGCTCCTGAAGCGCCCTCCAGCCAACAGCTGTCTTTCACACTCTCTTGAACCCTACAGTTGTTTGCCGTAAACTATCCGAAATCCAAGATGGACCCTACACAATGCATCCAGTATATCAGAGCCATGCTAGACACCTCTGTGGGGAAGGTGTATCTGACCATAGCTTGGGCAGACACCCTGATTGCTTTGGCATGCAGTTTACAGATTATTCTCTGCATGAGACTACCTCTGCCTCCTGGAACACTTGGTGGCCACAATACTGATGGTACCCAATGCCAGATTACATATGAGGATCCTTCAGTCATCCCTCAGAGTCCAGTGGGACCAGAAACAGAACAATTTCAATGCACCTGTCCTGATGTCGTCCCCATCTCATTGAGCTCTACAACAGTGGAAGACCAGAGACAATCTAATGCGAGGCTTGCCATTCTGATCTCCTGTCCCAATTCCAGGCACCTCCTTGACAAGGTGTGGTGCTCATCTCCTACACGTAAGATCACAAGGATCTTGGATGTCAGTGGAGGCCCTTCTCCATATCAATGTCTTGGAGTAGAAGGCAATTCTCTACACTTTACAGGCATTCAAGACTCACCTCCCCTAGGTTGCCTGCAAGTGCAATCAGACAATTCTACAGCAGTTCACTACCTAAACAAACAGGGTGGAACTCATTTATACCTTCTCTGCAGAGAAACAATGAGGGTGTGGTATTGGGTGATCCAGAGAAATATTCCTATTCTGGCAGTAAATATCCCAGGGGTTTCAAACATGCTGGCAGATACCCTGAGCAGGTCCGCTGCCCAGGCCCATGAGTGGGAAATCTTATCTGATGTTCTGAATGTCTTCCACTTGTGGGGTCAACCAGAGAAGGACCTATTTGCCTCTCCACAAAATGCAAAACTGGTGCTTTACTGCTCTCTTGTGTGAGGTACTGGAACTGTGTGGCAGAACATATCGTCTCTTTTCTGAACAGGAAGATTTCTTTATGCCTTCAAGCCCTTTCTTCTCATTCAGAGAGTACTACTGAAACTGGTCCAAGACAAGGCATCTGATTCTGGTCAAGACAAATTTGGTTCCCTCTACTTCTGTGGCTCTCAGAACCAGAGCCAATACAGTTACCAATTTGCTATGCTTTACTGTCCCAGGTGCAAGGCTCTTTGTTACACTTAGACCTTCGCTTCCTCCACCTACATGCCTGTCTTCTGAGGACGTAGTCCTCTCATGCTTCATGATGTCCCCAAGGGTGGTGGAAGTTCTCTGGGCAGCTCAGAAGCCATCTACTTGGTCTTCATTTTCCCTGAAGTGGACATGCTTCTCTATTTGGGTGTTTGCCCTGACTTAGATCCTTATGGATGTTCCCCTCAACACATCTTAGATTATTTGCTCTCCTTGTCAGAGGATGGACTGAAATATTCATCTGTGAAAGTCCACCTTTCGGACATTTCTGCATTTCATTTACCTGTGGACAACATGCCTTTGTCCCAGTTACCTTTCATTCAAACCTTTATAAAATGTAGTCTACACCTACATTCCCCTATCAGGGATCCAGTCCCTGTCTGGGATTTGAATTTTGTGCTTGAAAAATTGACAAGGAGTCCATTTGAACCCACTGTAACCAGTGACCTTCGTCATCTTTCATGAAAAACTGTTTTTAGTTGCCATTACGTCTGGCAGACATGTTTCAGAGTTGCATGCGCTAATGTGCAAACCTCCACATACATACAATTTCATAATGGCTGGGTTTCTTTACACACTAACCCAGTGTTCTTGCCAAATGTTTCTGAATTTTACTTTAAATCAGATCATCCAATTGCCAGTATACTTTGCAGAACCTCAGAATCTGGGGGAAGCCCTGCTTCATACTCTCAGTATGCATAGATGTACTTAGAACACTGAGCATTTACCTTCTCTGCACTTCACAGTTGTGAAAAACTGAGCAACTTTTTGTTTCTTTTTCCCCTGGAAACCAAGGTAATAATGTTTCCAAGCAGTGCTTGTCCACTTGGTTTGCCAACTGCATTACGTTTACTTATGCAAAATACAAAAAAACTATCACAGGAGTTGTAAAACCACATTCTACCAGAGGCATGGCTGCCTCTATGGCATGTTTCTGGGGCATTTCTGCCTTGGATATTTGCAAAGACACCATGTTGTCTACTGTACATACCTTCACCAAGCATTACGGTCTAGACATTGATTGTAAGAGGCAAACCATTTTTGGACAGGCTGCCCAACAAAGTCTACTGTCCTAAGCCTTCACAATTCGCTTCCTCCTCTCACTGGATATAATATCTCCTGGGGAATATTCCCACACGTTATGACCTGCTGCAAGAGATTGTCTTGAAGAACATAATAAGGTTGCAAAAGAATTTACCATAACAGTGGATATTTGAGAATATCTCTTGCAGCAGGTCATGTTGGTGTGTGGTGGGGACTCTGGTCATGTTTGTGGTGGGTTGGGGAAACTGGTCACTGTGGGGTAGTGTGGAGACAGTGGTCATGTGGTGGTGCATGGTGGTGTGTGGCCACTGGCTATGTTTGGGGTGGGGACACAGGTCATGGTGGTGTAGTGGGGTATGGACACAGGCCTTGTTTCAGATGGGAACACTGGTCATGTTTGGGATGGGGTGGGGACACTGACCATGTTGATGTGGGGTGGGGACACTGTCCATGGTCTGGTGGGGCAGGTGACTACTGGGTGGGGGGACTTTCATGGTGTGGTAGCAAATATGTCCAGTATGTGTGTAGTGTTTGCTGCCGGTACCAAGTCAATATGTCACAGACTAAACCACGCCAGAGTAACCGCACTGTAGAAAGTGCGAAGGTTTGTACAGTGATAGGGGTGTTTGAGCGTTCAGTGAGAACTGCTACCCCTGTCACTATATGCTGACTGGGGGGAGTATGAAGTATTCTGCTGGTGCGGTGCTTGGTCGAGCCGCTCCTGTGGTGGAGTGGCTAGGCTGTCACCATCACTGTGAGTGTAGGGGACCAGGAAACATGGTTCAATTCCCACTTGATCCCACTGTATCATGACATTTTGCTTTTATTTAAAAAAAATTATAGACCCCACAAAAAACACAGATATCTGTTTTTCCAATGGCATGCGCTCTTCATGTCATGGATGGTGTTTTGTTCTGACCTTGTTTTGGCGCATGCCATTTTGTCTGCATTGTTTGTGTTGCCTGGTTTTGTCCATGACAGAATGACCCCATGCCTGTGCTGCCCAATATGTGCTCTTAATATAAATGGTATATTGTTGTTCATATGCTCCTATGGTGAAGGTAGATGGGATGGTGGGGATCCTGTACACCTTAGTCCAACTGAGCTGCAGACCTGTAGCTTGGTTCTCTCTAGTGTTGCTCAGATAGTGCCGCTGTGGATTCGCCTGTGACCCAGTGGATGGTGACACTATTCTAGAAGGATCCAGCCTCAATTGGGCTGAATATGGAGGTCGGTTCCTGTGTTATCTGGTGCCAGATCCATGGATCCGACATTGGATAATGTGGGATCTGATCTGTGAACTGATGGCCAGATCCACAGCCAAATGGCGATGGTATTTGTCCAGATCCACTATCCTGCCACAATGGTAGATACCTTGTGGATCTGGATTGGTCAGATACCATCCAAACAACACTAGCTGTCTCTTCCACTGCGAGGTTTGCTCCACCGATCTATGGGTGGTGGGGTTGTAGTCAAATAGCAAAGAAACAGAGATGGGGTGGTGAATCCAAAAAGAAAAACAGTAGAAAAGTGGCCATGCTGGTGGGCTGGGTGGGGAGAGTGGCCGTACTGACCTGCCCTACCAGCTTTCTGCTTTTTTGTGCTACTGCTGAACTGGCCTGACTTGCCAGTTGCTGCCACAAGACAACTGCCTTTCTAAGCGCCTGTCATAGTCTGGTAAGTTTTTTTTTTTGAGGGGTGGCCCTGCTGCTGTTTGAATGGGAAATGTAAGGGAGTAGAGATGCAGAGAAATAACCACAAAATCAGCAAATTTGCCAGGTGAAAGGTTTTGCGAAATTGTGGTAAAAATTTTTTCACAATTTCACCCACAATTTTGCCCATTGCCGCCAGCCACAAGTCCGTAAATTGAAACAACCCACACACATACACACACACACATACACACATATACACACAAGTTGCCCTGCATTCCCCCCATTTGTTTTATTAAAAAAATAGAAATTCACCCTCCTTTACTCCCTGGTGTTTAGTGCCCCCCCCCCCGCCGTCACTGGCCATAAACAGTAATTAAGCACTCCCCAAAGTTACCACACTGCCTCCGTTTGCTTAAAAAAAAATCACTATTCACTTCCTGGTGTCTAGTGGACCCCACCCCATCAACAGATAGCAGACCCACCCAGCTCCCCAGTACCCAATCAGGCCACTGGCACAGCCCTCCACTTATCTCTACAGCCGGCAGCCCGACTGAGTGCCACTGATCGAGCAGCGCTCATTCATTCAAGTGCTCAGTGGTGCTCAGTCGAGCTGCTGGCTGTGGAAGGAGTTGATGGCTGTGCCAGTGGCCCGATCGAGGTATTTAAGGGGGCACAAGTGGTCTGCTATTACTGATGGGGTGGGTCGCCACTAGACACCAGGAAATGAACAGTCGGCCACAACTGAAACAAGTGGCAGAGGTGACTTTCGGGGTGGGGTGCTGTTGCTGGGCACGAACGTGATGGCGAGAGGACCACTGGCACCGGGGAGTGAGATGGTGAGCCTTAATAAAACAAATAAGTGCAAGGCAACCTGTGTGTGTGTGTGTGTGTGTGTGTGTGTGTGTGTGTGTGTGTGTGTGGGCGTGCCTGTGTGCAGGGGGTTAGTTTGGGGGGGTGCTTATTTACTGTTTACGGCCAGTGATGGCCTTGGGGGAGCAGTAGATACCAGGCAGTGAAGGAGGTTAGAAACATAGAAACATAGAAGTTGATGGCAGATAAGGATCTCAAGGCCCATCCAGTCTGCCCATTTCTTTTCTACTGTATGAATGTGCTTTTGGCTTTTGCTCTGTCAATCTATTCATACTCATCTGTATTGCTCCCTTATGCCTATACCATGCCTGTTTGTAGCCCTGCACTGTATTCATATTCACCACTTCCTGAGGTAGGCCGTTTCATGCATCCACCACGCTTTCTGAGAAAAAAAACTTCCTCACATTACCCCTTAATCGGCCTCCCTCTAATCTCATGATGTGTCCTCTTGTCCTGCTATTTTTTCTTATATTGAAACATGTTAGACTCTTCGACCTTGTGAATGCCCTTAAGGTGTTTGAATGTTTCAGTCATATCACCTCTCTCCCTCCTTTGATCTAGGGTATACATATTGAGCTCAGTTAATCTGTTCTCATGTTTTCTGATACAGTCCCTGCACCATTTTGGTTGCCCTTCTCTGGACTGCCTCAATTTGGTGTATGTCATTGTGAAGGAGTGGCCTCCAGTACTGCACACAGTACTCCAGATGGGGGCTACCCTATGTCTTGTAAAGAGGGATTATTACCTCCCTCTTCTGACTTGTGATACCCCTACTAATACACCCCAACATCCCTCTAGCCTTACCTACTGCTTTAGTGGTCTGCTTGGATGATTTCAGGTCATCGGTGATGATAACACCAAAGTCTCTTTCTTCCCTTGTGACTGCCAGCAACACCCCTCCCAGCCTATAGGTGGCTTCAGGGTTTCTCTTCGCTGTATGCATGATCTTGCACTTCTTTGTGTTAAACCACAGTTGCCACTTTTCTGACCATTTTGCTAGTTTATCCAGATCTCTTCTAATTCTGCCCACCCCATCTGGATCATCTACTCTGTTGCAGATCTTGGTGTCATCTGCAAACAGACAAACCTTACCCTCCAGTCCATCTGCAATGTCACTGCTGAAGATATTGAAGAGGACTTGCCCCAGGACTGATCCCTGAGGTACCCCTTTTGTCACTTGCATCTGTTCTGACTGAATACCATTTACCACCACTCCCTGTTTTCTGCCTGTCAACCAGTTTGCCACCCAGTTGACCAACGTCTGACCCACCCTGAGCCTACCCAGCTTGTTAATCAATCTCCTGTGTGGAACAGTATTGAAAGCTTTGCTGAAGTCAAGGTAGGCGACATTAACTGCTCACCCTTGGCCCACCACTCTGATTATCCAGTCAAAGAAATCTATGAGATTAGTTTGACAGGACCTTCCTTTTGTAAACCCATGCTGTCTTGGATCCTGTGCTCCTATGGATAAAATTTTCCAAGGCAAGGCTTAAACCCTACGTCCTTGACTCCAAAGTCTAATACTCAATCGACTGAACCATTGGCTAAGGTTGATTTTTTTTTTTTTTTTAATAAAACAGATGGGGTGCAGGCCAACTTGTGTGTGTGTCACATAGGTTACATAGGTAGTTTCAAGCTGTAGTAGACTTACGTCCATAGTGCTTGCCAAGTTCCCATTAAATCACTGTTGTTTTGTTTTTCCAATAATTATCCAATCTTATTTTAAAAATTTCCATTTTCTCACTTATCACCACTTCCTCTGACAGTTCATTCCATAAATTTACTACCCTCTGGCTAAACCAATGCTTCCTTTTCCGATTATTCCACCTCCCAAGCTAAGCTTCAGTGAATGACCTCTTGAATTGTGTACATTATTGTTTAGTACTAACCCCAATTCTCCCCATAAGGTGTTATCATGTAGGACCCTGTAGAGCATGCACATGTCCCCCTTACTGTTCTATATTGCAATGTATACAGCTTAAGATGGTTTAGACTCTCCTCATATGCTGTGTTCTGAAGTGATTTAACTGCTTTAGTTGTTCTTTTTTGAATTCTTTCTATTTTAATGATGTCCTGTTTTTTATATGGTGACCAAACCTGGGCACAGTACTCAAGGTGTGGCCTCACCAATGACCTATACAGTGGCATGACAACCTCACTTTCTCTACCAGTGATGTACTTAAGAATGCAATTTAGTACCTGATTTGCTTTTTTAACCATCTTTTGACAGTGAACATCGAATTTCAAATCTGCTGTTATGGTGACTCCCAAGTCTCTCTCCTCTAGTGAAACTTTCATTATGAAACCCCCTAAATTGTAATGGTAATGTTCATTTTTTTTACCCATATGTATTGCCATACATTTTCCTAAATTGAATTCCAATTTATTTGTTGTAGTCCATTCAAATATATGGTCAAATGTATATTGTAAATTTTGTATATCAGTAAGGCTATCAATTACTGCCCTTATTCTGCAATCGTCTGCAAACTTCCATACATTAGTATAACTGGTTTACAATGATGAAATGTATAAGACAGGGGCCCAGCACTGAGCCCTGGGGAACCCCACTACCTACCTCAGCCCAATCCGACATCACACCATTCACTTTCACCCTCTACCTCCTACCCCCCCAACCACTGTTCAATCCACCTCACTGTGTTAGTGCTTAATTTGAACTGTCTAAGCGTTCTTATTAATTCTCTATGGGGAAGTTTATCAAATGCCTTAGAGAAGTCCAAGCACACCAAGTCCAATGCACTCCCACCATCTAATACCCTGCTCATTCTTCCATAGAAAGTAAGCATATTTGTTTGACATGATCGTGATTTCATGAATCTATGTTGTACTGGATCTATAAGATTGTTATTATCTAAATGTATCATTTTATTACTCTTTAAAATCCCTTTCAGAACCTTCCCCACCACAGAAGCCAGACTCACAGGCCTAAAATTCTCTGGTCTTGACCTGGCTCCTGTTTTATACAGTGGAGCCACTGTTGCTTCTCTCCAACCCTGTGGCACCTCTCTGTTATCCAGTGATTTTTTTGGTAAATGTAAGCTAGTGGGGGCACTATGTCCATAGCCAGTTCCTTGAGAACCCTTGCATGAATATTATCGGGGCCTGGTGATTTATTAATATCTAATTGCTGCAGCCTTTTTTGGACTTCATTTGGACAGATTTTGATTTGCCCCAGAGTGGTTTCTATAATTTTTCTTACCTCAGCCTCTTCATCTTTATTGTATACTGAGGTGAAATACTTGTTTTGTAGGTCTGCTGTTACCTTATTATTTGCTAACTCTCCATCTTTATTAATAAATGGTCCAATTTTATATGGTATATTTTTTATTGTTTATATATGTATAAAAAGATTTATAATTGTTTGTTACCTTAGATGCTAATAACACCTCATAATTTAATTTAGCCCTTTTAATTTCTTTTTTTACCTTAGTTACCATTTCTTTATGACATTTATTAGTTTCCTGATTTGGATTATATTTGAATTCCTTATATTTTTTGTTTTTTTTGCGTTACCATTCTTTTAATATTCTTGTTTAACCATCCTGGCCTGATTTTTTTATTACCAGTCCTTTTCTTCTTGTGTATATGTAAAGTTGTTACCTTTCGAATTTTATCTATAATATGTTCCATAATTCGTTTACATTTTTATTTTGGAATTCTGTTTCCCATTTCCATTTTTTAATGTCCCCTCTTACGGATTTAAAATCTGCCTGTCTGAAATTTAACTTGTCTGTATAACTTATATTGGTTTCCTTGTTTATTTCCTGAATAGTAAAAAAGATTGTATTATGATCTCCACTCCCTAAAGGAGCTCCCACTTCTATTTGCACAACTCTAGAGTATCACCGATGTTTGTCAGGATAATATCTAATGTATTGCTCCCTCTAGTATGATGTAACACTTTCTGTTCTAGGCCTATCTGGTCAATGGCATCCAAAAAATCCCTTTCATTTTTAGTATTTGCTTTCATTTCTTGCCAATTTATGTGTAGTTTGTGTACTTTGGGGGAGAGTGCTTATTTACTGTTTACAGCCAGTGATGGCCGGGGGAGACCACTAGATACCAAGGAGAAGGGAGAACTTACAATTTCACCTTGGGAGGTGAAATTACTCCCACAGGTGGTGACATTTCACCATGGGTGGCGAACTTTCACCTGTGGATGTGAAATTTTCCCCGCGAGCAAAATTTTGCCGGCTTGGGGGTGAAATTTCGCTCCTAACTGTGGGCGGAATTTTGCATTTCAGTCAGCGAAATATATCACGAAATGCGCTAATTACGCAAAATATTTTGCTGGGCAAAATTTTCTGATTTCGCATATCCCTATAAGGGAGGGGAGATGGAGGCTGGGGGGGGGCATGAGCTTGCATCATGCTTAATAAATAAAAAAAAGATATAATAATAATGTTTTATTTATTTATTTATTTTATTCATTGAAATATTTCACCAGGAAAGCACACTGGACAATAAGTTGCTCATCTCCTGGTGTGACCTGGGGGAAGGGGGTACATAGAGTATGAACAGAAATACATTTAGGTCACATTTTACACAAAGTTACATACATTAAAATAGAATATTAGGCAATAATAATTAGAAAATTCATGACATAGGAGAGAAGAACAAGACAGCATCTCTGAAAGGAGCCTAATACGGACAAAATAAGAAATAAGTAATAGGTGTGGTATAGGGATAGGTAGAATAAGAGAAGAACAGGTAGCAGAGAAATGGCGACAAAAAAGTGTGTAATAAGTGTATTGTTATAGGCTATTTGTAAAGTGCCAGGGTGAAGGGTGGTGGGAGCAAGAAGGTTATAGAGCCAATTAAGGGAAAAAAGAGGGGTGGGTGTAGGATGTGGGGGAGAGTTGGACACACAGAACCCAGGGACCACATGCCAATTGTATAGAGCCCTTGATAAAGAGGCTGGGGGGGAGAGATAGCTGGGCCTATGGGACCAATTTGGATAAGGGAGGAGGAAAGGAGGAGTACAAGGATGGGGAGGCCGATGCCAGGTAGGAGGACTTTCCAGGATGCTAGAAACCCTGCAAGAGTGCAGGCTTGGGAGGATAGGAGAAGGGGGAGAAAATATTAAAGTGCTGGGGGAGAGAGGAGTTTGGTAGGTGGGTATCAAGTACTATAGGCAGACCAGGAGGAGGGAAGGAGGGGAGGAGGGGTGGGAAAGCCGAGAACCTTTGGGACCCCTTCAGGATGCTGAGAGCACAGCAAGTGGAACAGAACCATAATGAGTTTTATATCTGTTTTTCTGGGGGGTGTTCAGATTGGTACATGTGCTAAATAAAGATTTTGGCCTCTGGTGATGGGCCGGGGCAGATGGGCAGACTGACACAGAATAATTTTTTTTCAATATGTATACCGGTCCGCTGGATCAGTGCCATGCTCCTGTAGTTTGTCATTGATGGTCAGTGGATGGACGGGCTTGGTGGACTGGTACATGTGTTGAAACTAATGGTTCTGGTCCATGGTGATGGAGGAGGGATGGGCAGATGGGGAGACTGGCACAGAACCATTTTTTTCAATATGTATTTATTTATTGAATTTTGCTAACCAGGTAGGCCCTCTGAGACAAGACAATCCCTTTTTCAGGGGCAACCCGGGAAGTGCAGTACATTGATAGTGCATTCATTTGTAACCACTAGGTGGTATTTTAGCAAGGGCTACTCCCCTGCCTGCGTGACTAGGTGCAGGTTAAGGGGCCTGAGTACTGCAAATGGGTGCCTCCACCCAGAAGACAGGGTTATTGGTAGTGTAGCTGACCTGGGTACAGCACTACAGGACACTGTAACCCCCCTCTTTCCTTTCTAGTGGCCTAAGCAATGAACAACAGACACAGTTACAATAACCCCTAATCAGTATACAACTCCCCACTCTGTTTGCACTTACCACCAGGGCTGATTCCACCAGTTTGTCCCTCGAGACCCCCTGCAAAATAAAGTTAGACACAGCAGGTAATAACAGTACGGTGCTTCTTGTACAAAATGAAACTACAGTCAAGTTATATGCAAAAAGAATTAGATCAGATTTATTCACGGGGAATGAACAAGGGAGGGGTGTAATTTGGCTGATTAGTTCTGTAACCGATTCAATCAGGCAGTCATGCAATGTACTTTAGAGTCCCAAAAAAGGTGAGCTAGCCTGACACATTGCCCAGGGTAGGCTTGTGTTGCAGCTGGTTGAGGCCCTGTGATGGAAAGAAGGAGCATGCACAACAACACACAATTTGTAATCTGGAGCCTGGAGGCTCAATTCATTACAAGAAAACAACAATTGAATCAGATGACAATACTTTTGATTTAGCTGATGTTGCAGGGAGCTACCCTGATGTTTACTCAAGCTACCCAATACGAAACACAGGAGGGATGAAATGAAGACTGCAGGTTGACAAGCTGGTATGCCAGGAGAAGCAGGGCCCACATGATCCACTGAAGTGTCATTTCTGTTCAAGACGTTGAGCAGGGGGCTGATACCCGGGCAAGTCTCTCATCGATGGTGATCTCTGCATCTGAAGTAGCTGACTGGGCCAAGGTGGCAGGGCCCAGTCCAGGTGAACAGTTCGGATTCAGTTTGATAGGTGCTGGAGACAGCTTCCAGCAAGCGTGACACACTTAAGTAGTGGGGAACCAAATTGTGACCCACTGACAGCTTACAGAACATTTATAGTAAAGCAAAATACAATACCACAGGTGGGATAACAGTCCAGTTACAATTTCAGTTTTCCTGAGCAAAACCGTGATCTCTGTGGTGATTCAGACATCCTGACAGGCCAATCAATTACAGCAAATTTTCGGACTTCTTCAGGTGATGGTACAGTCACAATCCAGTACTTCTTGTCACAAATAGTTCAGATAAAGTCCGGTAATCAAGCACTTTAAAGGATCCCTATCAAGGGACAAGAAGGCAGACAGGCCAAACTCAGTCTTTTCACCACGGCTGCTCGAATGTGTTGAGCAGTTCACTCTCTCAACTTCAAACTCAGACTGACTCTCTGCTGCAGGCAGCACCGTGACTTCCTTCTGATCCAAAAAGGGTTTGGTTGGTTGATTCATCTGTCTGTCAAAGCAAGGGCTCCCCCTCCAGGTCCATTTAGGTACCAAAATGAAAAAACTACAATTCCTACAGAAATTTACTCCCACAAGACCTCTGGGGACAGACTCAATTTTAAGGTTCCCAAAAGGTACTGATTGGCGCAATACAGAAATGTCCATGCTGCAAAGAAAGGCAGACAGACAAACTATAATACCATTATTATTAGAGCAGCTAATCAGCAAACAATTACCAGTTCTAACAGAGCTCCTTCTGCACCATTAGCGATGGCAGAACAGAGCAATATTATTGCAGCTCAAGCAGGACTCGAGCAAGGAAACACTCGGCCTCTACCCAGATTAATTATATACTACAAAAATAATGTCACTTAAAGGGACAGGTATGGAGACAAACAGAGTACTTGCATGCAAGCACTTTTACACCTGTAAAGAAGCAGAAAGCCCGCCTGGCAGTGGGCATTTAAGCACACCCAAGGAAGACTTTTGGGAACCCCCATTTATGGGGGGGGGGTTAGGCATTGATACAAGAAATTAGACAAGGAGTAGTCATACATACAGTAAGAGAGTACATCAATTACATTGTAATACAAAATAAGCAATTTAAAGCACAGTCAACAAAACTTTACATACAGAATCATTTACAGTATTTTTTTTCTTGGAGAGCAGGAGAAAGAGAAAGTGGAAAGTTTTGCTAGGAGAATCATGCAAGGAGTGAACAGAAGTTAGGAGTCAGCAGAATCAGGAGCAAGGTGGAGCAGTTAGGTGAGATAACAACAAACTTTGAAATTGAGAGAGGGAGGTGCAGGCCAGTATAGAAGGAGGTAGAGAGTTCCAGTAGGACAGAACAGAAATTGCAAATGATCTCTGAGCCATGGAGAGTCATAAGTTTGGCACTGAGAGAAGAAGCACGGAGGTAGATCTGAGGGCATGTCAAGGGAGATGACATTGAATAATATCAGCAAGGCAAAGAGGAGTGAAGTGATGTACAAGCTTATGTATAAAGCTTAGTGTGACATAGCGTAATTTTAATTCATAGGGTAGCCATCCCAGGGCAGACAGGACATTGCAGTGATGGTGCGGAGCACTGGCCCCGAGAGCAAAACTGCCAACTCTATGGTAGCCCTGTGATAGGCATGATAGTATGGATGTGGTAGCAGAGAGTAGTAATGGATCACCATACATAAGGATGGGTAGGACTGTGGCATCTGCAATCTTGCTGCAGTCTGCTGGGTCAGTGCCATGCTCCTGTGGTTTGTCCTTGATGGCCGGTGGAGGGACACGCTGGACGGACTGGTAAGCATGCTGGAAAAAATGGTTCTGGCCTCTGATGATGCTGGAGGGAGGGGTGGACTGGCATAGTGACACAGAATCAGTTTTTCAACATGTATGCCAGTCTGCTGGTTCTGTGCTATGCTCGTGTGGTTTGTCGTTGATGGTTGGTAGAGAAACATGCTTGGCAGACTGGTACACATGCTGAAAACAATTGTTCTGGCCTTTGCTGAATGAGGATGGAGGAGCAGATGGGCAGACTGACACAGAACAATTTTTTTCAACATGTATACCAGTCCACTGGGTCCATGCCATGCTCCTGTGGTTTGTTGTTGATGGTCGATCGAGGGACAAGCTTGGTGGACTGGCATATGTGTTGTGGAAAAATTGTTCTGGCATCTGGTGATGAGAGGGAGGTTGAAAGGGGAGGTAAAATGGCACAGAACCATTTTTTACAACATGTATGCCAGTCTGCTGGGTCCGTGGCATGCTCCAGTGGTTGGTCATTGATGGTTTGCAGAGGGACAGGCTTGGCAGACTGTTACACATGCTGAAAACATGGTTCTGGCCTCTGGTGACATTGGAGGGAGGAGTGGACAGGCAGACTAGCACAGAACCATTTTTTCCAACATGTATGCCAGTCTGTTGGGTCCGTGTCATGTTTCAGTGGTTGATCGTTGATGGTTAGTGGAGGGATGGGCTTGGCAGACTGGTACAAGTGCTGGGGAAAAACAGTTCTGGCCTCTTGTGATGGAGGAAGGAGGGGTGGACAGGCAGGCAAAGTGGCACAGAACCATTTTTTCCAACATGTACTATAGTCCACTGGGTCCATGGCATGCTCCAGTGGTTGGTTGTTGATGGTTGGTGGAGGGATGGGCTTGGCGGACTGGTACAGGTGTTGGGAAAAATAGTTCTTGCCTCTGATTATGGAGAGAGGGGTGGATGGGCAGACTGGAACAGAACCATTTTTTCCACATGTATACCAGTCCGCTGGATCCATGCCATGCTCCAGTGGCTTTTTTCCACATATTTGCTAGTCTGCTGGGTCAGTTTCATGGTCCAGTAGCTTGTCATTGATGATCTGGATGGGCTTCAAGCAAGCCGGTAGACCTCATTTAATTGAAAAATGCATTATTTCATTTACTGTATGTTGGACTGAGAGGACCCGCTTCACCCTATCTGTATCCAGAACGTAAGCATGTGTGTTAAAAACAAATGTCCTTTTTGTTTCAGCAAGGTACTTCTGTGATTTGTATGCACAGTAATGTGTGTGTGTGTGTGTGTGTGTGTGTGTGTGTGTGTGTGTAAAGCAAACCAAAATAGAGACACACTCAAACAAATAATTGGAAGGTTTGGCCTGTATTTCAATGGACATGCAGCCAGCCATGCCCACTTCCTGAGCTGTATAAGCAGTTCCTCTCAGCCTCCTTCTGAAGCACTTTTTCTTTGCTGGCCGGAGGCTTTGTCTGTCCTCTGAGCTGGCTGGGGGCCCTCCCCCCCCCCGCTGTTTCTGTTTGTCTCTGTTGGACTTCAGTGTTTGTTTTCCTGCTTCTGGTTTGTATCTTACCTCTGGCTGTGTACTTCTTTCTGTCCTTGCTTTCAGTGTTTTTTGTGTTGTCTTTGTTTTTTTGGGGGGCCTTGTTCCCTGTTTTCCGTGTTTATGTGTTTTGGTTTTGTCTTTTGGGGCTTTGTTTCCTAAGTTTCTAGCATACTGCTTCTCCAGAGCTCATACTACTTGCTTTCAGTTACTCACAATTCTCACATTTCTTGCAATGCAACTGCAAACATAGTTTGTGTGTTTCAGTTCAACTAAAACTGCTCTCCATGTTGCATACTTAATTGTTTTCACCTGATTCAGATTAACTCTGAACCCTAGCTATGCAGCTCAATCATGTGCTCTCAACTCATTCTCTTACATCATTGCTGAAGTTTCATTGCACTGCCTGGTGACAGCTGCTTTTAGAGCATTGTGCCTTCTCTATTTTATATGTATCACAGTTTACAACTCTGTTTACTCAATACAGATGCTGCTACTATGTTTGTACACCCTGTTATACTGTAAGGTCAGCTAAAGCTCCTGCTGATGCTGTAAATTAGTGTGGGTCTCGGCCCTTCCATCACTTTTGTTTGTTTTTCCAACAGTGGGGACTTGGAGATATTTGGGGAGTCGTGGCCTTGTGTGGCTAATTACTTATGTTCTAAATCCTGTCTCTGCTGTCAGAAAATCCTCAGAGTACGTGTCACCTTTATTGGCTTTTTGAATGCCTGCCTGGCTTGTTCTGCTATTTACAGTGCTGTTTCATTGCCACTATGTTTTGCAGACCTAGATGCAGGTCCATGTAGTGCTATACTTTTACTGACCTACATGCAGGTCCACTCTTGCTTACACAATCTTTGCTTCATGCCTACCATCATCCCCTCGGCTTCAGCCTCTGGGATGTCTGCTGAGCTCACTACTGCATCCGATTTTTGCAAGGTCTCAGCACTTAATGCTCATTCAGCTCCTTATCAGATCTGGGGCATGTCAGCCATACCATTCTGGTGCAGGGTTTCCCTGCAGCCGATGGTCTCTCTCTGCATTTTAAGTCCGCATCTTGAGCGTGCCCAAATTGGGGTGAGGTCCTTCTCACCTGGCCCATAGCTGGGAATGTCCTCTCTCCAGGCTTGGCTTTAGCTGTATGCTATGTGGCAGCAAATCCTGGTGTAGAATTTAAGACTAGCTGTGAAGAGTAGTTACTCCATCTCCTTTGGCTCTAGTGGTTCCACTATAATGGTTATCCATTGGCTTTAGTGGTTTCTCTAGCAAGGCACCTTCACTGCATTCTCCCTACGACTACCTCTGGTTCACCTGGATTGTGTTTAGGGTGAGTAGGCCAGGTGAGTGTCTCAGCAGTTGTTGCTCTTCTCCTCCCACCTTGTTTGGCCCTGATGTTGCAGAGCACTCTCGCAACATTCCATGGCATTCCCGCTAGAGGGATTGAGTGAGAGCTTTCCTCCAAATTGGAATGTTTTCCACCTCCCTTAATTGGGTTTCCAAATTGCAGCAACACAGCTATCACTAAATAAAATATCCCAAGCCTGGAGGGAAGGCAACCTAGGCCTTGGATCCCCAGAGGTTTCCTCCTCATAGGGTTTTTTTCTCTCCTCCATGTCTCAGGTCATAACTGTTAGTTAGCATAGTGGTGTTCCCTAGTTTCTTGAGGTAGATTGCACTGTTGGATGGAGGTGGATGGTGTCCTTGCCATTCCCTCTCTCCTTAGAAGGTCCACTCACTTTCAACGCAACACCGAATCATGCCTGAACATCTCATTATGTTATCAAGCTGCGAAATGCATTATTCTACTACTACGTCACAGCTCCTGCTGGCTTATGTGCTTCATGCTACATTTCTTTTGGGGAATCCTAAGGTACCTTTAGCCATGGTAATTGTCCCGTGGCACTTCTAGGGGTGGAACCCTCTTCAAGGGATCCTTGCCTTTGGTACCCATACAGGGTGATAATTCCTCTGGAATAGATAGTGCAAATGGCCAAAACCAAACTTAACACAGTTGCACAAACATAACACTATACTGGCTGTGTAGGCCATTGAATTGGAAGGCTTGGCCTGTATTTCAATGGACAAGCAGCCAGCAACTCCCACTTCCTGAGCTATATAAGCAGTTCCTCTCAGCCTCCTTCTGAAGCACTTTTACTTTGCCCCACCATCCTCCCTTCCTCCTCCTGTGGCAGCACTTCTCTCCTTGGGATCCTTCCTAAGATACCTTTAGCCACAGGAATTGTGGTAACTCCTCTGGAATAGAGTGCAAACAGCCAAAACCAGACTAACACAATTGTACACGCATAACACTATAGTGGCTGCATAGGCCATTGAAACTTTATTAAACCACATCAAACTGAATCAACCACCAAACTATTCTTTCATGATTTTCATTTTCTATTTTTCTTAATGAAGGTTTTCCTCCTGAGCTCACCGGGGGCCCCACCCACACCTGTCTGGAAGCCCAACCAACCCCAAGACCGCCCATGGCTTAGCCCTATATGGTAGGGCCATGAAAGGAGACTCACCCCTCCTGGAACACAATCCAGATCCAGGAAGACAGAGTGTCAGTGCGACTAGGGTGAGGCTTCACAGATCCACCAGCTGCCATTTTCTGTTTTTTGGTGACCCTGCCATACCTCCTCATGTGTGGTGTGACTGCGTGCATGTGGGGGCAATACTCACGCTGGCTGCCTCACTCCCAGCCTGTCACCATCCAGCCCCCACTAGGGGGCAACCAGCAAGTGGGATGACAATCTCTCCCTCCTTGAGAGAGGAGAGCAGTCCCCTGGATGCTCAATCCTTTCTCACCCCTGCCAATCCCGATGGCCTATGGTCTTTCTTGAGTCCAGGTCAATGGTGTGGTGCAATGTGCAGCATCCAGTGCCTCAACCTCCAGCGTCACCAGGATGGCCTGATTTTTAAATTTTTTACTTGTAGAATGCAGAAATGGTATGCATGAAATGCCGTTTTCATTAGTAACATGTGATTACTCGCACAGTAGGATGACTCAATAATTTTGAAGTAGCTAGTGGGGGGGGTGAGTGTTAGCAGCAACCTTGGCTGCCATGACCAGGCCCTTCACCCATGTCACAGGGTATAGTAATATAGCTATACTGTTAAAAAGGAGATGTGCAACAATGGCAATGTTGAATATCTGGAGTGAAAATATTAAAAACTAGCAAAGTTAAGAGTGTGCATAGAAACTGTGCAATGCATGCTTGTAATGCAGTCATTTTACAAATTTTATTCACCAGATTTGCAACATGGGACCCCACCTCATGAGCAGTGGTACTGTAATTTCATTATTTGGTCCCAAAAAGTGATTCCTTGCAGCGACTGTGAAATCACATTTTGGGACTGAGTAACAAAATGACAGTGACACTGTTCACGATGTGGGGTCTCAAGAACCCCATGTTGAAAATTTGGGGCCAAAATCCCCAAAAAAAGGCTGATTTATCAACTTAAGTTGAAAACCCCACTGAATGCCATTATAGCATGCTTACCTTTGGTTCTTCAGTCTGTGGTTCAGCTTTGAAGAGCGCAGATGTGTCCTGGTCCAGAGAAGATGACAGCGCTAACCTCCAGAGGTTAGTATGGAGTAAGGGGGTGTGTGGGGAAGTGGGTTCTCAGTGACAGGGTGGGGATATGGGAGGGGGATGGGGTGACAATGAGGGACCATTTTCTTTTTTAAAGAAACATAGAAACATAGAATTTGACGGCAGATAAGGACCGCTTGGCCCACCTAGTCTGCCCATTTTCCTACCTAACAGAGAAGCTGCAGATCCTAGTTAACCAACAGCTTACTTCCTCCTACCCCCCACTAGGACTGCCTTATGCCTGTCCCATGCATTCTTGAAGTTCCCCATTGTTCTTGACTCCACAACCTCCTCAGGGAGGCTGTTCCATGCATCCACAACCCTCTCAGTGAAAAACTACTTCCTCACATTACCTCTGAGCCGTCCCCCTCTATCTTCAAATTGTGCTCCCTTGTTCTTGCACATCTCTTTTTCTGGAAGATGCTACCCTCTTGGACTTTGTTAATTCCCTTGAGGTACTTGAAAGTTTCTATCATGTCCCCTCTCTCCCTTCTTTCCTCAAGGGTATACATATTAAGCTCCTTTATTTTTATGTCTTCTGGTGCAGACCCTGCACCATTTTGTTGCCCTCCTCTGGACAGCCTCCACTCTGTCTATGTCTTTGCGGAGATGGGGTCTCCAGAACTGCACAGTACTCCAGATGGGGTCTCACCAACTGTCTGTACAGAGGGATAACAACTTCCTGTTTTCTACTATTGATGCCTCTTCCTATGCATCCCAGTATCCCCCAGCCTTCCTTACTGCCTTCTCACATTGCTTGCCCACCTTTAGGTCATCTGATATAATTACCCCAGGTCCCTTTCTATTTTTACTGTTGTCAGTATCACACCCCCCATTGTGTACTCTTCCCTGGGTTTTTGTTTCCCATGTGCATTACCTTGCCTTCTTTGCATTGAGTCTGAGCTGCCATATATTGACCATTCCTCCAACCTTGCCAAGTCCTTCTCATCATCCTTTCCACTCCATCTTGTGTATCAGCCCTGTTGCAGATCTTTGTGTCATCTGCAAAGAGACATACTTTTCCTTCCAGTTCCTCTGCAATGTCACTTATAAAGACATTAAAAAGGACGGTCCCAGTACTGAACCCTGTGGTACCCCGCTAGTAACCCTCCTTTCTTCACTGTGTACTCCATTTACTACTACCCTTTGTGTCCTGTTGTCTAGCCATTTTTTTATCCAGGCTACCACCTTGGGACCCACTCCAAGACTGGCTATCTTGTGTATTAATCTTTTGTGTGGGACTGTATCAAATGCCTTGCTAAAATCTAGGTAGGTCATGTCCACAGCCCTTCCCAGGTCTACTACTTTGGTCACCCAGTCAAAGAAATCTATTAGATTCATCTGACACAACCTTCCCATTGTGAATCCATGCTGCCTTGGGTCCTGTGCCCCACTGGCCCCTAGGTACTCAACAATTCTTTCCTTCAGAAGTGATTCCATCATTTTCCCTACCACTGAGGTCAAACTAACTGGTCTATAGTTTCCTGCCTCTGTCCTGCTCCCACTTTTGTGAAGAGGAATCACATCTGCCCTCCTCCATTCCTCGGGTACCACCCCACCCTCCCATGATTTGTTAAAGAGAGTAGTCAGCGGTGTCACTAGTTCTACCCTTAGTTCTTGGGTGAATCCCATCAGGCCCCATTGCTTTGTCCACCTTCAATTTTATTAGTTCTTTCAGAGCCCTTTCTTCTGTAAATGGACTGGTATCGACCCCCATCTTCAGAGTGTTTCTCTTGCTTGGTTTAGGTAACCCCACCTCCTTTTCCTTTGTGAATACTGAGCAGAAATATACATTCAGTATCCCTGCTTTTTCACTGTCACCCTCTACCCACATTCCCTCCCCTTTATTAAGCTTCAGTATCCCTCCTTTGGTCTTTCTTCACTCCCTAATGTACCTATAAAAGATCTTATCCCCCTTCTTAACAGAATTGGCTATCCTTTCCTCAGATTGGGCCTTTGCTATTCTGACTGCCTTCCCAGCCTCTTTCTGCTTTAACTGATAAAGTTCTCTGTCCTGCTCCTTCTGTGCTTCCTTATAGTTCCTGAATGTTGTCCTTTTCTCCTTAACCTTCCCTGCCACCTCTTTTGAGAACCATAGAGGTTTTTTCCTTCGTTGTGTTTTATTGATTTGCTTTACACAAAGGCTTGTTGCCTCTGTGATGGCTGTTTTGATCACTCCCCATTGTTCCTCCACCCCTCCTTCTTGCCTGTTTGCTAGTGCTTTTCTGAGGCATTCTCTCAATTTCCCAAAGTCAGCACTCCTAAAGTCCAGCACTCTTGCTTTTGTATGGCTTGATTGTATGGCTGTGTTTATCGTGAACCACACTGTTTGGTGGTCGCTTGTTCCCAGATGGCTACCCACTTCTAAATCTGAGATTCTTTCTCCATCCCCATTTGAGAGTACCAGGTCTAAGATTGCTCCCTCCCAAGTGGGTTCCAATACTAGCTGTCTGAGGCATGACCCCTATAGGGCATCAAGAATGACCCTGCTCTTGGATGTGCCTGCAGCAAAGGTGCTCCAGTTAACATCTGGCATTTTCGGCTCCCCCATCAACAATATCTCCCCTTTTTCTGCCATTCTAAGAAAGCCTTCTATCATTTCCTTGTCCATTCCCTCCCCTGAGATGGGGGTCTGTATACAACCCCCATGCGAATTGTGGTGCCATTTCCTGTCTCCAGGGTGACCCAAAGTGCCTCATCTGCTCCCTGTTTACTCTTTAGTTCTGTTGCTTTGATCCCTTCCTTTACATAGAGAGCTATTCCTCCTCCTCTGTTACCCACCCTGTCCCTCCTGTAGATTATGTATCCTAGTATGTTGACATCCCAGTCATGGTTCTCTGTGTACCATGTTTCTGTGACTACCACAATATCCAGAAAACCCTCTTCCATCAAGGCCACTAGTTCAGGGAGCTTGTTACACAGACTACTGGCATTGGTACTCATCACCCTCCACTTTTTGATGGCGTTACCCCTTTTAGCCCCATTTCTGTCCTTACTGCCTTTGCCTTTTTTTACATTTAAATCTGTTCTGCTCCCTAATAACTTCTGTACCTTGGTGTTTACCTCACTAATCACCATGTTTTGTCAGGGAAGGCTCGGATTTCCCTGCTTCTTTTCAGTGCCTCCCCCCTTGGCTAGTTTAAATGCTTGCCAATGAAGCATTTAAACCTCTCACCTAGGATCCTGGTTCCCCCCGGACAGATGCAGACCATCACACCAATATAGGTCAGCATCCCTCCAGGTGGCTCCCCAGTCCCCAATAAAGCCAAAACCCTGAGCTCCACACCAGTTTTTCAAGCACTCAGTGAATTCCCTGGTGAGAAGTGCCCTAGCATCTCCCTTGCCATAGACAGGCAGCACCTCCGAGAAGGTTACCGTATGCGCTACTTGTCTAAGGCTCCTTCCCAACTCTACAAACTCCTCTTGCACTGCTCTGATCCCATTCCTAGCCAGGTTATTTGTCCCTAGGTGGACAATGACATCCAGCTCCTTCCCTCATGCAGCTCCTCCCATGATCCTGAGGATTCGCTTCCTGTCCTTCCAAGCTGTGGCGCCAGGAAGGCACCTTACCTCCCTCTCCCCTTCCTCCCCATTTCTACCCTAATGATTGAGTCCCCCAACAGGAGTTGTTTCCTTCCCCTGTGGGGTCCCATGCCACCCTCCTGTGGTTCTCCTTTGTGAAGGTTCCCAGCATCCTCCTTGGTCACCACTGCAGGTGCCTCCATAGAGGAACCACTATCCACTAGAAGAGCGAATGAATTGTAGAGAGGTACAGCTGGAGGGATCCAACTCTGTTCCACCACCCTCTCCCTCCTTGAGCCCACCCTGGTCCAGCCTCTCCTCTTTCTTGGCAACCTCTGAGGTAGTGGCATTGGCCCTGGTGGTCCCTGGGTGGGGGAGGAGGTTTTACGAATCCTAGCCAGGTCAGCCTGGAGCAGGCAACTTCCTCTCTCAGACCAGAGAAGTGCCTGCAAATAGGGCAGCATCGCAGCCTCCAGAATGTCTCCCGGAACACTGCCGCCCCACAGCCATTGCACTGCACCACTCCTATCATGTCTTATTTTGTGTCCTCTCTACTGTTTCTCTGGATGCTTATTCTCTCCTCTCCTTACAACTCTCACCCTTCCTGTTCTGGGACAGCAACTTCCTATCTTCTTCAGTAGCCTCCTTCTTCCTTGCTCAATATCAGACCACCAGCAGCTGGGGGAGAGTGAGCTACTTTTTTCCTTTAGGGTTGACAAAACCAATGTTTCTCTATGATCCTTTCCTTCCTACTGCTAAACAGGAAGTTCCTGTTGACAGTCAAATCCAGTGGCTATAAAAGTAGAACTGGCTTTGGGTGGCTGGGTGGAGGGGTGGGATGGAGGGCAATTAGTGAGAAAAAAGGCTAGCAACAGGAAGTTGTAATTTGACTCACCTGCTTTTATAGTGTCTAAACCACACCCCCAGGTAAGCTGTCTTTCCTCCTACTGGTTTAGCAAAGTCAGCTGATACAGTACCTTTCCCTGCACAGAACACACACTGACTTTCGTTCTTTTTTTAACCCTAAATAAGACCCCTTCTACGTCTAATAAAGTTATCTGTCTACTTAATCTTAACAGACACTGACTCCTGCTGAGATATAAGTTTTAAATTAATAAGAAAATGTAGCTTCTTTTAGTTAGCTGTTTTCTGCTCTACAAGCAAGGCTAGCAACAGGAAGTTGTAAAAAGCTTAAAAAGAAAACACATTGGGGGAAGGTTTTCTTTATTTATGGGGGAAAAACTGCATTTGGGCACACTAGGATGGGCTCCCAATGTGTCACATGAATTGGGGGTGGGTACATGATGCCAACATGGGGATTGGGCACCCCAATGTCAGCAGGGGAGGAAGAGAAAACAAACATTTGGGCACACTGGGGTAGGTTCCCAGTGTGCCACATAAGCTGGAAGGCACATAATGCTGACATGGGGATTGGGCACCCTGATGTCAGTGTGAGGCAAATAAATAAATACATGTGGGCACAATTTGGTAGGCTCCCAGTGTGCCACATGAGTTGGGGGGGTTACATAATGCTGAAAGGGGATTGGGGACCCTGATGTCAGTGAGGAGATGAGGAGCGGGGAGGACAGCAGCAGCGTGATGGTTTTCTTTCCTGCTGGTGTTGGTGGCGGTAATGCTACTACGCATGTGTGGAACTTGCACATGAATAGTTGCAGTTAATGGCATTTTGCCATTCACAATATGGCGGTATCAGCAGAACTACACACGCGCACTAGTCATGCATGCATAGTTCTTGCCTCGGAATGTGGAAGTAACAGCCAAAATAGTGCAGCTGTTATTCTGTAGCGGCCGATCATGGTGGAATGTTTCAAGATCCTTTGGACTTTCAGAAGGATACTTCCAAAAGTCCAATGGAAGGTTCCATGACCGGCCATTTTTGTATGCTACAATTGATCCCAAAACAGCTGTAGGATCTGTCCACAGCCGTAAAAAGGAAAACATGAATAGTTTTTTTTCCAGTTATCAGTTATCTAATATTAAGGCATCATTGGAGTAAAAAATGGTTTTGAGTATGCAATAAGGCATGACTGTGTTGGTAGTTGTGCCACAAGTGCATGCCTAGAGGTATAGTAATGCTAAGAAGTGCAAAGCAATACACCTGGGAAACAAAAACCCAGTAAAAGAGTACCCATGGGGGTGGTACTGACAACAACAAAAATGGAAAGGGACCTGGGGTAGTCATGGGGTAGTCATATCAGATGTCCTAAATGTAGGCAGTCAATGTGAGAAGGCAGTAAGGAGGGTTGGGGGGATACTGGGAAACATAGGGAGAGGCATCAACTGTAGAAAATAAGAAGTTGTTATCCCTCTGTACAGATAGTTGGTGAGACCCCATTTGGAGTACTGCGTGCAGTTCTGGAGACCCCATCTCCTCAAGGACATAGACAGAATAGAGGTAGTCCACAGGTGGACAACTAAAATGGTGCAGGTTCTGCACCAGAAACCATACGAAGAGGGACTAAAGCAGCTTAATATGTATACTGTCATGGAAAGGAGGGAGAGGCGGAACATGATAGAAATTTTCAAGTACCTCACGGGAATCAACTAAGTCCAAGAGGGTAGCATCTTACAGAAAAAGAGATGTGCAAGAACAAGGGGGCACAGTCTGAAGAAGAGAGGAAGGATGGCTCAGAGGCAATGTGAGGAAGTATTTTTTCACAGAGACGGTGGTGAATGCATGGAATGGCCTTCCCGAGGAGGCCATGGGGTCACAAACAGTGGGGGAATTCAAGAATGCATGGGACAGACATAAGGCAATTATAGTAAGGGGTAGGAGGAAGTAGGCTGTTGGTTAACTAGGATCTGCAGCTTATCCAATAGGTAGGGAAATGGGCAGACTGGGTGGGCCAAGTGGTCCTTATCTGCTGTCAAAGTCTATGTTTCTATGTAGTAAGATAATTACAATTTGAAGATTTATTGAACTATCAGTTGTGGACCAAATAGGATATAAGCACAGGAACCAAAAGAAGATTAGTGAGGGCCGAAAAGGAGGTAAGATAAGTGACAATCAACAACCTGAGTTAGGGAACAGCAATATGCATGTAAGGTGTAACAACACGAGGGGCATGAATGGAAAGTGTACAAATAGGAAAGGAAACAAAAGGAGGGTAAAAAGAAAAACCTGAAAAGTCCTGTGCACAAATGCCCACAGTGTAGGAAATAAAATCCCTGATCTAGAGGCCTTGATGGCAGAGATGGACCTGGACATTGTTGTGGTTACCAAGACATGGTACACAGGGAATCATGACTGGGACATAGCCATACCAGGGTATAATCTATTCAGGAAAGACAGAGTGGGAAAGAAAGGAGGAGGAGTTGCTATCTATGTTAAGGTGGGAATTAAAGCTACTGAGCTACAAGGGAATGCAGGAGGTAGAGGAGGTACTGTGGGTCACCCTGGAGATGGGAAATGGTACCACCATTTGCACTGGAGAGATCTTCAGACCTCCAGCACAGGAGAAGACCTGGACAGGGTACTGGTGGAAGCCATCAACAAAATGACATCAAAAGGGGAAGTGCTGCTGATGGACTACTTCAATATGACAGATATTGATTGAAGCACCCATTCTGCAGCCACAGCAAGGAGTAGAGATATCCTAGAGGCCCTTCAGGAGGTATGCCTCAGACAGCTGGTGGTAGAGCCTACCCATGAGGGAGCAATATTGTACCTGGTGCTCACCAACAGGGATAGAGTTACAGATATATTGGTGGGTAGTCACCTGGGGTCCAGCAATCACCATATGGTGTAGTTCACTGTAAGAATACTGGAGGAGTCAAACCACATGAAAGCCAGGGTCCTGGATTTCAGACAGGCTGACTTTGTAAGGTTGGGAGAATGTCTCAAGAATGCCCTGGCAGGAAAGGAGGGAAGGTGGTTATAGAGGAACAGCAGGCTAATCTTAAAATAAGCAATAGCAGAAGTAACAAGTCTCTGCATTAGGCAAGTAAGTAAAACAAAGAGAAAGAAAAAAAACATTATGGTTCTCACAGGAAGTGGAAGGAAAGTTAAGAGAGAAGAGGTTGGCATTCAACAAGTACAAGGAAACACAAAGGAAGGAAGACAGGGAGCTGTATTTGGAATAGAAGAGGGAGGTGGGGAAGGCAATTAGGAGGACAAAGGCACAAACAGAGGAAAGTATAGCCCAGGAAATAAAAAAAAAGGGGATAAGACCTTTTTTAGATATGTTAGTGAAATAAACAAAAACTAGGGCGGGATAATGAGAATAAAAAGGGAAGGAGGTGAGTGTGCAGAGGGGGACACAGAAAAGGCAGAAATCCTGAACAAATATTTGCATTCAGTATTCACAGGGGAAAGAGAGGGGGAGGGACCACAGGTAGGAGAAAAAAGCGCCAAGAGAAGGGAGGTGGACGCCAGTCTATTTACAGAAGAAAGAGTCCTAGAGGAATTCACAAAGCTGAGAGATTATGAGGCAAAAGGTGCGGATACAAAACATGCCAGAATAGTGAAATAACATAGAAAGGAGCTGGCAGCACCACTGACAATCCTCTTCAATAAATTGATAGAAACAGGGGTAGTTCAGGAGCACTGAAGGAGGGTGAATATAGTCCCTCTCCATAAAAATTGGAGCAGAGAGGAGGCTGCCAACTACTGGCCAGTCAGCCTGACCTCGATGGTGGGGAAATTGATGGAATCTTTGGTAAAAGAGAGGATTGTAACATATCTTGAAAGCAGAGGAAAACTGGATCCAAGGCAGTGCGGATTCACTGTGGGAAGGTCTTGTCAAACAAATCTGTTAGATTTCTTTGATTGAATGACCAGGGAAGTAGGTCAGGGCTGGGCGGTGGATGTGTTCTACCAATATTTCAGGAAGGCCTTCAACACTGTCCCACATATGAGGCATCTAAACAAATTGGGCAGCCTAGGAGTTGGTCCCAGGGTGTTAACTGGGTCAGAAACTGGTTGAGCAATAGGTCATAGAGTGTGGTGGTGAACAGAGTTCAATCCGAAGAGGGAAGGAAAAGCAGTGGGGTGCCACAGGGATCGGTGCTAGGGCCAGTCATCTTTAATGTGCTTCTAAGTGACATTACAGGAAGGCTGGAGAGGAAGGTGTGCCTCTTTGCAGATGACACTAAAATTTGCAACAGAGTTGACACTCGGCGGGGGGAGAATGAGAAGGGTTCTAAGCAAGCTTAAGGAGTGGTTGAGAGTGTGGCAGTTAAGATTCAGTGCAAAGAAGTGCAAAATCATGCACGGGGGCACAGATATCCAGGGGAGGAGTATATGATGGGAAAGTGAGTTCTGACAGCCACTAAACATGAAAGGGACCTGGAAGATGATCATATCTGACAACCTAAGGGTGACCATGTGATGTAAGAGGACTGTAGGGAGAGCCATTGGAATACTAGGGTGCATAGGGAGACGTATTACGAGCAGGAAAAAGGAGGTGCTGATACCACTATACAGATCACTGGTGAGACCTCATCTGGAATATTGTGTCCAGTTCTAGAGGCTGCATCTCAAAAAGGACATAGGCAGAGTAGAGGTAGTTCAGAGAAGGGCAATGAAAATGGTGCAAGGGTTGCACCAGAAGTCATATGAGGAGAGACTAAGGAACCTCAGCATGTACTCCCTGGAGGCAAGAAGAGAGAGTGAGGATATGATAAAGACCTTCAAATACCTCAAGGGTATAAATAAGGTGAAAGATTGTAACATTCTTCAGAAAAGCTATTCAAGAACAAGGTGTCATGATACAAAGCTAGAGGCGGTTAGGCTCAGTGGGAATGTAAAGAAGTATTTCTTCATAGAAAAGGTAGTAGATGGTTGGAACAGCCTCACTCTGGAGGTGTTGGTGGAATAAAATGGTAGGGAAACTCAAAAGCACAAGGGACAGACAAAAGGGAATCCTAGCAGTAGAGAGGAGAGGGTAAGCCGCAGATGAATCAGGGGATTCGGTATATGCATGGGTAGGAAAAATGAACAGACTGGGTGGCCAGGAGATCCTTATCTGCTGACAAATTCTATGTTTCTATAAAATAGCCCCATCCTAAAGTAAGGGGAATAACCAAATACACACATACACGCACACACACACACACACACACACACACGCATACACACATACACGCACACACACACACATGTGCACATGTGCGTGCGTGCTCACACACACAGCTGTGTGAATGCACTACACTTTGTTTGCCTTACCGCTGTGTGATTGTGGTGGATGAGAGTGTAGCTGGAACCAACTGCAGTGCTTGGTCAAGCAGTTTGAAAAGTTTTCCCTGGTACAGATTTATTCTAATTATATTAATGTTATTAACGTATTAGGAGTTGCAAAACAGCTTTACGGTGTAAGCCTTATGTGCCATTGGTCTTGGAGAAAGAACTGGAAGGGGACAGGATCAGTTGTGTTCCAGGACAGCAGCTGCTGCTGTTGTTTTCACAGGGTTCTTGTGGATTTTACTTGGTAGGTTAGTTCTTTTCTTTCTGACTTCTAAGGGGCTAGCAGGGTATTGTTTTGGGGGCTGCTGGATGTTTGTAAACCGATTTGGTGGCTGTAAGTGGGGCTCATTTTGTGGATGTTTCACTGTGTAACAGGCTGCGCTGGTAGAGGCCTATTTCTTCTGATTTAAAACCTATTTGGTGGGATTTGCTTGGGCCTGGTTCTTTGGCTGCTGGGCTTGGAGGGGAGACACAGGGCTGATACACTCTCTCTTGAGTCAGGTGTCTGCCCAGGACCCACCCTCCCCAGAAGTCTGCGAATTTATAGGGGAACATCTGCCCTGCAATTGGAGGAAAAGGCTGCAGGTGCAGCTCATGTAGTTCTAGCCACTGGGGGTTGGATTTAAAGGCTGGGAGAGAGGAGCTTAGGGAGTTGTTCATTTCCCTTATAAGTTTAATGTGTTGTACTGCACCTAGTAACAGGGTTACTGGTGTACAGTGGACTGTCTCTAAGATTACTGGGTGACCTAATTAGGCAGTAGGGGTATCTTGGACTGAGGGGGAACCTGGTGGCTCACCCAAGGAAACCTATTTGGAAGGGATGGAACCACGTCATTAGGGCCGGCATCTTTGGGAGGGTGGTGGGTGCACAGGATGTGAGCAGCCATGATACTGGACTGGGCATGGAGTTAGGTGGTTGCCCAGTGTGCTACCAGCTAGCACAGCTTAGGGAGGAGGTTTCAGGGATTAGAAGAAAGCTGGGGGAAGGGGGGTAGTATGGTTGGGGAAGGGGGCTGGGAATCTCCCACAGGGTTGCACCAAGCACTGGGGGTGGGGGCATAGGGAAAGGAGTGCAGGAGAATGCTCAGGGGTCACATAGGGACCCTGGCAGAGGGGGTCCAAAAGGACACTACCAAGGAAGCAGGCAGGTAACTGGGGACCCTCACAAAGGGGGGACGGAGGGACAACATTCTCAGGGAAGTAGGCAGATGGCCAGGGCTGGACAGAAGGAAAGCAAGGCGGGGAGGTGGATCAGACCTTACACTCAGTAACCGTTTCAATTCTCTTCTTCTGCTCAAGGATGAGGGGTGTGATGTAGCCATGACAGGGGTGGTTAGAGACGGAAAGGGAGTGGGAGTGGGAGGCAGGAGGCAGGGGCCAGATAGCAGGAAGAACAGGGGGGGACCTGGAATGCAGGAGAATGGGAGGAGCAGTGAATCAGAGCAGGAGGGGCAGGGGGAAGAGGGAGGAAAGCACGAGGAGAAGGACCAGTTGGGAGGAAAGGTAAAGGAGAAGGACCAGAAGTACAAGGAGGATTCAGTAAAGGGAGCTGAGGGTTTAGGCCAGGGGAGCATGACGAGCAAGGAGGAACTAAATGGAGACAGGAAGGAATGGAAGACGAGCCAGGCTAGTTTAGCAGATGGGGAGAAGGACCAGTTGAGAGCAGTGAGGGAGATTGTGCAAGGTACAGAAGGATACTCAGGAGGAGGAGAGGCATAGGATTGGAGGGAAGGGGTGGCCATGGTAAATAAGGAGGGGGTGGCATGTGGCACCCAGATAGGGGGAGGAACAAGGAGCCGGCTGGGTGGAGGAGCTGGTAGAAAGGATGAGGGACATGGAAGGGGGGGGAATGGAGGAAAAGGAGTGGTCAGAGTGCTCCTGCTGAGGGATTCTATGATCAGGGGTATCAAATGGGATAGGGAAGGAGAAGCCTGGCCAGTTAGAACAAGATGCTTCCCTGGACTAATGGTGCACAGTGCTAAGCACGAGGTATATCAGCTGGCAAAGGATTGTGGGGGTTCCCCAGACATACTGGTCCACCTGGGTACAAATGACATTGAGGGAAATAGCGAGCTAGAGATACAGGCAAGATTCAGGGAGCTCACCAGGGTCTGTCATGACATAGGATGCACAGTTTCCTTCTCAGAAATCCTGCCAGTGCCAAGGGCTAGTGGGGAACACAAAAGGAAAATTAGGGAGATAAACCAGTGGCTCAGGGAGTGGTGTGAGGCCAGAGGGTATGGGTTGATGGGGGATTGGGGGAGACCTGGGAGGATGATAAGGCTGTATGCTAGAGATGAGACTACATCTCAATTTGGAGGAGGGAATCATAAGTTGAAAATAGGGGTTCATTGGTGAAAAGTGGGGTTTAAACTTGTGAAGGGGGTGGGATGGGAGAAAAGGCTGTCAAGGGGGTGCCGATAAAGGAGGGACTCTGTCTCCACCCCCCTGGAGACCAGGAGGATTGCAGGAAAAGGCCAACTGGCAAAGCGCAGACCAGGGGAAAACAGAATCCCCATGGGAACACGAGCAGGGGAAATGGAACTATAGGGAAAGGGTGGAAGGTAGTCCTGCTAAATGCCAGGAGCTTGGGCAATAAAATGCCTGAGCTCCAGGCGATGCTAACTGAGGGAGCAGTGGATGTGGCAGTGGTCACTGAGACTTGGGCCACTGCAAGACATGACTGGGACCTGAACCTGGAGGGTTACACTATGCTCAGGAAGGACAGGGGGGAGGGAAGGGAAGAGAGGTAGCAATGATAGTCAAAACTACATTGGCATAGGGGAGTAGAGGCGGAGGGAACCGTGAGGCGATTTGGGTCACCTGATAACAAGGGGGGCAAGAGAGTAAAATAGGAGTGGTGTATAGACCCCCTGCCTGGCGGAGGAGCTGGAGGACAGTCTGGTGGCAGATGTTGGGAGACACTGCAGACTGGGCAGAGAGGCAGTGGTGGTGGTATTGGGGACTTAAACATGCCAGGAACAGACTGGGAGACTATGACATCCTCTGTGACCAGGGAACAGAGGTTGTTGGATGTCTTTCAAGACGTGTTCCTAACTCAGCAGGTGAGGGAACCGACCAGGGAAGCACGTGTACTGGATGTGGTCCTGGCAGACAGTGACCAGATTGGGGGCCTGGAGGTAAGGGACCCATTGGCGAGGAGTGACCATGCCACGGTCTGGTTCTGCCTGGACCTAGGAGGGGTAGAAGGCTGCACAAAGACGGAAGTAACCGACTTCAGGGGGGCGGATTTTAAGGAAATGGGAAGGATCCTTAAGGAGCATTTGGATGGGATTGGGTCAGACATGGACGCTGATAGTAGGTGGGAAATCATCAGGAGAGGGGTGCAGGATGCTACCAGCACCTGTGCAAGAGTAAGACGAAAATGCGGTAGGGCCCAAAAACCCTGTTGGTGGACTAGGGAGGTCCAGGAGGTGGTGCGGGGAAGAAAGCAGCCTATAAGCAATTCAAGTGCTCAAGGGATGAAAGGGATCGAGGAGTACCAGCTGATGTGCTAGAAGGGCCACTAGAGTGGTGAGGGCGGCTAAGGCAAGGAAGGAGCGAGAACCTGGCCAGGAAATTAGGAGGGAACAAGGGTTCCTTAGATACATTGGGAAAAACGAGGGTGAAGGGCAGATTAGCAGAATTAAATCAGGGAGAGATGGGCACAAGACTCGGGGAGCAGGCTGAGGTACTAAATGAGTACTTCACCTCAGTTTTCACCAGGGAAAATGGGGTGCTGCATCATACATGGGAGGAGACAGAGAGATACTGAGGAGGGGGACCCTCACCGATCGGGCAGGTCTGGGGGAGGAGGAGGCATCACTGGCAGGTGGGGGAGGGCTAAGCAGGAGAAGAGGTTCTGGAAGTGGAAATCACAGCAGAGAGAGTGAGGGAAGCCCTCAGCTCCCTTAAGACGGAGAAAGCACCGGGGCCGGATAAATTACATCCCAGAGTGCTGAAGGAACTTGCAGATGTCCTGGAAAAAGCCCTGGCAGAGCTTTTCACCATCTCTCTGAGGACAGGGTGGGTGCCCCAAGACTGGAAGGTGGCGCATATAGTGCCTATCCACAAGGGGGGATCAAGGGAGGTGGCAGGGAACTACAGGCCTGTCAGCCTGACATCGGTGGTGGGCAAGGTGATGGAGGGCATTGTCAAGGAGAGGCTAGGGGGGGACCTGGATAAGTCAGGGTGCCTGGACAATAGACAGCATGGATTCATCCCGGGGAAATCGTGTCAGACAAACCTGGTGGAGTTCTATGACTGGGTGACAAGTGCCTTGGACCTGGGTAGACCAGTGGATGTCCTCTTTCTAGACTTCAGCAAGGCATTTGACTCTGTTCCTCACGTGGGCCTGTTGGATAAGCTGGGAGAAATGGGGGTGGGGAACCAGATGATCAGCTGGATAGACAATTGGCTCCAGGACCGGACCCAGAGGGTCATAGTTGGTGGGACAGTCTCGTCCCCAAGAAGGGTCATTAGTGGGGTCCCACAAGGATCAGTCCTTGGGCTCCTTCTGTTCAACTCCTACGTATCTGACATAAGGACAGGAATCAGGAGTGAGATGAGTCTCTTTGCAGATGACTCGAAACTGGGGGTGGTGGTGGATGGGGAGGAGGGGAGAGTGGCCCTACAGGGGGACCTGGAGGCTCTGGAAAGATGGTCTAGAAAGTGGAAGCTGAGGTTCAATGCAGGGAAATGCAAGGTACTCCACCTGGGGGCCAGAAACCCAGGCCAAGTGTACACCCTGGGGAAATGCTACAAGTCTTGATGGCTGAGAGGGACCTGGGGGTGGTGGTGGATGTCAAGATGAACAACTCTGAGACTTGTAGGAGGGCAGCAGCCAAGGCCAACAGGATGCTGGGATGCATTGCTAGGGGATCACCTCAGAAGGAGGAAGTGATACTCCCTCTGTATAACTTTCTTGGTGAGGCCGCACCTTCAGTACTGTGTGCAGTTTTGGAGGCCACACTTAAGGAAGGACTTAACCTCCTGGAGAGGGTCCAGAGGAGGGCAACCAAAATGATTTGGGGCTTGGGGACAGGACCTATGAGGAGAGGCTCAAGAGCTAATATATGTACACATTGGAAGAGAGAAGGGACCAGGGGGACATGATAGAGGTCTTCAGGTACATGAAGAGGGTAAATAGGGGAGGAACAGTCAGGGTGCTTCGAAGGAAGGAGGAGGGGGCCACTAGAGGGCATGGGTGGAAGCTGGAGGGGGGAAGATTCAGGGGAGAAAGGAGGAGGTGCTACTTCACTGAGAGGGTGGTGGAGCCATGGAATGCACTGCCTAGGGGGGCTGGTGGAGGCAGAGACAGTGGAGGGGTTCAAGAGGGGGTGGGACAGGTACGGGGAAGGGTTCTGGAAGCAAAATCCAATGCAACAAGAATATCCGGAACTGGGAAGGGAGAAGCCAGAGAAGGCGAGGGGGACAGCAAGGTCAGCACCCAGGGTGGGGGCTGACCAAACGAGCAGACATGAAAGACCGTTAGGCCTATTCTGCTGGCATTTTAGTATGTTAGTATGTCTTGGAATGGAGTTCGATCCCCCCCATCTCAGGCCCCTCCCCATGTGGTCCTGGGTTCTACTCCATACTTTGTGCACCCCATGAGGCCATGCTGTGCATGGTCTCACACCATGGCCTACTGCCTATCAGCCCCCTCCCCCACTTCTGCTTGGGAGTTCTCCTTGGGCAACATGAAGCACCACCACACTTAATATTGCAGTTCAGGAAATACCTTGAGGGTGATAAATGCCCTTTCATTTTGCTCCTCCAAATATTTGCTAGATAATAGCAGTCCTACTCCCCATAGATTTAATTCACATAGCGAAATTAACTGGAAGGTGTGTACATTTTATTGCTGCTGTAAAAATCCCATGTTAACAGAATATGTAAAATTGAACTAAATAGCCTTCTGATTTTAAAAGAGCTATCCGCCATCTGGTATCACTGGTCACATCAAATGCCCAGTTGAACAAACGACCATGCGCACCAAGATGACTTCCACAGTGGTGCCCTGTAGGGCTGCTCACATTGCCTCTGGCCTTCCAATGGCTAGAATGTCCTCTCCGAGAAAAGACAAACCAAATGCCTCAACGCCCGAGCACTAAGCAGGCCACCCCATGTTAAATGTCCCGCCCCATCTGCTTCCTTTCAGTGAGGATGATCCACCTTTTTTTTTTAATTTACATGTTCAAACCACCCTGATACTCCCAAAGCTCTGCCGTCTGCATCATTTCTTCCTCTGCCCAGCCGCGACCTCTAGTTTTATGGACCCTCTTGCCGTGGGCCTCCTGAGCTCAACTTCTCTCCCTGTGTGGGTGCCATTTTAGCAGCCTCTGAGTGCTTCCTTTCCCTCAATGATATTAACCCATGCCCTTTTTTTTTTAAACGACCATCTGACATAACACCTCAAAAACAGAGCGCACACACCCGTCATCCACTCTCCCTGTGTTGCCCCACCGAGTTGAACAGACAAAAACCCTTGGATTTCAAATCAAGTGAGGGCCAACCAAACAGCATCCCATTTTGCATGACAGCTCCTGGCTACCACATGGCCCACCTTGGCATGGTGCCCCAATGCAAAACACCTTCCCCACTGGGCAAACAAACCCAAAAAACACTTCTCTCTGACAAAGCTGCAACCCTCACCGCCTTCCAGTCCTGCCCTTGGAATGGTCCTCATCTATACCCAAAGCAGTCTCACTGTCCAACAAGCAAATATGACACCTCTCGTATTCTGCCCGAAACAACATTGCAGCTCACTAAAAAGGCCACACTGTGCTGCTATGCCATGGCCTGCAGCTCTTGCCAGCATCCAGTACAAGTATTCTAGATGTCCGTGCCTCCATTGTTCCTTATCAGGCTCCACGTACTTGCAGGCCTTCTCAATCGTCTACCCCACAGGAGGGCTTTTTTTTTATTTTGCAAGAAATAGCAGATATTCTGACCTAACAAGCCAACTAAATTAAATTAGAGGATTTTTTTTTTATATTTAGCAAATCAAGGTAAACTTAAGGAATTTTTAGTGGCCAATCTGATGTGCTGCTCTCAGAAATAAAGCTATTCTGAAAGTAGTAGAAAATCAGGCAGATCCCTTCTTTGCAGCCGATTAAATACCTCCCCTTTTCCCCCTTACCCTCATATCTCTCAACCTTCCCAACTTTTCCTTGAAATCATGTATTTAGGCCATTCCACTTGCCATCCCGAACTGGCTTGCCAAAGTCCCATTTTCTCTGAGCCACATGGTCCTTGCCATGATTGAGTGCTTCTTCCCTGATTTCCCCTATTGTTCCTACACAGAATGAGCATGTTTGCATCACAGGTGGTGATGTGTGAGCCCTTCCATCCAGTCACAGGGCTCTGCTCATTCTGTGGCTGAAATCGCACCTTGCTCCCTGCAGACCTTAACTTTGCGGTCCCCCCTCAGGTCTGCTGCTGGCTCATAAAAGCAGGCTCTCTGGTGCTCTTGGAACTCGCATACAGCTGAGGAAGAGTTCCAAAACATCGGATTGTGTAGACATTGCTGATCATCCAGAAAGAGCCAGCAGCAGCTGCCGGGAGACAACAGCGCGCTGCCACCCACTGCAACCAGTGATCTAGCCAGATTCCGGGCCCCCAATAGACCTGCCGCCTTCTGCAGTTCACCGGATAGCTGCTGCTGCTGCTAGCAAAAACTGTAATTCTCTAGCAATAAAGAACAAAAAGGGCAGCTCAGCAGCATGCCAGTAGCAGTATGGAGTTGGATCAGACTTGGAGCCACAGCACAGTGACAGTGCTGGCCCATTGTCAGTGGAAGCGAGGACTGAGGAGTTTGGAACAGCCAGTCTATGGTGACCGTGAACTTCTTGATGAAAATACAGTCAGATCATCTTTTCTTGCTTTTGGAGGTATGTTGTAGTTCAATTTTTGTTTATGTTGTTGTTGAGGTATGGTTGTTGCGTTAGGCAGCTAATAGCCACTGAGAGGGACGCCAGCATGTGGGATCAGACTCTTGAGTGCAGCGGGCTTTGTATTGCAGAGTTTGGTAGCCCTCCAACATGGAACGCAGCTTAACTTAACAGTAATAATTAATTTCTAATAAAGAAGAGCTCAGCTTGCTGCAGTACCTTTAGTTCAGCATGCAGACAGTCACAGATGAGACAGCAGCTTAGAAGAAGAGAGGGTGTCTAGCAGCTAGATTCGTGCGCATGGGGTACTGGTGGTGATGTGAACTAAATTCTGTACATAAGATTAAAAACAAAGACAAGTAAATGATCCCCAGCCCCCCCCCCATGCAAGCTGCTTGTTGATCTGTGACTGTCTGCAGAACTAAATGTTCTTCTGCCTGCTGAGCTTTTCTTTATTAGAAAATAATTATTACTGTTAAGTTAAGCTGGGTTCCATGTTGGAGGGTTACCAAACTCCACAATTTTTAAGCCTTCTCAGAGTCAGACCCCCCCATGCTGACACACGATGCTGGTCTCCCTGTGGATTTGGTTTTTCTAGATCTTGCGAAGGCGTTCGATGGAGTTTCACATGACATAGTGATACAGCATATGAATAAGATCAAGTTTCCTCTATACCTAATAAATTGGATCAGATCATGCTTACTTAATCGTAGACAATGTACTTCAGTTAAAGGACATACATCTCCTTGGGCAGAGGTCACTAGTGGAGTACCTCAGGGCTCGGTTTTTGGCCCTGTTTTATTCAACATCTTAATTTCTTCAATGCATTCATCCAATAACACCTGGATGTCAAAGTATGCAGATGACTGCAAAATTGGCTTTATTGTAAACTCTTCGGAGGTCGCTGCAGATCTCTAGAGGGTGATAACTTCACTTGAGCTCTGGGCATATAAAAATAAAATGAAATTTAATGCATAAAAATGTAAAGTAATGCACTTGGGTTATAATAACAAAAGAAATAATTACTTTTTAAATCAAACTTTACTGCAAGAGACAGATAATGAAAAAGACTTGGGAGTAATTATAGATAAATTAAATTTTGAAAATAATACAATTACTAAGGTCAAGAAATGTCAACAAATAATGGCATGTATACTCAAACATATAAAACGTAGACAACCTGGTGTCATTCTACCTTTATGTAAGACATTGGTCAGAACACATTTGGACTATTGTGCACCTTTCTGTGCTCCACAAACAAATAGAGGGACAAAATTAATAGAGGGAATACAAAGGAAAATAACAAAAAGAATTGCAGGCATGACAAACAAGAATTATGTTAAAAGGTTACATGAACTAAACCTATACTCTATGAATTACTGCCATATATGCGGAGACCTTTGCTTAACATACAAAGCCATAAAAGATCCTGTAATTACTGAATCCTTAGGTCTAGAGACAAATTTTACTATAACTCAGACTAGATCTCATAACCTTAGACTAAATGGTACTAATTGCAGAACCAAAAAGAGAAGTAACTGGTATACCCAGCATGTAATTAACAAATGGAACACCCTTCCAGGTGAAATCATTCAGAGTAATAATATGGAAACCTTCAAACTTAGGTTAAACCAGTATATGGGAAATTCAAAATTTGAATATTTATAGAAATAACCCCACCTTTGGGTGGCGAGCTCATATAAAGGCACTGCCTCCTGAGCTTGTAAAAATACTATGATACTGTGATATATGATCCCTCTCAGTGGCTATTGGCTTACTTAAACTGCAGTGGTCAGAAACCTAAGATCCCAGTTTCAAGCCTCTGGACTGGTGTAGCAGAGCTCCTCAAATGAGAATTAGTATTAAAATCTTTATTACACACTCTGGTGCACTGCTGACTGAGCAATTCTGCTTTTTTTTAGTACTGAAGTTCAGAATTTAAACTTTAAATTAAGCTGTCAGGCTTAAGATGCTAGGGATTTTGAAGTGATGCTTTTTTTATTAGACTGACCAACAGACCTCCTATTATTTTGTGGCACTTCTTCTGCCACCTTTAGAACAAGTTCTTATTCTAATCCTTTTCAGCCTGCTCCCTGTGAGTAACTTTCAAGCCTCTGGACTGGTACAGCAGAGCTCCTTCCTCTAATGAGAATCAATTTTAAAATTTGTATTACACACTCTGGTGCTGATTGAGCTCTTTTGCTTTTTAATTAGTTTTGAAGTTCAGCTGTGTTAAAAGTTGTTTCGGGGGAGGTCTAGCAAAAAAAAAAAAAACTCCACAAGTTGTTTTTACTTTCTTTATTGATAAAAATACATGGCACAACATCACAAACATTGTAGACATATATGCAAGTACTAGAGATATCCAGTAATGGTAGTCACTGCTTATTATAGTATAGTCCAACTTTAAGTTCCCTGATGCCCTGGCAACCAATCACCCACTTTTCTTACTATTCTTTGCACTTACTGCATCCCTCACTTCTCACTGTGCTTTCCTTCTAACTCATGTGACGCAGCACTTTACGTGGTGTGAAAAATTGTGTCCCTGATTCTGAGCATTTGTCCCTGATTTTAAAGGGCATTGTCCCTGATTTGTGGCTTTGGAGGTTGAGAGGTATGCTTACCATATCCTCTTTTACCCTCTGCCTCTGTAGCCCCCCCATTCTTATGATGTTACATTTGACTCATAGCCTTCCTGAGCTCCTCCCACTGTCCATCAAATTAGTAATCAGTCCAGGCCAACCCCTCCTCCCACCCGCTCTCCCCCTTCATTCCCCCTCCCCCTCCCTGTTGGCCTCCCTTCCCTTAAGATTATTCCTCCTTCTGGATGGGGCAGTGGGACAATCTGGTCTGCCTTTTAACAGGCAAACCTCTTTTCGTAATAGCATTAGAACTCCTGTGTTGTGCATGTCTAGTGTATCTGGAGTGTTCCAGACTACAGAGCTGTCAGACACATTTTTAAAAAAAAAGAAATAAAATAAAGAAGATGGGAAGGAGGCTTCTTGTAGATAGTGCAAAACAGAACCAAATAAGTGAGGACACTGGGAAAACTCTCTCACCCATTGTACTGTATTTTGAGTTAAGTCATGTAGTCGATTTATATTGTATAACATTGGTTTAAAATTAATACGATACAAAACTTATCAATTATATATAAACAAAAGTTATATTCTATTTGTGTAACTTGATAATTGTGTAAGACACATTGAGACAAAGGCCCGTTTTCCAGAGTGGCCCAGTGCTGTAGGCAAAAATATGATAGAACATTCAGTATACAGGGACAATAAAATATGAAAGATAATTATGTACAAAGATTTAACTGATTTTCTTTGAGTTAGGCTGCATGCTTAGGACAGGACAGGGTAAGTGTGATGTTATCAGCATTCTGATTGTTGCTTTTGACTGGTTCTGAAACGAGCTTGGGCTGCCTATTGGATGGTTATGACATACGGTATGCATCCTTATTAACAAAAAAAAAAAACAGTGCATGTGTCGTCAGCTAACCTAGCTTATTTGTACACTTTTCATGTAATATCATTAGCCAATCTTTAAAATAAATATGATAAATTCAGTCAGGCCATGTCACAGCCCATATGTATATATAAATGTAAATAAGAAGAGCTGTGCAAAAAGAAACCCTTCCAGCAGCAGCAGAATTTGTGAAAAAGTCAGACTTTCACTTCTGCAAAAGTTTGTAAATCAAATTAAAAACTTTTGGGGAAAATGCCGGCTCCATGGCACTGAGCAAAGTGGTTTGCTCAGCATGCTGATGACCCGGTTCACACTCCGAACCCAGGTAAGAGGAGCAGAGATCAACAGAGAGGGGATCCAGAGCGACCATTGGACACCTCCCTCCCTTGGTGATGGGCAGGGCCTCAGCACCTACTGGTGAATGGAGATGAGCTTGGGGGATGCGTAGCCTCAACATGCCCCCTGCACGTCCTGCCGCAGGTTACTGTTCCCACAAGGCCTAATCAGGGTGGAGTGGGTGGGCCAAGGAAAAAGTGGAAAATGCCCCCTGGCTGACTGGATGATGGCCGCCGGTCCCCTGCATGCCACAAAGCCGGGATAGCCTGTGCTGACCATCACACCGCTGATCCCAGAGCTAATAAAGATATGCCTATGGGCACTTCTTCCCCAGAGGGGGGGACCCACCTGACAAAGGATTACATTGGGTCACCTGGGGGGGATTGATAGTCAGTTGTGTGGGGCAGCAGGATGGTGAACAGTGGAGGAGGGTGGCCGTGGGACCCAGGTGGCCCAATTGAGTGGCTGGTCAGGGGATAAGGGAGGAGCAAAGTAAAAAAAAAAACTTTTGTGGAAACTCCAACTTAGAACAGTGGAATAAATGTATTAACGGTGGAGATTAAAATATTCAGCTGTGGAAAAATTCTGCAGAACTAATCACTGTCAGAGGTCAGTTCTGCAGAATTTCTTTCTGCAGTTTAAGACAATTACTCTGGAATTTATACATTCTTTTCACAGTTCAATGAGTCACTGAACTGCAGAATTAAACTATGAATCGTGTTCTCTTGTATTGCTGTCAACAAATTAATTTGTTTCCCTGGTGTGTAGTAGTATACTCACCCTCTGATTGCTCACCCCACATATAACTCTTATTTCCCTGGTGCTTATTGGTACCCCCCCAACACTCTGATCGCTCACCCTGACCATAGATCTTGTTTCCCCTGGTGTCTATTCACACCCACCACCCTCCGATCGCTCACCGTGGACATAGATCTTGTCTTTTGGTGTCTATTGGCACCCTCCATTCACAAACCCCAGCCATAATAAATATTTCCCTGGTGTCTACCCCACGCCACCCACAATGGGTTGGGAACGCCAACCTGCCACCCCCCTCTTCAGTACATAGTCAATCATTTTGGGTCAAAAAATGGGGATTGGGGAGCTCATATGACAACTGGCACAGCCCTCCTCTCACTGCCTTGGCTGGCCACTGTATGTAATGACAGGGAGCATGCAACTCTTTTGCTTGCTTTTTTGTTTGTGTATGTGTCCAGTCTGAGCATTCTTTGCTTGCTTCCTTGTCTGTTGCTGATACCTTTGCAGCACTTGAACTCCAGATGTAACTCTGCCCACAAATTTGGGATTTACCTAATGTTTTTCCGGTCCCTAATGCCCACTGTCAGGCTAGTGCCCATCTTAGTGTGATTCTGAGTCTTTGCGTGAGAGTGCCATATTAAGCCTCCGCACCTGTCCCTTTAAGAGAATAGCTAATCTGTGTTCAGAAATTGGTCTGTGCTGGGTCTGAGTGATTTAGGGCTTGCGACTAGCCAGACAGTGTGTAGTTTTGCTCCATTCTGCAGTTGCTACTTGCGCAGAGGGAGCTCATGTAGTATCTGTGATTATTTACTGTTTCTGCTTTATTATATTAGAGAAAGAGAAGTTTGTCTAACCTGCCTTAATTGCAGCACAACTATTTGGATGGAAGCCACCATGTTAGGTCCGGGACATCCAGTAATTGGACCAATAGAACCACTGAGGACCTAAAATGGATTCTGTCCCCGGGGGTCTTGTCGGAAGGAAATTCTGTAGTCTTGTAGTTTTATTCAGTTGGCGCCCAAATGGACCTGGAGGGGGGCCCTTACTGTGACTGACAGCTCCTTTAGCCAACTAACCCTTTGGATTGACCAGGGAAATGCCCGGTGTGCCAAGAGATAGTGGAATAGTTAGAGGTGGAGGTTGAAGTGTGAACAGCTCGAGCTTTCGAGCAGCTGCTCCCAGTAGGAGCATAGGGTAATCGTCGGGAAGAGGCCTAACTACCCTCCTTCCACCTTCTCCTGCATTGAACTGCCTGATTGCAGAAGTTGGGCCTGTCCGATTCAAGCCTGGAACTGTGGCAGAAGAGAAGAAGAAGTCTGTTAATGCAACTTACGATTTAGACTGAAGACTTTCTCCTGAAGCGATCGGACCAGCTTGTGTGTCAAATATACTCGGATCGAAAGGTTTGCACAGTAAAGCTATTGATTTGCAACCAGACTGAATCCAAACTGTTTTCAGTAGTCATTGATTTAAATGTGGTGAATGTGTTTTGTGGGCCGAGATTTCGTTTCCCAGGAAAGAACCTGTTATGCCAGCTGGAGGCTTCTCCAGCAGAAGATCTCAAACTTTGCCAGACTGCCACACCTGCCTGAGCCCTGCCAACTCGGCCTAGTCCACCACTTTTTCACCAGAGACTGTCACGGTGAGAGACTGGCTTGGGGATCCAGCCACTGTGCACGAACATCACACAGGTTGCGGCCACCTGGATGAAAGGCCGTGAGGAGGAGGTGTGTCATGTTGGCCCTGTTTCCCCCAAGCTTTCTTGTCATCACCACAAGGTCACAATATCACCTGCCCTACTGCAGATTCCTGGTAGTGTGAGTACAAATCAGGGTAGCTCCCTACAACGAAAGCTTAAATCATTGTGGTACCATCTAATTGTCTTCATTTATTGGGTTTTCAAAGGACTGAGTCAAATGGCTTGGATTACAAATAATGTGGGTGTTTTGCATGTTAACTGCTTTTCCTTCCATCAAGGGCCCCAACATGAGTTGCAACACTGGCCACCCCGGGCAATGTCTCTGGTTAGCCAGACTTACCATCCTGGGTACCCAGTGTTGTGTGACTGTTAGGCGGGGACTAAGAGTGCATGTAATCACTGAACTAATTCAGATATCTAATCATTTGCCTAGATTCATGCCCTCTCTATCTTCACTGCCCTCAAATAAACCTGATTGTCTTGTTTTACGCTTAACCTGGCTAGTGTGTATATTATTAGTTGGGTTACAGTATTAAGATTGTACTGCTGTATTGCTAGCCTTATTTTACAGGGGGTCTCCAGGGAAGTTGCTGCAAGCCCAGCTCTGGTGGTAAATGTGAAGGGTGTGAGTATATTATTACTGTTTCCTATTGATTGTGAATTTACTACTGTGGTAGATACTGGGACACTAGAAGGGTTGGTGGGTGGTTATAGCTTCACAGAGGGCTATACTCGAGCAGACAATCAACCCCAATACCATTTCACTGGGTGGAGTCATCTTGTTATCGAACTCAGGCCCCTCAAACTGTGTATAGCCATATAGGCATGAGTAGTAGTCCTTAGAATAGTGCCACCTAGGGGTTACACATGTGTCTAAAAGATCTATACAGCTGGTGCCATCTTAAGTGGATTGTTACAAAAGTCAGTTTACACTGATCTGGAATCTCATTACTTCATTAATGCAAGGACTCTGTTTGAAAGACCTTGCCATTGAGCCATTTATCATTTCATCCACTCTGCATTGTTTCTCATACAAAATGCAAATTGTGCGGCTTTACACCAATATCCCCCTAACCTGGAATATTTTTGGTGCTTGTTCTGCCCTGGTTGTAGTCCATTATGCTATGGCGTTAGGTTCTGAGTTCACTGTTGCCTGTTCTTGTATATTGATGTCTTACTTGTTTCAAGAATAGGCTGGGAAGTACCTACAGTAATTCTTTGCATGTACATCATCTGCAGAGGTATACTGTTGTGTACCCGAACCTATGGTTATTATCAGTCATGCTGGAAAAAAACACTCCATAATTTATACTGGCTCCATATAATTAAGACTAAATCTCCCAGTATTCATTCTTTCTTTTCACCTTTGTGCTGACATCACTAAATACACTGAATCATTGACTTCCAGAGAAGCTTTGCTTCACTCGTGTTCCATCTGTCTGTTTCTGTCTGTCTATCTATCTACTGATCTATATTCTTTGCAAAAAAACTGCATTAATGCACCAGTTAGGGTATTACTTAATGCCACAAAAATAGGGAAATGCGGCATTAGGATTTCCAACCCTAACCCCCAACAAAGCAGAAAAAGGACAAGACCACACAAGCAACCACAGACAGCCATCATCAGGTACAGTAGGACAAACAACATAAAACTGTTTACAAATGACACAAAAGCAGAAGCACTGATGTGCTACCATCGTATATTTTAATTCTGTGGCTGCATAAGGGGGCCTGTGCCTATACAGTCACACCTGTGTATGTACAGCATGTTGCACAGTGTGCATGAGTATGTGTGACTGCAGAAGCACAGACCCTTCTGGGACCTGTGCCTCTACAGATAGAACATCCCATGGGGATAGCACCTCTGCAGCCAGAAGTACTTGTGCACTCTGTATGCGGTACCTCAATAGCTAGTGTGATCCGCTGTTACATAGTTTTCCATATGCAGCTGCGTAACTGAAAACCTGCTACCACTTTGAACAATTTCTAGGTCCACAGCTGAAACCATGATACCAAAATTGCCACAGTACTTTTGTCTGTATAACTGCAGGTCCCACAGTGGCCTACCCTTCTGGAGCCAGAAGTCAGTATGTATGTATGTCTTACATATGTGTCTGAAGAGATGAAGGGCCCTCAGGGGCCTGCACTTCTGAAAACAGAAATACTGTTCCAGTTTTGGTATGAATTTTAGAGCATCTGCACTTCTGCAGTCAGAGGTGGGAGTGTATGTCTTACACCTGTGACTGCAGAATCCCAGGTCTGCTAAGTTTATGTATGCCTTACAGAATGCATGAGTACCTGAGGCTGCAAGAGTACTGGCCCCATAGGGGGCTGCACTTCAACGGACAAAAGAAGTCTTGTAATTTGGATATCAGAGAATTGTATCTATGGCTGCAGAATCTGTGCTTTCTGCACACAAGCGATATTGTGATTTGAGAATTGTGGATTTCTATCTGTAGCAACAAGTAAGTGAGTATGTGTTGTGATGTGCATGCTGTAGATACAAATCCATAAAAATAACACATCAGTGACACTACATTTGTCTCCCCTGGAAACAGTTTTATGTTGTGTGTCTTACCTGAAGATAGCTGTCTGTGGTTGCTTGTGCAGTAGTGTACTTTTGCTGCATGGGGGTTAGGGTTGGAAACCCTTCTTGGTTTAAGTTTGCAAACATTTTATGCATGTGGTCACCCAATTGGTATCAGCAGCTACCCTCCCTACCTGGAGGAAAAGAAAGCCCTCTGGCTCACTCAGTCATCCTCCTCCAGGTTGAGCCCCCAGTGAAAGACTTCTCTGGCTTGCTCGATTATTCTCCCCTAGGCTGGCATTCAGGACCGGGGAGGAAGGTGACTGGTGAGGGCGATGTCATAAGTTATAGAAGTACGCTACGCAAACAGTCCAGTGATCTAAGATTTGTTTTAAAAGTTGGACCCTAAATTTTCAACATAGCCAGTATTTTTCAAACCAGCTCATGAATGTGACAGTTTTCATTTTCCAAATCCTGCCAACAATGTGTTTTCACACTTGTGGTGTGAAATGGCGTTTAGGCCACTATTTTATAAATGACACCTGTCATGTTCAGAATGTGTGGGCATAAAAAGACTACTTTGAAAATGTGGGGTCAAAATGTGAGAAAAACTAAGTTCTTAAAGGATACCTAAACAAGCAGTTTTTTAAAACTGCAAACTCCAAAATCTGGCTTCATTGCAAGGTAAAGTAAAGGATACTGTTTACATTTATGTTAAAACTGCATTTATGTAAATAACATAAATGCATTTTTATAGCTTTTGAAAAACGTAAACATCAGTCTTTCACTTACAAAAATCAGCCTTGCCTTCTCCCTAAGATGTCTGCCAACTGTGTTAAGTGATGAGTCATGATGACATCATCAGAGCCAGATACCAATATAGATTCCTATAGGCTAACCAGTTCTTCTTTCCCTCTTTTTTTTGAATTATTTTACCAGAATGATCAACACCATGTGTTAACATGTGGATTATTTTTATCAGTACACATGCTAGGCTATGATTTTATTCATTTTATTTACTTCAACTTGCTGAAAATGTTTTGCAATCTAGCTGACTTTTTATTTGGCAAACTGCAGAACAGTACAACACTTCAAATACCTGGTGATCTAGTGGTTATGTGATGCCCTGAATTTTTTTTTCATGAACCAGGAGAGACACCCTATGCTGAAACCTTGTTACAGATGTGGCCTGGCAGCACAAGAAAGTTAAGTGACTTGCTCAGGGTCACACAGTGAAGTACCTGTCTGGTCCAATTCCAATGCTCATGCATTCTTGCTAATCCACAAAAAAAGCTTCTCTTGTATTCTTTTCCCAAGTGAACACCCCTGCACCTAGCCTGGCTTCTGTTGAACACTCCACCATCTAAACCATGTCGTTAATACTGCCTGTGGCTGCTTATGAGCTTGTGGTCTCATGAAGAGAATTATCACACCTCAGACTGTAATTGTATACCTCAGAGAGTTGTGCATACCTACACCGATACAGATCAACAGCTGGCACTGTTAATAAATACCTCCCAAATCATACTTAAGTCCATTTTTTCAATGTTTGACTTCTGCTCCCAAAGTAAACATTGAGTGCATCACCACCCTTCTGCACAGTGAAAGCAGCATGTACAGTTCCCCTGTTGTGTTTTTGTCCTGCCTCATTAACCAACAATTGGATCTTCGTGGAGGGCCAAGCAATAAGCCTCAGGACTCACCAGAAAAACTGCTGTCCATGCCCTCGTAAGGGCTGTACTTACTATGGATAACAATATTATTAGCAGGAGAGGTATACTAATGCCTTGAGTGAATCCACCAGACTTCTGTTGTCAGTCTACTCCTTTATCTGCAGAACCCCACAGAACAGTTCCCTGAAATCTTCTCCAGTACTTTTTAGTGCCCTACTCCACAATGCTAGCTGGTTGGCTACCACCCTTCTAAATCTTGAATGATCTAAACACAGCTCCCTCAATACTGTCCTAACAAACATCAACACACACCCCCCACCTGAAGGTAATCTGCCTACACTGAATTCAAGTAACACTTTAAGTGCAGCCCTGCGAGTGAGTATTTGTCATCGCTGGCTGCTTTCATTCACAGTCAGGTAGTGATCCTGGTGCTGGCAGCCCTACATTTCAGACTTCACAATGATCTGCTAAACATCCCCCTTTCTGTCTTCCCCTAACCTCAATATAGCTGTACCCTGCTGGAATGACCTCTTCGGTCCCTCTCTGGCATTCATTCTTCTCTTCTGCTAACCACACCAAAAACTGGTGAGCTCACTACCCTTCTGCATCATGAGTGCAGTTAGTACAATTGCCTGTGTCATTTTTATGTTGGCTCACGCATGCATAGCCAACATAATACGGTAGTAGCAGATTTGGAGGCACAGTCAGTGTTTGGTGAATGCAGGGCACGCATCAGTAGGTGCGTCCCTCGTTCCCCAATAAGCCTGCATGCCAGAGCCACACCATGCATACATAATGTGGTGAGCACATCTAAGGAAAGGTCCACTGCAATGTGAGCAAAGCTCATCATATGCAGCTGACCTCCCAATGTACTTTCCCTGGTAAGAAAAAAAATGTAACACGGTGGCACACTGCCTGCCATAATGCCGACTTCGTGGGTGCCCAATCCCCCTGTCGGTTTGCCCTGCCCGCAATGTATGTGCCAACGAGGAAGCGCCTCCCCATTGGCATAATGCACCCCTCCATTTGTTATAGTGTGAGGGGGTGCCCAATCCCCAGGCTCTTGCCCCCCCCACTTTCGCTAGGTGCCGATGGGGGTGCTCAATCCCCGTTGGCTACAGCATCTCCCCAAAACACCCACTTAGGTGGCATGCTGGGAGCCCACCCCAGCATGCCAAATACGAAAATAAAACCATCCCATAATGTTTGTTTTTCCTTTTAAACCTGTGAAAAAAGAAAACGGTCTCTCGCCATCTCCCGGCCCCAATCCCGCAACCTACGTCCACCCTCTGCGCACCCTCCCTCCACACACACACCCCTCACCCCATACTTTCCTCTGGAGTTTGGTGCGATGATCTTCGGTGGACAGGGAACACATCTGCACTCTTCAAAGCTGACCGTGAACTGAAGAAATGCCTGTAAGCTGTATAATGGCATAAATAGCGGTTTTTCAACTTTGGTGCATATCTCAGGCATTTTTGGGAATTTTTGCACCAAATTTTCAACATGGGGTTACTGGGACCCCTCCTCATGAATTCAGTCACTGTCATGGTGTTATTCTGTCCTGAAAGGTGATTTCTCGGTCACTGCACGGAATCACCTTTCGGGACCAAGTAATGAAATGACAGTGCCACTGTTCATGAGGTGGGCTCTCAAAAAGCCTATGTTGTAAATTTGGAGAAAGAAATCCCCAGAAATGGCTGTTTTATGAGCATGCATTATGCTGTTTCCACACATGCTCGTAACTTCATGACTTTGTAATATTTTCACTCCAGATTTTCAAAATTGGCATTTTTTCCACCCCTCTTGATGAACAGTACAGCTGTCATTTTACATATCCTGGCCAAAATGTGTTTTTGGATGTCTGGCGCAGAATAGCGAGGTCGCTGTGCGAAATCAGTTTTCGGGACAGTTTTCAGAAATGATGGTGACACTGTTCATGAGCAGAGGTCCTAAAATGCCTATGTTGAAAATTTGGTTCTGAAAGTCCATAAAATGACTGTGTTACAAGCGTGCATTGTGCAGTTTCCACGTACCCTTGTAACTTCGCAAATTTGCAATATTTCCATGCCAGATTTTCAACACTGGTATTTTTTCTCACCTTCTTATGAACAGTACAGCTGTCATTTTTCATATCCTGTCCAAAATGTGTTTCTGCACCTGTGGAGCACAATGGTGTGGTCGCTGTGGGAAATCAACTTTTGGGACAGATTAACAAAATCACAGCATCACTGTTCATGAGGAGAGGTCCTAAAATGCCTATGTTAAAAATGTGGCTAACAAACTCCCAAAAATAATTGGGTTACGGATGTGTGTTGTGCAGTTTCTATGCATGCTCTTGACTTCACCAGTTTTTCATATTTTCACTCAAGATTTTCATCATTGCCATTTGTTTATGCTTCCTCATGAACAAAACAGTTATCATTTTCCACATCCTGCCCAAAATGTATTTTTGTCCCTGTGTCACCAAATGGCATAGCCGCTGTGCAAAACCACCTTTCAGCTAACAAACTGATTGTGCTGCTTTTCATGAGGTGGGCTCATGAAAAGCTTATGTTGAAAATTTGGAATGAAAATACCAACACACGCCTATGGTGTTAGGGTTTCCAACTGTAGCATGCCACGATCTAGGGACTGACAGGCATCAGGGGTGAGACTTGGGATCATCGGCTGTAATGCTCATGCCATTCCACCCCCACCCCCACCCTGCAACCAGTGACAGGCATCATGGTGTGCCTTGCACTGTTCAGCCACAAAGTTCAACCTATTCTCCAATACTGCACCCACCTCAGCATATTTCCTTATGGAATGGGGTAAGTATAATGCCCAAAGACCCCAAAGCACACCATGATGCTTGTCAGTGTCTACAGGATAGGGTGAGGTACAATGGCATGAGCGTTATAGCTAATGACCCAAAGGCACACCCCAATGCCTGTCGGTCTCTACAGGGTGGGGGTGAGGTTGGAGTCACTTCAATACTTCACTGCCATTCCTATTATGCTTCTCTAACTCTGGCACTACCAATGCCAATGCCAGTGGGACTACATTTGGCATTGACAAATGCTTGTTACATATTAATAATAAACATGAACTTCTGGTAAGCCAGGCTGATAGCAGCAGGGCACAAGGGGAAACATAGGCATTCCTACCCATATAAGATCTAATCCACCTATGATTAGGCACTATTAAATGACATGCATAATGATGTGCACACCCATCATTTAATAGTGCCTATGCAAAGGTAGCCTAGATCCCGCAGTGTAGCCAGGTATCCCAGAGTGATTTCGGCACCACCGCTGAAAGGTGGCGCTCAATGGCCACTGCGCCGACTCCTCATCTGGACTCTGCCCACCTCCCTGGAGCTCACCCCCGGATCCTGTATTCAGGGATCCCAGGGTGATTTCAGCACCACCTCCAAAAAGCGGCACTCAACGGCCGCCACGCCGACTCCTCATCTGGACTCTTCCCACCTCCCTGGAACTCGCCCCTGGATCCTGTACTCAAGTACAAGTGCCTAACTCTGTGGGAGTTCCATACCTTGTGGCTGTATTCAGATTGGTGCAGCATTGCTGGCAGTGGCCCGTGATTGGACAGGACAGCTTTTGCACCTCAGCCATTTGTAAGCTAATGGACTGCTGCCTAAATCTGCATTTCCTCTGCTTGCCAAAGTATTTCTGATACTTAGGTTATTTTTTCTTTCATACTGTTATTTTTGTCTAAATGTTTTTGTCAGCTGCATTCTGTTTATCCTAAGCCTGAGCATGTCCATAGCTGTACTGATTTAAATTAACTGCTAGCCTTTTTCTCAACAGTATTTATAACCACTGTTAACTCCTGTACTTGGTATGCTGTAATTCTGATTTAGACCCTGTTTTTTTTTCTTTGTTTCTCTCTCTCTCTCTCTCCCCCCTCCCTCTCTCCCCCTCTCTCTTTCTCTCCCTCTAAATGCCCCCCTCATTTGCACTGAATCTCTCCCAGAACCCCTCCTCAGCCTGAACAGCTGTAATACAGATCCCCACCCCGGGGGTTTGTGAACTCCTGGCTCTTGGTCCATTTCTATGCATTGCTACACTGTCCAGCCCTTATTTCCCCTGAGATCTCACCTCCTCTCCCTTCCCCCGATCTTTAACCTGATTTTTCCCCTCTCTTAATTGCACTTTCAGATCCCTTTGTCCTTCCACCCCGCCCTCAGCCATGCCACCTCTTTCTTATTTAATTTTTTTCTAGCACCCCGGCCCCCTGCTGATGAACTGTCACCAGCCTCCCACCTATACTAGCCAGCTATTAATTATTCTGCCTCTTCTTTTGGTCCCACTAGGGATCCCGGAATGATTTCGGCACCACCGCCAAAAAGCGGCGCTCAACGACTGCCGTGCTGACTCCTGATCTGTACTCTGCCCGCCTCCCTGGAACTCTGCCCCGGATCCTGTATTCAGGGATCCTGGAGTGATTTCGGCACCACAGCTGAAAAGCGGCGCTCAACAGCCACTACGCCGACTCCTCATCTGGACTCTGCCTGCCTCCCTGGAACTCACCCCCGGATCCTGTACTCAGGTACAAGTGCCTAATTCTGTGGGAGCTCCATACCTTGCGGCTGTATTCAGATTGGTGCAGCATTGCTGCCACTGGCCCGTGATTGGACAGGACAGCTTTTGCACCTCAGCCATTGGTGTGCTCATGGACTGCTGCCTAAGCTGCATTTCCTCTGCCTGCTGAAGTTTTTTTGCTACTTGGGTCATTTTTTCTTACATACTGTTATTTTTGTCTAAATGTTTTTGTTAGCTGCATTCTGTTTATCCTAAGCCTGAGCACGTCCATAGCTGTACTGATTTAAATTAACTGCTAGCCTTTTTCTCAACAGTATTTATAACCACTGTTAGCTCCTGTACCTGGTATGCTGTAATTCTGATTTAGACCCTGTTTTTTTTTCTTTGTTTTTCTCTCTCTCTCTCCCCCCCTCCCTCTCTCACTCTCTCTCTCTTTCTCTCCTCTAAATGCCCCCTCATTTGCACTGACTCTCTCCAGAACCCCTCCTCAGCCTGAACAGCTGTAATACAGATCTACCCCCGGGGGTTTGTGTACTCCTTGCTGTCAGTCCATTTCTCTGCGTTGCTACACTGTACAGCCTTTATTTCCCCTGAGCTCTCACCTCCTCTCCCCTCCCCCAATCTTTAACCTGATTTTTTACCCTCTCTTAATTGCACTTTCAGATCCCTTTGTCCTTCCACCCCACCCTCAGCCACGCCACCTCTTTCTTATTTAATTTTTTTCTAGCACCCCACCCCCCCGCTGATGAACTGTCACTAGCCTTCCACCTGTACTAGCCCACTATTAATTATTCTGCCTCTTCTTTTGGTCCCACTAGGGATCCCAGAGTGATTTCGGCACCACTGCTGAAAAGTGGCATTCAACAGCCACCATGCTGACTCCTCTACTGGACTGTGCCTGTCTCCCTAGAACTCGCCCCTGGATCCTGTACTCAGGTACAAGTGCCTAACTCTGTGGGAGCTCCATACCTTGTGGCTGTATTCTGATTGGTGCAGCGTTGCTGCCAGTGGACAGTGATTGGACAGGACAGCTTTTGCACCTCGGTCATTGGTGTGCTCACGGACTGCTGCCTAAACTGCATTTCCTCTGACTGCCAAAGTATTTCTGCTACTTGGGTTATTTTTTTCTGCCCCCACCACCCCCTCCCAGGTCTCCTTTAAATACATTCTCGCCCCTTTCTCCATTGGGCTGCTTCATCTATTTGATACAGCACACTCAGCCTCATCCTATCCTCCTTGCCTAAACTGATCACCTAACCTGCTGTATTTTTTATTTTTTCTAGCCCTTCTACAGTGCCCACTCTCAGCCAAACTGCGTCTCCTTCCTAATCCTAAACATGATTGTGTATCCCCCCACTCTCCCTGCCCTATAGTAATCTGAATTTAGCTTAAAGCTACAAAGTAAAATGCTTATTAACCAGCAAGCAGGTAAAGCAGGACAGCAGCACCAAACAAACTTCTATGGGGTACAACTACATACTACTACTCCTCACTACCTCTTTTGGCATTGCTGGTACCATATTCGAATTTGGACCCCTACCTCTCCAATCTGAATCTTCTTTGGATGCATGCTGGATGAAAAGCATAAACATGACCACTACTACTTCTGGTAACGTTAGGCTCTTCATCCCCCCACACCTCCCTTACACAGTTATTACCAAGACAGCCTCCCCTACAGTAACCTTAATGGTTAACTACCCCCTAATTTAACACAGGTGTCTAGACACCTCCCCCACTTGAAGCACAGGCGACAGAAGACACGAGGGAATATAAACATCACCCTATCTGCCAGAAAGGTTATCTTTATGCTACTGCTATTCTCTGGCAATGCTCACCTAAACCCTGGACCAACAACCCTGAGGAGCAGGGAGGTCCGTTCAGTGCACGGCCTAAAGATAGCATCGCTAAACATCTGCAGCCAAACTGCAAAATTCGACCAGCTTTAGGCTTGGTTGACCATTCACGCCCCTGACATATTCTGCCTAACTGAAACCTGGCTATCGAGTAGGATCAAAGATGGTGAGGTGACCACTGAAGGATTCCAAATGTTTCGACTCGATAGAATAGGCAAGAATGGTGGCAGTTGCCTCTTGTATGCCAGAAAGTCACTGAGTTGCTCCATCCTCCCCATTTCCAAAGTTGCAGAGGATTATGAGCTACTAGTGGTAAAAATACAAGTCGGCCTAAATGGCAAGACCCTTACCATTGCTAAAACCTACCTGCCCCCCAAAAATGCTAAGGAAGGCCTTCCTCTGGTTATGCATGAAATTAGTGCACTCAAAAAGGGCTTAGAGCTCATCTTGACCAGTGACTTTAATATTAACTGGTTATGTAAGGAGGCAACACCCTCCAGAGACCTAATCACCTCCCACAACATCACACAACTCGTAACTCACCCCACCAGGCAGAACTACAAGGCTGGCACCAGCACCCTAATTGACTGGGTCCTAGAAAGCTCACTGACTCGATTCTCTGAACTCAGGGTTCTCCCAGACGTGTTGAGTGACCACTCTCTGATCTCCTTTCTATGGACCACTAAACTTGCCAAAAGTCCACCACGCCTCATCGAGAGCAGGGTTCTGCGGAAAGGCAAACTTGGATCCCTCAAATCAGCGCTGTCTGCCTACAACTGGTTCCCCATAAACAAGGCACCTATGCTGGAAGAGGTACTTCACTTTTTCACGGAGGGGTTTCAATTCCATCTGTGATATCTATGCACCATGCACAAAACAGAAAATTCAGAGGGAGGTAAACAGCTGGATTGATAGGAAGCTCCTATCCCTCCTAAAGGAGAGGGACTGCCTCTGGGTAAAAGCCTTAAACTCAGGTTGCAAGCATGACCTACAGTGCTACAAAACTGCTAGAAATCGGTGCACTAAACTTATCTGGTTCGCAAAGGCCAACTTCCATAAGACCCAGCTCAACAACACATGGGGAGATGGAAAGAGGTTTTGGGACAACCTCAAGAACATCCTTGGTAAAGAACAGAAGCAGAACCCTAAGATGCTCAATAGTAATAATGCATCCTCCACAGATCCACTAGCCATTGCTGATGCCTTTAACCAGGCCTTTACTGACCTGTCCCCAGTACTGCCTCCAGACTACCTTCTGCCTGTGGAGGACCAAGGTTGCACCAACCTGACCACAACTAACCACCCAGTCTTCTACTTTAAGAAGGTGATGGTGAAGGAGGCCCAAACAATGGTCAGGAAAGTCCTAGGCAAAACAAGATTGGGGAGTGATGGGCTAGACATGAAGCTACTATCTCTGACCCTTGATGTTCTGATCATGCCCATAACAATGCTATTTACTAAATCCTTGGCTCTAGCTCAATTTCCGGAGGTATGGAAGCAAGCCCTGGTAACTCCAGTGTACAAGAATGGTGATAAGTCACTGTTATCAAACTACAGACCAACATCTATCCTCTCCCCACTATCCAAAGCTTTGGAAAAAATCTTGGCAAATCAACTCACAGAATACCTCAATAAGTACAATCTGCTCTGTCCAAATCAGCATGGTTTCAGGCAAAAACACAGTACCACCATGGCACTGCTGGAATACTCTGACTATGCGCACAAGGTGCTGGATGAAGGCAAATTGGTGGGGTCCATCTTCATTGACCTCACCAAAGCCTTCGACACTGTTAACCACCCTCTACTAGTACTCCAGCTCCAAAGACTGGATGTGGCACCAAATGCCCTGAATTGGTTCAATGACTACCTGACACACAGGAGCCAATGAGTCAACATCGGACAGAGGTTATCCAGCTCCAGAGATGTTCTCCTAGGAGTCCCTCAAGGATCAGTTCTAGGGCCCTTGCTTTTCAGCCTCTTTGTTAACAAATTACCCATGGCCTGTGATACCAAACTTATCCTGTATGTGGACGATGCCATGTTGCTGAGCAGCAGCACCTCCCAGGTTGCCATACAAACAGAACTACAGAACTCTTTCAATGAACTCAAGGACTGGTTCTGTAGGCAAAAGCTGCTACTGAATTAAAAGAAAAACCAAGGCCATGCTACAATCCAGCCCCTACAACAAACACAGGCATACTCCCCTTGAAATCACCAATAATGCTGGTGAGCAGATTGAGCAGGTACACTTGTTCAAGTACCTTGGGGTCACCATTGATGACTCTCTCACTTATATGTACCACATAGACTCCCTTTTCAGAGTGTTAAATACAAAGATCAGGGTTCTCTACAGGCATAAGAAATCCCTCACCCCAGAAGCACTCCAAATCTCAGTCTCCAGCTCCATACTCTCCATGATAGACTATAGGCTGGTGGTCTATGGAGCTGCTATTGATACAGTGCTCAACAGGGTCAAAATTACACTAAATAAGGCATGCCACCTCACCCTGTGCACAGATCAATACACTCATACTTGCACCCTGTATGAGCGTACAAACTGGCTTAACCTAAAAGACAGGATCAAATACCAAACTTGCCTCCTGGGAAAGAAGGCACTCTTCAGAAAAAAAACACCCTGTGTAGGAAACCTGCTCGAGGCTTCTCTCTCATCCTACATCATCAGAGGGAGGAAGAATGGAGCACTGTCCACCCCATTCCGGTGAACTTCACTTGGGCAGCGCACTTTCTCCTATCAAGCCCCCCTCTGCATAAATGAACTCCCAATGCAACTACAAACAAACAGCCTGTCTCAGTTCAAAACAAGCCTCAAACAGCACCTAATGTCTAGCTTAAAATGCACCTGCTTCTCTGGGCCCACTTGAAAGACAAGCCTACATCCAAGGTAGCACCCAGCATGGATACCTAGAAAATCCCTGCCCCCATCCTAGCCAAGCCAAGGGCTTAAGTAAGCTATCAGTCCTCTTTAATGCTCTTGGTATTGCCCCTCTCAACTCCCTCACACCCACCTCCTACTCGACAAAGCCCTCTGGTGCTGCTTCCTCCTCACCTCCCCATGCCCCCCGTTACACTATTTCCCCCACCTTTCACTCTTAGAGGTTAGGATCAAACCAAATCCTCCTGTCTGTCTGTCACCCAGCCTGTCGCCATCTGGGATAGCATTAAGCACTAAGCAGTTTCTCAGCCATAGTCTATCAATGGATTTGGTGGTCTCCAGGGTTGAGCTACCTAGCACAACAAATTAGATATAGCTTGTATCCTCTTACAACCGCTCTATTTTTCTCCTATTTGTCTAATTCTCATGTAATCACTCTTTAATGCCAAATGAGTCGGCCTCTGTAACCACTGTATATGTGTTTTGTCTTATTGTCCACCCTGACGTGGATGCTTTATAATAGAGCTCATGCTCAAAGTCTTTCCGATATTATAAATAAATAAATAAAGATCTTTTAAGGATAGGAAAGCCTATGATTCCCCTTATTCCCTGCTGCTATCAACCTGACTTACTGGAAAGATTTGTTTATTTTGATATGTCAGAAAACCTGGGGGCTGTACTACCTACATTCATGGTGCACAAGGGTGATGAACTCACCAGTTTTTGGTGTGGGGAGAAGTAGTGCAAACAAATACCAGAGTGGGTCTGAGAAGGCCACTTCTGCAAGGTACTGCTATATTTAGGGAAGGGGGAAGACAGAAGGAGAGAAATATGAGCAGATCACTGTGAGAAATAAGATGTGGGTCTGCCAGCACCATGATCACTACCTGACCCTATTGTCCTGGCCAACATTTGCCTTCCCATAAAACCAGTTAATGCAATTGTCCAAGGCTGTGTGTGGGTATTAATGTGTGAATTGGCTTCCACTACACATTCAGTCACTTCATTACCAGTCTAGCATTGCTTGTAAAGCACTTTGAGATACACTGTGTATGAAAACACTATATAAATACTGAATCTTCTTCTTATTATTATTTCCCATGGATAAAGAAGAGAAGAGAAGACAAGACAAGTCTATTTTTGATTTCCAAGAAAGTATGAACTCTGGCACTGGATTACAGAAGAACTTTGCTACAAACAAGTGGTGGATCTATGGGGTGGTGAAGGGTGCGGCTGTAGCCCCCCCCCGATTGTAAAGTACTCTCTTGCTGCTGCTGCTGCATTTCATTTTGTTGAAGAAGTCTGATTTATTGATTGTACAAATGTTTACATTCAAAAATATGGGTTACATTTGTAATTTCAGTCAAAAACGCACTAGAAAAGCATAATAGCAGAAAATATAACGGTGTCATAAAAAATGTAAAAAAGTGCATATCAAGTATGCACACACTCCTAGCACCCCCATCGTAGCATCCTGGATCCACCATAACCACTACACCACCAGGTTATTCAAGATTTGTACTGCACTGCAGTTTACCAAAGAGAAAGTCGGTTGGATTAAAACACAATTGCAGCATGCTAAAGTAAACAAAATGAACAGAACCATAGCCTAGCATGCATATTGATATAAATAATGCACATGGTTTTGACAATTTTGGGGAAACAATTCTATACAAAGGGAAAAAAGAACTAGTTAGCACTATAGAGTGCCATATAGCTCTCTGACTTTGGCTCCGATGATGTCATCATTTAACACATTTGTCGGCCATTTTAAGAAACAGGTAAGGCATTTTTTTTTAAATTGGAAGGCTGATTTTACATTTTTCAAATGCTTTGGAACCACATTTAGGTAACTTATATAAATGTAGTTTTAGCACTAATTCAGCAGCCTTTCCTTTAGTCCTGTTTGAGGTCAGATTTTTGAACAGTTTGTTGTCAAAATGTTGTTTAGGTATCCTTTGAGAAACATTGAATTGTTCCAATGTTTACTCATGACTTGAATTTTGCAGATTTTTGGCCCCTACTGTTCAACATATCCTTTGTGTTACCCCACCTCCTGAACACGACAGGTGTCATTTATCAAATCCCCTATGAAAACTTGTTTCCAAAGTCACACCATGAAATCAACTTTCAGATGGGATTTAAAAACATTCTACCAGTCTTGATCATATCGTCAGGTCATAAAAAAAATATATATATTGGAAATATGGGGTCAAAATGTGGGAGCCTACTGAGAATTAGATATCACCTTTCAGCTGGCCTATCTTGGGGAAATGCAATCTAAACATGTGTAAAAGCAAGACACCCCTGAAAATGAGATCTTGCATCTCATGTAGTCTATCCTGAGTAAAAAAAAAAAACATGCACAACCAAGAACCAGCACAATAGCAATACAAGCAGCAAACATTCAGCATTGACAAAAGCTTGTTTTTATAAAATACTGGTTTTTGTAAACTTTAAGACACCAAATGTGACAGTTTCCTCACCACAGAGACCTTTATAAATGGGATACCTGTACCAACTTCCAGATCATACTTCATTCCTCCCCCACAGTCCCAGAATAGTTTACAATACAATAGCTATCCTCTCTTCACCTACCCACACCATGTAACATAAAACACACACCCTGACTGTTCCCCTGAGTCAACGATAACAGCAAACCTCTATTAACCTACCCTCTAGCATTTAACTGTCCTCCTACACCTAGCCCCCAATTAGAGGATACACCATCAGTCTCTGACTTGTAAAAGAAGAAAACCATTTAGCACTAGATATCAGGGCAGACTTGCTGGATGTAAGGTCATTTTATGTCCTTATTATTTTCATATTCTATGTTTCTGCCGTCCTCCTGCCTACTCAAGTTGTCCCCTAAACCACTCCCCTCAGGCCTAGTGTCCATATTAATAGGCTTTACCTTATCCTCTTTTACTGACTGCTCTCCTCCTTGTGCCTCTGTAGTGCCACAAACTGTGATGCCAGCCTGGCAATTCAGATCTTAAGAGTATTACCCACCCAACTGAGGTTACACATGTACCCCCAGCCCTCCATAGTTAGGATGGTGAATATCATACAGCCCTGGCGGCATACCAGATGTGCTCCCATCTCATTGTCCCAAATGCTAGCCACTTCCTTCTCCCAGGGCCCCCCTCAGCTGCCTACCCTCCTCCCCATGCTCCAACTGTGTAGCCATCTGCTATTCTAGATTGGCAATATGCCTCTACAGAGCAGCAACTGGCTTACAGTGACTGCAGATTTATCCACCCTTATCCCTGCAGGGAGGAACACATATAAAGTGGTAGCCTAACCAGTGGCATGATGTAGAACATCCAGATACTGCATATTATATATTGCAGGATGTCCTCATTCATTTCCATTGGATTTCTATGATATTCCCCCATATATCCAGACATACAGTGGTGCTAAGTGTCATGTTCCTTCTTGTTTAGTCATGTCAATCAGCACTTTCAGTCATGAACATGCAAGAATGAACAGAACCATCACTTCTAATTACTTTATTACTATGTGCTTCCTGTCATTATGTCTAGTTGTCACTCAGTGTATTGTGACAAAAATGTCACAGCATGACTAAACAATAAGTAACATAACACTGACTATAACTATGTATTGCATCATGTTACTTGTTACCAATGCATCTTAGAGTTGTGGCAGTGCTCCATGAACACTTCCATACTTCCTGGCAACCTGCAGTACATTGTTAGAAACCATTGGTAGCCTCCTCACCCATTCCCCATTAGCCCAACACTCACTTCAGCCAACTCGCTTTGCCTTGTGACCATTCACTACTGGGATTTCTCACTGCTGGTTCATAAAGCATCAGACTTACTGCATATGGCAGTAAGCTTTACTTCCCACACAACATCTTCTTAAAAGTGGTTCCATCAGCATAGTATCCCTGACTTTTAGCAGCTGGTTTCATGTAGAATGTAATCCCTATTTATTCGGCACACATTTGAGCCCATTGATCCTAAAGTTTGTGTAACCTTAACATTTAAAGGGGTATTGTCAGCTTTTTAGGCATTTTAAAGACCCATCCACAGTTTGTGCCTGTAAACATTACACTTAGTGCATATTCCATGACATTCCAACTGTAACTGATTTTCATGTAAACATTAATTTTTAGCAAAAATGTATTTTCGTTATCCTGACATTATCTCTGGTGTGCACTCTTTCCCATGTGTCCCCAATGGAGATACAGCTTTAAATCTTGCCAAACTCATGCATTGACAAGTTCAGCAATTTTTGTGACAAATAAAGAAAACAGCTGGCAGTATTAAAGTAACTATGCTGATTTGGACAATATCTGTAGTTTCTCCAACTGAGGGGTATTTCAGAAAGAAATTCCTGATCAAAAAGTAAAACTGGGACTAAGCACATGTGCCCCAGTACCGGCACTAGTGCACAGGTGCTGAGCAATGTTTTTCACTTTTCAAGCAGTAATTTCTTTCTGATATACTCCTTGGTTGGAGAAACTAGAGGTATTGCTGAAATCAGTTTAGTTCCATTAACACTGCAACCTGTTTTCTTTATTTACCACAAAAAGTGCTAGATTCATTCATGCACAAATTAGTCCAGATTTAAAGCTGCATCTCTATTTGGGATGAGCAGGAAGAAGCACACACCAGAGATAAGACTGGGATGACTTAAATACATTTTTGGCAAAAAATAATGTTTACAAGAAAATCCAATATAGTTGGAATGGCATGATAAAAATTGCATTGATAGTACTGTTACAAGCAAAGACAGTAGAGGGATCAGCTGAGGGGGGCCCTGGGAGAAGGAAGTGTCCCTTTTTAGATTCAAATTCAAGGGATAAAGAAAGAGGCGACTACAGGAACACATGAGAAGTCTGCTAGCCTTGCACAGTACCTCACATATTATGGCACCTGAATGGGATACAAGCGACATGGGTGTAAACTCATTCTTAATCTTAAGGACTCCAAATATGCTATTTATCTCCCTTGGTGAAGGGTCAAAGGGCTTTCATAGCTCATCCATGATTCATAATGTAAGAGTTATGGTCCTGCAAATTGCACACCAAGATAAATTGATTTTTTTTTTTTTAGTCTGGCCACATGCATCGTTTATATTCAGTACATCTTGATCAAAAAAGGTTTATACATAAATGAGGTTAAAACTATTTCTAATGCTATTTTCTTACACTTAAATAAGAAATAGAATGACATGCATGTAGAATCTCCTTTGTTTACCATGATTAAACATTATTTATCATTCTAGAATAGTGGAAAATGACACAGTTGGAATCAGTTCTCCATGATCATATTCTTTCTCTTGATGGACATTGACATTATTTGATTTGATTGCTACTTCACTCCTTGTGCAGTAATTGGAATCAAATGATAAAGTGAACTTTGCTGTTTATTTCAGACCCCATTACCTTTAATCTAAAACCTTTTATTTGTCTCTGCAGATGTTGGTCTACTGTTTTCAATAAAAAAATTAATTACTGCAGTTTTTACTAAAACAGGGTTGAAGCATATATTCGTAATGGATCACATTCTGCTTAGTGTAATGTCCTGTCTGCTTCTATTTGTATTTCTGTATGAGCATGACTTACCACTGGCATTATCTGTTACACAGCATGATAACAAATTATATATTCGGTACATTCATCTACTGGAAGTGGATGGCCTTTGCAACTTTAAGACAAATTGAACTGGGGTGACAATTGAAGTTGCACTCCTGATCATTTAGAGTGCACTTTGCATGCTTCATTTTTTATTCTGCAAAGATCAATTACTGTTAGGAAGATGGATCTGAGCTTCTATCTTGAAGAAGCAGAATAGCTCTGTGAGCACTATTTGCAACAAGGAAAGGGCATTATGGTGGGATACAAATCTTTGGTAATAGCATCAGTTTTGTTCTTATTTGCTGATTTCTTTCAACGGATAGTTGTTATCCAACTATTGTAGACAATTCTGCAGTACACATTCTCCAGGTTCTCTTTGTTTGTTACCATATAGAAACTAGAACTATTTTGACTACATACAGATGAGAGTAGGTGGCATCTCTCATTACCTTGGATAATTTTCAAGAGGGCTACAGAAGCCCAAATTTGCACAGGTGAGATTTTTACTGAGGATGCTGGCATTCAAATCTTACGTCCCTTGAATCCCATAGATGATGCAGATCAGGAAAGGAGAGTTTTGTTACCAACCTCCCTTCTCTTCCCATCAACACTCATCTGCTGTTGGGATTCCATGATAATAAGGGCTGTGCTCCTGTTAGGGAAGCTCTGGTGCCTGCTGGTGTTGTAAGAGTGCACTGAGAGTTTGTGTTATCTTAGCTATGGCATGTTTTTTTAAGGATATTTACTCAGACACCATCAGATCTGTTTCTTATGTGGTATGAGAAGATGTTAAATTTAGCATAATTATGATACTGCATTGGACAATAGTTCAAATCCTAGGAACACCAAACCAATGCCTCCAAGATTTAGTAGCATTTCTACCCAAATGTTGTATTTCACCTTTCATACAGCTTTGGCTTGCATCACTAATTGTTTCCTTTAGGTAGTTTCTTGCTATTGATTTCTACTAATTTTTCAAGGAGGATATTAATAACAGATGCACACTAAGATGTATTGATATTTCTATTCTTTGGCCTGCATTGCTAGTGATTTTAGTGCATCACTTCCTTGTATCCTGTGATGCCACACTCTCTCCCATCCTGTGCTAAGCACTCTCAGGAGTCCAGTGGCATCCTGTACTTTTCTTCAACCAGACAGAGGCATCATAAACATAAAACAACCATTCATTTCTTCCTGATGTAATACACCTCCTGTCTGCATATCACAGAACCTGGTAGTCATAAAAAACAACCCACCCTTTCTGCTCTGCCCCTGCTTCCTTCCACTTGGTTCCCTGATCCATGATATTGCAAATAAAAACACTCCCTATTTTCCACTGTGTCCATGCTACCACTATGTATGTTCCCACATATTCTCTGTATCCCTATAATCATAAAAAAAGACCATTCTCATTTTCTTTGAATGATTGCTCCTTCCTCTGGTTCCTACAACCCATTGTCAAGGCCATATGTAATCAAAATAAAGACATCTACACATCCTATGGCAAGCTTTCACTGTCCTGTAACCCACCCCTTCTTTCATCATCCCACACCAAACCTTTTTATATATTTATTGCAAAAAAAAAATGGCAACAGTTAGGGTTGCTGCACAAAACCACACACACAAACAAAAGGGAAATGCAAACATACGATTATAATGATAAACAACAGTAATACTGTATATGAAGCCATCTGCTTAACTGAGAGCATCATGAAATATTTAGGTTAATGGCCCTCTCATGCATACAAGAACAATTAGAATGTTAAGGTTTAAAAACATAATCATTTTCTTAAAAGAAAACATGTTATTTTAATTAAAGCATTAAGGCACTCAAGAGGTTTAGTAACTTCATCAATCTAACCCTTGTGATAGAAGGCCCTCAGAGGCACCTCAAACCTCATAGTTCCCTAAGGCTAAATTAACAGTTACCCAACCTCTTGTCATGCCTTAATGCTTAATTCTTAATCTTGATTGTGTAGTTTGAACAATCATTTAAACCCTAGAGGTATTGGTTTTGCCATAAATTCTGTTTGGAATTAAACAAATGTAGTTACAAGCCAACAAATCATTTTGTTATTCTTTGACAAAGGGTGCAAAACGAAAGGAAACAGCAACACTCCTTTGAGATACCATTCAAGTTTTAGGAACTCTACACCATACAATCATCAAGACTCAGCGAACACCCAAACAATGGTAACATGAGTCCAAAAATACTGTATGTTTAAAAATGGTTTTATTACTTGTGAAAAAATTACAAGCAGCAAGTTAAAACAGATTCCCCATGGAACAAACCAGTGGTGTTTTACACTGACGTGAGTTTTCAAGGGGAAAAGCCTTGAAAAAATCATATTGGTGTAAACCACCATTGGGTTGCTGTGTGGGGAACCTGTTTTAACTTGTTGCTAGTACCTTTGTATCTGAGTAATAAAAACATTTGAAAACATATTGTTGTACTCATGTTATCATTGATTGCGTTTCAAGCGGTGGGTGCTGCTGTTTGTTCAGTGTGTTACTCATTTAGAGTTGTTAGTGCCACCAGCTACAGAGCATTTATATTTGGTTTTCAAGATTCATGACATATTTATTGTAAATGTCATAGTTCCCTTCTTTTTGAGCTGAGCACCACAATCCTAAATAGTGCTTATACTGTATTTACTTTTTGACAACTGTTATCAGTTTTAATTAATTTTTAATAGCATGCACAATAGTGGGTATTGCAAATGCAGGGTTTTGGCTCCTGTCGTGTTACTGGCTCAAGCTAATCATGTTCCGTTGCCCAGTGGCACTGATGCCCCTCATCATTTCCCATGATAAGCACTCTCTGGTGTCTAGTGCCAACCTCTCACTCTTGCAGTCATATGTAAAGCAGTTCAGGGAGCCGGGGCATAGCAGAAATGGGGTAAGGGTCTTTGTTTGAATTATAGGTTTTTTGGTCCATGTGGGATGGAGCAGGAAGAGAACAAGGATACAGCCTGAAGTAGGGAATGGTCTTTGATCAGATTACAGCAGTCCACTACCTGGGTGGGAGGAACCTACTACACAACAGGAAGAGTAAGACACTTTGCTTCCATTTTTTATTTATTTATTTGCTTTTGTTTACCAGGTAAGCACACTAGACAGCCAAGTGCCTATTTTCAGGAGCAACCTGGGAGGTTGCAAAGGTAACAGATATAAAACAGTACAGGGAACAATAACATCAGCATTTGACAGAGCCAGAGGTAAATACAATAACATCAAACAATTGACAGATTTTGTTGATAGATAAAATAACAACATATATGCAGGCATGGTCAGTAACTTACAGTCAGGTATTCAGCCATAAGTCCTAGAGGTGAGGAGGGGATAGGGAGGTTTAGGAGGAGTGGGGAGTGGAGGGAGAGAGATGGGAAAAAGTGGAAAGGGAATTATGGTGGTCTAGGGCCAGACAACAGGGAGTGGGAAGGGATCCAGGGTACAGTGTCATGGAGGAAAAGTCACTTTAAATTGCAGTTGGCTGCTGGCAGAGTATGAAGGAGTAGGAAGTGATCAGGGAAACAATGGGAACAGGAAAATGTCTTTACTTGGAATATTGTTTCTAAGAACTACATAGGAAAGAGCATTGAGGACCCAGGAGGAAGCTGATAGTTGGGAATGTATTTTTCACCTAGATGACGTGCGATCCCAGTACCAGATGGGGGAGAGAGAGAGAGAGATGATGGATCTGAAAAACAAGGGGGAAGGGTCATTCTTTATTGTAATTGATGCTCGGGGATTAGGTTGTATGCAGCTTGCTTGATATAGGATAGTGCAAGAAGCATATAAGGGTAGTTGTTTACAACAACAGGGGTCTAGGGGCCAGGTGGCAGTAAGAAAGGAGGGAGCCTGGATACATCAGGATGGGAAAGGGCCTTAGTGATAATTTGGCTTAAGAAACCAGGTAAGAGGGAATGGGCAAAAATTCAGAATGCAATGGTAAGGGATGGGACTGTTTATATGTTATTGTTGCCAAGATGTCATGAGGGAGCTGAAACACTGTGGGAAGGGTTGTGTTTTATTAATAAGAGGGTCCTGGAAAGGATAGAAGAGTGCCAGGGCACACATTGAAGATAAGGGGACTTTGTTTAGATTACAGTGGTCAAGGTTGGAAGAGGAAGACAGGAATCAAGAAAAAAAGCAGGAAGGGAAGGATCTTTGTTTAGATTACAGATTGTCTATGGACTTGGTTGGTGGGATCCTGGATTTTGCAGGAAGGAGGATGGATCTTTGCTCTAACTGTGGGACCTTGGACCTGGTGAGCAGAAGTGGTGAAGAAGTCCAGGGGTGTTATTTAGGGGTAGTCAGGGGTTGTAGATGAAACCCCTATGCTTTTTTGCAACCCCTGTGATGTCCCTTGCAACCCCTTGAAATGCATGAAACATGGCTTCACCAGCATTTATTTATATAAGCTTTGGTGGGTTGAGGAGCTTTGCAACCCCCATGACTCTGGTGAAATTACAGAACTGAGGAAGTCAGTGTGCGCTGAAAGGGAAAAGTGTTTATTTAGATTACTAGAATCATGGCACTTGGTGGGAGGGTGTGTGGAGTGAATTGTGACACAACTAGAATGGGGACAGTGTGATGTGTATACTACTTTGATTTGGGAACTGGGTAGGAAGACTTATGGAAGGAGCCAGGATGTAGCAAGAGGGGAAGGGCTTTTAATATTGATTATGGGGGTATGGAACCAGGTAGAAGGGTGTAGAGAAAGAATCAGGATGCATAAGGAAATGCAAGGGTCTTTAATTAGATTTTCAAGGAACATGAACCCCATGGGAGGGAGCTAGAATTTATATAATGGGGGTCCACGGTCTGAGTTGGAGGGAGTAGGGAAAGAGTGGGACATGGCAGAAAGGGGGAAAGAATAATCAGTTTATGATACCTGGGGTCCCAAATCTGTGCATGAAGTTACAGGCAGTAAAACAGGATGCAGCACAGTGGAGGATGGATATTTTATGATATCTGGAACTGATTGCGTTGAGATAGGGCAAGGCTACAATGGGATGGGAATGATTCTGTTTTAGATTATGGTTGTCCAGGATCAGGTCAGAATGAGCCTGAGTTCAGTGGAAAGGGAGGAAGGGTCTTTGTTAAGATTATATGGTGTGAGGGAGCAGGATACCAGTCCCCTTCTTAGGTTCCAGAGTGAAAACAAACAGCCGGTCTCAATTCCTGTGAGAATTTTTTTGCACGGGTAATCCCCTCACATGAAGGACATTTAGCACCTGCAATGCCCCTCTTTGTGAAGATTTGCTGGCCCTGGGTCGAAAAACAGAAGAGATATGGTCGCAAGATGGGAAACAGGGTCAAGACTTTGGGTATCGATGACAGAACTGTTTTCTTGATCACACCATCACAGTGGAAGTTCAGAAGTGCTTCTCTGTAGGACAAGGCCTGGAGCTTGCAGATTCTATATGCCAAGCATACAGCAATCTGAAAAACAATTTTAATAATAAAGAACTATAAAGACACAGAGTCCAAAGTCTCAAATGAGGTTCTAGTCAAGACAACTAGAACTACATTGAGATTCCAAGCAGCCACAATTGATCTCTTCTTAATGATGATTTTTTCCTGTCACCCTCAGGAATCTAATCATCTCCAGGAGTGACCTTAGAGAACCCCTTCAATGTTGCCTCTGTCTGCTTCTGTGGCTGTAGTCTGCACCTGCAGAGATGCAGGGAAAAGTCCTTTCTCAAATCTGGCCTGTAGGAAGTCCGGCACCTGAGTAATAGAGCACCTGAGGGATGCATGTTCTGGATGGTGTATCACCTGGGAAAATGGTCCATTGCTTGTTGTATGTATGGCCAGTGGAAGCTCATCATGCCTGCAATACAGTAGCCATGACTCAGCTGGTGTACCCATCTTCTCGCAGACTTTGCCTTTGAGCAGCTAAGCCATCATATTTAGGCTGTGTGGCTCTGGGTGTGGAACGTGTCCTTGCATGAGAAGTCCCAGGTGACTGTTAGCTTTTGTGGCTCCTCCTCCAGCATCATCACCAGTGTGACATACCATGTACTCATTGGTGAGTCTGGTGACACGAGAGACACTGATGTTTTGGAGTTGTATATCTTTCACAGGACCTGGGTGATGAATTAAAAGAAAGATGTATGAATCACAATGGAATTGAAAGCACATTTACCCTCCACTGTCCAGTACCTCAAGAAGAATCTGGGAACTTGCTTGGTGTGCCATGTTGTCATCAGTTTGATATCCAGTGGTCCACAGTGGGTGGCAATTCTATTGACTGAGTATGACTGAGCTGAAACTCCCTCAGATTCAGAGTCTGGTGCTAGAACCAATCCACTCATTTGTTGAGCTCTCCTGCCAGATAGACTGCTGTCAGACCATGAAGGTGTAATTCTGCTCGAGAGTTGACTGTTGCAGATTCTTGAAACAGCTGAGAGCTTGTCCTGCCTTGCATATTTATAATTCCCATGGTAACCCTGTTGTCTGTTCTGATGTGAACATGTTTGACTACTTACCTGCTGAAATGCTTCAGGATAAGGAGAAGCATCCTGGTTTCTAACACATTGATGGGGAAATGGGCTTCTGAGCTTGTCCATTTTCCTTGAGCTAGTCTGTTGAACAGAATGGCTTTCTATCCTAGAAGGCTTGTGCTAGCTCAGTGGTTGCATCAGTCTGCTGATTTAGCTTGCATCTTATCTTAAGTTCTATATAGTGTGATAAGGGCAAAACTTGAAGAGTGAACCCATAATCGTGAGGCACAAAGGGCAAAATCGGAACACTGATTTTTTTTTTTGTAAGGGGCTTCATCCCTCAAACCCCCCTTAATAATATAACTGACTCTGAGGTCGTAGCTCCTCAGGAAGGGGGTAAAACATTTGTTGTTGTTCCAGTTTCGCCCTTTTTGCAGTGTGATTCTGGATGTCGACTTTTTTGTTTTCACCCACATCACTTACCATCATTCTATACCATCATCCACAACATGATTGCATCCTTCACTCATCATGGCATTAGTGAGGCAAGAGTAGTAGTTCTGCATGGCATGATTCCACTTGTTGAGTACAAGCATTTGGAGAGATCTCATGTGCCATCTTGTTGAAGTGTGGAGACCTGTGCAAGATGTCATTAGACCTAGTAGTTGCATCAACGTCTCAAACCATGGATAATGTCATTCTGTTGGTGTTGTGTTCCGATCATTAGAATTCAATAATCTGAGTGTTTGACTGTTCCTTATGTGGTGTTGAATGCAGCACCAAGGTACATCAGTGAAAACATTGGATGGAGGTTTCCCTTTATGCTGTTGATGATCCAACAATGTTGCATTAATATCTGTTGAGCTCTGTCTGCTGTGGTCTCAGCTTCTGACCAGAAAATGCCTTGAGGTGAAATGGGGCATAGAGAGATGCTAGACATGGCTTGGTCCCTTTCCTGGGGTTCCCACTGGACTGAATTGGCATGTAACCTTTAGGCCAGTGGTCTCCATCTGCCCCGCTCAACAGTATTGCGATATGCAAGATTGTTGGGGAACAACACTGCAGTTATGTTGGATTTGATTTCTATGGTTGATCTTGCGTGCATCATGGAGAGCTGGCTGGGTGATGGTATTAGTGCAGTCCTGAAGGCATTAGCCACAGCAGAATTATCCATGTTTTACTGTCCATGGAGAACAGCAGGGGGTGGCTATTTGTTTTAGAGCTGATTTGAACTTTGCGGTGCATCCAGTGGGAAATGCTTTGATTTTTAAATTCATGGCCATTCATGGGGATCCTGGTGCAGATTACAGGATCCTTCTCATATATAGGCCTCCGGGAAGTGAAAGGGAATTCCTGCATAAAAGTGTGGACTTCATTACTGGGAAGGTACTGGTGTCATCCAGCTGATTGGTGTTGGGTAACTTCAATGCAATGAACTCTCACAAACTGGACAGGATTTCTTCCAGTTGATGCTGGCAGTCACAGGAGAAGAAAGAGATTTGGGTGTCACCATCACCAATGACCTGAAATCATCCAAGCAGACCTCTAAAGCAGTAGATAAGGCTAGAGGGATGTTGGGGTGCATTAGTAGGGGTATCACAAATCAGAAGAGGGAGGTAATAATCCCTCTTTACAAGACACTGGTTAGGCCCCATCTGGAGTACTGCGTGCAGTACTGGAGGCCACACCTTCACAAGGACATTAACCAAATAGAGGCAGTCCAGAGAAGGGCAACCAAAATGGTGCAGGGACTGCATCAGAAAACATATGAGGACAGAATAACTGAACTCAGTATGTATACCCTAGAGCAAAGGAGGGAGAGAGGTGATATGATTGAAACATTCAAACACCTTAAGGGCATTAACAAGGTGAAAGAATCTAACATGTTTAAATATAAGACAAATAGCAAGGCAAGGGGACACAGGATGAGATTAGAGGGAGGCTGATTAAGGGGTAATGTGAGGAAGTTCTTTTTCACAGAAATGGTGGTGGATGCATGGAACGGCCTACCTCAGGAAGTGGTGGGTATGAATACAGTGCAGGGCTTCAAACAGGCATGGGATAGGCATAAGGGAGCAATACAGATGAGTATGAATAGATAGACCAATGAGAGCAAAGGCCTATGGCACATTTATAAGGTAGAAAAAGAAATGGGCAGACTGGATGGGCCTTGCAGTCCTTATCTGCCATCAACTTCTATATTTCTATGTTTCTATGTTTCAACCACCGGGCCTTGTACAAGTTGTTACTACTGGGACCCATCAACATGGTCATGCCTTGGACTTAATATTCTCACTGGGGCTTGAGATTAACAACCTCGAGTTTGTTCCAGTCTGCTGGTTTGATCACTACACAGTAAAATTCTTGTTTGGGGCACCTCTTCTTTTCCACCCTTAGTGGAGATGGTCCATTACCACTCTTTAAAGTGCTTGTCCCCAGTAGGATGCCAGGCAACCGTGGATCTGTAAGGTGTGATGGCTGCTTGAGAGGCAGGATCGGGGCAGGTGGCGTGGTCTATAACAGAGCTAGTACCTTGTATTTAGATACTGTTGTACCAGTTTGTATATGGCCCAAGACTTCTTGGTCAGGATCCCCATGGTTTAATGGGGAAGTTAGAAAGATGAAGGCCATGGAATGGAGATTGGAGCAATGTTGGTGGAAGTCCTGAACCAATGTGGACAGATTGGTTCTAAGAACTCACTGCTGTGAAACATAGAAACATAGAATATGTCTGCAGATAAGGACTGCTTTGCCCACCCAGTCTGCCTATTATTCCCTGCCTACAGTATCACAATAGACCCTGCTTGAGCTATGGCTCGTCTCCCTCACCCCATTCCTTTTCATTAAGATTTCCTTATGTCTATTCAATGCAATCTTGAACCCCAAGACTGTTTCCACACCCACCACCTCAGCTAGTAGGCTGTTCCAGGAATCCACCACACTTTCTGTGAAGATGTAATTTGTCACATCTCTCCTGAATCTACCCCCTCCAACTTCATAGCATGTCTCCTTGTTCTTGTGTGCCTTATTTCTGAAAATTATTTCCTCCTGTACGTGATTTACCCCCCATGGGGTATTTAAAAGTCTCTGTCATACTCCGCTCCCTCCTCTCTTCCAGGGTGTACATATTGAGTTCCTTTAGTCTCTTCTAATAAGACTTTTGATGCTGATACCACACAATTTTAGTTGCCCTCCTCTGGACGACCTCTACTCTGTCTGTGTCTTTCTGGAGGTGTGGTCTCCTGAACTGTATTTTTCTAGGTGTGGTCTCACCAGTGATCTATATAGATGCAGCACCACCTAGCTCCTTCTGGTGGTAATACCTCTCCCTATGCACCCCAGCATCCCTCTGGCTCTCCCAGCTGTCTTGTTGCACTGCCTGACCACCTTTTGGTCATCAAAGATTATTAACCCCAGGTCTCTCTCCTGCTTGGGTGGCTGTCAATAACACTCCCTCCATTTTGTATATTGCCCATGGGTTTCTTTGCTCCAAGTGCATTATTTTGCACTTTTTCACATTACAACCAAGCTGCTATTCCTGTACCATTCCTATGCCATATGGTGAGTATCAGAGGAAGTCTCCTGTAAGAAGGCAGAATTTCTGTCCAGGGAGATTATGGTAGGAGGAACAGACTGGCTCTGCTTTTCTGGACTGCTGACAGGTTGTTGCATCCTGCTTGTTTCTGGCAGTTGAAAGTAATTTCATCTGTCAGGCGTGACAAATTTGCTCAGTTCCTCTCTTACCAGTTGTCCTTGATCAGGTCTGTGATAACCCTAATTGGACTGTCATAGCCCAGCAGAGCACAGCTGGTTATCACAAAGAGAACTCCCCCTGTTTGTAATGTGTTTAGGCCGATATTGATGTATGAGACCTGTGAGGTGATTGGTCCATTTACTGTGAAGTTGACTCTGGTCTGACATGCCTCTTAGTGAGTTGTGTGGGATTTCATGTCCCAGTGTTTGCTGAGATGGTCCAATGCTCCCTGTCAGAGGGGCTGTTTCCAAGTGCATTGTAGGATGCCATGGTGAAGCCCCTTCTGGGGGAAAAAAAATACATCCCTAGACCCAGATTGCATGGTGAATTTTAGAACTGTCTCTAACTTTCCATTTTTCAGAAAGATTATTGAGAAGATAGTGACTCTGCAAGTGGAGGCACACCTTACAGCCTTTAACATCTATGACCCACTCCGGTCTAGATTTAGATCTAGGCATAGTATGGAGAACGGTTGGTCAGGGTGCATTATGACCTCCTCAGGGCTAGAGATAGAGGCGAATGACTAGTTCTCATTCTACTCAATCTCTTAAGCTTTTGACATTGTGGACCATGGGTTGTTGTTGCTGGATCACACAAGGGAGTACTTTAGACTCACTGGTAGGTCAGCAGCTTGTTTGAGTCCTTACTCAGCGATAGGATGCAAAGGGTGGTAACGGAGAATTTCTCCTCACTCCTGAATCTCTGGCTCTGCAACGTACCCCAGGATGTGATCCTCTCACCTATGCTGTTTGTGATGTACATGCTTCCCCTGAGAGATATCATCAGATGTTAAGGCTTGGGTTTTCACTGTTATGCAGATAATACCCAGCTGTATCTGTCATTTGCACCTGGAACGCAATGTGTGGTTGATGTACTGAATTTATGCCTAGTCAAGATTTAGAATTGGATGTCCTCCAGCTGGCTAAAACTTAACCCAGTCAAGATGGACATGTAAGTGACTGAGCCTGTTCTATGGCAGAGTAAGGGAGATGCAGTGGAGAGGACTGGCCTGGTGATTGGTTCCTCCATTTTGTAGTTTCTGTTAGGATCACAAATCTGGGCATCATTCTGGATGAAAGACTAATTCTTGAGGCTCAGGCATTGTCTGTAGTCCAGAGTGGCTTTTGCCATCTTAGAAATAATAGATTAAAGCCTTGAGCCTGCCTGAAGACCTGCCCTCACTGGTACAAGCTTTGTGACTTCCAGACTAGAGGATATAATGCTCTGTATCTCAGGGTTAGTGGAAGTGTTCTGTGGCACATGCAGCTGGTGCAGAATGCAGCAGCCAGGTTACTGATAGGCTTTCCGAGGTCTTGTCATGTGACTACAGTCCTGTGTGATCTGCACTGGCAGCCAGTGCAGTGGTGAATCATCTTCAGGATCAGTTTTTTGTACACCCATTTAATTTAGTTGTCCACCACGCTTTCGATAGGAGCACATGAATCAGCAATCTTATTTCAACTCCAGTAGAATAATCAGCCACTTTCACAGGTCTGTGAAAACAAGTGAAACACTACAGACATTTCAGCAGCTAGCAAAACTGCCTCAACATTACTTGATACTGCACATCACTACTAGATGTAATTCTACATATTACGTGACAGAAAGATTAGTAGAACAAAACATGCTATACATGCAATGTTTACATCACACAACATTGGTAGTTACTCTCTGCTGAACAACCATGGATCAGCTTCATCATACTCATTGCCCCATTTGACAGTGTTACCCAAGACCTCAAGTACTGTATGAGACTGGCCTAGTGGCACTGAGAGCTGAGGAGCTGGACACCTTACCTTGTTCTGTGCTGGCGACTCAAGCTTGGAAATGACCTTGGGTCACCAGGATGCTGGCAAGGGGGAGGGTGGGAGCAGGACTGAACAATCGCTCTCCTCTCCTGGGTGGGGGGTCACCCGCCTGTAGTCCCACCATTACTGAATGGAGGTTCGGTGATGAGTGCAGGAGGTACTGGGAGACCTCCACACGCGTATGTCATGTCGGGGATGCACGGGAGTGGGACGGGAGAAAACCAGGAAAAAAAAAAGAACTGTATCAGTGCTTCTATTCGTAATGTCATTCTCATGATGTGCATTCTCTTTAACTTCACCAATAAAACACTTGACAATGATGACTACAGTACTTTCTTCTGATTTAATACAACAGGCATAGACATTGAATGATGAGCTTCACAGGTAGTTTTACAGCATATTGAAAGATAAAAAATATGTCAAAGCTACAATATTAGATCCTCGTTTTAAGGACCACTTCCTTGCTCAGGATCCCACTGCTTTACAGGAGTATAAATTGTGCATAAGTGAAGAGGTGCAAGAAGCCCAAGCAATCTTGAATGTTCCGCTTCTTCCAGTACGACAAAGAAAATGCCCTCAGGCTCAGGCCCAGGGTTCAAGTGCCAGTTTCCATACAGAAACCTCCAAGATTATACCTGTCTCTAGCACAGCTGCAGAGGATCAGTACCCCATGAATACAGCGAATCAATGAATGAGTCCGTTTGGGCATTGTGAAAATAGTGACTGTAAAATGAGCTATGTGTTCTTAATTGTACATTGTTAGTTCAGTGCTTTTGTTTCCAAAGGGAGTACTTGCTGTAAAGTATTTAGGGCTTTGTTTGTCAGGCCACTTCCGAGCTGGACATCTGGTACAGTGGGGTGAAGTCACTGCCTCTGTGGCTGGCAGACCCTGGGTTCGGGGCTGGCTGTCGGGGATACTGTTTTCTTTTTTTTTTGGGTGGTTTCATAATTTTTTTCCCTGGTTCAACTCCCTTTCCTTTGCCCTCTGACTTTGCTCTCCCTGTGGAGTAACTCTCCCTTCCAACTTTTCCTCTGTTCCCCATTGCCACCTCCCCAACCAGTGATGATTATCTTAGTTATGGGGGCAGGGGGAATATCCCCTTGCATAAAAAACAAATAATAATTGTGCTCTCTTAAAGGAAGTGCCCACCCATCGCTGTTTATGCTAGGCACTGCAGTGTTCATTGCTGTTTTGGTTTTCGGCGATGTGCACTCGCTGTTTTGGTTGGAGCTATTTTGCAGACACTATTATCACATAGAACTCAGAGGACCAACATCACACACACCATGTCTAACATACTTGGATTTGTTTAAGTCACAATAAAAAAGGAAAAAACAAGGCCACATTTTCAAATCTTGTGACAAGAGGACTTCATTGCTGAAAGAATGCTTTTTTTTCCCTTTCTTTTTAACCAGGAGAGACACACTAAGCTGAAGCTTGTTTACAGGTGTGACCTGGGAGCACAAGGAAGTTAAGTGACTTGCTCAGGGTCACACAGTATGAAAATGGGGCCTGTGGGATTCAAACCCAGGTCTCCAGGTTGCCTACTGCATAACTTAATCAACTGCAATACCTGAACCCTGAAGCATATCCTTTGTTGTACTGGAAGTTGAACAGATCCATTTGGCAACCTCTTGTTCAAGTTGTTGCCTATTATCCTGCTTGCCTGCTTACCGGTGTACCTCCAGAAAGGATATTCAGCACCACTGTTGACATGTTATATCCAACCAGAGCTACACTTCTCCCTGAACATGTTAAACAACTTGCATTTTTAAAAGTCAGCTTGCCCTCACTGAATTACAGTTATGACCTGCACTATGGGCTCTACGATGCCATTTCAACAAATATTTTGTCGACCACAATTGCAGTCAGTATAAATCCATCTGAAAACACTCTTTTTCTTTTGGGGAGGCTTTGCCGAGTTGGAGTTGATTCAGGGAGGGGGTGCAAGACCCCAAGAAAGCAGTGCCGGGGTCCCATGGTGACATTACAGCGACCCGTCACTGTGTTGCTGTATTGTCGTTCTTGGTAGAGGTGTCAGTGTTTGATCGGCAATGTGTGCTATGTACAGCAAGATGAGAAAGAGTCTGCTATCGAAAGGATAGATGACTAAGCAGCAGCTACATAATGCCCGGCTTTCTTCTGGTTTGGGAAGTACAAGATGAGAAAATGTGTCATGGAAGCTAACTTTTGACCTTACATATAAGTCTCACTGCTGCTGACTGCTGATGTTGACTTCTTCAGATAGGCCAGTCACTACGTTGTCCACCATTGTATCTAAGAAAAGAAACCTTAATTTTGGACCAAACAAAACACTACCACCATCTCTTGTAACTGTCACTGAAAGTCATCATAAATATTCATCACACATACTGGCAGCAGTTATATGTCATCTCCTTCTTTGTGTTGGAAAGAAAATTACATACTGTATTGCTTGTTTATCTATCTTTGCATACATTCCATTCCTCCCTTACAAGTCAAAAGTTTTTACAGGCCAAAATATTAAACCTGTGTGAGAAAGTGCAAGTGAGGCAGTGTGGGTGTGATGGAACAGATAGAGGAAGGAATGATTCCACTGGCTCATTCACACCAGCAATTTCAGTGCAGCAGATCCAGACCTGCTGTGAGTGTAACAACTATTACTCTGAGTCTTCTGTTTCTTTTTCAATCTATGCCACCATTATGCTCATCACAGTTAAATTCCCTATGGCACTCAATAATTTCCAACATAAATTATGTTCCTGCCACTGTCTGCCCCAGAACTCTGTTACTCTTCCTGTTGTGAATTGTCCATATGTGGCTCCTCTTCTCATTTCCTTCTTCATTTTCTTGTCACTGTGCACCCTGACCAGTGTCACCCTTCCTATTATAAAATTCCCATGTGACTCCTTTTGCATTTCTTCCCCATAATTATTTTGCTGCTACTGCATGCCCTAGAATCACCGTTACGCTTCCTGTTGTAAATTGTTCATATGTGGCTCCTGTTGTCATTTGCTTCCTCATTTTCTTGCATACCCCTGACCACTGTCACTCTTCCTTTTGTAAATTGATGTGACTCCTCTTCACATTTCTCTCATAATTCTGTTGCTGTCTGCAGCTTAATGCTCCTGACCATTGCCACTCTTCCTCCCACAAATTGCCCCTCTTTGAATTTCTCTCATAATTCTGTTGCTGGCTGATGCCGATTACTGCCCCAGACCATTTTCACTCTTCTTGTTGTAAATTATCCCTCTGTGACTCCTCTTCTTATTTCTTCATCTAATTCTATTGCTGCCACTGCATACCCCAGACCACTACACTCTCACTCTTTCTGTTCTATTCATCACTGAAAAGATATCACATGTAGTGGTAGTTAGATGCACTTCACCGGTTTTGAAAGAATGTTATGTACAGACTGTATTACTTGTATCTATCTATATATGTATTCCATTCCTCTCTTACATTACAAACATCTGTTGCACTGACAAAGCCAGTATTACACCTGTATGAAACTGCACCAGTGGAGCAGGGTGGGTGGATGGAACAGATGGGGGAAGAAATGATGCCACTGGTTCACACCATACTTTCAGTACAGAAGATCCAGACCTGATGTGTAACATTACTGGTGTGTTGTTCTATTGATTGCATCACTAATTATAACCACATATTACAGTTTTGATTCTGGGTCTGGTTCTGTATTTTGTTCTGGTTCTGATTTGCCCAACCTAATCTGACCCGGGAGAACTGGAAAATCCTACCCATATACCCCAATGTCCGCACTGTGACATGCGCACAAGGGTGTGTGAGTGTGTTTGTGTGTGGGGGAAGTCACACACACTCCAACAAGAACATGCATTGCCCTTGTGTGTGCTGTGCTGCAGTGTATGCCCCCTATGTCATAGTGCCCAAAAACACACATTCTGCATGGACCCAATGAGCTAACTACAGTGTCAATGCCTATTCCACACCTGACACATTTTTACTCTCTAGTTTCCCTGCACTCAAGTCCTCCTCTAGGGTCAGGTCTAACTGAGATGGTGGTCCACCACACATTGTCTGCGTGTTGATGCATGCAGCAGTCAGTTTCTTCTTTGTACAGTCACATATTCCCCAGTACTGCTTCTTCACCTCTTTGATTTCACTGTCACCCCCACATTGCAAATTGATGGTGTATGTACTTTCAGCCCAAACCCTGGTCTGCTGTGGTTTGGGGATTTTTGTATGGAACTGTTCCTCCTGATCCATTTATTCATGTGCCAGCACCTACAGGGGTACAGTAAGTAATAGCAGTTGAGTACACACAGTCCCACAGTAATGGTCCCCCCATGCGACTGGTATGGATGTCACACGTGCACATGAAGCCATATTATATAATGGACTGTTTAGCAGACAGCAGCACTACACATTGGCCAACAGTACCCCTGATCTGACATCCTGGTATGTTAATGGCCAAAAAAGGGAAAACTGAATTATACATCTACATGGCTGTTGAAACACTGTTCTATACTGGCAGCATTTGGTATGGACCAGTGATGAGTGCATGCTGACATTGAAATTACATTTTGCACCTTACCTCTGCAAGCAGCTTAATTTTTATGCTATCTCTCAATTTACCACTTCATTTTGCACCTTACCTGTGCAAGCAACTTAACTTGCATGTTATCTTTCAATATACCACTTTTACCAATCCTTGCCAATTCAATTGCAATCACTAAAAACACATTACTGAGTTGTTATCTGCAATCAAATAATCAGTATGGTCACACGATACAATGATATCATGACCCACACTGATAAAGTTGTTCCACTAAATCCACAAAATGTGTGGCAGCAGGGACATATAGACCTTTTGTAGCTGCATGTATTTCCTCTTGTACTACTCCATGTGCATGCATGCATTGACATCTGCGTGGCTACGCTGATGTACTCACTTTTGCATCTGCAATGTAACAAATCCTCTATACATAGTGGAACAGCCAGAGGCAGAGACATCCTGGACTCCCTGCAAAGGGCATGCCTCAAGCAGCTGGTGCTTGAACCAACCCAGGAGGGAGCGATTTTGAACTTGGTACTGACCAATGGGGACAGAATTACAAATGCCAGAGTGGGTGAACACCTGGGGTCCAGTTACCATTGCACAATGTGGTTCAATGTGAGAACTACAGCAGGGACATGCCACATGAAAGAGAGGGTTCTGGACTTCAGGAGGGTTATGTCTCAGGGACATTAGCAGAAGGAAAAGGGGAAGTCAAAGTACAATTGGCCCAACTAAAAGGACCCAGAGTGGAGGCCACAGACCTTGTATTCGGCAGATAGACAAAGACAAAAAGGAAAAGAAAACAACTATGGTACTCACAGGAAGTGGCCTGAAAGTAAGGGCAAAAATGTGGCTTTCAAGAAATATAAGGAGACACAGAAGGAGAATGACAGGGCAATGAATCTAGAAAAGCAGAGGGAGGCAGGAAGGCAGTAAGGGCACTAAGATGCAGACAGAGGAAAATATAGCAAAAGATGTTAAAAAACTGGACAAGACTTACATTAGATAAAGGGAAAGATTGGGGGATTGTAAAGCTTAGAGGGAGGAAGGAGTGAGTGGAAGGGGACCAGGATAAAGCATCAGTCCTGACCAAATATGTCTTTTCAGTTTTCATGGAAGAAGGGAAGGGAGGGACCACAGCTAAGAATCAGGATTGGAAAGGAGGTAGACAACAAAACTGTTTAAAGAGAAGACAGTCCTAAAATGACTTACAAAACTGAAGGTGGATATGGAAATGGGACCAGAAAGGATACATATTCAAATATTAAAGGAGTTGGGGAGTACTGGCAGCCCTTTTCAAGGAGTCACTGGAGATGGGAGTGGTTCGAGAGGACTGGAGAAGAGTTGATATAGTCCCTCTCCACAAATGTGGGAGCAGGAGGAGGCTGGAAGCTATAGATCTATCATCCTGACCTCGGTGGTGGGTAAAATTATGGAATCTCTGCTAAAGAAAAGGATAGTGGAGCACCTTGAATCGAGTGGAGCACCAGATCTGAGGCAGCATGGATTCATGACAGGAATGTCATATCAGACTAATCTTATAGAGTTCTTTGACTGGGTAACTAGGGAAGTGGATCAGGGTGGAGCTGTGGATGTGGCCTACCATGACTTTAATAAGGCGCGTGCAAGAACAAGGGGGCACAATTTGAAGATAGAGGGGAGATGGCTCAGGGGCAATGTGAGGAAGTATATTTTCACAGAGAGGGTGGTGGATGCATGGAACAGCCTTCCTGAGGAGGTTGTGGGTCTAAAACTGTGGGAGAATTCAAGAATGCATGGGACAGACATAAGGCAATTCTTGTGGGGGGTAGGAAGAAATAAGCTGTTGGTTAACTAAGATCTGCAGCTTATCCTGTAGGTAGGGAAATGGGCACACTATGTGGATCAAGCAGTCCTTATCTGCCATCAAAGTCTATGTTTCTAAGGCGTTCAACACTGTTCCACATAGGTGGCTTCTGAACATGCTGGGCAGCCTGGAATTTGGACACAGGGTGGTGAACTGGGTTGGAAATTGTCTAAGGAACAGAACGCAGGGGTGGTGGTAAACAGGACTAAATCTGAAGAAGGGAGGGAGACCAGCAGGGTGCCACAGAGATCAGTTCTTGGGCCAGTGCTGTTTAATATCTTCATCAGTGACATTGCAGAGGGGCTGGAGGGGAAGGTATGCCTCTTTGCAGATGACACAAAGATTTGTAATAGGGTAGACAGTCCGGAAGGGTGAAGAAAATGAGGAGGGACCTAGCTAAGCTGGAGGAATTGTCCAGAGAGTGGCAGCTAGGATTCAATGCAAGAAGTGCAAAACCATGCACTTAGGGTGCAAGAACCCAGGGAGGATTACATAGAAACATAGAAACATAGAATCTGATGGCAGATAAGGACCGCTTGGCCCACCCAGTCTGCCCATTTCCCTACCTGATGGATAAGCTGAAGATTCTAGTTAATCAACAGCTTACTTCCTCCTGCCCCCACTAGAATTGCCTTATGCCTGTCCCATGCATTCTTGAATTCTCCCACTGTTCCTGACTCCACAACCTCCTCAGGAAGGCTGTTCCATGCATCCACAACTCTCTCTGTGAAAAAATACTTTCTAACATTACCTCTGAGCCGTCCCCCCTCTATTTTAAAATTGTGCCCCCTTGTTCTTGCACATCTCTTCTTCTGAAAGTTACTACCCTCTTGTACCTTGTTAATTCCCTTGAGATACTTGAAAGTTTCTATCATGTCCCCCTTCTCCCTCCTTTCCTCAAGGGTATACATATTAAGCTGCTTTAGTCTCTCCTCGTATGTCTTCTGGTGCAGACCTTGCACCATTTTGGTTGCCCTCCTCTGAACAGCCTCCACTCTGTCTATGTCTTTGCAGAGATGGGGTCTCCAGAATTGCACGCAGTACTCCAGATGGGGTCTCACTAACTGTCTGTAGAGAGGGATAACAACTTTCTGTTTTCTACTGTTGATGCCTCTCCCTATGCATCCCAGTATCCCCCAGCCCTCCTTACTGCCTTCTCACATTGCTTGCCCACCTTTAGGTCATCTGATATAATTACTCCTAGGTCTCTTTCAATTTTTGTTGTTGTTATTAACTCACCCCCATTGTGTACTCTTCCCTGGGTTTTGTTTCCAGATGCATTACCTTGCACCTTTTGCATTGAATCTGAGCTGCCACCTATTTGACCATTCCTCCAACCCTGCCAAGTCCCTTTTCATTCTTTCCACCTCACCTTGTGTATCAACCCTGTTGCAGAGCTTTGTGTCATCTGCAAAGAGGCATACCTTTCCTTCCAGGTGCTCTCCAATGTCACTTATAAAGATATTAAAGAGGACCGGTCCCAGTACCAAACCCTGCGGTACCCCACAGTTACCCTCCTTTCTTCACTGTGGACTCTGTTTACTATTACCTTTTGCGTCCTGTTGTCCAGACGGTTTTTTATCCAGGCTACCACCTTGGGACCCACTCCAAGGCTGGCTAACTTGTATATTAATCTTTTGTGTGAGACTGTGTCGAATGCCTTGCTAAAATCTAGGTAGACCATATCCACAGCCCCTCCCTGGTCTATTACTTTGGTCACCCAGACAAAGAAATCTATTAGGTTCGTCTGACATGACCTTCCTGCTGTGAAACCATGCTGCCTTGGGTCCTGTGCCCCACTGGCCTCTAGGTACTCAACAATTCTTTCCTTCAGAAGTGATTCCACCATTTTCCCTACCACTGAAGTCAAACTAACTGGTCTGTAGTTTCCTGCCTCTGCCCTGCTCCCACTTTTGTGAAGTGGAATCACATTTGCCCTCCTCCAGTCCTCAGGTACCATTCCATCCTCCCATGATTTGCTAAAGAGAGTAGTCAGTGGTATTACTAGTTCTTCTCTTAGTTCTTATAGTATTCTTGGGTGAATCCCATCAGGCCTCGTTGCTTTGTCTACCCTCAGTTTCAAGAGTTCTTTCAAAACCCTTTCTTCTGTTAATGGACTGGTATCGATCCCCCTATTCAGAGTTTCTCCCTTGTTTGGTTTAGGCACCTCCCCTTCCTCATCTGTTGTGAATACTGAGCAGAAATATTCATTCAGTATCTCTGCTTTTTCACTGTCACCCTCTGCCCACCCCTCCCCTTTATTAAGTCTCTGTATCCCTCCCTTGGTCTTTTTTCACTCCCTAATGTACCTATAAAAAGTTTTATCCCCCTTCTTAACAGAGTTGGCTATCTTTTACTGAGTTTGTGCCTTTGCTATTATGACTGCCTTCCCTGCCTCCTTCTGCTTTAACTGATAAAATTCTCTGTCCTGCTCCTTCTGTGTTTCCTTATATTTCCTGAATGCTATCTTTTTCTCCTTAACCATCCCTGCCACCTTTTTTGAGAACCATAGTGGTTTTTTCCTTCATTTTGTTTTATTGATTTGCTTCACACAAAGGCTTGTTACCTCTACGATGGCTGTTTTGATTATTTCCCATTGTTCCTCCACCCCTCCTTCTTGCCTATTTGCTAGTGCTTTTCTAAGGCACTCTCATTTTCCCAAAGTCAGCCTTCCTAAAGTCCAATACTCTTGTTTTTGTATGGCTTGACTCTATGGCTGTGTTTATTGTGAACCACATTGTTTGGTAGTCACTTGTTCCCAGATGGCTACCCACTTCTAAATCTGAGATCCTTTCTCCTTCCCCATTTGAGAGTACAAGGTCTAAGATGGCTCCCTCCCAAGTGGGTTCCAGCACTAGCTGTCTGAGGCATGCGCCCTGTAGGGCATCAAGAACGACCCTGCTCTTAGATGTGCCTGCAGCAAAGGTACTCCAGTTAGCATCTGGCATTTTCAGGTCTCCCATCATCAATATCTCCCCTTTTTCTGCCATTTTAAGGATGCCTTCTATCATTTCCTTGTCCATTTCCTCCCCCTGAGATGGGGGTCTGTACACAACCCCCGTGCGGATTGTGGTGCCATTTCCTTCTCCAGGGTGACCCATAGTGACTCATCAACTTCCTGTTTACTCTTTAGTTCTGCTGCTTTAATCCCTTCCTTTATATAGAGAGCTACTTCTCCTCCTCTTTTACCCACAGTGTCCCTCCTGTAGACTGTGTATCCTGGTATGTTGACTTCCCACTCATGGTTCTCTATGTACCATGTTTCAGTGACTGCCACAATATCCAGGCATCCCTCTTCCATTAAGGCCACTAGTTCAGGGAGCTTGTTGCACAGACTACGGGCATTGCTACTCATCACCTTCCATTTATTTTTTATGGACTTACCCATTTAGCCCCATCCCTGTCCTTAATTCCTTTTTCTGCATTTATCCCTGTCCTGCTCCCTACTGACTTCTCTGCCTTGGTGTTTACCTCTCTAACTACTGCTCTTTGTGGGAGGAGGCTGGGATTTCCCTGCTCTTTTTCAGTGCCTGCCCCCTTGGCTAGTTTAAATGCTTGCCAATGATACATTTAAACCTGTCACCTAGGATCCTGGATCCCCCCTGGACAGATACAGACCATCGCGCCAGTATAAGCCTGCATCCCTCCAGGTGGCTCCCCAGTCCCCAATGAAGCCAAAACCCTGAGCTCCACACCAGTTTTTCAACCATTCCTTGAATCCCAAGGTGCAGAATACCCTAGCATCATCCTTGCCATAGACCAGGCAGCACCTCCGAGAAGGTTAGCGTACATGCTACTTGCCTAAGGCCCCTCCCTAACTCCACAAACTCCTCTTGCACCACTCTGATTCCATTTACAGCCAGGTCATTTGTCTCTAGGTGGACAATGACATCCAGCTCCCTCCCGTGCAGCTGCTCCACGTGATCCTGAGGATTCACTTCCTGACTCTCAAGCTGTGGTGCCCAGGCAGGCACCTTACCTCCCTATCCCTTCCTCCCCATGTCTACCCTTCTAATGATTGAGTCCCCACCAGGAGTTGTTTCTTCCCTGTGGGGTCTCATGCCACCTCCTGTGTGTCTCCTTTGTGGAGATTCCCAGCATCCTCCTTGGTCTCCACTGCAGGTGCCTCCATAGAGGAACCACTCTTTGCCAGAACACATATGAATTGTGGAGAGCTACAACTGGAGGGATGCACCTCTGTTCTACCACCATCTCCCTCCCTGAGACCACCTTGGTCCAATCACTCCTCTTTCTTGGCAACCTCTGAGGTAACGGTGGTGGCCTTGGTGATCCCTGAGTGGGGAAAGAGGTTTCACAAATCCTAGCCAGGTCAGCCTGGAGACAGGCAACCTCCTCCCTCAGACCAGAAAGGTGTCTGCAAACAGGGCAGCATCACAGTCTCCAGAATGTCTCCAGGAACACTGCTGCTCCACAGCCATTGCACTGCACCACTCCCATCTTGACTTATTTTGTGACCCCTATCCTGTTGCTTTGTATGCTTATTGTCTCCTCCCTCTACGTATTTTTACACTTACTTTCCTACTGCCTATGTGCCCTTACAACTCTTACCCTTCCTGTTCTGGGACAGGAACTTCCTGTAGTCTTCAGTAGTTTCCTTCCTCCGTGCTTGGGTTCAGACCTCCAGCAGCCGGGGAGGGGATAACAAGTTTTTTTGTTTTTTTTAGGTTCCTTCAAGGTTGCTGAAACTAATGTGTCTCAGTGATCCTTCCCTTCCTACTGCCAAACAGGAAGTTCCTGTTTTCAGACAAATTCAGTGGCTATAAAACTAGAACTGGCTTTGGGTGGGAGGAGGAAATTAATAAAAATCTGTAGTTCTGGACTTCTGTTTCTTGCTCTGCACCAGTTCTCTTCTGCTAGAAACAGCCAGAAGCTGTAATTAGAGACAGCTGCATTTGTACACCTAAGCTGCTAAGCCACACCCCTAATTAGATTCACACTCTGCTCTCAGTAAATTATGGTGATACTGCCCCCTTCCTAAGAAAAAACACTTTTTTTTACTTAAATGAGACCCCCTTCTTCTAATAAAGTATCTTTTTGTTTAATCTAAACAGGTACTACTCCTGCTGAGAGAGGAGTGATTAATTAGTAAAAATTCTTTAGTTCTATACTTCAGTTTCTTGCTCTGCAACCAGTTCTCTTCTGCTAGAAACATGATGGGTGAGGAGATATTAACGGACACAAAATGGAAGAGAGAGATCTGCGGGTGATCATATCTGACAACCTAATGGTGGCCAAACAATGTGCCAAGGCAGTAGGGAGAGCCAGTGGGATGCTGGGATGCATAGGGAGAGGTATCACCAGCAGAAGTAAAGAGGTCATAATGCCACTGCACAGGTCATTGGTGAGACTAGATTGGAGAGCACTGTGTCCAGTTCTGGAGGCCTCATCTCTGAAAGGACATAGACAGGGCAGAGGCAGTTCAAAGAAGGGCAACAAAAATGGTGCAGGACTTACATCAAAGGTCATAAGAGGAGAAATTTTAGGAACTCAATATGTATACCCTGGAGGAGAGGGGGGGACAAGACTTCTTGGTCAGGATCCCCATGGTTTAATGGGAAGTTAGAAAGATGAAGGCCATGGAATGGAGATTGGAGCAATGTTGGTGGAAGTCCTGAACCAATGTGGACAGATTGGTTCTAAGAACTCACTGCTGTGAAACATAGAAACATAGAATATGTCTGCAGATAAGGACTGCTTTGCCCACCCAGTCTGCCTATTATTCCCTGCCTACAGTATCACAATAGACCCTGCTTGAGCTATGGCTCGTCTCCCTCACCCCATTCCTTTTCATTAAGATTTCTTATGTCTATTCAATGCAATCTTGAACCCCAAGACTGTTTCCCACACCCACCACCTCAGCTAGTAGGCTGTTCCAGGAATCCACCACACTTTCTGTGAAGACGTACCTTGTCACATCTCTCCTGAATCTTCCCCCTCCAACTTCATAGCATGTCTCCTTGTTCTTGTGTGCCTTATTTCTGAAAATTATTTCCTCCTGTACGTGATTTACCCCCCATGGGGTATTTAAAAGTCTCTGTCATACTCCGCTCCCTCCTCTCTTCCAGGGTGTACATATTGAGTTCCTTTAGTCTCTTCTAATAAGACTTTTGATGCTGATACCACACAATTTTAGTTGCCCTCCTCTGGACGACCTCTACTCTGTCTGTGTCTTTCTGGAGTGTGGTCTCCTGAACTGTATTTTTCTAGGTGAGGTCTCACCAGTGATCTATATAGATGCAGCACCACCTAGCTCCTTCTGGTGGTAATACTCTCCTATGCACCCCAGCATCCCTCTGGCTCTCCCAGCTGTCTTGTTGCACTGCCTGACCACCTTTTGGTCATCAAAGATTATTAACCCCAGGTCTCTCTCCTGCTTGGGTGGCTGTCAATAACACTCCCTCCATTTTGTATATTGCCCATGGGTTTCTTTGCTCCAAGTGCATTATTTTGCACTTTTTCACATTACAACTCAAGCTGCTATTCCCTGTACCATTCCTATGCCATATGGTGAGTATCAGAGGGAAGTCTCCTGTAAGAAGGCAGAATTTCTGTCCAGGGAGATTATGGTAGGGAGGAACAGACTGGCTCTGCTTTTCTGGACTGCTGACAGGTTGTTGCATCCTGCTTGTTTCTGGCAGTTGAAAGTAATTTCATCTGTCAGGCGTGACAAATTTGCTCAGTTCCTCTCTTACCAGTTGTCCTTGATCAGGTCTGTGATAACCCTAATTGGACTGTCATAGCCCAGCAGAGCACAGCTGGTTATCACAAAGAGAACTCCCCCTGTTTGTAATGTGTTTAGGCCGATATTGATGTATGAGACCTGTGAGGTGATTGGTCCATTTACTGTGAAGTTGACTCTGGTCTGACATGCCTCTTAGTGAGTTGTGTGATTTCATGTCCCAGTGTTTGCTGAGATGGTCCAATGCTCCTGTCAGAGGGGCTGTTTCCAAGTGCATTGTAGGATGCCATGGTGAAGCCCCTTCTGGGGGAAAAAAAATACATCCCTAGACCCAGATTGCATGGTGAATTTTAGAACTGTCTCTAACTTTCCATTTTTCAGAAAGATTATTGAGAAGATAGTGACTCTGCAAGTGGAGGCACACCTTACAGCCTTTAACATCTATGACCCACTCCAGTCTAGATTTAGATCTAGGCATAGTATGGAGAATGGTTGGTCAGGGTGCATTATGACCTCCTCAGGGCTAGAGATAGAGGCGAATGACTAGTTCTCATTCTACTCAATCTCTTAAGCTTTTGACATTGTGGACCATGGGTTGTTGTTGCTGGATCACACAAGGGAGTACTTTAGACTCACTGGTAGGTCAGCAGCTTGTTTGAGTCCTTACTCAGCGATAGGATGCAAAGGGTGGTAACGGAGAATTTCTCCTCACTCCTGAATCTCTGGCTCTGCAACGTACCCCAGGATGTGATCCTCTCACCTATGCTGTTTGTGATGTACATGCTTCCCCTGAGAGATATCATCAGATGTTAAGGCTTGGGTTTTCACTGTTATGCAGATAATACCCAGCTGTATCTGTCATTTGCACCTGGAACGCAATGTGTGGTTGATGTACTGAATTTATGCCTAGTCAAGATTTAGAATTGAATGTCCTCCAGCTGGCTAAAACGTAACCCAGTCAAGATGGACATGTAAGTGACTGAGCCTGTTCTATGGCAGAGTAAGGGAGATGCAGTGGAGAGGACTGGCCTGGTGATTGGTTCCTCCATTTTTGTAGTTTCTGTTAGGATCACAAATCTGGGCATCATTCTGGATGAAAGACTAATTCTTGAGGCTCAGGCATTGTCTGTAGTCCAGAGTGGCTTTTGCCATCTTAGAAATAATAGATTAAAGCCTTGAGCCTGCCTGAAGACCTGCCCTCACTGGTACAAGCTTTTGTGACTTCCAGACTAGAGGGATATAATGCTCTGTATCTCAGGGTTAGTGGAAGTGTTCTGTGGCACATGCAGCTGGTGCAGAATGCAGCAGCCAGGTTACTGATAGGCTTTCCGAGGTCTTGTCATGTGACTACAGTCCTGTGTGATCTGCACTGGCAGCCAGTGCAGTGGTGAATCATCTTCAGGATCAGTTTTTTTGTACACCCATTTAATTTAGTTGTCCACCACGCTTTCGATAGGAGCACATGAATCAGCAATCTTATTTCAACTCCACGTAGAATAATCAGCCACTTTCACAGGTCTGTGAAAACAAGTGAAACACTACAGACATTTCAGCAGCTAGCAAAACTGCCTCAACATTACTTGATACTGCACATCACTACTAGATGTAATTCTACATATTACGTGACAGAAAGATTAGTAGAACAAAACATGCTATACATGCAATGTTTACATCACACAACATTGGTAGTTACTCTCTGCTGAACAACCATGGATCAGCTTCATCATACTCATTGCCCCATTTGACAGTGCCACCCAAGACCTCAGAAGTACTGTATGAGACTGGCCTAGTGGCACTGAGAGCTGAGGAGCTGGACACCTTACCTCGTTCTGTGCTGGCGAATCAAGCTTGGAAATGACCTCAGGTCACCAGGATGCTGGCAAGGGGGAGGGTGGGAGCAGGACTGAACAATCGCTCCTCTCCTGGGTGGGGGTCACCGCCTGTAGTCCCACCATTACTGAATGGAGGTTCGGTGATGAGTGCAGGAGGTACTGGGAGACCTCCACACGCTGATGTCATGTCGGGATGCACGGGGGGCGGGAGAAAACCAGGAAAAAAAAAGAACTGTATCAGTGCTTCTATTCGTAATGTCATTCTCATGATGTGCATTCTCTTTAACTTCACCAATAAAACACTTGACAATGATGACTACAGTACTTTCTTCTGATTTAATACAACAGGCATAGACATTGAATGATGAGCTTCACAGGTAGTTTTACAGCATATTGAAAGATAAAAATATGTCAAAGCTACAATATTAGATCCTCGTTTTAGGACCACTTCCTTGCTCAGGATCCCACTGCTTTACAGGAGTATAAATTGTGCATAAGTGAAGAGGTGCAAGAAGCCAAGCAATCTTGAATGTTCCGCTTCTTCCAGTACGACAAAGAAAATGCCCTCAGGCTCAGGCCCAGGGTTCAAGTGCAGTTTCCATACAGAAACCTCAAGATTATACCTGTCTCTAGCACAGCTGCAGAGGATCAGTACCCCATGAATACAGCGAATCAATGAATGAGTCCGTTTGGGCATTGTGAAAATAGTGACTGTAAAATGAGCTATGTGTTCTTAATTGTACATTGTTAGTTCAGTGCTTTTGTTTCCAAAGGGAGTACTTGCTGTAAAGTATTTAGGGCTTTGTTTGTCAGGCCACTTCCGAGCTGGACATCTGGTACAGTGGGGTAGAGTCACTGCCTCTGTGGCTGGCAGACCTGGGTTCGGGGCTGGCTGTCGGGGATACTGTTTTCTTTTTTTTTTTGGGTGGTTTCATAATTTTTTTCCCTGGTTCAACTCCCTTTCCTTTGCCCTCTGACTTTGCTCTCCCTGTGGAGTAACTCTCCCTTCCAACTTTTCCTCTGTTCCCCATTGTCACCTCCCCAACCAGTGATGATTATCTTAGTTATGGGGGCAGGGGGAATATCCCCTTGCATAAAAAACAAATAATAATTGTGCTCTCTTAAAGGAAGTGCCCACCCATCGCTGTTTATGCTAGGCACTGCAGTGTTCATTGCTGTTTTGGTTTTCGTCGATGTGCACTCGCTGTTTTGGTTGGAGCTATTTTGCAGACACTATTATCACATAGAACTCAGAGGACCAACATCACACACACCATGTCTAACACACTTGGATTTGTTTAAGTCACAATAAAAAAAGAAAAAACAAGGCCACATTTTCAAATCTTATACAAGAGGACTTCATTGCTGAAAGAATGCTTTTTTTTCCTTTCTTTAACCAGGAGAGACACACTAAGCTGAAGCTTGTTTACAGGTGTGACCTGGGAGCACAAGGAAGTTAAGTGACTTGCTCAGGGTCACACAGTATGAAAATGGGGCCTGTGGGATTCAAACCCAGGTCTCCAGGTTGCCTACTGCATACCTTAATCAACTGCAATACCTGAACCCTGAAGCATATCCTTTGTTGTACTGGAAGTTGAACAGATCCATTTGGCAACCTCTTGTTCAAGTTGTTGCCTATTATCCTGCTTGCCTGCTTACCGGTGTACCTCCAGAAAGGATATTCAGCACCACTGTTGACATGTTATATCCAACCAGAGCTACACTTCTCCCTGAACATGTTAAACAACTTGCATTTTTAAAAGTCAGCTTGCCCTCACTGAATTACAGTTATGACCTGCACTATGGGCTCTACGATGCCATTTCAACAAATATTTTGTCGACCACAATTGCAGTCAGTATAAATCCATCTGAAAACACTCTTTTTCTTTTGGGGAGGCTTTGCCGAGTTGGAGTTGATTCAGGGAGGGGGTGCAAGACCCCAAGAAAGCAGTGCCGGGGTCCCATGGTGACATTACAGCGACCCGTCACTGTGTTGCTGTATTGTCGTTCTTGGTAGAGGTGTCAGTGTTTGATCGGCAATGTGTGCTATGTACAGCAAGATGAGAAAGAGTCTGCTATCGAAAGGATAGATGACTAAGCAGCAGCTACATAATGCCCGGCTTTCTTCTGGTTTGGGAAGTACAAGATGAGAAAATGTGTCATGGAAGCTAACTTTGACCTTACATATAAGTCTCACTGCTGCTGACTGCTGATGTTGACTTCTTCAGATAGGCCAGTCACTACGTTGTCCACCATTGTATCTAAGAAAAGAAACCTTAATTTTGGACCAAACAAAACACTACCACCATCTCTTGTAACTGTCACTGAAAGTCATCATAAATATTCATCACACATACTGGCAGCAGTTATATGTCATCTCCTTCTTTGTGTTGGAAAGAACATTACATACTGTATTGCTTGTTTATCTATCTTTGCATACATTCCATTCCTCCCTTACAAGTCAAAAGTTTTTACAGGCCAAAATATTAAACCTGTGTGAGAAAGTGCAAGTGAGGCAGTGTGGGTGTGATGGAACAGATAGAGGAAGGAATGATTCCACTGGCTCATTCACACCAGCAATTTCAGTGCAGCAGATCCAGACCTGCTGTGAGTGTAACAACTATTACTCTGAGTCTTCTGTTTCTTTTTCAATCTATGCCACCATTATGCTCATCACAGTTAAATTCCCTATGGCACTCAATAATTTCCAACATAAATTATGTTCCTGCCACTGCCTGCCCCAGAACTCTGTTACTCTTCCTGTTGTGAATTGTCCATATGTGGCTCCTCTTCTCATTTCCTTCTTCATTTTCTTGTCACTGTGCACCCTTGACCAGTGTCACCCTTCCTGTTATAAAAATTCCCCATGTGACTCCTTTTTGCATTTCTTCCCCATAATTATTTTGCTGCTACTGCATGCCCCAGATCACCGTTACGCTTCCTGTTGTAAATTGTTCATATGTGGCTCCTGTTGTCATTTGCTTCCTCATTTTCTTGCATACCCCTGACCACTGTCACTCTTCCTTTTGTAAATTGATGTGACTCCTCTTCACATGTCTCTCATAATTCTGTTGCTGTCTGCAGCTTAATGCTCCTGACCATTGCCACTCTTCCTCCCACAAATTGCCCCTCTTTGAATTTCTCTCATAATTCTGTTGCTGGCTGATGCCGATTACTGCCCCAGACCATTTTCACTCTTCTTGTTGTAAATTATCCCTCTGTGACTCCTCTTCTTATTTCTTCATCTAATTCTATTGCTGCCACTGCATACCCCAGACCACTACACTCTCACTCTTTCTGTTCTATTCATCACTGAAAAGATATCACATGTAGTGGTAGTTAGATGCACTTCACCGGTTTTGAAAGAATGTTATGTACAGACTGTATTACTTGTATCTATCTATATGTATTCCATTCCTCTCTTACATTACAAACATCTGTTGCACTGACAAAGCCAGTATTACACCTGTATGAAACTGCACCAGTGGAGCAGGGTGGGTGGATGGAACAGATGGGGGAAGAAATGATGCCACTGGTTCACACCATACTTTCAGTACAGAAGATCCAGACCTGATGTGTAACATTATTGGTGTGTTGTTCTATTGATTGCATCACTAATTATAACCACATATTACAGTTTTGATTCTGGGTCTGGTTCTGTATTTTGTTCTGGTTCTGATTTGCCCAACCTAATCTGACCCGGGAGAACTGGAAAATCCTACCCATATACCCCAATGTCCGCACTGTGACATGCGCACAAGGTGTGTGTGTGTGTGTTGTGTGTGGGGAAGTCACACACACCCAACAAGAACATGCATTGCCCTTGTGTGTGCTGTGCTGCAGTGTATGCCCCTATGTCATAGTGCCCAAAACACACATTCTGCATGGACCCAATGAGCTAACTACGGTGTCAATGCCTATTCCACACCTGACACATTTTTACTCTCTAGTTTCCTGCACTCAAGTCCTCCTCTAGGGTCAGGTCTAACTGAGATGGTGGTCCACCACACATTGTCTGCGTGTTGATGCATGCAGCAGTCAGTTTCTTCTTTGTACAGTCACATATTCCCCAGTACTGCTTCTTCACCTCTTTGATTTCACTGTCACCCCCACATTGCAAATTGATGGTGTATGTACTTTCAGCCCAAACCCTGGTCTGCTGTGGTTTGGGGATTTTTGTATGGAACTGTTCCTCCTGATCCATTTATTCATGTGCCAGCACCTACAGGGGTACAGTAAGTAATAGCAGTTGAGTACACACAGTCCCACAGTAATGGTCCCCCCATGCGACTGGTATGGATGTCACACGTGCACATGAAGCCATATTATATAATGGACTGTTTAGCAGACAGCAGCACTACACATTGGCCAACAGTACCCTGATCTGACATCCTGGTATGTTAATGGCCAAAAGGGAAAACTGAATTATACATCTACATGGCTGTTGAAACACTGTTCTATACTGGCAGCATTTGGTATGGACCAGTGATGAGTGCATGCTGACATTGAAATTACATTTTGCACCTTACCTCTGCAAGCAGCTTAATTTTTATGCTATCTCTCAATTTACCACTTCATTTTGCACCTTACCTGTGCAAGCAACTTAACTTGCATGTTATCTTTCAATATACCACTTATACCAATCCTTGCTAATTCAATTGCAACCACTAAAAACACATTATTGAGCTGTTATCTGCAATCAAATAATCAGTATGGTCACACGATACAATGATATCATGACCCACACTGATAAAGTTGTTCCACTATGTCCACAAAATGTGTGGCAGCAGGGACATATAGACCTTTTGTAGCTGCATGTATTTCCTCTTGTACTACTCCATGTGCATGCATGCATTGACATCTGCGTGGCTACGCTGATGTACTCACTTTTGCATCTGCAATGTAACAAATCCTCTATACATAGTGGAACAGCCAGAGGCAGAGACATCCTGGACTCCCTGCAAAGGGCATGCCTCAAGCAGCTGGTGCTTGAACCAACCCAGGAGGGAGCGATTTTGAACTTGGTACTGACCAATGGGGACAGAATTACAAATGCCAGAGTGGGTGAACACCTGGGGTCCAGTTACCATTGCACAATGTGGTTCAATGTGAGAACTACAGCAGGGACATGCCACATGAAAGAGAGGGTTCTGGACTTCAGGAGGGTTATGTCTCAGGGAGACATTAGCAGAAGGAAAAGGGGGAAGTCAAAGTACAATTGGCCCAACTAAAAGGACCCAGAGTGGAGGCCACAGACCTTTGTATTCGGCAGATAGACAAAGACAAAAAGGAAAAGAAAACAACTATGGTACTCACAGGAAGTGGCCTGAAAGTAAGGGCAAAAAATGTGGCTTTCAAGAAATATAAGGAGACACAGAAGGAGAATGACAGGGCAATGAATCTAGAAAAGCAGAGGGAGGCAGGGAAGGCAGTCAGGGGGCACTAAGATGCAGACAGAGGAAAATATAGCAAAAGATGTTAAAAAACTGGACAAGACTTACATTAGATAAAGGGGAAAGATTGGGGGGATTGTAAAGCTTAGAGGGGAGGAAGGAGTGGGAGTGGAAGGGGACCAGGATAAAGCATCAGTCCTGACCAAATATGTCTTTTCAGTTTTCATGGAAGAAGGGGAAGGGAGGGACCACAGCTAAGAATCAGGATTGGAAAGGAGGTAGACAACAAACCGTTTAAAGAGAAGACAGTCCTAAAATGACTTACAAAACTGAAGGTGGATATGGAAATGGGACCAGAAAGGATACATATTCAAATATTAAAGGAGTTGGGGGGAGTACTGGCAGCCCTTTTCAAGGAGTCACTGGAGATGGGAGTGGTTCGAGAGGACTGGAGAAGAGCTGATATAGTCCCTCTCCACAAATGTGGGAGCAGGGAGGAGGCTGGAAGCTATAGATCTATCATCCTGACCTCGGTGGTGGGTAAAATTATGGAATCTCTGCTAAAGAAAAGGATAGTGGAGCACCTTGAATCGAGTGGAGCACCAGATCTGAGGCAGCATGGATTCATGACAGGAATGTCATATCAGACTAATCTTATAGAGTTCTTTGACTGGGTAAATAGGGAAGTGGATCAGGGTGGAGCTGTGGATGTGGCCTACCATGACTTTAATAAGGCGTGCAAGAACAAGGGGGCACAATTTGAAGATAGAGGGGAGATGGCTCAGGGGCAATGTGAGGAAGTATATTTTCACAGAGAGGGTGGTGGATGCATGGAACAGCCTTCCTGAGGAGGTTGTGGGTCTAAAACTGTGGGAGAATTCAAGAATGCATGGGACAGACATAAGACAATTCTTGTGGGGGGTAGGAAGAAATAAGCTGTTGGTTAACTAAGATCTGCAGCTTATCCTGTAGGTAGGGAAATGGGCACACTATGTGGATCAAGCAGTCCTTATCTGCCATCAAAGTCTATGTTTCTAAGCATGTCAACACTGTTCCACATAGGTGGCTTCTGAACATGCTGGGCAGCCTGGAATTTGGACACAGGGTGGTGAACTGGGTTGGAAATTGTCTAAGGAACAGAACGCAGGGGGTGGTGGTAAACAGGACTAAATCTGAAGAAGGGAGGGAGACCAGCAGGGTGCCACAGGGATCAGTTCTTGGGCCAGTGCTGTTTAATATCTTTATCAGTGACATTGCAGAGGGGCTGGAGGGGAAGGTATGCCTCTTTGCAGATGACACAAAGATCTGTAATAGGGTAGACAGTCCGGAAGGGTGAAGAAAATGAGGAGGGACCTAGCTAAGCTGGAGGAATTGTCCAGAGAGTGGCAGCTAGGATTCAATGCAAAGAAGTGCAAAACCATGCACTTAGGGTGCAAGAACCCAGGGGAGGATTACATAGAAACATAGAAACATAGAATCTGATGGCAGATAAGGACCGCTTGGCCCACCCAGTCTGCCCATTTCCCTACCTGATGGATAAGCTGAAGATTCTAGTTAATCAACAGCTTACTTCCTCCTGCCCCCCACTAGAATTGCCTTATGCCTGTCCCATGCATTCTTGAATTCTCCCACTGTTCCTGACTCCACAACCTCCTCAGGAAGGCTGTTCCATGCATCCACAACTCTCTCTGTGAAAAAATACTTTCTAACATTACCTCTGAGCCGTCCCCCTCTATCTTCAAATTGTGCCCCCTTGTTCTTGCACATCTCTTCTTCTGAAAGTTACTACCCTCTTGTACCTTGTTAATTCCCTTGAGATACTTGAAAGTTTCTATCATGTCCCCTTCTCCCTCCTTTCCTCAAGGGTATACATATTAAGCTGCTTTAGTCTCTCCTCATATGTCTTCTGGTGCAGACCTTGCACCATTTTGGTTGCCCTCCTCTGAACAGCCTCCACTCTGTCTATGTCTTTGCAGAGATGGGGTCTCCAGAATTGCACGCAGTACTCCAGATGGGGTCTCACTAACTGTCTGTAGAGAGGGATAACAACTTTCTGTTTTCTACTGTTGATGCCTCTCCCTATGCATCCCAGTATCCCCCAGCCCTCCTTACTGCCTTCTCACATTGCTTGCCCACCTTCAGGTCATCTGATATCATTACTCCTAGGTCTCTTTCAATTTTTGTTGTTGTTATTAACTCACCCCCCATTGTGTACTCTTCCCCTGGGTTTTTGTTTCCCAGATGCATTACCTTGCACTTCTTTGCATTGAATCTGAGCTGCCACCTATTTGACCATTCCTCCAACCCTGCCAAGTCCCTTTTCATTCTTTCCACCTCACCTTGTGTATCAACCCTGTTGCAGAGCTTTGTGTCATCTGCAAAGAGGCATACCTTTCCTTCCAGGTGCTCTCCAATGTCACTTATAAAGATATTAAAGAGGACCGGTCCCAGTACCAAACCCTGCGGTACCCCACAGTTACCCTCCTTTCTTCTCTGTGGACTCTGTTTACTATTACCTTTTGCGTCCTGTTGTCCAGACAGTTTTTTATCCAGGCTACCACCTTGGGACCCACTCCAAGGCTGGCTAACTTGTATATTAATCTTTTGTGTGAGACTGTGTCGAATGCCTTGCTAAAATCTAGGTAGACCATATCCACAGCCCCTCCCTGGTCTATTACTTTGGTCACCCAGACAAAGAAATCTATTAGGTTCGTCTGACATGACCTTCCTGCTGTAAAACCATGCTGCCTTGGGTCCTGTGCCCCACTGGCCTCTAGGTACTCAACAATTCTTTCCTTCAGAAGTGATTCCACCATTTTCCCTACCACTGAAGTCAAACTAACTGGTCTGTAGTTTCCTGCCTCTGCCCTGCTCCCACTTTTGTGAAGTGGAATCACATTTGCCCTCCTCCAGTCCTCGGGTACCATTCCATCCTCCCATGATTTGCTAAAGAGAGTAGTCAGTGGTATTACTAGTTCTTCTCTTAGTTCTTATAGTATTCTTGGGTGAATCCCATCAGGCCTCGTTGCTTTGTCTACCCTCAGTTTCAAGAGTTCTTTCAAAACCCTTTCTTCTGTGAATGGACTGGTATCGATCCCCCTATTCAGAGTTTCTCCCTTGTTTGGTTTAGGCACCTCCCCTTCCTCATCTGTTGTGAATACTGAGCAGAAATATTCATTCAGTATCTCTGCTTTTTCACTGTCACCCTCTGCCCACCCCTCCCCTTTATTAAGTCTCTGTATCCCTCCCTTGGTCTTTTTTCACTCCCTAATGTACCTATAAAAGTTTTATCCCCTTCTTAACAGAGTTGGCTATCTTTTACTGAGTTTGTGCCTTTGCTATTATGACTGCCTTCCTGCCTCCTTCTGCTTTAACTGATAACATTCTCTGTCCTGCTCCTTCTGTGTTTCCTTATATTTCCTGAATGCTATCTTTTCTCATAACCATCCCTGCCACCTTTTTGAGAACCATAGTGGTTTTTTCCTTCATTTTGTTTTATTGATTTGCTTCACACAAAGGCTTGTTACCTCTACGATGGCTGTTTTGATTATTTCCCATTGTTCCTCCACCCCTCCTTCTTGCCTATTTGCTAGTGCTTTTCTAAGGCACTCTCATTTTCCCAAAGTCAGCCTTCCTAAAGTCCAATACTCTTGTTTTTGTATGGCTTGACTCTATGGCTGTGTTTATTATGAACCACACTGTTTGGTAGTCACTTGTTCCCAGATGGCTACCCACTTCTAAATCTGAGATCCTTTCTCCTTCCCCATTTGAGAGTACAAGGTCTAAGATGGCTCCCTCCCAAGTGGGTTCCAGCACTAGCTGTCTGAGGCATGCGCCCTGTAGGGCATCAAGAACGACCCTGCTCTTAGATGTGCCTGCAGCAAAGGTACTCCAGTTAGCATCTGGCATTTTCAGGTCTCCCATCATCAATATCTCCCCTTTTTCTGCCATTTTAAGGATGCCTTCTATCATTTCCTTGTCCATTTCCTCCCCCTGAGATGGGGGTCTGTACACAACCCCCGTGCGGATTGTGGTGCCATTTCCTTCTCCAGGGTGACCCATAGTGACTCATCAACTTCCTGTTTACTCTTTAGTTCTGCTGCTTTAATCCCTTCCTTTATATAGAGAGCTACTTCTCCTCCTCTTTTACCCACAGTGTCCCTCCTGTAGACTGTGTATCCTGGTATGTTGACTTCCCACTCATGGTTCTCTATGTACCATGTTTCAGTGACTGCCACAATATCCAGGCATCCCTCTTCCATTAAGGCCACTAGTTCAGGGAGCTTGTTGCACAGACTACGGGCATTGGTACTCATCACCTTCCATTTATTTTTTATGGACTTACCCCATTTAGCCCCATCCCTGTCCTTAATTCCTTTTTCTGCATTTATCCTGTCCTGCTCCTACTGACTTCTCTGCCTTGGTGTTTACCTCTCTAACTACTGCTCTTTGTGGAGGAGGCTGGGATTTCCTGCTCTTTTTCAGTGCCTGCCCCCTTGGCTAGTTTAAATGCTTGCCAATGATACATTTAAACCTGTCACCTAGGATCCTGGATCCCCCCTGGACAGATACAGACCATCGCGCCAGTATAAGCCTGCATCCCTCCAGGTGGCTCCCCAGTCCCCAATGAAGCCAAAACCCTGAGCTCCACACCAGTTTTTCAACCATTCCTTGAATCCCAAGGTGCAGAATACCCTAGCATCATCCTTGCCATAGACAGGCAGCACCTCCGAGAAGGTTACCGTACATGCTACTTGCCTAAGGCCCCTCCCTAACTCCACAAACTCCTCTTGCACCACTCTGATTCCATTTACAGCCAGGTCATTTGTCCCTAGGTGGACAATGACATCCAGCTCCCTCCCACGTGCAGCTGCTCCCGTGATCCTGAGGATTCACTTTCTGACTCTCAATTCTGTGGTGCCAGGCAGGCACCTTACCTCCCTATCCCCTTCCTCCCCCATGTCTACCCTTCTAATGATTGAGTCCCCCACCAGGAGTTGTTTCCTTCCCCTGTGGGGTCTCATGCCACCCTCCTGTGTGTCTCCTTTGTGGAGATTCCCAGCATCCTCCTTGGTCTCCACTGCAGGTGCCTCCATAGAGGAACCACTCTTTGCCAGAACACATATGAATTGTGGAGAGCTACAACTGGAGGGATGCACCTCTGTTCTACCACCATCTCCCTCCCTGAGACCACCTTGGTCCAATCACTCCTCTTTCTTGGCAACCTCTGAGGTAACGGTGGTGGCCTTGGTGGTCCCTGGGTGGGGAAAGAGGTTTCACAAATCCTAGCCAGGTCAGCCTGGAGACAGGCAACCTCCTCCCTCAGACCAGAAAGGTGCCTGCAAACAGGGCAGCATCGCAGTCTCCAGAATGTCTCCAGGAACACTGCTGCTCCACAGCCATTGCACTGCACCACTCCCATCTTGACTTATTTTGTGACCCCTATCCTGTTGCTTTGTATGCTTATTGTCTCCTCCCTCTACGTATTTTTACACTTACTTTCCTACTGCCTATGTGCCCTTACAACTCTTACCCTTCCTGTTCTGGGACAGGAACTTCCTGTAGTCTTCAGTAGTTACCTTCCTCCGTGCTTGGATTCAGACCTCCAGCAGCCGGAGAGGATAACAAGTTTTTTGTTTTTAGGTTCCTTCAAGGTTGCTGAAACTAATGTGTCTCAGTGATCCTTCCCTTCCTACTGCCAAACAGGAAGTTCCTGTTTTCAGACAAATTCAGCGGCTATAAAACTAGAACTGGCTTTGGGTGGGAGGGAGGAAATTAATAAAAAATCTGTAGTTCTGGACTTCTGTTTCTTGCTCTGCAACCAGTTCTCTTCTGCTAGAAACAGCCAGAAGCTGTAATTAGAGACAGCTGCATTTGTACACCTAAGCTGCTAAGCCACACCCCTAATTAGATTCACACTCTGCTCTCAGTAAATTATGGTGATACTGCCCCTTCCTAAGAAAAAACACTTTTTTTTACTTAAATGAGACCCCCTTCTTCTAATAAAGTATCTGTTTGTTTAATCTAAACAGGTACTACTCCTGCTGAGAGAGGAGTGATTAATTAGTAAAAAATCTTTAGTTCTGGACTTCAGTTTCTTGCTCTGCAACCAGTTCTCTTCCGCTAGAAACATGATGGGTGAGGAGATATTAACGGACACAAAATGGAAGAGAGATCTGCGGGTGATCATATCTGACAACCTAATGGTGGCCAAACAATGTGCCAAGGCAGTAGGGAGAGCCAGTGGGATGCTGGGATGCATAGGGAGAGGTATCACCAGCAGAAGTAAAGAGGTCATAATGCCACTGCACAGGTCATTGGTGAGACTAGATTGGAGAGTACTGTGTCCAGTTCTGGAGGCCTCATCTCTGAAAGGACATAGACAGGGCAGAGGCAGTTCAAAGAAGGGCAACAAAAATGGTGCAGGACTTACATCAAAGGTCATAAGAGGAGAAATTTTAGGAACTCAATATGTATACCCTGGAGGAGAGGGGGGGACATGACAGAGACCTTCAAGTATCTGAAGGGAATTAATAAGATACAGGAGGATGGCATCTTTCAAAGGAGAAGATGCTCTAAACAAGAGGGCATGACATGAGACTGGAAGGGGGTATACTAAGGGGCAATGTGAGAAAGTACTTCTTCACAGACAGAGTAGTAGAGGCATGGAACAGTGTCCCAGCAGAGATGGTAGGGGTGAAGACGGTGGGGGAATTCATAACTGCATGAGATAGACATAGGGGTGCCATAGCAGTTCAAAAGAGGAGGTAAAGCTGGAGATGAAGTAGGATCTGCAGCATTCTTAACAGGCAGGGATAATGGGCAGACTGGATGGGCCCATCTGTTCTTATCTGCCATCAAATTCTATGTTTCTATGTTTGTGGTGTGGATTGTAAAAACAAAGCTCTGCAAATAATTCCGTGAAGACTGTGTGAAGACTCAAGTCAAAGAACAGCCAGCAAAATGCTCAAAAAGTCAAAAATGTGTCTGTCTGCTAGAGGGACAAATGCTTCATGCTTGATGAAGTGGAGATATTGGTTTGAAAGGTTATAAACATGCATTTGTCAATGCCGAATGTTGTCTTGCTGGTTTTGGCATTGGTAGTGCAGGAGTTAGAGAGACACATAATAGAAGTAGCAGTGAAGTATAGAACCAATATCAACCCCTCCCCACCCTGTAGAGAGTGAAAGGCATTGGGGTGTGCATTTGGGTCACTGGCCATTAATCTCATGTTATTTCACCTCACCCTACTCTGCAGAGTCTGGCAAGTGTTGCATTGTGCATTGAGATCATCTGGCCTTATGCTCACCCCCATTTCATAAGGAAGTACATTGAGATGGGTGCAGCCTTGGAGAAAGGGTTGAACTTTGGGGCTGAAGAGTCCAAGGCACACCTTGATGCCTGTCAGTGGCTGCAGGGTGGAAGTGGAGGACCAATTGCATGAGCAGTACAGCAGACAAGCCAAAGACACACTCTTGATGCCTGTTAGTCTGCACAGGGTGAGATGTAATGGTTAGAAACCCTAATGCCCTGGGCGTGTGTTGATATTTGCACTCCAAATTTTAAAACATGGCCTTTTTGTGACTCTACTTCATGAAAGCATTTGGGACCTCTGTTCATGAACAGAGCCCCTGTGATTTTGTTAATCTGTCTCAAACGTTGATTTCCCACAGTGACCACGCCATTCTGCACCACATGAAAATGTCAGCTGCACCACTGATAAGGAGGAATGAAGAGATGGCAATGTGGGAAATCTGGAGTGAAAATATTAAACATTCTCAAAGTTACGAGCGTGTGTGAAAACTGCACATTGCATGCTCGTAACACAGTCATTTAGTGGAATTATTTCACCAAATTTTTAACATAGCCATTTTGTGATCTCTGCTCATGAACAGTGGCACTATGATTATCTTAATCTACCCGAACATTGATTTCCCACAGCGACAGTGTGATTGTGTGCCAGATGTGCAAAATTACATTGCGGGCAGAATGTGACAAATGACAAGTGAACTGTTCATAACAAGGTGTGCAAAAATGACAATGCTGAAAATCTGGACTGAAAATATTACAAATTCTCAGACTTATAACTGTGCATGGACACTGCGCAATGCACACTTGTAACATAGTCATTTTATGGAGTTTTTTCACCAAATTTTTAACATAGGCATTTTGGGACCTCTGCTCATGAACAGTGTTACTGTGATTTTCTTACACTGTTCTGAACATTGTTTTTCTACAGCGACTGCTCCACTGCGCACCGGATGTGTGAAAACACAGTTCAGGTAGAATGTGGGAAATGAAAGCTGTACTGTTCATAAGGAGGTGTGAAAAAATGGCAATGGTGAAAATCTGGAGTACAAATATTAAAAATTATCAAAGTTACGAGTATGCGTGGAAACTGTACAATGCACGCTTGTAAAACAATCATTTTATGGACGTTTGTCACCTAATTTTTAAACATAGGCATTTTAGGACCTCTGCTCAGGAACAGAGTCACTGTGATTTTCCCAATCTGTCCCAAAAACTGATTTCCCTCAGCGACCATGGTATTCTGCACCAGAAGTACGAAAACACATTTTGGCCTGGATGTGAAAAATGACAGCTGTACTGTTCATAAGGAGGTGTGGAAAAATGGCAATGTTGAAAATCTGGGTTGAAAATATTACAGATTCACGAAGTTATGAGTGTGCCTGGAAACTGCACAATGCACACTGGTAAAACAGTCATTTAATGGACCTTCACCACCAAATTTTCAACATAGGCATTTTAGGACCTCTGCTCATGAACAATGTCACTGTGATTTTCTTACTCTGTTCTGAATACAGATTTCCCACAGCGACCACGTTATTCTGCGCTGGAAATGCGAAAACACATTTTGGCCGGATGTGAAAAATGACAGCTGCACTGTTCATACGGAGATGTGGAAAAATGCCAATGTTGAAAATCTGGAGTGAAAATATTACAGATTCGAAAAGTTATGAGCATGCATGGAAACTGCGCAATGCACGCCCGTTAAAGTCATTTTTTTATTTTTTCACCAAATTTGCAACATAGGCTTTTTGAGAGGCCACCTCATGAACAGTGGCACTGTCATTTTGTTAATCGGTCCCAAAGGGTGATTCCACACAGTGACCACAAAATCACCTTTTGGTACAGAATAATGGCATGAAAGTAACCGAATTCATAAGGAGGGATCCCAATAACCCCATGTTGAAAATTTGGTGGCAAAATTCCCAAAAATGTCTGAGATATGCATCAAAGTTGAAAAAACTCTATTTATGCCATTATACAGCTTACCGGCATTTCTTCAGTTTGTGGTCGGCTTTGAAGAGTGCAGATGTGTTCCCGGTCCACAGAGGATCATCTCGCCAGGCTCCAGAGGTAAGTATGAGGCAAGGGGGGGGTGTAGGGAGGTGGGGCATGCAGTGAGTGGGCACGGGTTGTGGGAGGGGGCTGCAGACTGCGAGGGATCATTTTCTACTTTACAGGGAAAAAAAAACCATCACAGGAAGGCTTTTGTTTATACAGGTACATTTGACATGCTGGGGTGGGCTCCCTGCATGTTACCTGCCTGTTTTATTTTGGTGGGGACTGGAGCTGACAGGGATTGGGCACCCCGTCGGCAAATAAAAGAGCGTTGGGGGGGATGATGCCGACAGGGATTGGGCTCCCCCATTGGCAGATGAACTGGGAGGGGGGCATGATGATGCTGACAGAGGTTGGGTACCCCCAAAGTCGAAGCTTTCTGGGGACTGTGTGGGGTGGGCCAGCACAGCCATACCATGTCACACTGATACTTACACCGGGAAAGGCACACTCTGCAATCAGGTGGAGCTCCCTCATTGCAGTGGCTAAAATCTTTCAAGGTGGTGGACATGCTTTTGCACTGCTCTCATAGACAGCGTGCAATCTAATTCATGCTAAGGAGCCCAGCCCCAAAAAGCAGTGGCACCACAGGCCACAACAGGACCATGCCTCCAAAACCTGCAATTTTGAAGTTACCTCAACATGTTTCTTGTGCAGGCACAAGACAACATAAAAAGGAGATATCCCTCTTTGGAAAGACAAAAAAAAAGTGGGTGTGTCAGTGTGTGGGGTGAAAGCAAAACAAAATATATTAACTGCATGCTGAAAATACAAACTGCATTTAGAATTGATATGTTTCACAGAGGTCTTCTTCAGAAATTATCTAAAAGAGAAGAAAGCTGACTCACTTTGCTTTTTTCTCTTTTAGATAATTCCTGAAGAAGACCTATGGTCAAACCATCAACTCTAACTCTATTTTCTATGTTCAGCATGCATTGTCCCAGATTCCCCCCTTTCCCTCCACAAAAGACGGACCACTTGTGTGTTATTGTGCTCAGACTGGCAATTATTTTATTATATTTTACATTCATATTTATAAATACCATCACCAGTTTCAATTATTGTCTTTCCACACTTCCTTGCTTATATTGCATTAAAATATTCATCTCTGATCCATCTTTTTCTTTCTTCCTCTTCTTCTCTCCTCTCCAGGTGAAAACCTGGGTGCCTTCTTCTTCTCTTTTTCTTATAGGTAACGGTGAAAACCGAGACCGCTTATCTCTCCTTCTGTTGCTTCTTCTTCTCCTCATATTCCTTTATCATTCCCCCCTCCCCTCTCCCCCCCCTTTTCTGCCATCCACCTCTGGCAGTCCACCAACGTCTGACCGGAGCCATACTGCCATCCACCTCTGACAGACCATCCCAGGCCCCCCCCCAAATTATCCCTATCCCCCATTCCCTTTTTGACAGGTGGGTGGGAGGCAACAAAAACTTCAGCAAAGGGGGCAGAAAACCTCTGTGCTGTCCATTATGTACCCTACAATCTGGGCCCCCTCCCATTTTCACCTTCACCTATCCCTGCCTCATTCCTTCTTGGCTCCTCCCCTTCCTGTTTTCTTCTCTCTGTTCTGACTACCTGTCCCTCCCCCTACCTCTCTCCCCTCCCCTCTGAGCAAACCAACCTGTCCACAAGGTATGGGTCCACCAGACCAACTTGGTGTGCCCCTTAAAAGGGCAAACTTCATTGTCTCGGATTCCCCCTTTCCCTCCACAAAAGACAGACCACTTGTGTGTTGTTGTGCTCAGATTGGCAATTAATTTATTATATTTTACATTCACATTTACAAATACCATCACTAGTTTCCATTATTGTCTTTCCACAATTCCTTGCTTATATTGCATTAAAAGATCCATCTCTGATCCCCTTTTTGTTTCTTCCTCTTCTTCTCACCTTCCCAGGTGAAAACCTAGGTGCCTTCTTCTTCTCTTTTTCTTATAGGTAACGGTGAAAACCGAGACCGCTTTTCTCTGCTTCTGTTGCTTCTTCTTCTCCTCATATTCCTTTATCATTCCCCCTCTTCTCCCTCCCTCCCCCTCCTTTTTTCCCCATAGCCAGTCTCTAGCTTGCGTTGGATGACTGGTCTTCCCCCTTTTCAGCCCCAACTCCCCCCCCCATTTATCTCCCTTCCTGCCTCCTCCAAGCTTCAATAAAACCCTTCATTTCAGTATTAAACATGTCTATTGCTAAGTCCGACAAATGGACCCCATCCGATCTGTAAACATTCTCTACCCTCTCTCCCACCACTCTCAATATTACATGCCCTCCCATGCTCCTTATCCATGTCCCTACCCTTTTATTCATCTTCCTTCTGGCCCTATCCACTGCTACATGGCTGTGTTCTTGTCTCTATACCCTCCTTGGTATCATATCTGACTATGCCATGCTCATCCCTGGCCACCATTGTTTTATTTTCTCCAAGTCCTGCTTAACCAGCAAATATGTGTCAACCCATGTCTTTCCACTAATATCATTACCTCCGAGGTGTATAATGATCAAATCTGAAGTGGGACGCCGCTCTCTCATCTCTATCAAGGTCAGGAGTAACTGTGCCCATCTCATCCCTCGAATGCCATGCCATACCAGCCTACATTGGCTGACGTCCTAGTACAGCTGCTTTCCCCCTGCCTTCTTTTCCACTCTCCTTTCTGCCCAGTAAATGTAAGAGTGCCCGCAGATCCATACTTCCGTGATTCTCCTTCTACCTAGTAAATCAAGCAAAATATTTCTTAAAACCCATCTTCATGATTGTTCCTATTCTGTTTTTTTTTTTTTAATATATAACTACCTCCCCCCCCCACTCCTGGGTTCTGCTTCTGTAAGACAAAACACGTGATAGCAGGTTAATCTCCATCTTTAAAAACTCAAATGTATCTCTTGTAGCTGGCAGACTGCCATCGTCCCCTTTCCAGCATACTGGACACTGATTCCCCTTCTGCTGCCCATTTTGAAGCAGCCCCTATTCGAAACAAATGGGAAGAATAATTACCTGGATCTTCACCCAGGAACTCCATGCTTTTTGTGAGTAAGGCCGTTACCTGGTAACTTGACACTTGCTTCCCGTCTCCATGCACAAACAGTCACCCTACTTTGTTATAACACTCTGCGGTATAAGCCCACAAAGTCTTCATGGGGCACAAAGCCCCTTCTGGATGAGCCTTAATGGCTATGACACACCCCTTCCCAACTTAATCCATCTTGGACCTTCTAATTAAAAGCTGTATTTCCCTTGTCCCCCAGGTTATGTCTTCCCATTCCAAACCTCCTTCTTCATTCTTTCTGCCATGCCCCATGGCCTTGCTCACCCTCAAGGCCCCGCGAACATCACTAAGTAGAATGGCATGGAACAGCTGTGCTCTCTCCTTGGATTTACAAACTGCAGGTGGTATATCCCCCTAATCAATAATATCCCCTGTAACTCGACAAGGTCCCCTGGCTGCACTCTCTCCCACCCTTGCCCACCTCCCCTTATCTCCACTCCTGCCCTCGATCCCAACCACCTCCGGTCCTCCCCCTTACTCCTGCACCTCCTTCTCCCCTCGATCTCCTACCCTCACTTCCCCACCACCACCCCCTTCCCTTGTCTTGCTCATAGCTCATGTCTTTGTACTGGTTATTACATGTCTATAAGTCAATGACTATATGTTTGTAACTATAAATGATGACTGTTGCACGCGCTGTCGTGGAACCTTTGTAAAAGAGCCTCGACTCAAAGGTATTGTAATCCTAGATTGAAATAAATAAATAAAAAAAAAAAATAATCTGGTCAACCACTGATCTGCTATTGGATGCCTGCCATCCTTGTCCCTCTGCTTCAACCTACTCCAAACCTGTATCATCCTCCGTATCAACATTGAATTCATAGGATCCTTCCATTTTCTTAAATTACAAACCAAACTGATCACTGCTAGGTACACCCCCATTGTGGTATGAGCCATCCCTTTTTGCCACTGTTCCACCATAAATTTTCCTAACTGTTCCTCCATAACTGGCCCATTTACCTCCATGTGGTGTGCTTCCCTGAATGTTTGCAATGCCCACCAGGCCCCTTCATAGGCTCTCAAGGTCCGAGGCACCCATGAATTGCAGAACAGCATTTCGGCTTCCTCTTGTCAGCGTCCCAGATGTTCGTTGGAATGGGTGTTTTCCACTCCTCTGCTGTAGGTGCCAGCATCCAGAACCAGTCCAGCTGCAGACAGGAAAGGCTGTCAGTCAGGATATTGTTTACCCGTCTATGTGCCTGGCCCTGAATGACATATTCAATTACAAACCTCTTAATACTAATGGTCTCAGCACTTGCAACACTGTCTCACACCTAGCTCCCCTGTTGTTCAGAACATCCACTACTACCTTGTTGTCACACCAGAATGTAACCTTCTGATTCTGCAGTTCCTTACCCCATACCAGGGTTCAGGCCCAAATTGGCATGATTTCCAATAATATGATGTCCTTCACCCTTCTGTCTCTTACCCAGTCGGCTGGCCATGACTCCGAAAACCATTTCCCTCTCAGATACCCCCAATTCCTAACCCTCCTGCTGTATCCATATATAATTCCAGATCCGTGTTGTAGACCCAGTTTTCCTGCCAAAAGGAACAGCCATTATACTGTAGTTGCTCAGTAATTCCTCCCATACCCTGATATCCTCCTTTACCCCTTTTGTTATATCCACCCAGTGTGTGGCCTTACCACCCCTGCCATGGCCCTTGTGAGTCGCCTTGTAAATGTTCTACCTGGCCCAATTGCCCTGCAGGTGAAGTTCAAATGCCCCATGACCTGCTGCACCTGCCTTAACTGCACCCGGCTCCTGCTCGTGTGCACCTGGATCAGTTCCCTTAGCTTTTTTACTTTTTTGTCTGGTAACCTAAATACTTTTTCCTGTGCATCTATCTTGATCCCCAAAAACTCTAGGACCTTGCTGGGTCCTTCTGTTTTATCCAGTGCCGATGGCACCCCCAGCTTCCCACACAGCTCTTGGAAACTAGCCAACATTCTCTCTGCCTCTGTGCGTCTGCTGCTTATTAGCAGGAAATCATCTAGGTACTGTAGTGTATGACTGTCTTGTGCCCTGATCTTTCCTGGAATATCCATTGCAGGCAAGTGCTAAAGGTTTCAAAAGTGGAGCAAGCTATGGAACAACCCATAGGCATAGCCTTGTCAAAATAATACTCATCCCCTACCTTAAAACCTAACAGGTCCAGTCCTTCCTCCTCACTGGAAGCAAACGGAAGGCAGATTCTATATCTGTCTTGGCCATCCACACATCAGGGTTCGCCCGTATAATCTGTACTGCCTCTTCCAATGTGGCATATGTGACCCTGCTATGCTTTTTCCTATAAAATAATTAACAGACTCTCCCTCTGGAAATGACAAATGGTGGATCACCCTGTATTCCCCTGTTTGTTTTTTTGGGACCAGGCCCAATGGGGAAATTCTCAAATTGTGTAGCGGGAAAAACGGATATGGCCCTTCCACCCTCCCGGCAGCTTTTTCTTTTCCTATTTTTTGTCTCAGGATGTCTTCTTTCCCCTTGACTGACCCCAAGTTTTTAGCCTCCCTTGCCTGTCTTGAACCTTTGCACTGTAGAGGGAAACCATTTCTAAAACTCCTCCTTATGGCTTCTGCCATGCCCCTATCTGGATGCCCCTTGAGCCACTTCTCCCAAGCCTCTATCTTGATGGGGGTTCTGGCCATCTGGAATTGTTCACTTCCCCCCGTAGGCACCCCCAATCCCCTACCTTCCTTGACTGTTTCTTCTGTGCCACTCCTTTCAATACGCCTGGGCTCCCCTACCCCCATAACCTCTGCCTTTTGCACCCTTATTCCTCATCTGTCCCTCAAATCCTGGCCCTTCCTGAAAGAGCTGGTGGCCCGTCCCCTGGACTCCCCCCCACCTGGGCTCCATGGGCCAGTTGTTTCTACATCTCATCGCCGGGTGGAACCTCCACATCTCAAGCATGTGTGCCAGAACCGGCATTGTGGCCATAAACAAAATGCCCTGTTGAATCCTCAGCAGCGTTTCTGAGGTATTCCCCCCTTCTTACCTATTTCTTCCTCCGGTGTGGATTGATCAGTAACATAGTCTGTCCACAGGTCTAGCTGTTTTGTGTCCCATCTCACATCCCGGTATGTTGCCATCCTTTGGTGGAAAAACTCATCATAATATATCCACCCAACCCCTCCTTTTGCTTTTGCCCTTTGTATGATCAGGGAATATGTGATAAGTGGGGGCCCAGCTCCGGTTTCTTTTCCATCACTATGGCTGAATATGTGGCGAAGCCCACAAACCACCCATCCCATGTCTTTCCCTTTGTAAATTTATCCTCCTCTTTCTTCCCCAATAACACCACGGCTACTGCCATCTCACTCTTCCCTATATTCTCAGTTTCTTCATATTTTGCAGCCACCTCTCTACTCTAAATATGTCCATATACTCCCCTTTCCATATCTTCTCATTTGTGGCCAGTGGCATATGTTCCCCTATTCTCATCCCCGGTGCTCCTATATCCCTTGTCCCTTTCTCCACTCCCTCTACCACTGTCCCCCCCCAACCATCTCTTTATCTGACCTAATCTCAGCCAGTGCATTTTCCATTTGCCCTAGTCCTCCCGTCCTCAGGGCTGCTATAATTTGTCCAATGTAATCTTTAATACTCTCTCCAACAGAACCTGATAACCTACCTGCTGGCTTGTCCACTCCATGTGACCTGCTGTTGCCCATCTGTACTGTTCCGGTTTCTTGTGGCAGGACCACTGGCAGTGGCATCGGGGGCAGTAGAACTGGTACAGCAGGGGGCTCCAGTCTAGGTTCTGGCATCGGTACCATGATCGGCTCCATGGGAGATACTAACGGTTCAGGCAGAGAGGGCTGCAGTGGTAATGGGCTACCCGTTCGAGGTGGAGCCACCCCTGGCAGCTGCGCAATTTTTGGGCTGCATTGCCTCCCTGTGGGTCATTTTCCATCCTCCCCTATGCCTTTTTCCGCTTTCTATTTCTCCCCTGATTTCCGCGGTTCTGCCCCCTCCACCAGCTGCCACATCCTGTTGGCCTTCTCTGCCAACTCCACTATCACCTTGTATGTGTCCTCCTTCAATGGCTTATTCTTCTTCGGTGCCATTTCCTTCCCAAAATTCCCAAAGATAGCTGTGGATAAACTAACAAAACATCTTACAGCTTACCATCATTCCTTAGTTCCATGTCTATTGATGAATTTTAAAACTTTTTTTGGCCCCTTCCCTAAAGCTTGGGCCCTTGCTTGCTCTTGCCCCCAAACCCCTCGTCCTCATATGTGCAGCCAGCCAGGTACCCTCACTCTTGTTGTGTCATCCCTCCAGGCTCCTTACCTGGGGTCCTAGTGGCTAATGCCCTTGTGCCACCAAATTACCCTCCCCGTTCATATTCTTTGCCAAAAGACACCCTTACAGTAGAAAAAAACCCATGTGCCATCATTTTGCACATTTTTGCAATTTGTTCTCCTTCATTATCAGACCCCCTGGGCATGGGAGCTATTCTCTGTCGTACCCCCTCCCCTCTTGTTTTTGCCCAGGCTGCCTTTACCCCCACATCACCGCTTGTCTGCTTTTGCTCGGCCCTGCTCCTTCTCCTTCACTTCTTCCCTTCCTTCTGTACCCTCATGATATGCCAGGGGCCTATAACCTCCGCACACCTCCCCAGACAATACCACCTGCTTATCGCCACACCATGCGGCGTGATGTCAGATGTCGACTTTTGTAGACCGTGTGGCCTCCCGAACTAGGCCTTTCTGGCTAGCCATTCCATGGCCTTTCTTTCCCCTCCTTTCATCCCCTTGCCACAGCTCCTGCCATGTAGGCACGCCTTCCTTGCCCTCCATGGGCCAAACTGCCCTCCCATGTAGTCCATGGTTGTGGCCATGTGGCCACCTGCTAGACCCATCTGGCCTGACCCCAGTTCAACCCTATCTGTCTCTCTCTTCTCCCATCCATCTGCTGATCCTGCTTCCTCCGCTCTCTAATAACATGCTCTCCTTCGTCTCCATGCCTTGCTGTTCCACCCTACGCTCACTTTCTTCTTTTTATATTATTTTTTTTTAAATGCTTCTCATTCTGATACAGCGCATGCACTCCCCTGCCTCGTAGGCCACTGCTCTCAACCATCACCTCCACGTGGCATGAAAAACACCCTTTTCTCATTCACTAGGCTTACTAACTAACTGCGCACTCTGAGCCCAGAGGTCACACTCCCAGAATTTCACTTTTCACCCTTGTCCCCCTTTTGGCCGCCTCCCACCTTGTTGCTTTACCTTTTTCTTTGTCTTCCTTTCTTTCTAATGGGCCGAGGCCTCACACCAAAAACCATCGACTTTTCTCTGCTTCACACCGTGTATTCTTAACATGCAGCCCTGTAATTTTATGAACCATTCCCCTCATATCATTCATTATTTCTGCCTCCCTCCTTGTTGCTGTTTTCCTTTTTTCCCTGTCCTCTTGCTAATGGGCCGAGGCCCCCCACAGACAGCATCAAACATTTCCTGCTTCACAACATACATTTCTACATAAAATGCTTAGCCTTTTCCTACATATCCTTCTTTATCTCTGCTTCTTACCTTTAAATCATCCTGGTACACAAACCTTTTTCTCAAGAAAACGTTGAAAATCAAAAATGCCAATCCTATGTGCTTGGTCACTGTAACCAACAAAAACTTCAGCAAAAGAGGCAGAAAACCTCTGTGCTGACCATTATGTACCCTACAAATTGGGTCCCCTCCCATTTTCACCTTCACCTATCCCTGCCTCATCCCTTTCTGGCTCCTCCCCTTCCTATGTTCTTCTCTTTGTTCTGACTACAGGTCGCTCCCCCTACCTCCCTCCCGTTTGAGCAAATCAACCTGTCCATGAGGTAGAGGTTCACCAGGACAACTTGGTCTGCCCCTTAAAAGGGCAAACTTCATTGAACATTACTTTTGTTTTGTTCTCTTTGAAAAGGAGTCAAATGATGTCTCCTGATTATTGCACTATCTTCTCCAGCCCTCTGACATTGAAATAAGCCCTGTAGTCACAGGTGGGATGCCCTGACCTGAAGGGTTGGTGCATATCTGGAGGCTCTGTTGGCTGCTGCATGCACAGAGAGTCAGTCAAGAACTGATAAGGTGGCCGACCCAGTGGCTTGCAGGTCTGAGGTGACATGTGCCTCACCTCCTACCATGCCGGTGACCCAGATTTGGAAATTGATGCAGGTCACTTGGGGGCTGGCTGGATGAGGGAGGACTGAGTATCTGTATGACTGCTCTCCTCCCTTGGGGAGGGAAATTGCTGTGGCTCACTGTCTGACTGCCACATAGTGGCAGCTGGGTGCCAGTGCACACAGTGTCACCAAGAGATGTAAGGGAACTCATGTTCAGGGTGCCAGAGGTTTCTCCATAGAGGCAGAGCTCACACATTGTGCCCATTCATGTCCTGTGGGCCCAGAGAGAAAATAAGCAGAATACCCTGACTGCAAGATTATGACTGACCCCTCAAATGCTATATTCCAGTGACCCTGCACCCCCTATAGTCCTGTGGCAGAGAACTACAGTGAAAATGTAAGTCCTGGAGAAGCTGGGTGACAGGGATTGGGGTGTCACTAGGAAGGGGGCAGCTGGGGCAGTTCAGAAGATAAACAAATGATGGAAAAAGAACTGCTAAGTAAATGACATGTTTATCAGAGTGGTAAATACCAAGCAACAGGATTCATGATGTGCATCTGTTATGTGCAGCACATAGACTATTGTGGTTGTGGGGCACAAGGCCATGTGGGGTGCTATGTCTTCCGCTGCTTTGCAGTGGTCTCATGCAACCATATTGCCAGGGGTATACCACCCACACATGGGCAGATCCTGTGCATGTGCATTACAGCAATGTTGCATGTACAGTAGTCAGCCTGTCACTGTCAGTCTGCCTAGTGTGCATCCATCTGTTGACATGCGAGCCACTGCCAAGTCCAATACACATGCACACTGCATATTCATTGTGAGAACATCACACAAGCCATAACATCATCCATGGCACGTATGTATGCATGCATACTCCCTGAACACAGTTCTGTACATGTATGCCTCACAACTGTCACTTGTCAGTGTATGGTTATTAGTCATATCCATTGTATTGTTGTGCTGTTCAGCCCATGGCAATGCTGTGTGAGATGTTGACCACTGAGTACTGTCTGTAACTAGAGTTGTGCAAAATTGGAATATTTCACCCAGTGAAATATTTTGCATAATTTACGCATTTCTCTAAATATTTCGCTGGGGGAAAGGTGAAATTTCACCCACAGTTGTGAGCAAAATAACACCCACAAGCAGGTGAAATTACACTTGCAGGTGAAATTTTGCCACCCTCGGCCAAAATTTCACCATCGCAGGTGAAATCACTCCATGGAGTCTAGTGGACCCCCCACCCTGTTATCAGCACCCACCCCATTCCCCCCATACCCTTATTGAGCAACTGGCACAGCCCTCTACTCACCTCCATGACTGGCAGCCTTAGTTTCAATGACTGAGCTCGTGCTTGTACAAGCACACAGTCATTCATTGAAACTCTACTATGCTTGCGCACTTCAATGCATGAGCATGTGTTTGTACAAGCAAGTGCTCATTCATTTTGGCGCTCAGTTTGATTAATAAGCTGGGTAGGCTTGGGGTGGGTCAGACATTGGTCAACTGGGTGGCAAACTGGTTGATGGGCAGAAAACAAAGAGTGGTGGTAAACAGTATACAGTCAGAAGAGATGCAAGTCACAAGTGGAGTACCTCAGGGTCGAGTTCTGGGGCCAGTCCTCTTCAATATTTTCATCAGTGACATTGCAGATGGACTGGAGGGTAAGGTTTGTCTGTTTGCAGATGACACCAAGATCTGCAACAGAGTAGATGATCCAGATGGGTGGGCAGAATGAGAAGAGATCTGGTTAAACTAGCAAATGGTCAGAAGAGTGGCAACTGGGTTTAACACAAAGACGTGCAAGATCATGCACATAGGGAAGAGAAATCCTGAGGCCACCTATAGGCTGGGAGGGAAGTTGCTTGCAGTCACAAGGGAAGAAAGAGACATGGGCGTCATCATCACCAATGACCTGAAATCATCCAAGCAGACCTCTAAAACAGTAGATAAGGCTAGAAAGATGTTGGGGTGTATTAGTAGGGGTATCACAAGTCAGAAGAGGGAGGTGATAGTCCCTCTTTACAAGACACTGGTTAGGCCCCATCTGGAGTACTGTGTGCAGTACTGGAGGCCACACCTTCACAAGGACATTAACCAAATTGAGGCAGTCCAGAGAAGGGCAACCAAAATGGTGCAGGGACTGCATCAGAAAACAAATGAGGACAGATTAATTGAGCTCAATATGTATACCCTAGAGCAAAGGAGGGAGAGAGGTAATATGATTGAAACATTCAAACACCTTAGGGGCATTAACAAGGTAAAAGAGTCTAACATGTTTCAATATAAGAAAAATAGCAGGACAAGAGGACACAGCATGAGATTAGAGGGAGGCCAATTAAGGGGTAATGTGAGAAAGTTCTTTTTTCACAGAAAGGGTGGTGGATGCATGGAACAGCCTACCTCAGGAAGTGGTGGATATGAATAAAGTGCAGGGCTTCAAACATGCATGGGATAGGCATAAGGGAGCAATACAGATGAGTATGAATGCATAGGCCATTGACAGAGCAAAGGCCTATGGTACATTCATAAGGTAGAAAAAGAAATGGGCAGACTGGATGGGCCTTGCAGTCCTTATCTGCTGTCATCTTCTATGTTTCTATGTTTCAGTTGGGCCACCAATTGTGGAGGTGAGCGGGGGGCTGTGCCAGTGGCCTGATTGGGGTATGGTGGGGGAGCGGGGTGGGTGCTGATAAGAGAATGGTGAGGGTGGGTCTACTAGACACAAGGGAGTGGATTTTTTTAAGTAAGAATCAGGGATCTGGGGGATGGGGAGAAATGTGTTGGGGAAGGTTACTTCTATACTAATTTGGGCCAGTGATTGGTGGGGGGGGGGACGGCTACTAGACACACCAGGGAGAATATTTTAATTTCAACATATGGGCCAGTGAATGGCCGGGTTGGGGGGAGCAGCTCACTAGACGCCAGGGAGCAGGGAGGCATACATTTGGCAGGATTTGTGGAGGGCGAAATTGTGAAATTTCACCACAATTTCTCAAAACATTTCATGCTGTGAAATTGATGATTTCAAATTTTATTTTGCTGCATCCCTATCTCCTACACTGTAACAGATATAACAGAACTTCCTGATACTGTGGGCATCACATGTGTATACATTCCCTATATCATAGCAACAACATCTGCACCAGTTCTTCGTGTGGACCTTCAGAGTATCATGTGTACAATATCCAGAGACATGTCATTTGTGCTCATTGTACCCCTAAATTTTTTTTCGACACGGCACTGGCAGGGACTGTTATTTTACATTGTATCACATCTGTGCCAACAGTACAGTGTGTGCCAGGACTGCCTCCTGTGCCTTCCTTGTGAATGGTAGTGCTAGATGTTTGGACCATGTTTATGCACTGTTTTACTGACTTTTTTCATGTCTAGGGTTGCAGTGCTGGTACTGTATGTGTGCCTTAGTACAGAACACATACAAATGGTGGGTGGGATGGTGTAGCATGTGAAGAGTTCATGTTCAGGGTCACTACTCCAGGCTATATTGTCTCCAGCCTGTAGTATTTCATTCCCATGGCATGGTCTATTACACACTACTGTACCATTTATATGTCTGGACAGTAATATTGTTATACACTACAGTGCTATCCAACAGAGGATAGACCATGAGTCCACACTCTGTTACTGAGACAAAACAGTGTAGCACAGACCGCCATCTCCCTGCTGATTCATGTACAGTCCACTGTTATTTCTTTTCTGTATATTTTGTAATTACTGAGTATGCATTATCATAATCTATGCTGTACATGTACAGTCCCCTTTCTTTTCTGTATGAACTGTAATTAATCAGAATGTATTGTAATAATCTATTTTTTCTCATTACTAGTCCATACTGTTTTGTATATTTCTGTTATTGCATTCTTATATTCTGTGTACCCTCACACTGGGTCGCACCTGTTAATGAGCCTCGGCTCAGTGTGCCTTTCCCGGTTATCAACTTTAAATAAATAAATAAGTAAAAATTTCCATGATCAAATTTGGATATAGCACTATGCATGGCACAGGTGCATGTTGTCTTCACACATGCAGAATCGTCAGTCCCACTTAAGACCATGCCCATTGCACACCCGCCAGATGTCCCCATTTGTAACTTGCTACAAACCTGTACCTGAGGTTTGTGTCACACACTCACTTATGTATATTACATTGTTGTTTCAGTTGAATCACAACTAGAGCTGGACGTTACTGTGGAGGCACACACTCCATTTTGTGTGAAGGCTGCACAAATGGATGACTAGTCACTGAAGCTCCTGCAGGGGATATCAGGCATAGGAGGATCCAATGGATGTAAAAGAACTTGCACAGCTGCAGGCCCAAGGGCATCAGGAGAAGGGTGCTCATGCACACCAATGACTGTAGACTGTGCCTGCATTGCAGGTTTTTGGTGTCGACGTGAGACTTTGTGGAGGCCACTATTCAAGAACTTTGTTTATCTGCAGTATCTCTTCTATTTCATTTAGTTATGGTGGTCTGCCTTTTATTTATCTGGTTACAGAAGTCATGGCACTCACCTCCAGTCTATTAAAAGGGAGTCCACACCAATTGCAGCTTGAAAAACTTTCCTTTTATTGATGATGAAGAATTTAACATTAAAAATATCCTCAGCAAGAAGGGATAGATTAACCTGATGTTTCAGTTTTCACAAAGGCATTTTCAGAGGTAATGCCCTCTAGTGTAGATCAATTTATAGCAGGACAAAGAAATGTGCAATTCAACATTTAAAGTGACAGTGCATAATTAATCACATAATCCCATACAAACCATCTCCCTGCACAAATTAAACAAACAAACAAAAAAAAAAACGAATTAAAAACAGTACCCTCATGTCAAACCTTTTTTCAATATCTATATGAGAACAACTCCATATTCATTTCTGGGGATGAGGGTTCATATAGAGCTATCTTCCTTTGTATGGATCACTTTTACACAACATTAAAAGAGCCCAAGAGCAGAAAAGACTGTAAGTGTCCCAAATTGAGGGAAACAGGGAATAAAGAGGGCAAAAAGGGGGCAGGGGGAGAGAATAAGCTAAACACGAGTAATCCCAAAACCTGGCAGAAGTAAGGAAGGAGGGGGAGGGTGCTGAATAGGTTTGGGGAAGGGGGAGAAAAAAAGAGGGGAGAGGGAACAAAGAAAGGAAACAAAAGACATATAAACCAGAGTGATAGCACTATAGATAAAAACACCATAAAGGAAGTGGGCATGGACATGAGAAGAAGAAAATTGCAACCACCATTCTTCCTAACCAGAAGGATTATCTGAAAAACAAGGGGAGAAAATATAATTACATAGTGGTAGTGATTTTAAACTTAATTGTCAAGAAAAAAGGTGTCAGTTCAGTTTGATCATTTAGACCCTTGTCATTACAGCACACTCACAATTTATAAATCCAATAGTATTCCTTTCTGTTCATGGCATGTTCTCTGTTTCCACCCCTACATCCCATACACACTTGTTACAACCCTGTAAATGCTTTTATTTATCTATTTAAGATTTTGTTAACTGGGTAGGAACCCAAGGACAAACAATTGTCTATTTTTATAGGGTACTCAGAAAACAAAGAACAATGCGTACAAAAAAACATGGTAAAGATACAGCACTTAATAAAATAGGTTTTAATTTATGCTAGAGATGGATTGGTAGTCAGAGAATTAACTGACTTAAATATCAGCTTGGCTGCAGAGTAAGCCTTTATCGCAGTCACCCCTAGTCAAGTCAAGAATGTAACAGTAGGGTGCATCTATCTACCCTCGAATCAAGCATCCTCCTATGCCGAATTCCTCGCTAGTCTGGACTTTCTCCCTAAGAAAGACCCTATAATATGTGATGACTTTAACCTGAATTGGTTAGGACCTCATAAAACACAGTACCAAGCTTCCCTACTGGACACTAAACTGGAGCAACTCCTTGACGATCCCACAAGACTGAATATGAAGTCAGGCAAGCACACTCTCCTAGATTAGATACTAACTAATAATCCAAATTCTATTAAGGCCACTGGAATCCTCCCTGATGCACTCAGTGACCATTGTCTGACTTTTTGTTTCTGGAAGAATAATTCTCTGCATCCACCCGCACCCCCCAAATCCATAAAACTAGGGACCTAACCAACTTTGTTGCTGAAGTCTTCTGCTCAAGTCTTGCCACAACTGATTGGTCACCAATAACCTCCCTTCCTGACATAAACCTAACATTAGAATATCTGGTCAATACCTTCACCTCCATCCTTGACCATCATGCTCCTCACAAACTTAGAAGATCAAAAGGCACCCACTCTCCCTGGCTCACACAGGAACTGAGGCACCTCATGGGCTCTTGTGACAAAGCATGGCATGCCTTTAAAATCTCTAGACTCCACTCTGATTGGAATACCTATCACCAGCTACGCAATATTTGTAAATCTAAGATAGGCAAAGCCAAAAGGGATCATCTCCTATCACTACAGGAACAACAGCTCCCAACCACAATGTTTCTGGAAGGAAATCAACATGCTCCTAAAGGGTAATGAAAGGATCTTCCCCCCAATCAATGACAGCAAAAGGCTCCACACTATCCTCAACCATGGAGATCGTGGTGGGGCTAAACCACTTCTTTACAGATCTTGATGCCTACACAACCGACCTTCCTGTCAATTGTCCTGTGCCACCAGCTAGCCACCCTGAATTTCCATACCCCCTCTTTCACTTAAAAACTACCTCCCAAAAAGAGGTCTTTAAATTGCTAAGGGGACTTAACCCTGACAGCTCATGAGGGTTTAACTCCCGACCACCCAAATTTCTTAAAATAGATGCACCTGCACTTGCCTAACTGATCTCCTGTCTAATCAATAGATCCTTTCTCATGCAAACCATCCCAGACAAATGGAAACCACAGTTGTTGTCCCAGTACATAAAAGTGGTCCGACAAACCTTATTGAAAACTATAGACCCATATCTATCTTGTGTCCAATTGCTAAAATCCAGGAAAGAATATTTTATAATCAACTATCATCCTACCTTGAACAGACCAGTGCCCTCACTAGTAACCAGCACGGCTTTTGGAAATCACATGGGACAGAAACTGCTCTCCTTAGAGTCACCACTGATATATTCCAGGCTATGGACTAGGGCAAAGCCACTGGCGCAGTCTTTGTTGACCTAACTAAGGCATTCGACCTAGTCAACCACTCACATCTCATCTGTAAGCATCACCACCTTGGTCTTGAAAAAAAACTCTCTCTCTCTCTCTCTTGGGTCTCTAACTACTTAGAGAATAGGTTTCAATGTGTCAAATGTGCCAGTACCATCTCAATCTTATCTCCTACCACCAAAGGGGTTCCCCAGGGATCAATCCTAGGGCCTCTCCTATTCTCAATATTCATTAATGACCTTCCTCTAAATTGTGGAGGGGAATTGGTTCAGCTATATGCAGATGATGAAATCTTACATAGATCCTCCTTTGACGTCTCAAGTATTAACTCTGACCTAACAAATGACTTTCAGACTCTAGATGGGTATCAAAATATGCAGATAACACTAAAATAGGAGGCCCTTCCAGTAAAAAAATTTAAGTGAAAAGTATTCAACGTGATAGCAACAGAATTGTTAGTTGAACACAAAAATGAGGAATGAGATTGAATTTAAATAAGTGTAAGGCTTTACATATGGGGAAAAACAATGTTAAATTTGATTATCATACACAGAATTTTATAGTGCCAGAAGCAAGTGGTGAGAGAGATTTAGGAATGCAAATTACCAATGAGTTTGATAGCCTAGCACACACCACAGAAGCAATTAAAAAAGCCACTAGAATTATTTGGACAATAAAAAAGGGCCTATGTGCACCCACACTTAGAATTTGCCAGTCAATTATGGAATACCTTTAGGAAGCATGAAATAAATAGAATAATAGATGCATTCTGGTGTATTACAAGGCAGTAATTCATCGAGAGGATCGGGGCACAGTAAACCTCGAGAGCGAAGCTCGAGAGGTTTTAAGTGCCCCAGATCTCAGATGAATTACTGCCTTTGTTACAGCAGAATGCATTTGTTATTTTTGTAATATATGGAAAATAAAATAGTAGTTTTCACTTGCAGTAGTCAGGAATGGTGGGTCGAGTTGGTGGTGAGGTAATTCACAGCCAATGATTGCGGCAACTTGGATAACTTTTGAACAATTTAACAAAGAAAAGCAAGCAGTGTTAAAGAAACTGCAAAAAAACAGTAGTAATTTTTCTTTTTTTGTTGTTGTGGAACGAATGACACCTGGTGTAGAGTGCTACTCGGAGTCAGAGTATATCACGTAGCATCTTTGAAGCAGCCGTAGGTTGAAAGCTGTTTTTTTTTGCAGTGTTTATGTTTTCTTGCTCTTTTGTAAAATATGTCCTTTCTTCTGACAGGTTTTGTTCTTTTGCCACAGACATTTTTAGTCAGACTCTTACCATGATGTGAATCTGTAGTCGGCTTTTACTGTATGCGACAGTTACAGTAAAAGCCGGCTCGCGGTCAGTGAAAGCTGCTCAAGTTGTCCGGTGGCGCTAGCGCTGTTGTGAGGTTGCAATAATACTATCGTTGAGATCTTCAATCGATAGTATTATGAGATCTCAACGATAGTATTATTGAGTTCCATCGATGGTATTACTGCGTTTTGGGTGGTGTATTACAGGGAATTTTTTGTATGTATTTTGGGGGTATTATTTTTATTTTCCATATATTACAAACACAATTGAGAGAGTTCAAAGAAAATTTTCTAAGAGCATAAAGGGGATGGAGAGGCTTAGTTACGCAGAAAGACTGAGGTTATTAAATCTAATGTCCCTTTCTACCAGTCTTATATGGGGGGATGTCTTGTTATTGTATAGTATTATGCAGAATATAACACTTATTACTGAATTAAATATTGAATATAAGGACACCTATATGCAAACACTAGGTCATCCATTACAGATCGGGGAAGAAAGTTTTCACATATCAATCGGAAATACTTTTACACTCAGAGTGGTGAATGTTTGGAATTGTTTGCCATTGGAGGTGGTGATTAGTAAAACTAAAAGGGAATTATGGAAGAATTAGATGTTTACATATTGGGAGGTGGAACTTTTAAGTATTTTTAAAGTGGAATATAGGTGCATATGGGCAATTGCCTACTGGCTCCTTATCATCCTTAGTATGAACGTTCTGTTGTGGCACTGTGCACTTTTTTCTGTATTTGGGTGCTGTTAGCCTTTACTTTCAGTCTATGCTATTAATGTACATTTTCCTTACACTTGTGTCCATCATCGGTCTTGGATGCTTGTGCTTACTGTTGGCATTGTTTGAGCTGTTGTGGTACTGCTGTTGTCTGACATTTTTTGACAGGAATGTTCTCTGCGTGGAAGCTTGCACTGACTCTTCCAGTTTTGTTATGTACAGTAGCATAGAGTGCTGCTTTTTTGTTTCCTCTGTGCTCTCATACTCCTGGGAGGTAAAGAACCACACTTCAGAAGAAGCTTAAGGTAAACATTTTCAGTCACAGTGGTCATGATTTAAAAGTCTATAAAGCCTTACGGGAGTATTTAGCTCCTAGTTATACTCCATTTCATCCTAATGCAACACCATCCTTGTATCCTTTTACAGGATTACAACAAAACATTGAAAATGTGTGTTTAATGAAGGAATGCACAAGTAAGAGTAACACATTAATGATTTGCATTGTGGGGAGTAATCTCTGAGGCACTTCAACACACCTTACTGACTGGATTATGTTCACTTGATAGGCTGTTGATGCACCTGTGACTTGTAATGTAAAATCTGAGCTCCTCATTTCCCTACCCTGACTAGAAGAGTAATGTTTTGATATGTGCAGCTGACCAGGTTGCAACTCATCAGATAGTGATATGTGTCAAGTTTCCATGTTTTTATGTTTAAATTTAATTTCTGCACTTTTGTGGAAGCAAAAGTCCAAATTTTGTGGAAATTCTGTCAGTGGATGTTTTTTTCATACACCTCTATGGCTGGTAGTTTGATTCTGATTCATTTTTCATTTTAGTTTTCTTTTTAAAAGTGAAAAATGGACTGACCACCATACTGGTGTTACCACACAAAAATATGTCTGTTTAGATTCCTTTATCAACATAAACTGCATCTTTCCTTGTCTTGTTAGCATCCCAGACAGTCTAGTCACTTATGATGCATTGGGTGGAGAGGAAACTATTGCATAAGTGGCTGCACTGTTTGGGGGTATTCCTAATATTCAAGAAGTATGCAACAATAGAAGAAGGATTTCAAACAAAACTTGGTTGGGAATAGTATAGCATTTTAGTTCTACTTAATGAAGAAGTAGATAAAATAACAAGCAACATGAATGAACTTTAGAGAAGGTAAACAATCAAAAACTGTGGGTTTAAATTATAAACATCATGCAGAGGGGTTGACAGTATCCCCTTAAACCAAGCATGTTATCCCTTTGACTTGGTCTGTTTCAATAAAAATATATTCTGAAATGAGTAACTGAAGGTATTAAAATCCTAATTGGTTTGGGGGGGGGGATGGGGTATAGTGTATTACTAAGTTCTGCTGTTGGCTAACTGAAAGTGTTCATGAATCATGGAAACTAGGAAACTAAAACATCTCTTTCAGTAGTTACAGATGTGGGGGCAAGAAGCTTTTTAAGGCCTAGGTTTTGATATAATTTTCTATGGTACAACTTTGGACATAAGACACAATTTTCCCTATGTCAAATTTCAAAGCTCAGACATGCAGTAGCTAGGATCATCTTTTTTAAGCATTGACTTTGTTATGTGCAGTTTGAAAAGTTCAGATATAAAATGCCTGGATGTAATTTTTAAACTGATTGCAACCTAACTTATAGAGCTATGCAACATTCGCAAATTCTAATTTCATGGAATCTTCACAAAATTGAATAAATGTTGTGAGATTTCTGAAAATTTTTACAAACTTTTTTGTGGAATTTTCAGAAATTCTTCAATTGTTCATAATCTGGTTAGCTGTACAGCTAAATATCTCCAATTTGGCATGCATATGGTTTGGACAAGGCCATAAAAGGATTTCAAGTGTTATGACATTTGGATTACGGGTTGGAAAGTTATTGGGGTCAAAGTATGGCAATTTATTATTCATGTGAAACTTTCTGAAAATATTTCTATGCTTACAACCTAGACACCTTTGGAACTAGATGATTGAACATTTATATCCATACTTTCTTAAAGTCTTAGAAATGTCTAAATATAGAAGAAGCTGGTAGTGTAAATTGTAAGTTAGAGGAGTTCAGCATTTCACAATTTAGTCATTTACTAAAATGTGAAAACATTCAAAATATATAGATGTTTGGATCCATCTTAGGCCCTATCTTGTTTTCTTTGTACATTAATGCCTTAGATGCTAACATAGCTACGTTTAATCTGCACTTTTTTGCAGATGATACTGTGTTGTATACTTCTGGCTCATCGTTATCTGAAGTCAAGGGAGTGCTTCAAGCGGACTTCGCACAACTTGAGCATAATCTAATAAAGGCAAAGCTTCTGCTCAATGCTAAGAAGACTAAAACGATGATATTCTCCTGCAGTGCTGTCACAGGCCGCCTCAATACTCTTGCCCAAGACTTCATTGTCTCCACGCTAAACGAGCCTCTGAAAGTTGTAACCAAATTTAAATAGCTGGGTATCTGGATTGACAATAAATTATCTTTCAATGACCACGTCGAAGATGTCTCTAGAAGGTTAAAAGCAAGGTTAGGTTTCTTCTACAGAAATAGGCCCCTTTTCCCCCTTGAAACTCGAAACAAGTTGTACAGGCCACTTTTCTCCCCCTACTCGACTATGGTGATGTAATCTATTCCTCCACCACTCTTGCAAATCTAAGTAAACTGGACATTCTTTATCACCGTGCGTTATGGTTCATTATCAACTCCCCTTACTGTTCACACCACTGTGACTTATATGCAGCTGTTGGTTGGACATCCCTTACTATTAGATGCCTGCTCCATGTTGGGCTATGGACTCTTAAACTGCTCCTGCAGAAATTGCCAAGCTATCTCTCTTCCCCTATTAGTATCTCACATAGTGCATACTCGTTAAGAAAATCTGACTTTATTATGCTTGACATACCAAGGACGCGGACCTCCTTTGGTAAATGTGCTATTGCATATGCCCTTCCCTCCATTTGGAACCAATTACAAACTATACTGAAACTAACTAGCACAGTTTCAATAAACTTCTACAAATCACTAAGTTCAGCCAAAATAAAAGACACCTGTAACTGTCATTAAGTCTCTTCCTTCCCCATGTGTGCCATATTTATCCGCTGGTAAGGTATAATTGCTTTGTCATATTAACTGCTTTCCCTTCCCCTTCTACTCCTGGCTTTATCTATGCTTATGCTCCACTGCTACTCTATCAAATCACTCTCCTCCCCCGCATATCAGTTGTAGTCTGTTGTTTGGTCTAGCTGCCAAAATATATGTATTGCACACATCAGTCATCATGTTTCATTTATCAGTATGCAACCTGTAAGTCACTTCCCTGTTTCATATTAATGTTTACCACCTGTGATCACCCTATGTGGTACCCTTGTATGTGTATCCAGCCTGTATGACGTAACGTGCATTTCATGTATATACTGTTATTACCTATCTATGTTTGTACTTTAAGTGTTTATGTCACAGGACCTCCTTGTGAATGAGCTTGCTCAATGGAGTTTTCCGGCAATAAACTTGAACTTGAACTTGAACTTGTAGCTCAGCTGCTATTGCAGGGATACACACAACCTTTGACATGTATGCCCAATGCAAATATGTCCTGGAATCTAATTAAGCTGGATCAGTGTGGTTTTGTAGTTCAAAATTTATTGTGGCACTGCCAGCCCACTGGCATAGAGGGCTGAGGTGCTGGACGTCTCACCTCGCAGCATGTCGGCAACCCGGGTTCGGGAGCGAGCCTGGGTTATCAGAGCTTGGGAAGGGGGGGAGGGCAGAGTTGGATGGAGCAGCCGTCAGGCAGCTCTCCTTTCCAGGGAGGTGAGATGACATCCCTCACTCAAGGCTACCCCCCTGGTGGAGGCCAAGGGGCTGCACAAAGCAGGGTGCCAGCGATAGGCCAATGGGGTAGGTGGAGCAGGGTCATTACCGGGGCTGTAAGGCACATGCGTGACTCCACACCCATGCAACATTCTCCTGGGGCTTTCGGGAAAAATGGGGAGAAAATGGAGGAAGAAATGGTGGCAGGATGGCAGCCAACTCTCTGTGTGCACTGCTCCTGGACTGGGTATAAGGTAAGCACCGGTAATTCTGGGGCACGGAGCTGGGGGAGCCTGTCAGATAGGGGCTGTACGGGGAGGAAAATAAATAGAAATACTAAAAAAAAATAATAAATAAATAAATTATTGTGGCTACTTTAGAAATTGCTAATGGGCAATATTTGTTCAAAATATATGGCTTCATAATAGATAATGTCACCAGAACTATACTTGTAGAATTTAAGCTTCCAAAAGCAATTATCAGCACTGAATCACCTTACCTGCACTAGCAACATGGCCCTATGTTGCTCCTTAAACACTCCTTCAACAGTGATACCCAGCATCATGCTCCATCATGACTAAATATATCCAGATACTTCTGTCACAATAGCATAGGTTACAACTAGTTGCAAGGCTTGGCATCACTTAGTGCCACTGTTGTAAAATAGTAAAAATATACATTGTTATCTATAGAGTTGTTAAAGAGTCAGCAGATGGCTTTGCACAGAAACAATGTTATACATGCATGTGCTTCCAGAATTCATTAAGTCAGTGAGCTCAGTGGTTAGCTGGCATATTGTAAGAAGACAGGATAATGCACAGTCCTGTCCATGACTATTCTTCATGGTGCATCTTTCAAGATAGTCACTAGGTACTTGGCACCGCAATACTTTTAGTATGGAGCCACCTAAGAATGTTATATTATTGCAACTTTGTCCAGCCACTACCTTCCTCTACAAAGGCAACTCAAGTGTATGACTGGGCAAAATGCATGGACATTGCTTCAGCAAAAGTATCAGAACATTCCACAATTTCACAAAATGTCATGAAATTCAGCTTTAATTACTGACGTCATTTTGAAATCTTCGGATGCTGTTAAATTGGGCAGCATTTGAGAAGAAATTAGAGTTGACACACACAGCCTGTTTTATTTCCATATTGCAAATCATCTCATAGGGATACCCTATTCCCAAGAATATACCCTGATCAGGCTGAACCCAGCTGTCATTCAGCTAGGTACCAGATTTTTCTCCCACATTTTTTCCATCTCACCTCCCCTGGTGAGGGCAGTGCCTCTGTCAGCCTCACAAATCCACAGCTTCTTCTGTGGCAGGAGCAAGCTCCTTGGCTCTGTCCCAGTGGCTTCTGAGTTAGTGGAACCTGCAACAGTATCAACCCTCCCCAAATGAGATACACTGCCAAGCAGCTGCTTTCTCAGCCATGGCCTACCTCCCGATGTGACTTCCTTAGCTCTTTCCTGAACCCTGGGTGTCAGCATGCCAGCACAATGCTGTGCTGCTGGGCCATGGGGTGGCCTTAAAACATAAATGAACATAAAAAAAATTGGTGATACTCCATTCTTTAGTTTTAAAGTCATAGTGGCTTAACATTCTGCAGTTTATATAACTGCAACATGAAAACATGGTGCAGATTTATAGATGACATAATATTTGTTTGGAGAGGTGAATGTACTGATCAAGGTGATTTTATGCAGTTTTTGCATAATTTAAATCCAGATCTTAGATTTACATATACATGTGACAAATGCTCCATTTCATACCTGGATTTGACCCTTACAAAATATGTTAATGGGCATATCATAACAGATATGTTCAGGAAGAAGGTTGATGGCAACACCCTTTTACTTGCCTCTAGTTGCCATCCATGCCATGTTACTCAAAATATCCTGAAGGGTCAGTTTTTCAGAGTTAAGCATAACTGCAATACCAATGTTAGTGTTTAGACAGGAGCTGAGGAATTGTCCAATAGGTTGTAGGAAACAGGTTATAGCAATAGCATAATCACAGATGCTCATAATTTTGCCAGGGAGCAAGATCACACACAAATGTTAGAGTACAGCCAGAAAAGAATTTGTAGATTGTAGGATTAACTATGTCACCATGTATTCAGCACATACCAGTTATCTAGAAATAATTATCAAATAACACTGGATTGGGGGTCCTGTGTGGGGTGGGGTGGGGTGCCACTGGACCACCAGGAAGATAGTGTCAATGCACATACTGGTGATTGGGGTTACGGGCAGGAGGGGGACTACTAGACTATCAGGGAATATTTGAATACGTAGATTTACAGTGATCACAACATTGGGAGGGGGGTGTCACTAGACTACCGGAGTAGTTACAACTATTTATTGTATGGCGATCGGGACTATGGGGAGGGTGATGGTCCCACAAGGTTGCCAGGGAGGTGTACTACATATTGTTTCAGCAATCACGCCTACAGCTGGGGGGTACTGGTTGGCCCCCTCTGGCAGCACTGCATGCTGTGCAGGGTGCCATGTGCATTGCACTTGCCAGCCCTGCTCTTCTCATGCAAATGGGGCCATACTGACAGGCTAATGGCCCTATTTGCACCTTGCATACATTATGGCCCCATTTTCATACAGCCGGCTGAATATCAGGTATTTGTGCACAGCACAACTCTGTTGAACTGGTACAGATCTAGTTCCTGGTATTCAGCCATGTCTGGGTGGGATGTGCCAGCCATCCTCACTGCGGCAGTGTGCAGTCCCTGCTATATTCATTGGGGCTGCACCATGGCTCATCCCCTTTGAATATTTCCCTGGGTTGCTCCAGCGCAACACAGTTGCACTGCACACCCACTTGCATAATTGCCTGCTGCATGTCTGAATATTGGGGCCAATGTGTGTTTTATAATTATGTATTTGAATCACTTTAATATTGAATCTTGCAAACAACAACAGTGCATTTTAGATCATAATGTTTTAGGCTTTTTAACATATTTAATGTGTATAGATCTAATTATGGATTATATGTGATATGTGAATTGGACTTTGGCATCTCTTAGACTCTGTATTTTAACATGCATCCTTTTCCATTTTCCTTTACATATTTCCCTCAGCCCTGTCCCATCCCCCACCCCCATTCCTACCCCTTTAGTTTCTCATTCCTTCCTGGTATTATCAAATTTTGAGTGGTTAGATCATGACCTCCACATTTTATGAATGGGTCAACTGATTTGCATGATTTTCTCATTAAGTTTTGTCTAATCATTTTAAAATTCATATTTGTGACATCACTATTAGATCATCATGGTATTTGCTCTTTAACTTCTTGGTTTTTTCTACTGCCTTAGCCTTTGATAAAGAAGAGTTGTTTGAAACACATCAGGGATGCATTATGTGTTTGTATGTCATCATGGATTGTGTTTAATAAACAGACAACAAAGTTTATCCACAAGAGTTGTTGGTGTCCTTTTATATATTGTGGTCAGTACCCAAATGTGAATTGGTTAAATAATTGCAACATGTAATTTAAAACACTTCCACATGTTTGGAGACATAAAACTCAGTCATATTTAAAGATAACATCTGTATGGTCTGTGGAAGAATCTTTGTACCCAATTTGGTGTAATTTGAGCAAATACCTTTTAACAGACAGAAATAACTGAAATCACAATTCTACAAAAATGTATAATATTTTTGCAAAGAATTATGGGAAATGTGAAAGTGAAATCATAATTTCACTATAATTTCTTCAGAGGAAGACACATTTCACCCAGTCATACTGGCCCATTATTTATATCTACAATTGCAGCCAAAAATATGGCCAGATGCTTTTTTAAATTTCTGTGATATCTCTAGAGTAAGGTCCTGACTTCCAGCAGTACCACTAAAAGGCAACCAGAGTGAATCGCTTTGGAAATCATGTGGGTCCAATTCTCAAAGCCCTGAGAGTGACACAAGGTGCCTGCTCCAAACAGTAATAGGGCAAATGGTAACTTGCATCACTTACTGCCCCTGGAGCCATTCTCAAAGGCAACCTGCATCAACCGCAGGCTGCCTGCCCCAAACAGGGCTTGCACCACCTGTTCACCCACAAATGGGCTGCGACATTGCGCAAGGGTGCATGTGGTGGACACAAGGTGCCACAGCCCATAAATGCTATTCTTAAACTTCTCCCAGAGAGAGAATTTCTAAGTATCCTTAGACCAGCCAGGGCTGGTGTAAAGTTACTTAGAAATATCTCCCATGGGAGATCAGACCTATTTGTGGTTATATGAGAATGCCCTGGTAATCCAGCAGTCCCACCACAATGTCCCCTAACAGGTATAAAGCCAACCACCATACCTGGTGGTATAGTGGACCCTCCCCCACCCTGGTATGCCCATTGGTATTCCATTTCTTCTGGTGGACTAGCTGTCCTTCCCCCAGCCACAATATGCCCATTGGTATTCCATCTCACCTGGTGGGCTAGCTGTCCCTCCCTCACTCTGATATGTCCATAATTTTCCCAGTCATCCTGGTGGCCAAGTGGCCCTCCCACCCTGGAAACAGGTGCCCAGCACCCCCCAACCTGTACCCCAAGCAGGGATCAACCCAGCCCTCCTCATACCACCTTAGCTGGCCCCAACTGAACTGTCACTGTGCGCATATAATACACAATAGGCACTCACTGATAAGTGAGCACCTACTATATTATATGCGCACAGTGACAGTTAAGTCAGGGCTGGCCAAGGTGGTGTGAGGAGGGCTGGCCCGTCCCAGCTCAGGGTACGGGTTGGGGAAGGGGGTGCAAACTGCTGGGCACTTGTTGCCGTGGGGGGAGTGTTACCACTAGGCCACCAGGATGACCAGGATAAATATGGGAATATTGGGGTGAGGGAGGGACCACAAGACCACCAGGTCAACAGCTATTATTAGATCAGGTATATCGGGTGGGGGGCACAAGCCACCGAGGGCACTGCTGGACTGAAACACAGCCAGCTTGCAGCTTACATCAAGCCCTTCTGCTGTGCTGTGTGTTTGGCACCCAGTATGGCTTGCTATAAGCCTCAGGACTTAGCCACTGGGGTCCCTGCTTGTAAATGAATCAGGTACAGGGTCCCTGGCTCACTGGGCTTTAACACAAGCTGCTGTTTGCCACAGCTTGTGCCAGTCCAAGCCCACTGAGAATCTGTCCTTGTATGTCTTGTATTTTTTTAATCTAAACCTGTATGTATAGTATTATAAAACAGATAGAAATTCAGCAGATGAGTCCAACATTTGAAAACAGTTCCAACAGGATACTGAAGAGTAGTCTAAACATACCAGGATAGTTTCTGACATTGACATATCTTGGAGTTGCATCCATTCTATGGCTTTTGAATTTCCACCTGATATACCTAGGAGTTGTGTGCATTTAATAACTTTGCAAAATCATACCCAACATAACTTGGTCTTCTGTCCATTTTATGTCATTTGAAAATCCCACCAAGAGAATCTTTTCATTTGGTGTGTCATATACATGTACATTTATTTTGCAGTCATCACTTTATATTACACCAGTTTTGTTTTTGTTTGATGTTTGTTGTCATACTATAACTATTTCAGACACTTTCATTCTTTTTAGTGTTTCAGTCTGCCAATATTGTTTCATTTTTGCAGTACGGCATTCAGAAATAAACACTGTAGATATTCCATATTGTATTTAGTAATGAAAAAGTTGCATAGAATTCCAACTCTTACTTCTCATACAGTATATTTTCAGTTGGGAAGAACATCTATAGTGTTTGCCTTTGATCCTTTAATGTCAGTTTCTGACTCCTTTTGATCTTTAATATATTTCTTAGTTGGATAAAAGCTTTTGATTTAGTCATTGTTTCTGGGCATTTCTGAGGTTTATAAGTGCCTCAACATAGATTGAAATATACAATGGAGCCAGCCATGACACAGTGCAGCAACTTATGTGGAGTAACATGTCATAAAATACTGCATGACAGAACGGCTCAATTGCCACCAAATTGCACTGTTACCTGCAATATACTGTAGCATTTTGTGGTATACTGCAGCATTACCACTTTGCATCCTGGCTGGTGCTGCTGTAAACTTTCAACTTAGCACTTCATAGAATCATTACTTTTCTTGTCATTCATAATGATGTGTTAAATGTATTAAAGATCATTGGAACTTTAAAATATATGGGGCTGGATTTTCAGAAGACTGTTCAGGACTTGCGGCATGTTTTTATTGCAATAGCCAAACTTACAGTATAAACGTAGACTAAATAAAATGTTGTCTAATTATTACAGCTGCAGTGGGTGTAGCCTTACAAATGTCTTGTGAGTACATTAGAAAAAAGGGACCTTACTGGATACTGAATGGACTTGTTTAGTGGAGGTGAATGGCAGTCACTGTGCATTTTCCTGCACTATTTTATCCATTGGTACAGGGAGAACATGGCACTGTCCGCCATGTCCAAGATGGCAGCCAGGGTTGAGAGTGGATATGCACGGTGAATATGTGTGATGACTCGTTCATGAGCACTGAACTTTGGTGGCATGGTGGCACAGTTCAAAATGTACAACACAGCAATTGGAGTTCTCTGCGCATGTGAGGTGACTCATGCATGTGCACTGGGCTCCAATGGCTATCTTGGACAGGACGGACTGTGCCACCATGTCGCTGAAGTTCAGTTCACATGCTTGTTTATTGTGAAATATTCAGAAAGACCTTTGAGTCAGAGACTCATTTACAAAGGTTCCACCTCATCCAACAGGGATAGTACAAACAATTGATAAACAGAGATGGCAGTACAGGATATTTAAATAACGAAGGATTACATTACAAATTCATAACATGAGGTACAGGGTAGATCAGGAGAGGGGATTTGGTTAGTATAGTAGAGAGGTCACAGTAAAGCACAGCCAAACATGTATGAGTTATTGCACATCTGCACTCAACTACATCCACCATCTTGAACACAGTGGACAGTGCCATTTTCCTCCTGCTCAGCTGCAGCCATACTGGCTCTGGTGAGAATTTGTTTGATGCAACTGTGTCAATTTTGCATGCAGAAAATGATGTATGCATTGCAAAAATTGGCACTTTACTTCAAGAAAATGATGCATGCATCACAAAATTGACATATTCTTTACTTTTTGTGCAGTAAAGCAGGCACTCTCACAAAAATGTGTCCGCATTTTTGAAAATAGCATTCAAGCCTTTTGCCGTGTTTCAGATGATGCAGGCAAAGCCCAAAGCTGGAGACAAAGGAATCAGCATATTTCTGGAAAGAACAATGGTGCCAAAAAGGCTGTCAACCCAAACAACATGCAAGCAAGTTAAAAACCTGCACTCAAGGAGCCTGCTGAAAAAAAAAATGATACAACTGTATGTAGCAAAATCAATCCCTTAATGGCAGGGCATACAGCAGAAAAAGAATGATGACAATGCCAAGTGCTTCAACCAAACAAGGTTATTTTATGGGGTGTGTCCTTGCTGACAGCCCAAAATTGAGAATCACATCTATGTCATCAGTTTTGGAAATCCAGCCCATGATGTTTAATTTATATGGGTAACATGTTCTTGACAAGGCAAAGGCAACAAGGACACAAATATATAGTTATATAGTAATAAACTTCACAATTATTTTTTGGGATTAAAGTTTATTTTGCTACATATACAACTCAAATGTTAAACAAATAAATAAGGCATCTATATTTTGAATGATATTAATGTTTTTCATTGTCTAGTTCCTTTAGTTGTCTTTGTATGGAACTTTTCCAAAAATATATTGTTACATCTTGAACAACATCTGTTGCAGCAAGTGTTTACATTTCCATTTAACTGAACAGATATGTACAGTACATGTTAGACTCTGTTAGACATTGAAATAATGATTTATGTTATTTTCTGTTTTTTTCCTACAGTATTAGTAAATCATTTTCCTTACTTAATGTTTTTGTCTCAATCAATGTTCCTTCAACTGTGTCAAAAATGTTTATTACTGTAATTCATCAACTTAAAAAAGCTGGCATCCATGTCTTGTCTTTGTGTAAAACAAATCTGCTTGGAATATTTATCTATATGTTTTGGGGGCAACTTGAATTTTCCTTCCTAAAAGAATTTATAACAGCTAAATGGGATTCATGAAGCAAAATGGTGATCTACTGGAACAGGTGTTGAATGCTGACACTAATAGGTGAAACCATTTTGCAAATGCTCTAAGTAGCATTAGCCCCCAAATATTCAGAGAACAACTCATAATATTCACATATGTTCTTATGATCTTAATGGCCATGTGGTGAAAGTGTCTCACACACACAGCAAATCCATAGGTACACAACTGAGCACTCTGCAGAAAAAAAAATATATAGATGGCTTCATATCTTCATTCTGGAATGTACAATTTAATTGTATTGCAGTACTGGATGGGTAAAAGGCCAAAAAATATATTCAACAATTTAATTGTTATTCTGTATGTACTCTAGACATTCTTAATAATGAATGTACTCCCATAGGTGTTTTCAATCAGTGAGACTCAACTGAACATACCTCCACCCAAGAGTACACTCACTATTTAACTTTTCTGATGAACGTGTGGACATACGCACACTGAAATTTACCCTGTGCATGCACAATGCAAGTGGGCATGTGTCCATTTGTGTCTCAATAGTTTGCAGTGAGTGAGGTCTGTCCTACTAGTAATAACAGACTGGCTGATAACCAGCCAGTTTCGTACTACTACTAGAATAGACATCACTCCCCATTAATTCGACAGGCAAACACAGAGGAGTGAAGACGCTCACTCCACTGGGAGATGATTGTCTTTTTCAAAGGTATTTTGCCTATTGAAACTTGGGTTTTGTGGGCCTTAGGGGGAAAGGGATGTTACTGACAACAGGTTCCAGAAGGGTAGGTGGGGGATAATTCATGTTTTGGAGGGTCAGTTGGGTAACTTGCTTTTGTGGGGAGGGCAAGAGATTGATTTATTTTACACAACTTGGCTGGGTAAACAGAGACAGAGGAGAGAGGTGGGACCTAGCAGGGAATAGGTGGTAGGATATAATATTAAAGTATGTGGCACGGTGGGAGGGGGTGAGTATGTTTGACTCAGAAGGTGGTGTTTTATTCAGATGAAACAGTAGAAAGAGTTAACTTCCTGATGTGGTGAAGTGCTATTTTGCCGAGGAAAAATTACATGTGGTGGCACTTCACTATCAAATTTGTTAGTGAAGTGTCACTATGAGTATCTTCTGCTGAATGAAGTATGCACATTGTTGGATAAAGAACTATGTGAAGTTAATTTTTGTACTTTGACTGTCTGGAAACTTTGTGAAGAATTTTGTGAAGCAAAGTTTCTGATAAGACACATCTCTATTGGAATGTGGTTTACAATTATCAAGGAATCATATAGCTCCTGTTTAGGGGTACATCGGGCAAATCCTATGCAGCTGCCTTGTCCTTTCACCAGAGGTTATTCTGATGTTCCATCATATAAGCCTGATAATTGGCAATGCAAAGGCTCTATTACACAGAGGCATAAGTTATGTTTCCTATGACATCCAATCTCTTGGATTTAAACTAGCTGCAATGGAGTCTGTGGCCAGGGGTTCCACTTTTGAGGTATGTGACAATGTGAACCTATCTAGGATTTCCCCAGGGATAAGGCCACAGGGTACAAGAAGTAGTAGCAGAGTGGAACAAGTTCAGGGAACTTGACATAGTAGGCCAAATAGACCAGCATAAAAGAAAAAACACAAGGCATCAATGGTACCAGACAATTGTGATGGTGGAAATCAATCAAGAATCAAAAGGGATGGGACAGCAAATTGTAGGATGGTGTGCTTCAATGCAAGAAGACTCGCTAATAATATTAGTGCACTCCAGGCACAAGTGGCAATCTCTGGGCTGAATCTAGTGGCTGTTATAGACATTTGAGCCAATGCAAACAATGACTGGGGCCTAGCAGTCCTGGAGTACTTTATATGTAGGGGAGATATAGGGATTAGTAGAATGGGAGAAGTGGCCATTTATGTAAGGGAAGGAATAGAGGCAGCAGAGGATGCATCTTTTGGTAGGAAAGAGGAGCTAGAATCATTGTGGATACAGCTAACAGAGTCATCAAATGGGATTTCCAGGCCACCAGGGTAGTGAGAGGAGAGAGAGAGATAAGTAATTAGGAGCAGAAGTAGGAAAGGGGGAAGCAAAAGGGGAAGTTGTAGTAGTAGGGGATCTCAACCTGCCAGACATTGACTGGAACAAGGTCACAGTACAAAACTCTTTTTAAAATTCCTCAGTAGAAAGCCACTTTTGGTTAGAAAACCTTTCTTTTCCCATCTGTTTATATCTATAATGTCTTCTGACTAATATTCTATGTTGTAAAAAAAATTTTGCCAGTTAAGTACAAATTGAAAAAGTGACTCTGATAATTCAAAATATAACAGTTACATGTGATCAATTATTTATTTGTGTTGAGTGTTATATGTTTACTTTGTTTATGTAATAATAATGATAATAGTTTTATTTATACAGCGCCTTTCAAAATTTTCAAAGCGCTGTACAGCTTCAGACAATACCAATCAAACATCAAAATTCGACATCAAACACACATAAAACAATAATAAAATCATTAACTTCAAAACAACCAGTTTTCTAAAAAGGCCATTTGCCAGAGATGGATTTTCAAACTCCTCTTGAATTCCTCCATGGTAGTGCACTCCCGGATGTCTAAATGCTCCTAGTCTCTTTTGAAAATGGACATAATAATGATCATCATGGCTACCACAAAAAAAAAAATAGAGAGTAATGGATTGGTAAGTGTGTGTTATGGATTTTTTCATACACTCAAGGTATGTGATGACCAATAAACCTCAAGAGGTTTATGTGGTCATCACACGCCGAGGGTGCGTGAAACAAATCCATGAACACACACTCAGTATCCTTTATTTTTTTATAATTGCTGGTTCATCGACAGTAGGTGTACAGCAAGGAGATAAGGGCAGTTTTATGTGATAAGGGCGACTCCGTATGAGTGAGTCCCCAAAGGATGAACACAATATGCAGACTGCTGAAAGGGCAACGAGGAAATACAGCGAGCGGCGGGGAGAGCGCAGTCAAGAGGCAAAGGCTGCAAGAATGTGTCACAATGTGCGATGGCACAATAGGGTGACAGGTAACGGGCGAGCCCACCATGGCGATGGGCACAGAGCTTGTGCACCAATGTACTGGGTAATGAATACCCTGCAGTGGGAGATGGGACGGGGTGAGTGGTGCACGAGACATGCCCTGGTCATCCGGCAGGATGGCGTGGGGATGGCAAGATGTGGGCAGCACAGATGGAGGCACCGAGGTCTGTGCAGTCCAGCCATGTGTGGCTGGTTCCTGAGTCCCGTCATCCCGCCACTGTGCCCATGGCTGTTCTATGCCACCTGTCCACGCTGTGCAGTTGTGGGCACCTTTGTGTTATGCACCTTTCCAGGTCCCTCCTTGCTGGCACTCACCATTCCTGTGGAACTCACCCTGCACGTGCTTCTATGCTGCAGGGGCTCGGTGTGCTCACACAGTCGCCTGTAGCTGCTCTGGGTCCCACCCTTACCGGGCTGCAGCTACAGGCGCTCTTGTACTGCCATTCTGTGTATTTGGGTGGTCGCCCTTTAGTCAGCTGCTCAGTAGGGATCGCCCACCCTTACTGCACTGTGGATTTAGCACTCTTCTTGGCTGCTACCGCCAAGGGCCTGTGGCTTTCACTTTCCCAAATGGGTAGCGTGACCAAGCAGTGATCGGTCTCATACACAATATTCCACAAAACTGATAAAAACAGTAATCTGTACCTTAAAAATAAGCCAGCAACATTTGTTAATGTTAGTTTAGCTTCTGTGTTGAAACAGAAGCTGTGGAGTCTTAAGCGCAGAGAGTGAGTGACTTAGCGGTTTCAGAAGACTGCAAGCAAGCATCAGTGTGTGCTTTCGTGCAGTTGTCTGAAGCCACCGAGTCACTCTCTGTCCATGGTCAACACTCGGCAGCTTCTTTTTCAACACAGAAGCTACACTAAGATTTGCAAATGCTGCTGGTATATTTTTAAGGTACATATTACTGTTTTTATCAGTTTTGTGGCATAGTGTGTATGATACTGAACAGCACTTGGTCTCGCTACCCATTTGGGAAAGTGAATGTTGCTTGCAGAGCACTGTAATAACTGGATTTCAGGTTATTACAGCATCAAACACTGTAATAACCACATTTTGGGTTATTACGGCATTTGACAGTCACCATAATAAGATTGATAAATGTGGTCACCAGTAATTATATAAAGTTAATGAAATGAATGAACATCCCAACAGCCAGGAGCACCAGAAATCTGTCCATGCTTGATTCTTTGCAGGGCTGTATGCTGATGCAGCAGGTCAGTGATCCTTTTAGACAGTCAGCCATTCTCAATGTGGTACTCACCAGCTCAGAAAGAGTAGGTGGAGTATAGGTTGGGGAACCAATGTGGTCCAGTGACCACAATACTACATGGTTTGAGCTGGCCTTGGGCACCAGTAAGCCATTGTCTGAGGCTTAGATGCTCAACTTCAGAAGGGTGGACTTCAGTCCTTTGAGGGAATTAGTTCTGGTCAGGTTAGGTTTGGTAGGCAGCATCATGGGAGTGGAAGAAAAATGTGGAGTTATAAAAGGGGCTGTTTTTAGGCAACAAAAACATGCACAAGATCAGTTATCAAAGAAACATGTATAAGAGACTAGTTTGGTTCTCTGAAAAGGCAGGGAGATAATGAAGGCCAAAAAGAATGCCTTTAAAAGGTACAAAGAAAAACAATAGGTAGAAGAATTGGAGGAGTATCAGGAAAAAAGAAAACTGGACTGGTCAAGAGGGCACTCAGTTACAAAAGCAGACACATAACTGTATTGTGAAGGAGGTCAAGGGAGGAGCAAAAACTGTTTTCTAGATATATAAGGAAAAAACAAAAAGACAAGAGGGGGACTCATCTCTAAAGGAGGGGGTAGGGTAGTAGAGGAAGATGGACATAAAGCATCCATGCTGAATGAATACTTCTCAGAATTCACTAGAAGGAACAGCAGGTCCTTGTCAGAGAGTGGGATAAAGGCAACTGATGATAGGGTCCCAGAAATGAGGCTGCATAAATATACTAGCAAAAGAATCAGAAAAGGGTAAGCAGCCCACAAGGTAAACAATGCCCCAGAGCTGAATGGGTTGCATTCATGGCTATTAAGGAAACAGCCATTGGTGTTAGCTGAACCCCTGGTGGGCCTATTCAATAGCTCTTTTGTGGATGTGAAGCAGAGCCAGCCATGATACAATGCAGTATCTTGAAGTAGTTCGCACGTCACAAAATACTGCAGTAAAAAAACAGCTCAATTGCCACTGAATTACACTGTTCCCTGTAGCATACTGAATCATTTTGTGATATCCTGCTGCATTACTGTGTTGCATCTGGCTAGCAACACTGTATTTCCATTGCACAACAGCGGGACAAGGAGCAGCTGGGAAACTATAGACCCATCAGCCTTACCTCTGTGGTAGAGAAACTAACAATGACACTAGTCAAAGTGGACCTACTGGAACAGCTGGAGAAAAATATCCTTCAGGACAGTAAGCAGCATAGGTTCATTGCAGGAGGTCTTGCAAGACTAACCTGATAGTATTCTTTGACTGGGGAAACAGGGAAGTTGACAAGGGGCACAAAGTAGACTTATTCTACTTCGGCTTCAACAAGGTATTTGACTTGGTGCCACACAATAGACTGCTGAAGAAGTTGGGGATAAGGGAACATCTAAGCAAATAGTAAGGTGGGCAGGGAATTGATTGAAGTGGAGGGAGGTGACAGTTGTGGTGAATAGAGTCGGATTAGTGGAAAGAGGAGTACCAGAGGGAGCTGTTCTGGGCCCTGTCCTCTTCAATATGTTCATCAGTGACATGAGAGAGTGAATCTAGGGCAAGTTGTGCCTATTCACATATGACAATAAACACTGTGGTATACTTTATAACATAAAGGGAAATGGGAATTGTAGAGAGACCTGTAAAGGCCAGAATATTCATCAGTCATACGGCAACTGATATTCAATGCCAAGAAGTACAAAGTGATGCACATAGGGAACAAAATATCCAGAACAGAGTATTGTATGGATGGGGAACAGCTGGACATAACATCAGATGAAAGGAATGTAGGAGTCATCATTACTGACTCTCTTAACTCATTCACTCCATAGGAGCTCTTTGAGAGTTCCACCACTTGTGTCCTATATACTCTTAACACTGCATCCTGGGCCTTTCTAAGCAAAATAAAGCCATAATCAGCATGCCACAAACAAATGCGAATACAGTACCTCATAAACCATAAGTGCTACACACAAAGTATGGCAAAGTTGTTCAGCACAAAAATGTATTTTCAACGGTGTTATGCAATTAATTATAAGCAATTTCTTGTTTTTCTATATTATAATAATAATAAAGCTTTATTTATATTGTGCCTTTCCATAGCCAAGGTGCATTACAATAATTAAACAGGAAATCATAAAATTACTCATTGTAAATACTTAAAACATATGGTACAGATAAAATAAGTATATAAGTTAGTCACCAAAAGCTTTCCTGCACAGGTAAGTTTTGAGAGCCTGTTTGAATCCCTCCACAGTCACACACTCCCGTAACTGATGGGGTAGAGAATTCCACAGGGTAGGGACCACATGCATAAATGCCCGGGCCCCAGAAGATTTTAAACAAAACTTCAGAATCTCTAACAACCCTTCGTCAGCCGAGCGGTGTGATTGCCCAGGGCAGTAAGGGACCAGAAGCTTTTTCAGGTAGTTCGGGTCCAGTCAGTGTAGGGCTTTATAAGTCAGAAGTCTGACTTTAAAGGTGATCTGCCACTGTACCGGCAGCCAGTGCAGTTCACACAGCACCAGAGAAATATGACAGGACCAAGAGATTCCCATCAGTAACCAGGGTGCAGCATTCTGCACTAGCTGCAAGCTGCGGAAATCCACCCCAGGTAGCCCTAGGTAGAGGGAATTGTAGTAATCCAGACATGAGGACACAAAGGCATGGACCAGTGTGGGGAGATCACCAGATGGAACAAGTTGCTTAACCCTGGAGATATTCCTCATGTAGTAAAATGAGGATTTGATAACTGCCGACACCTGTGAAAGTAGTGTCAGCCCTTCGTCAAAGATTACCCCCAGGTTTCGCACCTGTTCAGAGGTCGGGAGTGATAAGCCCCCAAGAAAAGTTCCAGAGGGCGAACCTATCCCCAACCTCCTATCTGGCAACCCAGGTCCACAATCAGCACCTCAGTCTTTTCCAAGTTCAACTTCAACCAACTCAAATTAATCCAGTACTGGATTTCGGTGAGGCAGTTATTAAATGCCGAAAAAGCTCTACCCTGGTCGGGTGCAAAAGAGAGATAGAGCTGTGTATCATCAGCATAGCAGGGAAACCTCAGCCCATACCATCTTACAATGTCTCTGAGGGGTAGCATATACATTTTAAACAACATGGGGGACAACATTGATCCCTGAGGTACCCCACATAACAGAGGAACTGAGTCAGAGGAATAAGTCCCCGACACCACCCTCTGAGTTCTTCCGGTGAGGAAAGATGTAAACCACCCAAAGACTGTAGCAGACAGCCCATAGATGAACCTCAGGTAGCCAAGAAGAACCTCATGGTACACAGTATCAAATGCTGAAGAGAGATCAAGGAGAACCAAGATGGAACGGTTTTCCAATCTCTTGGCATCAGAAGATCATTGAGCACCCGAACCAGTGCCGTCTCAGTATTAAGCCTCTTTCAAAAACTGTACTGGAGAGGTTCATAGATGTCATGGATGGTCAAATGGTTCTCCAGCTGTACAGCCACTACTTTCTCAATCACCTTCCCTATAAAGGGAGGGTTTGAGATTGGTCTGAAGTTCGCATGGCAGGCTGGGTCCAAAAAAGCTTTCTTCAGGAGAGGTGTTACCACCGCTTCCTTTAGGAAGCAAGGAAACTCACCTGTTTCCAAGGAGTACCAGACAATCCATGCAAAGACCAGACCAACGATGTCACTACAACCCATAATTAGGGTTGTTGGTCCTGGGTTCAAACTACAGCACATAGGGCACATACCCTGGACAATCCACATGACATCCATGAACTTTGAGCAGTTGAAGGAACTTCAGGAAAGTTGAGGAGCAGCAACCAAGTGCCGATCCAAAGCAACACCCCTAGAGTGTGCCGGTTGGAGCTCAGTCCTAATGTCATCCACCTTAGTCACAAAGAATCGAGCAATCTAGTTGCACTCCACTTATGAAAAGGCTTTTCAAATCTGTAGACAGGCTGGGTTGCACAGTCTGTTCACAGTTTGAAAAAGCTGAGCTGGTTGATTCTGAGTGGCCGCAATCTCTGCCTTCATATGGATGATTGCGGATTGATAGGCCTGATAATGGTCCATCAATCTGAGGTGGTTGGCATACAGGGTGGATTTCCACCAGCAGCATTCTAACCTTCGTCCTAGTCACCGTCTCTTCCTCAAAGTCCCATCAAACCAGGGTGACTGACGGTGAAGGGAGAGAGGATGAACGTGGACAGGAGCAAAGACATCCAGGGCTGCAGAGATGGCCGTATAATAGGCCATCACTAGGGCCTCTGTGTCATTATTTGCTCATGGAAGAACAGATAGGTCAAGCACTGCCACCAGGCCTTCAGAATTTATATTTCATAAAAGGGTCTGACCATCTCTACAGGGGTAGGCCTATGAAGGAGGGTGAGAAAACTGAACCCCATGGTGTAGTGATCAGATCATCTGATTGGTTCCACCCCCAAGTATGAGGCTGCGATCCCCAGGAGGAAGACTAAGTCAAGAGAGTGACCATGTTTATGGGTAGCAGTGGTATCTATCTGTGTAAGGCCTAGAGATGTCATTAACTGGCAGAAGTGCTGTCCAAATTGCAAGAGTTGATCTTTAACCCAGACATTAAAGTCACCCGGGACCATCAGCCTGGGCAACTCAAATGCCAGGTCAATCATGAAGACTGCCACTTCCTAAAGGAACTGCTTCTCATCTCCGGGTGGACAGTAGATGAGAGTGATCCTACAGCCTACACCTTCTACAATGGTACACTCAAATAACTCAGTCTCCTCAACTGGTACACTTGTGAGGCCCAGTTCAGTCTTAAAACAGACTGCACCCCCCCATGATCCAATCTCGACCAGTGGATCACCAAGTACCTGGCTGGAGTTGCAGCCTCTAATATGGGGCCAGAGTTTTTGTCCAGCCAGGTCTCAGTGATACTAGCCAGGACCACTGTTCCCACAAGATCTGCAATACTTGCAGTCTTGTTTTTAATGGACCTGGCACTGCATAACACTGCTCGAGTTGGATGAACTTCCAGGGCCACCCAAACCACCTGCCCACCAAAGTTGGTGGTGCTCTTGGGTATGGAAACCAGACATTGTGAACCACGATCTGGGTTCCATTTTGCCTCAGGGTGTCTTCTGGATCTTACAACCCAGATGTGGTGGCCCTGCTCATCCATCCTCCACTGTTTTCACCCCCAATTCCCCTCACCCCCGCCGTGCAATACCCAGTGCTCTACAGCACTGGTAGGTAGTAAACTGTAATGGGGGGGAGATAAAGGGACAGAGGATGCGAAGGGTGGATGATGAATAGTGCACGACTGTGGGGGCAGGCTTCCAACACATTTTAGTAACCACGATAAACTACAATAATCAGTGGATCAGAAAATAAAAGAAAAACCAAAGACAAAAACAGAAATAAATTAATTAACAATGTTTAAATAAAATGTAGTCCCTCAACTTTCACTTGAGGGAGAGCCAAAAAAGAAGACACTAGCTATAACCAAATATATTGTCATAAACTAAATAAAAGTAAACTCACAACAAAACAGGCTTGACCCAACCCCCAAACTACATATTAAAATTAATAAAATAAAAAACTATAACAATCAATCAGTCCAGGCTACTCTCAATATGGATGAAATATGATGCCCAATGTCCAAGATTGAAGTAAGAGTTCAGACTGGCAAAATAGGAAAAAAGTTCACATAAAAAAAAAATCCAGAAGGCTCACAGGAGCCACATTTAATCCACTCAGAACACCTCAGGCTCTCACCACCGAAGTTGAGGGGGTAAACTTTCAGTCACTTAAATGAATATACCTGGGAGCTTACCTCTCCAGGGAACCACGATGACACTGTTAGGTTTCTTAGTTTCTTATTAGTCAAAATAACAAAAAACTGTTTTTTTTTGGCAATACAAAATGCGATGTAAACCATTTTTGGTAGGAAAATATGTAACATATCAACACAAATTAAACATCCACACATTAGATGTAGGTACAAAAGTAATTTTGTACTAAAAAGCATTTTTCCTAATATAAAGTATGTATTTTTTCCCAATTTATTCAAGGTGCCTAGGTGAGGCTTGAGGGACAAATGTCAACCATACACACCATACAATAAACAAATGTGAATAACTCCTAAAGTATTCGTGATACAGATACACATAAAGTATCAGTGGCAAAGTTGTTTAGCACAAAATTACCTTTATAACATTGCTATGCACTTAATTCTAATCAATTTGGTTTGCAAGTAATACAGAGAAATAGTGCTAATGACCTGAGCAATGTCCAGGGCAAACAGGAAGTCTTTAGCTGCCAACTGAATTTGTGGTGGGAGACAAAGAGGATGATTTGGCTGTCAACTACAGGCATTTTCTGGAGGTAAGAACAAACTAGCCAATGAAACATAAGTCTTCAGCAATGCTGATGGAATACAAGGGTGTATTGGAAGAGGGCTTGACAGCATGAAACAGGAGGTTCTTTTACCTTTGTATTGGATATTGTTGATGCCACACCTGTTGATGCCACACCTGGAGTACTGTGCATAGTTTTTGAGCCCCCACATAAAAATGGACAGGGACAGGCTAGAGAGAGTACAACACAGCGTTACCAAGATGATTCAGGGCCAGGAGGCAGATTCTCATCAATAGTTATAATGCACTGCATGGTGTGGGCCATGGGGATAATGTCACTTCATTGTTGCTGGATGCACTTGATCTGCGGTCTCATGCACAGTCACCCAAGGTGTGATGCTATCCCAGCATGACATACACCTCTGTCATGCATTATTGCTTAATATACCATCATTCAGATATTCTTCAAATGTTTTCTTTTCACAAATATGTTATCCATATCGACTTAATATCACTTACTGTCTGAATCAAGCATTGCCTTATGGGGAAAGGTAATGAAATCTGATGAATTCAAATATCCAAAAGGACATGAATTCCATGTATATTGTCCATTTCCAATGGTAACAGTCGATTTGCATTGGCCTTTTGGATCCAACCTAAGGTTGCAGAATCCATTTGTTAAGCATAGAGTCCTAAAATATGTTGCCCTTTTTACTTTTTGCTAAATTCTGATATAAACATGAATTGTCCAATGAAATAAAGGTACAGTACTTTTTGCTCTGTTGTTTTTTATCAATTGTGAGCCTCCATTTTTCTGTAGGTTTTAATACAGGCCATGTGGAACAGAATTTACCTCTCTTATAATTTCAGACTCCATCAATGTATTTGATGTCTCTTGTATGGACTCATAAAATGCCAACAGTATTCTGTACTGATGTACAATACATTATTTGGATCTTTTACAGGGTCTGTAGATACCTTGGTCACATAAAGATAAGTTACAGTGCAGTCATAAACATCTTTTGAAAACATCTCTTGGACCCCATAAACATTTTATAAACATGTTCCTTTTCTGCCATGGTTTTACATTTACTATTTTGAACAACGTGTTCCTTAAACTCAGTGTAAGGAACTGTAAGTTTTCTCCTCATTCTACTTTTTCTTCATTTATGTCAGAAACATTTTCAGATTGTACCAGAAGTCATATTTTGGGTGGGTGTTCAGAGGCTCCACTTACATGTCAAAAAACAGGGTAGGATCTAAGATACCTCCAGGTCTGGCACCATTCTGCCATAGGGTGCAAAATATATGGATGGCACACTGGTGTACTGAAATAATTTTGATGTCCACGTGTACACCTAGTGTGTCCTCATTGGGACTTATTTACTTTTGCAAATGCTAAATGTGGCAGCAGGAGAATAAGTGTTAATTGCTGTCAAGGTGCTGCACTGGGAGGGGGTAATATGTCACCATTGGGGTCAGGGTGTGGGGCCACTAGCGTACCTGGGATTTGTGACAACTACAACTTCACAAAGATCAGACAGGGGACCACTTGATCACCATGGATTTATAACAACTAAAATGGTATTGGGAGTGGGTTGTGGGGTCAGTAGACTACCAGGGATTGTGACAAGTACAACAGCACAGGGATTGGGCAGGGACCACAAGACTACCATAGTTTGTGACAATTACAACAGAACAGGGATTGGGCGAGGGACCTTAAGACTACCAGGGTTTGTGAAAACTACAACAGCAAAATGATTGGGTGGTGTCCTTAAGACTACCAGGGTTTTTGACAACTACGGCAACATAGACATCAGGTGGAGGACCACAAGACTAACAGGGTTTCTAACAACTACAACAGCAAAGGGATCTGGTGGGGACCACAAGACTACCAGGGTTTTGTGACAACTACAACAGCAAAGGGATTGAGTGGGGGACCACAAGACAAGACTAACAGGGTTTGTGACAATTACAACACCAAATGTATTATCTGTGTATGCTGACGATATTCTCCTACACCGTAAAAATCCAGCTGTTACCCTACCTTTAATGTTATCTGAGATCAGTCGTTTCTCTGCTCTGTCTGCCAACAAGCAAAATACTACAAAAACTAAATTCTTTCCTTTAAACAGTTTTCTTTTTAAACATGACATACAAAACTTAGGGATTTCCTGGGAGCCTAAAGTTCTCTGCTATCTAGGGATTTCTCTTGCTCGATCTATACCATTGACAATCAAAGAAAATTTCACCCGCCTCTTTCTCCAACTTATGAATTATTTAAATAGATGGTCTTTTCTTCCCCTCTTTTTGTGGGGAACAGTGCATGTTCTTAAAATGAACATATAGCATCATTTACTCTACCCCTTAGGAATGTTAATTTTTTTCTTGCCCAGGGCCTGGTTCTTCCATTTACAGTCTCTTTTCAACTCTTTCTTGTGGAAAGGTAAAGCAGTTTTGCAATCCAATTTCAAGTTGACTGTCCCAAAATTGTCCAGTGGCCTGTCTCTCACCAACTTTTTTCTCTACTATTGTGCTTTCCAGGCCCATAAATTCCTTGTGTGGTGCTTGTCTGCAGACTCCATTCTGGGCTCGGGATACTCCCCACTATGGCTTAAGATTGTAAAGGCCTTGGTACGGTAGCATGGTCTGGCTTTACCTAGCCTCCTTTATGCAAAACTGGCTTAGCATCCAGCAGCCTTTTGCGCTTCTCCTATAGGATAGTCAATTAAAGCTAAAAAACAATTGGAGCCTTACATCCAATGGGATTTGTCTAGGCTACAGCCTCAAACTGTCTTTGAAAATTCAAATGTTTGGATCACTGGTAAGCCAGCTTTGCCCTCTTTTCTTCCACATTTGAAGGGAACGACTTTGTCATACTGGTTAGAGGGCGATAAAGGGTTTCCATTTTGGGCTCTGAAACAGAGCTACTCTCTCCCAGCTTCCTCTCATTTTAAGTACTTGCAGCTTTTCCAGGTGATTCTTTCCATGATCAGTCCCAGACCTTGGCACTTCACTGATGGTACAACGTTTGACACCCTTTCAAAGTTAGCTACTCAACCACATTCAGTCTCGGTCATTTACAAAGCACTTCAGAAATTAAATTTTTCTGCTCCGGTGGGAACTTGTTATTATTGGAAGTAGGAACTGGGGATTTCAGTTGAAGCATATATCTGGCAGAAAATCTGGAAGACTCCTTATTTGTATGTGAAACAGGATAGACTTGGGTTTGGTCCGTTCCAAATTTTGCACAATCTTTATTATTCTGCCTGCAAATTGTATCAGATGGGGAAGCCGTCATCATCTCTTTGCACTAGATGTCAACAGGTGAAGGACAGTTTAAAACATGTGCTGTGGGATTGCATGAAAGTTGCTCACTTTTAGGCTGCTGTTCAGGCTTCCTTTGCTGGGACTTCTGGACCCCTTTTTTCACTTACTGTTTGCCTTGTTGGTGACTTTCTGCAGGGGGTTATTCCCTTTCATAAGGCCTGTATGTTGCTTGTACCTACAGTGGCAAAACTTGCGATCTTGAGACACTGGTTGGATGATGCGGTGCCATCAGTCAGGGAATGGCAGGCCAAAATGATGATGGCTTTGATGCTGGAGAAACACGTTATGAACCTCAGGAAGCATCCTCACCTTTTTCAAAATAGATGGGAATCACTTTTCACTCTCCCATCCATTAACTCTACCTTAACCTAGTATTCCTCTGGTGGGCTTTGTTTCCTATGAGGTCCCAATCAGTGGCCTTCTCTTTTGCTTTTGCTAGCTCAGTTGGTGTGGTGCCACGTGTGGCTGGGGGGATGGTGTGGACTAATGGGCTACAGGGGTCAAGCGGGTTGGAGGTGGTGGGGAGTATCTGCCTTCATTGTACCTCATATTATATCTTGTTATTATCAGTTTTATTGCTGTGGTTTGTTTTTTGCTTTTATTTCTCTCTTCTCATATTTTTGTGGTTACAGTTTTCCTGTAGTGTGTTTTTGGTATTGGTAAAATATTGATAAAGTATATTGAATTAAAAAAAAAAAACAACATCAAAGGGATTGGGTGGAGGACCACAACTCCGCCAGGGTTTGTGACAACTATAACAGCAAAGGGATCAGACTGGGAAATACCACTTTACCAGGGTTTGTGATAACTACAACAGCAAAGGGATCAGGTGGGGAACCACAAGACTACCAGGGTTTGTGACAACTACAGAAGCAAAGAGATCTGGTGAAGGACACCAATACTGACAGAGCTTGTGACAACTACAACAGTAAAAGGATTAAATGGTGAACCACAAGACTAAATGCTTGTGTGACAATTACAATGGCACAGAGATTGGTTGGGGGACCACAAAACTACTTGGGATTGTGACAGCTACAACAGCACAGGGATCGGGTGGGGGACCACAAAACTACTTGGGTTTGTGACAACTACAGCAGCACAGGTATTGGGCAGGAGAACACAAGGCTATTTTGGTTTGTGATAACTACAACAGCACAGGTATTAGATGGGGGACAAAAAGACTACCAGCATTTGCGACAATTACAACAGCACAGGGATTGGGCCAGGATTGCAGCATTACATGAGTTTGTGACAACTACAACAGAACAAGGATTGAATGGTGGACCACAAGACTAAATGGTTGTGTGACAATTACAGCAGCACAGGGATCAGGTGGGAGACCACAAGACTACTAGGGTATGTGACAACTACAACAGCAAATGGATCGGGTGGGGGACCACAAGACTATCAGAGTTTGTGACAACTACAGCAGCACAGGGATTGAATGATGGACCACAATATGAAATGGTTGTGTGACAATTACAACAGCACAGGGATTGGGTGGGAGGCCACAAGACTACTTGGGTTTGTCACAACTACAACAGCACAGGGATCGAGTGGGAAAACCACAAGACTACTGGGATTTGTGGCAACTACAACAGAACAGGGATTGGGAAGGAGACCACAAAACTACTTGGGTTTATGACAGCTATGACAGCACAGGTATTAGATGGGGGACAACAAGACTACCAGCATTTGTGACAACTACAACAGCACAGGGATCAGGCAGAGGACTGTAGAACTACCTGAGTTTATGACAACTACAGGAACAGAAATCAGGTGGGGGTCACCAGACTGTAAGGGATTTTTGAAAATTACTATAGCATGTGGATTCGACTGGGGGGGGGTCCACTAGACTACAGTACAAGTCACATTAAACTGTTCCTCCAATGAGCTGCTGTAGCATTTCTGGTTGAGTTGCAGAAGTGTTGCTGGATCCAGCACAAAGTCTTGCACAAACTATTTCTTAAGAGTTAAAATGCAGCTTTGCAATGCACTGTACCTGGACTGCACATGCATTCCAACTGAGTTGCAAAAACATTTTACTGTACAAAGATTGCTCTTCAGCTGATTAAGCATTGAAAAATAATGCATTATGAGTTGCCAATGCATTGCCAACTCAAAAAAACAATGCTAAACCAACTCATTGATGGAACAATTTAATGTGACTTGTACTGTACCTACAATTTTTGACAACTGTAAGGGTACAGAGAATCAGGGGGCACTATACTACCAAGGAAGTCTTTAACTGTGAACAACATGAGGATCACCACTCATGGTACTGGAGCTGTGGTTGGGGGCACTATCCAGAAACTGTATTTTCCTCCACCTATAATGAAACAATAATAAATATTTAGTGGTAGAAACCTTTAATCATCCCCTGACTCACACATCCATCCAAGTTGCACTAAAAATAATTTAGAGTTTTAGATTCCAACTTCCATCTAGTGAGGCTATCCCAGATGCCCACCATCCTATGTGTAAGGAAGAACTTACAATTATCCTTTTAAATAGTTTACTTGATAGCTGGTAATTATGGCTTTTCGTGGTGTGCAGATAATTCTTTAATTAAATATTTAGGTCATTTGGAGCAGTTTTATCACTGATAACATTCTAAATTTGGAGCATGCCCTCTCTTAATTATTTCCCTTTAAACTAAAATGGCTCAACTTCACACCATTCACAGCTTTTACAACTCTTCTCTGTATTTGTTTTTTTAAATTATCTATATTTATATCTCTACTGTATATTGTGTTCTAAAAGGGGGAACAATAATCCATATATGGTCCTATATAAGATCTGTAAAGTGGCATTATCATTTGAAAAGTTCTACTAACAAATTACTTTTTTTTATGCAGTCTATTATTTTACCTGTTTTATTTGCAATCTAGTTGCAATGCGAATGATGTTTAAAATCACTATTGATCACTCCTACTGTAGGTACATTTCTGAGCCTACTGATGTTAATTATCTTGTATCTAAATATTGTTTTCATAGTGGATTTCATGATTTGAGTTGTATTACCACACATTTTTTTCTACTAAATAGCATACTATTGCAAGTGTCCCATTGTTCAGTTTCTTTAGCTATGATTGGATTTGATCTTAATTTATAACCATGCCAGCTGGCCCTCTTACCCATTTTTATCATCTGCAAACTTATTTGTTTCTTTATTTATTTCAAAACTTTGTCCAGGAAAGACATGCTGTACTGGTAACAGCTCTTTTCTAGATGTGTCCTGGGGATGGGAGTGAGAGTAGATAAATAATAAAAGTGCAGAATAAATTACATACAAAATGCAGAATAAAATGAAAATACAGATATACAGTACAGTTAGGTGCAAGAGCAATTTAAAATACAATACAGTTTTACAGACACAATAAAATACAAAATTCATAATTCCCCATATATTAAGGCACAAGAATAATACAAAATACTATACAGCTGGGCATTCATGAATTACAGATAAATCAATGTAATAAGTATAAAAGTTGCATGGACAGAAAATGGAATATGTGCAAATATTAGCTGGCAACTACAGTTGTGATCACAATTAGGTCAAACAGATTATTGTTCTGAGAGAAGGGCATCCATCAAACAGGGATGAAAGAACGGGACACTATGACATGGGTCAGGTGCACTTGCAGGTTGGGGTAGTAAAGTCACAAAGCTGGAAACCAGGGAAGATTCTGGGAGTTCTGAAGGACTGCATGCTGGGTCACTGAGGAGTGAAGCAGCCATGTGTATGAAAAAGCTTGTTTTTTCTTACACTATGACATGGATCAGGTGCACTTGCAAGTTGGGGTGGTAAAGTCACAAGGCTGGAAACCAGGAGGATTCTGGGAGTTTTGAAGGACTGCATGCTGGGTTGCTGAGGAGTGAAACAGCCATAGCAGGTATATGGAAAGCATGTTTTTTTCTTACAACAGGTATACCATTGAAATGTAATTCCATACACTTTCCAGGCTACCTTGTGTCCTTGAATTGGTTTTGGTCTGGCTGTACTGCTTTGTGTTTGACATTTCCCATACAGGTGCAGAAGATGAGGATCTCTGTCGGTGGCTACCCCCCATGCTGGGCAGATTAGTAGGGGGAAAGGAGTAGACCTGTACCTACAGTGAGAAAAGCTGTACAACCAGAGTGGAAGCCAAGTAGGCAGTGTTCAGAGTATATGGAGTGTCGATCATGAAGCAGAAGAGTGTGGAAAGTGGAAAAAGTGAGGAGAGGAGAGGAGAAAAGAGGAGAGGAAAATGGAGAGGAGAATGGAGAAGAGAAGAGAACAGAACGTGTAAAAAGAAAAAAATTTATCAGAACCTCCAAAAGACCTCTTGGACCTGTTTGAGGGCAGAAGATATCACATAATGTTGTGCAAATTTTGTGGAGACTCAAGGAGAGTTGTTTTATATATTATTCTTTTACACAGTTTTTATTAATATTAATTATTTTTGTTTTACTGACCACTTTCAGTACATCCTCTTTCGTTATAAATTTGACCATTTGTCCTTATTCTTTGAGCAGGGATTTCAGAGCTCAGAGTTTAGATAGTTTAGAAAGTTTGAATTTAGTGGAGCCCAGGGTCACATGTTAGACTCTCCGTAAAACTATGCATGTATTGATGTTCCAGAAAGGAACTTCAGAAAGGAGAGCAGAGAGTGCAGAACATCAACAGGAGCAGTGCTGTATACAATTAGCCTCTGAATTTGTTTTTTTTTTTCAGCTTGTTTTAGTAAAAGCATTGTATTTGATTTTCTTCCCATCATCTAGAGCCTTTGGTAAGAGAGTGGTGGTATTTTTCCTTTCTGAATGGCTGTTGTTACTAGCCTGCCTTGAGTGCTGGCAGATGTGGTATAAGAAAGGCAGACCTGAATTGAGAGTTATTCTACCATCAGAGTGGAATGTGAGTAGTATAGTTTACAATACATTTAAATAGTATTTGATAAGATTAAAAATATCACTTTCTGATCAAATTGAGTAGAATTTGCTATAGCGGTTAAGTGAAGTGACCCTCAACAGTCCTAACAATCAGCTTTGCGGTACTCGGTTTGGGCAATTAACAATTTTTTATCAAGATTGTTTAATTCAAGGATCATAGCTCAGGAATTGAGAGTTTCTATATGTATTTTAACCAGCAGGCTGTGAGTTTTCTGAATCCTAAATCTGACTGCTTATAGCATTGTCTAAAACTACTTTGATAAGAACTTTTACTCACAGTTGTCTTTCCCCTTCCTCTAAAGGAAAATGGTTAAAAGGGAATTGTACATCAAACAAAATATCGCTAGCCAGAATTTGGATACTGGTGTTATAGTTGGGCAAGGAAAAAACATTTTGCTCAGCAACGGTCTAACAGAATTGGACTAACTGACTATTGTGGATTCGGGGTAAAACTACTCTTAAAAGAAGCACAGAAGGTGAAGGCAAGAGGCTATATATAAAAAAGGAGAAGGAGGCTGCTTTAGTTCAATCTGGTTTCCGCAAATTCCATTCGACCATCACCTCCCTGCTACATGCAACTGGGGACATCCTCACAGGCATCAACAAAGGGCTCATCACTATGACCATTTTTATAGATCTAGCAAAGGCGTTTGATACCGTCTCCCACTCCCTACTCATTGCCAAACTTACTAATGCAGGGATAGCTCACCCTTCTATAAATTGGTTCCAAGACTATCTAGTGGGTAGGAAGCAAGCGGTCAGATTGGCCTCTCATGTCTCAAACCCCTCTCCAGTCACTTCAGGTGTCCCCCAAGGATCTGTTCTTGGTCCAATTCTTTTCTCCATTTTTCTAAACAACCTCCCCTCTGCATGCTCCCACTCCTCCATCCAAATGTATGCTGATGACACAGTTTTGTATGCATCTGGCCCCTCAGCTAGCAGTGTGGCATCTCTTCTACAGAAGGATTTCTTAGCCGTCCAGCACTGGCTCCTGACAAATCAACTATCTCTAAACCCCCAAAAAACAGTGTCACTTACGTTTGGCTCCCAACAAAGACTCTCCTGCCAAACCCCCTGTCCCCCGTTCCATACCCTTGATGGGGCTTACCTTGAGCAATGCTCTGGCTTTTCGATATCTAGGCATCTGGCTTGATCAGCACTCAGACTCGCCTCTCACATAGACTCCTGCACAAAAGGCTGCTTCGAAACTGGGGCACTTATCAAAACAAACCTGACTTCCCAAGAAATGAGGCTCACCATAGTTCAAAAATGATACTCCCTTTTCTGGATTATGGTGATATAGTATGCTCTATAGCCCCAAGGCCCACCCTGGCAAGTCTAGACACCCTATTCCACTCTTCTGTCATTTCATCCTCGACTCCCTCAATCCACCCACCACTGTATGTTATACAGCCCCTAGCCCTGCCTTCTACATGACCGAGATTAATAAACTGTGCTAGGTTTGCTGCTAAATTTTGGACCCTCCTCCCTCCCTAGAATCTACCTTATCCCAACAACCTCCCCCTGTGTACTCCTTAAGAGGCGCAGACTCCAGACTTCTGCATGTCCCACTAATGTGCACTACCAAAGGCCAGTCAGCCTTTAAATTCAGAATCCCACAGCTCTGGAACGCCCTTCCCGCCCCCATCAGACACGCACAAAATCCCAGTGTACGCACCAGACTACTCCAGGCACACTTCTCCTCCCGCTGCTCATGCTAAATTTATAATTTTAGCACTCTACATTCAAATAATGTACAGGAGTACTCCTGTTATGTGTAAATCTGTCTGTAAATTCTTGTACTTTATGTAATTTATACTCTAAACTGTTTTATTTCTTGCTGTATTCATATGCTATGTTCCTTATCTCCAATTCTGTACTTAAATGTTCCTCTATAAGCTATGTACTGGGCCCAGGCCCCCAGGTCACATCTGGAATACAGCATGTTGCTCAGTATGCCTTCCTGGTACATCTCGTAAATAAATAAATAAATTACAGCAGGTTCCCTCACACAAGTATTTTTGGCCAAAGAGTGCTAACTGAGAATATTACAATTTTTGTACATAGAGAAGTTCGAGCCCTTAGCCTTGGGCATTCTGATGCATTTAGATGTTAGATTCTGAAACTCTGAACTCTGAAGTTCTGAAATATATTGGAATTTATATTTGCTGAACCAAACTGATTAACTTTATCTGCTGACTCCTTTTTGTTATTCTGCAGAAAGACACAGGCTCTGCTCTATAGTTGATTATCAGCTCAGTACTTATTTTGGTATCTGATATTACGTGCATTTTGCAAAATTTATATACTTTGTTATTCAATAATTAAGATTTCTTTCATTTATTTCAACATGAGGATACAGTCACTAATTAACATATTAACTTATTCATTTGGCACTGGCTCTGCTACAATTTCCTTTACTTAACTAGTACTGAAGATAATTGGTGCAATATTTCTTTCATTTTCTCTTCTGGTTGTATTTGTATTTATTCAGAGAGAGGGAGAGTTGCATTATATATATTAGTGGAATTAGTGCAATGAGTGTGGTTGGTGCAATTAAATATCAGACTGTAACTGGTTTTAGACTGAATAATTTGCAAATATATTTAAGCCTTTAAGAAATCTGTAAAACAGTTTTAAGGGAATTTACCTATTATTACTTTATTTTTGTTGCCTGTGTTTAAATATGTAATCCACACATCAAATTTTGCACATTGCACTTTGCAACTTGGGTATTTTACTACTTCATATTTATAACAAAATGGTTTGTACAAGAAGTAAAAATAGTGCTCTCTTAGAAGAAAAGGATATGTCTGAGAAGGGGAGAAAATAAGAATATAAAATCTAAACAAAGGTAATTGGTTGATAATGGAAATTCGGATATCCAGAAGGACCAATTGGCAATACCTCTGATACAGCTACATTTACAAAGTTTTTTTCTAATACATCATAAAAAATGTATATTCTACACCAGTAATAGATTTTCAGTATGAGAGAAGGAAATGTCCTTCAGGGAATATATACAGTAGGGAATTGAGTTAATTGACCCCTGAATTAGAGAAACATGATCAGGAAATATCTAAAGGAATGTTTCCTTATTTCTCACAGGAAGGAACTTCTCATTCCTATGACTGAGATTCACAAAATGTGTATAATATGTCAACATCTATTTTGGATATGACTAACACACAGGGAAAGGAGCTGTAGTTTGTCTCACGGTCTCATCGTAGCCGGAATCGTCCACGCCATTGCCGCTTGTGGAGGGAGCCATATTGTCAGCCTCGGGGACTGAAGGAGGGACCAGGAAGAGATCTGAGGAAAGGAGCCACACTGTAAGACAAGTGCTCAGCTCCAGGGAAGGCATCGTTGATATGATAATCGGCAGGGCTCTGGGAGGAGCTAATCACCCGTGAGATGGCCATTTCAAGTGTGTGACTGGGCCTTAAAAGGCAGATCCCAGTTTCAGGGAGTACAGACATACAGGGAAAGGAGCTCTAGTTGTTTTTTCTCCCTCCCAACACCTCCTTTATTAAATAGAGGTAAGCCATTCCCAGTGGTGAAGAGGGCCAATCTGAAGGGGCAGAGGAGGAGCTTTTTGGAAGGAGAGGTCCCAAGGTGACCTGGAAGGCAGGGATACAACCAGCTGGAAGGGTGCTGCTACTGACTAAGGTACTGTGACTTTTCAGTTTTTGGTGGTTTTGTTATAATGTTGGGGGCACTGTGACTGGATTTGACACTTGGGGGGAGTGGAAGCTGTTTGGGTTCTGTATTCTAAGGAGAACCTAAGACAGAAAAATGCTTTTTAAATAGGAATGTGGAGGCATCCATTTTGTGGACAGGAAGGGTGTTGAGATTATGTCACTGTCTCATCAGTGTTAACAGTGTGCACTACAGCAGATGAGAACAGTTTGACTATGCTCACAGGGATTTTATTATATTCTGATGAACATCAAGGATTTTATTTTTGGCAGAATGCATGAAAAGAATCTAATGCTTCTCTTCATGGTAGAACAGGATTCCTGTCAGAGCAGTTTGCTTTAACCTGCTTAATTGCATATTGTTAGAGCTAGTGAGGCAGTGACATCATCACAGCACCCTTCCTGCCCACAAAATGGATGCCTCCACATCACAATCTTAAATGTATTTTTCTGTATTACTGAAAAGATTTTCTAAATATAACCTAGGGATTTACATACTGTATCCTCATAGTAACCTTCACAATAGTTTCATAAGGAAATGTACAGATTCCCTTTAAAAGTGTAAAGTTGACCGATTCGGTGTTAAAGGTAGACCATCTCTTAGACAGTTTGGGCATCCACATAGTGGAATCAGATTTTTAATTACATCTGGTTGGGATGAACAATACACAAGTTCAAGCAGGGGATATTATGCGAATAACAGAAATCAAGAGAACCAATTTTCTGTTCTGACTCCAGATGTTATGTTATGACAAAACAACAAAAACATTATTGTCCCATGATCCCCCTCAGAAATAACTCACTCCACAACTTCTAGCTTTGGATGCTCACTAGCAATGTTTATTTTAAAGGCACACGTTATAATATTTACATCCCAATATTTCATAGAACACAACAGTTAATATTACAATTAGACATATCAGTCCATTTCTTCGCATTGAATATATCAGTCCATGTCTTCCATCCCACCCTTCTTCCTTTCTTGATCCTTCTCCTGTTTCTGTGTTGCTCTTCTGGGTCTGGACACTCTGATTCGGCTCCCCACCCTCCATCACCAGAACCAGGTACCAAACACTTACCAGGACTCCCCCCCCACTAGGTAAGGACAAAGAGATCCACCCCTTAGCTCTATATTCCTCCCCCTCCACCCGTTACTCCCACATCTGGGTTCCTTTGTCACCAGCCTGTGGTGCCTACCCCCTCCCCTCTCTTCCTGCCCTCCCTTCCCCCTTGCTCCCACTCCCTTTCCACTGACCCATCTCCTGCTTACGATAGAAGATTGGGCTCCCTTGTGGGTTAGCATCTCAAGCCCTTCTTATTTATCACCCCCACTAGGTCCCCAAATTGTAGCAGGAACAGGCACATGTCAAATTCTGACAGGTGCATCCCATCTGATTGGTACACATCAGCCTGATCAAATGAAATATCTCTATGCTGGATGTGTACCCCTCCTATCTCTGCAACTGCCCTAGCCACCTTTCTATTTAGGCGTTTTCTCACTACTTCCACTGCCTTAACCCTTTAGCTCCCCCTCCACACCCACCAGGATGTGATCTTGGACCAACCGATCACCACTCCAGGCCACCTGCTCTTCTCCCTCTCTAAGTCTGCTACAATGTCCCGCATCAGTGCTCCCCAGGGCAGTCCCCCCAAATCATTGCCCCCTAGATGAATAATGATGCAGTCAGGCCTGGCCCACCGCACCTGCAGCTCCTCCAACAAAGGTAGAAGTTGAGCCCACCTCATGCCCCTGATGCCTTTCCACTGGACTTTTGTGTACTCCATATCCGGGTATAACTGTGTCCCTCTTCTCATGGTGGCAGCAAATCTCTCCAGCCAATAGATTAATGAGTGCCCCATGATCCACACCTGCTGCTTGGAGCCCACTGTGGAAAGAAAGGAGCATGAGTGATCAACATCAATACCTCACATACCTCTTATAACAATTGGATTGTCATCGCCCCACCTGCTTCACCTCCACCTCCCCTCTTGCAGCCACTTCAGATGCTGTCCCTATCCTGAATGAGTGTGGGGCAAACTCTTTGGGGTCCTCCCCCACTAATACCAGGGTCTTCTTCAGGATGGCCCCGACCTGGAAACCTGTGACTGGAGACCCATCGGCATGCTGAAACCAGGCCCCCCCTCATGCCTCAAGAGTTTTCATACTCCCCCATAGCCTCAACCATGCACACCCCTTCCCCTTCATGCCCGCGCACTGTCACCAAGGTGCCTCTTCCCCTCTGGTCTGTCTTGGACCTAGGTATCCAAATGACCACTATGTCCTTGCCCCATGTGACATTCTTGTATTGCAGTGCCAGGGATGCTGCCCCCTTTCTGGGAGCCACTACCTCCACCACCCTAAAGGCACCCCCAGCCATGACTGTGAAGATGTCCTTGAAAAGCCAGGCCTCCCTTCCTGAGGTGCAAACATGTTCCAACACCCTTACCACCTTCATGAGTAAGGGCCCTATTATGGGTCTCCTCCTTTCCTGCCTCGTACCCTGCCCTCTCTGCCACCCCATGACATCCACCTCACTGCCCTCTGCCCAGCTGCATCTGCCCACCCTCAGTCCTTACACATTCAACTGATGCCTGCCAGCTGGACCACCATGGTGGCATGGGCCATTCCCTCTTCCCACTTTGCCACTGCATGTTACATGACCTGTTCCTCCCACACTTGCTCTGCTGTATCCCTGCCCTGTTGGGCTATGAACAGGGCCCCTACTTTTCTGCAGCACAGTGGGACCAAGTTCTGCGGCAAGACTACCATTTGCCGCAGAACTTCTGTGGCGGTGGTTTGTAATTTCATGGAAGTTCTGGCGGCACTAACAAACTACTATCACAGTGTCAGCTTGTCATCCTGACTTCACTTTCATGGCAGTGGTTATAGCAATCAGAATGGTGGAAAGCCACAGTAATACTAGTTAGAAAAATAACAGACTTATAAAAATAATTTGATGCCTAAAAAAGCAAAACAAATGTCTCTCCCTTAAGGTCCTAGCCTGTTGCATAAATGACATATGCAGAGGGGATCTTATGTGATAAATTAGGTATTTCTATATGCATGCTATCTATCCCACTGATGAGGTCTCCACTGTCTACCACTTACATATGTGTGTGTGCTTTCTATACCACTCATGAGGTTCCCACTGTGTATCACTTAGATATTTATATGCAATCTGTAACATACATACAAATATATGTATGTGTGTGGTGAGAGAGACAGAGATACTGTATATGTGTGTGTGTGTGTGTGTGTGTGTATATATATATATTTTTTTATTTCCATGAACTTGCATCCTCATTCATACAGGTCCCATTGGAAAAGGAATTGAGGAGTTATTGCAAAACTCATTTTTCATGTCAACCTGCTTTCCCTGGCACACTGTGTAACACCATCAGGCCATGACATACATGTGAACCGATTGTGAGATACAGCTCTCCAGCCCATCACAATGTGTCCACCATGTGACAGAACACTGCACCATACCTTCCCAGGCATCGAGCAGTGATGTGTTCCACCAATACTTGTGCTGCCCAGCCAGCTCCCAGAGCTAATCTCTGAACGTGAGTTGCCGGCATGGAAACACAGCATGCTACTCTCTGGCCCAACGGCTGTCCCTGCTCACAACATTTCTCCATAACTTTTAGGTGATTCTATCAACCAATGACAATATGTAATCAATAACCCTGGCAAAAATGCGTACAGGGCAATTATTTATTTAACAGATCTATTCTTTCAACAGGTCTATACATTATTATATTCCACTTTTCGGGGCATCATTACTTTATTTTTCTTAAAAATGACAGTTAAATTCATTTTACCAGTTATTCATTTCAGATGGCGTCTCTATACCTTAAAGGCACAAATAGGTTCGTACAAAGTGAAGTATGGACTTAACAGGTCTGTGCTATTGACAAGGTTTTGTTTAAGTTGGCCCCAGTGCAATAATTTAAGACTGAAAATTGTATTAGGCTGTAGTGCAGGTTGAGCAAATATCATCACGCATGATGTGCTGTGCCACCGTCTCTGGCAGTGGGAGCTGTGGTAGATAAGTGACTGTTCATTTCTGTTGCAGAATGCAGTCATTTCATTAGCTAATGTATGATCAGGGCCCCTACTTTTCTGCAGCACAGTGGGACCAAGTTCTGCGGCAAGACTACCATTTGCCGCAGAACTTCTGCGGCTGTGGTTTGTAATTTCTGCGGAAGTTCTGCGGCACTAACAAACTACCATATCACAGTGTCAGCTTGTCATCCTGACTTCATTTTCATTGCAGTTTTTATAGCAATCAGGATGGTGGAAAGCACAGTAACACTAGTTCAAAAATAACAGAATTATAAACATAATTTGATGCCTAAAAAAAGCAAAACAAATGTCTCTCCCTTAAGGTCCTAGCCTGTTAAATAAATGACATATGCAGAGGGGATCTTATGTGATAAATAAGGTGTTTCTATATGCATGCTATCTATCCTACTAATGAGGTTTCCACTGTGTATCACTTATATATTTATATGCAGTCTGTAACATACATACAAATGTGTGTGTGGTGAGAGAGACAGAGATACTGTATGTATGTGTGTGTGTGTGTGTATATATATATTTATTTTTAATTTCCATGAATTTGCATCCTCATTCATACAGGTCCCATTAGAAATGGAATAGAGGAGTTATTGCAAAACTCATTTTTCATGTCAACCTGCTTTCCCTGACACACTGCGTAACAGCATCAGGCCATGACATGCATGCAAACTGATTGTGAGATAAAGCTCTCCAGACCAGCACAATGTGTCCACCATGTGATAGAACACTGCACCATACTTTCCCAGGCTCTGAGCAATGATGTGTTCCACCAGTCCTTGTGCTGCTCAGCCAGCTCCCAGAGCTAATCTCTGAACCTGAGTTGCCGGCACGGAAAAGCAGCATGGTCCAACGGCTGTCCCTGCACACAACAGTTCTCCATAACTTTTAGGTGATTCTATCAACCAATGACAATGTGTAATCAGTAGCCCTGGCAAAAATGCGTACAGTGCAATTATTTATTTAATAGGTCTATTCTTTCAGCAGGTATACACATTATTATATTCCACTTTTCTGGGCATAATTACTTTATTTTTCTTAAAAATGACTATTAAATTGATTTTACCAGTTATTCATCTCAGATGGCATCTCTATACCTTAAAGGCACAAATAGGTTTGTACAAAGTGAAGTATGGACTTAACAGGTCTGTGCTATTGACAAGGTTTTGTTTAAGTTGGCCCTAGTGCAAAAATGTAAAACTGAAAATTGTATTAGGCTGTAGTGCAGGTTGAACACATATCACCATGCCTGATGTGCTGTGCAACCGTCTCTGGCAGTGGAGCTGTGGTAGATAAGTGACTGTTCATTTCTGTTGCAGATAGCAGCCATTTCATTAGCTAATGTATGATGTTATAGCAATGATAACATCACATTCTGAGCATATAGGGGGTTTAGGATATAAAAAGAGGGGAAGGGAACCAGATTCTATGAAAAAAAAAAGAAATATTAATAAAAAATCAACAAGAAGAGTAAATTCTGTGGCACTGCAGAAGTTCTGCGGTAGATTGCAAGTTCTGCGCAAAATTCTGCAGCCACAGAATTCTAGGGGCCTTGTGTATGATGTTACAGCAATGATAACATCACATTCTGAGCATATGGGGGTTTGGATATAAAAAGAGGGGACAGGAACCAGATTCTATGGATAAACAGAAATATTAATAAAAATCACCAAGAAGAGTGATTCTGCAGCACCAGAGAAGTTCTCATGGTAGATTGCAAGTTCTATGCAAATTGCGTCGAGAATTCTAGGGGCCTTGGCTATGAAACTTGAAACCTGCCCAAGCCCCTTGTAAGCTCTCAATGTGTTGACTAACCAGGACCCCCTATACAGGGCCCTGACTTTCTCCCTCCAATCTCCCACAACCAGTCTGAAACCCTGGAACCATGGTTCGGGATGGTGCTGCATGTGGCGCCAACTCCCAAAACCTCTCCACCTGAAAACAGGAAAAACAGTCAGTGACCTCATTTTTGAGCCCCTGAATATGCTGCACTTTGAATGACAGGTTCAGCCATAACCCCAACAGCACCATGCATCACAGAATTCTGCCAGCTGATTCAGTATTACCATTCTGCCTGTTCACCACTTCCACCACCTCTTTGATGTCGCACCAGAACAGGATTTGCTTCCCCCTCATCAGGTCCCCCCACGTGCCTAATGCTACCCAGATTGGAAAGATCTTGAGGATGGTAATGTCCTTGATGACCCCCCCCCATTCCTTCCACTGAGCCAGCCATGCTTCTGACATCCATTCCCCTTTAAAATATGCTCCCATCCCCAAGGCCCCAGAAGCATCCATGTACAGCTCGATGTCCGTATTGTATGCCAAGTCTTCTTGCCAAAATGTCACCCCATTGTATGCCTCCAGAAACTCCTTCCATACTTGGAGATCCTTCCGTACCACTTTGCTGATATCCACCCAATGGTGGGGTTGTTTTGCCTTCCCCGTGGCCCTCCCCAACCTCTGCGTGAACACCCTGCCTGGGCTTATGGCCTTGCAGGCAAAATTAAGGTGCCTCAGTAGTTGCTGGACTTGAACCAGTGGCACCCTCCTCCTCCCCCCACCAACACCAGCAGCCCTCTCAGCCATGCTACCTTGTCCACAGGGAGAAGGAAGCATTCTTGTTCCGAGTCCACCTCAATCCCCAGGAACTCCAGTCTGTGGGCCAGGCCTTCTGTTTTTCCCTTTGCTAGGGGGATTCCAATGGTCCCACACATGTCCTGGAAGTCCTGCAACATCGCTTGCATCACTGTCTGACTGGCTCCGATCAACAGGAAATCATCCAGGTAATGGATCACCCACTTGTGTCCATACCGAGTCCCGAATACCCATTGTACCCATGAGCTGAATGTCTTGAAAGCTGAGCAAGCCACCGAGCAGCCCATGGGCATAGCCTTATGAAAGTACAATCCACCTTCAAATTGGAACCCCAACAGGTCCCAGTCAGATGGCTGGACTGGAAAACAGGCGAAAAGCTGACTCAGTGTCCATCTTCACCAGCCAAGCCCCTTCTACTGACCTAATCAATACAACTGCCTGATCCAGTGAGGTGTATGAGACCGTGCTGAAACACTCCTGTATCCTCTCTTTTACTGACTCCCTGTCCAGGTAGGAAAGGTGGTGTATGAGCCTGAATTTCCCTGCCTGCTTCTTGGGAACCACTCCCAGGGGTGACATAGAAACATAGAATCTGACGGCAGACAAAGGACTGCCTGGCCCACCCAGTCTGCCCATTTCCCTACCTAATAGATAAGCTGCAGATCCTAGTTAACCAACAGCCTACTTCCTTCTGACACCCGGAAGTTATAGCATGGTGGCTCCTGCAGAGGTCACGCCACCCTTCCTGCCTGAACCTCCTTTGAATCTTCGCATGGATGATGTCTTCCTTCTCCTTCATTGAACCCAAGTTCTTTGCCCTCATCTCTACTTGTCCTCCAATGAAACCTAGTGGGAAACCCTCAGAAAGCCCTCTCTCAGCCACTCGGCCCCTTGGGCATTGGAATAGACTTCTGTGCAAGCCTCTACCACCCTGAGTATGATGGGAGTGCAGGCTAGGGTGCATTCCCACCGCCCTATATCCTTCAACTCCCTAATTCCATCTGTAATTGGAATTATACCCCCCTTTGCTGGGCCCTCTCCACCCCCCCCATTCCCCTTCCCTCCTGAAAGGCTGCTCCTGGTACTGCCCCCCCAGCTGTAAAGCCTTATCAGCTCACTGCCTGCAGCTTGTCACCAAGTGTGACCCCACACACCGAGAACAGGCATGCCTGAACTTACAACTAGGCCACGTACATGACGCCCTGTTAAAGGCCCAATAAGTTTTTGCTTCCTGGCCTGAGTAGCCATTTTGACCTGCTCCACTACGGGCCCTAATGCTGGCCTGGAAAGGGTCCTTACCCACAGTTCCGAGTGGCTGCAGTCCCACCTCAGGTCCCCCTTCACCGCCATCTGTTTTCAAAATGCCTCATCATACTTTAACCAACCAAAACCCAGCTTTGTCTTATATGCATCCCTAATGATCACTGTATAAGTCAAAAGTGGGATAGCCAACTCTGGCTGCTTATCTAGGACCAACACACTGTAGATCAGAAAACCCATCTGCCATGTGTTAATGCTCTTACCCTTGTACTTGGCCTCCTCCACCTTGTGCCCAACCACCGCCAATGCCACCACCATCTCTGACTTACCAACTAACTCCTTTTTTTCATATTTCTTGACTGTCTCTTCATCGACCAAACCAAAAATATCCACATACTCATCCTTCCAGATTTTTTCCTTCAGTGAGGATGAAACTTGGTCCCCCAGAGTAAAATCCAGTGGTCCGTCATACAGCTTCTTGGTCCCCCCCACTTTCCCAGCCCCTCCCCCCTTTGCCCCCTCCTTGATGGCCTGCAGTGCCTGCTCCATTTTCTTTACCCCTTCCTCTCCCATGTCCCCCAGCAAACCCTCAATATACACCTTTAAGTCCCCCTCATTGTTTATATCCATATTATCCTTACTACCATCTGGCCTAGGCCCCACCAAAGCCGGGGTCGGTTCTGGTACCGGCACTGGGGTGGGCGAGGGGCTGGGTCCCACTATCCTGGGTCTCTTAGTCAGCTTTCCACTGCCTGCCCTCTCTTCCCTCTCCTTCCTTTTCCTGTGGGCCTCTTTTTCTGCCTCCCTCCTCTTGGCCGCTTCCACCAGCTCTGTCATTTGGCTCATTAACTTCGCTGCCTCTTCCATCATCTTGGTGCTGGATACTGGTGCCTTCTTAGGTGCCATCCTCTCTGTCTTGCTACTAAAATGCAAAAGAAGCAACAGTGAATACCAAAGCAGTTTGTCTCCAAGCTTTCACCGGTCCCTGAGGAACAACCGTGTGCACTCTCCCCCTGTCCCATGCAGGTCACGCCCAGCCCTCTGGGACCCAAATGCCTCCCTGCAGTGGGCTGAAGCAGCTCCTACCATGCCACAGTACTGCAGGGGAAGGGCACTACCACAAGGCACACCAAAAACTCACTCACTTCCCCCTGCCCCATCAATGCCCCGCCTTTCCTGGCTGGTGATATCCCCTTCAAGACTTCCACCTCTGGGGTCCCGGCCTCCCCCTTTCTCCATGCTTCCATGTAGGACCCTTTCCCAAATGGAGCAAGGGAGCCCTGTCCATGGCCATGACTACTTAGCCTAGGCCCTGCCACGCATTACCAAAAATCCACCATGTCCCTGAGGTCTGTGCCAGGATGCCTCACAGTCCCAACATAACCTCTTCTCCCTTTGCACAGGCCCCCAACCCCCAGAGGCACTATTATGCTACCCCACACCACCATTGATTCCACCCCACCCCCCCTTGAATGCTTTCCCTTTCCCTCTCACTTAGCTCTTGGGGGGGTTGTAACTTTAACCACCGTGCTTGTAGCCAGACATAGTGTTGGTAAAAAAACTAGTGCTGTTTTCATGCCCACTCCAGATTAACCCCCTATTTATCTTCCAGTAACATGAGAAAATGAGCCCCGCCTGCTTAGGGGCCATAACAGAAACTGCAGCTGCCAGACACTGATGTGGGCAACCGCATAATCACCCCAGGCCAAATGCGTGTGGTATGCCAAAGCCATCATGAAGGCTGGTACTACCACATGATCCTCTCCCCACCACGCACCTCCCAACTACCTTGCGGGCCTTCATTTCTGCTGCCCGCCCATCGTGATTCTGCCCCCCGCCTAGGAGACCGCTCCACCAGCCGCTCTGGGCTCAGTCATGCCCTTGTTGTCTCCCCACATGCTTGCAGTCTCCTGACTAGCCTTCTGGCTGCCAAGCATACACTCGCTCCCACAGCAGACCTGATATCCAGCTTGCTCTGCTGCGAGCCCTCCAGCATTACCTTGCCCTGCCCTGCAATAGGCCCTCTGCCCCCCCTTTCTTATGTCCTTCAAGCTTACCCTGGCCTGTCAGGCCCACAATTGATAAAACCCCATCCCCCCACGCCACCGGCAGTTGCCCCTAGGCCAGGTCAGGCACCCAGTTTGCCATCCATCTCCCCTGTGCCTGCTCCCAAATCAAAGTAAAAACCTGGTTTGCCATTATCTCCCCTGTGCCTGCTCCCAAACCGAAGAAAACAAGAAGCCACAAAGAGCTACCATCCACCTTTGTCTATAGTCTGACTGACTCCAAAGCCTTATGGCCCACTTGCATCTTGGCCCACGTGGCCCCATTGCTGAACACACCACCTCGGCGGTTCCCATTTGCAGCCCTGAGCCGTCCATTGCCCTTGCTCTCCTTCTACACTCCTTGGGCCTCCAGGCCTTTGTCTGTGCCTCTTCATCCTGCATTGCTTATTTTTTTTTTAATTAAAACATACTCTGCTGCTCAAACCAACCCAGAGTGTTTCATCTGTGCCCTACCCCACACCTAGTGATTAGCACCAAACCACTCTTGCGAAGCAGAAATACACCCTCCTACCCACGAAGAGCACAGACTGCATTCTCATCCCTGTGCCTGCCTGAAAACCACCGTGTTGTAATTCCTGCCTTCCACTTTTTACCCTACTTGCCTATCTGGGCCTGCCCGATCCACCTAGGATATGTGGCCTACATCAATACTCTTCTGGTCACCAAATTTGCTACAAACTTTAACATTGCTACAGCCTGCCCTGTCGTTTCACAAATTCCCTTCACTTCTATTCCTATATGCTCACTTAACTCAGCTGTGACAACAAATTCTTTCATCACAGCCATTCTAAATGGAATGAAAAACAGGGCTGCATGTGGCCTAGAGGCTCCATGCTGCCCTGGTGTGCCTTACCTGATATTGCCATGAAGTGCTGAGATTCAAGATTAAATTTTATCAGCAAGAAAGAGGGCTCCCTGAGGGTTTCCAGCCCTTGTATACCTCTTAAGGACCCCTGATCAGGACCTCTGGTAGCCCCTCCCCTTGGTCATTATCCAGCGAGCCCTGCACCTGATCATATTACCCTCACTTGCCTTGTGTGATGTCACTAGCCAACCTCCAACCCCCAACTCCCCCTCTCCACTTTCCTTTGTCTCTTTCTGGCAGGGGCCATGAGACAACCTGGCTTGCCTTTAAATGACAAGCTTAATTAACATTAAAAACTCAGATATAAATGGGGGAGATTTGACATTACTCTCATAGAACACTGAAGGACCATCATTTAAACTAGCTGATAAGGAATCTTTAAGTGTTATGGAAACTTTTGATATACTGTATTTCCAGGAGACATGGAGTACAGTAACTTTATTAATTCCAGGTTACACAGGATTTCATGTATCAGCAATAAAAAGTGAAAGGTATGGAGACAGAAAGCAGGATTGGCTATATATTTATATATATATATATATATATATATATATATATATATATATATATATATATATATATGAACTGCCTTGAATTTTAAATCTGTATTGTTTCAGATAAAGTCAGATTATATTATGGCACTTAGACTAATAAAAGGTAAACCAAGAATAATAATTTTTAATGTATATTTCCCTGTTGAAGCTAAAGTTTGTGACCCTGTTTGGAATTGCTTTATTAGTTTTTTGAAGCAAATCACATCAGATTATGTACAGGATTCTATACTCTTGTTGGGGGATTTTAATGCAAGACTAGCAGTAAGTAATACATCGTATAACCTATATGAGGATCTACTACAGGGCTTTCAAATTATTAATACCAAAATTGTTAGAGATAGAGTTCAAAAGATAAAAATATGTGATAAGAGAGGCAAGAATATTTTTAAATCATTATCTGGATTAGATATTTGCCTTTTAAATGGTCACGTTCCTGGAGATAGTGTAGGTGAATTCATTTTTATGGGACCTTTGGGGACCTCAGTAATAGACCTCATATGGGTTAATTTAAATGCTGCTAGCTTGATTAGTGATCTTCAGATTTTAGATCGCTCAGCGTATACACATCCCAGTGTTGCTACTTCTTAATCTGGAAACATATACAGAAGCAAATGTCGGAGGTGGCATCAATGCAGATAATCTCAAAATTATTAATAGTAAAAGAACTAGTTGAAATAACACACTATACTGTCTTCTTTGTCAGAACATTTACAAAGTTATTCTGTTAGTGATCTTGCTGATAAAATTCTAAAATATGAGGATAGTGATATATTGAGTAATTGGGATTTATTAAATGCTTACATTAGGCCTAATTTACATATTAATACAGAAAATAAGAAAAAGCAGACCACATGGTTTAATAGGACTTGTTCAATGGCAAAAAAGATCTTCATAAATTAGTGAGACAAAGTAAAAAATATAGGACTAAAGAAAATCTGCAAAATCAAACAAATTCTGAAAGGCATATAGGAAACATCTATAGGTTGAAAGAGCTAAGTTCCACAAACAATGTATGATTTACTTAGAGAAACTATTTATAAAAAAATATTAGAACATTTTTGAAAATGAGTCAATCAAGGCCGTGATACATGTGCAATAACTATTTTGGCTTATAACCCTTCAAATATCTGGGAAAAACATTTTCAAAAATTATACTTCTCATTAAAGAAGTCACTGGAATTCCAAGGGTATATACAATCTCAAACATTTTCTGTTTCATGCTTTGCTCCAAATTCTATTTATTTTATGGAAATAGAGATTTATTAAACAATCAGTAAAGTATATCTGAACAAGGTCCAGATCCTGAACAGATAGTTACAAACATGTATATTTTTTTTCTGGACTGGTGGGTTCCAGTTTTAAAGATCTTAGTTAATTATGATATACAGAGGGATGATCTCTTGGCTAGTTGGTCAGGATGTATTAGTCTTTCTAGTATATAAAAAGGGAGAGTTCCATGACCTGGCTATGTATAGACCTATCAGCTTGATTGATGCATCCCAAAAGGTGTTTTATCATTTTACAAAAAAACTCATGATATGGATGGAAAATAATCAGATACTGAGTGAATATTAAAATGGTTTTAGAGTAGGCCTTTCAACTATACAGTATTGTTTTGTAATGTCACATTTAATATGGAAATATGTGAGAATCAAAAAGGCTAAACTTTTTTGTTGTTTTGTCAGTTTGTCTTCTGCCTTTGATAGTATTAGTTGCACATTATTGTGGAAAAAAATTGAGATTTGTAGGCCTAGATTCTAAATTGTTAGATGCTCTTATCTGATTACATTCACAAACTTGGATTACAGTACAGTACGGACATGGAAGGGCAACTAAGACTCCAGTATTCACTAATCGAGAGGTATGGCAGGGTTGCTTATTGGGACCCACTTTATTCAACATTTACATAAATGTGATATTGCCAAACCTGGATAATCCTGATTTTCACTCTCTAGTAGTTATAAACAAAAGGAAATCATGTTTGGCTTATGCTGATGATATTGCATTATTCTCAAGTTCTTTGTTGGGTCTTCAAAAGAAAATTAATCATTTCACCTACCTTTGTAAGGAGAATCAACTCAATATTAATAAGGCAAAAACAAAGCTGATTATTTTTAGTCATAAAAGGAAAATATATCCTTCTACATATTTGTAAAAGGATAAGCTGGAGACTGTGAAGCTTTATGATTATCTAGCAGTAAGATATTCTGAACACGGTCTATGGTCTACACATATTAATTATATGTACTCCAAACTTAAAACTGCTACTAATGCATTCAAAATGTTCAATAAAAAATATGGTAAGGGTAGTTTGTTAGGCGCTTTAAATGTAGTGAATGCAAAAGTTAAGTCAAGTATTCTACATGTCGCAGAGATCTGGGGTTTTGGAGATAGTACATCTTAATTAGAGATACTGATGAATAAAATTCATAGATATCTTGTTTTGGTACCACAATCTGTACCAGCTGATATACTAAGAATAGAACTAGGTCAGTATTCTATACAAACATTGATAAAGGAAAGACAGATAATTTTTCTTTTTAATCTATTTCAACTCCAGGAAAAAAGACTCCCTAGACTTTGCCTTGAGGAGGAGGAGAAGATTACATCATATGGGGCATTGCCTTTCCATTTAGACAGTTGATAAGAAAAAACATATTTCCATCTTGACTCAGACATTTGATGTGTGAAATATATTTACAACCAAAAGAAATAATCATGTCTTAAGTCAAAAGAAGATTAAGGGATATAGCTGTGGCCACTGACCTTGATAGGTTAAGATCTTTAAAATGTTTTAAATGGTATAAAATACTTGAAACTGAACAAAAAATGGAGCCATATCTCAAACTTATATTCAATTAAGACAAAAGATTACTTTTTACTAGGTTTAGGTTAGAAATATATAAAGCCAATTATGTATATTTTGGACGGAAAATGCCAAATATAATATCAACATATTAAAACTGTAATACACAAAGTTAGGATGACTTGAAACATGCTGTTCTTCAATGTCCATTATATGCACACAGAAGACAGGAATGGATTGGTTCTATTCTTGGTGATCTCTGCCTCTCTCCTGACCAGATCATCCTTTTTCTTTTTAATACACAGGATATAGATATTATTTCCAATATTACTGGCTTTTTAACCACCCTACATTTGTGATAAATGTGGGATGATTGATCAGTCCTTTTAACTAATAGGTAGTTGTATGCAGATACAAACAAATGTGTACAGATAATATGTATAGTTATAGGTTATTAATGAGTTCTTGAGCCTCTTTTGAAATGTATTATTGTTATACCGCAGTAAGAATTTGGAATGTACTATTGTTGATTGTAGTAAGAATTTTAAAATTTGTATGATCTTATATGAGAAGATATATGGTCGTATAATGCATTTGTATTTTTATTCTATTCTATTCATTTATTTGTATTTATTTATATTTGGGAGGCAGTATAGTGCAGTGGTTTAAGGCTCTGAGCTGCAAACCAGGAGACCTGGGTTTGAATCCCACAGCCCCTACTTGCATACTGTGTGACCCTGAGCAAGTCACTTTAATTCCTTGTGCTTCCAGGTCACACTTAGAAACAAGCTTCTGCTTAGTGTGCCTTTTCTGGTTAAACAATGTCCCCTTCCACCATTCTGATATTGTAATAGCTTATAGCCAATCAATACAAAAATGAAACTGAAAAAAAAATGAAAAAGTAAAGTTACAAAGAAGGGACATGAGGTAGGGAAAGGAAGATGTAGTGAGGACAGACAGGAATGAGAGGATCAATGCTTGGGAAATGATATGAGAACTTGAATTGGCACTCAGTAGTTTTCTTGGAAGGGAAGAAGAGAAACTGGGAACCAGTTTTCTGGAGCGGAGAAGAGGTTACTATAATACAAATATACAACATCCACTGGTAACATTTCCTAGAAATTTGCACTAACCTTGCCATAAAATATTAGTAGATTGTTAAGGCAGAATCTATTTTTACAGACCTGAGTTGCATCTTATCTCTCAAGCCATTACTGTCTAGCCAGGTGTGTTGTTATCTCATATAGTGTAAGAACATTCATAATTTAACAACTTATAGATATCAGGCTAATACTGTAGATCTGTAGTGTTTGGCTTTTGACATCTCATTTTTTTGTGAATTGGGGTGGCCATAGCCTGAAGTTAGTCCTGTGCAGAGGTATGTAAAGTTTGGAAAACATTGATTTGCACTAACTTCAGGAAGTTCCACAGCTTTTCAAAGTTATTTGCACTTCACAAAGTCAAACTTTGAGATATTGGCAACTTTGCGAAGTTGAAAATTTACAACTTTGCTAGCGAAGTCCATTGGGACATTACAAAAGTGACTGAGTCATTCAGTGCTGTTGTTGCACTATGTGACCTGCAGATCACATGGTTACATTGCAGAAGGAAACAGACCAGATGAGCTGTGCTGTGTGCAGTTCTAGGACACCTGTTCCAGAGATAGGAGCTACACTGTACTTAGAGCTGTTTTGATTCGATTTGTACTGCTGATAATTGCATAAAATAATTTTTTTACATATTCTACTCAGTATAATGCATCTGGAGACTTAATTTTTTTTTACATATGGATTTTTCTCCCATGGGCTTGGCAGCAGCAGGCTATTCACCTCTGTCCCTGCCTTCCCACCTGGCATCCACCACCCAGACTTACCTTGCCTCATAGATTACCCCATACATTGCCCTCTATGACTGGATCAGGAAGGGAAGGACCATCTTCCTTCCATCTGATGACTCACATCCTGAACCAGGACATGTTGGTAAGGTGGCAATACAGGAACAGGGACAGGCAAGGCTTCATTAAGCTGGCACCAAACCTTTATTGATTTCTCCTTTGTCTCCAGCCACAGCAGCATGCAAGCATGTGGATATGGAGGCACACACCTACTATGGAATTGTGGCCCCTCCTGACTATGTATCTCATGCAATGGTGCTACCTCTCAGCTGCCACCATCTGGCAGCCAAGGAGCAAAATAGAATGACTTTCCTGTTTGGGAGAGGAGAACTGTCCATTGAACACTCAATCCTCTCCTTCCCAGCTGACTCTCAGCAACCTGAGTTTTTCCCAAACCCAGGTTGCCAGAGTGGGAAAAGATAAGGCATGCCAGGCACCTCAACCCCTTTCACCACTGGGCTTGGCAGACTTCATTTTTAACATTTTTGCCAACGGTTTAGTTATTTTGTTTCCATTGTCTTTCTGTGTGGTGTTGCTGTGCTGGACAAGTGCTGTGTGTGGAGGAGGGGCAGGCTTTTGTCTGCAGTGAACAACAGCTTTAGTTTTAGAAACTTTCAGTGCTTTTTCAATTTTCACTGTCACACTCAGACAATTAATTTTTCTCAAGTCTTGAAAATCTAGTTTCCCATTTTTTCCAAAGTTCCATAATTTCAGTACAATCTCAGAGTTCCAGTGCTTCTGAAATGCTAATGTCTGTCCAGGGCTCTGGAAGGCAGTTGTTAATATTTTTGATTATTACTTTCTGTAAGACTTTAACACTTTCTTATCATTTTCATTTTTTTTTATTTGAATGTAACTATTTTACTATCTGCAGTATTTTTGTTATTGCTCAAGCAACTAGTACTGCTACGTATACTGTAACCACATAATAATGAGTGACAGAGGAAAGGAAAGGGTAGACAGAAAGGTAAGGCAGGGAAGGCACAGTGGTGACAAGCTATCAAGGAGGGCAAGAGTGTGGTGTGGATGCAGGAAGTAGAAGTGTATTTTCAGTTTTTAATGGTAGTGGCACTGTTAAAAAATGTTTACAGCACTTGATTTGGTTGCTGTCTTAGTTGAGGGAGGTGGCAGCCAGAGCCAAGATATGTTATCTGAAACATCCTTAACCCCATTAACACCAGTGAGCAAGCACAGTGATGTTGAAAAATATCAAAAAGAGTCCCCAGTGGGTAGTGGTACTGGACCTGCATGTGAGGATGATGCAGTGGCAGACTTGTGTGTGCCACTGCCATCTCAGGAAAATGAGGAAGAGAAGGAATTGTGAAAGGAGGAGGAAATGGAGGGTGAACAAGAGGATAATGTTATCATTGATCATTCGGGGAGCCTGAAAAAACAAAAACAAAGGGTGATACCAAAGTGTAATAATTTTTTAAACTTAAAGGGGAAATGTCATCAACAAGGTTTCTTGAGTTTTATTAAGTGTGTTTTAAGGTGTTATTACAACACTTTCTACAGTACAAGTCACATTAAACTGTTCCATCAATAAGTTGGTTTAGCATTGTTTTTTTGAGTTGGCAATGCAATGTCAACTCATATTGCATTATTTTTCACTGCTTACCTAGCTGAAGAGCAATGTTTGCAAAATGTTTTTGCAACTCAGTTGGAATGCATCTGCAGTCCAGTCACAGTGCAATGCAAATCTGCATTTTATCTCTTAAGAAAGTTTATGCAAGGCTTTGTGCTGGATCCAGAAACACTTATGCAACTCAATCAGAAATGCTACAGCAACTCATTGGAGGAACAGTTTAATGCGACTTGTACTGTACATTTGTAATAGTTGTTTTTGCATGTGCACTGAAACTAGTGAGTTATCACTTTTACATTTCAAACTGTTAATAAAAATAATCCATCTTTAGGAATGCTTTAACTTCTATGCTATACTGCCAGCTGATTATTAAAACACGCTTAATAAAACAGATGATTTCCTTTTTAACCTACATGAAATGGGTGGCCAAGTTAGTTGGCAACATCATTTCCTGTCAAGAGCCTGAAACATTTGGCTACCCCAGCTATTAATTACAGGCTGGTTTATATATGAATAACTCTGGACTGTAAAGACTTACAGATAAACACAATGGCTCACCCAAATTAACTTTTTATGGGCTTTCAGACATTAAGAAACCCTGTTGATGACAGTTCCCCTTTAAGGGCAGACAACTTGCATCACAAAGATAATATATGATGACAGATATCCCAGAACAGAGACAAGTGTGGGTGTGGTAGCCACCACAACTGGTACATCACATAAATTTGTGTATCCTTCAACATCCCTTGTGTGGGACATTTTTTTAAATACTGATCCAAAAGATAGCACTGTGGTAATACACCAACTTTGTGAGGCCTGAGTAAGCTGTGGAAAGAAAGGATCTCACATTGGCACAGGTGGACAGCATACACATCTGAAAGTCAAATACATGGGTAGGTTGCAAGCACATTAGTGGAAAGTGTCTGCAGATGGTTTAGAAGGTAGAGATGAGGTGGAGGATATTGTAGAGGAAAAGACAGTTGGGGGGAAGGTCAGTAGTACCCCAAAAGGGTGAAATCACTAATGAGCAGCAGTCCCAGCAGGAGCAACAGCAGCTGTGTCACCCTAACAAAACCCATCAGCCAAGTCACAAGATTCTTGACATCATCACTGTCACCGTCTGTGACAACCTTCGAGAAATGTGGTGCCCACACAAAACTGTTTCCAAAAAGCACCCACCCAAAAATTATCCAGTCAAGTGTTACAAGCATTCTATCTAAGCAATGTAAATACCCCCTAATCATTCAGTGGTCAGGGAATTAAATGCTGCCATGGCAGAGATTATTACTACTGAGCCCCTATGTTCTTTTGCAGAAAATTCTGGTTTCTCTTTGCTTTATGTCCAATGCATTCACCAAATAGAAAGTGCCTTTCAGGACCTACTTTTCACATCAAGCAATTTCTGAACAGAGGGATGTTGTTGAAAAAGAAGGTTCACATGCCCTGCAGCATTCCTCCAGTTTATACATCCATCTTACCGTAGATATGGAGTAGTGGACAAGCACCCGCTAGTTTGTTTTAGTGTATAACAGCACATTGTGTAGAACTAAAGGAGGTTGATCATTACTTTGGAAGGAAATGCAGATGACCTAATTGTAAAGGAAGCTATATGCCTGGAACCTGCAAGCATGCAACACTAGCTATGAAGAGCAAGCTTGATCTGCACACTGGGGACAACATTTTGGCATCAATATTAGAGGCACTTGGCTGAACCCACTTTCCTTAAAGGCAGACTTCATAGCCAGTGACAAGGGTGCAAATGTTGTCAAGGTTATTAGTGATGGGGATTTTATTAGAGTGCCCTGCTTTGCATATTGCCTAAAAATGCTTGTGCAAGAGTTATTGTCACAATGTGGTATTAAAGAAGTGCTCACCCTGTGCCATCGACTATCTGGTCATTTTGTGTGGTCCAGAAGGTCAGAGGCCAGTTAAATGCACTGCAATTAAAAAATGACCTTCCTCAGCACTGATTGAAGCAGGAGGTTGTCTTGAGGTGGAATTCAACCCTGTATATGCTGGAACAGATATATGAACAGAATAAGGCCTTACAAGAGTATATGCTTTATCATACAAGCCATGACACTTCTGGACCTTCTATGTCTCTGACAACAGAACCGTGGAGGTTTATGGATGGGTTGATTTTGATCTTGAGGCCTTTTGATCATGCCACACAGGCAGTGAGTGGGGACACTACTTTTACTAGACAGGCCATCTCACTGCTAAGGGTGCTGAGGCAGACCATCTGTAAGGTGGAACACCAGTGTGGAGCAACAGGTGCCTCAGTAAGCTGTTCATTGTCTGAACACATGCTTAATGTATTGGATATAAGAGACAAATGAAAGTTATCCTTACATCTGTGGTTTTCAGTACTGCAATAATGCTGGATCCATAGTACAAAAATGGACTTTCAATCATAATTGATGGTGGCAGTCAGAAAGATGAGCATCTGCAAAGACTGCTGCTCAGTTCTGTACACAGTTTGAAATGCTAAAAAATTGCATATTTGTTTTTTCCATATAGCTTTCTTCTTGCTGGTTGGCAGGGGCAGGCTCTCAACCTTGTCCTTACTGTCTCTTGTCCAGAGTCTCATCTCTCTTATATCTTGGGCCCAGGATCCCCCACAGATTACCCCCCATTGCAAGGCTTGGGGAGGGCTGTTCTTCCCCCACCAAGAGACCAACATCTAGAGTGGGCTGGAGACTGGGCGACGACTTGGGACAGAGGTAGATGGGCAGAGCTTCATGTAGCCTGTGCTGACCATCTCTCCATTTTCTACCTTCCCCGTTGCTGGGGTGTGCATGCCAGCATGTGCAGGTGGAGGGGTGTGCAAGCTGAAGAGTCCCACAGCACCTTCCCATTGGCACCCCAGTCCCACACTACATTCAGGCCTCCACCTGGTGGCAGTCATTTGGAAGGAATGATAATCCACCCTCTGCAGAAGAGGAAAGCTGTCCTCTGGACACTCAATCCTCTCCCTCCTAGGCTGACCCTCAGCAAACCCGCACTCACCACTGAGTATGGGTTGCTGGTGTGGCAGAAGGAAAGGTGCCAGTGCCTCAACCCTCTACACCACTGGGCAGGCAAAAAAGCACAGCCTATTGAGATGCACTGTGTCACTCTCACCAATGGCCAGAAAGGGAAGTGTCAGATTTGGTGATGCAACTTCAACATGTACCAGAAAGACAACCAGAAACTCCAACCAAAATCAAATCCTCTGTAAGCAGTTCTTGTACAGGTTGTTGCTGCTGATTGTGAGGACAAGAAGGGGGAGAAACCATCAGAGGATGCTGAACTAAAGGCAGCAGCCATATCTGATGAGACATATCTGGCAGACCCAAAACACCTTGGAGATGATGATGAACCCCTGCTGTGTTGAAACAACATAGTTAAAGAGTGGCCTGCACTGGCAGCTGTGGTTTTCAAATATTTAAGCTGCTCACCATCTACTGCTAGTTCTTAATGTGTGTTCAGTGCAGCAGGGGCAATCATCACAGACTGGTGTACAAACCTGTCCTGTTTAAAATGTCACTACATTGACATTCATTAAAATTAATAGTGAACATATACCTCCAATTAGAAGTACATCGCTGTGTGTACCACTGACACCCAGGATGAAGCAGGAGAAGGACAATCACTTACCACAAAGGTAGCTGTGGACTTAATGGATGCAGCACTCTCATGTGGTGAAAATTCAGATAATGAGGTTGCAGATGGGGTATTCATTGGTGGGGAATGAGGATTGCTAGATTGATTCATTTGGAGGACACAGAAAGAAGGAGAATGTAACTCAGCACTCTGGCCTCCACTCCACCTCTAGTCCTCCTCATCCAGGAACAACATGGGCCTCCTGCTTCTCCTCCATGTAATTCATGCCTCCTGAAAAAGTCAGATACTTAACCCAGCAGAAATGCTAGACACAAGCCTAATGAGAACCTGCTGCCACACTTGTCCCTACTGGAGATGCTCTGCATTCTGTCCACCTCTAGTCCTCCTCATCTGGGAACAACATGGGCCTTCTCCTCCACCTCCATCTCATGCATGCCTCCAGAAAAACCCAGACTCTTTATCCAGTAGACATGCCACACACCAGCCTAATATGAATCTGTTGCCACACCTTCCCCCACTAATGATGTTCTGCACTCTGTCCTCCTCCAGTCTTCCTCACCCAGGAACAAAATGGAACTCTGCCTCCTCCATCTTATGCCTGCCACCAGACAAACCCACACTCTTAACTCAGCAGAAATGGCAGATACATTGACTAGTGTGTGAATCTACTTCTGTTGTTCTGCTGCTTCCACCAGCCACCAAGATGCCTACTCCTCCACCACCTCTGGAGCTCTGTTGTGCCATTACATATCATGGCTATCACTAATGTGATGGTAAGTATCATTCCATTTGTTTTTGTTTTTATCTTTTCTATTTTCATTTTCTTTTTATAGGTAAAAGAGACCATGAGTGGGCTACACGCCAAATAATTTCACTCTTGTGTTTACAGGTCTTCTCTGCTGCTGCCTCATCCTTGGCAGCCAGCAAACTGCCTCCTCCTCATCTAGGACACCATTCTACATGGCATGGCCATTATCAATGTGATTGGAAGTACCATTTCCAGAAGTATTTTTTTTTATACTTTTTTATTTAAATTTTACATTCACAGATGTAACATAACATGACAGGGAGTGGACTAGTTTCTAATTTCACTCTTGTCTTCACAGGCCTCTTCTCATCATGTCATGAATTTCTGTCCACTAAACTGCTTAAAGACAGGTACTGTGGTTGGAGACTGACACAGAGCAGCAGCATATAGTATATTTTATTTCTGGAACTTGAGAAAATATGTCACATGAGAATTTCATATAGTATGCATCATTGCTATGGACTAGGCGTGACAGAGGGTACATCTCTATCATGGAGTTCTGCCTTTCCTTCAAGAAGAGTTTGCTGGTTTGAGAGCAGCATCTGATGTGTTGTCTCCCTGGATACACCTCAGCATCTGAAGTCCTGCATCTCAACGTCTAGTTCTGCTACTTTATCTTTTAATTGAGAATGAGGAGGATCTTCTGCTGGGGTCTCTGGTTATTTCCATGGCTGCAGCCCCTAAGTATGGCTCCAGGTACCACTTTCATCTTCTGTGCCCCTTCTGGCAACTGTGCACCTCGCCATTGCTTGCTGTTCCACCCCCCCCAGGCACAGAAGGGCCTCTGGAAGTGATACTATATCATGCCTCTCAGTCAACTTCCTGTATTCCTCCCAGTCACAGCAGTGCCTTACTCTAAGGTAGGCGTACTGCCCACAAGTGCCCAAGTGTCTGCCTGTTTACTACGCCAAACAACTGGGGACTTTTTTAGCTGTCTTTTTGCATATTTTAGAATTGTGATTTTGACAAATCATGGCCATTGCTCAACTAACAAGGACCTTGATAGTTGAGTGGTGGCCTTGATTTGTCAAAATAGCAATTCTAAAGTATAAAAAGGGCGGGTAAAAACATCCTTATAGTAGTGTATGGAGCATGGCCCCACACTGTTCTTGCACTGACATCATAAAACATGTTAGCGGGTGGGAGAGGGTCTGACAGTATGGAAGTTGCAGTGGTTTCTCAATCGGCTGCACAGAACACAATACATTGTTTTATATTGAGCAATCCTGGCAGAAATAAATTAAAAGATTTATATTACTGAACCCAGGGCCAGGTAAGGGTTTTCATATATTTGGGAGGTGCCCTAGTTTAAAAAATAAGAACCTGCTCCTTAAGATGAATGCAAGTTTTGAGGAAGAGTATTAAAATACCAATATAAATTAAGTTACTAAGAAACTAAGTGCAAAATAATGCACCAATAGCATTTATAGATTTTTAAGAACATTAGTAATATATTCCTCTATTTAAAGCAGTGCTAAGAAAGGAAAGTAAAAATAAAATGAGTGCATTAGGTAAAGAAATGGCTGGTTTTAATAATTAAATAATGATGTATTGCTCTCTGTATGCACACTTCCACAATTTTATACTGTGGGTGTCTGGGGTTTATTATTTTGTATTCTGTTATTGATCGACAGGTTATGTCTTAATCAGTAACAACAGTTGACCCCTGACCATTCCCCCAGAAATTCACACCACCCACTTTAACTTGGGTGCTCAGTTGGCATTGTGTTTATTAAAATCTTCTGTTCATCACATATCACATCATTCCATTTCAATCAGAAACATCCAGTAGATCACCATTTATTTTCAGATGTTGATAATTACACATTTCGTTGTTTGGCCCAGGTGTATACCTGGGTCCTCCCATTGTCATAAACAATGACCTGGATGTACATCCCAGGCCCTCACCTTCTCTTGCTTGTAACTGTTGGAGCTTATGAGTAGACACAGACTCTTTTCTTGACCAGGGGCCTCAGAGTGTACCCCCATGGGGCCTCCCACCCTTCCCAGCCCTGGTGTAAACCCAGGCTGGGCCACTAGACCACCTTCAGCTTGCATTTGATGGGGGTCTTCCCCCTTTCACTCTTACTCTCAGCCATGCCTCCCCACCTATTTTGTCAATAAACTGGCATTTACCCATGTTGGGGGGTGTCCTCCTTGGCCAGTGATCTCCTGTTCCCCACCCTGAGTCTTTAGCTCCCTTGTTTCACCATGGCCAGCTGTCCCGCCTCCCTTTTCTATAGCTCCTTATGTGGGTCTTCCCCCGTATACATGTTAAAGTCCCATTTAGTTCTGCCAATAAATGTCCATTCAAAAAAGGGGCTTGACCATAGACCACTGCCCCTGTCCATCTGAGAGGAAGTTCCCATGTGGGTTGAATCAGTCACCTGTCCTGCAGCATCAAGAGAAGCTGGGCCCTTCTCCTTACACCCTGCTCGGTCCATTGCTGCTGTCTCTTTCACCAGTCCTGGTCATGCTGGTGATCCCCTGCTCACACTGCCATTCTTTGCTCTGTCCCTGTGCCCATGGAGTGGCTCCTCAGCCTGTGTTTCCACTTGTAGCCTTGATCCGAGTAAAAGAAAAGAACAGACATGTGAGAGACTGAAGTCTGTGGATTCCCCTGCCCCTTGACTTGCAGGAGCAGGTATAGTTCTCTCCTCCTCCCTGCTCATTTTTTTTTGATCCCCACTGTGAGATTGCTTATTTAGTGCCCCTTGTTACAGGTGTCCTGGGCATGCCTCTCTGTATAGTATTAATTATGGCCTGCTGCCAAGCTGTGTCTGACCAACCGTACCCTAATTTGGTGTACTTATTCAAAACTGTTCATGGAATCATCCCTCCATATCACTGTTTAGGCCCTAGAGCCAAACCCATAAAACCTGTGTGTACCATGTGTATTTTAATTTTTTTTCTCTACCCCCCACCCGTCCCAATTCTATGCGCTACCATGGGTTGGCATGGAGACCCAAGCTTGAGCTCAGTATGGCTGCTGTACCATTTCCCCATACACCAGCAGGAGTACTTATGACTACTCTGCAATGTGCATAGGCAGGTAGGCTACCACTCAGAGCTAAATAACTGATCAGTTGTTATGGAGGATGATTATGGGCTGGCTGGGTTGGGGATGCTCACTTACGGCAGAACAGAAGAATGCCTCCATGGCAATTTCAGTTCAACAGGACTATGCCTAGTCAAAATGGGGAGGCCCTTCACAGTCAATTTCTCCACCCCGTACTGCAGATGTTCCAGAACAGCTGGTTCCTTGGATACACAAAAGGGGGGCTAGTGAAAGCCACTGGCTTCTTATACTCTGGGTAAGGGTTGGGTGCCCTGGATAAATCCCATGGAATAAGAAGAACTCATCAAGTGGGAAGCCAATCTGGCAATAAGGTGGTTGACACATGGTCCTGGAGACTCAGCCCCATAGGGGACTCCAAGGGTAAAACAAATGGTAAGCTGTTAAGATGTAGCCACGCCTTGCAGGGTTATGACATGACTGTCTCCACAGGGCCAGGGCAGCGAAATAAATGCAGATGGGCTATTGCATCAATTAAGAGGGTGAACTGGATTTTGGAAAGCTCATCCCATGCCCGGAATGGATTCCCCCCAAATTCATTCTAAGTGGGGGAATGCCATGATGTATAGCGTTTGCTTGTGATTTTGTAGTGACTACCCTGTACTAAATTACACCTTAAATGGTTTATTCCTTATGAATCTTATCCTGTCCGACTTAAATTGTCTACCAATGGATGTATTTTCAAATGATCTCTGCTTACTGTATGCACTGTCGTATGCTTATATGTAACTAACTCCGGGTCTCAACTGAAAAAGGGACTCTTGGGTCCTAGTGGGCTTACCCAGTCGACAAAATTGAATAAATAAAAATAAAAAATATATATGACATGATTGTGCATTTCCAAGAATGTAACCCTGGAAAGTCTGGCCACCAGCAGAACAGCCCACGGAAGATTGGATCCTCAAAAGCATGGTAAGGAGATGACCCACTCATACCCCAGTGGAAAATCTATTAAAGAGCCTCCTTCAGATACCAGGTTATAACAGGTTGCAAAACAACCTTTTGTAGAAAACCTGTTGCCTTTTATAACCACTAAGTGACCCAGTTCCTCGGGAAGTATTTCTGAAACCTCAAAGTGCTAACTCTGACCTGCCATAAGGCATCACTAATTAAGAAGAATACATATTATGTAATTTATGTATTTATTCATTTATTTAGGTATTGCTTTCCATTTTTTAAGTGTTTTGAGCAGTGTGCTGGGACACTTGACTGAACAATTAATTCCGTATCCAGATTTGAGTGACCTCACAGCCCGCCTCACTGTGAGCTGTGCCCCCCGAGAGATGGGGACTGCATCTGAGTAATTACCAATGTTTGGAAGCAAATGGTGCTTTTTGGCTTTGAAGTTGGACTCCTGACAAGACACATTCTCCCGAGCACTTGTGGGTAAAACAACCACCAGTATGTATTCATTGGAAAGAGGATAGGCTTAGATATTCAGAAATGGCCATTTTTGTATAATTATTCTTTTTTTTCTTCAATTGTTTAACCATTTCATTTAAATGACTGTAACCCAATTTTATATGTTCTGTGTTTTGTATTTCAAGTTACATTTCTTATTTTTAGTAATGTTATTTATATATATATATTTTTTTTGAGATTCTGTCTGTGTCCTCTAATTTTTAGTGTTAATGCTGGGACTGTATTGATAATCCTGAAAAAAGTGTCCGGCACTTACCTTTGGGAAAGGGTATCACACGTTAACAAAAGTACATAGATCTCAATTGGGTCAGAACTAAGGAGGATTGTGAACCAGGCTGGTTGCACCCAGGGTTAAATGTTGCACTGTAATTCCCCCGGGTGTGTGTGTGATACTTGATCCTGTTAACAGGGCTTGCTGGCAAATCGGGTCCATTTTGGACCCTCGGACTCGATGCTGGTAGGCGTTCTGACCCCAAAAACAGACAAGAGGGTTACCCTGTTCATCTTCCTGTCCACATATTACCCTCAGAGGTTTGGTCCTGTGGGAGGATAGTCCTGACCTGAGAGGTGCGTTTGATTGTGCTACCATGTAGGGATCCCATCTAATATGACCCAGTGGGATAAGTGTAGCCTTTGTCTATAGTTATAACCCCCACATCCTGAGATTGTCTTACGGCTTGATTCACTAGTTGGTTACAGACCTGGTCAGTCATCGATCCAATGCCTGATAATTGCCTTGGCCAATTGTGATCTGGGCAGTTGCTCGTAGGTAAAATGCTGTTATTAAGGTTTTTTCATGTTTTTTTTTCTTAAAGTAGTGATCAGCATGGCAAGGAGCTTTTGGGGGAAACTGTGATGAGAATGATGGTGTACACAAAGTCTCTTAGCCTCCATTTAGGGTTTTTAACCTGACTGGAGTACTGTAACAGCTGAAAAAAGGGGGCAGTGCTGGAAAGAAAATAAACCAGACAGTGCAGTATGGCCTCTCCCCTGCTGAATACTAGGTCGCATAGCAGGGAGCCCAGAGATAGTACTTAGAGTCTTTTGTGATTAGCTTAACTAAACTTCAGTGCAGTTTGCTGTAGGCAGGGAAAAACAGCATGGGGACATACTGTATATGAGAAGAGTTTCTTTCTGCTTCCTGTGTTTCACTGCAACTGTTTCATGGAGAAATTTGTGACGCTATTCTTAAACTGCTTATAATCTCCATACCTCCCACTATGACAATACAGTACATCATTGAGAACACTATCCGTTTCAGCACTTCCTGGCATGTTGACACTTTGTCAGCTCTTGCAGCCCAAACAAGGAGTTGTTCTTTTACGTGCCTCATTAAAGGTTCACCACAACTGAACCATGTAAAACCTTCAGCAGTTTAAAATAATTTAGAAAGTGAAGTTAAATGCACCTGATGTGTTTCTATTGTGGCAAAATTACATGTCCCTTGCAAAGTCAAAAGTTGGTTAAAATCAGTGAAGGTCAGGTTTACACTTTACTAATGAGCTCCCATGTAGCAAGCATCTGAAACCTCTAAAATTAAACCAAGCACTGAGATAGAATATTGATTTACTTAAAGAAACTGGAATTGTAACTAAATAATCTCTTACCAAACTTTAAAGAGGCAAAATGGAACAGAGACACATATGGCTTTTATGTGGCCATCAATGCTGAAAGGGGGGCCTTAACTTGGGAGCTCACCATGCAACCCGAGTGCATATGGGAATCAGATTCTTGTGGTGGCGGAGATGGTTGTGGTGATAGGTGTAAGGGCAGCCAGACTGCTGAAACATGAACATGATGTGCTAACATCAAACTGTTGCTGATTGCCTACTCACTGAGTCCATTGTAGTCTCTAGTAATGATGAAATGAATAGTGCCACATAGACAATGTGCACCTGGAATATCAACTAAACCAACAAGGAAGAGTTTTCTGCAGTGGTGTTCAGTTGTGTCTACCCCCACAGCTCTAAAACTGTCATGGTGTTCCTCATAAGGGTACATAGAGATGAAATACAGCAAGAATTACAAAAAGTAGGTCAAGACATGATGAACTGAGGTAATAATGTCAAGGCATGTTAGAACTTGCTTTTAGTTTTACAACAGTTCAAATATAAAATCCCTAGTACTTGTTAACAGACACTGCTGCTTTAAAGAGCAGCAGATGAAACTTTTGTATTTGTAGCGTTGGAGTAATCTATTTATAGTATATGGTTAGAGTTTATTGTGGATGGAAAACGATGGTTTTTCCAAATCCTGTTGTAGGACAGTTCAAAGGTCAAAAAAGTTGTACTATCGCTCTGACATCACAACGCTAGTACAACAACTTCTTAACCTTCAACTGTTTCCCAATTGGCTGAAAAATTGATTTTTTCAAAAACTACTGTACAGCATTACGCCAGGTAAGCGAGCGGTTGAGCACAAGCTTTTCAGATAGTTTGTTCACGGACTGCCATAGTCGGCACCCTGTTTCCAAACTATCAGTTTGTCAGCAGTTTTTTTTGTTTTTTTTTTAAATAAATCAGTGGTCCCTCAGTACAAAGCTAAGCCAGATGACAGTGAGCAATGGTACCTTCAGGGTCGGCAGCGGAGCAGAACTGCAGCGAGGACTGGGAGAAAATGACAGTGTCTGGACAAGGTACAGAAATTAACAAATCCTTGTGAAATTAATGTGGCACAGTTTGTGGGGAACCATATACTATACAAAATAACAGATAGGGAACTGTGCATGTCAAGGCCGTGTTTTCATCTCGGGTGTTTGATGACATCATAGGGACCTCTCGAAACTTTCCTTTCGAGTCCATGATGTCATCAAAACCCTCAATAGGAACCTGTAACTTGTTATGCCTATTCTTATCTGTTATTTTGTATATGCTGTACAGAAAATTAATGTCCTATGAAATGCATTGTCATTCAATAGGAAGCTCAAACGGAAAACATTAAGTAAGCACCAACAGATGAATAAACATTTCAAAATTTTAAAGGTTTTCCTATTCCACGATCACCTACACTCGCTGTTTCAAACAATATCCTCCTTATTGCATGGTGACTGCCCTTCCTGGAGCCCCCATCCCACCCCACCCCAGTGGAACTTTTTCGCCGATATTTAAATGATGCCTGTTTGCCGCATTTTTAGTCTGCTGTAGCATGGGGTACCGACTGTTACGGCACAATGAGGGACTAAGTAAAAATTGCTCAGCTGCCTTGTCTATGAGAAAGCAACATGCCTAGACCCATAAGATGATGGCCTGCCATGTAGCACTATTGTCTGCCCTCAAGCTGCGTCCACTGGCTAGCGAATCCAGCTCAAAATAAACCCGTGTGAAACAAAAAAAACATTTCCAGGAAGGTTTCTCATTTGTGCCCTCCCTCCCCTGTTGGCAGACCAGGCAGCTGAAATGCAATGTCTGGGACTCGTACATGGGCACTGGGAGCCCTCTAGCAAAAAACCTACCCACCGATCAGAACGTGCATTGTTGGCACTGGTGTTCCCTAGGTGCGATCCTAACTTACTCAATCTCTGAGAACTCATAGGATACTGTTGTTGCCACAGGTCCATCACCCAGAGTGGATGTTACCGTAGTCCCGAAAGAGTTTTTTCATGTGAGAACTTACAGAAAATCTGCCAGAAAAAGCCTTGGGGCTCTCACCACTGGGCTTCCCCGAGAGCCCCCCACGGCAAAACTGAGGAGAAAAAAATCCATAAAAAGCCAACTGAAGTGATGGTGTAGACCTTGAAACACCACCAAACCAGCATAGAAAGATGGCTTTCCTATTTGGGAGCACCTCCGTTATAGTCCCTGTTAGCTTTATCCCCAACCCCCTCTCACTGGGCGGCCAATCAATTACCTTCCTATGCTGGACATCCCTCCCCTTTTCCTATCAATCACTCCTCCCACCCCTCCCTTTTTCTACTCCTCCCCCAACCACCCCAGGGGTAGTTGATCCACTGCTGCCTTCTGGGAGGTCTGTCGGGGAGAAATAGCCTTGCCTCCTTCATCAGGCAAATCCCCTTAGATAACACAATAAAAAACACACAAAAAGAAAAATATGCAATAATAATTTACATGTGGGGACAGGACATTATTGTTGTGTATTACATCTTATATAAGTTACATTAAAACAAGAAATACTTACACATATATTATCCTAAATCATTAAATATTACAGTTTTCATATCAAAGTGCAAATAACTTTGTATATTCTCTATAAATATATTTTCTATCTGCTGTAAAGTGCTTCTATACTCTTTACCTCTTCTATTTCATTTACAATATGTAATTTTTCCTTTTCAACAACCTTTATAAACAAAGTTGCTTCTTCAAAGACATCCAGTGATGTTGATTTAAGTAAATGAGTTACTAAATGGTATGGTTCAAATTGTAGCTTGGCTAGGATATTTCCTAATAAAGTTTGTCTTATTTTGTTATATAGAGGGCATCAAATCAGCAGATGGACTGTGTTGTCCTCTCCTTTCTGACATCTGCACATTGCTCTTATTGAGCTATTATTGTGCACATGTCTTAATCTATTACTATCACAGCATTCAAAGCGCCACTTTGTGAAGAGCTCCCTTCTTTGTGGTTGTTTTAAAATGTGCAGGTAAGGTTCAAATCTGCATTCTCTTTTGTTTAAAGCTAACCATTTACTAAGTTTTGTTGTTTGCATCTGCCTAGTTCTGTTGTTTAAATACTGTGTATAGCCTGTCTTTTATTAACGGCTGAATTTCCCATTGTGGCCTAATGAAAGTTTCAGATAAACTGTGTAATAGTCCATTTGGTTTCACCAGTTTCTCTATTGTTTTTATGCTGGGAAATATTGTTTTGAGGTCCAGGTACTTTGGAGTTTCCCCTCTGCATACAGTATATCGGGCAGTCTGTTTAAAGCAGTGCTAAGAAAGGAAAATAAAAATAAAATGAGTCTGAAGAGTGACAGGATCTGGACTTCTGGTGCAGCTATGAAGCACATGGCAGCAACTCATTAGAGCTCCGAGAATCCCCACCTGAAAACCTAAATGGTATCCCTTAGATTTAACACTTACTGGCTCCAAAACCTTAAGACAGATGGCTACTAGCAAGATAAAAGTGGCAGCAAATAGATTTATCAATTTACCAGTAGATCCAGACATTTCCAATCAGGAGACCTCCGACTCAAGAGTTTCCACTTGCTCTTACCAGTCGTCTTCACACTTTGTAGCAAAGCTCCCCAAGAAGCAAAAAGATAACTCAGGTTCGATTATGAATGGCAAACTGGACAAAATATTGAGCGAATTAAAGGACATAAAATCGGACTTCCAAACTTTCAAGCAAGAAGTAGGGCAGGTCCGGACAGATATTTCTGATCTGCAGCAAAGGGCAAATATGTTGGAAGAGACTCAGGGAGCACAAGAGAAGGCCCTGACTGAGTGCCAATCCATGGTGTTGCAGTTAGTAGATATATGTCAGGCCATGGGGGAGAGGCAGGAAGATGCTGAGAACAGGCATCGGTGCAAAAACCTTCAGATTTATGGTCCAGTGGAGGGAAGCGATATTAATAATATGGATAGTTTCATTGACAGCTTTTATGAGAGACCCTGGAAATGGATCCTGACTTCCAGAATGAAATTGAGTGAGCTCACGGGGCTTTAGGCCCCCAACCCACCCAACATGGAGCCCGCCCCCAGTCCATAATTATCAGGTTTCTGAGATACACTACAGAGGATACCATTCTGCCCAAGGCGTGGGCAAAAGGGAAAACTTTCTATCAGAATACTAGAATATATTTTACAACTACTTTGCTCCTGTGACCATGCAGCACCGAAGGGAATACATTCCACTATTCCCTATCCTCCGTGGACTTAAATTAAAATTCCAGACACCATATCGAGCTAGGCTTATCATCCAATTCCCAAATGGTCAAGAGAGTTTTGAAACAGCTGAACAAGCCCTGACCAGACTCAGAGAGTGAAACTATGAGCTATCTACCAGGATCTCAATTGCACAGAGGCCTGGCAGGCAGAGAGAGAGAGAGCAGCAAAGGAGCCCCAGTCACCAGATCCTTATCTCTAGCAGGCCACACTAAATTTGATAAAACAATTACTTCACCAGTTTGTGAGAAGTAACTCTTAAAGCTGGAAGACTTGGACAACTTCTTCGATTTTTGTTCATGGAGGGGTGAGTACTGGGGTTAGCATGGGGCTTGTTGTGGGGGGATGGTGGGTGGGTGGTGATGGGGAGCCGGTGGTGGCTGATGGCAGTCCTATGTTCCCGGGGCTCAGTGTTGGGCTGCTCTGTCCTCTGGGTGGGCCCTGCATGGAGAGGTTTAAAGATAGAATGATAACCTAACAGAATAAAGGCTGAGTAATGGATGACTCCTCTTGGGACCCCCACCCTCTAGCAGGGCTTATTTGGGTGCGCTGGGCTGAGCTAAGCTACTCCTGTGGCACCCTTGGGGGCTTTGGGGTTGTTGAACCCAGGCTGCTGCTGGGGACATTAATCTTCTAATCAGAAGAATATGGAGGGTTAGCCTTGGGGGGTAATCCCACTCCTCAGGCCTCCTTCATGAAATAAAACAAAAAGAGAGAAGAGGCTCAGAAAAGATAAGGAGAGTCGGCCCGCCTGCACCCAGGCCTACATGAATAGTTCACCAAGAACTAAGTGTCTGACTATTCCCAGGACATGAGGGGGGGTGCTCTGGCTGGATATCGGGTGGGGCGCCCTTCATCCGCTCTTGGGAGAATTTTTTTGGGGGGAGGGGATGTCCCAGAGGAGCCATTATCTCAATTTTGAAACCTTAAAGATTGAATATGGCTAACACCTCTGCAATTGTGACTTGTCTGTGTGGGCCCAACTTGGGGGGTGTGGGGCTTGGGCCATGAGCCTGTGGGAGGGGGGACTGTGGGGCCACTGCCTCTGGACTTTTGGCTGCGGCCACCTCCGGACATTGAAAGCCCTCATCACTGGTTCCTGGGGCCCCCATCGGATAGCAATATGGGTTAGAGGAATAAGAGTGGAAAGCCCACAGTGAAGGGACTCCTCTTATCTTCTTTGATTTTTTCCACATATTAAACAAGACACACCGGAGAACGATCTGCTCCTTTAAGGAGAGTAGAGCTATTTAGAAGCACTAGATACTTGACTTTATGGACAGCCCACAATTACAGTGTACTTGGTTAAATCCAGGATTGCCGGGTTACGCCCCAACCAATCTATGTATGGGCAGGGAGACTGGAATGCTCATTTGTTAATAACATTTTTGAAAGCACCATTTTTCTTCTTTTACTGTAATGTGATGTTATTTTACCTGACTATCCTATTCTCTTTCTTAGTTATAATTGTACTTACCGTTATCATTTTGATTACACCATTTTGGGGTCAAGAACACCCTGACAGGCACTCCAAGACATGCAGTGCAGTCACCCTTCTGGCGACCCAAGAGTGGTTGCAATCTAGGTATGTACCCTGGATTTTGGAAGTCACTAATAGTTTTATGTATATAGTTTTCCATACACTGGTTTGTCTGTTATTAGGCTGTTATATACCGTAGATAAGTTAGAATTCCTTGTAGATAATAGTAGTTTATGCAGAAAATTGGACAGGGGAAGCCATCTTGGAGAGATATACAAGTCAACCATATCATGACAGATAAGAAAGGAATCAGTAACATGGGGGCATTGGTTTCCCTATATGGGAATCAAGGAGTCCACTCCTGTTCTATTTACTCATATGGCTCAGACTCATAATGTGGAGATTATATCTCAAAATGTTAATGGTCTGAACTGTCTGAGTAAGAGGGGGAAGGTATTGACTTACCTTAAGAGGACCCATCCCCAAATGATCCTTCTCCAGGAGACCCATATGAACTCAATAAAGCATCAAAAAGTAACAAAATTTGTGATGTCCATGGTGATAGCCAGCTTGCATTGTACTGGGAGGAGGAGGAGGAGGGGTTCAGCGATACTGATATCAAGTAACTCTGCATTTCAACTGGTGGGTTCTTATCATGATAGGGAAGGTACCCTTGCTACCTTGCTATGGTTAAATCAACATGGTGGGGCAAGTCATACACCATGGTGAGTGTGTATATCCCCCCAGGTGCAGACCCTCAGACACACCAGAAGATAATAGATAAGATAATGCAATTTAAACAGGGGATTCTAGTCGTAGGCAGAGACCGGAGCATGTTAATGGATCCAGGGAGTGAGAATTTGAATCGTAGCCCTTCCTCCATGTCGGCAGGCCAGAGACATGGCCATAGGTTGATAAAAGATATGGGCCTTATTGACATTTGGTGGAACAGGAAATGGGGACCGAGACACTATATTCACTATTCTGCAGCACATAATACCTATTCTCGAATAGACTATTTTTAATCACAGCAGAACATCGAGATTTAGTAAAGCAAATTTCCATACTCCCTATCCTACTTACAGACCATGCCCTATTTCTAATTGAACTTAGTAAAGCCACAGAGAGACCCCCTTGTCAGTGGCACTTTAATAATTCTTTATTATGAAATCAGAAATATGTTAAGTTCCTTTCCCAGCTTATCCCAGAAATGTTAACACAGAACAGTTCATCAGTGATAACTTCTGGGATACTCGGGGATACATTAAAGGCAGTCATAAGGGGCAAAACAATTAAATATGCAGTGCAGAAAAAAGAGAGACAGAACAAAAACAGAGACTTAGAAGTCAAACTTCAGTTTTGGCAGGTGGCACATATGCAAAGTGACAAACTAGTCCAACAGTAAGTAACCAGGATAAAGGCAAAACTACAGGATATCCTTTCTTATAAAACTGAACAAGCCCTGACATATTTCAAACAAAAATACTATGAGGGTGGGGCTAAAGCCTCAAAATTGTTGGCATCCAGGTTAATGATACAAAGAAACTGGGGATAAATAAGTCAATTAAGATACTCACAGACTAAACAGATACTAACAATCACTAGTGACATTCTGAAGGGGTTTAGACATTTTTATTAATCCCTATACTCACAAGGCCCTGAGCCTCCTGAGGAGAATTACTGTATATTTTTCCAAAACATAACCTTCCCCTAGTTGACTGAAGCACAAAAGTCACAGTTATTACTCCCCATAAGTTCGGAGGAAGTAACTGAAATAATTAAATCTGCTAAATCTGGCAAAAGTCCAGGACCCGATGGACTAACCCCCAAATTTTATAAGGGATTTAGTAAAGAGATCCTCACCACCCTCCAAACTGTATTTAGAGATCTCCAGACACAGAAGACCAACCCCCCCCCCCCTTGGAGATACGCTAATATCTCAACAATTTTAAAATCGGATAAGGATTCCCTTAATTGCGAATTGTACAGACCAATTTCGGTCCTTAATCAGGATTATAAATTATATGCCAGTATCCTTGCACACCGCCTAGAATCAATATTGCCAACTGTAATTAATAAAGAACAAACAGGCTTTGTCCACAAAATGAAAACAACAGATAATATAAATAGGACCCTCTATTTATTGGAAAAGGTAGAAAATACATCAACCCCTCTTTTGTTATTGAGTATGGATGTCCAAAAAGCATTTGATCATGTTTCATGGAAATTTCTACAGTACATATTAAATAATTTTAATTTTCCCACCAAATTCAATGATTGGGTACAAGCATTATATACATCACCCTTGGCAGTAGTGAATGTGAATGGTGCATTCTCTGAGCAATTTCAGTTAACCAGAGGAACCAGGCAGGGCTGCCCAGTTTACCCCATTACTCTTTGCATGATATGTAGAACCTCTAGCAGAAGCAATCTGGGGGGGATAAGAACATAGACGGTATAAAGATAGGGCTATCAGAACATAAAATTGCTTTCTATGCAGGTGATCTGATGATATACTTTACCAACCTGAATTCCTCCCTGCCTAGACTATTTTATTTACTTTCAGAAATGCAGAATCTGGCAGGGTATAAGCTTAACACCTCTAAAACAGAGTTCCTTAGATGGAATTATGAACCTGACATAGAGATTAAGAATAGCTTCCCTCTAAGATAGAATGCTCAAAATTTTCGGTACATAGGTATCAGGATACCACAGGAAATAGGTAAGTTACATGAGGTGAATTATCCTCCATTGCTCAAGAAATTAAAGATGAAACTACAGAGGTGGCAGCTTCTCCCTAGTCCTCTCATACAAAGAGTAGACTCTGTTAAAATGACAATCCTTCCATGGTTTCTTTACCTCTTTCATAACCTCCCTAAACCAATTCCCTAGGCAAACTTTAAACTCTGAGATAAAATGCTGTCATTCTTTGTATGGCAAGGTGGGAGACCTAGGAAGGTGCTAGACCTGTTACAATTAGCTAATTTTTTTTTTTAATTCAGTATACTTTATTATTTTCCTTCCAATACAAGCATGGTAACCACAGTACAAGGATACAGAAGAAAATATTCTAGCATATTCTATCCAATATTTAACAGTACCCTTCATTAAGTGATTCAGCCTAAAACCATTCCCCTCTGTAACACCACCCTTCCCCCACCATCCTTTCTACACTCCCCTCCCCCAAAAAATCCCCTCTGTACAGTTACACAAGCCTTCATAAAAAAAAAAAAAAAAGACCAGAAGGTAGTGAGGAAAAAGACAAAAAAAAAATTTTAGTGGTGCATTCCATAAAGATACAAACCACTTGATTCCCATATTTTGCAGCCACACCCTGGAATAATTTCAGCAAACTATCCTAAGTCCCATAGAGAAAGTAATGTCAGTAGGGGCTCCCAGATAGTCTGGTAATATTGTAGTCTCTGTCTTACTGTGGCAATGTGCTTTTCTACTTGAATGGCAAGCAGAATTTCCTGATACCACTTTAAGACTGCAGGAAGAGCTTCCTCCTTCCAGTGCCTAAGCATTACTAGCTTAGCTATGGCCGCAATTAGTGTAATGTGAGCCTGCCGTACCACTGGAGTTCACGGCAGAACTATCGCCAGCATACAGGCCTCAGGGTAAATAAGGTATCCAACCCTAGCATTGGATCCAATTTTCGCTGGGCAGACCTCCAGAAAACCTGTGTATTTGGACATTCCCATAGCATATGATGAAGAGAGCCCTGGGTTCTTTTGCATCTGAAACAAACAGGGGAAGCTGCAAGACCCGAATTATGCAATTTAAGTGGTGTAAAATACATATCATGCATAATCTTAAATTGCACGAGGTGTAATCTATCTTGCTTAATATATTTATAATTTGTACCCCAAATTTTCTTCCAGAACTCCACTTCAGTCGACAATGAGAGCTCAGGCACCCAATAATAGCAAACTCCAGTAGGAAGATTATGGTCCATCACCTGGAGCTGCTTGTAAATCTTTGAGACTGCATGGCCCGTTTCTGTGCTCTGTAGGACTTGTTGCAGTCACTCAGTCAAGTAATCAGACCCACCTTCCTTTTTATGAAATCCTGCTAGTGCACTTTTGATTTGCAAGTACTTAAAAAAGTCTTTGAGACTAAGGTGAAAACACATCTGCAGAGTTTGAAAGAAGCTATCCTGTTATTTTGTAGCAGGTTGGCCAATGTACAGTGTTTGAGTTGTGGAAGAAAAGAAGGTGGAATAGGGCGCCTACCAACCAGTATTTGTGGATTGTTGACTAAAGGTTGATGGAGAAACCCATGCCACTTTATGGAGTAATACTGGAGAATTTGATGCAATGCTTTGAGAGACCACTCCATAGGACTGGACCTGAGTGACTTATCAAGCTTGGAGAATTTAACATATACAAGAGTGGCCAGGGAGCAATTAACACTCCTGGCCGCTTTACCTTCAATATTTAGCCATACTGGAAAATACCTGCCAGCATCCACAAGCGAGTCCGTCTGACCCCACAGGGCCATTTTGCTAAGGTGTTGTGCCCCATAATACGTAAACAAGGAAGAAAGAGCTGAGCCCCCCTGCAGCTTAGGAGCAGTCAGTTTATGGAATGCATGTTTGGGAGGTTTATTCTTCCAGAGAAAATTACTAAATATTCTCTGCAAGTTCGTAAACCATTTCCTGGGAATATAAAAACCCATAGAAACATAGAAACATAGATTTTGACGGCAGATAAGGACCGCTTGGCCCACCCAGTCTGCCCAATTCCCTACCTACTGGATAAGCTGCACATCCTAGTTAACCAGCAGCCTACTTCTTCCTACCCCCACCCCTAGAATTGCCTTATGACTGTCCCATGCATGCTTGAATTCCACCACTGTTTTGACTCCACAACCTCCTCCTCAAAAGGCCGCTCCATGCATCCAACCCTCCCAGAAAAATACTTTCTAAATTACCTTTGAGCTGCCCTTCTATCTTCAAATTCAGCCCCCTTGTTCTTGCACACCTCTTTTTTGAAAGATGCTACCCTCTTGGACTTTGTTGATTCCCTTGAGATACTTGAAAGTTTCTATCATGTCCCCCCTCTCCCTCCTTTCCTCGAGGCTATACATATTCAGCTCCTTAAGTCTCTCTCTTCATATGTCTTCCGGTGCAGACCCTGCACCATTTTAGTTGCCCTCCTCTGGACAGCCTCCATCCTGTCTATGTCCTTGCAGAGATAGGGTCTCCAGAACTGCATGCAGTACTCCAGATGGGGTCTCACCAACTGTCTGTACAGAGGATAATAACTCTTGTTTTCTACTGGTGATGCCTCCCTATGCATCCCAGTATCCCCCAGCCTCCCTTGCTGCCCTCTCACATTGCTTGCCCACCTTTAGATCATCTGATATGACTACCCCAGGTCCCTTTCCATTTTGTTGTTGTTAGTATCTCACCCCCATTGTGTACTCTTCCCCTGGGTTTTTGTTTCCCAGGTGCATTACCTTGCACTTCTTAGCATTGAACTAAGTTGCCATACATTTGACCATTCCTCTAACTTTGCCAAGTCCCTTCTCATCCTTTCCACCCCACCTTGTGCATCAACTCTGTTGCAGATCTTTGTGTCATCTGCAAAGAGACATACTTTTCCTTCCAGTCCCTCTGCAATGTTGCTTATAAAGACATTGAAGAGGACCGGTCCTAACACTGAACCCTGCGGTACCCCACTAGTAACCCCCCTTTCTTCTGAGTGGACTCCATTTACTATTACTCTCTGTGTCCTATTCTCCAGCCAATTCTTTACCCAGGCTGTCATCTTGGGACCCACTCCCAGGCTGGCCCATCATTCCTAATGGGTATAGGAGTCTCGGTAAAACATTCATTTTCAGAATATTACAGCGTCCCAATAACGTCATAGGAAGCTCATTCCACCTATTCAGATCAGTCTTCACCGTCTGCACCAGTGCAGCCAGATTGTGCTTGAACATGGAAGAGATTCCTCGGGAAATCTTCATCCCCAGATAGGTGAAGGTTCGATACTCCCAGGAGAAGCCTGATTCTAAAATACTGGTTTTAGTGACTCTACAGTTCAGTGGGAACACCTTAGTTTTAGATAAATTAAGATTGTAAGCTGAAACTTTAGCAAATCTGTTGATTTCCTACAAAAAGAGCTGGCAATGTGGTTTCTGGTTCCTCCAAATGCAGCAGTATATCATCTGCATATGCCGATAGGACAAATCTCTCCCCATATAGTTGAAGTCCCTTTAAAGCTGTATTGGACGCCAACTTCTGAGTTAATGGTCCCAGATAGCAATTAAACAAGAGAGAAGATAAAGGGCAACCCTGCTGAGTGCCCTTCTCCAAAGGGAAAGCCTGAGACAGGTGCCCATTGCACCATACCCTCACTGTCGGGGCTGTATATAAGGTTTTAACCCAGATGAGGAAGGAGGCAGGCATACCCAACTGTTTGAGGGTGGCAAACAAAAAGCGCCAGGAAACCCTGTCGAATGCTTTTTCAGCATCAGTGAAACAAGCACTGATGAGATGCCTGAGTCTTTAGCTCTCTGCATCAGGTGCAAAAGTTTGCGCATATGGTCTCCGCCTACCCGCCCCACCATGAACCCCACTTGTTCGTTACTAATAATACTACTTAACAATGGGGCAAATCGATTAGCGAGGATCTTTGCCAGTATTTTAACATCCAAATTCAACAACAAAATCGGTCTATAACTCCCAGGACACAAGGGATCCTTATTAGGTTTAGGGATGACTGTAATGATTGCCTCGAGAAAGCTCGGATCATTTATTCCTTAATGGAACCACAAGTTATACACATCCCTCAACAATGGGGAAAGTAGTGGAAGACAAGCCTTATAAAAGTTATTGGACAGGCCATCGGACTGGGGGCCTTGTCTAAGGGAAGCTGAGCAATAGCATTTTCTACTTCGGTTAATGTAATTAAAGCGCCCAGCTGATCTGCCAGTACTGGTGGCATTAGGGGGAGGTTAGCTGAGTGGAGATAATCCTCAGTTTCACTATCAGCTACTTGCAGAGGATCATCGTCTGAATAGAGGTCTTTATAAAAATTCCCAAAAATATCTACTATCTCTTGGGGATGGGAGATAATGCAGCCATCCTGTGGGGATCTCAAACTCAAAATGGCTTTAGCCATTTCAGCTTGCCTTAACCTACTTGTCAGGAGCTTCCCTGCCCATTCCCCTGACTCTAGATATCTCAGTTTGGTATTATGAATGGCCAATTCTGCCTTCTGCGCCATCATACCATAATAGGATGCCTGAAGGCGATGTAACCTGGTCCAATCCTCCGGTGGCGATAACTTACTAATATTAAGTTCCAACTGGCGTATTTCTTCTAGTATAGAATCCAGCTCAGTTTACTTTCCCGAGCTCGAGTGGATGATATTCGTATAAAGTTACCCCTGACAGAAAATTTTAGGGCAGCCCACACTGTATCAATCCTAGCCACCATTCCCAAGTTCATGTCCAAGAATCCCTTGATAAAGGCCTGGATAGATGTTAGGGTTTCAGGATTCTTAAGCAATTGTGTGTTGAGACACCATAATGAGGACCTCTTTGTCATAGTCCCTAAAATAAAAGATATACCAACCGGGGAGTGGTCAGAAAGTACCCTCGAATAGATGGATGCATCAATAATACTGGGCAGGAAAAAAGAGCTTACAGCCAGTAAGCTATTCCGGAATACGTACCATGTGGTGGGGAGTAATACATGAATTGCTTTTCATCTGGATGCAGTGTTCGCCATACATCTACTAGGCTAGCTCCCGATTAGAGTTCCCTGAGGGCACGCTGTGCTGGTGAAAGCCCACATTTTCTATTATCTGAGCGGTCAAACTCCACTCTCGGGACTAAATTCTAATCCCCACCCAGAAAGGTTAGTATTGGCGGATTACATATCACCCTTGTCAGTAACTGGGTAAAGAAAGAGGGCAAATCTATGTTTGGTCCATAGATTGATCCTATTAGAACTGGAACTAAGGCCAACGTACTCTGTATAATACAATAGCGCCCTTCTGGATCAAACCACTCTTGCAATTTACTAAATGGCACATGCTTAGCTATCAAAATAATAGTGCCTGCCCATTTAGTGGACTTACCTAAACCATACACTTGCCCCACCCACCTTCACTTAAAAAAAGAGATGTTGTCTCTGGGCAAGTGTGTCTTTTGGAGACAGGCAACATCCGTTCTTAAATTGGCTAGATGTTTAAGAATCGTACTTCTCTTCTGCTTACTCCGTGCCCCCTTTATATTCCAACTCACTAATTTATATGCCCCCCCCCATAGGCTTCAATAAAAACAGTGGAGAAGATGAGAAAAATCCAGGTTTTAGATAGCTTAATACAGAATCCCCCTACAGGCTTGCTTGCAGAGTTTCTTTAAATCCCCCATCCCCTTCCCGCTTTAACAAAACAGTAACACTGAAGAGACTGCCCTCCCCTGAAAGGGAGTAACAAACAAACCCCCCCAACACTATACATTCCCATTAACTACCCCCGGTTCTAGCAAAACCGAGCTCCCAATATACAGTGTGGCACGCGATTATCAATCTCACTACCCAGTCCCATGTAACTTCCCTCCTTCCTCCCCAAATCCCCAGTATAGCACACATAACGTATTCCCTTCCTGCCCGTCATGCCCTGTACAAAAAATTTAGTACATGCCTTTTCTCAACAAACACTGGACATCAAAGTAGTAAAACAAGAGAAACTTTTAACTTTAACAGAAAGGCAACAAGAACACAGCGCATAATCCAGCTGTGAAGAGTAGAGTTCCCAAGCTCACTGCACTATTGATCAAGCTGATTTGGCCTCATGAGCAGTCATGGCTATGAAAAATCTTAAAATCTTCCAACCGCCAAACATCCTTCCTTCCCCTATCCAGGAGCTACTGTCCATCAGCTACTCTGGGACCTCACTCTACACAGTCTTTAAGTAGCGGAATGCCATAATTAAAAAAAACAGCTGACATTAACCCTCTTGCACTGAATAACGCAGGACAGTCCTTCCATCTCTCAAGCAATTATTCATTTAAAGAGATCTTGAAAAAACGTGTGCAGGTCTTCCGCAGCTTGCTTTGGTGACTCACACACCACTCACTTATCTTTGGACTTGACTTACAGGGTTGCCGGGTATCTCATCCGGAAGGGCACTCCGGTGACAATCAGACGGGACACCAAAGGGTGAAAACTCTGCCTCCTAAGCCGGACTGAGTGCGGCAGATCCTGGGCCACTCTTAACTTACTCCCCTCCCATTGAATCTCTTGTGCCTCCTTAACTTTATTTAAGATATGCACTTTGTCCAGATAGTTCAGAAGCTTGAAAATTAACAGTCTAGGTGATGCTCCTGGTAATGGGGAGGGGGGGCGCAGAGAGCTGTGTGCTTTCTCCACAACATACCCTCCGTTGTTTGGGGAGGGACTCGCTATCTTCTCACAAAGTTTTTGCACAAACAGGACAGGATTAGTGCCCTCTTGCTTCTCTGGCAACCCAAAGATAATTAAGTTATTGCGCTGACTGCGCCCTTCAAGATCTTCTAACTTGTCTTCCAACTTCTGCATCTTCTGCTTTAATGTGGAGGAGTCCAGTTCAGACTTATCCCTCCACTTCTCCACAGATACCAATTGGACATCTATGTTCCCAACTTGAGTGGAAAGCGAATTTAAATTAGCCCTGATTTGCTGCACATCATTGGAGATGGACGCCATGGACTCTTTCAGGGGCAGCATAATCTCCATAAATTTATCTTCGGTCAGTGCAGTGGGAGCCACCTTGGGAGATGTAGCTATAGCTGCCTGCGCTTTAGGCCTCTTCGTGGCATTATCTTTCTCAAGAGAAGGTGGAGGAGTGTGCCGTGGAGGAGCCTTCCGCATTTCTGACTCCATTCGTTTCCTCCTCCTATCACCTTCAGAAAGCTTCTTTTCTGCAGTGCTTTTCAAATTGTAGGCTAGAACTAGTGATAGAAGGGCAAAATTACACTTTCTGTCGGGGAGCGAGGAGAGAGTGCGACCTTCAGCTAAGCAGCCATCACGTGACCACCACAATAAGCTAAATTTAAAGGAGGTCTCACCCTTCCCCACCTGAAAACGTACTACTACTCAGCACAACTAGAGCATGCCTTACAGTGGTGGTACCTGAACATAGATAACCATTGTACAACATTATAGCTAGAAGAAGAGTTACCTGGAATTGAACGGGTCACTGGCGCCTCTCTGCCTTTTAAAGGAAGAGTGGAGGAGTTAGTTTATTCTAGATTTACCAGATTAATTCTTCATATTTGGTGTAAGAAACTGGGGGAGCCAGAGATCAGGCCCTTGACTGTCCCCTTGGTCATCCCAGCTTTTGACCCCTCTTTTTCCCCAGCAATAACTGATGATACTTTTGAGAGATGGAGAAAGAGGGGCCTGAAGTTTATTTATCAATGGTATGAGCAAGGGGTGTTCAAGACATTTTCTCAGATTCAACAAGATTACCATCTTGATAAAAGGGATCATTACCACTTCCTTCAGATCTGACATTACATACACCAGAGATGTGGGGAGAGATGGGACATTAATCAGTTGCATCCTATGGTTAGAATAATAATAGAAACAAGATCCCGAGAAATGCTGGACCATGCCATATCAGTGTTATATGAGGCCTTTCAACCTACTGAAAACAAAGCACTTTTAAAAATACAGAAATCATGGGAGATAGACATGGGAGAAGCGATTTCAGGGCCAGCCTGGAGTCAGACTTTTCTAGCCCAGCTTAGGGTAACCAGCTCATATATATGGAGGGAATATGGCTGGAAGTGCATGGTAAAATACTTTAGGATGCCCCAGGTCACAGGGAAATACGATGTCTTGAAGGGTCGAGCTGCTGGAGGGACTGCAGGGAAGAGGTAGCAACACATATGCATATATTCTGGAGTTATCCTGCACTCTGGAATTTTTGGTCATGCATAGAAGGAGCAATTGGAGAGATTTTTCCAGAAGTCTCACAACTGACCCCTGGATTGGCCCTCTTACATGGGTTTCCAGTAGAAATTAAAAATAAACTAACAAGGAAACTGACCACAGTTCTACTCTTAGCAACTAAGAAGTCTATCTCAAGGAAGTGGCTCCAGCAGACTCCCCCCAGTGTAAAAGATTGGGAAGCTGTGGTCCACCAGGAATACATGATGGAAGAAATCACAGCAGCTATAAATTTTAGGAAAGATAATGCCAGAAACTTTTGGAACAAGTGACTATTATGGGTCATGCAATATAGACAGGATATCATCCCCTGAACTAGATTAAGAGAAATATTGAGACTGTAGACAGTAGAGTAGAGTAGCTCTTAGAAAAACAATGATGCTCCATGTTTTACAACTTCTCTTTTTTATTCCCTATATGATATGTATCTCTCTCTATTTTAAGTTAATTTCTGTCGCAGGTGTATAGATTAATCTGAATGTACTGATACAATGTATGGTGTACCCTGAACCATCTAATAAAAATTATAATCAAAAAAATAAATAAATAAATATAATGAGTGCATTAGGTAACAAAATGGCTGGTTTTAGAATTTTTTGCAGGTGTGTCTGTACTTTATTAAATAATAATGTATTCCTCTCTGTATGCATACTTGCACAATTTTGTACTATGGGTGTTTTGGGTTTATTATTTTGAATTATTTTATAAAAATTGTTAATGGTGTAAAACGTAGATGGAAACAACATATCTTTGGTACATGGAGCTTCTCACATGGTTAGTTTGGCATACATAAGGCCCTAATGAGGATCTGGGTAATTACCAAGTGAGGCACTGTAATGATTTTTGGCCCTCAAGTCATCTTAAGGTTTAAAAAACGAAGGCTTTATAACAATGAAATCTGGGAAATGATAATATCTTTATAATATATGTTTACAGCTCCGAAAGGGTGTCCAGTGAATTTCTGTACAGAAATTAAAAAACGAAGGTCCAGATATTCAAACTGCGCCAGGCTGTGGTGCAAGCTTGGGCGCAGCGCAACTTGGCTGCGCAGGGGTGTGGACTGGGTGATATTCAACGGAGCTGTGCCATGGCATAGAGATCATTGAATATCACACCCTAACCACCTACAGTATGCATAGGCGCGTGCTTTCTTAGCGTAAAGTAGCCAAGTGGAGCATGGGGATGCGCTAAGCGCAAGTTCCATTGCACTATGCACAGCAACGTGATATTCAAAACTTGACATGCAAATGGGGCAATAATGTATGCAAGGTGCAAATAGGGCCATTTGCATGTCATTATGGCCCCATTTGCATGCAGGTGTGCCAATCCCCGACGACTTGCACCTGGTGCCCTGCCAGGCAGCAGCCGTCGGAGACCGAAGCCCCCTGCAGCCGGCAATGTGCTCCACAGCCCGATCGTGGGCTGAGTAAATTAATAAAATCCCTATCATCCCTGGTGGTCCAGTGGAATACTGTCTGCCCGATTGCGGGCATTTGTAAAAAGAAAAAGACGCCTGTCCAATATCTCTGGGGTCCAGTGGACCACTGTCTGCTCGAGTCTCGGGATTTAGTAAACAATAATAGTTCATATCCCCGATGGTTCAGCGGTGTCTCTTCCACTGCCACTGAGCCCCACTGCTCACTTCCCCTCATTGCTGGTCGGCGGCAGCACCACCCACTCAGCCGCCTGCCGCCAGTTTTCCATCAGCAGTTCGTTGCACCCATTGGTCCAGGGTGAGCCAATGAGCATGTAGCTCAGAGACAGACATTCCAGATATGTGAATGGTCATTCACATATCTGGAATGTTGTATGGTACTAGCTGCATGCCCATTGGCTCATGCTGTGGACCAATGGGCATACAGCCCCTGACGGTGTCAGTCAGTGGGTGGCGGGTGGCAGGTGGATGGGTGCTGCCGCCTGCTTGCTGACGGAGGGGGGGGTGGTGGGCTCAGTGGGCGGGTGGGAAGGGGTACTGCTAGACCATCAGGATATTGGACATATTTATTTTTGTTTACAAATGCCTGCAATCGGTAGGCAGCGTCCACTGGACCACTAAGGATATTGACAGATTTATTTTTTTTTATTACAAATGCCTGCAATCGGGCATGGGCCTACCAGGTGCAGTTGAGGCTGATGGTCACCCACAGGTGGCAGCTGCCGTGGTTGCGCCCTGCAAGTGGGCAGCTCACCTGTGGTGGCCATCCGTTGTTCTTTTTTTGGGGATCAGCTTTGTGCTGGCAGGTAAGAATTGCTTGCGTGCATGGCTACATCCCGGGCTGAATATCGGGCTGCAGGGACATAAGCACGCCCCACCCTGCATTACATATTACTGATGCGCTCTGGCACATCAGAATTTGTGCCATGCACTTTTCCCTTTTGAATATCAAGCCGGGGCGCATCAGTGGGTTGAGCATGATGCAACACTGTTATGCCATGCGCAACCATTTTGAATGTCTGGGCTGAATTCTCTTTTTAGTTGACAATTGAGATTGATATTGTTGTTATAAGTATAGGAATCAACAGGTTTAAAAATGAACCAGTACCTAATTGTCTTTGGGTCAAACTATATAAAGTGATCAGTCTTTCATGCCTGTATCTCCCTGAACAAGACCACACAGATGGCTGAAGCACTGGTGTATATAATCTGAATACTTCCTTTTTTGCACTGTTGACATATAGATACATAGATACATAGACAGTGTCGGCAGATAAGGGCCTATGGCTCACCCAGTCTGCCCATTTAAGTCTGTAAGTTCAGTTTATGTTTTTCAGGAAGTCTGTTGCCCCTTACCCCTGACCTCCAGAATTCCTTTATGTCTATCCCATGCATTCTTAAATCCTGTGATTGTTTCAGCCCCCACCACTTCCTCTGGCAGGGTGTTCCACTTGTCCACCACCCGTTCTGTGAAGAAATTCTTCCTCATGTTTCCTCTGAATCATCCTCCCTCCAACTTCATCCCATGCCCTCTAGTCCTGGACATATGTATGATGCACTCCTGAATACTTTAAATAAATAGGCTGGATTCAGAAAGCTGTGCTGAAGTGACACAAGGTACACCAAACCCAGCTTCTGCCATATGTCCCCTGTGCGCTGCACTGTGCGCTGTATTCAGAAACAATGGACCCTTGAGCCAAAACTGTAATGTACAGCACAGCGATGCATGGTGTGTCATAAAAAAGGTTGCATGGAGCAGCCTTGGTGTAGCTTGTGATTGGAAAGTCCAATGACGCAGGACAATGGTGCAGGAAAACCAGATGCAAGAAAGAGGAAGGCCAGGGAGGCATTGTAGATAGCAAAATTCTACAGCGGCAGACACAGATCTCCTCATAGATGAGGTGGAGGCCCAGGTCAGTATGTTCAAAGTAATCTGAATATAACTATAGAAGATATAGGGCAACTGTAATAGAATGGACCCAGAAACCAAAACTGACAAACATCTGACAGCAACCATCTATCCATCAGTTGGACCTACTACTTTGCAGAGGTGGGAACAAGGAGCTGCTTGTCCGAAGACAGCAGGCCTGGGAGGAGGTGGGAATAAAGGTTAATGCCATTGCCCCATGCAGGTGCAGCATCTGTGAGCTGCACACGAGATATAATGACCTGAGATGGAGGGCAAAAGAAAAGCTGGCACACAACCATCATTGCACCAGTGGGACAGGTAATGAACCAAGAAACAGCATCCCTCTAAGTAGACAGGTGCAATGTGTGGCAACACATCTCAGCTCCAGGACCATACAGGGTTAGGGTGACCTGGACCTTATCCATCTAAAACATGCAACAGTATGTACATGACAGGGAAAAAAAGGAAGCAGCATGTAAGTGGGTAGACCAGGGAAAACATGTAAAACACTCAAGTGTGAAGTGCTAGATGTCTTGAGCAACACGTGAGCACATGCGGCAGGTGAAACAAGTGCAGAGGCACAGAGTATGCAAGTGCAGGATGTTGCACTTGGAAAGAGGCCTGAGTAATGTAACATTCACAAGCACAGCACAGTACGTACATCCTGAGGCAGCAGTGCCAGGAACAAGGAAGTCCACACATAGCAAAATAACATACACCTCTACCAGCAATGATAGCAGGGACCAGCCATATGTGCCGCAAAATGCCTTTTTGTACAAGAAATGCTATGTGGTTGTGTCATGGAAACATTCATTAGGGAGCACAGCAAAGGCATAGCATATGACACAGGCCAGTGCCACACTGGAAGTGTACACCAACCATGCAGTATGGGAGGAAAGCTGGTGAACAAAATATGCACAAAGTGTCACATTGGACTGGAAGGCCTGTGTCTGATGTCTGTGGCATGAGGGCATGGGACATGCAACATACACAGAAGTGTGGACACACAACTGCACAGAGACACGCAACAACTATAGGGGGCCTGTGGGGGCAGCACAGCTGCAACTCAGCTTGACAAGTGATGCAGGTGAACTGCAGCATACCATGTGAATGCACCATAAAGCAGGCTGCATGACATTGTAGACATCTACCATGATAAACAGCCACACACATGAGAAGCAACAAAGGTATAGGACAGGGCTGGTATTGAAACATGAGGGAAGCACAGGTCAAACCACACAGTAAGGACAGCAGTGTAGAACAACACATGTGTGTGTGATGTACACAGTGGTGCTGCAGGCATGGAGGGCCAGTAGATGGTCACAGAAGGGGAATGTGGGACCAGAACTATGGCAAACCCCCATACTGCATGGGAAAAGACAGGGAGGCCCCATGGACACACTAGAAACCACAGTGGAATGCAACACATACAGCACAGTAAACACAAACGGATACATCAGGTGGAAGGGTTAGGTACGGATGCCCGACACCCATAATCCTGTCAGACGCTAGCCCACCACCTCAATCCTGACATTTAAAATGCCGACAAGCACATGGCTGACATGCCAAAATCCTGACTTTTGCCAACCTGCCTTCTGACTTTACAGCAGCATTACTGATGTACATTTTACTGATTACTCATGGTGTATCTCAGTCACCACCAGACAGTACAAGACATTTTAAAAAAAGGGAATTCTCGTTATTTACAGCTTACATTGCCCGCACTAATTGCACTACTAGCGGATTGGAAACACAGTATTTTCTGAATGCTAAATTACTCTTTCAGTTAGCCACAAATAGTTTTGGCCCTGTTTAAAAGAGAGAATGCTCAGATTTTAGACAGCTCACAACCAGAAACGTCGCTCACACTACTTGCACTACAAGCGGATTGGAAACACAGTACTTTCTGAATGCTGCAGTAAATTACTATTTCAGTTAGCAACCAACAATTTCGGTCATGTTCAGAAAAGTGAATGTTCAAAGAAAAGGCTTATATGGTAATAAAGTTACCACCAGCCAGTATCAGACATGTGAGCCAGAAGCACAAGTGTGTCGGGAATTTTGTTTTCCTGCATTATGTTTGCATGTTATCTTATCTCTGCACTTTCCCTCGTGTAACAGCATTTATGACAACAGACATTAAAGAACTTGCTGGTTGCAGCAGGAGGAGAGCTAGGAGAGCCTGATACACTCATGTTGGTAACCTGTTTATTTATTATAATCTGAGCATTCTCTTCTTTTGTTTTGGTACATGGGTGAAAAACTGTGTAAATTAGAACCTTCACTTTTTTAAACATGATCAAAACATTTTGGTGCAAACTGAAAGAGTAACTGCGTGTTGTATTGAGAAAATACTGTGTTTCAGATTTCACAAGTAGTGCAAGTTTTGAGAGCTTAATTTCTGTCTAAATTATGAAAATTCACTTTTTAAACATGACCAAAACTGTTTGAGCTAAAACATGAGCAGGCGAGATTTTGCCCGATGCACGTCTGTGTTTACTTATGTAGGGATTTTAAGTGTCGGTCACTCATTTGATAGAATTTTATTTGTCAGGCATTTGTTTGTTGGGCTTCCAATCCTGTTTGGATTCCAGTGTCTGTCTTGCCATTGTAAGGATTTTGTCAGTTGGGATTTCGTACGTATCCTAGGTGGAAAGAGTGATTGGGGCACAGCACGGCAGGGGGCATGACAAGCAACTGGCAGCACTTCACCAGTGATGTCAAAGCAATGTATACCTCACTGCACCCTGCACCCACTACATTGACTCATGGAGATGACACAACTGCACAGCCAACAATGTGTGTATACTGTATATGTATGCCTTACATGTAACAGTGGAGTGGAGACCAAACACACAACAACACAAACAGCCACAGCTGCCCAGGGACAACCACAGCAAGGGAAGGAGATGGACGTAGACAATGAGGCACTGGACATGGCAGACTACATACAGGACGACACGGATGAGTTCCATGATGATGGTGGCTGTGTTAGCCCCTGACAGAGTGAGACACACAGCAAATGACAATAAATCCACATGTGGCCCAACAGAAGCAGGAGATGGAGACACATCCAGTGATGGCAGTGCCATAGCCCACAGAGTCTGGTACAGAGGGAGAGAGCACTGCAACACCTGACAGGGAGGTGGATGCACCACAGGTACAACATGCTGCCCAGAATGTGTCAGCAACACTGTAGGAGGACATCACTGTATCCTGCTTTGATGTTATAGACATCCAGTAGTCCCTACAGCATGAGGTGGGTGGCACGCACACAGCCATAAATGAGCTTAATACCACCACATCAGCGCACCTTGGCTGAGTGAAGAAAAACCTCATAGGCCTTCAGAATGTCATGCAGGCATGTCAAAGGGACAGTGAGATGCATGTGGCAGACCTCAGCACCGCCTAGCATGGTTTCCAGGTATGTATTCAGTTTCAGACAGACACCATAGAGTGACTGGTGCATGCCACTGAACTCAGTATTGTGGAGCAACAGGTGCATGCAAATGCACTCACTGCAATCATGACAGCCATGCAGGCCATTGCCATGACAAGACAGAGGGGCACCAGACACTAGATCCCAGCAAGTGGGCAGCTGCACAGGACACACCGTAGTGGCAACTATCAATGATGCTGCCATGGAGACCATGGAGACAGATACAAGGGAAGCAACAACATAGGCAAATGGCTCAGCATCTGTGTTGAATGATGGACCATCAAGACCCACCAACACCACAGGTGCAGACAGCAACACCCAGGATGTGGGCAACATAAAAGGTGAAACATCACCAAATGCCCACCAGGCCAAGCTCACAAATGACAATGGCACTGATACACACACACACGTCCACTGGGCATATGCTGTTCCCAGCCTAAACCGTGTCAACTGAGTCATCCATGCAACAATAGTTGAAAGTACAAGCTGTACAATGCCATGGCAGAAAGAGAAAGAGCACCTTGGTAGAGGCTGAAACAATGACAACAGAAGTCACCTGTGCCATGCCAATGACAGGAACACCCGTAACACCACAAAGAAAATGGGGCAAAAAGACAAAGGCCAGTGTTGGTGGTGGACAACCATCAGGCACAACACAAGCCAGCACCACCATGGCAGCCACCAGACACTCCTAGAGGCTCAGGTTGCAATCCTCTCAGTGCACATCAGGAGAAGGTACACAGAGAGAGACACATGTGAAGCAGCCAGAACCTGGTGCTGAACATACCAAGGCACCTGATGAAGGAGGTGAGAAGAAGGCAATGAATGGTAGACTGACCACATAGTGAGAAACAGCCATTAAACAACATGTAAGAGATATATATGGCCATACAGACCATTTCACACCCCTACTCACAGTTCCAGTCAAACAATGTGGAACAGTACCCCATAGTCATAAGCACAGCCTGTTTCAATAGATAGGGGCTACTGTGCCACTGTGTCATCACTGCTGTGACCCACCAATATGATGTACAACATGTCATACACTCCACACCCAAGGACCTCTAATGCCATACCAAGGTATGTGTGGGGTCATGTATTGGGAACGCATCAACCAATGTGACATAATGGCTGAGCAACATAGGCCACCACCATCAGTACAAAAGTAATGGCTACACACCCTTCCCAAATACTGCAAAAGATAGCATACTACAAAACACCCCATGTGGTACAACACAACAGCAACATAAGTACACACTCCATCATACCTTAGGTACCCACATAGGATATAGCTATGTACAGATAATTTTTTTTTAATTCAAAGTTTATTAGTTTTCACAAATACATTTAAGAGCAGCTCCATACTCGACTAATAGAAATACATATATGTGATCTCCAAAAACTTGTTAAAGAGACTGCTCCCCAACCCCCACCCCTACCCTCTACCCTACCCTCCCTCAGCACAGCTCAAATTATCCGAAGTATACACCAGCAAGATTTGGATAATTACTTGGAAAGGTAGTCTAAACACAAAGTAGCGTATGGAAGGGTTCCCAAATTCGTTTGTATTTACTCAACCTGTTATTTAAACTAGCCACCATTTTCTCCATCCTAAGATTGGCCAAAATCTCTTTAAGACAATCCGACAAAGGAATGTCTTCATTGTCCTTCCAATGTCGAAGGACAACCTTTTTAACTGATAATGATATTAAGGCCATATAATATCTTCTTGATGAGACTGGAATGGAAGTATAATCTCCCAACAGACACACCTCTGGCGTGAATAGATCGGAAAGGCCCAAGAGGGGATCCACCCTCTGCTGGATGTCATCCCAGAGGATAGAAACTATCGGGCATGACCAAAATATGTGATATAGCGTACCTTCCTCCTACCCACATCTAGAACAGGAGGAGGAATCTGCAAGACCATGCCTGTAGAGTTTTTGGGGAGTATAATATACATTATGCAAGATATGGAATTGTGCCAATCGCAATCTATCCTGCGTAATGTGTTAGTGAGAGTTTTCCCAAAGTGCAGCCCAATCTATTTCTAATCCAGGGAAATACATTGCCCAATATGTCTTCGGTATGAATACTTCCAGATATTTGCAATTATATGAGCTTTTGTAAATATCAGATACCGAATGACGACGCCTCATCGATGATAGCAGCATGTCCTGGAACATTTTCCTGTCTTGAAGAGGCGGGACCAGTCCAAATTCTTTTGCTAACAAGTGCTTTAGTTGGTAGACTTTGAAAACGGACTTAGTAGGTATATCAAATCTGCTCAAAATAGTAGTGACTGAGAGCCACGAGCCATCTTGCACCATTAACTGAGCAAGTTTGACATTACCCAGTTGTGGGAGCCATTTGAGACTGATTGGCTTGTTACCAATTTTTATGTTGGGGTTACCCCCAACGGGTTGGGCCAAATCAGTCACCTGTCTGTATTCCATACTTGAGCATATCTGGGCATGTACTTTAACCGAGATCGCCAATGGAGTAAGTTTCAACTGCGGGGAAGGGCACTCAGTCTTATATGGAGCAGCGACAATGGTACCAAGCCACACTGCTTGATAGCAGTTAGCTCTATTCGCAGCCACATAGGGAAACTGTCTTTTGGGTTAGGTTCACCCACATTCTCCAACCATTTCAAGTATTTTACCATGTGACTCGCCTAGTAGTAAAATATCAAAGATGGGAGGCGAAGACCTCCTTTATCCTTGGGGCGGTCAGCTTGTAATATGCGATTCTGGGCTGTCTTCGGCCCAGATAAAATTTGTTATTAATGCGTTGACTTTATGGAACCAGGAGATGGGAATCCACATATTGAGCAGATTCAATGGGTAAAAAATCCTGGGAAAGAAGTTCATCTTGATAAGGTTTACTCGTCCCCAAAGTGAAATAGATAGTTTGGACCATCTATTTAAGTCTACCTCTAAGGTTTTAACTAGCTCATCCAAATTCAACTTTAAAAGCCGGGCCGGTTCCCTTACCACTTGAATACCCAAATATTTTAGGGAGTTCGGTGTCCAGGACATGCCACATTGAGTGACTAATGACTTATCCACTCTGTAATTAAGCAGGAACACCAACGATTTGCCAACATTCAGCTTATAATTAGAGAGCATAGCAAATTCCTGCACCACCTCCAGCAAAGCCGGTATCGAGTTGTCTGGATCAGTTAACTGTAATAACAGGTCATCAGCATGTGCTGATATTTTGACCTTGTGTCCCTGAACAATCACACCTTGGATCCGGGAAGAGTACTTTATCTGGCGGATAAGGGGTTCTAAATATAAATTGAAGAGCAAGGGGGAAAGGGGACAACCCTGTCTGGTGCCTGAATAAAGTAGAAACTTTTCAGAAATAGCACCATTGACCATTGTTAAGGAGCACTGTAGAGAGCTCTGATCCAGTTCTGGAAGAGTTTTGGGATCTTGTAAGCATTCAGGGCCCTAAGTAAAAAATTCCAATTCACTCTGTCGAACGCCTTCTCCTCATCCAGTGAGACTAAAACCGCCGGGTAAGGAGCGTCTCTGGTTGCGGAGAGAACGTGCAACAGAGTTCTAAGATGGTCCAACGAGGAGCGTCCTTTCATGAACCCCACTTGCTTTGACCCGACCAAATCGGGTATCACTAATACCAGACGGTCTACCAATATCTTAGCTAGTATTTTAATATCTTGATTCATCAGGGATATGGGGCGATAGCTTGCCGGCAATTCAGGATTCTTCCCAGGCTTCAAAATTAAAACTATTAGAGCCTCCCACAAGGCTGGATCCATTTGTGCACGGGATAATATATACTGAAATAGGGACATCAACATAGGAAGCAGTTGATTTAGAAATTCCTTCTAAAAGTTGGCCGAGAACCCATCCGGACCAGGCGACCTATCGGAGGGTAACACCTTGACAACTCTAATAATTTCCTCCGCTGTTATTGGGGAGATCGATCGGTCCTGTTGGGGCTCCACAGAGAGGATAGTCCAGAAGCATCCAGGTAACTGTCCATGCTAGTATCAGATACTGAATTTTTAGCACTAAACAAATTAGCATAGTACCTCTGAAACTCTGAGACTATCTCCTCCATTGTCGTCATTAGCATGTTGTTTGTTGGAGAGCGTATTGCCAGAATATGTCAATTTGCCTCGATTTGCTTAATCCTCAATGCCAGCAGCCGCCCAGCTTTTTCACCCATATCTGAGTATGCCGCTTTGGCCTTAAGGATCGCAAATTCTGCTTTGTCTCTCAATAGTTCAAGGTAGTCCTCCTTTAATTTAACCAACTCCTGTTTTTCTAACTCAGAAAAGGATAGACCTACTCTTGTTTCTTTATACTGAATTTCCCGTAATAACCCATTCAACTTCTTATCTTTTTCTTTCTTCCTGTAAGTAGCTAAACTGATTAAAGTTCCTCTCATAAATGCTTTGAAAGCTCCCCAGAGCATATCTGGCCTAACAACAGAGCCAGAATTGGTTTCTACGAATTGACGAATATGCTCACTAATTGTTTTGACCATTTTATCCTCTTTTATCATTTGGTTATTAATCTTCCACCTGAGAGATTTCTTAGGGAAAGAAGGTGGCGCTAATTTACATATGACCAGTGCATGGTCTGAGGGGGGACCTGGCTGTATAAGCGCTTCGACGACTCCGGGAAGGAGACTTTGAGAGAGGAATATATAATCAATACGAGATGCCGTATTGTGTACTGGGGATAGGAAGGTAAATTTCCTCTCTAAGGGGTGCAATACTCTCCAAACATCGCAGAGGGCATACAGCTCCAAGAGTTCGGACAGAGCCCTTTGAGCTGGTGAGCAAACTCTACACGTGGCGGAGGAGGAGCGGTCCATGAGGAATCAACAACAATGTTCATGTCTCCTCCTATAACCATCGGCAGTGCTAAATATGGTTGTAATACATCAATTAGTTTCACAAAAAAGTCAGGGGAATCTAAATTTGGCCCATATAAAGTTCCCAGAAGAAGTTCAGTAGCATACAGATGGCAGTGAATAAACAGGAATCGACCCTGTGGGTCCCTGAGTACTTGTTTCAATACAAAAGGAACCTTCCTATTCATCATTATCAGGACCCCAGCACTATTAGTGGCTCCCTCGGTGGAAAAGACGTGCCCGATCTGTAGGTGTCTCATGCAATTGACTTCCGAGTCTAATAAGTGTAACTCCTGTATAACCGCAATATCTATAGATAACAGCTCAAGGTGCTTGAGGATTTTGTATTGTTTGACACGCTGTCTTAAACCCTTAACATTCCAAGTTGCAATCCTTATGGTATTAGCTATCTTTGCTAGGTGTGCAACAAGACCATATTTCAAATAAGCCCCCGGTAGCATATCCTCACAACAATCCCTATTGAGCTGTGCTGAGGCCCCACCCCCAGTCCTCCCCTGTTCCTCCCTCCCCTCCCTTACTCAAAAACAGCATGAACGAACACAAACACCCTTCCCCACACCCTCCTTCCCTCCCATTGATAGCCAAAATGCAGTTCCACCCACCCTCAAACCCCCCAAGGAATGTGTCACATAAAATATAAACTAGACATCTGTGCCCATCTTCTCTAAACCCTCCTGTCATTGTTGCGTGACGCAGCGAGTCCTGCTGCGGTCCATAGCCATTACCCTCCCGCAATCCCAAGACTCACAAAAATCATACTATCTTGGGGAGCATTACGTTCCAACAAATGATTATGCCCAGACAACAGATCCCATGAATAAACACTTGACTCCTAATAAACCGCATGAGAGAGCCCCCAATGTGGTCTGCGCCTGATGGCACTCCTTTTCAATAATCGTCTCTCTCAGGGGAGCCAGACCCTCAACATCATGGCTAAATAGTGCCCCACTTAATCTATAATGAACACAGTTCTCTGCCTGGGGCTAGATACTGAGCCTTTGTCTGGCCGAAAGCTTGCCTCTGATAATATTCAGTTTCCTTAAGTTAGCCCTCACCGAGAAGTTCAAACATGTCCAGCCATGGAGAGAACTAATAAGTCCATCAGTCCTAAAGAAAAAGAAATAAGCCACTCAGTCCATGATATAATAAATGAAACTTGTTTATATCTTGGAGGTCTTCATTCTCTGGGATTTCTCCGACCTTGCCGAGACACCCACAATTTACCTCCACTTTCTCACCTCATCATTTGGGCATGAAAAGGTCGGGGTACTCCTTTTGTAGCACCTTCGTTGCAGAATCAACATCCTCGAAGGATACCCAGGCCCCCGATGATGTTATTTGAAAGTGGGCCGGATACCCCATGTGGAATTTTATCCCTGCCACAATAAGTTTGGTCACAACAGGGTGGAAGAGTGATCTTCATTGTCGCACAGTTGCCGGTAGGTCTTGGGTTATTCGAATTCTCTTGCCTTCCAAAAAAACTTGATCTAATTCTTTTATCTTTGACAGCAAGTGTTGCTTCTCCTGATAATTTAATAACTTGACCATCAGGGGCCTGGGTTGCTGACCAGGTGCTGGGACAGGGCACAACGCCCAGTGTGCCCTCTCGAGAGTGTACGAGGCTCCGAAGGAGAGGTCCATGATCTTTTTGAACAGCTTCTGTATGAATAGAACCGTATTCTGGCCCTCCTTATCCTTTTCAGGTATTCCTAGTATAACAACATTATTTCTTCGGGATCTTCCCTCTAAGTCCTCAACTTTCTGCTCTAGTTTTTTAATACGTTGGCGATTATTAACCATGGCTTCCTCAATGCGGTTTGCCGTCTTCTCCAGAGAGGCTATTCAGGCCTCTGCATCCGAAACTTTAATATTTAGCTCCTCCAGCTCCCCTGACATTTGTTTGATCTCAGTCACAACTGCTTTAATGTCCTCTCAAAAAGGCTGCAATTCCACTCGGAATAATTCTAGTGTGAGAGGCGTTGATTCCGGCGCTGTCACTTGTGGGGTAGTGGTAGTAGACGCCATCCCGCTTCCCGTTGACTGGGCCTTGGTTTCTTCCCGGATTTCTTGGGGGAGACAGGCGGGGTGTGCCAAGGCATCGCAGATCTCATTTCTGCTTCCATTTCCCGACACTAATCACTTCCACCACAACCCCAACAGCAAAAACTTCTTTCCAGGTGTTACTAGTCATCTTTCCAGGCAATTTATTCTAAAATGTAAGCTTAGGATTGCGGGAGCTCCGACCAGGCACTGCTACTCAGGCTGCAGCATCACGTGACCCCCCCATGTACAGATCATAATGAAAACTCCCCTCCAAATCACACCTCCAGAGGACAGTAACTATCAGACAAAACAGTCAGCACACAGATAGGTCAAAACCATTGGGTTACACATTGGCATTTGGTGGTTTGGTTCTCTCTAGTTGGAATTTCAATCTGACAGTGAATGGAACACCTAGACTGATGTGTGAGAGACATCGAGGATGCTGAGATAGGAGGTGTCAATGTTGTGACAATCAGTGGTACACATTGGGGTGGGGGTGAGGCCCTAGGTAATGTATTAGATGATGTGCCATGGCAAACCACACTATCACCACCAGGCAAATATGTTACAAGACTGGTTGTCCTCTGATTATCATTGGCTATATGCCATGTTGGATTCCTGTTGATATGCCAGACAATGTAAACCACTCCACATCATGAACTCCAAGATCGCCCATGAATATAGCCATGCTGATGCCAAATGTTGAACAGGTGTCATGGCACACATGGTGCACTGTGTTCACCCCAACGTGACAGACATGGCCCTATGGGGTACAAACAGAGGGAGAGTAACACAGCCCATCATGTATGTACAGGTCTACATTGAAATTCCTAGGTGACAACTAAGAAGACCCACTTTACCATGTAATGAATGGATGGAGGATAGTCACTGCAGGCATAGCATACGTGTCCACATACACGTATGAAAATACTGGTTTGGGTGCTGGCCTGGTGGCACCGAGGCTTGAGGTGCTGGTTGCCGCACCTTGCACCATGCCATTGACCCAGGTTCGGGAATGAGCTTGGACTGCCAGGGGTCGGTGGGGGAGGAGGGGGTTGAGTGTCCTAAGGACTGCTCTCTTCTTCTGTGGTGGGATTCAGGGATTCCCTGTATGGTGGCAGCTCCTGGTGGTGGCTAGGAGGTGCTGCACCTCAGAACAGAAACTGCCAATGAGGATCTGGCTGTGGTGGGCGTCTGTGGGAGGCGGCAGGAGTGTCCCATTCACACGCTGATGCCATGACACATCTGAGCCTGAAGGGAGGAACCAAGGAAAAAGGGCCTCATCCTCTAGGTGAAGGTGGGTTCAGGGATTTTGCCCCCAGGCCCACCGCCGGGTCATCCATGCCTACCTCTGGTGCTTCACTCACCTGGCCACTCAATTAGATTGTAGATAAAGTGCCAGTAAGGACACGGTGGTCCCAACCTTAGGGGGGTCAGAGCCAGGGGGCCTGGCAGTCCAGGTAGAAGAGAGGGGCACACCAGAGGAGGCTATGGATGATTTCAGGCAGGGCAGGAGAAAGCGGAGTTGCGTAACCACATTGGAGAGAGTCCGATGATGGTGAGTAGGAGCATAAATAAAGTTGACAAAAAAAAAAAAATAGAAAGAAAGAAAAAAAGAAAGAAAATATGGGTTTGGGTGGTATTTGGGATGCGAACATCATGGATCACAGTAGCAACACACACTGGTCCACAGACGACATATGGAGCAGACATCCTGCAAGTACTGTAGCCCATAAGGGTCTTGTCACACCCCATATGTAGTGAATGTCCTGGATGTATGCACAAGTGTACACAGGAAATGAGTGGCACCCATACTGGTGAGCCATATGATAGTGGCCACCTCAGTCCCCAACATGCATGTCACTTCCCACAGAACAGCATAACCACATCACAGTAGCTGCCCATAATGCTGTAGCACATAGCATTGTCATCTGCTATATGACCACCATGGAGATCACATGGCCAACAACCAGTTCATGCAGTGACTGTGCAGTTTAACACAGCTGTGAGGGAGTGTGGATGGGGTTGTTCATACACCAACAATGTGGGACAATGTCCACATTGATAAGCTACATATGAAATACCGCAGACACAAGTGCAGTGGTGGTTACTTCATGTGGTACCCAACATGCTATAGCCCACATAAAGAGTTGGGTTGGAATGTTGCAAAACTTCATTGGCAACATACATGTGGCTGAGCTATGGGTGACATGGTGTCATGCATGACACAATGGTGAGCGCACCAGTGTTGTGCAGTGCTGCACACTGCATGTGATGGACAGTGACACATTCCCAAAGTAGACAGTGGCACTGATGACCCATAAATGATTATTGAGGCCCACAGGGTATGGTGGACAACTGGAATGACATACACGCACATTCAGGTGAACATCAACATGTACATTTTTAATAGAAAACACAGAAACATCTGTAAAGCATTATGGGTGGGGATCTGCAGCAGTTGGACATATGGTTACACAAACACATGGAAAAAACATGGCCACAAAGGCTCTATCAACAGTAAACTATGCCCACACACCATGGTGGCCTAATGGCCAGAGTGTTCTTCAATGTATGCCATCAGCGCATGAATTGCTGACTGTAGATTGTCTACCTGCTGAACAATAGAGTGCAGCTGATCACCAAGGCCCCTGGCAAACTGTCTCAACCTCCCCCACCAGGTATCGCCCCCTTGGCCATCCTCCACCACTGCCACATCCTGCTGCACAACCTGGGATGACGAAGTGGTTTGCTCCACATCACTATGTGCACCAGCCCCATGAGGCACTGGGTCAGGCAGTTCCAGGTGAGCAGTGTGATTGTCCTGCAGCATCCCTGCAGCACCACCACCAATGTGCACACCAGTTCCAATGTTCATTGTTGGAGGTGCTCCTGCACCATCACCATTATGATCATCGGCACCAGTACCTGAATGCTGGCCGCTTCTCGGACTCTACAGTATCCTGGCAGTCACTAGCAACTGACCTGGATGTTACCACTGTCACACTGACCCTGCTGTTAGTGCGCTTTTTATATGCTCTGTCTTCATTGTGCTTGATGTGTCTCATGGCACACCCCAGATGAAGCCACTGTGGTGTTCTTGCTATACCCCTCCTGTCCACATTCCCACTGGCACCTGCAAATAAGCGGAGATTATAATGTAAATGTGCAGAGCATGGGAACCACCCTACTGTCCCATAGTGCATGCAAGTGACAATCCACCCATACAGCAGCCCCTCAGGTACTCCACCCATGGAAGACCTGAGCAACATGTGGCCTCATGAACCCCATCAATGGCCATCATCGATTGTGTGCTGTGTTCTGCTGTTTGCCATTGCTCACAGTGTCAATGTTGCTACAGCATTGTTATATGGTCAGACACTATGGCTGGGCATGGGTTGGCCTCACCCCTTACCACTCCATCTGTGGCTGCTGGCCACGTAGAACACTGCACACAATGTGGCTAGCATGGCATCATATGCCCTGTATATGGCCAGCCATATATGGCTGACCCTGAGGGAGGCATGCTGTGCCACATGTTCAGGACATGCCACAGGTGGATGCCTATGAGTCCATCACCTGTCACATGGTGCATGCCAAAGATGACACAAGCAGTATGGCTGTGTGTGTGTCCACATAGTGCTATGGTGTGGCACTCATTGCTGGTCACCATGCTGAGCATTGTCCTGAGACAGGGCTCCCCAACCATTGCCCTCATATGTGTGTCAGCTGCTTATGATGCCAGCACTGTTGTGTATGCAGCTGTCCACTTTGGTGAACTCCACTAAGGTATGTGTAGCCATTACAACTGTCTCCATTGTCTAACCTTGAGTGAGCTCCTGTCCTGCAAGGTTCACATGGCCTGCATGTCACCCGATGTGTGCTGTATGTGTGTACCTCCAATGCCAACTGCTCACCAGTACCACACACACAATGGTGTGCCCAATACCCCCCCTTGTCCACACTGCAACCCATGCACATGGCGGGTTCATCAACCCAGGCATCTGGTGCCCCTGGTCTCATGTGCACCTCATCCCACTGCGTACGATGACATGTATTTGCCTGCATCTGCCATATGTCATGTTGCACATGGTTTCTGTCAGTGCTAATGATGTGGCCCACCATTCCTGTGTTCTGCACCATGGGACTGGCAGGGCACAAAATATATGCCCACCACCAGTGTTTCAACAGTCACATGCTCCTCTATGGTCAGATCCATATATGTGGACAATACCGTAATAACATAATAACTCCTCCTGATGCCACTCCCCCTTCCAGGAGACGTAATGCTACCAATGGTATATTGACTATGGTCAACTCCCTAGTCCCCCACACATATGCCCACTGTATGTAGGGTATTGCAACTGATGCTGGGTGCCTGACATCTATGGTTACATTCCCATGCCAGTCTGTTGTGTCCCTGTCCAGAAGTCGACCACCCCATCTGTGTGTGTGGTATCATAGTCTATAGTGGCAACATATATGCAACCCTGAGTGGAAGGGACAGTACCCTGCAGCACCACTGTCCACATGACCTTGCGCATTCATGATGCATTCACCACTCAACCATTTTTACCCCTCTCTCAGTCACTCCCTCACCCGAGGTCATGCACCTCGCACAATGGCCTCATGTAACTGCCAAGGTGCTGCTGGGCCTTTTCCCCCTGTACCATACCTCTGTAGTCCCTACATCTCCCTACTGATACAGACTACACATCATGTGATGTCAATGCATTGGCCATAGCCCCAAGGGTAGTACAGCCAGAGAGGTAGATATCTCCATCTGTTTACCCATACTGTTGGGCCCCCTCCAGTAGCAATGCTGCTGTCCACCTCCCCATGCACCTGTGTCACTCTTCTACTGCACCTCTGATCCACTCCTTAGAGAGGGCTCTGTCCCAAAACCCTGCCCCTCACACCCCTCATTACCCTTCCAGTGGTTACACATGTCCCACTCCATACGTCGTGCCATTCCATCTACTATACATGGCTTCCCCTTAGCATCCCACTCTCAGTCAACCCCCTCATTGCACATTATTACCCAACCTACCACCCTGCCCCTATATACATGCCCCCAGTCAGCCCCTGGCCACTAACTGCTAACACCTCTGTTGGCCCTTGCTACTGTCAATAACATGCATTCTCAGCAGTATATTCCCCCCATTTGGCACCCGTGCAACAGGCCCACCCCACCCATGTACCTTATCGGTACCTGCACTGCACACCCAACCCACCAGTCCCCACCTTCCACCTCACACCCCTGGACAGGTAGATTCTGATCCCTCCTTCCTAAGTGATTCACCTTCACAACTAATGCTGCCCCATCCATCCACCATCCTCCATGCAAGGTAAGTGTTATTAGTGTACACACACCCCATCCTCCCGGTACCCCCTCATCCCTCATCCCTCTCGACCCACAACCCCAACCTATTTGTGTTATCACATACCTGGAGCTCTTACTCCCCCAACCCTCTTACATTGAAACATAGAAATTGATGGCAAATAAGGACTGCAAGGCCCATTTTCTCTACCTACTGCAAAAAACATAGATTCTACTAGCTCTTCAGCTTTATTATCTTTCCTATCAATAGGGTTCTCCTATACCTATCCCATGCATTTTTGAATTCTCCTACTTGGTTTGCCCCCACAACCTCCCCATGGAGGCTGTTCCATGCATCTACCGCCCTTTTCATGAAGAAATACTTCCTCATGTTACCCCTTAGTCTACCTCTTTCAACCTTGTGTCATGATCCCTTGTTCTAGAACATCTCTTTTTCTGAAAGATGCTACCCTCCTGTACCTTATTTAAGCCCTTGAGATATTTGAAGGTCTCTATCATACCCCCCTCTCTCCTCTCATCCACGGTATACATATTAAGGTTCCATAGTCTCTCCTCATATGACATTTGGTGCAGGCCCTGCACAATTTTTGTTGCCTTTCTCTGAACTGCCTCTAACCAGTTCAACTAGCAGTTCAGAGAAGGGCAACAAAGATTATGCAGGTCCTGCACCAAATATGATATGAGGAGAGACTCTGGAACCTTAATATGTATACCCTGGAGGAGAGGAGAGAGGGGGGTATGATTGAGACCTTCAAATATCTCAAGGGCTTATGTTCTTATGGAGATATGACCTCAAGAACTGGACACAGTACTCCCAGATGAGGTCTAACCAATGATTTGTACAGTGGCATCACCACCTCCTTTCTTCTGCTGGTGATACTTATCCCTATGCACCCCAGTACACCACTGACTCTCCCCACAACCTTGGAACATTGTTTAGCCACCTTTAGGTCATCGAATGTGATTACCTCAGATTCCTTTTGTGTTTGGTGGCCATCAGTATCTCCGCCCCATCATGTAAGCCTCCCCTGGGTTCCTGTGTCCCAGATGCATGATTTTGCACTTCTTTGCATTGAATCTTAACTACCATACTCTTGACCATTCCTCTAGTTTACATAAGTCCCTTCTCATTTATTCCAGCCATTGTGGAGTGTCTACCATATTGCAGATCTTAGTGTCATCTGCAAAGAGGCATACCTTTCCTTCCTGGCCCTCTGCAATGTCACTTATGAAGACATTAAATACGACTGGCCCCAGAACTGATCCCTATGGTACCCCACTGGTCACCCTCCTTTCCTCAAATTGAGCTCCATTTACAGCTACCCTCTGTGTTATATGCCTCAGCCAATTTGTAACCCAGGTTGCCACCTTGGGACCCATTCCCAGGCTGCTTAACTTGTTTACAAACCTCTTACATAAAACAGTGTCGAAGGCCTTGCTGAAATCCAGGTAGCCCACATCCACCGCTCCTCCCGATCCACTTCCCTGGTCTCTCAGTCAAAGAAATCTGTCAGATTTTTTTGACATGATCTTTCCACTGTGAATCCATGCTGCCTTGGATCCTGTGCATGGCTGGATTCAAGATGTTCCACTATCTTTTCTTTTAGCAGTGATTCCATTATTTACCCCACCACTGAGGTCAGGCTGACTGGTCTATACTTTCCAGCCTCCTCCTTGCTCTCATTTTTGTGTAGAGGGACTAAATCTGCTCCCCTCCAGTCTTCTAGAACCACTCCCACTTCCAGTGATTCATTGAACAGTACTGCCAATGATGCTGCCAGCAGCTTCCTAAGCTCCTTTAATATTCTAGGCTGTATCTCACCTGGTCACATTGCCTTGTCCACTTTCAGTTTTGTGAGTTCCTTTAGAACTCTCTCATTCATAATTGGACTGGTGTCCACTTCCCTCCCCTTATTGCTCCTGTCACTTAATGTTGGTCCCTCATCTTCCCCCTTTTCTGTGAATACTAAACAAAACTAGCTCAGGATTGTTGATTTTTCCAAATCCCTTTCCACACACTCCCTTTCTTCACCCTTAAGCCTTACAATCCCACCCCTTGTCTTTCCCATTCACTAGCATACTTACTGTAAAAAATGTAGTGTCCCCTTTCTTTATTGCATGGGCTATTTTCCCTCTGTTAGTGCCTTTGTGCTCCTGCCCACCTTTTCTGCCTCCCTCTACTTATCCAGATACACCTCCCTGTAATCCTCCTTCTGTGTTTCCTTGTACTTGATGAAAGTTAAAGGGCTACTGTCCGAATCTGACAGTTTCCATAAATGTTTTGGGAGTGTACTTCAGGGATGCCATTTAGGGGGGCAGGGGTCAGTCGCCCCAACCCCTGCACTGCAGACCATTGTTTGTTTTTTTTTGGTTTTCAGTCCCTGGATCCACCCCCACAGCCCCTTTGACCAGCTGCCCCCCATTGAAAGCTGAAATGGCCCCCCTGGTGTACTTTTAATAAATATGTGCAACTCGGATGTCGGTATGTATTACAAATTGAATGTCATGTGTTCGAAATATTAATCCCAATATTTTTATTTATGTTTGTTTTTGTGTAGGTAGCAGTCCGCCATCTCACCATACTCCAGCGGTGTTTGTTTACTAAAGCGAGAGACAGCACATCATGCCCGATGTTATTTTTCATGCACTTTGTTCCTTTATGAATCACTGTCATGAACGTGCCTAGCACAAGATAAGCAGATCCTTGTCAGACCCCTCTATTCCATTTATCAAGTGAAGAAATTAGGTATTTAGTCAGCAGGAAATTAGTCTTGTTTTTTCAATTTGCTAACCATTTACATAAAGTGTGAATTAAAAATTTTTATGGTGCAACCGATTTTGCCACCTGTGTTTATATATTTTTTTTATTTTTTGATCTATATCCAGTTACTACCATTTGATACAATATTTCTACTTATCCAGATTGAACGCTGAATTGATGTTTATGCAGATAAAGTATTTGACTTAACTTTGACTAATGCACCTGTTGTTCAGTGACCATTTATCACTGGCAGACTTTGAACAAGTCTACTTTGGCACAGTGTCCAATGTATTTTCATGTGTCCATCTGTTTTGGTTATTTTGGCTCTACACTGATTTCCTGTGCAGCTACATTTGGTAATGCATTGTCTGAGTGGTGTAGAACTGCTGGTGCATCATGGCACACAGTTGCAACTGCCCGTTTTAAAAAAAAATGCTATCACACAGTCTGTCCCCCGCTGGATTAGTAGAATGTCTCCCATTATTTCAATGTTTAGTGTTGCATTATTCTGGGTATGTTTTCACCAAATCATGTGTTCCTGTTCTCAATTCCCCTCACATGTCAGATTATCAAGTAAACTATATTTCACATGATTCCACTCACATGCGGCAGTGAGACAGATTGACATTTTCCAAAGAGGATGCTTATTACTGTCATGGAGTTACATCCTCAGCAGAAGGATGTTGCAAAAATTCATTGCGTTATTGCCTGGCACCCCACCCAGATAGCTCACATGATGCCCATCCCTGACAGACACACTTCATAAATTATAGAAAATTATTTTGAACTGTCTGTCACACATATATCATCTATAAAGACAGGCTTGCCCTGCTGTTGTGTACTTACAGGCAAAAGTAAACCAAAAGGTTACTGCCTCCACACAATTGTTCTTCACCTCGTCTTCTTCACACTTGCAAACAGCCATTGTGTCTGTATGTTCATGCATGGTATCATTGTTTTTAATAAATAGAAAAACAGTGACTGTCAAAAACAAAGCTGACTGAATTTTATTATTTTGCTTATTTTGTTTATTTTTATTATTGAGTGCAGTACCGCAGAGCTGTTCTCCCACACTTCTGTCTTTATATATGGGTGATGCTGCTCTTCCCTTTCTCAATGCCATTACTCAGATCCAGACAGTCAAACAGATCAGTACAGCATCCTATCTCTAACTCGCAAAGTCATTGTCAAACTCCTATTTTTTGTTGAGTCTCTATACTGTGTAGGGATACAACAACAACGGTACATGAGGCATACAGTATGCTAAATGATAAAGAGATTCAGCAACCAGCTGTGTTTCTTAGTGCTTTGCCTAGGTTCCCCCATCATGGAGTGCTGACATTGAACTGTTTTGATTGGGATCTTACACATGTGGCACTGCCTAATTTCTTGAATTGCCAGAATTTAGAATGTCAATTCACTTTTTAAATTCCTTGTTTGCAAGCTGTACTGCACATCCTGTGTGCTGGATAATATTATATTACGTTGTGTGAGGGAATTTTTATATATGTTTCTTTTTATATCCTAAAGCTATATTTGCTATAATATGCCTTGAAGTTATGCTTGCTTTAAAAGCCATGCTGTAACAAAGTAATAATGAATGTAGTAGACATTTTTGAGTTCATGTTTTCTTTTTAAGGGTTATAGAATTTGTACTGAGGTTACTTGAGGTACATTTGGGAAAACAGAAAGCTAGATAAAACTGAGCAGAACTGGTTGTACCAGCCTGAATAGCAGCGTGGACAAAATATAGAGATAGGAGCATGCCTGGGCAAAATATAATAATAACAGCACGTAGTGGCATTGAAGGCAAGCTGTACATTGTTATGGTGTGAGTGAAACTCATTGTCTCTCTCAGGTCAGCTTGACCCAGGCATATGTATCAAGCAGTAATGGGAAAGAAATGAAATAAGCAAGTGGAAAAGTACCTCATGCATATAAATGTGTTTTTTACATTGCTGAAAACTTGTTATGCTGTTTTATGATTGGCTTATACTGAAATGTTGGTATTTTTCAAGATAAGAAGTGCAAAATCTAGCTTATAAAAAGCTGCTGTAAATTGTAATCGGAGAACTTCTCCATTGTAGAAGTCCCACATGCATGTGTAAGGTTTGATCAAATAAAGCGACGTTAAGACAAAACCCAGTGGTGTGGTTTTGGCCCCGTGACGACGGGAGTGGTTGCTCAGGTAATACTTACAGTGAGATAATTTGTGATCACACTACCCTGTGTCATTCCATCAGTCATGCTCTCTAATTTGTGCATGAGTTGTCAATGTGGATCTTTTCTTGCTGTCTGTTTCTGGAGCTTTTGTGGTCTGCCTGCTAACGCTGGACATCTAAATGTTTGTTATATTGCACTCTGCTCACCTTCTCCTGATGTAGCTATCCTCCCTATATCATCTTGTGCCTTCTGTAGTAACAACATTAAACCTTTTGAAGATTGGATGGAGGACTCCAAACCCATTTGTTGCCCTGGTGATGTAACACAATAAGCCATACATTACTCTATTAGTGCTTAGGCCACCCCACCACCACCTTACACACACCTACAGACTCATTTGTTGACACATTTTCCCCATTATGTCTGTATGCCTCATTTTTTTTATGTATTCTGGGCAATGTTGTTTTGAGTACATGACTCAAAGTATGAGTTTATACAGTATAGCTTCACATAGCTAGATAATCAAAAATATCTTACAGATTGACTAATGAAATTAAGTATTGAACTGACCATAAGGGATTAAATCAATTTTGTTTCCATTTGTTTCATTTTAGATAACCCTTCAGATTGAAGGATCATTAATATTGTTTTTTTTTTCAAAGGAATAAAACAAGAACAAAAATAAAAATAAGAAATAAATATATAATTCCTTTTGTCTTTAGATAATATTATTTGTCTTCAACATTTACGTTTAACACTTATTCTATGAAACACTTAAATGAAATACAGCCATAAAAATAACTTTCGTAATACTTTAATTTGATTGGCTACAATTTGTACTTGATGTTTGATCTAAAATTCACTTAATTTGTTATACTTTTTTCTTTGGTAGAAGTTTTGTCAAATGAATAAAATGAAAAATAATGAAAAATAAGTTAAAAAACAATCTTTAAAAAATGTATTTTGAAGTACATCATTTTGGTTGGACATATATTATCTACCCCAATTTTCAGTTTAAAATAAAAATAAATGAACAAATACACCACCTTTTGATGTTTAACATGGAAACAAAATGAAATATAATTGAAAAAATGTGTTTTTGAATATTATTAAATGATATGATCTAATTGGTCAATGCACATTTTTTATTTAAAATTAAAAAATTATGTATGAGTCAAATAGATACACTTGACTTTTAGTAGAAACCCATTTTTCATTTTTGTTATCTCCTTTCATTATGCAAATATTGAAGCTTATTGTATTCTTTAAAATCATTAGCTGAAATCAGCAATGTGATTAATTAGTAAGCATATAAAAGGGATCATCACTATTAGGTACACACCCCCTGATGAAGCCGTAACTGGAGAGGCACTGGGGTACCTGTAGCAGCATTCCTGGGTGTAGGAGTATTGGAGCTATTTCAACATAATAAATCTTTTTTGGATTATTGCAGCTTGTTTTTGAGATTTATTTGGCATTACTTGCCACCTTCACTGGGGTACACTCCCCTGGCTGTGTACTGCAAGTCTTGCTGGTTATTTTTGTCTATTGGGGCAGCAACCCCAGCCTTGCCCCCTACCCAAGGTTACAGCGCAGAATGTTTAATGTTTTTCTCCTCTAACGCCTTACCCAGGTGTATCTCCAAATGGATCATCCCTTTTTTAGCTAATTTCCCTGCTCCCAAGAGGACCTTCCCTTTGTCTCTTAACTTCTCTACCCCTGTTCTCTCATCCATGGGAGTGTCTCCCATCTTCCCTACCCCTGATCCCACAGTTGAGGAAGTGTCTCCCGACTTCCTTACTCCTGCACCTTCATCCTTTGTCTCATCACAGTCGATCTCATCCCTTCCTAGTATAACATGGGGTGCAAATCTGTTTCTCCGCTCCACCCCAATGCTTCTCTTACCCATCTTGGTTGTGCCCCTATCTGAATTCCAGCTCCAAGTTGCAGGGTTTTGCCTACTTTTTTCCTGACCCTACTACATGCCACATCTCCTGAGCCTTAGTTGCCTCATTTGCTCTTGTCTCAAGACTCCTCGACCCACCCCTGGGTTTGCTACTATCCTCTCCTAGGGCTCCATTGCACCCAATCAGCCTCTTTTCCTCCTTATTCTTACAAATTGCTGGTTTCTCAATCCCTGCACCTAATACCCTGGTGGATCACCCTAAATCCACACTCTCCTTCCCTGGCTGGTACTGTGTCCACTTTCCCTCCCTTCCTATCCATTTGTCCCCCACAAGGTGCAATGCCCACCTCATCCACCCCAATTCTTCCCCGAGTTGCAAAAGCTGTTTACACACCATGCATCTTCCCATCCTACAAACCCAATTTAGAACCATGTATGGAAACTGGAACATAGAGAATACTGAATGGGTAAACATGAAGAACCAGTGTGTTCTGCCACAGAGGGGGTCTGGTTCCCTGTGACCTTAAGAGTGAAGCTCAAGAGGTCCTTGGGAATCAGACCTCAAGGTGGCACAACACACAGGTTCTGCATGAGGTTACACAGCTTATATTTTGTATAGTGTATGGTGCCCCTCAAATTATTTTTAAAACATTTTTAGGCTTCCAAACTGTATTTAAAGCATAAATAAAGAAATTGTTGTCTGCCCTGGCTAGGAGACAGAGTTGGGTGGTTGCTAAGGGACTGGGCATCCTTCCTTAACAGTGCACATGCCCATTGGTTGCTGCTCTGCTGGGGGTGGGAATTAGGAAAAAAAAAACATGCTGGTTGGACGTCAAGCAGAGCAAGGAAAATAACAGTCCAGAGGCTGGAAAATGTAAGTTAAACATTTTTACAGATAAAATTCTAGTTGATCCAGCTTTTCTGGTAATCAGTGATTAACTGTTTGCTTGTCTACAAACCATTGTGGTCATTTTCTGTCTGTTTAAGTGACATTGACCTGCAGTGGTTTTCTGTTACTGTTGGCTCGAGCTTTACAGTCTAAATGAATGCAGTTCTGCTCATTCGGTCATTGCAGCATTCCATTCATTCTTGTGTGTGTGGATTAACAGCATTTTGGTATGGTGGAATTTTGAGTTAGTATAGCATTTAACCAAACACTATTATGCCCGAATGCTTACAACCAAAAAGCAGAATTTTGATAAATTACTTCCTAATTTGGTAGTACTGCTGCTTTAAGTAGGATCTGCAGCTTATCCAATGTGTAAGTGTATGGACAGACTGGGTGGGCCAAGCAGACCATATCTACCATAAAAGTATATGTTTCTATGTAAAAAAAATGTAGTAGTCTATACTTTATTCTATTGATATTCTCCATAGGTATTATGGAGACTCCAAAATGTAAATGTACTACAGTACTTAGTAAGTCTTCAAAGAAAAAAAGAAAGATGATACAAAATACAGAAGGAAGCAATATGAGAATTTCTATTGGGTCTGAGATGAATAGGTGGAATTCTGTCAAGAAGAATTAGACATGTTTATCTCCTTGATTTGTGAGTAATAGTATTACATAACAACATGATATATAATTACTTACATGTTAAGAAATATGTAACTTTCTGCAGTATTGCGAATAAATATAATTTCTCTTTCTGTTTACTATGCTTTAAATCAGATATGAATGTCAGGTTGATGACAGTAGGCCTTTAGGCTGCCGCCGACAAGATATCTTGTCCTAAAAACCTATGCGTTCTAAATCTTCCGGCAGCCTAAGGATTACCTGCTGAATCAGGCACACCAATTCTACAGTCTACACCTATTCTTAACAGTTTGTTACATAACATGTGTGCAACAGGACATGAATTTGAATTTGCTGACAATCAATCAAATGTCTGTACACCACCTTTATGATACATAAATCTTAATATACTTTTCCATGTGACATTTGTTCCTGTCAGAAACCCATACTCTGACAATTGATAAATAAGGTTTAAGTTATGAACATCCAATTTATATTCACTCGATAATAATATGTGCACTTCATTTACACAATAAAGCATGACAAGTTGTGTGTCATGCTGAATAATGTCACGGCTAGGGTGGGTCAAAGTCTGAGGCTGCAGGATGAGTGCTTCCACCACTCTAATGGCGATGTTATGCAGTGATGACGCACAACCTGGAGATGGAATGTTTACTACAGATAGAATGCAAGAGTTCAAACTTCTGTTTAGTTCTGCTGTCAGAATGTTTACTCCCACTGGCATATAAAAGAAGGCCTCATGTGGAACCAGGGCTTTGTTTTATGTGTAACAGCTTAAACAACGTAGATTTCCCTAGTAGGCAGGTGAGGATAGGAAGGTGATTTTTCATGGACAGCAAAGAAACACCATAAATTACTATTCTAAGTACTTAATACTTCATTTTTTCAGTCATGTATGTGTATGTAACAAGATTATTATGAGGGCAAATGACGTTTAATTCATATGTGTTTTAATTTAATGAAAAATTATTTTTATGGTCTAGTTGAAGGTTTTTGGTGAGTAAAGGTGACAGCCACATTTGTGATGGCAATAAAAAATGGCTGATATTATTGATTTGATTTGTGAAGATGCTACTGTACCTTCTTCAAGTGATGAGTCATGTGATACCACAAGATGATTGATCCGTTGTCTATTTATTGTATGTGGACTGCTAATGTCATGATACTCCATATCCTGACCCCAAACATCTTGTTTATTATTTGTACATGCAGTAACTTAATATGATTAATTTATATGTTTTCAGGCAAGAATAGAGATGCAGCAACATAAAATTTCATCGGTGAAATTGCTGCAAAATTGGCAATTTCACTTGGTGAAATGTTTCACAAAATTGCTGCAAAATGTTACAGTTTCGTCCACAATTTTGCCTGTCGCCACCAGCTACAAGCATAAATTGAACCCTCCCCACATACACACACAAGTTGCCCTGCAATCCCCCATTTGTTTTTTTTTTGTTTTTTTAAATCACCCGCCTTCACTCCCTGATGTCTAGTGGTCACTCCCAGCCATCACTGGCTGTGAACATTAATGAGTACCCCCCTAAAGTTACCCAGCTTCCTCTGTTGTTTGTTTTAAAAATATATATATGTATATCCTTCACTCTGTGATGTCTAGTGGACCCCCCACCTCATCAGTATATAGCAGCACCCACCCAGCTCCTTCCCCCAGTAGGGTACATACATATTTTCTTTTAAAACAAACAATGGAGGTGGCAGGGTACCTTGGGGGGGAGTGCTTATTAATGTTTACAGCTGGTGGGGGGTCCAGTAGACATCAGGTAGTGAAGGGTATATATATATATATATATATTTTAAAACAAACAACGAAGGTAGCAGGGTAACTTTGGGGGGTGCTTACTCATGTTTACGGCTGGGGGGGCACTAGACACCAGGGAGTGAAGGGTATATATTAAAAAAAACAACGGAGGTGGTAGGGTAACTTTGTGGGGGTGCTTATTAATGTTTATGGCCAGTGACAGCTGGGGGGGCCACTAGACACCAGGGAGAAGTCTGAACACAATTTTGCCATGGGAGGCAAAATTTCTCCAGCTGATGGTGAAATTTTGGTGCAGGTGGCAAAATTTCACCCATGGGTATGAAATTTTGCCTGCAAGCAAACTTTTACAGGCTTGGAGGTGAAATTGTGCTCACAACTATGTGCGAAATTTCACATTTCGCCAAGCAAAATATTTCATGTAATGCATTAATTACACAAAATATTTCACTCTGCAAAATATTCCAGTTTTGCACAACACTAGGCAAGAATGAGGAGAAAAATCTATGAAAGGCATGCATACAGTTGAAAATGATTTAGCCACGTAGTTTGGCTACACAAAATCGAGAGCAAATGACAGCAATTTTTTATATGCAGATCTGGATGAGTAATTTATTATTTCTTCTTTTAATATCTTCATATGCACATTATGAGTTAAGTGAATATTTCAGAGTAATACATAGATTATGAATTTTATTTTGTTTTATTCTTCAGAACTTGTAATGAAGACCCATTTGATGTATCATGTAGGTATACTTTAAAATCGGGAATGTTTAAAACTTCAACGGATACATGTTCCAGATCAGCGTGAAACTACAGTTGGTGCACAGTCATCAACACCATGTGTGGAGATTGATTACATTGACACTGTAACTACACAGAAGACTTTTCTTGTCTATGAAAATAGTTTACTTGAGTTGGCCAGATCTAGCAAAAGGACACTTTGTGTCATGTGCAACATACGTTCTGACCTCAGAATGCATCAGTAATCTTCGGCTGTTTATTTACATTGGGTTAGTTTATTCTTCATGGTTAATTTACTGTGAGATCTACATGTATAAATGATTGACAATGGATAAGATGTTGAAGACGGGAGGTGCTGATGTCTCTCTACATCTCGATGGTGAGGCAGTACCTGTCATATGGGTTTCAGTTCTGGAGACCTTATCTACACAAAGACATAGATGCAATGGAAAGAGTATAGAGAAGGATCACAAAGATGGTTACAATAGAAACATTCAAGCATATGAATTGGATCAATTAAGTATGGTTTGGGAAGGGGAATTTATTCAAAGTAAATGTAGGCTCAAAAACTAGAGTGCATAGACTGAGGATTTTGGAGAGTAGTTTTAAGGTGAATGTGATTGGGCATATCTTTACTGAGAGACTGGTGGCACTGTAACAGTCTTTCAATTTAGTTGGTAGAGTTATGATTGCTGGCTTGTTTCAATAGTGCTAATGATGAATACTTTCCTTTTAAAACAGGAATGTATGGAATGCAAAAATGTTCATACATGGTATAGTCAACCATCTATGAAATATGGATTTCATGCTGGAGACTTATTCATTACTAGTGCTGTATAACTATCATGGAACAACTACAGGAAAATCTCCATGATGGCTCAATTTATGAATTTTCTGATTCTTTGTTAATCATTGTATTTCAGCTTACAACGTGTTTATATAGTGCCATCAGTGACTCAGTTCTGGTTTGAACATCAGTCACAAGTTATATCAGAATGAAGGGACAGAGATGTTATCGTAATGGTTTAGTTTTGTTTTTTCAGTTTTTTTCTTTAATCTCCTGCAGTAACACTGGGTCAAAAGCTTACATTTTTTTCATTATCAGGCAATGGAAGGATGAACAGTCCTGGCCCTTTGTGGCAGGATGAGAATGTCAACATAAAATTAAAAAAAAAACATTTATTCTTTTCACTCTGTCCTATTCTCTTGAACTTTTCTGTCTATCCTTAATTTCTTGTCAGGGTGGCCAACCTGACAATTCTGTTCTCCTATCTGTGCTATATCTTTAATCTGTTGTCATTCTAGCCATCAAAACTGCTACATGAACTTAAAAGCAGATCCCTTTTAAAGCCTCCTGCTATGTAAATTCTGTGGAAGATTTTGAATCCCCCAAGAAACAAGAGTGTTTCCAACACCAGAGCAGATTGCCACATAGTCCCATTTTAAAGCAAGTCTGTGCAAGACTGGAAGATGAGCAAGCAGGTAGTTGTAAGGGAGAAAGTAAACTCTCCCTGCAGCCGCTCACTGTAGATTTCACTCTGCTGCCTGATAAACAAATAGATTAAATAAAAAGTTAAAATAAGTACTGCAGCATTAGTGCAGACTGTTCCTATGTATAAAAACATGATTTGGGGTGTCTGACTTGTTATTGTGCTGTTTAAAGCTACCAAGAAGTGAAGTACAGTATGGGGAGTGAAATAGTGCAATGTTTGCTGACTGCTGAAGTGGCAGAGCTGTCATGGGGGGTGGGGGTGGGGAAATGTAAAACATAAAAATATGTTTAAATACAGTTCTAGTACAGTAAATTAAGGATAATAATACTAGGCTCTCTTTGGAATGTATGCAGAGAATAAAAATGTGTTCAAATGAAGTAAAGGTATAAGTAGAAAAACTAAGCTAAGTTACACAGATAAGGGATAAATAAACAAGGCTGAATAGTGATAGGGCTACACTGACTTCACAGAATAAATAGAGGGGAAGCGCACCCCTACTCTGTTTTTATCTGGGAAGGTTACAGTCCTGTATAAACAAATTTGATTTTCTTGGTTTCTTTACCTGAAATGGTGGCAGGTAGCAAGAGATGGCTTCAATAGAGCTGGCAGCCCAGAAAATGGCTGCTAATATAGAAGTGGTGTGGTGATGTCATTGAAAGGGGAGGGGCTAAAAAGGTCCTTGATGATGCTTTCACCACTAATTAAGGTTCCTCTAAGTTAAAATGAGTACCTATAGAGTATTACTAATATTATGTTGAAAAAAAATATAATAAGCTTTAGATTTAGAGAACTGAAGCCTAATCTTAAGTTCCAGAGTAGAGGAATAAGGTTTTATGGTATAATTGATAGTCACATGTCAATGATGTCATGATTTTTGTGCTATATTAACCTCCCCATCCGGAGGCTAATGCAGGTGTGCTGGTCAGTTTCTTCTGACCAAGCAAGGAAGAGGAGGTGTGAGTGCCTATACACCAGAGTGGAGAAAAATATTGAATATACAAAGAAGAGCAGGGAGTCTGGGGAAAGACTAGCCTGATTACTTTTTTGTTTGTTGTTATTTTGGTGTGAAAGTTTAAACGCCCATTTCTTTTCTGTAAATATTTTTGAACAGTTCATTTTGTTATTATCATTTTTGGAAAATAAAATGATAAATGCTATACCAGCATTTTTTATGCACTGGATTTAAGGACTGGTGTCTGTTGATGAACCCACACGCTTACACCATTGTGCCAAATACTGCACAAATACTTGCATGGATAAGCAAACCAAACAGATATTGGATATGCAGATTGTTGACAAATGGAAAAACTTGCATTTCAAAAGGCACTGGACAACTTGGCTGACAACAAAGTCATCGTCACAGAAGATGTTACTGATGCATATATTCAAATAACAAGTTTGATGCATAAGTTTCTTATGTATTATATACATGATGATACTGTTGCCTGATAAAATTTTTTAAATGGTAATGTTACCAGTGTACATCGTTTTCGTATAGCATGGTCATCAAAGCATTCAGTTTAATAAAAAAAAAAGAACATTTTTATTCCAGTTTAATATTATAAACTAAGATTAACAATTTGTTATCTACAAATCATCTAATATACCTGAAATTTCCATGTGACTTCTTCATAGAATTATAGTAATTTATATGTTTTCAGGCAAGAATATGGAGAAAAATCTATGAAAGGCATGCATACAGTTGAATTATAGTGACATTATCTTGTTATGATTGATGTATAATTATAATTATGTGGCATGGGATTTGATTTAGTTGTTGTATAGCATTGGCATACATTTTATACAGTTACCGTAGACCTGTATCATGACACATATTATCGTATTAATGTGATTGTTATTATTTGCAATAGGCTGGTCAGCAAAGTGACTGTAAAATTACACACTCATGGCATACTGACATAATGAACCACTTCTGGCATTGTTACCAAGTTGCTGATACCTATGCAGTCTTCAACATGAGTAATGTATCATTTACCTTTTTATGCTTCTTTTATTGAATATTCAGGTTCAGCAGTGCAGACAAACATTCATTTCCTTATAAACATTGTCATCAGTATAAAAATACATTGAATTGATCCACAAAAGTTTAAAATGAGCTATTAATAAAACTAACTGACAATAAATTAGCTCTACCTAATTTTACATTAAACAGAGTTAAAAAACATCTGCTAGTGAGCACACATTCATGATTCTGTTTCTCTTAATTAGGAGATGTGGACAGGGATACTACATCATGTTTCAAATGAGCACATGTGGCATTTGGGACAAGGAATTGGATCGGCTCAGTGTGATCATGGCCCTTTAGATGAAATTCGGGAAAAGGAATGGATAAAACAGGGATCAGTAGCCCATGATGCACTTCATAAGGACATACATAATCCAAGATTTCTAAAAACCATACCATATTATTTACATTTTCGGTGAGTCTGTGTGTATGCATCACATATAATACTGGAAGGGCAATCATGCATAAACAGTTTGTCCTGTCACATAATGATTCTGAATCATATCTGACATCAAGAATGAATCACAAGTTGGAACAACACACTGGGTTTGCATAAAGTTGCTCATCCTGTATTTTTTTTTTATAGTGTATGGTATTATGTGCAATGTGTGCACTGTGGATAAAGCAGCAGTGCAATGAACATCTTAAAAATAAAGGTTACTGATTAAAAATATTACTGTTCTCATTAAGATGTCCATTTTCTGTCCATGACACTTGTTTTGGTCATAACCAAACCATATTAGTAATATTAATATATTTGTACATTTAATTCATGCAATGCAAAAATCATGGGACAATCTGTTTGTAGTTTGTACATCATTAGCTTTGCCACTTGCTGATGTGACTCAGCTCATCTGGCGAGGTAGTGTCTTGGACAGGAATGAATAATGTTCTCATCAGCTGCAGTTCTACCAATCAGACAAAGTTAATAGTGGATGGTGTCAGCTTGAGTGATAAAACTGGAACGAGTATTTTACAAACAGCCATTATGGCTGAACTTGAAAATATGAGGAACATAAATGATTTTAATACAGTTTATGACTTATTTTCCAAACAGCATGTTAACTATGCAGTTGCAAGTATATGCTTGTCTGCACACTGATGGTTGGGAAACTGGTGTGTTACACAATATGAGCAGAACTGGTTGTCTCTCTCATATACGAGCAAGAGTGCAGATTCTGTCTTTATTTTTTAAGATTTACATTGCACTGCTGATTTAATAGTGTATATTTGGGTGAAATAGCAGATGGTAAGGCAGCTCATTAAGAGGCTCTTGACTGAGTGTCCTCATTGTTTACTCATCTTACTGTATCTGCTAATTTTCATTTCAGTTATTTGCATATACACCCCTCTTCATCTATCAAATGAACATTGTATAAATCATTTTACAAAATGGGTAAGAAAAATCCTGTATTTTGATTGGTTAATAGCCATACATTAGAAGTGTCTAGTGCACAGCTACCAACAAGTTCAGTAACCACAGCTGCACTTCAAAGAAGGTATTATTAAGCCAAATAGAATGTTCAGTTTTTGGATCTCCCCAATTTTTTTGCTGGTAGTGGCAAAGTTGCCCACACCCTCTATAACTCACAGTCATTTGTAAATGTAATGTTTCCTAAAAGTTGATACAAACTTGACAGCAGACCAGCTTCTTACATTTGGTGAGCCTCCATCACCCATTTTTGAAGCCTTGAGCTGCTGACAGTTAAAAATTTCCTCTCGTTAAAGAAATCTGGTGTAATGCTCATCAGTTCAACATGTAAGATGGGAAGGGGTGCCAAGACTACCACATTTGACATATATAAAGCACTAAACCTGCAGTGACCACACAGTAGGACAAAACTCCAGAAGTAAAAAAAAGAATGCATAAAGGTCCTCCATGCGGAGGAACTATTTTATGTACAATTCCATCAAAAACATTATTTTTTTATTACTTTAATGAAATATTTTTTTATTTTTGCATGCATACAAAATTCAGTTACCCATTTTATAAGCACAATAAGACACTCGGGGGTGTGCATTAGACATGTCTAACACACTGCCAGGGGCTGAAGGCACATAGCCTGTGGCCTTATGCCTCACTATGTCCCTGGCCATATGTTAGAAATGTCTAATACACACCCCATTGTGTCTTATTGCTTACATGCCAGTAGTAGATGCTCTAATTAGTTTATCAGCAAAGACTGAACTCAGAATTGATAATGCTGTTGCCAATTAATATACAGATTATCCCTTAACATTTCATAACATTTAATCGGTAATGTAATAGTTTTAATTTCCTAACATGTCACTTGTTAATTTCAGAAGTATTTCTGATCTAGAGCAGTTCCAACAGCATACATTGATGTATGCCTCAAAGCGCCATACTTATTTGTACAATGTGTACAAGGCCCGCAACTATCTCGCTGCATTAGATTACAATCTCCATGTTGACAGGCCATATTTGAAAAATAAAAAGGGTGATAAAATATAAGTAGTGTAATGTTTGCTAACTGTGTTGTTTGACTTTAAGAAAATGATAAGTAAATAATTATTGTAGTGGGGAATAATACTAATTTTTTATATAAATTGTGCCAAGGTTTTCAATAAATTTGATTGATTGTTAGCAGTTTTTTAGAACCTCATTAACCACCCTTATCCCACTTTGGCATCAGATTGTTACTGTCATGAAAAGAGTGCAGGACCCATTCAGGCCATATTGTTGTGATTGATTTGCGCTGCATAAACGGTATGCAATTTCTCCTGGTATCTCTTATGTTGTACCTGTGTTGGTGATTATGCAGTCTTGCAATCATATATTCCATTGGAATATTGAGAAGCAATTTTTGTGTGTGTGATTGTCGAGGGACAATTACATTATGGCAAATGGGATTGTGATTGTTTGAAAAAAATGGCACTGTGAACATTTTTACTTGCGGCTGCACTGTATATTCACAATGCAGATATAGAAGGTCTTTTAACAAAATGCCTGGGAGATGGACAGTCATCAAGAAAAAAACAAAGAAATCGTACAGCTATAGCCCAAACAAATGTATAGAATTTTCTCTGAGAGATATCAACATGGAAAGAAGAATCAATTTGGATGCAGACTACCCTCGTCACATTCAATCTATAGTTGCAAGAATTCCACCACCAGATATGAAGGACTTGATCAATGCACATCTGTTAAGATTTAGCAGATTGAATCATACTTAAATGTTTGATTGCACATGTGATCACATGCTTTTATGGACACTAGATAATATATGCATGTGTGGTGAATGACAGATATTTTTTTTTATCTTATGACAAGATATTTAACTGTATATTAAATGACCACAGATACAGATAAGGTTAAGGTTTTGATTCAAACCTTGTTGTTTATAATATATTTTGGGCCCGATTCTAGAAGGGTGGCACAAGTTGCCACCAAACACAACTTGCTCCACCCACAACTGTGACATTGACCCTGTACCCTGTTCTAGAAGGGGCAGGTTCTCTGCAGCAAAGTCCTGTGACTTGTGACATGCAGCAAGGTACGTCACACAGAGGATGTACCTGGCTAGCATGTCGCAACCTGCTGCAGCAGGTCGCAAGTGCACCCTCCACCCATGCCCGACCCCCAGGTCACCCGCCGCAAATGCAGAAGTCATCTGCCCTGGTAGTCCAGTGCCCCACCCCAACCATACAACAATAAATGATCACCGTTTCCCTGGTAATCTAATGCCCCCCAACTGTATATTAGTGTAATAAAAATGATCCCCATTTCCCTGATAGTCTAGTGCTCCCCCCGAACTGTACATTATTATAATAAAAATGATCACCATTTCCCTGGTAGTCTAGTGGCCCCAAACTGTACATAAATAATGAGGAATACCCATTGCCCTGATAGTCTAGTGGCCCCCCCGAAGTCTACATAAATGAAAAAGAGAATCCCTGTTTCCCTGGTAGTCTAGTGGCCCCCCACCCAGCCATGCCAGCCCACCCAGCACCCCCCATCCATCCCCAGCTGGTGACTGGCACAGCCCACCTCTCACCTCCATGGCCAGCCACTGACTGAGTACATTAGTTGTGCTACTGCACGGACCCACTCAGAAATTAATTTCTGAGGCATGTCTGTGAGTGGCACTAATACTGCACTCAGTGGGTGGCTGATCATGGTGAGAGATGAACTGTGCCAGTCACTACTGAGGACAGTGAGGGGTGCTGGATAGACTAACGTAGCTGGATGAAGGTGAGGAGCCACTAGACTACCTGAGGAAATGGGGATTCTTTATTTATTTCTGTACAGTTCAGGGGTGGGGGGCCACTAGCCTACCAGGAAAATGGGGATTCATTTTTTATTTATGTACAATTTGGTGGGTGTGGGCCACTAGCCTACCAGGGAAATGGGGATTGATTTTTATTTATGTATAGTTCAGGGGGGCCACTAGACTACCACGGCTGGATTATTGCCGCATATGTGGTGGGCAACTCGCGATTCAGGGCATAGGTGGGGGGGTGGCAGCGCCGCCCTGTGGGGCTTCTGCCAATGGCTGTTTCAGGGGCTGAGGGTATGGGTAGCCCTGTTGGGCCCCACTGGGGTGTGCTGGGCATGGGGGAAGGGAAACTGTACACTGTCCTGGGGGCGCCCATAAGTGCTAAATGCTGGTATAACTTACGGTGCCAGATCTCCTCTGGGGGTTCTTGTAGAATCCCGATGTCACTTTATGGCTGTCCTTCTAGAATGGGGTGCAACTGCTGCTGTAAACCCCCTAGTGCCACATCACAGGGGTTTATGCGGCATAACTGCTGTTTGGTGCAAGCGGCCTGCGCCCTGTCTCCGGCCACTATGTAGAATCCCGTATGTCACAACTGCTGGCATAAGTTGCTACATGCGTCATTCTTCTTGGAGCAACTGCAGTGATGCCAGACATAACCCTTCTAGAATCGGGCCCCTTGTGTCACAACAGGTGTAAGCTGATAAAAGAGAAAATCCAATATTTATTTATAACTACTTTCTTTATTTGTTGACATATTATAACATACAGTAAATGGACTAATTGTTTTGAAAATTCATTAGATAAAGTGCAACCAGACATGAACAATATTTAGAGAATATTCACATAGGTGATAACCCATATGTTATAAAAGTTTGCAAAACATGAACTAAAGAAATAACATATTAAACATACAAATGGTAGTTCTTATTTAATGTATGCATAGAATTCAAAGTATTTGTTTTAATGACCTTAAAGTGATTTTCTAAGGTTTCACAGATGCCTTTTTTGCATGATATGCCATTGCCACCCATGCTTTAGACGTTGAAGCTGCAATAGGTTTTGTACAAAAATCTGTCATTGCCATTTTTGTTTATGTTTTAGCAGCACTTTGTTTCTGCCTGCCCTCCAATTTTCTGTGTGTGGCCATATCCCCAGAATGATGCCATGCAAGGGAACTATCAATGTTTTACATACAGCAACATGAAATTCTGGGTAAATTTTAAATTGGCTTAAATGTTGTTACTGAGAGGTGCAGTCTCTTATTTTTTACGTAGTGGCGACTGCAGTATAGCACTTAATATGTAGAAATATTTATTTATTTAAAAGTTTCACCAGAAAAGATATACTGAACAAATAAGCTCATTTCCAGATGTGTCCTAGGGTAGAGGGGAAAAGGGTACACAGTAAGCACATATGTAGCAAGGCATTGTGGGCACAATAAGAAGTTGTTTTCCAATTTCCTTATTGTGAGATGCAGATTCACATTTCTGTAGTGGCTTCAACAATAAAAGCTCTCATATGTTTACATTCAAAACAAGGCAGTGTGCATATAGCATCTAGCTTACAACATTTCTTTGCTGAGAGATTTAGTCTCCTTTTTCTGTAGTGACCACAGAAATAGCATATTTTTATGTCTACCTAATCAAAGTGCATTCTAGTTTGGTAGTGTTTACAGCAGTACAGTCTGTAGAAAAGTTTCTGGAAAATGTGTTTGTGATGTAGGCAGGCCAAAAAGATAATTTACCAGTCTATGTAGATGTTTTACTTTTACTAACTGCTGGTGAAGTGACAGATCTGAAGTGACAGCTCCTGTCAGAATATGGGAGCATGATGATACATTTCTATATTAATGTTATAGGGCCTGAATGACTGTAAGTAGTTCAGGAGTGTAATTATGGGTCAGAATACTTTTCTTTTTCTTTGGTGTCAAGCTTATGCTAGGAGTCCACAATTGTGAAAGAAAAATGATGCCTGCTATACCAGAGGTCTCCATTTCAAAACTTTATTTCCCTTGCATGATGTCACGGTTGGGGGTGGCAGTACTGAGAAAAAAAAAGCGAAGGGTTATGCAAATGAAGTAGAGCACAGAAATAAAAAAAAAATGTGTCCATGGAAAACAGCACTTTTGGGCAGTTTGAATGGTAGGAGATTGATTTACAACTCCTACAGGTTATTATTCATAATTGTTATGGCAAACCTTAGAAAATCACTTTAAGTAATGAAATTACCAGTGCAGCTGCAACAGATGCAGCAGTTCCCTTGTAGAGAGTGCCTGAGCCCTTCATGATGCTGTTTACCATCTTTGTCATAACTCAGCAGAATGCAGGATAATATCAAGCAGGATAAAGTACTCTTAATGACAATTTTACCTCTACCTACCTCCACATAGTGGAGGAACAGTTGTGTGGATGATCCACATATATATATATTTATTTGGGTACTAAATACTGAAGAAGGGACCTCCTAATATAAACTATGTGAAGCTTCTGCTTAACAGAAGGAGAGTTCTCGATAAAAAGTGGATTGAGTGGGTGGGGGTGGAGTTACTACATCATGAAGGAGTGTGGTTCTCATACACAATGCTTCGTCAGGCTGCTTAGGTTTTTTTCATGCTAGGCATTTTGTAAATCATCAGTATTTTCAGCACTTTTTCAGAATATTGACTGACAGCGAACTCAAAGTACTCAAGAGCCAAGATATTAGGTTAAGAGACTGCTTGTCTGACTTAACTCTGAGTTTTGCTAACACTCTGACTATTACAGGGAAAGTATAGAAGGCATACAGACACTTTCCACATCCATGGCATCTGATATGAGTTTATCCAGGGATGGGGGCCTGCAGCAATAAATTGGAAGTAAACGGTTGAGTCAAAATGCAAACAGCTTTTTTTGTGGTGCGCCACACATTCTGAACACTGTGGCAGCATTTGATTGTTTCTATATCATTAGCTTTGTCACTTGCTGATGCAACTTAGCAACTGATAAGGTGTTTTCTTTTACATGAATGAACAATGTTTGCCTTAGGTGCAGTTCTACCAATCAGACAAAGTAGCTAATGCTTGGTGTCAACTTGAGTGATAAAACAGGAACGAGTATTTTACAAACAGATAATATTGCAGAATTTAAAAAAAGGAGGAATGTAAATGATTTTGATACGGTTTATGACCGTTTTTCCCAAACAATGTATTAAGTATAACTATTAATGTAATAATAAAAACATTAACAAATTTTATCTCTGCCAGATTTGTAATTCACTATTTTCATCATAAATGAAATTGATATACTGTAAAAACATTTTAATCTAGATTGTGTTGTGACTTATTTTTTTATTAAGGTTCATTGCAACTATGCAAGTCTGCCATACATGAAACCTCTGTAGTTTCCATTGAGATCGGGGTGCCTATCCCTGATATGCCACACACAACAACTTAGGATGGGTACTCTAACACCCCTCTCAAGGTACCCATGCCTCCACAGGATAAATTGTCAATAAGCTGTGACGCCTGCATCTATTCTGATCTTGCTCAAATGGCTGAGCAAACATGTATCTCTAAGAGCTACAGCAATGTCTAAAACCCCAGGATCCTTAATCAAGTGTTCCATATCCTGTGATAAATAAGAATAAGTAACACAACTTTTATAACTTTAATGTGGATGATGGTGGCTGGAAATGGTGGTATCTTTCACTGCTTACTGGAGCATTTTGGTTATCTTACAAATAGTCAAACCAGATTTATGTTGCTGCTGTTTGTTAAAGAGGCCGACAAGCAGTCTCATCCAGTAGGAGGGCCATTAGTGGAGTTCCTCAGCAGTCATTTCTGGGACCAATCCTGTTTAACACCTATATCTCAGACATCAGACTCGGAATCCGGAGCTGGATGAGCCTCTTAGTCGATTACTAGAAGCTGCTGGCTGTGGTGGAAGTGGAGGAGGGGAAGCTAGCTCTCACTGAGGACCTAGAGGCTCTGGGGAGGTTGTCAAGAGCAGGGAAGATAAAGTTCAATGCTGGGAAATGCAGGATTCTACAACTGATGACCAAAAACCTGGCTTATGAATACACTCTGGAGGAACGAGACACTGCATGTTTCTATGGGGAAGAATGAGATATGGGTGGTGGTGGATGACACAATGAATAACTCAGAGCAGTGTATAAGGGCTGTGACCCAAGCAAATAAAATGCTGTGGTGCATAGACAGGGGAATAACCTCAAGGAATTGAGAGGTGCTGCTTCCACTGTACAATTTCCTGGTTAGACCACACCTTGGATACTGCATGCAGTTTTGTTGTCTCTACTTAAAGAGGGGCATTGCTTTTCTGGAGAATCAATCAATCAATCAATCAAATCTTTATTTATCCAGGTGGACACCATTGAGCAAGCTCATTTACGAGGTGGACCTGCATCACACAAGGTCAAGTACAATACACATATGTACAGGCAGTAATGCAAAACATGGGAATACATAGTAAAGCAAGTTAAGTAACAGTAAGACAAATGATCTAATTTGGGCACGTATTATAATACATCTAACTATATACATGTCATGTTTTGGGAATGAAAAAGTGGTTAATGGTAAGGGGGCTATATAAGGAGGGGGATGCAGAGTCAGAATTAATTGGAACCTCACACAAGTGTAGGTATCAAGGGGTGAAGGGGTGCAGGCAAGGGTCATAGTGATGCAGGGTATACACACTTATTGGTTAGGTTAGGAGGCTTGGGAGATGGAAGGAGAGGCAGAGCAAGGGTGAGGAGGGTATAGGTTTTCTGAAAGGTAATGTTTATTGTGTGCAACAGGAGGGCAGAGAATTATAGTATTCAGAAAGGGAGCAGTTTATAGACGGTGGAAACAGTGGCATACTTCTGTGATTGTTTTTGCATATAAAGTCTTGAACACTGCAAGACTAACTGGGAATCTTAATTTCAAGGATTTCTGCAGCTTATTCCAGAAAGTTGGCAGTAAGAGGCCTATGGCCGCTCTCCCAAAACGCGTACAGAACCTGGGAATCCTCAAGGAAATTAGGGATCAACTCCTTAGGGTATAGTTTTGGAGCCCACTTAGAAGCAGTAAATCAATGATATGCTGTGGTAATTTACCGGTAACCACTCTGAATGTCCAAACGGTTGCATTTCTATTGCGTCTGTATTGTAGAGAGGTCCACCCATGCAGCATATAAGGAGCAGTGGTGGGTAGAAAAGGGGAGGCTGGTAATGAAATGCAGTACTTTGCGGTATAGGACATCTAATTTACCCAGATATGAAGCATTGCAATGACTATAGATGAAATCAGCATAGTCAATTAAGGAGATGAATGTGAACTAGACTAGCTGCCTTTTTGCCTCTGTAGTCATAAGGCAGTTTATCCAATAGAAAAGCCCCAGTCTCTGCCTCAGTTTTTTCATCAAATCCTCCAAGTGTTCCATGAACGAGGGTTTGTGGTCTAACCAGACCCCCAGATATTTAAACTTGGTAACAAACCCCATGTTTTCTCCCAATAAGGTGGAGATAGGGGGTAGAGTGCCAACAGTAGCAGGGTGAGCCAAATGGTTGCCAGGTCAGAGTATCATTGCCTTAATTTTCTTGGCATTGAGGAGCAGCTTTTTGCTAAGAAGCTGGTACTGTAAGATATTGAAATCAAGTTGCAGATCTTTACAGGCAACTCCGGGTGTTGTCCGGCTTAGATAGAGTACTGTGTCATCTGCAAACAGGTGGATGTTGGCCTCCTTGATGTTGAGATTAATGCTGTTAATATATATTGTGAATAGCAGTGGTCCCAGGATGGAGCTCTGTGGGACATCTCTTAATAATGGTTTGAGGGAGAAAAGCTCCCTTTCTGTCTTGACCTGCCGGTGCCTATCCGTTAAGTAGTCCTGGAATCAGCCCAATGAAATGGTGTCTAGACCTAAGGCTTTTAATGAAGAAAGAAGTAGGCAATCGTCGAGAGAGTCGAATGCCTTGCTGAAGTCTAAGAAAACAGCACAGACAAATTTTTTGTTCTCTAGATCACATTGCCAGTCATTTGTTACCTTGGCCAACGCCATAACCATTCTATGGTTAGCTCAGAAACCTGACTGTATAGGATTTAGGAAGTTTGTGTTTTCCAGAAAGGCCCTTAGCTGGGCATTCACTAGTTTTTCTAAATGTTTTGACAGAATGGGGAGTAGTGAAATTGACCTGTAATTATTTAGGTCACAGGAATCCCCAGATTTAAATAGCGGAATGATGTAAGCAGTTTTCCATAGATTAGGGAGAGACCCCTGGGACAGTGACAGATTAAATAGATGAATAATTAGCATAGCCAGAACATGCCAGGCAATCTTTAGGTAGTGGGGGTCCAGAGAATCCACGCCAGTGCTTTTCTTAGTATACAAATGAAGGAGAAGGTCTTCAACCCTTTTTCAGGGTAGTAGGTGAGAAGGAAAAGTCGGAATTTGCTAGATTAGGCTCAGTATGCAATACAGTCATCTGAGAGCGCAGGCTACAAGCGGGTGAGTTGTCAAATGCTAGTCCAGTTGAGGCAAAATGATTATTGAAGGATTGTAGTATTTCTTTTTTATTACTGATAATGACATTGTCCGAGGAGATTTTTGAGGGGAACGTGTTTCCTGTCATATGGCTGTCACTCCACAGAGGGAAGATTGACCAGTGGGGTACCACAGGGATCAGTGCTGGGACCGGTCCTATTCAACATCTTCATCAGTGACATTGCACAGGATCTAGAAGGCAGAATTTCACTGTTCGCTGATGACACAAAGCTCTGTAACAGAGTAGACACACCAGAGGGTGTAGACAGAATGAGAAGGGACCTGCAGAAACTTGAAGAATGGTCAAGGGTTTGGCAGTTGAAATTCAATGCAAAGGAGTGCAAGATAATGCATATAGGGCACAAAACCCAGGCACAATATATCAGTTGGGGGGTGAGGTTATAGCATGCACCAAGCAGGAAAGGATCTTGGGGTTGTCATCTTTGATGACCTCAAGATCAGAGAAACAGTGTGACAAGGCATCAGGTAAAGCAAATAGGATGCTGGGATGTATAGGCAAGGGCATCACCAGCAGGAAAAGGGAGGTCATAATTCCAGCTATACAAGACACTAGTGAGGCCCCACTGGAGTACAGTGTACAGTTCTGGAGACCATACCTATGTAAGGACATAGACAGGGTAGAGAAGGTTCAGAGGAGGGCAACAAAGATGGTGCATGGATTGCATCACAAGTCCTATGAAGACAGGTTGAAGGAACTGAACATGTACTCCCTGGAGGAGAGGAGGAGAGAGGTGATATGATAGAGACATACAAGTATCTTACAGGGAGGAACAGGGTGCAGGAAAACACTATTTTTAAGTGAAAAGATGTTTCAGGACTAGAGGGCATGGGATGAAGTTGGAGGGAGGACGATTCAGAGGAAACATGAGAAGAATTTCTTCACAGAGCAGGTGGTGGACAAGTGGAACACCCTGCCAGAGGAAGTGGTGGGGGCTGAAACAATCACGGGATTTAAGAATGCATGGGATAGACATAAAGGAATTCTGCAGGTCAGGGGTAAGGGGAAATAGACTTCTAGGAAAACAAACTGAACTTACAAGCTCAAATGGGCAGACTAGGTGGGCCATAGGCCCTTATCTGCCGACACTGTCTATGTATCTATGTATCTATGTATCTATATGGTCAGATAGGTCTTTTATTGTGGTCCAGAATTTGGTTGGGCATTTTGAGGCAGAGTCTAGCTCTATGTGGTAGAAATTAGACTTGGCCTCTCTGATCAACTTTGTGCAGGAGTTTCTGGCAGTTCTGAAGAGACACCAGTCTTTGGCTAGTTGAGATTTGCAAGCATTTTTCCAAAGCCAGCCCTTTTTACTAATGCAGATTTAAGGTCTGCAGTGAACCAATGAAACGTTCTAGGCTTTATGTGAGTTTTGACCAGAGGAGCGTGGGTATGGAGGGCAATTGTTAAGATTTTCTGGAAGATGGCATATGCTTTGTTTACTGATTTAGCAAGGAAAAAAGTTTGCTAAAGCAGGAAGGCTTTTAAATCTTTGATTTAGGCCAATGGGTAAAAGTTCCATTTTGACCTTTTAGTATAGGGTTTGTTCTCACACCAGCAATGAAACAGTGGTCGCTAATAACGGCATTGGAGATGCCAACATGGGAGAAGCAGTGTGGTTTATTTACTAGCAAGACATCTAGGAGGGTGCTGCTTGAAGGGTTTTTCTTATTAATGCGTGTTGGTTCGCCAATTAGTAATGAAAGTCCGTGGGAATCACAGAAAGATTTGAGAGGTAGCGAAGCACTGGACAGTCAGTCATAGTTAAGGTCTCCCAGTATAATAGTTTTGAGGTAACTAGTGTCCATAATAAATGAAAGGTGAGGCAGGAGCTGTGATCCAGCAGATAGTGGTCTGTAGCAGCTGATGATATGGATGGCTGTCTCAGGTGTGATTTCGATTTTTAAGGACATGCATTCAAATCCATTGGCAAGTGAAGAGGAGTCAAGGGTGGAGACAGTGAATTTGTTCTTGATGTAGATGGCATCTCTGCCACCCCTAGTTTGTCTGTCGGTTCTGAATAGAAGATAGTTGAGAATGCTGACCTCCTTGTCAGGAGTGGATGGCTGGAGCCAGGTCTCTGAAATAACAAGTATGTCAGGTTTGGTTTGTGTAAGCCAGGCTTGGATAGAGGTGAATTTTAAGGGTGAACAGGATGATACTGGGACTAGGGGGTAGGCCCTACGAGGAGAGGCTGGAGGAGCTCAAACTGTACTCACTGGAGGAGAGAAGGAATGGGGGGATATGGTAGAGGTCTTAAAATATCTTAAAGGCTGTGATAGGTAAAGGGGAAGGGTGCATCCCAGAGCCCCACTGTGGGATAGAAGTGGGGAACATTGTAAGGAGGGGACAGAAAACAATGATGCCTTGAGAAAGCATTGATTATCGAGCAGACCTGATAGACAATAGGACATAATCTGCTGGCATTTTAGTATGTTAGTATGTTAGATTGTGATCCATTTCACCATTTTTTATCTCACCCCAACATATTCCAGTCCCCCTCCACAACATCACATTTAGAACTGAATCAATGGCCTGGCTGAAGTCCAAACACATTATATCCACTACATGGCCCTTATCCAGTTCCCACATCACCCAGTCATAGTCCTATACACAGTTTGTTTGGCAGGTGCTGTTGATCATCCTGGAATTAGTTTTCAGGAGAATACTGGACCACACTGGACCTACGGTATTAGCATATAGTTCAAAATACACTACTATATCAACACTACATTTTGGTTATTTTTGTATTGGTTTATTTGAGTTTGGGTGCTTCGCCCACATAACCCCCCTTTTTATAGGGGGTGTGGGGACAAAACCCCTTAACTCAAATAAATTCTAAAATAACTGAAATGTAGTTTTGAAAGATTAGCGTAACTTGACAAGAACAAGACCGCGCAGTATTCACAAAAACTTAGCACTACGGCAGTAGTTGTGGTCTGGTACTCTCCACTATTGCCCAATTTTCCCCTAAGAAGCTCACTAGCCTCTATTTTAGTATGATCTCTATGTGCTTTCCAATGATCAATGTGAGGCTCACTGGTATATAGTTTACTGGTTCATCCTTCGGGCCATGTTTTTGTATGGGCTCCACATGAGCCCTATTTGCATAAATCAATATTTGCATTATTAGAGATCATGCAGGTTAGTTCATGATGCTATCCGGTCACTGTAAAGGACTCAATAGAGTATAATACAATATCATTATGTTGGTATGTATTAATACAATTTATACCTTGACAGCCCTCCCACTATATGCTAGTATGAGTTCACTGCTGAAACATAAATACTCACAGGAAATATAGAAATGCAACTATTAGGATAATATCTGCAGCATTTTCTTTCAATCATAGTAGGCATTTCTCTATCTGTTACACATGCACCAATCAGGAGAATCTGGATTAGGCTGTGGAGTGGATAAATCTATTGATCTGCCGTTGAGTACGTTGAAGAAAAGTGATGGAAATTCATTGACGAAATGCACACAAAAATCCTTTGCAGTACATTCACTCACGTTATTTACATGAGTCTATAATACAGTAAAATAATAGTTTTAAATGTACACGCCATTTAAAGCAAATGATGAACAGATAATACAAATCAATAAAATTATGAAAACTGAATCCCCAATGATATAACTTGTTGTTGTATGTGTAGTTAATCCCAGGTTGCCCCTGAAAAAGGGACTATTACTGGTCTCAGTGGGCCTACGCGGTTACCAAAATTAAATAAATAAATAGTTCTATCATTTATTACTAGAGTCATTTAGAAAACTTCACAATAGAATTATTACCTCCAGTTACTGGAAAAAGGGAATGCTGAAAACCAAGTCAAATAAGAATATATTTTATTCTGACTTGTAAAAATCATGTATTTAAGACAAACACCATATACAGTACAAGATGTGTGCAAAAAAAGAGACAAGACTATATAGCAGCAATCTAGAAAACAGCTAAAATGCTATCACAGAGCGACAACGCATGAAGGGACAGCATGTTGCTTTTGTGAACTGCTGTCCCTTCATGCGTTGTCTCTCTGTGATAGTATTTTAGCTGTTTTCTAGATTGCTGCTATATAGTCTTGCCTCTTTTTTTGCACACATCTTGATCTGTATATGGTGTTTGTCTTAAATACATGATTTTTTCAAATCAGAATAAAAAATATTCTTATTTGCCTTGGTTTTCAACATTCTCTTTTTCCAGTAACTGGGAGCTATAGATTTTACTGGCTGTTCAGAATGGGTGCTCCATTATGTTGTGAATTTATGTTATGCTGGTGTTGACAGCACCATTCTATTCGAAGTTTCCTGGAGCGCCTTTTTTGTTCACTCCATAATAGAATTATTGAAGCTGTCTCAATCTAACATAGTACATACAAACATATTAAATTATGAAACTTCAAGCAGATACAGACATAAGATCTGTTAGTTCATCATGAGTGTTTGGACAGAAATCCCTTATTAAGCAGTTCACCATCCATCCAACTGCTACCCACCACCTAGTCATCCTCATGTAATGCCTTTTCATTATAACTCTGACCCCTCTCACATAAAAACTATTCATTGCTGTCCTCAGTGTGACAATCAAAAATGGACTTGTGGACAATTACCTTATCTGGACCATAATAAGACGACAGTGAAGTAAGGCAAGGAGCAAAACATACATCAAGTGACATAAAGGGAGAGGAGAAAGGGGGGTGGGATAAAGAAAGGGGATGTAGGGTGATATCTTTAAATGCTTGAAACCTGGAGAATAAAAATATGAACTACATGTTCTCATTGAGGATGAAGTGATGAACATGGTAGCAATCACCGAGACATGGGACAATCAAAACCATGTTTTGGACCCTGGGGTTCCAGGATATATATTATTTCGCAAGACTACAGTTAAAGTACATAGATTTGTGGGATAGTGCTCAATGTGAGAAAGGGGATAAAGGGTGTTAGGGATAGCGTATAAAACATTGATATGCTTCAAGAGGGATGGGATAGGGCAAAATGGAGGGTCATGAGATGGGGATAGGTTGGGAGGGACAGCTTCAGAGTATGGGTTCTAGTTGCAAAATCAAGCAGACTTGATAGACTGAATGGCTTTTTCTGATGGCAGTTTCGTATGATTGTATGTTTGTAATAGGCTGTTACATGGAAGTATACCACTCATGTACTACATTCTGTCAGTGCATACAACAGAGCTCTGATGGCAAATCGCAATCACTCATATATCAGTCACTCCCTACCTCTGCTTAACACTGCATGTTCCAGCACACAACCACCATGCTAGGAAAAAATACCATCATCCACACATAAAATAAAAAAAAAAAATAAAGGTCATATTGTAGCTACATAAACACATTAGCTCACTCATTCCTCTTGCCATACAAGGAAAAGTCTTCAAATGTGAGACCTGATAACCTATACTAACATGCTACCCCTGTTATCAACTGTCAACTTTCCTTAAGAGGTGTGAAAGACAGTAAAACACACCGCTATAGCAAATAGTGGTGAGATGTGTGTGTAGGTTGCTATGTGTATATGTGTGTCTGTGTATTTCTACATAGCATCAGGCAACTATTATGAATCAAGAGGAAGGATATCATACAGGAAATTACTGAAAAAATTCAGATAGTTTTTGGAGAAAAAAACTATAATCATAAATAATAAAAATATAATTACTGGTCATCATTTTTTTACATTGCCAGACCGAGTTATAATTTCCCATTGTAACTCATGAGTTATAATGGGAAACATGCACCAAGTCAGTCACAGAAATCTGCTCCCTCATTTGCTGTCTGTGTGGTCCAGGACGGGCTTTCAGTTTCTGAAACATGGCGGCTCTTCACTCGCTTATCGAGGAGCTCCCAACCCAACTTCCAGTCTGTCACTTTTTCTTGCTTTTTTGTAAAAAAACCCACCACATTAGCCTAAAAAAAAATGATCTTGTTGATCCTACCATTTGAAACCTGCACCGCAGAACATCTTTGCATCTTGTTCGCTATTTGGTTGATCCTGTCGTTTGGTGGCCAGCATACAACACAAACTGGAAGAGCTCTAACATCTAAAACTAAAAGTAAGATCACAACCACCAAATAAATAAAAGTACTGTACAATAATTGACCAGAAATTAGAAATAACTAGCTAAAAAAATGTTGTGTGGGCCTATCTGTGTGAGAGTGAGATATTGTGTGTGTGTGAGTCACAGTAAATGAAGGCTAGAAAAATTGTTGCCCAGCAATTATAAATATTAAAAGGCAGGGAAGTGAACTCAATTTGAAATTAATGGTTGCCCTCAGTGTGGGATGCTTTAAAAAAAAACCTCTGGCTTCGCCCTCGGGACTTATGTAGCATCCCACACCTCAGGCAACCATTAATTTCTCATTAAGTACACTTCCCCATCCATTATTGCGTATGTTATCAGTAGCCATTGTATAATCGTTATACATAACATCAGGATTTGTGTTATTGCTAAATTTTACAATGCATGTTGTGTTTTGCTCATTTGATCACCAGTTAGGCCTTACCTGGAGTACAGTGTACATGTCTGGAGAACTTACTTATGTGAAGGCATAGACAGGGTTGAGAAAGTTCAGAGGAGGCCAACAAACATAGTACATTGGTTGCATCACAAGTACTATGAGCACAGGTTGAAGGACCTGAATATGAACTTCCTGGAGGAGAGAAGGGGGAGAGAAAAGATATGACAGAGACATACAAGTGTCTTACAGGGAGGAGCAGGGTGCAAGAATACATTATTTTTCAGTGAAAAAGATATTACAGGACTAGATGGAATGGGATGAAATTGGAGGGAGGACAATTCAGAGGAAATGTGGGAAAGAATTTCTTCATGGAATGGGTGTTGGACAAGTGGAACACCCTACCAAAGGAAGTAGTGGGGGCTTAAACAATCATGGGATTTAAGAATGCATGAGACAGACATAATGGAATTCTGAAGGTCGGGGTAAGGGGCAGCAGACTTCTAGAAAAGGGCAAACAGGGTGAGCCATAGGCCCTTATCTGCCAACAGTGTCTAGGCATCTATGTATCTATAATCTGCAGCCTTGTGACCAATCAACATGCCAGGGATTGTAAATCATAACATATCCCACACCATGTCATGGTATATTGCTTAAATCATTTCACCCACATCTATCATAGCCTTCAGATAGTACATATTCAGCTCCCTTAGCCACTCCATGCAGTGTACTATAGAACTGCCAATTTCCATTGAAATACTTATTGCCTATTTATTAGCCCACATAATTGCACATTGATGCACTTTTTAAGCACTGGAAGTCAGAATACTATGCCCATTAATAAACACATTTTAAATTACTTTTACACATGGGTCCATTGACTAATTGAGATGAACCATGTTACATTACTTATTGTCAGATATTTAATCTATAAAATGCAACAAGATGTGGGCTTTTCAGGACTTACCCACTGCATGTGTGGCTAAGTCAATCTGATGCACATCGTGACACAACACACACGTAATGGATAAATTCCCCCAAAACAAAAACACTGATGCACCTTATAGCTTAAATATGCAATGCTAAATAATGTAAAGTAGTCAACCTTGATTAATTAATGCATATCCAAAACTTCTTCTGGAAAAAAAAAACTATTTAACTTACTACTATGGCTTCTCCCCTACTGTTGCAGATGGATCCTCCAATACTAGAACAAGAGAAATTAGTCAACCCATGTGCTTCTTCTCTTCCAGGTACTACCACAGCATTTGATGATGTTGTATATTTTGTTGTTTTTTTTTCTACATATCACTCCAAGATGCCTCTTCATGCCTCTTGTGTTTCCTGCATTATTTATTTGAAAATTACAGTTACCATACCGGACTTCCTGATTTCTGCCATGGCTGCCCATTAATGACTTATTTTTTGTTGGTAACACAGCATGATCAGTACTCAAAGTCACATCCATAGGCACATAACTATCATCAGATGAGCTGGAATCATTTTATGATAAGAATTAATTAATTGATATTATGCATACTTATACGATAAAAGAAACAAAAATTAATCTACAAGATAAGTTGTTGATATCCATGACATTATTAACATTTTTAAAACTAATTCAAACAATTTCATCACCATCACTGTTTTCAGCTCAATGTAACCTTTGTCATTTGTATAACATAGCCAACATCTTTTGCTTTGCATAATAATCTGACTTACATTTTCTACAAAGCGAGAGGAAAAGAACAGATTTGTTCTTTTCTATGGTAAAGTAGGCTGAAACAGAAGCCTGATGAAGCTTCACAGAAGATGATTTAGAACTGAGGTCTGAATGAGTACTACATAATAAAAAAAAAACTGTAGAACTAAAACAGTAATAGGATTACTCTGTTTCCTCTTTACTAAACACATAACATTGATGCAATGTGTTCTGGCATGAGGTAGAATATTGCATTCACTCACAACCACTGATGTGTGCGTTAAACCACATAATAATCACACCACTGATTCCAACATCATTCACCTTGACAAACATTGTGTTTGTCTCATGTACTATTGAATCACTGCACTGTTCTGACCTTCACATTTTCCACCACATCATCTGGCAGTCTATTCCATGGCAGCACTAAGCTTTCAGTGAAGTATTACCCATTTATGTTTCACTTAAAAATTAACCCCGCCACCTTTGCTCTATTCTTTTGAATGCTTGCAGCTATGTTCACTTAGAATAAAACCCCATACACATTATTCATTCCATTCACATACTTGAATGTTTCTATTATGTCCGCCTCAACTTTCTGCTCTCCACCGGGTACTAGTATAACACCATCAACCACTCATTATATGACTTCCAAATTTTAAAAATGGATGTTGGCAATCAGACAGCCTCATTTGTCAAACCATGCCAGATGACGTGTGAAAACCAGGAGAAAAAAAAAAATAAGTGACTTGCTGAGGTCGAGAAGGTATGAATCCTCATTGTTTATTTGTTGGGTTGAGTACAGTGACAATTGGCAAACAGTTTTCAATTTTGTCCATCCTTTTCTTGTACCTTGGGAACAAGTGTTTCACTTATCTGGAGCTTTGGAAGAGATGTTTTACTGATAAGGGGTTGGGTGAACATTATGACCCATTATTTCATTCCTATTTTAATCATGCTGTGTCTGGGGGTAGTGGGTGCAAATTTACAACCATGCATAGCAGAATGCTCATATGCTGTCTGCAATAAAGCAGCATGACTTTGGTTAGCCAAAAGAATTAAGCATGCACAATAACAAATAACAAGGTTTGCCATGACTACTCTCCTCTATCAGTAGGGAAAACATGTCCCTTTGCATAACAAAAGATCATTTAATAAAAAGTAATTAGACAAAATCAAAAGAGCAAAATGTTGTCTTCACCTATTAATATTTCTGATGTAATCTAGAAAAGTCATACTGTAATTGTACCACATATTGTAGTTTCTACAGAACTAAATGAAACAGTGATGCACATTTAAATTAATTATAGTATATTTGTAAAATGGATGTAGATGATACAGTTTAAATATACTACAAAACCACATGGAGTATGCCTTTGCTTCATGTTTCATCCATACTGAAGTAGTGGAAAAAAGGAGGTCATATTAAAACCACCAAAAAAAAATAGAATGTCAGTCCAAATAGACTGTAATGAAAATGTTCTAGATTCTATTTTAACTCAGTGTGTCAAAAATGTTACATTGTTGCTAACTCCATTGGCAGACATGGAGAGTCTGTCACATTTCATTTAATTTTATTTCTTCATATGCGTGTGTGCACACACACACATATGCTTTTGGACATCACTTCTTGGCATATATTGGTTTAAAATATTTCAATTTACAAACATAAATTAAATATATAGAGGATAATGTATGGGCATCGATGAACAACAATGCTATATGAGCTTTGAGTTTTTCCCCTGGCAACCCATGTAAACCTCGAGAGCGAAGCTCGAGAGGTTTACCTAGGTTGCCAGGGGAACCATGAAATGCTCACTTAGCGTTGTTGTTCATCGATGCCCATACATTGTCTTTTATAGTGTATGGGCATCGTGTGCATCTGAGAATGATGAGTTACACATTTAGCTCAGCAGTGGTTAGCTTACCTTAGACAGATGAGAACAGGATTGAGTTGCTCATTTCAACATGTTTAATTTTATTCTGACTGTTAATGGAAGTTTACATTTGGTACATTTACAACAACAAAGTTAAAAAAAACTTATCTCGCTAAACAGTACGAGAAGAGCAAAAAAACGGACATCAGGGTCGAATGTCATGAAGCATCCAATCAGCCTTGCCATAAAGTGGGTGCGAAGATGTTGTGCTGCAAATTGCAAACATTTTAAAATGTACTCAGCGATTTTTCCTTCACACCTGCTGGCAAACAGGAGACAAAGCAACAAAAGGGACAACTGGTTAGCATTTCAACTTAAATTTACTGATGGTGACTGTATGGACACACGGGGGCTTCTGACGATTGCGAATCTGACAGTTGCGGCTGAGTTTGAATACCGTGGCTAGCAGTGCTGATGTTGGAATTTAACGCACGTGTGAATTATTTTTTCTTGTTATGCCATCGATGTGACGTATTATCGATGGGTTAACAACTTCATCACATCACATCGATGGCATAACAACATGAGGAAAAGATAAAAATCAACACATAACAACATTCCACCATACATTATTTATAGGTTAATGTAATTTACATTCATACCCTTAAGTGTGCATTTTTTTTACTTACAACCATAACTGACTGGAAGTGTAAGAAGATGCAAACAAAAATAGAGAGGTGACAGTTAACTTTTAGTGTGTTTTTGCTTGACAGTTCATTACAGCATTACAGTCAAATTGCCATATAAAAGGAATTTCAAAATGTAATTCGTACAGACATCGTTCTGCATAAGACTACCAATTCTGCACGTGTGTATTACAATGCCCTGTGTCTTGAAAAATTTTACATGCACAATTTTTTAATATAAATACAGTGGTAATCTTTACAGCTGCACACCAACCCGATGAAGGAGTGAAGCAGATTAACAATTTGGGTGCTGTGAAACCACCATGACATTGATCAGGCTGACAGGCTAGTAGGAGGAGAACATTATCAGTATGATATTAATATGCACAGTAGAATACAGTGAGACAGGCAGCACCAGCAAGTATAGTGAAAATGTACCAAGTAATAATGAGAGGCTAACCATTTCAATTGTATGATACATTCGGCTGAACCACCAGGGCACAAACTGTATGACAGCATTTTTTTTTAATGGCCATTTGCCACAGTATGCTAGATGCATCAACACAATTCTGATAAAGCATCCCAAAATTAAGCTGTTCAAGTCTGTGGTACAAATACATGCAGATAGTCTGGTCTCATCTTTTTTTTTTTTAATGAATTGTCATAGTATGTTCTAACCACCAGCTTATATATTAGGATTAGAGATGGGGTGTGTATGTATATGTGGGATGGGGGAAGGAATATACAGGGACCATCATGCTTATTAAATTGACATGGCTATATCATACAGAAACATAATGTCATTATGACTGACAGCCTAGTGACTGCTCACCCTCCCCATACAACTGCAGAAACTAGAGGAGAGAAACATTACAATACTTCACTTGTGTGTAGATAAATGATCTTTTTTCGAGCAGCTAAAATAAGGATATGTATTAAGCTATTAAGATATTCACTCTCTACCTTTCCAACATCTATGAGACCGATAGTTATTGTGATGGTCTGATTCCTAAAACAGTATTTTAGTACAGTACACACCACTTAATGGGGATGTTGTTAATAGAGATGATTGGTTAATAGGGACGTTTCCCTAGTAACCAAATTTTTTATAATTTAAGCCCATTATATATCTATTTGTATAGTGGGGACACCTGTTCCAGTTAATTGGGGTGTTTTTGGTACATTGTGTTCATATATTCAGTGGTGACTGGTTGAGATTTCATGTTTGTCATGGCTACCAAATGGATTGAGCTTACACTCGCTCAGCGAGGAAAGGTGATCGAGGCATTACAACTTCCTAAGGCTTCTCTGGCATCTATAGCTAAGGACTTTGGCATTTCAAAGAGCCAAGTGGGGCATAGCAGCCAAAACGGAGAAGCAGTTTTGAATGAGTGGCAGTCTAATGTTAATCCCATTAGGAAGTGAAAGTAAGAGGGAAAGGATGGCAAGGTTGAAGTTGCACTCCTGCTGTGGTTCAACAGCACTGTCACCCGTGGTGCAAGACTCTCTGGCGCTCTTTTAAAAAAGAAGGTGAATGAACTGGTGACACAATTAGGACACTCATCCTTTGAGTCTACCGATGGCTGTCAGTCTAGGTGGAAACAAAGAAATTCAATTGTGTACAAAAAGGAACACAGAGAAAAATCAAATGCAGACACAGATGCTGCAACAGATTGAACATCTTCAGTGTTGCCAGCTCTGTTAAAGGACTACAGTCCAGGGGCAATCTATAATGCAGATGAGACCGGACTGTATTTCAGGAACTACCCTGATCATGGACATGTCCACAGACAAACTGAACTGCTAGGGGGGAAAAGCCAAAGACAGAGTGTTTGTACTAACATGGACGGCACAGATAAACTCCCATTGGTTTTGATTGGAAAAGAGTAAACATCCCTGATGCTTTCCAAAAGATCTGGCCACCCTACATGTGTCCTACAAGTCTGATCCAACCCATGGATGTGGTTGTGATCCAAAACTTAAAGGGACACTATCGCTCCATGATGTCCTCATGAATCGTGGATGCCATTGATCAGGGAGGCGAACTAACAGCATCTAAAATTGCCAAAGCAGTGACCATGCTTGATGCCACATACATGGTTGCTAAAGCATGCCAATCAGTTTCCTCAGCCACACTGCAACACTGCTTCCAGAAGGCTGGCTTTAATCCAACAACCGACGAGGCAGCAGATAGAAAAATGGCTTCCAATCAGTGTTGGATGATCTGCTCTTTGATGTCCCACCCCTTTCATTTATGTCCACATAGAAGTTCTTTACACTTGGGGACATCGATATTGACATCGAAACTGAAGGGGAAACAAGTGATGTGGAAATCTGTGATGCAGTGAAACACCTGAGGCTTGACACAGCATCGATAGATTCCTCTGATGCAGAGGAGGATCCTGTGGCTGATCCCATTTCAAACAAGGATGCAATCACACACTGCCAAGCCTTGATGTTGTGGTGCACACAAAAAGGCAACTTGGCATCGTGGGGTGCACTAACTGCAGTCGAGCAACAATTATCAAGTAAGATCAGCTCTGACTCAAAGCAGAGCATGATAATGCATTTTTTCCTTATCCAGTAACTGCCATGTCTGACGCTGTACTATACTGCACATGAACTTTAACTTCATTTTATTTTTCATTTACAAAAAAAAAAAATATATATATATATACAGTATATATACTACCACTGAGTAATGCAAATAAATGATTTAAAAATTTCTACTGTAGTCGTCTGTCATTTTAATTAAATTATTTCTTTGGAGAGCGGTAGGAAGCATCGCAATCCTGATAATAGGGATGTCCGCTTCAAAGGGATGACTAGCGATCCATGGAGGGGTCTCTATTAAGTGAATTCATCTACAATACAAATTAAATCTGATCGTTGTCTTCAGAGACTAACGAAGGACTTACAAGAGTGTTAGCAAGTATGTAAACTCTGCCACGAGAGGGAAAGCATGTGAAGCAAACTCTTCACCCACATTTACGCATGTGACGGACACTGTTAAGAGCACACTAACATCCTTGCCCATATCTAATTCCAGCAAATGCATTAAAGTAATTTGACAAATGGCAATGGGTATTTGACTCTGTGGGAGACTTGAAATATGTTAAATAATAAAAAGAAAATAAGTTGTCTCTGCATTTTGAAATACAATGAATCTTTATTCAACAAAACTGTACTTGTAGAGTGAGATAACGTATAATTTTGTTAAAATAAAAATGGCAATACCAACTAAGACTTTCTCAGACAGTGCCCCTTTAACTTTTTCACTGTAACCTTAGAAACATAAAAACATAGAAAAAAAGCCAGCAGAAGGAGACCAATGGTCCATCATCTCTGCCTATGTGTTCTTTGGACCTTGTCAGATCCCAGAACGACCAACCCCCCCCCTCTTCCTAATGCCTCCTACTGCTCCTGTTGCGTTTGATTGCACTTTAGCCTTGTCCCATCCCAGCTTGAATGACGTCACAGACTTTATTTCTGCTATCTCAGCTGGCAGTTTATTCCATGGCTCCATGACTCTTTCTGTAAAAGAGTGTTTCCTAAGCTCCCTCTTGAAGATCCTTCCCCTAACTTACACTTGTGTCCTCTAGTGTTAGAGTAGGAGACTGTTAAACAGGTCCAAGGACTGCACCTTATTTATTCCTCTCAGAAACTTGTATATTTCAATCATATCTACATAGAAACATAGAAGTTGACGGCAGATAAGGACCGCAAGGCCCATCCAGTCTGCCCATTTCTTTTTCTACCTTATAAATGTGCCATCGGCCTTTGCTCTGTCAGTGGCCTATCTATTCATAGTCATTTGTATTGCTTCCTTATGCCTATCCCATGCCTGTTTGAAGCCCTGCACTGTATTCATAGCCACCGCTTCTTGTGGTAAGCCATTCCATGCATCCACCACCCTTTCTGTGAAAAAGATATCTCTCAGGAACTTGTATGTTTCAATCACTTGTAATAATAAATACATAAATAAATAAATAAAACTTGTATATTTCAATCATATCTCGCCTCTCCCTCCTTGTCTCCCTGAGAACATGCTTGCAGACGCTCATTGTACAAGTGTCCTTGAAGGCCCAGGATCATTTTAGTTGCACTTCTCTGAACAGCCTCCAACCTGTTTATATCCTTCTTCAGATGTGGACTCCAAAACTAGACACAGTACTCCAGAAGGGGCCTTACCAGGGACCTGTAGAGTGGCAGTATTACCTCCTTCCTCCTGCTGTCAAATCCCCACCCTATGCACCCGAGCATTTAGTTGGCCTTGCTATAAGCTTTGTTTCATTGGCTAGTCTGTATAAAGGTGCTGCTTATGATTAAATATAGGTCCCATTATTCCTGCATGGCGCTGAGCTCCACTCCATTGACATGGTACTCTGTCTTGGGTTCCTTTTACCCAGATACATCACCTTATATTTTTTTGAGCTGAACTTCAGCTGCAAGACACTGCACCATCTTTCCAGCCTCTGTATGCCTTTTTGTAGGTCCTTAACTGCTTCTTCGATGTCAGCCCTTCCTCCTAGCTTGGTATCATCCATGAATAGGGCAATTTTACCCTGAAAACCTTTGCCGCTGTCACTAGTAAAGGCATTAAACAGGACTGGCCCCAACACTTAGCTTTTGGGCACACCACTAGTGAACGCACCTTCATTAGACCTCACTGTGTTGACCACTACTCTCTGTTTTCTGTCCCTAAGCCAACTACCTACCCAGCTGACAATACATTTGTTTGCACTCAGGTCCTTCAACTTTTTCAACAGGTGGTTTTGCAGCACTGAATCAAAGACCTTACTGAAATCGAAGTAGCAGTGGTCCACTGAGTGGCCTCTGTCTAGTTCCCTAGTGACCCAGTCAAAAAATGTGATTAGATTCGTTTAGCATGACTGTCCCACCACAAACCCATGTTGCCTATCATCCTGCAGACTGTTCTTATCTAGGTACTCAAACAAATCTTGTTTTATTAAGGTTTCCATCAGTTTCCCTACTACCAACAAAAGGCTGACCGGTGAGTAGTTGTCTGCTTCCTTCCAGCTCCTCCCTTGTGGAGAGGTACCACATCAGCTCTTCTCCAGTCTCGTGGCACTATCCCTGTCTGAAGTGACCTGCTGAATAAATGTGCTAAGGGACCTGACAATTCACTTGCTAGCTCCTTTAGCACCTTGGGTGTATTCCATCTGGCCCTGGTGACTTGTCTTCCTTGAGTTGATCCAGGACCTCTCTAACCCTACTGCTGGTGAATGATGGTGCTTCCATTTGTGGAACATCTTTGTTAGCAGCCTTGATGTCTGGTACTGGGTCCACAGTGAGCACTGAGCAAAAAAAATTGTTCAGAGCATTCCCACTTCCCAACTACTTTGAGAACCATAATTGTTTTCTTTTTCTCTTGCCTTTGTTTATTTTGCCTAACACAAAGGTGTGTTGCTTCCACTATGGCTCTTTTTAGATTAGCCCAGTGTTTCTCAACTCCCCCAGGTCCTACCTCCCTCCCTGCTAGTGATTTTCTTAGACATATCCCCAACTTTGCAAAGTCTGCTTTCCTGAAGTTCAGGATCCTCACCTTTGTGTGTTCTGACTGTTCCACAATACTTATATCGATCCACACCTTGCCATGATATCTGCAATTCTGTCCCCATTGGTGAGTACCTGGTCCAAAATTATGCCCTCATGGGTGGGCTCTAGCACTAATTGCCTAAGGCATGCCCCTTGCAAGGAGTTCAGCATGTCTCTGCTCCTGGCTGAAGCTGTGACTGGGATGCTCCAATCAACATCTGGCATATTGAAATCACCTACCAGGATCTCTTCCCATTTAGTCACCATCTTATATGGCTTCCACTAGACTCTTGTCCATCTCTTCCCCTTGTGCTATGCACATGTCTAACCAACTGAATCTGCTGCACCAGCATTCTCTTTCTGCCACTAATAGTTATCGCAGCATCATGATGCCTGGGCTCCACAATTGGTAGGTCATTCCTTCTGCAGCATGAGTGGGTGTCAGCCTGACTGGGTGTCTCTGCCTGTATGACTGGACATCCATTTCCCGATCCCCATCCCCTCATGTTGCAGTTGCAATGTTCAGTCAGAGACTGTTGAACAGGTCCAAGGATAGCACCTTATTTATTCCTCTCAGAAGTTTGTATGTTCCAGTCATATCTCTCAGGAACTTGTATGTATAAATCACTTGTACTAATAAATAAATAAATAAAACTGTCTAGGACTGAGTAATATGTCAATGGAGTGGAGCTCAGCACCATGCAGGAAGAATGGGACCTAGGTTTCATCATAAGCAGGAGCTTTAATCAGACAAGCCATATGAGCTGAACATTGGCAGCTACGTGGATCATTATGTGTCTGTTGACACAGTCACCATATGTACTCATATCACCTTCATCCACTGGGCTCTGGTCGATACTCAGTGATGCCACTCTGGTTCACTATGACATGTTCAGCTGCTTGTCATCACACTGTGCCACAGGATGAATGTGCTCTTGGCGGGACATAATGGGAGAAAGACAGGTCAAAATCAATGCATTATACTCACCATTTACAGTTCTTCATTGTCCATGTAGTATGATTGTTGCATCATGTACCTGTATGCTGTGGACAGCCACCATGCATTCTGACATCCTCTACAAATAAAATCTCCCAGAGATGGTCCAGTAGGTCTTACTCCTGCCATGCCATATCATTCCGTCAATATTTTAGCTCATGGATCTTTCTTTTTATGCCAGCTTGGGTGTGCAATTTGGCATCTATTATTCAGCACACCCTGTTCCTCTCCCTCTGGGTTTTATTGGTGCTGCCTGTTGGAAGCAGTGTATGTGCCCATTGCTCCACTAGGCTCTCTAACATGACTGTTTCCTCATCAGTAAAATTTGATGCTTTAGTCCAGGGTGACTTGTTTGCCTTTGGATAGGGCTACTACCAGTTTAGAGTCTGTTCATAGTAGTTCCACACCTGAGGCATGTGTTTGCCAGCCAGATGAGCATGCACTGTGTAGCAAGGTCCAGATGATGCAGGATGCAAATCTGATGCATCAACGTAGTATGCATCAGATTTGGCAAATAATGCACCATGCGTGGGTTGGCACCCTGTTTTTCTGCACACTGTGCATCGATTCTACAGTGTTGCGTATGGCATAGTACGGTGGACTACAATGGCTTGGGTGGGTCAAACGTTGCATGATAGCAGTTCTACTGCTCATAGCCAATGACAGATCCCCCATGGACATTGCTACATGTAATGTTTGGGGAAACACAAATATGGTTATGCTCTGCAGGGGTCCCACTATCCCATGTCATGCACAGTAACTGTGTGCATGGCCAGCTATTGCCACTTGTTGGCTTGTGCCACAATGTTATATGTAGTCCAACATACCCACTACCCCATTTCCAGGCAATCATTTAGCACCATATCACATGCACCAGTCTGCTGTTCTCATATGCCTAACACATGCTCTTCCCACCATACACATGCTACTGTGTGTGGGTTATTGGTCCTTCCCCCCTTCAGTCACCACATAAGACATACCACATGTCCCAGGTGTCATTCTGTGTCACCCCATCACCCCACATGTCACGGGAAAGCCTACAGGTGGACACTGTTCCCCTCCAACTTTAACACCTGCCCCACGTGCACAGCATGCCCAGGCAGACATTGGGAACTATCACATCCATCCCATGTCAACATATGGGAACTGTACTGTTTGTCTGGATGTGGTACCTTGGTGGTATTCCTCCCTCCATTTTCCTACTCCCCAGTGGGAGACTGCATAGATTGCCATAACCAGGTGGTCTAGTGATGCCCCCCCCTTTTCCACAGCATGTGGTGTCCCATCACCCCACCCCTGTGGTGAATGCCACAATCTTTTGCTCACTACCACAGTGGGCCACCAACTGAGCTGACTTAGCATCAGGTGTACAGTTGTCCACTCCTTCAGTGTCAGCTCAGTTGTTGGGCTGCCATGGTCATGAGTGAAGGGCTTTGCCAGTCATCCCTTGTGCATCTGGAAGGGGTGGGAGGGCCAGGGTCATGGGATGCCACATGCTGTTGTAAAGGGGGGTGTAAGTGGCCCACCTGGTTATGGTGACCTATGCAGTCTCCCACTGGGACTCAGGGAGGGAAGGAATGCCAGCAGGGTACTGCATCCAGACAACCACTACCATGCCCATGTGGGCTATAAGGATGAGGAGGTGGTTCTCAGTGGACATCTGGGCATGCTGTCCACATGTGGCAGGTGTCCCATTGGAGGGGGAATATCTTACAGTGGGCTTTCCTATGACATGTGGGATGATGGGGGGGGGCAGCACATGTACTTGCATCCAACATTATCAAACACTATTTTACAGAAAGAGTCATGGAGCCATGGAATAATCTGCCAGCTGAGGAAGTGGAAACAAAGTCCATGACATCATTTAAGCTGGGGTGGGACAAGGATTAAGTGCAATCAAAAACAACAGGAGCATGAGGAGACATTAGGCAGAAGTGGGGTTTGGTTCTGGGATCTGAGAAGGGCCAAGGAACATATGAGCAGACTAAATGGACACGTCCCTTCTGCCATCTTTTTTCTATGTTTCTATATTTCTTTCTTTACCACACATTCCTTTCTGTGCAGCTCCACTTCATAGGCCATGACATTAGCATATGGTCTCACCCTGTACAGCAGTGTCCATTGAATGCATGCCTTTGCCATCTGGTGCTGCACACTGGTGAAGGGCATCTTCCACATTATGGTGCTTCTATTGCCTGTGTGAGGCCCCAGGCAGCAACACCTCTGCATAGCCACTGCCAGGGCTGGGTCCATATCTTGTGATGGCATGAATGACATGTCCTGTGATGTTCTATGGACTACATTAGAGTTACCTGCAGTGTCCACAGCCTCACATATGCATCTGATTGACAGCACTGTTGAAGTACCATTGTGGTTGCCACTTACCTACCACCATGATGGCTGGGGTGGACCACATGCCAGGCTGATGCACCATCTTCCTGGATGGCATAGCGTAGGACACATCAGCAGCTTGCTGTGGTACTGTCCATGCCCCCACACACCATAAGCCACATCTGTAGGCCTCCACATGGGTGTGTCTTGTGCACCGATTGTACCTTCTGTGATTGCCAGTGCTGTTGCAGACCATGCAGCTTATTAGTGTCCCAGTATCCATGTCATACACCTACTTATTAGCCATCCATCTTGTCTGGTTCCTTTTTCAAATACCTGTAGAGTCCACTGTTTCAGAATACGAATGTTTCATGGCATGACCTTGGATATTGTGCCACAACATCATGGATATGGCACTGGCTATCACTTACCACTTGTACATCCATGTAGTGTAATCCATTCTGATTAACATAGGTGTCCTGATCAGCTGCTGATGCCCATATGGCAATATGGGTGCACTCTATTGCTCCCAGCACCAGTGGAAATCCAACAATTCAACAGAATGCCTGTTGCACGGCCTGCTGCTGCTGTGCTTCCATGGGGAACTGTTTGTAGATGTGTGCCCTGCATACCAGGGCATCAACAAACATCCTTAGGTAACTGGACACCAATGCCTGGGAGCTATCCAGTGTCTCCAGTCAGGGTCTGGAAGCCCCCACAGGCTAGGACACAGAGCACTGCACTCACCATAAACTCAACAGGTTTTGAGTGGCCTCTCCATGTCTTGATCTGAAGTTCCCCATGGAGTTTGCACAGTTCTTCAATGGCGCTCTCGCTCAGCCAATATCATGCCCAGGCATTGCTCCTCCATGAGGTCCTGGAAGGATGTGCGCCTGCAGACCACACATCTTGCAGACCTTCTAGGTCTGGGGTGTTGTTTTCTTTCTTGTCTTTTGCTGCATCAGCCTGTTACTGATGGACATGTATCTGTCATGGTAGCAGTGCTAGCCTGATGCCCAACAGTGCTACTGCCCCTGACTTTCTTCACACTTGCCCCTTGCTGCTTCTGATACTACAGACTTGCTGCTGTGGTGATTCTACTCTGCCTGTCTGTTGTGGGTTTCCTTTTCTAGCTCTTAGTGTCATTGGATCACATGCAGCTGGTCTAGCAGGTGTTTAAAATTGTCTGCAGGGCACACCTTTGTGAATCCCAAATAAGGGGATAGTGCAGCATTTGAATGGCATACGGTGCATTGTACCATGGCGCTGCCCTGCCTTAGATGCAAACATTGCACAAGCCCTCTGTAGCACATGCAGGGTGCATTTGCCACAGGTTGCATTTATGAATTGTTCTGTGGTGCATTGTTTGGTGCAAGATACATCTTGCATCATTCATTTTGACACAAGGCTGTTGCGCTGCTGTTAGGGCTTTGTGAATTGGTCTCAGTGATTTAAAATCATACATTAACTCTAAACATTTTGTTGGTGCCACCAAACACATTGATTTTCAGGTTTGGCACAGGTTTGGTACACAGTTTATTCACGTCTTCAATGCAAGACCTTGTATAAGTGGGACATGAGGGTGAGTGTATACACTGCTATGCTCCCTATATATTGAAAATTGCTTAAACAAACAAAACTAACCACACAGAATGATACCATGACTAGCACCACCACTACCATTTACTCATTGGCTGTGAGCAGGAATAAATTATCTCCCTAATGATTCAGGAATTATTATTTTGTTTTAATTTCATGCAAGAGACAGAGGGGGTGGGTAAATGTTTGCTTTGTTTAAAGGAGAGAGGATAGACTAATCGTGCCACAATTTTGCAACCAAAGTAACAATTTGAAACAGCTATAATCTGCACCAGCAATCATAGTAACTAATATAAGCCTGTCTCTTATGTTGATAGGCATACTTTATTGCCCTGTTGTGGCTTTGGGTCTGAAAATTTCAATAGGACTAAACAGGTCATTGATTTTTCAATTTTAACATCAATGAGCCTAGGTCTACTTAATGTCTGTTTCATTATGAACAATTTTTGTGCCTAAGGAAGCCTATAATTAACTTTAAAATTAGTGTGTGCTGCCTCATTGAATGGATTTCCTTTTCCAGGCTCTATGTTAAATCAGGGTGTCCACATGACTCAGTTTGTGTTTCCTAAACCTTGCCATTTATGCAATGAAGTAGAAGTGGCAATTATCATTAGTAATTACGTTTAGGTTCATAGCTTGGAATCCTACAGTACTTTTAAATATCCTGAATGTTTGTAAATTCTTTCTACTGAAATGTTTTCCCATGCCATCATAGATTAAACTACAGAAGTTCTGAGTTTTTTTCCTTGTTTACTTTGTATCATGTGTTTGCCCTAATAAACAAAAAGGGAGAGCTGCCAGCCTGGGGTGGAGGTGGTGAGTGGAGGGAGTCATGGGATAAAACCAAGACTATAAAGTGAGAAGGTAGCTGCTGTACTGCAATATGATCAATGTACAAATGAATAAGGCAGCTCACTCAAATAGACTAATTAGTTTCAATCCAACTGATTCATAAGTATATTTTTTTTCAACAATTAATTAAAGCCACAAACATTGACTAATATTTTGACTAATGTTTCATCCCTAATACAATAAAATGTTTTTTTATTGGAAAATAGTTATGTAATTTTTTTTTTTACTAGTATAGGTTCCTTGAGGCATAGGTAAATGCACAGGTATATTAGACATAGTGAGACAAGGTAAGACAGTGTGGGGCATCAAGCTTGCCTCCCTGTGATGATAACCACAAATACTTGAAAGTTCATCTCTCCTCATTTGTCTAGGGAGTATAGTCTTGAAACCCTAAACAATGTCTTCACCTCCTCTGGCAATCTGTTTCACAATCCTATTACTGTTCAGTTTGAAAAATGTTTCTTTAAGTCCCTCCTGGATGTCCTCACTGTTAGATTGTACTCATGTCACCTGATACAATAAGTACATTTTCCCCTATACACAGTAGTACTTTTTATACACAAGTTAGCCTTAAGCACTTTACAAGCAATGATGAAGACTGGTAGTCCACTGACTGTAAACATGTTTTGGCAACAATTCCACATATGAATACCAACGTGGACCATGCACAATTGTCTGAGCCATTTTTTTTCATTCAGCTTTTTACCCCTCAGAAGGTTATTGGCTCCTGTCTCCTTCTGCTCTTGGCTGGCATATACTTCTCTCAGACTTATCTGAGAGTAAGTCCCCCACAGATTGCCCTCTGTGGAGGGGCTGCAGGGGGTAGCACCATCTCCCTCCAAGAACTAGATGTCCAAATGTTCTGGGCATCTGGGTGGTGCAGGCCTGGGAAGAAGCACAGGACTTCATGAAGTCCTTAGTTCCCTTTTCCATCTTCTCCCCTTTAGTCACTGTGACATGGTCTATGCATGCATGTTGAAGTGAACATATATTCTGAAACTGCAGCTCCCCACTACCCCTGACTTCTGTTGCTGTTCTTATATTGTCAATACCACCAGGCCTCCACCTGGTGGCAGACAAGAACAGAGTCAGCATGCCACCCTGATCCAGGAGAGGAGAGCTGCCTGGTGGCTGCTCAATCCACTCCCAGCCATCCCACCTTGCCCACCACCAGTAATCCAAGCTCAATAAATAAAAATAAAAAAAATCACAAAGTTGGGCCACCAGAATGACAAGATGTATTTAGCACAGTGCCACTGGGACAGACATGCCTGAACCATTATTATGGGGAGAGGAAAGTTAGCCATGATATTTTGAATGATCCATTGTATCACTCCACCTAGACATCCACCAGAGAGGGGCACAACTGATTTTGGTTTAATACCTCCTTCAAAGGACAGCAAACTACAGCAGTAGAGACCCTCCCCCTTTACTGCACTCTAGTGCTGGCATTTGGGGTTTGAGCTCAAGTCCTGGTGTGGGACAACAGCCCAGGACCTACTGGAACATAAGCAGATGTGTAGCTACTAAACTATTGTCCTGAGTTTTCCTAAACAGTCTGTCTAGGCCTTTTTAGTATACCCTTCCATCACTGTTAATAACTCTAGCATATCACCCCTTAATAGAAATGCAGCAAATTTAATTTCCACTGATAAAGTGGTGGTGAAGTGGCCAATTTTGCAAAACAGAGTAATTTGTGAAATTTTCTGCATTAGAAGGAATTTTGCCTAGGAGAAATTTCACCTTTTACAGGCAAAATTTCACTGCGGAAGGCAAAATTTAGGAATGGAAGGTGGAATTTTGTCACGGAAGGTGAAATTTTGCCATTCTGCCAGGCATAATTTAGCATTTCGCTCCGCGAAATGGGAGGAATTTCTCAGATTACTCTGCAAAGTGAATTTTGCTCACTTTGCTCACTACTACCCCTTAATCACCTTTTTAACAGGTGTCCCATTTACAGTATTTCTCATATTTCATGTTCTACAGACACTAATCACCTCTGTAACTCTGTGCTGCACTTCATCCACCTCTTTATAGTCTTCTTTTAATATGGTACCTAAAATTATAAACAGTATGACAGATAGTGTGCAACCAGTGCTTTGTACAGTACTGTAGCAATGTCACCCTTTTTTCTATAATTGATCCCCTTTTAACAGGACCTAGAATTCTGGTTTTCCCTACTAGCTGTTGCTGAAAATGGTTTTCACAGTTTCTAAGATGCTATTATAATCCAATGTTTCTTTCCTTCTGTGTTGCATACAGTACTAAACCATTTAAACTGTAAGTCCATGTTCTGCTTCTGGCTTGCATGTGTAGTACTTTGAATGCCCCTGCATTAAACATTATCTGCTTTATGGCCAATTAAAAAATACTGCTAGTTTATCCAGATAAAGACAAGTGATAATTGGTAACAACTTGGCCCTCCAATGATTTATAAACCCATACTCTGTTGGGGAGGCGGTGTGGACTATCACCAATTGTGTCTTGTTTAACTGGTTCAATTAAATTGCTCTTTTGTAACATTAATTGTTCCTGAAAATGAAGGGTGTTTTTTTTTGTTAGAGGTTTCTTTAACTTATGCAGATAATATGGACACTGGAATGAATCAGCACAAGGGACAAGCCTTTATTTGCTGTCTTAGCTTCTCCCACCTAAATAATTTCTTTGATCCCATGAAGATGTCACACAGTTACATATATGATCTTTTTTTAATTTCACATGTTCTTTTTCCTTTGGTATATAGCACCAGCAGCATTTTCAAAATCCTTCTGATGACTTGTGTCACATTCCAACTGCTCACTCATGTTGGTGTGAAAAGCATTTTGTTGACACCGACTACGGTGCAAGCAACATGCCGCCGGGCATTACAGCACCAGGCACTGTGTCTCCCAGGAGTTACAGCACCAAAGCACCCTCCCAGGAAACAGTCATATTTTGCGGGGGCTTCACCATCTTCAGCCCCCAATTAATGCCATAAAAGTAGTGAAATGTGGTGTTAGGGTTTCCAACCCTAACTGTCCACCCTCATCTCCAAGCAGCAAAAGGAAAAATCATTAGAGTTTTGGGTCTTTGTAGTCTTGGTGAATTAGTGTTGAGGTCTTCCTTGGGGTTGTGAGCCCTAATGCTAACTCACCCCAGCCTGCAGCCTCCAGTCCAAAGCACAAGATACAGCTCAAAGCAGGGCCTCATAGTGATACATTCTTCAAAGATAGAGAAGTATGTCTTGCCACATTTTGCCAACACAATTTGTTGTAACTTTCTTCATGCAGCACCCTGTGGGTCCTGCATGCAGAAAAGAGATCATATGAGATGTTGTTTGCTCAGGAAATGGGGTGAGCATTAGAGTTTACAACCCCAGGGAAGACTCCACCACTGATTCACTAAGACTCTGGAGACCCCAAACCTTAATTCTTTTAGTTTTGCTGCTTGAGTGGTGCTGTTACGGAGTTAGGGTTGAAAACCCTAGTGCCACATTTCCCTACTTAAGTTACCTAACTGGTGCATTAACAATGTCTTTTTTTCAAAGAATGTCCTTTCTTTTTGAGATAGAGGAATCATATCCTCATTCATGCAGACCCCTTCAGGACCTTCGTAAACAGATGCAGATGTGCAGAGCCCTTAGGGCCCTGTGTCATGGGAAGTATGCTCAGCTATTGAACTGCAGTGCCTGCCACATTCACTCTTTACTTGAGATGGGCGAAGCTGGCAAAATTTGCTCTGTGAATGAATCCATGAATTAGTCCATAACTTTAGCACAATTCGTAGAGTGTAGATTGATCTGTGAATTGCAAATTTTGGCCTGTGAAGTGCAAGCATTTGTCTATAAAATGAGGAATTTTGTAGGGCTGGGCAAATTTTGTGGATTCCACTTCCATGGAATTTTCATAGCATTCTGCAATTTTCGTGGAATTCTGCCATATAGCCGCAAACTGCTAATTCCGCAATTTTTGAATAATTCATAGGCAATCTGCAGAAATAATTGTATTACTATGCAACCCACTTAATTAGGACTTCTCTGTCCACTGCCCATCCTGCTGATATAGCCGAACATCCGAAATATCACAAACTGTTTTTTCAGAATACTGTTATGCTCCCGACTACTCCTGACTACTCCGGTAGTAAAGCGCATTGTGTTACATTTGTTTAGTGTGCTCATTCATTTGCCTATTACATAGTGCAACAGTGAAATTCTTACAGTACTGTGCCCTAGTGGTGTGGATGTGGGGGACTCTTGGTTACTTCTGGTGGCTCAGTGAGATCAGTGAAGTCAGCGTTTTTTGGTACAGTACTGTACTTGAGTACTTGAGTGTGATCAGAACTTTGGGTACTTATGGTGGAGTAGAGAGAACAGTGAGATCAATGCTTTTCAGTACAGTACTTCTTGTGAGAACTTCTGGTGTGGTGCTTTTATTAAGTCTTCAGTGTTTTGTTTTGGGGACTGCTGGTGTGGTGTAAATAAGCAAATTAGCAAAAACAAAATGCACCTTAATGGCAGGCAGGACAGTTGGAATTAGAGCTCCTGTGCAGATCCTACAGCATACAATTATCAGACTGTTAGCAATCAGTTGTCAGTGATGTGAAACAATAGCAATGGATGGCCTAAAACTTAAGTACTCACTAATCCACCGAAATCAGCCTGGAATTTCACACTTTTTAACACTTTTCTGCTGTAACAGGTGTCCAATTTACATGGCGGCTTGAAGTTGCTATATCCAAACATTTTAACATAGCTGTCTATGCACTCAGATTGGGAAAGTGAAAAATGGCTAATACATCTGAATGGACGTCTTATCTGTGTCTGGTAAATCTGAGTTGGACTGTACCATGGAAAATATGTCCCGAATTGTGGAACTTGTCTGTTAGTGAAATAATTCACTGCTCATGCTTAAATAGTGGAATAATATATTCCGTGAGCTGTTTGATCATGTGATTCAGTTAATTTAGGTGGGAAATTATTTAGAAAAGTACTTCTATTTACAGAGTCTCTCTGTCAGTTAAATGCTCTAATTTTTCTGGAGTTATATCAAACTTCCTTTTGAATATTACAGTTCATTCAAAACCTTCAGATTTTAAAATTTCGGCAAAAATATTATGCAGTTTATCTTGAAATTCTGCCATTCATAATTTTATTCCGTGGAACACCCTTCAAAAATTCCGAGAGCAATTGCAGTGACCTGATTGACTGATTTAGGTCCCATTACAGTAGGTGGAGTTTAGGTGTCAAAGGTTGTAGTTACTGTAGTAACCACTCTCTTCCTCTCAGTCAAGTGACTGCTGCTCCTTGCTTTCTGTGCAGTTCTTTAGAGTTTGGTGAAGTGAAAAGTTCTGCTGCTCTATATGTCTGCATTTCTTTGCATTCTGTTTAGAGGAAAAAAAAAACTTTACATTTCAGTCTTTGATAGAAATACTTTGAAATCATTTTGTTGTTGTAGGATCCTCCTTCAGCAATCTTGATACATTATTCTGATATCTTAAAACCCTTAGAAGTCTGTGGATGTATATATACATCCAGAATCTATATACATTCACACATATTCAGTTCACAAAGGGTTAATTAACTTCAACCAATAGTTACTATAGGTATACAGAACATAATGTCTGCAGTATTACTTTCAAACTGCAGTTTAGTATTTTTTGACAGAAAATACTGTGAGAGTGTGTTTTTATTAATCCTGAACAGTATTTTAATCTTAGGTTGATATACTAATTTGGTTGTGACACACTTATTGGTATTTTTTCTTTTCTGATACTTCAAATCAGTGTAAGAAGGAGGGCAGGTCGTGTGCATGCTGGACATGGAAGTGGATGTGGCAGTGTAGTGGTTCCTTTGACTTGTAACTCTCCTCCTGAAGCTCCTGTTGATATTTATGGCAATATGGCAATATGGAATTTGATTCTGGTGCATTTTCTTGCAGCACCAACAATGTCGGTCATGTGGGCAGCAGTACAGTGGGTGCAGGTAGTAGCAAATTAAGAATAAAATGGTCTTAGCTCAATCTTCTTCTGGTGGTGTAGTAGGTAAGGATGGAATCAGTATCACTTACTTTCTTGGGAGTGCTGGTAATATTACCGGTAGTGGGAGCAACAAAATTGGTAATGCTAATGAGGATTCAGCAGCAGCAGAAAAGTTCAGTATGGGGGAAGGGGTAAACTGAAATCTGCAGTTGAGGTTGCTGTGTTAATGATTGATTCACAGGATGATTCTCAGGATGAAAGTCAGGATTTGATTTTATCTAGGACAGATTCATAGTGTTTAAGTAGCACTTGTGATACTCAGGATGATGCTCCCACAGACAAGGTGGTCATTAAAAATGCTGAGTGTAGTAACAGTAAACCTGTAATTGATTGTGGCTTGACTGGTAATGACATTTTGCTGATGGTTAGTAAGGAAAAGGAGGATATGATAGAAGACATCGCTGTCAGTGACAGTGATAGTGTGGAGGATTTTGTTGGTGTTCAAGATGCCCCTGTTATAGACCCTGATTACCAACTTCCCCATGTCCCTGTTAAGGGTTCATCTACCCATCCCAGGAATGTAAATCTGTCACAACAATGACTTTAAGATCAGTGACTGTTAACTTGCATTATACAAGGGCAAGAAAGAATCCTGGTCTCTGATTGGTCAGTCTGGGACTGGATCTGTGATGTTATCCCAGCACAACATCACGGGTCTATTCTTAGCACTGTGAACTAATGTACATGACCTCTTGGACCTCTAGGCTATACTCTTTTTTTGCATCTTCACTTAAGAAACAAAAATATTCTCCCACACTAACAAACACATTCTTTAAAATTATTTTTTTTTATTCTGTATTACAACAAGCCATTGCATAATAGCAATAATGCCCTCCAGGGTGTGTGTGTTGTGCTGGGATAACGTCATGCCTCAGGTATTGGACACACTCGGCCTGCGGCCACATGCCCAACCACCTGAGGCGTGATGTTATCCCAGCACAACACACACCCTGGAGGGCATTATTGCTTAAATCACAAAATAATATTGCTGTCACTAGTATGCAGCACAAGAGCCTGCAGAAGCAGGTGAAACATGAGGCACAGCAGCATCAGCAGCAGTACCCAGTCAGCAATAATCCAGAGTATGGTCCCCCTTCTAAAAAGGAGTGTAGAGTGGGCAGAATCTCTTGTGGGTGATTTGTGTTTTCATTTCATGAAAATGATAACAGTACAGTGATTTGTCAAATATGCAGAGCTAAAGTGACTTGAGACAAGGCAGGGTCACACTTAAATACAAGTGGTATGCACTCACACTTGCAAACTAAGCAGAGCATTCGCTTGCAGCAGCATAAACGCCAGGCCTCAAATGAAGAAAGCAGCCATTCTTTTCCCCTACTCAAGTACTCACTGGAGCCAGTTCACAATGACAGTAGTGTTGCTCCACCCCAACTAACCTCCACTCCCAAGCAGTCTGTAGTGCTAAGCCAATCATCATCCTATACCTCATCCTCCTCTGCGTTTTCAGACTTCCCTCACCACAGTATAATCCCACAAACTCTTTTCAGTCCCCAAGTTACCCATACTCAATTGGCAATTTCCAAGGAGATGGTCACTATGAGGGAACTGAACATTAAGGAGGCATTGTCAAAGAATACCAAGTACCAACATAATCATCCAGTTGCAAGGCACTTGAACACAGCAGTGGCCCAACAGCTCGTAACAGATCTTCTACCTTATTCATTTGTTGAGAAACCTGGTTTTCAGCAGCTCATGAATAAGGCAGTACCCAAATATAAACTTCCAAGCTGAACCTACTTTTCTATGAAGGGTGTCCCTGAGCTATACAACACACTTTGTCGTACAGTTTCTCATGCATTGTCACACTCTGCTGTCAGCACTGTGCATCGGATCACTGATATGTGGACTAGTGGTCAGGGATCCACAGTCACTTTCATGTGTGTTACAGCACATTGGGCACACATCCCTGGTGTGTATGGTACTTCACCTTGTCTTGCAAGTGACTGCTGTTTGAAAACCACATACGGCAGCAGTGGTGGTGTCTATCAGCATGTGACACTAAGCATGCAAAGTATGCATGGCTCGCACATAGCAAAAATAATTCTTGAATGTTTAAATGAGACAGTTTCTCATTGGCTCAAACCACATGGACTCACAGCCAGTTTTATTTCAGGTGACAATGGTGCCAATGTAGTTAAAGTCATAAGTGATGGTGGTTTTAAACGCATTCCCTGCTTCGCACATGTGGTGAATACTCATGACTTAGTCAGGTCATTCCCTTGCTGCGGGTATTGAAGCAGGCATTTCTCAACTTGCATGAGCAAGTTGAAGGTGCAGCAGATGAGGTTGGTGTTAAAGATGCGGTAAAATGAATTTTCGACAATGAAACTGCAGTGAAATCAGCAATTTTGCCATGTGAAATGTTTCATGAAATTAAGGTGAAATTTCACCCTCTGGCCACTGCAAATACTGGTGTCTAATGGTCCCCTCTCCGGAGGATCACTAGCCGTAATTGAATTAAGCCCTCCCCAGTTATCCTGGCCCCCTCATTTCCTTGTATTTAAAAAAAAAATCAACCCCCACTCCCTAGTGTCTAGCGGTCCCCCCTGGCCAATCTTCAGCCATAATTGAATTAAGCACCCCCCCAAAGTTACTCTGGTTCCCTCATTTTTTTCTATTTAAAAAAAAATCAACTCCCACTCCCTGGTGTTTAGTGAACCCCCCACACTGTCATCATGAGCTAGCACCCACCCCACTCCCCCCAGTACCCCAATCGGGCCACTGTCAGAACCCTCCACTCACCTTCATGGCTGGCAGCCCTACTGAGCACTTCAATGAATGAGCACATGCTTGTACAAGTACTAGCTTAACATGTATATTGGCAAAAAATAATAAAGTCATGATCTAATAATTTTGTATCCTATATACTGTGGAAGAGGATTTAGAAAATTGATTATTATTTAAGCAGCACAGAGAGCCATTTAGCTCTTGCTTAGATTACGTCATTCCATGACACGTCTGCTGGCCATTTTTTAGAGCAGACAGACAGTGCTGTAATTTTGAAGGGAGAAGACCTAGTTTACATTTTTCAAATGATACAAAAATGCATTTATGCTTGTAACATAAAAGCAATGCAGTCTTATCATTAATGTACACAATAGCCTTCACTGTACTTGACTATGAAGTCAGAAGATAATGTCTTACTATAAAATAATTGCTTACTTGGTCTTTAATTAAATTTGGAAACTCACAATAATATAAATATGTGTTCTCAGCATTACTGTCATCAAAACCACTACAAAATTATGTAAAGATGTGTTCCTCTGCTGTATCCTCACCATCCCAACAAATACCATCTGCCTGACTCACATCATTTTCATCATCCATGCCTTCCTCGTCATCACTGGGCATAACAGCGCCAGACACAGACCAGTGAGGTGGAATGAAATGTTCAAACATGTTTATGTATGTCAGTCACTCTACATTTAAATCAGACAGGCATATGCGATGGTCTGACACAATTGCTCCAACGACACTAAACACATTTCGAGATGTTACACTGGAACAAGGGCAAGTTAAAAATTCCATTGCAGCAGATGCCAGTGCAGGCCACAGTGTAACCTCGTGTTGCCAGTATACCAACAATGGGTCATCCTAAACAGAAATCTGCTCCAGATCATCAAGGTATGCAGTCACCATGTTTGTTGCTGATTTCTGCAGTTAGCTGCTGTATTCTTGCGTCTGTTGCTGGAAAACATCTACCTGTTGTAGTATAGACCAGAATGGATTTCTGTTGGGTTTGGGGACTGATGAAGTTAATGACTGGGCGGACACAGAGGGTTTTGAACTGGTACGCACATGCTGCTGAATACTTTTCCTCTTATTTTCATGAGATCTGATTGAAGGATCTTGTAGTGCATTTTCTCATGAAGAGTAAGTGCACAATGATCAACCTCTACACTATCCCTGGCAGAAGTGCTGCAATGCCATGTTTGTAATGGGGATCCAGTAAAGTGACCATCATGTATGAATCACTGTACAACATGTAACACACATGATCATCCCATTCTAAAATGTTCATCATGAGGTTCGACAGGTCAATGCCAACCTCATCTGCTGCACCTTCAAATTACTCACATAAATTGAGCAATGCCTGCTCAATACCCACAACAAGGAAATGGTCTAAGTTATGAGTATTCACCACTAATGACATGAGCTGCATGCTCAAAAAGGCACAGAATCTGTATGACACTGTTCATGACCCTCCACTGTGATGAACTAAGGGACATGGCCTTTTGAGTCACGGGTCACGAAGCTGCATGACATAGTTGTTTACAGGTTTACACTGCTCAAACAAGTACTTCAACATATAAAGAGGGGAGTTCCACCTTGTGGGAATAACCTGCTTGAGACAATGCTGTAAACACCATATGAATGCTGCAATACATTAAGCTTAGAACAAGCTTTTGAAGAACGGCTGATAATGGCCACAAATTCAATGACTAATGGTCATCATGCTATTCACTGCCTCATGTTTCAAGAACTCACATACAATCAAATTTATAGGCATAGCAAGGCAAATTATATTTAACAGATGCCCAATCCTGGAGGCTCTGGGTGCTGTATATGAAAACAAACCAACAAAGGAAACACATCAACAAATAGCAGTAATTATTAAAAACTACAGTAATAAATAAAGATTCAGTAAATAAATAAAAAAATAAAGAACACGCGATCTTCCCTTTCTGAAATGTCCATCATGAGGCTCGACAGGTGAAAGCCAACCAGTGTTGTGCGAAACTGGAAAATTTCACTCAGTAAAATATTTCGTGTAATTCGCACATTTCACAAAATATTTTGCATGGTGGAATGTGAAATTTCACCCCCCCAGAGTAAGCGAAAGTTTGTCCGCAAACTGGTGAAACTTGCTGCTAGCGGACAAAATGTTGCCACCTGTGGGCATAATTTCACCTCCGGCAGGCAAAATTTAAAGTGGTCACTGGCCAAAGTTCTTCTTGGTGTCTAGTGGTCCCCCAACCCCCCCCGGTTGCTCATTAGCCCAAATGTTTCTCCCTGGTGTCTAGTGGTCCCCCCGACTGAGAAACGGCTGTAACTGAATTAAGCACTCACCCCCAGTTACCCTGGCCCCCTCATTTCCTTTTACTTTAAAAACAAAATTCAACCCCCACTTCTTGGTGTCTATACTTTACTGTACTTGACTAGGAAGTCGGATTTTTAAATAATGTCTTGTGAAATTAATCTTGTTTACTTTTACTTTAAACATAAAATGTGTTTAATTATTATGCATGTACAACCTTCATGAATCAGATTGGATGCTCAGCACAGAAACAAGCACCCCAGTTGTCCTCCCAAAACAGACCTTGAAGAAGTAATACTTTCTTTAGCAGACATGAAATACATTTTTGGAAAAGCATTGATGATTCCAATGACTGCTGTTGCTGATGTATTGTTACTTTATCCAGTAATAACAGCCTTCAACTAGTGTATAAGACTGTCTTATAGCATGTTTGCCATTTAGTTAAAATTTAGAGGTTTACTCTTTTATTCTGTCTTGTACTGCATCATAACAACATAAAGATGAACTACTAGGTCCTGCGCTGGTGCTGCTGATGTGCACGGTGCCCACATCTGCATCATCCATGACCACAACTGCTGAAATGGCCACAACAATGAACAACATAAAGATGAACTACTAGGTCCTGCGCTGGTGCTGCTAATGTGCACGCTGCCCACATCTGCATCATCCATGACCACGACTGCTGAAATGGCCACAACAATGAACAACATAAAGATGAACTACTAGGTCCTGCACCGGTGCTGCTGATGTGCACGCTGCACACACCTGCATAATCCACTACTTATTTGATGTCTGCACTACTGAACCTCATGAAGAGCCAGTAATAAACAGCTACACTACAGAATAAAAGGATTATGATGATTCGAGATTGATGATTGAGTTGTACTCCGGATGACAACAGACTTTAAATGCCAATCTATCAGGTTAGTAAGGATTTATAATTTTTTTTTTTTTTGTAATTTCTTTAATTTTTTGCTTATGGTACATGTGCCAAAGAAACAAAAGTGTTGCAGTTTTATAGCAATGAATTAAATACATAGAATAATGACATCAGCTTTATATGGTTTCCATTTTATTGTCATTTATTTGTAAATATTGTTAGATGCTAGCACTGCTTGTTGCATAAAATATGATTTAGGCTGCTACTTTAGCTGTTACTTCACCGTTGCTGTTCATGTAAAATTTGGCTTTGCTAATATATATTTCATTTGAGTTATCTCTGTACAGGCATATTCAGTTCTGTTGCATGTTATATCCTGTCCTGAGAATATATCAGCACAACTCTTTAGGCCAATGTCCTTAAAGTATTACTGGTAAATATAATGTTTTAATGGTCACTAGTTAGCCTTTTTTTTCTTTCTTAAAATTATAATATCATACATGTAGAGGTGTACATTGTACGCCCTACCTATCTGCAGATAGAGTTTTTCTGTGGGGAAGGCGGGGCGGGGGGAATATGAGATGTAGCCGCAGGCCAGTGATTTTTTTTTATGTAAAGTACTGTTAGGGATAGGCAAGGCAAAGATCATTGTTGTTTAAGCTGCTCATCCAATCAGCATTTCCTAATCTAAATCAATGTTACTTGTTATGTTTTTTCTCTGCAACTCTGTTCCTTATTTTTTTTTTTCAGGTCTGCAGTTAAACTGCTTCTTCTGCCATGCTGCTGCTACTGCTGCTCCTGCTGTCCGTAATCAACTTTCTGTTCCAGGACTCTGGCTATCTGTGGTGTTTTACACCTATTGGTAAGGTAGCTATTTGTATTTGTTATGTTGTGATCTTTTCTACTTCAACATAGAGCATAATAAGTACTGTAAGTCAGATAGCTCATTGTACATTGTCCGCATGTCCTTTATGCATGGAGAGATCAGCTAGGAGGAACGTGTCAATTGTTGGGGGGGGAGACTCTATCTGAAGTAGCCTCAGACCACTGCTGTGCTTATTATGTGGAGTCAGGTAAGAGATTGGCTGGAATTATTGTTGTTTAGCCGTGCCCAACCAATCAACCTTTCCTAATCAAATCAATGTTAATTGTTGTGTTGTTTCTCTGCAACTCTCTGGCTCTTTTGCCTTTCACGTCCACCGATAAAATGCTCCTGCTCAAATGGTGCTGCAGCCACTGTGATGTCAACAATCATGTATTCCCAACCTGTGGTCATTAAGCCGTAACCAATGAAATCAGAATTAGTAACTGATATATGCCTCGTGCTGATGCTACTGCTCCTGCTGTGTCTGACCACCACTACTGCTGTACCTTCACTGCCTGCACACACCACAACTGTTGACAATGAACAAATAATGAAAACCATACAGGTGAACTACTAGGCCCAGTAATGCCACCCCTGCTCTTGCTGCTGATCTGACCACCACTCTAACTGTGCCATCAATGCCTGTACACAGCCACCACTGACACTGCTGAAGTAAGGAACACCATAAAGAGGAAGTACTAGGCCCCAAACTACTACAACTACTACTACTGCTGCTGATGATGATCTGACCACCACTCCTGCTGTAACATCAATGCCTGCACGCAGTCACTACTGACACTGCTGAAGTAAGGAACACCGTAAAGTGGAACTGCTAGGCCCCAAACTACTACTGCTGCTGTTGCTCTGACCACCACGCTTGCTGTAACATCAATGCCTGCACGCAGTCACTACTGACAATGCTGAAGTAAGGAACACCATAAAGAGGAAGTACTAGGCCCCAAACTACTACAACTACTACTACTGCTGCTGCTGATGATCTGACCACCACTCCTGCTGTAACATCAGTGCCTGCACGCAGTCACTACTGACAATGCTGACGTAAGGAACACCGTAAAGAGAAAGTACTAGGCCCAGAAATACTACTACTATTACTGCTGCTGCTAATCTGACCACCACTCCTGCTGTAACATTAATTCCTGCACACAGTCACCAATGACACTGCTGAAGTAAGGAACACCGTAAAGTGGAACTGCTAGGCCCCAAACTACTACTGCTGCTGCTGTTGATCTGACCGCCACACTTGCTGTAACATCAATGCCTGCATGCAGTCACCACTGACAATGCTAAAGTAAGGAACACCGTAAAGAGGAACTACTAGGTCCCAAATTACTACTACTACTACTGCTGCTACTGCTGCTCATCTGACCACCATTCCTGCTGTGCCATAAATACCACCTGCACCCACCACCACTGCTGCTGACTGTGATGCAGTAAGCAATAGCATAAAGAGGAAGTAATACTGTGCTGCATATGTCACCTGCTGATACAGAGAAAGGAACAGCCCTCATTGCATCAGAGACCATTGGTTGTATAACAGTTATAGTCAAATGAAATAAGTGAAAACAGACAGGAAATTTTCGTAAGGAATAATCTTTATCTGGAAAATCTGCCAACAGGCAAAAAATGTGAAAGGTGACAACTAACAACTCCAAGACGACAATCAAGAAAACAACAACAAATAAGAATATTTTAAAGATAAGCTGTTAACTATACCCACAATACACTGAAGTAGTACTAGTTAACAAAGCTGTCAAAAATGACAATAAAATATGTCCCTATCAGTCACTTTTCTGTGGCTGCAGCTGGGTATTGCTCTGGGACAGTGTCTTCCCATTCCCAGTACCTGCTGCAGTAGCTGCTCCCTTTTGCAGCTTCTGCAGGTTTTATTTTTTGATCAATGAGGTCTGAGCCACTACAGCATTCTTAAGTTTGTGAATTTCATGCTCCATGTAGGCTTGCCCTTCAGACAGGGAGCTAATTTTCTTCATTATCTCCCTGAAGTCCTCCTTGGTCATATTATCTGTACCATTACCAGTGGGTGCTGCTGAGGGCTTCGAACTCAAGTTGCCAGGTCTTGTTGTTTGTGGTGGGGATTGTCAGTTTGTCCTCCTAGTTCCACTGCTGTAACCACTATGTTTTCCTTCCTCAGTCTGGTCTGGTTCCTTCTGGGCTATTTGCATCATCACCGTTTGCAGACAAGCAATTCAGTTCTGCACTCTCTTGCTTTTCAATTGGTCAGCTGCTGTGACAGTGGACTGTGTTTGACTAGTATCAGTATAGAAATAAAATGCATTTCTTTTATAAATTCATTTCTAAAGTTGTGTGTGTATATATATATATATATATATATATAGGATATGACATGGCCTGAGTGAAGATATATTTATCTTCATGAGAGGCCAATGATATCATGATATCTCATGAGTGGCGAAGCCACGAGCGAGATATCTTGATGTCATTGGCCTTGAATGAAGATAAGTATGATATCGTCATTCAGGCCATGTCATGTTCTGTTTATACAACATGTGTTCGGGACAAATTACATCTACATGAATACAATCAAAAACCAGTCCCCCCCCCCCCACTCCGCCACACGCATCCCTGGAACACAAGAGATGAGATGTTATATAAAATAAAAATATATATGGTGGATTCTGACAGGCTAAAATGATGTGAAGAATGTTATCTGGTTGATCCTGTCATTATTTTTATGAAAGAATTTAATTTAAGCAGTCATCTGGTTGATCCTGCTATTGTAATATTCAGCCAAGAATCATATTAATTTCAGTTTCCCTCTTAAAAGTAGCGTGACCAAACGGTATGAAGATTGACCGATTAGGAGATTAGAGTAGTTCACAGTAAAGAGGTCTAATTCTATTTAGTTAAAAAAAACTCTGCCATTTTGCATGTTTTTTTTGTAGGTGCCAACTGTATTCAAAAGACAACGATATAGCGCTAGAGAAGCAGGAGGACGAGCAAGTATGTGTTGCTATAGCAACGAACTCTCGCAGGTGCTCCTTGTGTTGTGAAGCTGCCGATTCGGTCTCTGTTTTGTGTCTCTTATAGATACAGTGGGCAGCTTTAAGAAAATAAATTGAGAACTGCAGAGTGTTTTTTTAAGTAAATGGGTAAGAGATGTCTTTATTGTGAACTATCGTAATCTGGCAATCTTTCTACCACTCAGTCACGCTGCATGTCAGGGGAGAAACTGAAAGTAATATGAGGAGCGGGTGTAGTTTATAGTTGTTGGCTGAATGTCACAGTGGCAGGATTAATCAGATACATGTTTAAATTCCATTTTTACACAAAAATAATGTCAGGATCAAGCAGATTGAGGTGCAGATGTGTATGTGTTTGTGGTTTGGAGGGGGGACAGGTTTTAAAGCGAGAGAGAAAGAGAAAGACTAGCTCAGTGGAATGTGAAAACAATTTCACTTTCTAGGGAATGACGTACAGTATCATGGAGATATCAGTATGACATATAGGAACATGGAGATATCAATGATATCTTCATGGCAATAGTGATATCTCCATGATCTGCCTCAGATAGTAGTTTTTATCCATGATTTTATCTACAAACACATGTTGTATAAATATATATATATATACCTGTATATATGTAATATAAATGGAATACTTAATGTGCTGCAGTGGAAGAACACATTTGTTGGCATTACTGAGTGCGGTAAAACCCACAACTCGTGAGAGGCAAAGCCACAAGTTAGTTATAAAGGAGTTAACACTCATGTGTTGTGATAAATGTGTTGTACTGCAATCTATTATGTGTCTGATAAATACCACACCATTTATAGTGTTTTACTGGTGTTTCAACTTGTTTTAGGTTAAAATCACCTTTCTTTCCATTGGAAGTACCCTATCTGGCCCATTGTTTTCTGTGTTCCATTTACAGATTCTAAGTAGAAATAATATGTTGTAAGTTATATAAATGGTGTAGAAAAAAAATCAATGAGTTTTTTCAATCCTTAGCAGCTCTGAAGGCCACAGCTCTGCCATCCTCTTGGTAACTTTTGATCACTGCTGTTCTCCATATCTTCCAATACCCCCTCCTTACTGTTCCCCTAGTAAAATACACACTCCTCTCTTCCCTGCTGCCAACTGGTTTAAGCCACTCGTACACAGTATCTTCAGTGGTTACTCCTAAATTGCACCTCTGGGCAGCTACTACCACATCTGGGTCTCAAACCCCTGTTTCTTGTGTAACCTCTCCTCCCCATTGCATGCAGCACTAATCCTCTAGGCCATCCCTGCTGTAACAACTCCTTGCTGTAGCAACCCTTCCCTAGCTGTTCACACTAGTTTCTAGATAATCACCACTGCCCTTCTCCCCACCTATCCTTAGTACCACCCTCTGCTCAGTTTCTTTGCTACTTAATCCCCCCAGGCCTCTCCTGGGTCACTCTCTCTTTCTGCTCTCAATCCTCCACTTGCAGTTTCTTATGCACACTTCTTCTTTACTCATACTCCTGTCTTCCCTCTCCTGCTTTCTATCCTCCATCCCCCTCTGTGCTCTTTCATGCTGTTTGAGTCAGTATAGTGCAGTGGTTTAAGGCTCTGTACTGCAAACCTGGAGACCTGAATTTGAATCCCACAGCCTGCACTTGCATACTGTGTGACACTAAGCAAGTCACTTAACTTCCTTGTGCTCCCAGGTCGCACCTGTAAACAAGTTTTCAGCTTAATGTGTTTCTCCTGGTAAAAAAAACTAATTCCAACCTGATCCACCTTCATGCCCCCACTGCACCCCTCTACCAATGACATCACCTAACACCCTCCCCACCAACCCTCAACCCCAACCCATGCCCTCTTTTCATTGATATCCCCCAGCATCTTACCTCCCAAACTGATCTCCTACATCACCCTGATTCACTGTGCCAGGCACAAAACCTTTACCCTCAACTAGGACCCATGTCCTACTGTACCTATGCAGGCCTACTACCAACTGAGTACATGTTGCTTGGCAATTGCCAGATTTACCTGCCTGCCGTGTACCATCAACCTGCTTTATAATTTCTTTAAGTATCCTGTTGCTTGTACCTCCTACCATTATAGTTTTGTTCTTTTTATTGTTTTTAGAGCATTCCTGCATACTTGCACCCCCACCCTGATTGTTATACTGCTCATATTATGTATGATGCTTTTATTGTAATTATTGTTACTTTGTATCCTGTGTCCCACTCTCCCAGGTCACACCTGGAAATGAACTTCAGCTCAGCGTGCCTTTTCCAGTTACCAAATACTAAGAAAAATAAAAAAATAAGTGAAAATAAACATTTCTCACAAAATAACATGATTTATTTTTTACCCAAGTTATTCACTACTGGACTGGTGTGCTGTGTGTGTGTGTGTATATATATATATATATATTAGAGGCAAAAAACTCCATTTAATGCATTAGTTAGGGTTTTTCCACAGCGACAAAAGTGAGGAAATTCACTGTTAGGGTTGAAAACGCCCCTTGGAGCCCCCTGCCCACCCCCCCAACCAGCATTGGGGTGTGCATTGGGATCGTCAGCCCTAACTCTCACCCCATGACATAAGTAAAGCAGCAGAAGTATAGGAGAATGTGGGGGCTAAGCATTTTTCTGATGAAAAGACCGTATCTTGCACTGTTTTCGAGGTACGGGCCCTGAAAGGCGCGGCGAACACCATAATGTTATCCTATGGGGAAAAAAGAGAAGTTCGGAGTGCCATAACTTTGCCTTCCTGTAATATCTTTTCACCAAACCACTGAAAGGCACATCTTTGGGCTGTTGGCTGTCTTCCCTCCAAATTTCAGGAAAAAAGACCAAACCGTTATTTTGCAGCAGGGATTCAAAGGATTTCTGTAAAGCGTCGGGCGCCGTAATGTTATCCTATGAGAAAAAAGGTCAACTTTGGAGTGCGTAGAACTTTCCACTGCGTAGTATTTTTCCAAAACAACACTGAAAGGTACATCTGTGAGATGTCATCTGTGTTTCATCGAAATTTCAGCCTCAAAACTCCCAACCTTCTTTGCAACGGAGTGCCAAAGAATTACTGTTATTTAAGAGAACTCAAAGTAGTGTCGCAATTTGCGAAAGCTTTCGCAAAAATTTGCTACACTTTCGTGAGTGCAACACTACTTTGCGACACTACTTTTTCCAGAAATTTGAAAAACATATTTCTGGGGTGTTTTACCACAAAATAAAGATATGGCTAGCATCCTCAGGGCCCGACTAGGTGAAGACAAAAAGAATTAGGTTGCTAGAGAGTCTCAATTTTAAATGCCAAGCATTTTTCTGATCACTATCTGAAAACAAGATGGTGGATTTGCGACAGTAACAGGGCCATTTGCGACACTAAAAAGTGCATTTGCGACACTGTCGAACTTTTTGTTAACTTTGTCCATTGACTTATAATGGGAAATTGTTTTTTGAATAACTTTTGAACCGTTTAATATTTTTTCACAAAATCTTCAAAAGGCACATTGGGGACCCTGGCCACATGTTCCCTGAAGATTTTGGGCTGGTTATGCAAACCGTACGACCTGTAGGCGCGACCGTAGAATTCCAGAAAAAGCGTAATCGTGTGCACAGATCATGCTTAATAACTCCACAGCCTTATATCTGACCAGTACAAAACTTGGCAGACGCCAAGGCCTATGGCTCTTGATCATGTATTCCAAATTTCAGACAAATATGTCAAACGGTTGCAAAGTTATTAAGGTGCAAAATTTGGGGGTTTAACATAGAAATGGCTCCTCAACCCTAATTATAGTGGTACTACTGCTATATATATATATATATATATATATATATATATATATATACACACATATATATATATATATATATATATTCATGGCAAAAACTCTGTTTACTGTATTAGTTACGTTATCTCACAGCAACAAAGCAGGAATTTGTTAGGGGTGAGCCCCTGCATATCCCAGTTCACCCTCATCGGCAGCATTGGGTGTATGTTAAGGTTGTCCTAACTCTCACCCCATCACATGTGTAAACAAGCTGAGGTATAGGAGAATGGGATGAGAGTTAGGACTGATGACCCCAACGCACACCCCAATGCCAGTTGGGGGGGCGGGCTGGAGGGGTGCAAGGTGGGGTTTCAACCCTAACACCAAATTTCCTAGCTTTTGTCACTGGGAAACAACCCCAACTGATGCATCAAATGGAGTTTTTTGACATGAATTTCCCTTCATTTTGAGAATGAGGACTACAAATAGTGAATAGAATGTGGTGGTGGGAGTGTGGGGCCCTTTGGGCCCCACGGTTCCACCACATGATGTCTTGTGACATAGTAACTGTAACTGCAAAACAAATGATAATGGTTACACGCAGGGTGATGCAAATGTAAATGGTAATGCAAACTTTAATAGAAATGCAAGTGCAAAGTGCTGCCAAAGTGAACAGTGACGCAAACGGAGATGCAAGTGCATACAGAAACACAACTGGTAACGTGCACGGTCACGGTACCGCTATTATAAATGCAAATGTTAACTGTTACAGCAACAATAGCACCAAAGGGAGCAGAAGCAGAAAGGCAAACACAAGGGAGTACAGAAACACAAACCATAATATGCACGGTGATGGTACCGCAATTGGAAATGCAAATGGTAACAGTAACAGATAAAATAACGCCAAAGGAAACAGAAACAGAAACACAAACACAAGCGTGTACAGGAATGCAAACTGTTACATTCACAGTCACAGTACTGCAATTGTAAAAGCAAATGGTAATGGTAACAGCAACAATAACACCAAAGGAAACAGAAACAGAAACGCAAACGCAAGTGCATATGGAAACGCAAACCGTAACATGCACGGTCTCGGAACCACAATTGTAAATGCAAATGGTAACAGTATCAGCAAGAATAACATCAAAGGAAAAGGAAACGCAAATGCAAATGCAAAAGCATATGGAAATGGAAATGGAAATTGTAATGTGCACGGTCACGGTACCGCAATTGTAAATGCAAATGGTAACAGTAACAGCAACAATAACACCAAAGGAAACAGAAACGCAAATGCAAGCATGTACAGAAATGCAAACCATAATGCGCACAGGCACGGTAATGCAATTGGAAATGCAAATGGTAGTGGTAAGAGCAACAATGACACAAAATGAAAGAGAAACGCAATAGAAGGGTGGCTGCAAACGCAAATGATAATGTGCATGTTGACGCAAACAGAAACACAAACAGAAACAATAGTTGAGATGCAAATGCTAACAGTAATGCAATTGCAAGAGCAAAAGAAAATGCAAAGGGTAATGCACATGGTGGCGTACACGGGAACGCTAGCACAAACGGGTACGGAATCACAAGTGGAAACACTAAGTGTACATGTGCCACTATTATATATATACACACACACACATATATATGTATATATTATGGTAGTACTGTAGTGCTACCATAATTAGGGATGAGGAGCCATTTACATGTTAAACCCAAAATTTTGCACCTTAATAACTTTGAAACCGTTTGACGGATTTACCTGAAATTTGGAATACTCGATCAAGAAGCATAGGCCTTGACATCTGCTAAGCTTCGTACCAGTCGGATATATGGCTGCGGAGATATTAAGCATGATCTGTGAGTGTGTTTATGCTTTCTCTGGAATTCTACGGTCGTGTCTACAGGTCGCACGGTTTGCGCGACCAGCCTGAAATCTTCAGGGAACATGCAGCTGGGGTTCCTGATGTGCCTTTCAAAGATTTCATGAAAAAATATTAAACAGTTCAAAAGTTATTCAAAAACTAATTTCCCATTATAAGTCAAAGGGAAAAGTTAACAAAAAGTTCGACAGTGTCGCAAGTGCACTTTTTACTGTCGCAAATGGCCCTGTTACTGTTGCAAATCCGCCATTTTGTTTTCAGTTAGTGATCAGAAAAATGCTTGGCATTTAAAATTGAGACCTTCTAGCAACCTAATTCTTTTTGTATTCACCTAGCTGGGCCCTGAGGATGCTAACCATGTCTTTATTTTGGGATAAAACACCCCAGAAATATGTTTTTCAGATTTCTGGAAAAAGTACTTTTGCAAAGTAGTGTCGAACTCATGAAAGTGTCACAAATTTTTTGCGAAAGCTTTCGCAAATCACGACACTACTTTGTGACACTATGCCCAAAATAACAGTAATTCTTTGGCACTCCGCTGCAAAAGAACGGTTTGGAGTTTTGGGCTGAAATTTTGAGGTAACACAGCCGACATCTCACAAATGTGCCTTTCAGTGTTGTGTTGAAAAAATATTACTCAGCGGCAAAGTTACAATACTTCAGAGTTGATGGTTTTTCCCATTGGTTAATATTATGGTGCCCAACGCATTACAGGAATCCTTTGGCACCCTGCTGCAACATAACGGTTTGGTCTTTTTTACTGAAATTTGGAGGGAAGACAGCCAACAGCCCACAGATGTGCCTTTCAGTGGTTTGGTGAAAAAATATTGCAGGGAGACAAAGTTATGGCACTCCAAACTTCTCTTTTTTCCCCATAGGATAACATTATGGCTTCGTCACCGCTCATTTCAGGGCCCATATCTCGGAAACGGTGCGAGATACAGACTTTTCGTCTGAAAAATGCTTAGTCCCCTACTGGGGGCTAAGTACAAAACTAGCCAGGACAGTCATAAATCATATGACTTTTAAAGTTTTTTTCTATGTCGTACGGTTCCTGAGATATAACCTATTTAGTATTCCAAGACCTAATTTTCTGCTCCGATACCCATTGTTACACATACATTCTTGCTACTCACTGTCTTTCTCTATGCAGATTTTTGGGAAAAACAGCCTGTGCACTTACATTACTGTTACCGTTGCCCTTTCCACTTGCGGTTCCATACCCGTTTCACTTACCGTTGACATCTATGCCACCAAGTGCATTATCCTTTGCGTTTTCCTTTGCGCTTGCGTTTCTTTTATTTTTTGCCATTTGTGTCTACAGTACTGTTTCTCTTCTGTTTCACTTTGCGTCACCATGCCCATTGACATTTCTGTTTGCAGGCACCATGTTACTATGTGACAACACATCACGTGGCAGACCATTCCCTTCTATGCCACCGTGTGTGTTACCCTTTCTGTTCTCATTCGCACTTGCATTACCATGTGCGCCACTGTTAGTGCTTCTGTTTGCGTTGCTGTTCCTGTTACTATGCCACAAGACATCATGTGGCAGGAGCCCGGGGCCCATGCCGCTATATTACTTTCACTATTTCTCATTATCATTCTCAAAAAGAAGGGAAATTAGAGGCAAAAAACTCAGTTTAATGCATTAGTTAGGGTTGTTCCACAGTGACAAAAGTGAGGAAATTCGTTGTTAGGGTTGAAACCCCCCCCATGGACCCTCACGCCAACCCCCAACCGCATTAGGGTGCTAATTAGGTCATCAGTCCTAACTCTCACCCCATTCTCCTATACTTCTGCTGCTTTACACGTGATGGGGTGAGAGTTAGGGCTGATGACCACAGTTATACAATGCCAGTTGGGAGGCGGGTCCGAGTTTAGCCACCAACACGGATTTCTCTCATTTTGTCGCTGTGAACAACCCTAACTAATGCATTAAACTGAGTTTTTGCCTCTAATATATGCATATATATATATATATATATATATATATATATATATATATATATATATATATATTAGTTGCAAAAACTATGTTAATGCAGAGATTGGGGTTGTAAGAATGCAAAGATAACAAGACGGGAAATGAAAAGACGGTAGGGATTTAGGTCTCCGGAGTACTGGTGAGTCAGTGGTGGGATCTTAGTTGGGGTTGTCAACCCTAATGCCCACTCCTACCCAGGATCAGAAGAGGTCAAATGTGATGTCTTCTCATAGGGCCCATAGAGCCCTGTTTGAAGAATGCTTTGACAGATTATGTTGGCCACACTGTATCACTATGAGGCTCAGGGTTGGAGCTGCATATTGTGGTTTAGACAGGAGGCTACAGGCTGAGGGGTTGGGCATTAGGGTTGACAGCCCCAAGCAAGACCCCACCACTGATTTGCCAATACTCCGGAGACCCAAATCCCTAATGATTTTTCATTTCCATCTTTGTATACTTCATGTTCTTACAACCCTAATCGCTGCATTAATGGAGTTTTTTGCAACTAATATACACATATTCTGTATATATATATATATATATGAGCAAAAAACTCAGTTTAAATCATTAGTTAGGGTTGTTCCACAGTGACAAAGTGAGGAATTTGGTGTTAGGGTTGAAAACCCCTTGGACCCTCTGCCCACCCCAACTGGCATTGGGGTACATTGGGGTCATCAGCCCTAACTCTTACCCCATCACATATGTAAAGCAGCAGAAGTATAGGAGAATGGGTTGAGAGTTAGGACCGATGACCCCAATGTGCACCCCAATGCCGGTTGGGGGGGTGGGGGGTCCAAAGGGGGTTTTCAATCCTAACACCAAATTTCCTCACTTTTGTCGCTGTAGAACAACCCTATCTAATGCTTTAAACAGAGTTTTTTGCCTCTAATTTCCCTTCTTTTTGAGAATGATAACGAGAAATAGTGGATGTAATGCAGCGGCGGAGCTCCCGCCACAAGATGTCTTGTGACATAGTAACAGGAACAGCAACACAAACAGAAGCACTAACATGGTAACGCAAGCGTGAATGAGAAGAGAAAGGGTAACGCACACAGTGGCGTAGATGGGAACAGTCTGCCACGTGATGTGTTGTCACATAGCAACATGGTGCCTGTAAACAGAAATGTCAATGGGCATGGTGACGCAAACTGAAACAGAAAGAGAAACAGTACTGCAGACAAAAATAGCAAAAAATAACAGAGACACAAGTGCAAATGAAAACGCAAAGGATAACGCACATGGTGGCGAAGATGTCAACGGTAAGTGAAACAGGTACGGAACCGCAAGAGGAAAGGGCAATGGTAACAGTAATGTAAGTGCACAGGCTGTTTTTCCCCAAAAGCTGCATAGAGAAAGACAGTGAGTACAAAGAATGTATGCATAATAATGGGTATCAGAGCAGAAAATGAGGACTTGGAATACTAAATAGGTTATATCTCAGGAACCGTACGACGTAGAAATAAATTTAAAAGTCATATGATTTATGACTGTCCTGGCTATTATTTTGCATTTTTCTGATGAAAAGTCCATATCTCACACCGTTTCTGAGATACGGGCCCTAAAAGATGCGGCGAGTGCTGTAATGTTATCTTATGGGAAAAAAAGAGAGGTTCAGAGTGCCATAACTTTGCCTCCCTGTAACATTTTTTCACCAAACCATGGAAAGACACATCTGTGGGCTGTTGGCTGTCTTTCCACCAAATTTCAAGAAAAAAGACCAAACCGTTATTTTGCAGCAGGGTGCCAAAGGATTCCTGTAATGCGTCGGGCGCCGTAATGGTATCCTATGAGAAAAAACGTCAAATTTGGAGTGCCGTAACTTTGCCACTGTGTAATATTTTTTCAACACAGCACTGAAAGGCACATCTGTGAGATGTCATCTGCGTTTCTTCCAAATTTCAGCTCAAAACTCCCAATTGTTCTTTTGCAGCGGGGAGCCAAAGAATTGCTGTCATTTCCCCACAGCCTAGAAAAGAACTGTCACAATTTGCGAAAGCTTTCACAAAAATTTGCTTCACTTTCATGAGCACGAAAGTACTTTGTGAAAGTACTTTTTCCAGAAATTTGAAAAACATATTGCTGGGGTGTTTTACCCCAAAATAAAGACATGGCTAGCATCCTCAAGCTCCGACTAGGTGAATACAAAAATAATTAGGTTGCTAGAGGGTCCCAAATTTAAATGGAAAGCATTTTTCTGAACACTACCTGAAAACAAGATGGCGGATTTACACAAAAAGTAAGAGGGCTATTTGCAAAAATGTAATTTATGACATTGTGACACTGTCGAACTTTTTGTTAACTTTTCCCATTGACTTATATATGGGAAATTGTTTTGAATAACTTTTGAACTGCTTAGTACATTTTCACGAATTTTGAAAGGCAATACGGGGACCTCGCCAACGCCTCCTGAAGATTTCAGGCCAGTCGCACAGACTGTGTGGAACTGTTGCGACAGAATTCCAGAAAAGCACAACGCATGCCACAGATCATAAGCGCAATAACTCCACAGCCCTTTACACCAGCAATTGGCAGATCCTTGCGCATATGGTTCTTGATGACGTATTCTAAATGTCAGGTAAATTCAGCATTGTAAAAGTTATTAAGGTGCACATTTTGCTTCATTAATGACTCATCCCCTAACTATGTAGCACTACCGGTTACCATAATATATATATATATATATATATATAGTATAGTAGTTGAGGAGCTATTTCTATGTTAAACCCCAAAACTTTGCACCTTAATAACTTTGCAACCGTTTCATGGATTTGCCTGAAATTTGGAATACATGATCAAGAACCAGAGGCCTTGGGATCTGCTAAGTTTTGTACTGGTCAGAGATACAGCTATGGAGTTAGTAAGTGTGATCTGTAAGCACGTTTACGCTTTTCCAGGAATTCTATGGTCGCGCCTACAGGTTGTACGGTTTGCGCGACCGGCCCGAAATCTTCAGCGAATGTGCTGCCAGGGTCCCCGATGTGCCTTTTGAATATTTGGTGAAAAAAATATTAAACAGTTCAAAAAGTTATGAAAACAGTTTCCCATTATAAGTCAATCGGGAAAAGTTAAAAGTCTGGACAGTAACGCAATGCATTTTTACTTTCTCAAGAATGGGCCTGTTACTTTCACAACCGCCATTTTGTTTTCAGTTGGTGATCAGAAAATGGTTGGCATTTAAATTTGAGACCCTGTAGCAATCTAATTCTTTTGTATTCACCTAGTCGGGCCCTGAGGATGCTTGCATATGTCTTTATTTTGTGTTAAAACACCACAGAAATATGTTTTTCAAATTTCTGGAAAAGTACTAGAGATTACTTTCGTGTTTTCACGAAAAGTGTCAAACTTTTCGCATAAAGTTGTAAATTTTGATAGTAGTTTTCCATCTGTGGGAGTGACAGTTTATCTTTGGCACTGCTTCGCAAAAAGAACTGTTGGGAGTTTTGGGCTGAAATTTGGAGGGAACGGAGCTAACATCTAACAGATGTGCCTTTCAGTGGTTTGGTGAAAAAATATTACATGGCGGCAAAGTTACGGCACTCCAAATTTGACATTTTTCCCTTAGGATAACATTACGGCGCCCGATGCATTACAGAAATCCTTTTGATCCCTGCTGCAAAATAACAGTTTGGTCTTTTTTGCTGAAATTTGGAGGGAAGACAGCCAACAGCCCACAGATGTGCCTTTCAGTGGTTTGGTGAAAAAATATTACAGGGAGGCAAAGTTATGGTGTCCCGAACTTCTCTTTTTCCCCATAGGATAACATTACGGCGTCCCTGCCTTTCAGGGCCCCTATCTCGAAACAAAAGCAGATACAGACTTTTCGTCGAAATATTCTTTGCTCTGACGGGGCTAAGTACCAAATTAGCCAGGACAGTTGTAAATAATATGACTTTAAACATTTTTTTTCTGCCATACGGTTCCTGAGATATAACATATTTAGTATTCCAAGTTCTCATTTTGTGCGCCGATACTCATTATTATGCATACATTATTTGTACTCACTGTCTTTCTCTATGCAGGTTTTGGGATAAACCAGCCTGTGCACTTACATTACTGTTATTGTTGCCCTTTTTGCTTGAGGTTACGTACCCATTTCACTTACCATTGACAGCTGTGCCACCATGTGCGTTATCCTTTGCGTTTTCATTTGCACTTTCGTTTCTGTTATTTTTTGCCATTTCTGTCTACAGTACTGTTTATCTTTCTGTTTCACTTTACGTCACCATGCCCATTGACATTTCTGTTTGCAGGCTCCATGTTACTGTGTGACAACACATCACGCGGGCAGACCATCCACTCTACGCCACCATGTAAGCAATCATCTTTCTTGTTCTCTATTTTCACTTGTGTTACCATGTGCCCCACTGTTAGCATTTCTGTTTGCATTGCTGTCCCTGTTAGTATGCCACAAGTTATTATGAGGGGAGCTGGGCCCTTTGGCCTCAAGGCCCGGGCCAGCTGCATTACATTCACAATTTCTTGTTCTCATTCTCAAAAGAAGGCAATTAGAGGCAAAACTCCATTTAATGCATTAGTCAGGGTTGTTCCACAGCGACAAAAGTGAGGAATTTTGCTGTTAGGGTTTGAAACTCTTTGACCCCACGCCCACCCCCCAACCAGCACTGGGTGTCATTGGGATCTTGGGTCCTAACTCAGCTCCCTGCCGCTGCATTACATTCACTATTTCATTATCATTCTCAAAAGAAGGCAATTAGAGGCAACAATTTCCATTTAATGGCATTAGTTAGGTAGTTCCAGCCCACAAAAGTGAGGAAATTCACTGTTAGGCTGAAAAGCCCCCTGGACCCTCCCGCCCACCCTGCAAACTGGCACTGGGTGTGCATTGGGATCAATGGGTCGTGAACTCAGCGCTCCGCTGCTGCATTACATTCACTATTTCTCATCATTCTTAAAAAGATGGGCAATTAGAGGCAAAACCCATTTAATGCATTAGTTAGGGTTGTTCCGGCCAGCCACAAAAGTGAGGAAATTCGCTGTTAGGGTTGAAAACCCTTGACCCCCCCGCCCACCCCCCCAACCAGCACTGGGTGCATTGGGACTGTGGGTCCTAACTCGCACTCCCCGCCACTTCGCATCATTCACTATTTCTCATTATCATTCGCAAAAGAAGGTCAATTAGAGGCAAAATTCCATTTAATGAATTAGTTAGGGTTGTTCCACAGTGACAAAAATGAGGAAATTCGCTGTTAGGGCTGAAAATCCCCTTTGGACCCCCTGCCCACCCCACAAACTGACACTGGGGTGTGCATTGGGATTGTGGGTCCTAACCCGCGCTCCCGCTGCTGCATTACATTCACTATTTCTCATTATCATTCTCAAAAAGATGGGCAATTAGAGGCAAACCCATTTAATGCATTAGTTAGGGTTGTCTCCACAGCACAAAAAGTGAGGAAATTTGCTGTTAGTGCTGAAACCCCCTGACCCCCGCCCACCCCCCAACTGGACACTGGGTGCATTGGGATCGGGTCCCAACTCACACTCCCGCTGCTGCATTACATTCACTATTTTTCATTATCATTCTCAAAAAGATGGGTAATTAGAGGCAAAACCCATTTAATGCATTAGTTAGGGTTGTTCCACAGCGACAAAAGTGGAGGAAATTCACTGTTAGTGTTACAAACCCCCTTGACGCCCCCCGCCCACCCCCAACTGGCACTGGGGTGCATTGGGATCGTGGGTCCCAACTTACGCCTCCCGCTGCATTACATTCACTATTTCTTTATCATTCTCAAAAGATGGGCAATTAGAGGCAAAAAATCCATTTAATGCATTAGTTAGGGTTGTTCTATGCAGTGACAAAAGTGAGGAAATTCGCTGTTAGGTTGAAAACACCCTTGACCCCCCGCCCACCTCTCTGAGCTGGACACTGGGGTGTGATTGGGATGTGGGTCCTAACTCTCCCCCATTCTCCTATACTTCTGTTGCTTAAGAAACCAGCCTGTGTGCTTACATTAATGTTACTGTTAGTTCTTTCTGCTTGCAGTTCTGCATTCTGCTTAAATTTCCGTTGGATCGCCTGTGCCACCATGTGTTATCCTTTGTGTTTTCATTTGCGATTGCGTTTGTAACTTTTTGCCATTTGTTTCTACTGTATTGTTTCTCTTTTCTGTTTCACTTTGTGTCACTATGCCCAGTGATATTTCCATTTACAGGCACCATGTTACTATGTGACAAGACATCACGTGGTACAACGCTCGGGCCTACTCCATTATGTTCGCTAACCTTTCTGTTCTCATTCGTGGTTATGCTACTTTGTGCACTACTGTTAGTGCTTCGTTTGCATTGCTGTTCCTGTTAGTATGCCATAAGACATCATGTGGTGGGAGCTGGGCCCTGCCACTGCATTACATCTCACTATTTCTCGTTATCATTCTCAAAAGAAGGGAAATTAGAGGCAAAACTCTGTTTAATGCATTAGTTAGGGTTGTTCCACAGTGACAAAAGTGAGGAAATCCGTTGTTACTGTTGAAAACCACCTTGACCCTCGCTACCCCCCCAATCTGGCACTGGGTGTGTATTGGGATCGTGTTCTAACTCTCACCTCATTCTCCTATACTTTTGCTGCTTTACACACGTGATGAGGTGAGAGTTATGTCTAACAACAACCAATGTGCATCCCGGTCTTGAACCTTGTTCAGTAAATGGTTGTAAGGCTGTTAGGATGTTTGGAGGAATTACAAACCTCCATTTAACACATCACGTGGCAGATCGTTGTTATCTGTGTCACTGTGTGCGTTGCCGTTTATGCTCTCATTTTCACTTCTGTTACCATATGTGCCACTGTTAGCGCTTCTTTTGCATTGCTGTTGGTGTTACTATGACACAAGACATCACCAGCAGGGTCGGGTAGGCAGTGGAGCACCCAATGTCAGACAAAGTTAGTAGTATATTGTAATTGTAGGTGTAGATGACCACACAGATGTATTTGTAAACTGAAGTATAATGTATACCCTCAGCTTGTATATGTACAATTGTGTTCTATTTGATCTCATTGTTTGCTTCTCCGGTCACATCTGAAAAGAGATGTCCGGGGACTTGTGGGCTATACGGTTATTTAAATTCAATTAAGCAATAATGCATGATGGGGTTATGTTAATGGTCTGTTAATCACCTTCAAGGGGTGTACTGTGGCACGAGGTGTATCGATGGCATATGTCTGTAGGGTGATTAACTGATCATTATCATTGCCGTTAGTAATGCCTTATTGCTATTATAATAAAAAATGTTTTAAACTGTTTACAAGCTTGTTCAGGAAATGGTTAACCTCTGTATGGTGTAAATGATTGACTTTAGAAGTCTGTTAGAATGTTTGCAGCCGGTCAGAAAGCTCAGTTTCTGAGACCGCTTTATAATTTATTAATATGGCATGACAAGGGGTTGTGTTAATGGTCTGTTAATCACGCTCTAGGGGTGTGCTGTGGCACGAGGTGTTATGAGTGGCACATGTCTCTATAGGGTGATTGACTGACCATTAACACAATTCTTGGGAGTGACTTATTACTGTAATAATGAAACATGTTTTAAACAGTTTTAAACCTTGTTCAGTATCATTAACCTCTTCATGTATGGTAATAAAGATTATATAAGGTTGTTAGGATGTTTTGCAGTCAATGAGAAACGCCTATTTTGTCAGATCTTGAAGCACACATAGTAGTGACTGAATGGTACATTTATAGTTCAGCTGTGACCTGGGTGCTGATGTGGGCACCTTGGTACAGTAATAATGACTGCATAGGCACAGGAAAAGTAAGTACATTGCTGAGATTTTTACACTGTTAGGAATTCTGTCAAATGTGACATGCCACATCGTTGCATATGCTGTGATACTGACTGTATGTCATAGGTACCAAACAAATTGATGGAGGTATAGTTGTAGCAGTATTAGTTAACATTGATTTGTATGCTTAACTCATAGACACTTATTTTTATGTCATAATGGTATTTAAAGTAAGGAGTCGATTACAGGTGGTTATGGTTTGAAAAATTTATTGCCAATTTGTCAAATGGAGAAAAGGTCCAATCAAGAGGAAATTTAGTTAACAGAAACAGTCTCACAATACAATCTTTGTATGTGTAATCATTGCTTGTCATATATGTAAATGTGTAAGAATAATAAGAACTGTATAATATGATTGAGTAAGTGTGTGATCATATAGGAAACTAATCAGGTGTTGTGTGTTTCTAGTTTGTGTTTCAGTATCATTACTCTTTATGTGAGGAAGTAGTTTTGACATTTTGACCTGAATTTTAATAGTCAGGCTGTAGTTGTATAACTTCATTATATATTTACTATTGAATGTGAATGCAGTTTGTAAAAAATTTAACTTTTTAAAAATGGTTGTGGTGTTGTAATTATGTGTAGTGTATACTGTGTGGTATGTTAATAAGGCAATGTCAGTAGGTTGTGAAGTGTGATTACACACATGATAGACAAGTGTTTTGCTGTAATTGTGTGACTGCTAATGTGGATGTCTTGGGTGGCAAAAACGTATGCTGACTGTCTAAGTAGTACAATATACAAAATGTAAGTTTTGTGACATTTGATTGGTATTATTTAATAATATGTCACTGACTAGGCGAAATGGAAAATTCCCCACCGATCCCTCAATTGAGGTGATCATAAATATTGTCAGAACAGGTATGCAGTTTGTTGTGATCAGTAACAGTGTCTGATTTACAATTGTCATTTTTTTTATACTGTAGAATTATTTATGACAAGTTTGAATAATATTATATTTTACATGAACAAATGACATATTATCAATTTTACATTGGCTTTGCGTAAATTCTTAACTTGTAACACTAAACGCATGGAATTCATTTTAACAAACTTATGATTAATTAAAATGTAGTTACTATAGTGTTGAATATTATGTAAACATTCACTTGTACTTTTAGTGCTACACTAGTATTTTTAGTAACCGTATCAAACTAGTTATTAACAATGTACACCTGAATGCAAATGTTTATATTATGGGCAAGTAATTGCAAACACATGTAAAAGTCAGTAAATGAGATTCAATTGGTTTTATTTACAGTTGTGTAATTCAGCTTCTTGCATTATCAATAAAGGTAGTTATTTTTACATATGTACAATACTAGTACTACGCATGAGCTGCGTGATAGTTCTATACTGTTGCATGGTGACTGAATGATGTTCTCTATATGTCAAGCGTCAATAGACAAATTGAAGTGTTGATAGACAACCGTGACAGACTGGAATGTTTGTGAATGTTAGAATGTAGTCAGTTATTTACTATAACTGAGAAGTTCTCTTTGCAAAGAGTAAGAGCTATAAGTCACATCAATTTGTTGTTATATATGAGTTGATACATGATGCTGAAAGATATGTATGAGTGAGTGAGCAGTAAGTCCTCAGTTTTTAGATGTACAATCTTTGATACATATGTATCATGGTTTCTAGTGACTGTTGAATGTTGTTGGCTGCCTATTAGGCTACTACAATAACTTTCATGTAGTCACTGATCCACACAAGATCTTACATGTTGCACTGTATGGAATGTCTCTGTCAGAACTGCATTTTGTTGAAACTGTATGGTTTGTTTAGAGTCATACATTATACAACATTGTAATGAGGTATGAATGTTTTTGGGACAAAGTAGTCATGTTTTAAATGGAGCATGTTTTGTCTATTGTTCTGAAATATGAAGGTTATCATAATTGTTCAATATTAGAAGATCAAATGGAAGTGTTGGTAGACAACTTGAGACAGAGTTGAATGTTTGTTGAATGTTAGTTGCTTAGTTATTTACGATGATAACTGAGAACTTCTTTTTGCTTGTAAAGAGAACAGTTTATAACTCATATAAATTTGTTGTTATGGTATGAGTTGATAATTGGATAATTAAAGATATGTACAGAGGAGGAGAGCAGTAAGGCTTCAGTTTTAGATGCACATTCTTTGATAGACATGTAATCATGTTTCTTGTGACTTGTGAATATTGTTGCGCCGATTGCTCTACAACTATTTTCATGTGTCACTGATCCACACAAGATCTTGCATGTTACAGCAGTGTATGTAATGTCTCTGTTAGAATACCACTTTTGTTGCAATTGTATGGTTTATTTAGAGTCGCATATTATATCAACATTGTAATGAGGCATGAATGTTTTTTGACAAAGTAGTCATTTTAAATGTAACATGTTTTGTCATTCTTCTGAAATATGAAGGTTGTCATATTTTCAATATTAGAAGATATGCATTTTCAAGTGTCATGGCAGTCTCTGTTTAAAACTGGTTGTAGAGTCGCTACACTCTAACCATCCAGTTCTGTACCTTAGTAATGAGGTGTATGCCCAAATGCATGGATTGACCATGGTGATAGATTATACTGTGAGTGTCAAACACTGATTGTTTGAAGACTATTCTACTAGCTGTGTAATCTGTGATAGGAGTATCAACTCTGAGCCTGTTAGTCAATTCAGTGCAACATAAGCAACAGATATTGAGATGAACTATTGAGACGTATGGACTGAGTGCATCTGCCTCCACACCTTCCACAGGCATGACTACATTCATCATTGGTGAATAGCTGTCAAAATTTGACACTTTTGGTTTCAGGGACAAAGAGAGTAATCCACAGCATGTCTTGTGTGGTTTCACGCTGTGACTTGCCACATGAAACACATACATATTTTGTAACATATGTTACTGTGAAGTACTGCCGCATTGGGGTGCCGTCTTCATCCAGGATGTTTATGACAGCCATCATAAACTCAGTAGTGTCTTGCTGTATCTTCGCAGCAAACGTGTACTACAACCAGCATATGTAGCTAACACTCGTCGAGTGGTGTTAGTGAGTGTACATTGTTAGAGTGGTCAGAAGTCATGTTGATAATCTGCTCAAAGCCGCTTGATAGGGGATTGTCTTGTGAAGCAGATATTGCCTGCACAAACTGTGGCATGTGTAGAAAACTTGCATAGCTGAGTTAGCATAGCAGTTTACTGTACTGCTGTTGTCAAAGATCGTACAGCAGCTACACCAACCAATTTCTGACGAATTGCTGGTTGTGAATTTTTACTGGAAGTTGTGGCCTTTGCTGAACTCTTTTTTGTTGAATCACTTTTGGAAGTTTGTTGCTGTTTGTTGCTACCTCTAGCTGTGACTGAATTGTGTGAGACAGACAGATATGTAGGCAGTGGTATTAAAGATACTTTGTGGCTGATGTAGAGTATGTAACCTGTTGTACTCATAGAATACATCGCTTGTCAGCTCGTATTTTCTGAGGTGCTATACTAATGATGTGCAATCCAGAAAGGCTGCGCACGTGAAAATGCGATTAGCTATGCCATCTTGAAAATGTTTACTTAAGTCTACCATTGCTGAATCCAAACTCAATCCTGAGATTTGTGAATGAGACAGTATATGCAACATATACTGGGAACTGTTTTCGTTTCCATAGACATCCTTGAAAACCTGAATTTAACGCAGGTTCGATCTATGTACAGACTGTGTGTTGTCAGCACCTATGTCTCAATATATGTCTCGGACATTGTATTGTGTCAATGATGTTTCCCATGGCACTGTTTACCATACCTGTTCTTCATCTAGATTGCGTCTATATGATACGTGGTATTCTTCCAACCTGAGAACAGCTTGTAGTAGTTGTTCGTGAAACATCTGACTTCGTTCACTTAGTCATTCAGTCATCTTTGCATTAGCTTACTAAGAATAACGCCATCAGTGTATCAACTGCATGCAGATTAGAATCTCGTGTTTTTCTCTGCATTAGATTAGAATCTGCCATTTTTAGTCATGGCATAAGACACACTATGTGGCCAGTAGAGTATGTTCTTATCACATGCTGTTTCTATGCATGTACTATGTAGTGTGATTTTTGATCATTAACATACAAACATGTTCTGGTGATAAAGAACTTGCATTTAGCTTCTCTAAAAGTGATTTGTAAGCTAGATCACCATTTTGCATATGTTCGTGACAACTGGTCATAGGTAAATAATTCCATATGTTATAGCCTGTATGCAACCGAGGATATTCTTAGCTTGTTTGGCAGTCAGAGTTGTAAATATGCTCTGCATTGACTGGTAAGTAAAAGGCTCCCAACATATATATTTTTGCCACCAAATGGCAATTCCATCGGGCAGTTCTGTAAGATCTGTAGACATAAGGAATACAGAATGACATTGAGACTATGCTGATTTTGTAATGGTGAGTAACTGCATCTTTGTGAACATGAACGGAGCTGAGATGCAACTCAAATGACAGTTTATGATACTTCCAGTTCTCCAGGTTCGATGGTAACATAAAGAGACGGTGTAATGTTACTTCCACCAATGTTGTATGCTAGTCCGGGAGCAGTTACAGCAACAGACATTGAAGAGCCTGCCACCTGTACTCTGGTGATGGTCACTAGGAAACTCTTTCCTGTGCCAGCTGAACCACTAACAACATTAGTAGTGGCTTGTGGTGAGGCAGTCATTGTTTTGTTTCATGTAGTATACCATGTTGACAGCTTCAATTACTTGAGAGGAACGTATGTTGCAGCTGATTTAGTCTTTCTTGAGTCAGCTGGGTTGACCATAGAGTGTGTGTGTGCATGGCTGTCTCAATTTCTGGACATTAACACTTCTGGGGTATTTACGTTCAGAGGATCACCAGAAGCCTTTGTCCTTCTGATCAAGATTGTCTTGGAACTAACTGGAGTGTTTCCGAAGTTGCTTCTCTGCCTTCAAGCTGTTCTTCTGAGCTTTAGTCTTTGTATATGTTGTGAGTACTCAGTTTGAAATTCGTATGTGATGAACTGTCTTCAAATGTGTCAGATACCTTTAATTCAGACTCATTCTCCAGGGTCTAAATAGATAGGAGAGCAAAGGCATGTTCTGTGCTCTTGATGCCTAGGCGGTTTGTGATCTATGTCATGGCTTGTGCCTTTCATGAGACAGCCATCAGTCCATTGACCTTGTAAATGTGGCGGTTGAGTCAGGTGCTGCACCTGTCTTGTAGTCATAAACCTTACACCTCAAACAGACACATATCATCATGTCATTGTGTCTGGTAGTATGTGTCTATCAGGTTATTCTTCAAGATATGTTTTGAAGAAGGTATTGTCAGCGAGCTCCTCAATTTCAGCATGAGGAATCGCACACACTTCATTTCTCTTTGTATTTATACTGAGGAAACGACAGTGGCAGACTCGCATAGATGTGTACCCATTAACCGTCACTGCTTGTAAGCTCCACATTCTCTGTGTGAAAGAGTCTTTGCACCCAATGACCAGCTGATGCTGGCTTTGTTTGAAGTGGCAATATTTTCTCAAAGATCTGCGTTAGTCTGTTGGTGTTTGGTTATGGCGCGGATGTACCTAACCAGGGCCAGTGAGTTATCAGCCACAACTGAACATCTATGTTTGCTTCCACATTAGAGAAGAGTTACATTGATGTGCACCCTTTTTCATCTCTTGGTAACCTTTGAGCCCTTTGGTTGATTTTGTCTTCGGTGGTGTTGCATTGCTGAGAAAGTAATTATGCACCATTCTGACAAACTCGTTTTGGAACCCAAAGCGACATCGTGTGTACCAATTAGATTTGTTCTTTACTACCGCAATATTTTGTGCAATATGTCGCTGGAACTTTTGTACCAACTTCCATAGTGTAGGACTGTTACATTGTCTGGAATGTGACAAGTATATTTTTGATGAATGATAGCACTTGCTGCTTCATGTTCAACAATGCACTGTGCATCCTGATCCACATAACATATGAATAGAGGGCCATTCATGCTTGATATTCTGTCTTCCAAAGTAATGTTCCACAATACCGGAGGAGGATTGTCCTTGACAAGTTGAAAGGAGCTGCTGAACTACTTTTGAAAATGTCTGTGACACACAGGACTGTGAACACATTTCCCGATGTCATCGGCGATGCCTCGACATCAGAATTTTTCCACTAACAGTTCAATGAGTTTGTCCCAGGGATTCAGTACAACTATGTGATAAACCATGTGGCTGCAGATATTCTTAGCATTGTCATCACTCCGAGTGTCTGCTATCCGCTACTTCCGCCGCTGCATTACATTCACTATTTCTCGTTATCATTCTCAGAAAGATGGGCAATTAGAGGCAAAAACTCATTTAATGCATTAGTTAGGGTTGTCTCACAGCGACAAAAGTGTGGAAATTGCTGTTGGGGTTGAACACTTTGGACCCCTGCCCACCTTCTGAGCTGACACTGGGTGTATTGGGATCGTGGTCCAACTCTCCCATCTCCTATACTCTGTTGCTTAAGAACCAGCCTGTGGTTACATTAATGCTGTTGCCCTTTGCTTGCGTCTCCTCCTCTTCAGTTTCCGCGGACGCCTGTGCCACCATGTGTTGTTCTTTGTGTTTTTATTATATTATGCTTCTGTAACTTTTTTGCTATTTGTTTCACTGTATTGTTTCTCTTTTTGTTTACTTTGTGTCACTGCCTATGATATTTCCTTTACAGGCACCATGTTACTATGTGACAAGACATCACGTGGCACAACGTTCCTTACCCATTATGTTCGTTAACTTTCTTTTCATTCGTGGGTTATGCTACTCTGTGCACTACTGTTAGTGCTTCTGTTTCAGACGTTGTTCCTGTTAGCGCCATAAGACATCATGTGGTGGGGAGTGCGGGGCTCCTGCCACTGCATTATATTACTATTTCTCGTTATCATTCTCAAAAAGAAGGAAATTAGAGGCAAAACTCTGTTTAATGTATTAGTTAGGTTGTTCCACAGTGACAAAAGGAGGAACCGTGTTACTGTTGAAACCACCCTTTGATTCTCTGCTGCCACCCCCAACTGGCACTGGGGTGTGGTTGGGATTGGGTTCTTAATCTCATTTCTCATTCTCCTATACTTTGGCTTTACACACGGATGAGGTGAGAGTTATGCTCATAACAACCAATGCATCCGGTCTTGAACTTGTTCAGTAAATGGCTAAGGTTGTTAGATGTTTGGAGGAATTAAACTCCATTTACCACATCACGGGCAGATCGTTGTTATCTGTACTGTGTGCGCGGTTGCCATAGCTTTCATTTCACTTCTGTTACCATATGTGCCATGTTTTTTGCTTTGGCTGTTGGTGTTACTATGACACAAGACATCACCAGCAGGGTGGTGGGTGTAGGTGAGCACCCAATGCTGTGACAAAGTTAGGGTAGTATATTGTAATTGTAGTGTGTAGATGAAGACCACACACACAATACAGATGTATTTGTAACCGAAGTATAATGTATACCCTCATTGATATGTACAATTGTGTTCTATTTGATCTACTGTTTGCTTCCCGGTCAAGTATCTGAAAGAGATGTCCGGGACTTGTATACGGTTATTTACCACTACAATATGCATGATGGTGGGTTTTGTTAATGGTCTGTTAATCACCTCAAGGTGTACTGTAATTTATAGCTGAGGTATAGTCTGATAGTGATTAACTGACTATTATCATTGCTGCTTAGTAATGCCTTTTTGTTATTATAATAAAACTGTTTTAAACTGTTTAAAGCTGTTCAGGAAATGGTTAACTCTGTATGTATAAATAAAAGATTTACAGAAGTTGTTGGAATGTTTGCAGCCGGTCAGAAAGCTTGTTTCTGAGACCGTTTTTATAATTTATTAATATGCATGACAGTAGTTATAAGCACGGTCTGTTAATCTCGTTCTAGGTGCTGTCACAGGTGTGGTGTGGCACATGTCTCTTAGGGGATTGACTTACTACATAATTTTGGGAGTGACTTATTGCTATAATAATGAAACATGTTTTAAACAGTTTTAAACCTTGTTCAGTATGTCATTAATCCTTCTTATGGTAATAAAAGATTAACATAAGTTGTTAGGATGTTTGCAGCCAATGAGAACGCTATTTTGTCAGACTCTGAAGTACATATGGTAGTGACTATTGGTACATTTATAGTCGTTGCGACCTGTTGGGTGGAAGTGGGCACCACAGTAATATGACTGTATAGGCAGGAAAATAAGTACATTGCTGAGATTTTTACACTGTTAGAATTCTGTCAAATGTGACATGCCACATCGTTGCATATGCGATACTGACTGTATGTCATAGGTACCAAACAAATTGATGGAGGTATAGTTGTGCAGTATTAGTTAACATTGATTTGTATGCTTAACCATAGACATTTATTTTATGTCATAATGGTATTTAAAGTAAGGAGTTTATACAGGGTTATGGTTTGAAAATTGACACAATTTGTCAAATGAGAAAGGTCCAACTGGTGAGTGAAATTTAGTTAACAGAAAACAGTCTCAATACAATCTTTGTATGTGTGCAATCATTGCTTGTCATATATGTAAATTGTAAGAATAATAAGAACGTATAATATGGATTGAGTAAGTGTGTGATATTATAGAAACTAATTGTGTGTTGTGTGTTTTTAGTTATGTTTATACTGTACTTTTTGTGAGGAAGTAGTTTGATGTTTGACCTTGAATTTTATAGTAGGCTGAAGCTGTGTAATTTCATTATATATTTACTATTGAATGTGAATGCAGTTTGTAAAAATTTAACTTTTTAAAATGGTTGTGTTGTACTATGTGGTGTATTACTTGTGGTATGTTAATAACAGTAGGTTGTATGCATTACACACATGATAGACAAGTGTTTGGCTGTAATTGTGTGACCGTTAATGTGGATGTTCCTGGGTAAGCAAACGCATGCTGACTGTCATGTACAATATAAAAAATGTGTTTTTGACATTGATTGGTATTATTTAATAATATGTCACTGACTAGCGCAAATGGAAAATTCTACCCGGCCCTCAATTGAGGTGAGATAAATATTGTCAGAACAGGGTGTGCTTTTTGTGATCAGTAACAGTGTTGATTTATAATTGTCAATATTTTTTATATGTAAATTATTTATGACAAGTTTAAAATATTATATTTTTACATGAACAAATGACATATTATCAATTATTGGTTTTGTAAATTCTTAACTTAAATACTAAACTGTATGGAATTCATTTTAACAAACTTATGATTAATTAAATGTATTTAGTGCTGTTGAATAAACATTCACTTGTACTTAGTGCTACACTAGTATTTTAGTAACTGGTATCAAACTAGTATAATAATGTACACCTGAATGCAATGTTTATATTATGTGCAGTAATGCAACACATGTAAAAGTTTTTAATGAGATTCTGTAATTGGTTCTTATTTAGTTGTAATCTAGTTTGTATTATCATCAGTTGGTTATTTTACATATGTATAATACTAGTACCACGCATGAAAGCAAGAGGTTCTATATCATGTATGGTGACTGAATGATGTTCTATATGTCAATGTCAATAGACAACCATAGACAACCTAGACAGACTGAATGTTTGTTGAATGTTGAAGGTAGCTTCAGTTATTTATGATAACTGAGAAGTTCTCTTTGCAAAGAGTAAGAGCTATAAGTCACATCAATTTGTTGTTATATATGAGTTGATATATGGATGCTGAAATATATGTACAGAGGAGGGAGTATAAGTCCTCGTTTTGGATACACTTGATACATATGTAATCATGGTTTCTAGTGAGTGAATGTTTTGGTGATTGAAGCTACTCAATTCTTTCATGTAGTCACTGACTACCAGATCTTACATTGCATTGTTTGGAATGTCTGTCAGAATGTATTTTGTTGGAACTGTATGGTTTGTTTAGAGTCATACATTATACAACATTGTAATGAGGTATGAATTTGGGACAAAGTAGCATGTTTTAATGTGGAGCATGTTTTGTCTATTGTTCTGAAATAAGGAAGAAGCATTGCAATTGTTCAATATTAGAAGATCAAATGAAGACAACTGAGACAGAGTTGAATGTTTGTTGAATGTTAATAGTTGCTTAGTTATTTACGATGATAATTGAGAACTTCTTTGTTTGTAAAGAGTAACAGTTTATAACTCATATAAATTTGTTGTTATGTATGATGATAAATGGATACTAGATATGTGTCCAGAGGAGGAGAGTAGTAAGGCTTCAGTTTTAGATGTACACTTGATAGATGTATCATGGTTTCTAGTGACTGTGAATATTGTTATGCCATTGAAGCCTCTACAACTATTTTCATGTAGTCACTGGATCCATACAGATCTTATATGTTACAGATGTAATGTCTCATAGAATACCATTTGTTGTAATTGTATGGTTTATTAGAGTCGTATATTGACAACATTGTATGAGGCATGAATGTTTTGGACAAAGTGTATTTTTTTTGCAACATGTTTTGTCCTATTCTTCTGAAATATGAAGGTCATACCCTTCAATATTAGAAGATGTGTTTTTTCAAGGTCATATAGTCTCTGTTTAAAACTGGTTGTGGAGTCGTCACACTAACCATCCAGTTCTGCACCTAGTAATGAGGTAATTCCAAATGCATGGATTGACCATGGTGATAGATTATACTGGAGTGTCAACATTGATTGTTTAGACTATCTATTGCTGTGTAATCTGTGATATATCAACTTGAGTTTGTTGGGGCCAACCGCAAATATAACAGATATTGAGATGAACTACTGAGACGCATGGACTGAGTGCACTTCTCCACACACCTTCCACAGGCATGACCACATCATCATTGGTGAATAGCTGTCAAAATTTTATTGACACTTTTGGTTCAGGGCAAAGAGTAACTACAGTATGTCTTGTGTGGTTCAGCCGGACTTGCCACATGAAACATATGTATTTTGTAAATATTTGTTGCTGTATACCGCTTATTGGTGCCGCTCATCCAGGATGTTTATGACAGCCATCATAAACTCAGTAGTGTCTTGCTGCATCTCGGCAGCAAACGTACTACAACCAGCATATGTGCTAACACCTGTCGTAGTGGTGTTAGTGAGTGTACTGTTAGAGTGGTCAGAAGTTATGTTGATAACTGCTTCAAAGTTTTGATAGATTGTCTTAGAAGCAGATATTGCCTGCACAATTGTGGTATGTGTAGAAAACTTGCAGTTGAGTAGCATTAGTTTATGACTGTTGTCAAAGATTGGTGACAGCAGCTACACCAACCAATTTCGATGAATTGCTTGTTGGAATGTTTACTTGAAGTTGTGGCTTTTGCTGAACTCTTTTTTTTGGAATCACTTTTTGAAGTTTGCTGTTTGTTGCACTTCAGTTTCTGACTGAATTGTGAGACAGACAGATATGTAGCAGTGGTATAAAGACATTGTGGTTGACAGAGTATGTAACCTGTTGTACTTTAAGAACATCGCTTGTCAGCTCGTGTTTTCTGAGGTGTTATACTAATGATGGCAACCAGGTTATGCCACGTTGAAATGCGACGTGAGCTCATGCCATCCTTGAAATGTCTGTACCTAAGTTACCATTGCGAATCCAACCCAACTCGAGATTTTAATGGAGACAGCATGCACACATAATGGGAAACTGTTCTCTTTCATTAGATATCCTGGAAAACCGAAACGCGTGGTGTCTATGTGTACAGACTGTTGTGTGTTGTCAAAGTGCACTCTAAGTAAGTCTCAATATATGGTTCGACATTGTAGACAAAGTCAATGATGCTCGCGGCACCGTTTACTATACCTGTTCTACATCTAGATTATGTCGCATGATACGTGTATCTATAAACTGTGAGAACAGCTTCAGGTTAGGGCTATTGTGAAACATCTGATTTCAGTTCACTTAGTCATTCAGTCATCTTACATTAGCTTGACTAAGAATAACGCCATTAACTGTATCACCATGCAGAGTTAGAATCTCATGGTTTTCTCTCTGTGCACATGCATTTTCTTTAGTCATGGCATAAGACACACTATGTGTATGTAGTGAGTATATATCTCTAAAGACATTACATGCTGTTTTATGCAGTACTATGTAGTGTGATTTTTGATCATTTACCACAAACATGTCTCAGTGATAAAGAACTGTAATGAGCCATCTAAAAGTGATTTGTGTTGCACGCTTTGTCACACATGTTCTCGTAGACAACTCAACATATAGGTAACAATTCCCTCATGTTATAGCCTGCAATGCAATCCTGGGATATTCTTAGCTTGCTTTGGTAGTCAGAGTTGTAAATACATGCCTGTATGACTGGTAAGTTGAAATCTCCTCAACACAAGTATATTTTTGCCACCAAATGGCACTCACTCCAAGCCAGTACCTAAGATCTGCAGACATAAAGGAACATACAAAGGCGACATTGAGACCATAAAGATTTCATCAACGTATGAGTAACTGCATCTTGTGAATATGGAACGAGCTGAGATGCAACTCAAATGACAGTTTATGATACTTAGTTCTCCCAGGTTGACTGGCAAATAAAGAGATTTGTAATGTTACTCCACCAATGTTATGCTGTTAGTCCTGTGGAGCAGTTACAACAGACATTGAAGAGCCTGTCACACTCTGTACCTTCTGCAGGATGGCTTTATTCAGGAAACTCTTTCTCGTGCCAAAGGAACTGCTAACAAACATTATAGTGGCTTGTGAAAAGAGTGCAGTCACATTGTTTTGTTTCATGTGGTATACTATGTTGGATGCAGTCAACTATTTGAGAGTGAATTGTATGTTGCAGCTGATTTAGTCTTCTTAAGTCAGCTGGGTTGACTATAGAGTGTGCCATGTTGCATGGTTGTCTCAATTTGGACATTAATACTCTGGGGTTTTGTACAGAGGATTTCCAACATCTGTCCTTCTGGATCAAGATTGTTCAGAACCAACTGAGTTCTCAGTTGTCGTCTCTGCTGTTCTTTCTGAGCTAGTCTTGTATATAGTTGAGTCCAGTTGGAAATTCTCAAGTGAGATTGAACTGGTCTTCAAATGTGGCCAGAGTCACCTTTAATCAGACCATTCTGGTCTGTATAGGAATAGAGAGCAGTAATGTCTCTGTTTCGATGCCTAGATGCAGTTTGCAGATCTATAAGCTATGGTTGTGTCTCTTCATGAGACAGCTTTCAGTTCAGACTTGTAATGTGGTGTTGAGTCAGGTGCTGCACCTGTCTTGTAGTCATAAAACTAGCTACTTCAAACAGACACATATCATCTATGTCATTGTGTCTACGTGGGTATGTGTCTACTCAGGTTATTCGATATGCTTTTGGGTGTGTATTGACAGCGAGCTCTCAATTTCGCATTAGGAATCAGTATACTTCCATTTTGTAGTTATTCGAGGAAACGTGGCAGACTTCGTGTACAGATGTGCACCCATTAACCCGTCACTGGTCGTAAGCCCACATTCTCTGTGTGAAAAGAGTCTTCAAACCCAATGACCACAGCTGAGATGTCAGGCTTTTGTTTAGAAGTGGCAATATTTCTTCCCAAAGATCTTTGTAAGCTAGTTTGTTCATGTTTGCTTATGTACAAAGTGATGTACTGAACCAGGGCCAGTGAGTTATCAGCCAAACTGAACATCTATGTTTGCTGCCTACATTAGGAGAAGATTTGTTGTAGTCATTGATGTACACCTCTTTTCATCCTTGCAACTCTCGTAGTTCTTGGTTGATTTTGTCTTCAAGTGGTGCTGTATTGTTGAGAAAAGGTCATTCATGTTCATTCTGGCAACCTTGTGTAGGAAACCTGTGTTTTGCATGTGTACCAATTAGATTTGTTCTTTTACTACCGCAATATTTGTGCAAATATGTCGCTGGAACTTTGTACCAACTTCCATAGTGTAGGGACTGCCATACTTGTCTGAAATGTGACAAGTGATATATTTTGATGAATGATAGCACTTAAGGCCTATGTTCACTAATGCATGGTGTAACTGATCCACAACACATAAGGAATATGAGGCCACTCATGCTTGATATTCTGCCTTTCCAAAAGTAATGTTCTCTACAATACCTAGAGGGGATTGTCCTTTCCTGTTGAAAGGAGAATGTCATGGAACCACTTTGAAAATGTCTTGTGATAGACACAGGATCATGAACATATCTTCGAGAATATCATGAGATGCCTTCACATCAGAATGCTCCACTTCAAGAAGTTCAATGAGTTTGTCCCAGGCATATTCACAACTAATGTGACAAACCATGGTTGCAGCATCACTTCTCGTAGCATTGTCATCACTTCCCAGTGTCTGCGAGGCCAATATTCTTGGTGCCATGGAGACTGGAAAGTATGGAAGACAGATTCACTTGCATATTTTCATCTTTCTGTTTTTAATTTCTCTAGAAATTGAGCAGCTGTTATTCCATCTAGTGGACTTGTTAGACGAATGGTATGTGCTAGGATGAGACAGAATGCTAAGTTCACTCTCCCAGAGCAGATGGAACAGGCTGTATGTCATATCTGAATTTTGTCATCTTTGCTTCAGGGCCACAACTAGTGCAATTTGGTGCACCCTCAAAATTCAGATTTCTTTTCATTTAGCGCCCACCTGACCCTTTTGGAAATAGGTCTGGGAAACATGGTTTAAGTTGCTTCCCAATGCTGACAGGCTCACCTTCCACCTGCTTCATTTGATAGAGATAAATGTTGTCTCCTAATGGATCTCTTGCTATGTAGTGGGTGAATTGTGTACTGTTCATACTTACATTGTCACTTGTCTGTGTACTGACCTCTCAATGATTGGCCTTCTTTTTTCTTAATAGATCATGTTGCATGAGAGACTGGCCATCTGATCTATGTCAAGGCTCTATAAAAGGAATTGTTACTCTTTAAATAAGGCTATAGGTTTTACCTTTGCATTGACTACAACATCTTGCCAGATGACCTGGCCTTGTATATAGTACAATTTATTTACAAGATTTACCAAGCTATTTTCAGTTGAGATTGCTTGAACATTTTCCTGTAGAGGAAGTGGTAGATATATCACAGAACCTTTTAGAGATCTAACAAGCTCTTTTCTGTGGAATGTTCTGTCTTTGTGTTCAGACATAGAATCATTTGGAATGGTTTCATTGTCTGAATTAGAATATGCTCAAACATATTCAATGTTGAAATTTTACTGGTGTAACATCTGTTTCATGTTGGTTTAGCATTGACCTTGTTGGCAAAGTGTTACACTTCAGTTCTTGAAAACAGTGTTTGCATAGCACAATGGTGTCTCTTGTAAGTGAAAGTTAGATTTTAAGCAAGAATGTTGCGAGGCAGAACCACATGTCATTATATGGTGACAAGGTTTAGAAGTTGACTGTGACTGTTTGCTCTGTGTAGCATGAAATAGTTGTATTACACATGAAATCAAACTTGAGACTTTGTAACCTCAAACTTAGCAATTTTCCTGTACTGTTTCAGAATGTTTTCTTTTTTTTTTTTTTTTTTTTTTTTTTTTTTTATTTAGTTGTTTAACCAGGTATAGCACACTGTGTTTGAAAGCTTTTACAGGAGCGACCTGGGAGCACAAGGAGGTTAAGTGACTTGCTTTAGCTTCTAACACTGAAACAGATTTTTCTACAGAAGTGTTACACTGAAAATTAGTTGTTTCTGTACAGAAGTAATGTGTTGCAGTTTTTTTGGATAGTGATGGCACCCTCATGTCACCTGACTGCAATAAGTCATTTAAGCAAGTGTACTGATGTACAGCTCCGCTGTACTTCATATAATTTTCAGACAAAGTTTTGTATGCCTGGTTGATGCACTGCAAGCATCCGTGATGTTGTGAAAAATACTATCACAAACACCAGTATCGAGACATGCAAGTGAGTGACCCATGAGTCCAGTATGTGGGCCGGATTTCACAATGGTCAATTTCAAACAGTTTATGTTCTTTGCGATCTGTTATTACAAATAGGTTAACAAAGTGTTCTAGTTTTTGAAATGATTATTGCCTACGGTTGCAGGTATCATCACATGACCATGTCAGGCAGTGCCATTTATTGAAGAGTGTGGTTGGATCCACAGTCATCATCAGTATCCAATTGATTGTCATCAGAGATACTGAGGACATTTTTAGTTTGGTTGACTCCATCAATACTGAACGCCTGTTCTTTTGTTAAGTAATGATAAGACTCTTCCTAGAAATATCCTTGAGTGCTTGTAGCAGCCACTGTCCTGTGAAAACATGACAGAAGTTGTCAACAGTCAAACAAGGATACTGTTGAAGCTTTTTTTAATGGTATATACAAGTTTCTGAATTGTTCAAGCACATGACACATCTTATGCCACAATCGTTAGTAGTACAACAGTGCTCTGTTGACAAAAGTTCATACTTTCAGAAGTAAATTTATCAGAGAAAGGTGACTCTTGTTTTTATGGTGTGCGTCAACACAGCAGTGATAAGTCTTTCGATTTTAGCTTTACTTGCTAGTGATCGGAAATACTTTCTCTTTCTGAATTGTAAATCACTATTTTTGAGTTTCCGGTGTTGTTTTGAGCATTTCTTGATGGTTACACTCAAAATAGTTGTGTTTCGTCTCAGAGATCGACACAACATTTGTGATGGTATACATTTTTTCTTTTCTGTTAAGGAATTTCGTTTGGTTGTGCAGTGACTTGATGTAGGGGTCACTGTTGCAGTAAAGCTCTGTCAATGTTCATTTTTTGGTGTGCCTTTACTGTTTTGTTTGTTGCCTTTATACAACAGTGTAGTACTATTATACCGCCTCGCTTTGAGACACATCTACGTCTGTATTTAGTTGGCATATTTTCTATTATGGTTGACAGTGACAGAAGCAATCTTACAGAAGTTTCAGGTACCTGTATGAGAGAGAAAAAGTTTTAGAATAGGCTTCAGTAAATTTCTTATAACAGTGTGTATTGATAGAATTGTACTGTTAAGTATGTTAACAATTTGGTAAAAACATAACTAAACAATAGTTTTTTATGAATGTGTATCTGCAGCTGCTATGTAATATCGAAGTTTGTGCATTCTCAATATTTCTAGTCCACATTTAAAAGATTTTTTTCCATGTGTACTTTATGATTAGGATAGGTGTAATTTTACATGTGGACGAAAATGTGTTTTCACCATGTAGTGTCATGGCATAGTCAGTATGCTAATTTACTATATGGCAGACCAAAAACTGTGAGTGATAGTGTTCATTACCAAATCTGTAATAATTAGTATGTTTACAATTAGAGGGAGAAATGCCACTATTACTGTTGTGTGATCATGCTCACTACAGTTGCTAAGTATGTTTGCATGTTAACGAAATTTCAATATCGTTGCTGCATATTATCAACATTGTGTTTTTAGTACTCCTCTGTATCACTATTGGAGCTGTTATTTTTAACAACATGGAAAAAATGTTTTTCTGCACATGTACTGTGCAATGCTGCAGTTGATTGACGAAATAACTATATGGGGAACAGTCACAAAATTACAGTTCCTGTGTTTATGAGCAGACGACTTAAAATGAATATGTCGAAAAATTGATGTGAGAATTCTGAAACATTTCTGATTTACAAGCTTGCACAGTGCAGTTCACATGTACCCTTGTAAGTTTGTGTATTGTCATACTTTTCAGTTGAGAATTTACAATTTTGCTTTTAACATACAACCTTATGAAATATAGTAGATTGCATTTTCACATCTTGACAAAATTGTATTTCTGGTTATGTGTCTCGTTTGGGTCATTTGATGTGAAATGACTATATGGTACACATGTATAACAAGCAGAGTGACACTCTTTATGAGGAGAGGTCTTGAAATGGCTATGTTTAGATTTGGGGTGAAAATTACAACAGACAACTGTTTCACAAGTCTGCATTGCACAGTTGTTATGCACACTTGGAATGTTGTAAATGTTAAATATGTGAAGTGTACTGAGTTTGAAGCAGCTATGCAGCACATAATGTGTTTATAATTGAAAATTTAGCTATTTTCCCATTAAATCTGAAATTGTGGCAATAAATAGACAATCTTGGAAAATTGCTTTCGTGAGCATGAAACTTTCGCAAAAAATACTTTCGTACATTTGAAGGTGTCGCAAATCTTACTTTCTTGCATTCGACAATATGGTCAAAAGTACTGTCGAACTTCGACACTTTCACAAATTTTACTGTCGTGCTATCGAAAGTGTCGCAAATGTACTTTCGTGCATTCGACAATAAAATTAATGTAACACTTGGGAGTGCCAAAAACATTCATTATCGAATCAGAAAACAGTCTGTTTGACTGACAGCTACATCTACCAATGTAATTTAAGATTTGTCAGGCCATTTCTGAGAACCAATCAGAGACGGACAACACTGAAGAAGAAGTAAACAGGAGCCATTTGCAATATTGCTGAATTGCTGAGAGAGCAATTTGAAACTGTAAGTACAGTCTATCTTCAAATGATTATTTCTAGTATTAAAAAAATGTATAACAACATGTAAATACTATTAATAAAAACATTTTTTGATGTTGAATCTCATAGTGTTATTTGTTATTGTTTAGCAGGCTATATTCTTAACAAAAAATAGTTTAAAGTGAGAAATCATTTTTGTACTAACTTGTACAGATACAGCTGCAAATGGAGGTAGATAGGAAGGTGCATGTGGAGTTCTATGAGAAAATGGAACCAATCAGAGTTTTTTCTGATGTTGTCATTGTTTAAAACTGCCTATGAAAAGGATGCATTTTCAAAATTGTCAGTGGTTGCAGGTTTTTGCAGGAACATAGGTCTAGTAATACTGAATGCATCAGTTAGATTGGTTAATGAAGCCAGATCAGCAGGGAATGTTTTTTATTTGATTTGTGTGTTTTGTCTGAACCCACTGAAGCTTGCTTGAAATAAGGAGGGAAAATATCAGTTTGATTTTCAGTGCTGTCTGGTCACTGCAGGGTGAACACTGACTTTCTTTGTAGCTCTCTATACAGTTCTGAGTTTTAAAACTTAGAATGGCAGAAAATAGCAAAGGATTTTTGTGGATAGTTGGAAGCAGTTACATAAGATGAGCAGCTGAGTTTGCATTTGATAGTACTTTGGGAGGGACCTGCAGCCTCCAATTGCTATATAAGATGGTTTATCATGGTGGCATGAGATGGGAACATCTATGCCAACCATGGACAGACTTTGATAACTCACTCTCCTCCTGACATACTGCTAATACATCTTGGAGGCAATGATTTGGGCTCAAAACGCTGGGTAGATTTAGCTGCAGAGGCAAATTGACCTTGTTTCTATTATGTCTATGTTGCCTGCCTGTATTATCATGTTTCCGACATTACAGAGCATAGAGTTCGGTAAGCAGAACATCATATGTATCTGATTGACAGAGCTCGAGAAAGTAAATGTACAGATAACTGCTTTTCTATGATGCATGGAAAGTATTACTATACGCCACCTCAAATAAAATACTGTAATGATTGGCTATTCATACCAGATGGTGTACATTTCTCGATGCTGGCAATTGTCATTTTCTGGAGACCTTCGAGATGGAATCTCAAAGTCCTTTAAGATTGTCAGACTGTTTTAGGAAATTTTATAGTATACACAAAGGTTCTTTTCAGAACCTATTAATGTGGTAAAAATAGATGAACTGCATGCATCACACATACATGCTGCATATATGGGTTTGCTATATTAGGATAGTGGAGAAACACTACTACTAATTTACTCTACTGCTGTCAGTTCACAATTGTATGATGTTGTTATGTTCAAATTTAAGCAACAAGGTATGACCAGGGTTTAGATTAACTGTCTAGCAATCACCCCTAGGGGTGTAATGTGCACAAGGTGCAGCTGAGGCCATATTGCCCTGGGTTATTAACTGACTATTTATGTAACTCATGGACTGCCTTATTGCTATTATAAAATGTTTTCTGAAAAGAATAGTGTTAAAAGTATCCGTTATGAATGTTTTCCTGATTTAGAGGGAGATTTTATTAAAATAGTTCTTACACCAGCAGTTTAAGAATGCTGGTTCAAAATCAGAATGCATCATTACACACATTCAGCTGTGCTAGAGGATGGAATGCTGACAGGAGCAATCCGTGTACCATGGTGATCAGGCTATACATGACAGTATAACATGGATTAATGTAAGGCTGTTGGAATCCTAACAGCCAATAAGATTGCAGCATTTCTGAGAACCTTTAATAATTGTATATAGTTTGAGTATGTTAAATGACTGTAGCATTTACTGTGGTCTTACAGTATTGTAGCTGTTACAGTATGGCATGTGTACAACAATAATAAAACACAGTGGTGCTGTTCTAATGTATATGTTTTTTACTGGTATGTCAGGAAAAAGTTATTTGAATGCTAGCAGATATGGTGGTAATTATTATAGAGCTACCATGAATGTACAACTGGAATTATCATACTATTTAACTTTCAACCGGTTTGTAGCTGTCTTCACATTTATTAAGTTTATATCTAGGTGTCTGCACAGTTGTGCAATGTGTGGTTCATCTGTGTTCAACATCACTTTGCTATGGTGTGTGAACAGTTCAGTACTAGACATGGATATGTGATGGTGTATCCAATGTCATGTTTGATGCAGTAGGCCCCAAATTCTGAGACTACTGGATTGTATGCTGGTGGATACCTAGTGTAGCAGCAGTTGTTGTTACTGTTGAGGTGGCTGAACTTTCTAGGCCCTACATAATGCTATTGAGGTGTGTTTCTGCTATGTTGAAGGACAATGTGCTCTTTAATTTAATTAGTATTATATGGAATCTGCTTAAGAAATGATTGATATTGTTACATTATACTAATGTAGATATTTGTTTCTGTTTGTATTTTGAAGTAAAAAATTCTAAACTGAGATAATGAGGCAGTGGACCTATGAGAGGTGTGTGCACTGCTTGATGCAGTCCAGGCTAGAGGGAATCCAAGGTTTTGATGAGGAGTACAAACCGGAAACTGGATTCGATGTGGAGGCGCATAAATAGCTATTTGTACATAGCTTTAAAAGTAAAAAACAAGACTGTTGTACAGCTAAAGAGGAAGTGGAAGCTGTTGCGCCAATGTTTCTACATTTTGAAACAACGTGAGGGGATACCAGACAATGATACGTGCTGGTACTGCCTCGCATACGAGCTTTGGGAAGCTGCTGGCAAGCCAGCTGCAGGGGAGCGCCTTACTCACCGTAAGTAAATCAGCACAACTTTATATAATAGTTGTGCATGTATTCAGAATTTGTAAAAATAATTGTATACTGCATGATTAAGCAATAAGACATGAGGAGGGATTATGTTAATGTTGTGTAAATCAGTGTTTATTGGTGTAATGTGGCATGAGGCACAGCCGAGTACTACATGCCCCCACACAGTGATTAAGTGACCATTAATATAAACACTCAGAGTGCCTTATTAGTATTATCATACCAATATTTTGTAAATAGTGTTGAACATTGTTTTGTATGTGCTTAGTCTCTACATATATGTTAATCAAAGATTGACATACAGCTAATAACATGTTTGCTACTAACCAGAAACCTGTATTTCTCACAACTTTTTTAAAATACTTAATACTATATGTAAGGATGTACTATGAAAACATGTAACCTAATTCTTCCATTTATTTACTGTGCGGTTGTTCAGTCACAAACCAGAGCTTGCTAAGATAGCCATGCCAGAAAATAGCACATTTATACATATACACACTTACTACTATGGTATGTTGGAAGAGAACAATATGTTACTGTTTAGTTATTGTGATGTAGTGGTATAAAACTTGTACAAGTCTGTAATACTGTGTAATAAACCATCCCTCTCCTCATGAACGTGTCCTCGGTGGTCCAGTGGAAGGAAATAGCCGATCATGTGTAGTAAGTGTAATAAACCCACCACTCCTCTCGAACGTATACTTGGTGGTTCAGTGGACTGAAATGCTCAATACACAGACAGACACGTACAAATGTACATATCAATAGTGTTTGATGCCCCACGAGTTACAGACTATGTAGATAATGGTGTGCTGGGCCCCTGAACAGAAATATAGAATTGTTACTATAATATGTGACCATAATGCTTGTGGTCTGTATAATTAGAAGCAATGTTATGTATGTCATGGCTGATTTACTGTTGTTGTAAGTCTTTCAAAACTGTACTGTGATTCACATCTAACACCTACATATTTTTTTTTTTGCTTCATGGTAGAACATCGGAGGTGTTCCCTGGCTTCTCACGAGGTAGTACCAGCACAGAGTCAAGCTGTGGAGGGTGGTCAGTCGGACACCGAAAGTGTCATTTTGATTGACTCCGACAGTAAGACTTTATTATCACAAATTTGTTATGCTGTTTACAACTAAGAAACGAGGGTTTCTCATGACACAAAGGGTGGGATATTCAAATTGTGCCATTCATACGCGCAAGCCATTGCATTGTGCAAATTAGTTGCACAGCTGTGTGTCCGGGGCGACATTCAAAGGAGTTACGCTATTGAGCAACTCCTTTGAATATCACCCCCCAGCCACAGCCACTGTGCATGGTGCAGTGGAACTTGTGCCACTGGAAGTTCACAGAGTGGAGCATTCAACTTGCGGTGGCATAAGTACCATTGCGCCATGCGCAAAATTCTGATATTCAAAACATGACATGCAAATGGGGTATAATTCATGCAAGCCGCAGTGTGGGGGCATTTGCATGTGATTATGGCATGATTTGCATGGCATTACCATGTAGGTCTGCCGATCCCTGAGGAATTGCACCTGGTGCCCTGACAGGCTGCAGCCATCGGGGAACAATGCCCCTGCACCCCGATCATAGACAAAACAGTGTAGAATACCCTGCAGCACCCCTCACTGGGCCGATCACGGGCATGATTCAATTTCCCCCCCAACAGCTCGATCGCGGGCAGCAATGGGGCCCCCCTGAACGTATCCCTGCTGATCCAGTGGACCGAAAAGGTTGATCGCAGGTAGTAAAAGTTTAATAACCCCTCCCTGAACATAGCCCTGGTGGGTACTGTACCACCCACCCCACCCACTCGCTAAGCTCCACCACCCCGCTCACCCCTGGCAGCTGGTGGGCGGCAGCATCCCACCTGCCTGCCACCCGCCACCCGCCTGACTGCCTGGTAGGGCTGCACTGCCATTGGTGAAAGAGTTATTATCGGTATGCAGTTCTACATATACAGTTCAGATTTTTGAATGAATGAATTGATTCACAAATCTGGACTGTGATGTACAGTATGGCTGCATGCCCATTGGCTCTTGGTCTGCACCAATGGATGCAGCCCTAATGGGCAGTCAGTTGAAGGCGGCGTGTGGTGTGGATGATGCCCGCTGCCTGTGAGGGGTGAGCTGCAGCGTGCTCAGGTGGGTGGGTGGGGGACACCAGCCACCAGGGCTATCTTTAGGGGGTTATTAAACTTACTGCCCACAATTAGGCATTTCGTCCACTGGACCACCAGGGATATGTTCAGGAGGAGGGGTGGTTATTTTACTTACTGCCTGCATCGGGCATTTTGGTCCACTGGACCACGAGGATACATTTGGGGGGTTATTTAACTTACTGCCCGTGATCGGGCATTTGGTCCACTAGACCACCAGGGAAGCTGGGAGCCACATTGCTGCCCGCAATTGGCCTGGTGTTGGGGAGTACACAATGCCCGCGACCGGGCCACTGGGAGGAGTGGAGGATTTATAGTCAGGTGCCTGCAAAGGGCTGCAGGGGGCACAGGGACTGGGTTGGGGATAGACAGGTGACAGCTGTTGTGTTTTTCCCTGCAATCCAGCAGCTCACCTGTGGGTGGCCCTCGACTTAGGCCTTTATTTTGCCCAAGTCGCAGGCAGGCTGGTTGGGGTTGTGACTCCACACAACCTGCACAGCCCGGCTGAATATCGGGCTCTGGAGTTCATGCATGGTTCCTCCCCTCCACTTGAGCATGCATTCATTTGCATTGCGTTGTTGCTCAGCCTGTTTTCAGTGGCGCGACTGTCTTCTACTGAATATCACAGAATGGCAGAGTTTCATACTTGCACATGTGCAACCCTATTGTGTATGGTGCAACCATTTTGAATATCCCACCCAAAATACTTCAAAAAGGTGTTAACCAAGTCTAGTGAATGTGCAGTGGCACCATGGCAGAAGATCCTGTACTACCATAACAAACTGGTATTACTACACATGTGAGTGGGATAATATTGTTCATGAATCTGAGAATGGATGTATGTCCATAGTGGTACATTTGGTGTTGTGGGGGGGTCTTCTCCTCTGCTACTTTTGGTGGTGGAGTTTAATGTACAATGAGTAATAGATAACCAATTGTAATGTTGTAGGTGTCTCAGTGGTATTCAATGGTGTGCTGCTTAATTATCTGTTGCTAATTATGACATGTCCCTAGATCTTATTCACTTACTATTTCTATATCTCCTGCCAATGTTTCATTTTTATTATTGCAATAGTTATTAATGGACAGCATAGAGTATCTACATGTTTGTTAATGTGTTTTAATAGCCCTGTAGGGGTAATATGCTTAATAACACATAAACGGCTGCCATATTCAGCTAGAGGGTCATTGAGTGAACAGTAACATTATCGTTATGTTTGTGTTCTTCTTATTATAATAACACACATTTTAAAACTGTTTAAGGAACAGATCGTCATATAATTAGGTATGCATGTATGTAAATTGAAGGTACATGTAATGTTTTTAGGATGTTTCTGTGTAACAAATATGCATTATGACAATGTTATAACTATTGCGATTGATGGGCAGGCACTGCTTGTTCTGCACTGCATACTACCAATAATATATTTCTGAGTTTTCTTTCAGACAAAACGTAATTGAAGAAACAGTGTTAGGGGAATCACCAGGAAAAAAAAAACGAATTTCTTATATTAACTGTTCTGGATTGGATGGACATTTGTCTTGGAAAAATATATATACATGGTGTCATAATTTCAACTTTGTGTGGCTTTTTGCAGATGAAAAGACGTGTTATATGCATGTAATACTGACTTAACAACATACATCTAGTTGGAGAGACAGTTATTTCCGAAAAGAGATATGTGTTCATATGATAGTTGTATGAATGATGTAGTATTAGAAATTGATGTTTTAAAGAAAAACACTTTTACCTTGATATTTCATCTATTGATGTGATCATTGTTTTACTTGTTTGCTTTAATAGAGCCCGGGGAAGCTGCTGCTGTTGAACAAGTGGAGGTGAAGCAGGAAGCTTGCGCCAGCCCACCACGTAAGTGAAATCTGTTGTTGCTATTATCTGCATGCTTGAGAAGTACCATATGGTTGTCAACATTCGTGATGATCAATGCTCCTGTTGATAACTACACCTTGCTGTCTTACTGCATGATAGGGGGAGTGCACTGTCTGTTGCCATACTCACTGCAAATGTTCAATTGTCTGGGGTGTGAGCAACACCCCTTCGTTGCCGAGCCAGTACCACTTTCTTTTGTTTGTTGTGGGGGGCAAATCACTGTTGACATTATTTACTTTATTTGTGCTGTGACCTTACAAGGGTGGCAATACGTTGATGACTTCAGATACCCAACCACCTAAAAAACTCAACATGGTGGGAGGATATTGTAGTGACCTAAATGGTGTGCAATGCAGAAAGTGTCCAATTATGATTTTTTTGTTTTTTTCTCAATGTACAAGTTCAAAATGTGCCTTGTAGTCTTCATGACCCCCTTTTCCCAGTTAAACTGAATAGCTGTGCAGTGTGTCTGTCTTCAGCCTTGCCAATCTCATACTTACCTCTACAATCCAGTGTGATGCTGTTCAGTGCACTGTCACATATGTGTATTTTTAAAAGGTGATCATGAACTGAGGGAATGTTGATAAAAGTAATAATACAGTGAATAATGGGACTGTTTGTGTGTCACACTATGAATATCACACATTTCTATATAGCACTATGGAAGTTGTCTCACCACATGTAAAATGCAGTACTATGACTACTTGCAGTGGTGCAAATTCCACTACATCATACGCTGTGTATTACTGGGTTGGGTGCTATTAAAACGAGTTCTTGAGTAGTGAAACTGTGTTAAATATTGGGCCACAGTCATCACATTGCTACATTATTCAATGCTGCATGGCCTTGCAACACACAGTGTCATACTTTGAATGAGCACCTATACTGTCAAACTGTGTTTTTTATACTTTACTATATGATGCTGTGGTTGCTGTGCGAAATAACTTTTTGGCACAGTGTGAGGACATAACAGTGAGACTGTATGGAGTAAAGGTGGCAATATGTCTATTTAAAACATTTGTTGCGAGATGAGCATTACATGCTATCATTACAATCAGGTATTAGATATTTCCCATACACTGTAGTAGGTTTGAAAATGTTGTGTATTTATATACTAAATGTTTAATGCTGTAATTTATTTTTCACCTGCTAATGTACTGCACAGTTGTTTTTTTCTCACAGCACTATAAAAAACATCTTTTTCTGCCCTGCTATATCTAACAGCCAGAGGTACACGCTAATGCCTGTCATCCTATGCAGGGTGCGAGTCCTTTGTCATCAGTAAGAAAGTTTGTTACTATTACACTGTCAATGTTAATGATAGTAAATTAATAATTATTATTGATAATTGTTAATTTCATATTATACCATCGTAAAGACAAAGCCTGGGCTCCCATTGGTGACTATGGGACTGTTAGCGTCATGTTATCGCAGCACAACATCACAGCTCTAGTCCCAGCACCAGGGTGACCAGATAAGTTTTGGGAAAAACAAGAAGTCACTACATGTAGCTGCTTAACAGTGCAATCCCGCATTTCTCATTCACACTCTCAACCGACTTTAACCTACTATGAGTGCTTCTGACTCTGCTGCTAGTGATCGCTGGCCATGACAGTGCAAATTGTCCCTATGTTGCTCATTTTCCCAGCAGATATAGTGGAATAACTCCCTGTCCCCCACTGACACACAGTGTGTCCATTTTCCTTAAAAAAAAAAAACATCATTATAGACGGCATTTAAATATATGTGTCCACTGGTCCATCAGCACAGTAATTGTGTACAACTTGCCAGGCAAAACACCTAAAGAAATATTCACCAACATTATCCCTGACTATAAACAGATGTTTTAACTAAAAAAAAAAATGTCATTTTAGACATCATTTAAATTTCCACGTCAGCAGGAGCACGAGGCCTTTCAGATTGCCACAGTCCTGTGATTACAGCTCACTTTGTCAAACTCATGCACTGTTACCATGAACATTGTAAATTAAACAAATTATCGATAAAATGACAGTCACATTCAAATAGGCAGTGCACAAAACTGTACTGCATTCCTGGAAATCAGTAAGCTTCAAACAACCGTAACTGGTATTACGGTTCCTCAACCGCCTCAAGTGTTGATTTTAAACCAATTAAAAAATACTAATTAAAAAATATTACCCAGTTCCATATTTGATCTTATGTGTGGACTGCTGTACTTTCCTGGGAGGTGTGGTACAGCAGGAGATAGTAGACACACAATAACATTACAGTGGGACTGTTTCTCTATTCATTGTGCCTAACCATTGAGAAATGAAATTGTAAAATACTTTTTAAGACTTTTTGTAAAAATGTTTTGTTTTATTAGTACCAACAAGCCATTGTATAATAGAATAATGTCCTTTGGGGTGTGTGTTGTGCTGGGATAATGTTACTTTTGGGGTGATTAGTTCACTTCGCCTGTGGCCTCTTGTCTAATGACGACAGGTGCGACGTTATCACACCACAACACTTACCGTGGAGTGCATTATTGCTTTAATGTCAGATAGTACATTGAAGAACCTTATTACTGCTGTGTCACATTGTTTTGAAGAATTTTACCGTGTGGCAGTGCAAAAGCACAGTGATGTAGACATTATGGGCATCCAACGGTACAGCAATGAATAAAATATCTTTATTTTGAGTAGATTTTACCATACTGCAGTTTAAGTTTTAGGTTACTTGTCTGAATGCCTTATAGTTATGCTACCTAGAAATCTATCATTTATGTTCTTTATGTACTTGAAGATGTCTGGTATGGTTTTGGAGTGCATGTCATATCAGTGACTTAATTATTTAAAGTAGTGACGTGTGTTGAGGGCCTGAAATACGGGTTAAAAGCTGTTTGCTTTCAAACTATCATTAAAGTGATCATGATTGTGTACACATGAAAAGTATATTATGATAGTGTTAATGTCAAGGTACTTTGTTTTTTAGTGCAGAGGTGACTACACATTATAGGCAGACATGGTGAAGTAAAAATTCTCACACTTGATGAGGATGTATTTCAATTGATGGTATAATAGTGTCGATAATGCAAAAGTATGTACATACTGAATATTTATGAGTACTGAAACAAAATATAAGAGTAGCATTCTAAGCCACAGCTAACTATACTTTTTTTATGTTGTCAGCTTATTAGATTATATAATCAAGTATGACAGAGACAGAAATAAGATAGCTAAATAGTTTAGCATCATACTTAAAACTATTATCATAACTTTGAAATGAATGCATTTCTGATATTGCAGTAGATAAGAAATATTTGAAGTAAAATATTTGAAAGTCATAATTGTTTAATTTGTGTTGTATATTCATCATTACTTTTTTTAAATCTTTGTAGAGCCCCGGCAACTGAGAAAATGCACGGCCCACTGCCGCTGCTACAGACGACTTGCACGCAAGGTTGGCAGTCTGCATGAGCAAAACACTGTCATCCTTGAGAGGCTGGACAGAATCCAGTCTCTCTTGGATGCACAGCAGCAGACTGTCAACCTCGTGCTAGAGCCAGTCGTAGCAGTGGGTGATGGTGCTGTGCCGAGTAGCAGTGCTTCACCTCCACGAACACCATCTGTTCCTGCAGCTTCCCTGCGAAACTGACCACCCTTCATAGCGGTCCGGTATCTCCTCCGGAGGGCACAACAGCTTCCACTTCCTTTGCGCCTCCACATCGAATCCAGTTTCTAGCCTGGATTGCCTAAAGCAGTGATACACTTTCGCAAGTGTTGCACAAAAGTTACAAAAAAATTAAAACTTTTTATATATTTTTACCTATGTAAAAAATGTATTTTAATTAAATATTTATTTTTGTGTATGGTGTAATACACACTTTTATAACTTTTTTTGGGCTGTATGAATATTATTTGTGTAAATATATATTTTTGTATTGTTTATAAAAAGAAAAATAATTTTGTTTGTCATTTTTTATAAATAAAATATTTTTATAGTAAAAAAAGTGAATTTATACTGTCTTGTGTTTGATGTGTTATTGTGTAGTCGAGATGTTTCTTGAAAATAGTTTTAACAAGATTTATACAACTGTGATTTTCTCATTTGGTGAAAGCTCATACCACACTATTGTGGTATTAGAGTTGGGATTTCCAGAAGTAAGTTAGATGTGTGACAATGCTACTGTACACTATTTGTGGCACACTGTTGTTGTTTCATACACCTACTGCAACAGAATGTGTGTATGTGTATCATGATGAAGATAAGTATGTACCTGCTAGTACAACAGTGAAATGTCTGTGTTGGCATACTTACAACAAACTTACGATTCAGTACCAGGAAACCCTTCCACCGCTGTTCACATGATTGGTGGTACCACCTCAGTTGGTAGTACAAGCACTCTATCAAATCTCAAGTTACAGTAACATATCCATTTGTTCAGTAGATGAACTAATGGTGTCCATGTCATGTCATATTGTCTTTTAGTTATGTACATCTTTTATTTACATATGTGCTCACAAAGAAAAGGAGTAAGACACTTTTAAATAAAAAAATATTACATGGAATAACAATGACAAATTACAATTCATAAAGTTATAAAACAATATGATTCACAGTTAACTACTGTTACTGTTAATAACAGTAAATGCAACTACAAGAGTTGAAGTATTTCGATATTGGAACTTTTTATGTATGTGCACTATTCTTACAACTATAAATCATGTACTATACTGAGTAATAGTTCTGAAAAGATAGGATATTCATGGCAAAAACTCTGTTTAATGCATCAGTTAGGGTTGTTCCACAGCGACAAAAGTGAGGAAATTCGCTGTTAGGGTTGAAAACCCTAACTCCAAATTCCCCCCCCCCAAGCAGGACACACACACACACACATATGCAAGTATGGGGGAGGACCAAGTCAACACAACCAATTACAGACATCCAGCAGCAGGTGACAGAAATTACAAACAATTGTCTAAGTGTACTACGAGACATCCCCACCCCCCTGACCAGGTACTGCATGCTCAGTGGAGATCAACAGCAAAACTGAGGCCATGTACACCAAACGTACACATCCCTGATTGCAGCTGCACACAACGCATCACACTTAGTAGTTGCATGGCCTTACCTACCGATGCCCCACACCACACCACAACTGGTACTGTGCCATTATTCAATATAAATGCTGAAGGTGCATGATGACAGTTGTAGAAAGGTTTTAACATTAGTGAGTATACATTAATTAAGAGAAGCACATAAATTAACTACAAGACACTAGCATGCTCAAGATAAAAGTAGTGATACATTTAGTAGGTGATTTACATAGTAGTACATTTACTGCAATGGTTTACTCAACATAGAGAGGCTGATGTAAACGTATGGAAAAGCATTGCCTGTTCAACGCTGTGAAATTCGTACTGCCAGTATCACATGCATTCTTACTGATGAAGGTGTACTGCTGATGTACATACATAGACCTTCAGTGTGTTTCAATACTAAAGATGCAGTAAGTATTCTTTGTAAGAAACATTGTAATTGCATTGATCAGGCCAAGCAACTTCTAAATATCATAGCACTACTGAGCCAACAATGATGTACCTGTATCGGAGATGTATATAGGACAGATTTTCCTGTAGGCACTTACTGAGTATGTTGTACCTGATAAAGACAATCTCATTGCATCTGTGATGACTAACTTATTCAAATAGTAATACACTTACTATTGCTGCAATGAGTGATCTATGCCACTTATGGACACAGTGTGATTTTTTTAACAGTTGTTTCATACTCAGGCTGTATACCTACTGTTTGGGTTTGCCACACTTCTGTCACTGATGCTATCAAAGTGATAACTAAGTTAATTGTGGTACAACAGGAATCAAGTTGGTATGGTGTAGATATAAACAGAATGTATTTTAGTATTGATTTAACTTACAATGGGGTAAGTGTACTAGGACAGCAGGGGTTATCCTCTATCACTGACTCTGTCACTTATAATCACACTAGGGTTTCAACGACTGTAATGATCAAGTTACACTGTTCATCTTCATGAGTTCATATTCACAACCATTCTCCAGTAACTAGACAGTGTATGGTGTAACTGGGTGGGACACTGTGTTGCAAAGCTGCTGCAGTGCCTAGCAGAGGGAGAGTATCTACTCATAAAGACAATTAAGCAATAAGGCATGACCAACAGTTATGTTAAATGGTCTGTTAATCACCCTGTAGGGGTTTAATGTTGAATGAGGCATAGCCGAGTGCCACATGTCGCTAGGCAGTGATAAACTGACCATTAACATAATACCTGGGAGTGGCTTATTGCTATCATAATAAACTGTTTTTAAACAACATTAAACCGTGTTCATCATGTGGTTAGGCTCTACATGTATGTTAATAAAACTAAACATAAGGCTGTTACAATGTTTACAGTCAATTAGAAAGCTGCATTCTCAAACCCTTGTTATAATCAGAGATATTATACCTGTGCAACTCCTTGGTTTTGCTGAACTCTGTTGCTTAGGTGGCCCACCACAAGTGGTGTGGTCGTGTGGGGCATCGGTAGGTAAGGCCATGCAACTACTATGTGGTACATTGTGCAGCTGCAATCAGGATGTGTACGTTTGGTGTGCATGGCCTCAGTTTTGCTGTTGATCTCCACTGAGCATGCAGTACCTGGTCAGGGGTGGGATGTCTCGTAGTACATTTAGACAATTGTTTGTTATTTCTGTCACCTGCTGCTGGATGTCTGTCATTGGTTGTGTTGACTTGGTCCTCCCCATACTTGCATGTGTGTGTGTGTGTGTGTGTGGTGGGATTCGAGTTAGGTTTTCAACCCTAACAGTGAATTTCCTCACTTTTGTCGCTGTGGAACAACCCTGATGCATTAAATGGAGATTTTTGCCATGAATATATATATATATATATATATATTTATAAATGGGTAGGGAAATTGCAGCAATATCATTAGCTGACCAGCATCACATGACCGTGCAGATATCAGAGCGCCGACTGCACACCTGCACTTTACCCCAAAACAATTTTGACATTTTATAAGATAGATAAACTACTCTGTAGGTGCCATTGCACTCTGATATACGCACGCCTGAGCGTTGATGCACCGGCCCGCGGCCTCGCGCGCGACACGCGACACCAAGGCGCAGTGATATCAGAGTGTGACCGACACCTCAGAGTGGTATATCTATTATATATAAACAGGGTATATGTACTGTATATATTCATTGCAACAAACTGCGTTAATACATCATTAGGGTTGCAACATCAAAAGTAGACAAATTCAACCTTATGGTTCCCAAGCTTAAGACCACATCCCCACTGTGCATGCAGAAACAGGCATGATGGATGTGTTTTGGAATCTTGAACTCCAGTGCTCACACCATTGTCCTGTACTATGTCTAGCTTACCTTACTCATGGAATGGAGTGAGCATTAGAGTTCAAAACACCAAAACACATCCATATTTTCTGTTCCTGCATGCACAGCGGGGCTGCGGTCTTACACTTGGGTACTCTAAAGTTGAATTTGCCTACTTTTGAGGTTGCAACTCTAATAATGCATGAAGGCATTTTTTTTGTATATATATATATATATATATATATATATATATATATATATATATATTAGAGCAAAAACTTTGTTTAATGCTTCAGTTAGGTTGCTCACAGCAACAAAAGTGAGGAATTCGATGTTAGGTTGAAACCCTTTCACTCCTTCTACTCACTTTCACTGAATCGGTGCGCATTGGGGTCATCGGCCTTTAGTGTCACCCCATCACATGTGGAAAGAAGCTGAGGAATAGGAGAATGGGATGACAGTTAGACCGATGACCCAAATGCACACCCCATTCCAGTTGTGGGTGGGCTGAGGTGCAAAGGGGGTTTCAACCCTAACATCGAATTTCCTCACTTTTGTCGCTGTGGAACAACCCTAACTGATGCATTAAACTGAGTTTTTTTGCCTCTAATTTCCCTTCTTTTTGAGAATGATAATGAGAAATAGTGAATGTAATGCAGCAGCGGGAGCGCGGGGGTGATGTCTTGTCGCATTGTAACATTGTGTCCACAAACACAAATCTTAATGCGCATGGTGATGCAAAGCGAAACAGAAAGAGGAACAGTACTGTAGACAGAAATGTTAAAAACAACAGAAACACAACCGCAAATGAAAACGCAAAGGTAATACACATGGTGGCGAACGTGAATGGTAAGTGAACGGGTAATGGAACCGCAAGCAGAACAGTAATGGTAAAAGAGTAATAAGCACACAGGGCTGGTTTTCCAAAAGCTGTATAGAGAAAGACAGTGAGTAAAAAGAATGTATGCAAAATAATGACTCTCGGAACACAAAAATCAGTAGTTGTAATAGTAAATTGTTTATATCTCAGTAACCGTATGACATAGAAAAAAAATGTAAAAGTCATATGTATTATCACTTTCCTGGCTAGTTTTATATGTAGCCCCCAATTTTTCAACAAAAACTCCGTATCTTGCATCGTTTCCGAGATACGGTCCCTCAAAGGCGCAGCGAATGCCGTAATGTTATCCTATGGGAAAAAAACAGAATATCGGACTGCCATAACTTTTGAACAGTTTAATATTTTTTCATGAAATCTTCAAAAGGCACACCGGGGTCCCTGGCCACACGTTCCCTGAAGATTTTGGGCTGATTACGCAAACCGTGCGACCTGTAGGTGCGACCGTAAAATTCCAGAAAAAGCATAAACCATGCACAGATCATGCTTAATAACTCACAGCCGTGTATCCAAATGGTACAAAACTTGGCAGATCCCAAGGCATAGGGGTCTGGATTGTGTATTCCAAATTTCAGGTAAATCTGTAAAATGGTTGCAAAGTTATTAAGGTGCAAAATTTGGGGTTTAACATGTAAATGGCTCCTCAACCCTAACTATGGTAGCACTGCCGTGCTACCATAATATATATATATATATATATATATATATATATATATTAATTTTGATACATTCCCTAAGGCCAATACTTGCTGGATATCATTGATTGCATTATGGTTCTGTTCAATTACAGACAGAACATCAGTTTAACCACTGTTATACCTCAACAGGTGGTGAAGAAAGGAGACAAGACATTCTTTCAATATATCAGCTAAATAAAGAAAAGGGATTGTAAGGCTCAGTGGAGATGCAGAGGAGTGTCACGAGGGAGACCTGGAAAAGGTGGAAACATTGAACCAATATTTTTATTCTGTATTCACTGAAGAGGGGAGGGTCATGAACTGCAGCTGAGTAGCAGACCCAATCTGGGTGGGGTAAGTAAATACTAGTCCAGTCACAGTGAAGAGAATCCAACTCCTAAAGGCGCTTACAAAACTGTAGGTGGATAAAGCAATTGGGAAAGATGGCATACATTGAAGAAGATTAAGGGAGCTGCAAGGGGAGCTAGCTGCACACCTGGCACCCTTGTTCACTGAATCACTCAACACAGGAGTGGTTCAAGAAGACTGGAAGAGGGAGCATGTAGTTCCACTACACAAAAGTGATAGTAGGGAGGAGGCAGGGAACTATAAGATGGTCTGCCTCTCACGAATAGGGGTGAAGATCAAGGAAGCACTGATGAAAGCAATAATAGTTCACACTTGCAAAGAATCTTTCAGTGCCAATGATCAGAGGCAATGTGGGATCACAGCAGGAAGGTCATGTCAGACAAATTTGATTTGTTTGACTGGGTTACAAAGGACATAAATCTAGGGCTAGGTGCCGTGGTCATTGCATACCTAATTTTCAACAAGGGCTTTAACACCATTCCATATAAAAGGCTGCTGAACCAGATAACTAGTCTGGGCATGGGGCACAAGGTGGTCAACTGGGCTAGAAACTTGATAACAAACAGAAACCAGAGGGTGGGGGTACACTGTTTCCAATATGTGGAGAGGGTGGGGGCCAATGGCATGACACAGGGGATCAGTCTTTGGGCCCGTTCTGTTTAATGTATTCATCAGTGACATTGCAGTACAGCTGTAGGGCAATGTCTGCCTGTTTCTATGTTTCTAAGCAACTACTTAAAGAACATCTTTCATTTCACCGGTGCTCAGTTTCACATCAACAAAGGATGCTTACCTGTCTGTCCAAGTTCACCAATTCAAATATGAAATGTCCTTATGCCACCATTTTCAGGACTGAGGGTTCATATTTTTTGATCTGTAGAGATGACCCACAGATACAATCCACTACTATACCCATTTTCTATATACGCCATAACGCTGTTCCCTACTCCTACATCAAAATGTGTTCGTGCCAGTGCATGCCATAACGTCCACACATGGTACACATTGTGATGTCAGTATAGGGGATCTGCAGACCAGGCAGTGGATATGAATGTGATTGGTGGGTCTGTATCTCATATAAAAATATACAGTCCCTCCACTTTAGAAAATGACAGCTTGAGAATAATTTTTTAACTGAAAAATTATGATGCTGGTAAGTTTCCTTTGGGGATCTGAGGAGGCAGTGGCATGCTACATTTCAGCATGAATGGTGCTATTAAAAAAATTGCATCTCAATAATGAAAACATTCATATGGTACGCTTTGAATACAGTTTTTGTTTAAAAATTGATGATCCTCTGTGATCCAGCTGTTCAAATCAAAAGCCACATAGTGTACGCCTCTGCATTTAGGTCAAATGAACAGTGTACCTGCTGTATAACAAACAATATTTTTGTTAATCTCAACAATTTAACATATTGATCAAAATTATAATTGTTTTAATATGCATTATCACCTCAAGTATGAGAACAGGATAATCCCCTCTGCATTTCTTAAGTTTTTTGGTATGCATTTTTCTATATTTTATTAATATAAATAGACATGAGTAGCCATATCATTTTTTTCATCTCCATCTCAGTAAAAACAATAGAGTTCAATCAATCAATTAATCAATCAATCAGTCAATCAATCTTTATTTAGCCAGGAGAAACTCCTTGGAGCAAGCTCATTTTCAAGGAGGACCTGGTAGGTACAGAATAAATAATACAGTAGCACAACAGAACATATAGCACAAATGGTCATAGTAATACAATACGTAGCAATAAAAACAAGGTACAAGGGTAGTCAGTGAGGCCCGGTTGTAAGGTGAAGCCTCATCCCAGTAAATAGTACAGTAGAGAGATAGAAGCAAGTCAGCACCAATGTGCCGAATCAGTGATTTTAGACACTTATAGCTCTAGTAGGGCAGAGTTAATGCTAGTGACAGTGCAAGTTGGCAGGCTCAGCAGCAAGTAGAAAGCAATGATGAATCCAGAAACATGGCTTTGGGTAATTCTAATGAGAGGATAGAAAGTGTAGAGTGTTAACTGTAAGAATAGCAATGTATGGCTACAGTTTAGTTACAGGGTGGGCATTGGCAAGGCTCCGAGAAATATCTCAAACAGAGTGACATGAATTCCTCAAAACCAACAGGATGCACCAATTTAATGGATTTCTGGATGTTGTTCCACAGCTGGGGCAGCACATAGCTGAAGGAGGCTCTGCCAAAATGGGAAAAGACTTTAGGCACAGCTAGTGAGATGTATGAATGGCTTCTCAAGGAGGCATAGTTTCGGAAGGGGCAGAAGGGCAGACAGTCAGAAATGTAGGAGGTCAGCATCTTAGATATAGATCTATAGGTCCATAGTATAGCGTTCCTTTGCCTCTTGAACATAAGTGAGGTCCATCCTACCATGGAATAGAGTACACAGTGATGGGTATTATATGCCACACCAGAGATGAAATGTAAGGCCCTATGATAAAAGGTGTAAGCTTAGATAGGGTGTTTTTTGAGACTTGGCCATACAGGAAATCTGCATAGTCTAAGAGAGCTAGGAATGTGGTTTGTATTAAGGTTTTTCTGGCCTCCTAGGTAAGCAGATGCTTGATTCCAAAAAAGTCCAAGCCTCTGTCTAAGCTTTTTTGAGAGTTCATCTATATGATCAGCAAAAGCAAGTCGGTTGTCAATCCACATACCTAGGTACTTGAACTTGGTCACATAGTCAAGTGACTCACCAAGCAGGGTGGTGATAGTGGGAATATTGTCGTGCTTAAGGGAGTTTATAGACTTGGTCATTGGGGATAACAACATAGCCTTGGTCTTTTTGGCATTCAATAGGAGATTTTGACTCAGGAGGTTTTATTGCAGCATAAGGAAATCTGCTTGCTAGTCTGAGCAGGCACTTTCGGGAGTAGGCCTGGCAGTGTAAAGGACTGTTTCATCTGCAAAGAGATGTACACCGGAAGGTTTGATTCCACGGTCGATGTTGTTGATATAAAGTGAGAAAAGTAAGGGACTCAAGATGGAGCCTTGAGGTACGCCTCTACTAATTTGTTTTAGAGTGAAGAGATCTCCTACTGCTTTTACTTGCTGCATCCATTCTGCCAGGTAGTATGAGAACCATTTTAGGGAAGGTGCATCCAGACCATTGTTGCAGAAAGTAACTAAGAGCAACTCATGGGCAACGGTATCGAATGCCTTGCTTAAGTCGAGGAATACCACGCATACGTGATTCTTTAAGTCAAGGGCTTTCTGCCAGTTGTTTGTGACTTTGGCCAGAGCTGTGATTGTGCTATGGCATGGTCTAAAGCCTGATTGCACAGGGTTTAGCAGCTTTGAGGCATCAATGTAGTTTCTAAGTTGGCAATTCACTGATTTCTCCCGTAGTTTTGAGAGGTTGGGGAGTAAGGAGATTGGCCTGTAGTTGTTTGGGTCTCTGGGGTCTCCTGATTTGAAGAGTGGTACAACGCGGGCAGTCTTTCAGACAGAAAGTAGTTTACCCAAGCTGACGAACATATTAAAGAGGTATGTTAATGGAGCTGCCAGCACCTGGTGACCAAGCTTTAGGAAAAATGGGCCAGTGAGGTCTGCTCCTGCACTTTTCTGGCATCCAGTTGATGGAGCTGGTCATCCACTTCCTTATATGTTACCGGTTGGAAGGAGAAACCCATGACAGGAATACTATGGGCAGCGGGAGGGCTTGCTGGTCCTTGTGAAGAGAGCTGCGTAAGTAGGTTATTCGCAGGTGAAATGTCAAAGGCCATATCTGTGGTAATAAAATTATTATTAAAGCAATCAAGGATTTCTGCTTTCTCGATAATGAGGGATCCTTTGTATAAGATCTTGGTAGGGAGGGAACCTGACAAAGCATGACCTTGAATATCTCTAAGGGTTTGTCAGAATTTGGCAGGGTCCTGGGTGGAGGAGTCCAGAGTTGACTGGAAGTAGTTAGCCTTAGTGTTTCTGACAAGTTTTATGCAGGGGTTTCTGGCTGCCCTAAAATCAGCCCAATCCAAATGAAGCTTTGATTTATGTGCTTTCTTCCAGATATTGTCCCTGTTGAGCAAAGCTGACTTCAGTTGATGTGTAAACCAAGGGAGAGTCTTTTTCTTGGTACACGCTTTGATCAAGAGGGCATGTTTGTCAATAGCTTCATGGGCAATAGTTTGGAAGGTCTCGTATGCTGTCTCTACCGTCTTGGATAGGTAGAAGTCCTGCCATAGCAACAAGTTTTGTAAGTCCAAAAGGAAGGCTTGTGGCACTAAATTACATAAACATCTCCTGATTGTGAGCCTGGAATTAAAAATAGGCTTGGGTGCAGCTCTTATGTAAGCAATAAAGCAGTGGTCACAGATCAGTGAAGAAGACTCCAGAATGTGAGAAGAGGTGCAACTAGTTTACTAGAATAATGTCTAGTAGGGAGCTTTTATTTGAGTTCTTTTTATTTGTATAGGTCACTTCTGAGACAATCTGAATAAGTCCAAATGAGTCACATAGATTTTTTAAGGGTTTGAAGGAGTCTGAAAGCCAACCCAGGTTACAGTCACCCAGGATTACTACTTCAGACTGCAGCACACTAAGAGAGTGGGAAAGGTGACTTAACTGTTGAAACCCTGCAGAGGGAGGCCTGTAGCATCCTATGACGTGCAACGCCAAGGTGGTTGAGAGTTGGACTTTGATAGTGAGACTTTCAAACTCTTTCAGCAATGATGAGGTGTTGGTAATAGAAACGTTATATTTTTCCAATACATAGATGTCAGCCCCCCCTCCCCCACCTCTAGTCCATCTGTCTGCACAAAAGATATTGTAGTCAGGTAAGTTGACCTCAGAGACCAGTATAGTGGGCTTGAGCCAGGTCTCAGAAACCACCAGGATGTCAGGTTTTGTGTGTGTAATCCAAGCCTGAATGGCATCTAACTTACTTAGGAAGCTGCACACTTTAAAATGGAGGATACTTAGACATTTTAGGTTGATAAGGTTGCAAGGAGCAGAGATAGGTAGAGGAGACCCTGGATTCAGTTTGACACTGCCAGAACAGAGCAAATGCATGAATAGTATTATTTTAAGGGATTTCAACACAAGCTTAATGGATTGTGCCTGAACCAATTTGTTCTGATGAGGTGGTCAAGGCATATCATAGTATAAGTGGAAGCCAAATGATCCCAAGGTTGTATGCAGCAGTACCCTGAGCGTTAGGGGGTCACAGCTGACCATTATTACACCAAGTGCTACCCCTAGTTACACAGGTCTCTATTTTTTAAAAAATAAAGTAAATGCACTCTCCCCTCCTGGTACTGTCTCCATTTTATCAACACTGTGCTTACTACTGCTTTAGTAGCTTTATTTTAAATATACAGCTAGTGATATTAAACAGATAGAATGGGCCACAGACATGCCAGTGGCTTCGTATAGTAACTTTATTTTTAAATGTTTATGCTATAGATTTTGACTCACAATGGTGTACAATTTTATTTAACAAAAAAACAGAGGCCTCAGTAACTAGAGGTAGCACATGGTGTAATGGTCAGCTATGACCAGTAACTCATAATTTTTTTTTAAGCTAGAAAATTGCATACTAAAAAATTAAGGAACACTGGAGAGGGGATTATACTGTTCTTATACTTCAGGTGAGAAACTGAAACTTTATTAAAATAATAAGTTCACTTATGATAGAAACATCGAGTCTGATGGCAGATAAGGAGTGATTGGCCCATCCATTATGCCCATTTCTCCCTACCTACACTATTAATGCAGACAGTGCTTGATCTACAGCTCTTTCTCCCATCCCTTCCTTTCCACCTTGCTTCCCTTTTGCTTTTCCTATGCATTCTTGAAGTTGAAACCCACCACTGTTTCCTACCCAACCACCTACACTGGAAAGCTATTCCAGGAAATGATCTCTGTTGCTGTGAAACAGTAATTCCTCATATATCTCCTGAAACTACCTCCCTTCAGCTTGATAGTATGTCCCCTTGTTCTTCATCACCTTTTTCTTCGGAAAAATACTACCATCCTGTACTATTTACTTACCACCACAAGATATTTAGAGGTCTCTGTCATACCCCCCCATTCCATCGTGTGGATTTTGATACAGTTCTTCAATTGTGGAGCTTAAGACAAATATTAATTATACAACAGACACAGTACAGAGACAATATTTAATCCTGTACCAGGAAATTCAAGTCCACACACTTGCCATGTTACAAGTGCATTAAACCATGACAGAGTATGGCTCTACTGCTGAACTAATCCATGGTTGGGGGGTTGGAGGCACTCAGCTAGTGGTCTCATGCCCCAACCACCCACTCCAACCATGGATTAATTCAACAGAAGAACCATGCTCTGTTATGGTTTAATGCTTACATATTTGTATGATTGCTGGTTGAAAACATGTACTTACCAGACACAGTTTCCACACTGTCCTTGCCAGTTGTGTAGCTGCTAGACTGTAGATGTTGTTGACCATCATCACTGGGTGCAGAATCCACTGGTGTTCTTTTAACACCTGTTAATCATTAATAACATTAAGATGGTCAGACTTTATTGCAACCTATAACTCAGTAACTATTGTGAATCAGAATGACTGAAATGTGAATACTATTACTCACTGATGCCACAACCCTCCTTTCTCTTCCTCTTCCTCTTCTTTGGACCTGCCTCACGTATGGTACATGCTCCACCCAAAATCTCTAACACTTCTGGCTCACAACACTGAAGGTCATCCCACTTATGTTTCAGCTGTTTTATTCTATATGGGATGCTTTCCACCTCACTGTCCATTACACTCTTAATCTGTCTCCACAGTTGCTCCCTTCCCTTTAAGGTCAGCCTTTCAGGACCAAACATGTCTTTAGCATGTTTGGTCACCTCCTTAACAAGGAGGGTGACATCCTTCCTGCTAAATGGGGGTGTAAGCTTGCTGCCATCCTGCACCTCCGTCTGAACTGTTCTCCAGGATGATGGTGCTCATATTGCTGGTGCTGCTCGGCTACTTCAAGCTGATATTTCTGTGGCTACTGCAGACTGTGATCTGCATGATACCCTTACCAGTTTCCTAAGAAAAATCTTTCATTGGTGATGATGACGCCATTGTGCTATCAACTAAACAAAGGAACAGCAACTGTGGAACTCTAAAAGTAAGTCCACACTACTCCTCCACAGTACACAGTACACAGTATACACACAGACTACGCTGGCTGTTTGACTCTCAGCCTTCAAAAATGTGAAGTTCTGAATGGCGAATTGTGGCATTTTCCACATGTTTTGAATGGTGAATTAAATATCCCATCATTCACTAAATCTGCAGTTTGTATTTTCCAGCGTTGTTGATGAATGGTAGAATTTTGAAAACTTGGCGCAAGAACGAGCTACTGAATCAAACAACATCACTCTGTCACATGTGAACTGTGGAACATGTTAACCATGGAATTGTAGCCACCACTGTACAGCAGTATTGTACTAAATCAAGAATACAGCAATTCATTATCTTTCTCGCAATGTTATCACTGTGGATTTCTCTGTTTGGCATACTTAAATTAAGGAATATATTTTCCAGGAACAGTTACGCTGTTCCTCAGAAATATATTTCACAATTTCTGTTTGTCAATCAGAGAAATCCAAAGCACATAAAAGACAAAATTTCATGAACATTTCAAGAATTATTCACAGAATTTCACGGACGTGAAATTTTGCAGTTTGCATAAATTCCGCTGGCATAATTGCAATTTTGCACAGGCCTAGAATTTCGCCCATGAACAATAGAATTTTGCACTGAATGGTGGAATTTCACCATTTGTGGGCAAAATTCTGCCATTCACAGGTGAAATTCTACCATTTACAGGCAAAAGTCTGCCGTTAGCAGTAAAACTTCATGTAAAGTCATATAGGTACATTTTCAGCCTAATAGCAAAAATTCATGGATTGTTCCATGGAAGTAAAGTGGGTGACTTTGACAGAACTTTGCCAAAAAATTTTAACTTTGCAGCATCTCTTCTCTTTACACATTCATTCTTTATAAATTCACTCTTTCAACATTCACTGTTTACACATTCTATTTCCACACATTCAGTCTTCACACTGACACTTTTTACTTTTTTTTTACACTTTCTTTTTATCCCCGCCTTACTGCCCTCTCACCCTACTCCTTCAGACTTGATCATCCCCTGTGGATCCCATCCATGGAGTCTGCCTATAGAGTGCCTGGCTGACTCCTGTATCTCTCCTACCTTGTTCCTTCCTTTGGAGTGCCTGCACATTGTGGTATTGCTCGTGGGCAGGTGATCCTGGGGTCGGATCAGTCATCATCCAGGGTTGAGAGGGTGTTTTTCTGTTTTTCTCCCCTGTAGTCCCCTTTCCTCCTGAGGATGTCAGCATATATGACTGACATCCAGACAGATGGCATGCTGACACATGCCATTGTCAAGTGCCCTCAATGTCCTTTTCTCCCCAACTCCATACAGTCACCTGTGCCCCGGTGCCCATGCTTCCATAGGCACCGGAACATTGGGTGCATGAAGCACCCCAGGATCCCGCCCCTGGAGAAGGCGAGCATCCAATGGGGCACTCGATCCTCCTCCTCCCCTCTGACCCCCGGCAACCCGAGTCCGTTCCAGAACCCGGGTAGCCAGCATGGTGCGAGGTGCGGCATCCAGTGCCTCATCCCTCATCACCACCAGGCCAGGCCACTCTTTACTTTTTTATTTAATTTTGACCCCAAATTTTCAAGATAGTCATTTTATGACTGCTGTTGTAAACATGACATGCAGCATATATAATATATTGGCTAAAATCATCAGGAGGGCAACCTGGAGGGGATGAGGGGAGAAAGAAGTGGGACTGCGGTTGGGCACCTGGGTCCACTTAAAGGAGAACTGCTTCAATATCAGAGGACTTATGTCCTTGCTGTTAGGAAGAATGGTAACTGTGGCTACTAATAACAGTACCACAAGTTTTAACCCCCTTTTTTTGAGTTTAGAACTATGAACAATGTGTTCTGGCAAAGTTAATTTTAGTTTCCATTAAGATGAGTATCGGTGAGTGTGTGTGTTTGGGGGGTGCAAAGGTCTTGTTACTGTTTTATGATTATGACTGCCACTGTTACACAGATTATGCATGCTCAATATTTACAGCTCATTTTATGTCGAACAACTTGAGATTATTAGCAAAATGAAGATTTATTTTTTGTGTCCTTATACCAGTAGCTATTGACCAACTTCTGGATTAATTTCAGTTAAATTTAATTTAATTTTTAATTTAATTTCAGTTCTAAGTATGATTAGGGGTTATCACGTATCTATCTCAAAAGACTTCAGTGAGCATGTTCAGAATCAAAATAGCAAATCCTTGTAACTTTAAACAAATTAATGTTTTTTTCATCAAACCAATGAAAGGCACCAGTCTGGGGCAACCTCTTTCTATCACAAGAGTGCAGCATACATATTTATGGAACACATACAAACAGAAGAGAGAAAAAAGTAAGTGCCTCAGCTGGAACTTGAACCCAGGCTACCTGGAATACTATTCTGGTTGCACTGCCCCATGCACCACCAAGGCAACTGGAAACTGGGACATCCAAGAGCACCTTACTCTTTCTCTTATGCACAACCTAGTGCTGCACAGATAATTACATTTTTAGTCACAAGAGTGCAGTGTGCATATTTATGGAACACGTGCAAATGGAAGGGACAAAGAAGTAAGTGCCTCAGCTGGGACCTGAATCCAGGCTGCCAAGAATGCCATTCCAGTTGTGCTACCAGCTGCATCATCAAGACAACTGGAAACTGGGTTGTCCCAGACCATATTACTCTTTCTTCAATGCACAGTCTAGCGCTGCACAGGTAATAACATTTTCGATCACAGGAGTGCAGTGTACACATTTATGGAACATACAAAAGAGAAATAAGTAAGTGCCTCAGCTAGGCTTGAACCCAGGACCCCTGGAATACTGTTCTGGTTGCATGACCAGCTGCACCACCAAGGCAACTGGAAACTGAGTGATCCCAGAACACATTAGTCTTTCTCCAATGCACAACCTGGTGCTGTGCAGATAATTTTCGATCAGAAGAATGTGGTATGCAAATTTACCAAACACGTGCAAACAAAATAGAGAATGAAGTAAGTGTCTCAGCTGGGACTTGAACCCAGGCAACCAGAATACCATTCCAGTTGCTTTACCAGATGCACCACCAAGGCAACTGGAAACTGGGTCACCCCAGAGCACATTACTCTTTCTCCGGTGCAAAACCTGGTGCTGTACAGATAATTACATTTTCAATCACAAGAGTGCAATGTGCATATTTATGGAACACACACAAATTCTAGGATGGCACAGTCTCCAGTTGACATGGTGGTGCAGCTGGTAGAGCAACCAGAACTGTATTCTGGATGGTCTAGGTTCAAGTCCTAGCTGAGGAACTTATTTCTTTCTCTCTTGTTTGTATGCAAGCCCTTTCTATTCTGAAAATTTCAAACCAAAATTCCAAACTGTCTGGGCTGTAGGCGATGACAAAGAAAAAGAAAACATAATGGTTTTATTCTGCACTCTTTACACCATAAACTTTTATAATGTTATTTTAAAAAGAGAAAAGAAAAACAGCAAAAAAAACATATTTTGTTCCTAAAAACACACTATCAAGCTCTTGGAATCTGCACATCTAACTGGAAAGAAATTTAGCAAGCCAAGAGAACTTGCCCCCCTCCCCCAACTTTGCTTGCAACATTTCATGCAATTCTGTTGAAGGGAAGCAAAGCTATTAAGGTGCAAAGTTAGGGATTTAACATTAAACAGCCTACTCAACCCTAACTATATTGGAGCTACCTAACCAGAATAATACTGTATGTAGATTTATAAAATGGAGAGAGAAAATCCTACTTTCTGATTGTTTGTTACCTGTGCATCAGATCCATTCAATGCACAGGTAAAAACAAGTACTCAAAAGCAAGACTGCATTGCAAGAAAGAGGAATCAGTGCCTTTAGAATGTTGTTTTTTTAACTGCTGACATTTTTTCCTCTTGCTAATGTGGCTTATCTCAGACTTGCGAACAATCAGGGAATCGCTGGTGCCACTTTTTGACTAAGTCCTACGTATGGAACCTTTAATAAAAAAAATTACTGACTGCTCCCAATGCAAAAATCCTGGTGTCACTTCCACAGCATGCCCGTTTCTGCTGTCTATGCTGTCATTCAATCTCCTGACCCACTGCTGTCCCATTTTCTCACCTAAGGTTCTCACTGCCATTCTCACAGCATGCCTACTCCTGCTAACAATTGTGCTGCCAACACCCACAGTCATTAACTGAAATCTGCTTGTGCCATGACAACCACTGTGTTCCAAATAGTGCCATTTTTTTATTCCATTGACAAAAACTTCATTAACAAAAGCCCACAGTAACCATCAATTGGCCCTATAGATATATGCCTCTTCAATTGTAATTAAAAAAATAAAAATTAATAAGCTGTCCCATTTTCTTATTTCATGATCTGGCTTCTGTTCTTGCAGCATGCCTACTCCCTTTAACAGCTGCGCTCTTGCCCTTTAGTCCTTAACTGAGAGTGACTTGTTTTAGAACTTTTTCTTTCATTTTCTTAGTCATGTACTAAAGCCCAGTTTCACTCGTTGTAGATATGGTCATGGGGCAAAGAAGTAGTTGTGCCACCCAATAAAAAAATTGTTGTAGTTGCATTTGCTGGGAAAACTGCTCAATCTGTCACAAGGGTGGGGTGGGGGTGCCCTGTGTCCTAAGTTCACAGTGCTCTCACTTTGCTTTTACAAAGAAAATCACAAAAATAAGTGGAGGGTTCATGTGATGCCTTGACTGGAGTAGCAGCTCTTCATCTCTGCTTCCATCTTCTCCTAATATTTGTTTCTTTTTTGGCATCATCTCTCTGAGGTTTGCTTACCTGGTTTCAGAGTCTGTCCCCATCATGAGTCTGGTTTCATCTGTACAACATTTGTTTTTTTGGAGTGACCGCTATGGATACAGAAATGAGGCAACAACCACTGTGGCACACTCCACCGCCAATGCCAGACAAGACTCCTAAGAGATCGATGGCCCAAAACTCGACCAGAGAGCACTCCAGTAATGCAGGTCCAGTGTTGGCCCCTCTCACTGAGAAGCAATTTCTGCAGGAATTCAAGTCTTTTAAGGGTATGTTACAAGAACTCACCCAAGAGCTGAAATCCTTAAGTACATGCTTGAGTGATATGAGTCATCATGTTGGAGATGTGGAGGTTCTGGCATCTTCTTTAGAACACTGGAAGGTGTGGGTGAACCCAGAATTAACCAGTCTATGGCGAAAGCTCTCCAGGATGGAAGATAAGCTGGGGGACCTTGAGGGGAGAAGCTGTAGGAGCAACATAGTAATCTTTAGTCTCCATGAGGATGCAGAAGATCCAAATTCAACTCTTTCTGCTCAGAAGCTGGTGGGAAAAATATCAGGCCTCTCTCCCAACAACCTATTCTATGTAATCAAGCCGGTGCACCGATCACTCTGTCCCAGACCTTCTGCAAGTTCTCCACCCCAATTCTTTATTCTGCTTCTGTTAAATTTTTTAGACAAGCAACATATTCTTTCCCAGCAAGGAAGAATTGAGAAATACTATGGGAGGGTTCCAAGTTAAGGCTGGCACTAGATCTCCCTGCATCAGTAAAACAAAAAAGAGCGACCTTCCACTCAATTGTCACAGAGCTCATAGCTGCAGGAGTCAAGTTTCTGGTCAACTATCCAGCTAAAGTGCAAGTTTTGGTTCAAGGCTCCTTGCACAACTATGACATGACTGATCTCACCTCTAATGGGCTGAAATCACTACTGCCGGACCTTTTCACTGATCATTGAGATTGTCTGAATTTCTGGATGGTATCACTAAGTACGTGTGGTAGTAGTGACAATCCTAATTCATTTTACAACTTTGTTCAGTTTAGGTTCTGGATCGATGTAGCTGGGGTTCTGATTTTTCCTCTCTTCACTTTTGTTTTGGTTTCCATCCCTTTTGTGAATGGACTTTGGATCCTAATACTGGTGCCCTGGTTTCTCATGGAAGGGAGAGGCTGCTCTTTGGACTCACGATGGCACTGTGACTTTTATTTTTCTTGTGATCCACTATTTCTGAATCTGGATTGTGGACCAGACATGAGTCCTGTTTTGATGCAGGATTTTAACTTTCTTTTCTCCCTTAGAAGTGAGGCTGGACTGCATAGTCTAGGACTGGTTCCATTAAGTTGGCTGATTCTATTGGAGCTGGCTCACATGTTTCTCTATTGATTTTGCTCTTGAAGCTGGACCCCAGTGTGTCTCACTGTTGTTTTTTTTCTTTCCTGTTCTTTTTCACCATTAATCTCAGTCAGAATGCCAGTCAAAGTGTGACTGATACATTGCATGGCCCATATGTGATTATTGAACTTGCTCCTCAAGCTCACACCAGCACCCTAAGATTTTTATGTTTCCTTTATTCCTGCTTGAGGGGGCCACTAACCTTGCAATGGGATCCTTGTTCATATTTGATTTCTACTTTGGTCTTGGATTATAGACTGAGCTGATCCAATATGTTGGGACAGGCTAGCTGCTTCAGTATGGACTGCTTCAATTCGTGGATGGCACACCTTGTTTTTGTATTTCTTGATTTTCAGCTCTATTCTGAGGTGGGTCATGGGCATCATTATATTCTCTGAGTCAGCTCTTCCCTCCTTAATGTCTACCCTTCAGGTGGCTTCCGATTATGTTGATGTTTGGCATATTTTAAGATTTATGCTGTCATGTAATTTGTCTGTGCCCAGTTTTAGGCTGGGTAGCTCAGGATACTGACTCAGTTTGTGAAGTTACTGTAGGTTTTAATATTTAATTATTCCATTTCTTCATACTTGGATTTCTAGCTACTGCTTGACCACAAAAGGGGTGAACTTTCTATTACTGGGATAGGAATGATTAAGTTATATATTTAATAGGAGGGAATTTCAGCTGCATTGCAAGATTGGGGCATCCTATGGGTTTGAGTCTCTAGCAGTAATTTGTTCTTTGTGGGGTTTCGGACTTTTGTTGGATACAGTTTTCCTTTCAGTTATTGCAGCTTTTAAGGGGAGTTTTGGTTAAATGGGAGGTGATGGAGGCAGGGACTAAGGAGCTTTCAGCCACTGTAAGTTGTGGCTCATCATTAGGTGTTTTTTTTTGGGTGGGTCCCTTCTTACTTTGTGGGGAGGGTGGAGATGTGGTTTTGGTTCCTGACCTATTTGCTTTGTTCTTTTCCTCAGGGAACAGGTTTTTTTCCTCCTTTGTTTCTTTTACTCAGTTAGTCAAATCAGCTTCAGGGCAGATTTCCTACCATCCACAGGTCAGTTCCCTTTCTTTGGAAGATATACTGGTGTGTTTAGGTTCATCTTTCATGTCAAAGAGGGGTTGGAATTTTAGGATAGTTTGGTTATGGGTGAAGAAGGAGTGATGTGATTGATATTGTGAGGATTTGGATTGCTACTTATTCTTTATGGGTAGAGGACTCATTCTCTGGTGCTGAGTGCATCACCCTTTTCCACCTGTTTGAGAACAATTTCTCTCTCCATTTTAATGTATGTGAGTTATGCTGTTCAGGCCTCGTACGGGTTTGGGGTTTTGTTGGTACTGAAGGGTGGAACATATCCTTTATGGGCATGAGTTGTTCTTAGAGAAGGGAGATTCAAGGATTTTCTCTGTTTGGAGGTTGTGGTGGGGGGACAGGGAGGGTGGCAGAGTTGGCCCTCATTGGTAAGTTTCAGTGGTATAGGTTGATTTTTACTTTGAGGCACTGTTTATTATTATATGAAGGTAATGGTGAGCTCTTTGTATTACATTTCATGGAATGTTAAAGGGGCCCAGTCTCAGGTTAAATGTTATCAGATTCTTAAACACTTGTCACAGGTGCAATGTCATGTTGCCTTCTTGAAGGAAACCCACCTTCTTAGTGCTGAAGGTAACTTACTATGTAGGCAGCGGGTGGGTCAGGTTTTCACTTCAGGAAATAGTACAACTAGTAGGGCATGGCTATTCTATTCAGCAGGAATCTTAATTTCCAATTCACCCAGTGTCTGTCAGACTCCCAAGGAAGATGTATTTTTCTTAGAGGGGAGCTTGATTAGGTTGACATAGTTCTGGGTCGTGTTTATGGCCCCAATTCTGAGGAACCCCCTGTTTTTATGGAATTGGACTTGCTTCTAGCCCCTTTTCTCCAGCCCTCTCTGGTTTCTGGGGGGTAGATTTGAATGTTTTGCTCACCCAAGAGTTGGACAGGACTAGCTGGGCCTTGGTCAGTCTGTCCCCTGCCGAGCTCTCACTCCAGGACATGCTTGAATCTTTAGGTTTATGTGATCCATGGAGGATACTGCTTCCCCAGGCTAGAGAATATACTTTTTATTTTCCATTCTATGGTTCATACTCCTGGATAGACTATATTTTAATTAGTCAGGCTGGAATAAACAGAGTGCTGGACAGTGGAATTGCCCCTAGGGTCCTGTTGGACCACTCATTGGTGTAGATGAGGCTTTCCTTGGCCTCCAACATCCAGAAGGATACCTCCTGGAAGACAAATAATCAATAACTCAAAGATAAATACATTGTAGACTGGATCAGAACAGATATAATTTTTTACAACCCAGGATGCTGGCTGTATAGAAAAGGGGGATCTGGAGGGGTGTGCATTCAAATGTTTTCAATGGGGGGATTTTATTAGATTAGTGTAGAAAAGGAAACAGGCCAGTTGAAAGGCTACTTCTGCTTTTCTTTCCCACATTACTGATTTAGAGCAGTCTTTATCCCCCATTTCTCTAAAGAGGTTCATAAAGAGTTGTTGCTTCTTCGGGATAAGTACGCTGAAGTTCTTTAAGAAAAGGCAGAGTACACCTTCCTTAGAACCCATTCCAAATACATACATTAAGGTGAAAAGCCAGCCACTTACTGGTTCTGTGATTCTGGCAACAGGAGGCCTCCCATTTATTTCATCTATTGAGTCAGTGTATGGCTCTATTAATGCCTGTACTTCCACCAGGGATGTTGCACAGAAGTTTGAGTCTTATTATAAGGACCATTTCAGGCACATTCAGATCCCTCCAGCTCCCTCTAATGTGATGGATTATCTAGCCAGTACTTCCCTTCCAAAACTGTCCACAGCCCAACAGTCATCCTTGGTCCAGCCCGTGTCCCTGAGAGAGATTGCCCAAGCTATTGATTATCTGACCTTAGATAAAGTACTAGGACCTGATGGATTCATGCCTAACTTCTATAAACTGTTTGCCAAAGAATCAATACCTTTGTTACACTGTTTTTTCTGTATTTGTATGATTGTGGTACCTTATATCCCACTATATTAGAAGCTATGATTGTGTTACTTCTTAAACCTGGTAAACTGCCTTCCAAAGTTTCCAGCTATAGGCCTATATCTTATTTTTTTATGTATTTATTTAGTTCTAGGATTACAATTACCTTTGAGCTGAGGCTCTTTTACAAAGGTTCCACGTCAGAATGAAAGTTAGTACAGAGGATAAAATTGAAAATACAACAATCAATAAAATACAACAGACAATAGTAGTACAACAATGGAGTAACTACAGACAAATTTGGTTAAAGGCTAAGGTGAATAACACTTTCAGGATGGTACATTTAGGTAGCAAGAGACCAAGGTAAGGCCTAGGTTTAGCAGCAGCAGGAGAGGGTACAGAGACAAGGGGGGAGGGCAGAGTGGAGGGACTAGGATGCAGCTGGAGGCATTTGTAAGACAATGGTAGGGGAGAAGTGCTGGTAAAGAGGGGGTGAGGTGAGGGAGGGATGGATGGTGGAAAGGGGTAGTAGAAATCAAAGGGGAAGGGGAGGCTAGGAGATAGAACTGTTGGGGTAGAGCAGAATAGGAGATATGGCAGAAAGGGATGGCAGATAGATTATAAGTGCATCAATGGGGTACAGAGAGGCTGAAGGAGTGAAGGGTGTGACTGGAGTGATGAGAGGCAATCACAATAGCTGGAGGATATGGTGGTCTAAGATTAGGTGAGCCAATCACAGGAGCTGGAGGCAGTAATATGGAGCTGGAGTCTGGTTTTAAACATACCAAGAGTTGGGGCTATGGAGATGGTGGGGCTGAGGCTATTCAGCCGAAGTGGAGCTTTGTAGGTGAAAGAACCTTGACCGTGAGTGGTGCAACAGTGGGGGGCTTGCAGGAGTTGCATTTTTGATCTCTTGGTGATCTGTGAGTTGTTGTTGTTGTGTAGCAGGGCTATGACACCAGGGGGTGCAAGGCCAAGGCAAATGTTCTTCGCTATGGTACAGGTAAGATACTTAATGTGGTTAGAAAGCTGGAGCCATCTGGATTTAGTATAAAGGTCACAGGTATGGGTGAGATGGCGGGCTCCAGCAATAAGCTGACATGCCTTGTTGAGGGCTGTTTATATATGTCTGAGGGTTGTCAACATGATTGAGCCATAGATGATGAGACCATAGTTGATAATAGAGACCACAGAGCTATGAATGGCAATCTTCAATGCATCGGGGTGAGATGTTTATTTTTATTTATTTACTTATTTAATTATTGTATTAAAATTCTGAAGAAAATCCCAGCCTTACAGATTAGTGTTATCTGGTCTGGACTCACTAGTCAAGAGCAAGTGAACTTTATGCCTACCAGGTCCTCAGTTGATCACCTACGCAAAGTCAATCATATTTTTTCTGCATTCAGGGAGTCAATTATCTTTATGGTTCTAATTTCTCTGTATGCAGAGAAAGCCTTTGCCTGGGTTAATTGTGATTTCTTTGTTTCTCACCATGGAGAAGTTTGGTTTTCCCTTTGATTTCCTCCAATACATTAAGGCTATATACTCCTGTCCGAGTGCTCACATTTATTGTAATGGGGTATTTTCATCTACTTTTCCTATATGTTCAGGTATCTGGCATGGCAGTTCCATTTCCCCTTTATTATTTAATCTACATCTAGAACCCTTAATTAGAAAGCATAAGTCTAGTCCAGGTCTGTCTGGGATTTAGGTTGGTTCTAGACACTCCAAATTTCAGTATATGCAGATGACATTTTGTAGCATATTACTTATCCCCAAGAATCTATTCTGTCTGTACTGAAGGTTGTTGAGGAGTTCAGACATCTCTCCAACTACAAACTTAATTTAAATAAATCTGAAGTCTTGCTCCTTATCCAGATGGTAAACAAATCTGATATTACATCTTTGGGGCCAAAATGGGGTTCTCAGTCTATTAAGTATTTGGGTGTTTATCTTACGAAGTGTTTTCCTGTTATGGAAACTTAATTTGGATGATGTACTTGTTACCTTGCAACAAGTGTCAGTGGCTCAGTAGGTGGCACACTCGCCTCTGAAGCCTGGAGATCAGAGTGCTGTGGGTTCAGTTCCCACATCTGGCACTTGGGTTAATATTGCAGTGCTGACACTGTGGTGCAGCATGAGAGGGGTGCTGCACTTCTGATGTGCCATCTTTCAGATGAGACATTAAACCAAGGTTCCATCTGTCTGGATTGGTGGTAGTTCAGGTGGATGTTAAAGATCCCATGGCACTTATGGAAAAGAGTAGGGGAATGTTTTATTTAAAGAAAAATTAGTTCAGTACATTCAATAAACAAAATACAATGGCAACTTTACAGAAACTGTAAATGAGGTTTGCAAGAAAGACAAAAGGAAATCAACCCACAAATAAAACCAATAAACAAGGGTGAGGGGGAAAAAAGGAAAAAGAAGTCAAAAGTAACATTTCAGTTTAAATGGAGCAAAATAAATGCTTACTCATACAGAGAGGAAAAAGGAAAAACGTCATTAGGGTACTGCAGTTTCAATCCATGCACAGTTGTTCCAATATGAACTGTATATAGCAGAAGTCAACAACTTTTTTTCCGCATTTTGGATTAACACAAGGCTAGAAACAATCTGTGCAACTATTTGTGTTGCAGAAAAAACTTTCTGTTGCAGGAGAAAGGCGCACCTGGTCTGCCATAAATAATAGCAGCAGGATGCAAAGATGAGCTGTAAGGTCCCTGTGTGATATTTCTGTAATCCGGGGGTATATCCCGTACACAAGGATATCATATGTTACATTCTGAAGTGCCTTTTCTTTCCATTTATGTAAAAGGAGGGTCCAAACAACTTGACTTATGGGCAATTAATAAAAAAATGATGCATGGTTTCCAGTACCGCTGTGCAAGAAAGACAAAAGGAAATCAACCCACAAATAAAACCAATAAACAAGGGTGAGGGGAAAAAGAAGTCAAAAGAAACATTTCAGTTTAAGTGGAGCAAAATAAATGCTTACTAATACAGAGAGGAAAAAGGAAAAACTTCTTCAGTGTACTGCAGTTTCAATCCATGCACAATTGTTCCAATATGAACTGTATACAGCAGAAGTCAACAACTTTTTTTCTGCATTTTGGATTAACACAAGGCTAGAAACAATCTGTGCAACTATTTACGTTGCAGAAAAAACTTTCTGTTGCAAGAGAAAAGCGCACCTGGCCTGCCATAAATAATAGCGGCAGGATGCAAAGATGAGCTGTAAGGTCCCTGTGTGATATTTCTGTAATCCGGGGCGGGGGGGTATATCCCGTACACAAGGATATCAGATGTTACATTCTGAAGTGCCTTTTCTTTCCATTTATGTAAAAGGAGGGTCCAAACAACTTGACTTATGGGCAATCAATAAAAAAAATGATGCATGGTTTCCAGTACCGCTGTGCAAGAGTCTTGGGTGCATATTCGCTTCTCTACTGATTTATGTTTTAGGTTGTTCTTGAAACCCAGCCTTCCATGACAAGCTAGCCAGGAGATATCCCAAAATTGTGTGGGAATCCTGAGGTCAGTTAACTGAGAGAAGGGTGTTTCTAATTCCAGAAGGGAGCCTTGTGTTGATACTATCTGTGGTAAGTCAGAAAAATGGGTATCTAAAACAAAGTTACAAAGCGGTCTCCTTGTTTTAGTTAATATATGTGCAGGGGAGAGTTTCCATTGCCGGATCTTCAGAAAAGGGGGGAAGAGGAAGCTGGGGATACCTAGTTTTCTGAAGTTCCTAGGGATGTCATGTGGAAGTTGTTGCCATATTTGGCATGCCTTAATGGTAAAAGAACATATAATTAAATGCCAAAATAGGGGTGGATCATGGAGTAAGTGGGGTATCATGATTTTCAGGAATAGGCTGTGGAAAAATACTATCGGGTTCAGCATCCGTACCCCCCCATGACAATAATCCATGTATGTGTATGATCTTTTTATGGGATTTAAATGGCTGCCCCAGAAGCCTTGAAAAAAAATATTGTAAACTCTTGCCTTCAGAGAAAAAGGGACTGGGAACACTGATGCCACGTGTAAGAAGAGGGGAAGTATTAAAGTTTGCAATAAAAACACTCTTTTCCATTTTAAAATGCTATGTCCCTTCCAAAAGGAAAGGGATTGTACTGCTCTATTCAATACTATATTCCAGTTATAGCTGGCATCATCTGAGGTGCCGAAATGTAATCCCAGGATTTTTCTTGTAGTGATTGCCAGAGGGATATCTACAATATGCATTGGTAAGTCCATGCTGGCAGAAGCTGGCACCACTAGTGCTGTGCTTTTTGCTATATTTATTTGGGAGCCCGAAGCTGTATCAAATGCTTTGAAAATAGGGGGAAGCACTATCTCCTGAAGATAGGGGTAGTATAAATACACAAATCATCAGCATATGCACATACTGGAGGTAGAGGTCTTCCAAAGGGGGAAGAGATTCTAGGTAAAGATGGATGCAGCAGTAGGGTTCATAATAATGGGTACAGTTGAAAAATATATAAAGAGGACTTAAGGGGCAGCCCTGTCACACTCCTCAAAGGCCTAAAAAGGGGGGCATGGAGAACCATTCATATGGGGTTGTATCCAAGCAGTATTATATAAGAGTTTAGGCCAAGAGATGATTTTCTAGGGAACATGGTAGTGTGCAAGAACCTGGAACAAATAAACATGGCTGACCCAGCCAAAAGCCTTTTCTTGGTCCAATGAGAGTAACAGGGCAGGTGAAGAGGGGAAACTGTTTGAAATAATGTCTCGGGTGAGGGATAGGTTGGAAAGGATAGATCTGCCTGGAAGGGCACACGTCTGCACCTCAGAAATAATCTGAGCAGCAACAGGGAGCATCCTATTGAGCAAGATGGAAGTGAATATTTTATAGTCTACGTTTAGCAGACTTAGTGGTCTCCAGTCCGTATATCGGCTCTGTTCCCTTTATTGACTAATAAAATCATAATAGCATCAAAAAATCCTTTAGGAGTAGAATTATTGCTTATGATGGTATTATATATTAACGTCAGAAAGGGGACAAAAATAACATAAACTGTATATATAATTCTGCAGTAAAGCCATCAGATCCAGGGGAAGTGCGCTTCTTTTGGTGTTTTATAGCCTGCTGGGTTTCCCCTGGTGTTATAGGTTTAAGTAGATGTTTCAATGTATCTTGTGATGGAGGAGGAGTAGAAATACCTGAAAGGAAAGGTATGATACTATCCACAGGAGTTGGGGTGCCTAACATTGTAGCTAGATAAGAGCTGGCAATACGCTTCATGTCCAGCAAGGAATTGTGGGGGGATCAAAAAGTTCCTGTATGTGGGTTGCATTTACCCTGTCAGTGTAACTTTTATAGATATCTAAGGAGGGACCGGAGCCTTGTGTCCCATGTTGAGCTTCCATCCTTAAAGATTGTGCTCGGTGATACTGGAACTGTTCCATTTCTTCCTTAATGGACTTTATTGTGTGAGAGTAGTCCATGTGGGATGTGAAAGAAAGAGATATGGCCTGTCGTAGTTTTTGTCTGAGAGTGAGGTATCGAAGACATGAACTCAGTGTTCTCTTCCTCCCTGTATGTAGCAAGAAAATCTTGATATCACACTTAGTGTCTTCCCACCATTGTAGAGGGGAATGATATGCTTCCAATACGGACAGCCAGGCCCTTAGAAGGTCTGTGCAATGCATTGAATGGCTGGTCTGTCAACAATGAACTATTCAATTTCTATCTAGAGTGGGGTTGACCAGGAAAGGAGTTCCCTGAGGGGAAGCAACCCAGAGAGATCACCAGATGGTCTAAAGTCTCACAAGGTATGATTCTTGCCTGTGTGACTGAAATATTCCTTGAGACAAAAAGAAAATCTATCCTGGTAGCGTATGGGCCTCTATGATAGGTTTTGTTACCTGGAACATGTAAAGCGTTATGTCCATCTATGAGGGCCACAGTCTGAATAATTTTGTTCAGGGAAATTGAATCTGCGAAAAGTTTTTGGATGGAGCCGCCCTGATCTGAGAGAGTAAGACCACAGTTGAAATTGCCTCCCATATAGATTTGCCAGTTGGAATACAGGTATGGGTGTATTTTGTTATATAAGTCTGTTCTGGAGGCAATGTTCTGGGGGGCATATACATTAATGAGCCTGAGTTTGTATTGTTGCTATGTACAGTCTACAAGCATGGCTCATCCTGGTATTATGTCTACCAACCAGGAAATTTGGAAATTAAAATTTGCAAACAAAATACCTAGGTCATCTCACCTATCCTCTCCCTATGACCAGAAGGAAGCCCTGATGCCAACAAATTTTAATTTGAGAAAGCTCATGAGGAGATTTCAGATGGGTATCCTGGAGAAAATAGATGTCATGGTGTAAGTCTGAAAGGTACTGCATTGTGGAGAGTTGTTTTCTATAGGATTTAACACTGCATGCATTTAGCATGAAGCAGCCGAGTCCTTGGTGGTGGTTCATCCCAGAAAGTACAGTGCCATTCTGGGGGAGCTAGTGTCAGGTAATGTTAGCATGGGTCCTACCTCCATCTGCTGAAGAGGGGGGAGGGAATCAAGCTGGGAGTCAGACTAGAAGTCCATACAGGAGGAAGAGGCTAGAGAAGAATCCGAGTCTCCATCTTCCCCTTCCGTGTCTCCCCATTGTTGTCTCTTGACTAAGGCCTGAAATTTATTCCTCATGATAATTGTTCTCTTGGCGGTAGAAGCTTCTGCTTTTTGTTTGCCTTTACCCCATTTAAAAGGGAGGGGATTACCATAAAATGGTCTGAGTCCTTTGGGGGGGAGGCATGGTAGCCTGGGTACTAGCAGGGACTGATTCAGAAGGGGGTACTGCTGCTATAGGGATGCCAGAGGACTTGGGAGTGGCCCCTTGTCAGGCTGCATGTTCAGGCTCTTGTGGGAGTGGAGGTTCTTGTGCCAGGGTAGAAGTGGCAGGGGCCAGTGCCTCCCTGTGGCATAAGGCCTGAGTCTGTGAATCCGTTATAAGCGCTATCTGATCCAGGGAAGGGTGGCCAAGCCTATTATGATCTGCCCAAGGGCACTGGTGGTAGGAGTGCCCCAGCTCATCACAGAGATTGCAGTATAGAGGGTTTGGACAACCTAAACTCACATGTCCATAGGATAAGCACAAAGTACATCTGGGCTTGTCACAAGTGCTGCTCAGGTGAGTGCGAGAAACGCACTTATGTCAGGTCCATGGTTGTCCAGGATAAAAACATAAGCCATGCTCTCTGCCTATGTGAAAGCTGCCTGGTAAATGAGAGATACCTTTATATGAGTTTTTAAGTTGTACCTTTACTTTCCATCCCCCAGTCCATACTAAGTCCTCATCCAAAATAGGTTGAGGGACCTCTAGTATATTGCAGCGCTGCCTGAGCCAGTACTGGACATCCACTATGCTCACCTCCTCCCTATGAAACAGTAAGATAACAATTTTCACTGTTGTTTCATGAGGGGGATGACCATAAAGGGAGCCCAGAGTGGCAGATGTTTTACATGCTCATATTTCTCCCAGAATTTCTCCATAGTGTACACATTTTTAAAACTTAAGTCATTCACAGATTCCCCATGCACACGAATGAAGGCAAATAATTCTGTTGCTCCTATCCCTAAAGAGTCCCACAACATACTATGCAATACAGTTCTTCTGTCAGAGCTTGTAGCAATGTCTCCCATGAACTTCATACGTACAGCATTCCTTCTCTGTCCTGGCTCACCTAAGTTTGTGAACAGATCACTGAGTTTAAATGGAGTTGAGTTAGTGCCCTCACCTGCAGGCTGTGGACCAAATGTCTCAGATGTACTAGCTAAATTATATTCTGAAGTTGAAGAGAATGAAGTAGATTCATGTCTGGCTAAGTTGGGGCCCGTGACAGTATCTGTGACGTCAGGTGTTGTTTGGGATATAGCAGGTGTGCTTGAAGCATTACTAGGGAAAGATACTGGTTCCGGAGCTGTTTTGTTGGTAATGGTGTGTCTTCTGAAGATCAGAGTTCATTGTGTGCCTCAGAGATGATTTTCTGGGCTGAAACAGCCCTTGGGGAGGTCCAGGGTGCTTCTTCTGAATGTTGCTGCCAGCCAGCAGCACGCAGCGCTGCCGTGGGTGACCAAATGCTCTCAATGTCCTCTGCGGTGCAATGACTGTCCCATAGATGCAAAGAGAGAGGAGCTCCCAATGCAGAGTTTGTGGCATTTCTGATGCTAGGAGTCATATCAGAAGTGGCTGCTGCAGGGTAAGTTGACAAAAAAGGCTGTGAGGAAAAATGTGAATCAGAGTGTATTAGACCAATAAGAAAGTCCTTGTGTGCAAAATACATGCCTTGCAGATAATTTTCTGTGCCATTAGAAGTGCTCTGAGTTCCTGAAACTGGGTAAAGTGGTGTCTAAGGCAAGACTTCTTGATGATTGTCTAGCAGTTCATTTAAAGTGGTACCTTCAGTATTTTTTTCTGCAGATTGCAGCGTTATAGGTTCTTCAGAGGTAATGTCAGGTATTCTTGACTCCATGGGTGAAGCTGTAGTCAGGTCAGAATCCAAAATATCTCCAGCAATTCCACCAGCAACCACACTGTCATCCACCATCTTGGTACCGCAGACAAAAGGGCCCCCTCTGCTCACAGGAAGCAAGACCCCCTGCAGGCAAAGAGCAGGGGAATTTCCCCAGCGTCCTGGCCAAATTTCCCTCTTTCACTAAAAATATCACCAACAGCTTAATCTGGTTCAAGGTCAGTTGGCATTTATCTGTATCCCCTTCCCCCAGGTCATGCATGATAATAGGCAGGATTTGTCTTGTGCACTTACCCGGTCAACAACAACAAAAAAAAATTAAAAAAAATAAAAGATCTTAAGAAATGGAAGACTCTGCCATCATATTTGTGGGAAGGGTTAATGTAACCAAAATGAATATCCTCCCAATAGTTTTTTTACCTGATTGATATGCTCAATATTTGTCTCCCTCTATCATAGTTCCACAAACTACACGGCATCATATCAGACTTTATTTGGGTCAGTAAAGCTCTGCTTAGATCATATGTAAAATTGGAAGCTCCTTAAGATTGTGGCAGACGTCGACTCCCTTATTTTACAGTACAGTATACTATTTCATCAGCCATATCAGTAAAATGTTTCAGTGGTTTAATCCTCCCCACCCTGACCAGGTTGTTACTTATGTTCCTATCTGGCTAGAGCTTTAACTGGTACTGATTAGTAATACTGGTCTTTCAGAGTTTTCTTTGTTTTACATTTCACTGAAATCATTAGTGGTGGGTCTGAGAGACAAGGTTATTGGTACCTTGGTTAATGTGTACTTGCAATTCTGTTACTTGTTGAAATATAGTTGATGTAAAGACATATTGCAGCCTATCATGCAGAATCCTAATTTTAGGATTGGGAGTAAAGTGCTAATCAAAGCTTGGTTGCCGCTGCTTGCTTCTAGTAAAGTGTGTAATCTGCTCCATCAAGGGGTCCTTCACTCCTCTCAGGATATCATGGCAAAATACTGACTGAGTAATGTTGCAATATTCAAGATATATCAGTTGAGACATGTTTTGTCATATTGGTTTGGAGCTGGCCTTTGAGAGGTTAACTGATGGAGCACCTGCAATCTTTTAAAGATCTCTCATTAAAACCACATGTGGTTGACACTTTGTATTCCTTTCTCTTTTCCAAACTATTTCTGGGATTGGATGGAACTCCAGTTCATTGAAGTACAAAATTTCCCTTAGACACCTCTCAGTGGCAGGAAGCCTAAAAGAATTTATACAGATATGTTTCCTAAGACAAACTTCGACTTACTCAGATTAACATTCTGAATGATTTGTGCTTTGCACCCCCAAAACTTGGTAAAATGGGTAGATTACAGTCCCTTCTGTGTTCTAGATGTGGGCAGGTTGATGGCACCCTTATGCATATGTTTTGGGACTGCCCCAAGGTTGCCTCCCTGTGGCATCTTATCAAGGTTAAGGCGGACCCTCTCTTAGGCTTACATGGTCTTTTCATCCCAGAGATATGCGTAATTGGTGGCTAAAGTCTGATCCCAGTTAAGGAGAGGAAGTTCTACATGGCCTTAATTTATCTCTCAGTTAAGAAGGCAATTTTATGCCACTGGCTTGACCAAGCCTATATATCCTATTATGAGTGATTGCAGGAGATCCTATTTAATCATTGAGTTAAACCTATGATCACGAGCCTTCGTAATAGGCTCATTTTATTTGATAGGCGATGGAGCAGATTGCACACCTTATATACAATATAATTCTTTTATTTATCTTGTACCTGTGTAAATAGTACCTGGCTTGCTTTTTCACCATGTCATTTCCCTCATTATTATCTGTTCAGAGACCGGTATTACTCCATACTACTTTGCATTGATATTGCAGTGTGTTTTCCCCTGTATGTTTATATGGTATGTTATTTTTATTGGTCACTCTACTGGAGTGGGATGGGGAGGAGATGGGGGGGTCATAATTTGCTTAACCTGTTCTTTTGTTCATGTTTGATGTTGTCTTTGTCTTATCAATAAAGTTTATTCAATTTCAAAAAAGATTACACCATTCTCAAAGGCTCCTCACAAAAAAAAAGCTCTCTCTTCCATTGGGGTGGGGAGGTCCCTGGCTGGCAATGATCCAATATGGACAATAAAGAAAAAGATCTGACATGCAGCCTCCTGCCTCACTTTGCCCCTGGGCATGCAGTAATATATTTTCAATGCACACCCCATCATGTCTTATTGCTTACATATATTACTTGCAAAAAACTTTGTTAATGCACCAGTTAAGGTAATGTAATGCCACAAAAGTAGAGAAATATGGCATTAGGGTTTTGAACACTAACTCCCAGCTCCAACCCCCAAGCAGCAAAAGGAAAAAATACTAGAGTTTTGGATCTCTAGATCCTTAGTGAATCAGTGGTGTGGTCATCCTTAGGGTTGTCAACATGTGGTGAGCCATACTTCTCTACCTTTCAAGAGTGTATCACTATGAGGCACTGGCTTGGAGATGTACCTTGTGCTTTGGATAGGCAGCTATGGACTGGGGGGAGGGAGGGATTAGGGTTGACATCCCCAAGGAAGACCCTACCTCTGATTTGCCAATGCCCCAATGCCCCAGAGATACAAACCCCTAATGTTTATTAATTTCCCTACTTAGTTTGCTTTGCTTTCAGTGACCGTAATGTCTGCATTAACATAATTTTTTACAATATTATGGGGTGTAGTAGTGCCCCTATAGTTGGGGTTGAGTAGGTTGTTTAATGTTAACCCCCAAATTTTGCACCTTAAAATCTTTGGCATTGTTTGATGAAATGGCCCAAAATTTGTCATGCACAATCAGACAGAGTGTCGAGATAGGAAAAGTTTTGAGATGGCATCTTGTATGGCTTTTGAGATACAGAGTGCCAAAATAAAGAAAAAAAAATTGTTTCCCTATACTTAGCAATGGGTATTTTTTGCTCTCACCTACAACCAAGACCATGTAGATTTTTTTAAATAAAATAGTCAGGATTGAAGGGTCCCATGGCAAGGGTGTGACTCTGGAAGGTTGGGTGAAAAAATATTACACCCATTTTAAAATTATAATGATTTTTGAGTTAATATCCAAGTGCGACTGGTTAAAAAAAAAAAACTATCGTGAAAGGTAAAATAAAAATGTTGCAAAAGGTAATAAAACATATTGTGAGTGGTTATTTGAATTATTTACTTGTCTTGAGGGAAAAAACAGCCAAACTAGATGCCATTTCCTTTTTACTATTTAAACTTACAAAGACGTAAAAGTACATGCAAATTATGTATAAAAAAAAACCACCTGAACCTTGCTAAATGAAATCTGTTTAGCTAGATTCTGGTGGGTTTTTTTTCAGTTGCCAGAAATACCTTTTCTGGGCTCCCAAAATCCAGGATGCCCAGCTTAGTGAGAGAAGCCATTCACCTGTGTCTCTGTATGAGAACAGCAGAACATTCTTGACTTCTGCAGCTGCAGCTGGAACTCGTGCTGCCGGTTTCAGTAAGAGCAGTAAACCAATGTTTTTCTGGTGTCTAGTGGCATCCCCCCATTGCTGTCCCTTTATGCATATAATATTGCACAGGTGTCTAGAGACACCCCACCCTCCAATCACCATTCACATATTTATTTACTGTTTTCCTGGTGTCTAGTGGCACCCCTGCCCTCCGATTGCCATCCTCATAATGTATTTGTCTTTCTCTGGTGTCTAGTGGCACCCCCCACCCTCTGATTGCCATTCCCATAATTTGTTTGTCTTTCCCTGGTGTCTAGTGCTACCCCCCCCACCAAAATCTAATTGCAGTTCCTGTAATGTTTTTGTGTTTCCCTGGTGTTTTGTTGTATCCCCCCTCCACTCTCAGATTGCAGTCCTTATAATATGTTTGTCTTTCCCTGGTGTTTAGTGGCACCCTCCAACCTCTGATCTCTTCATTCTTGTATTGTTATAGTCTTTTCCATGAACCTAGTGGTACGCCATCCTCTGATTGCCATTTCTGTAATGTTTTTGTCTTTCCCTGGTATCTAGTGGCACTCTCTACCCTCCAATCATTGTCCTTGTCTGAGATTATGAAAACCATCCCTCAATGTCTTTTTTAAACCTGCAAAAATGAAAATGGTCCCTCACCAATCTGAACCCCAACCCCCACCTCCACCTCCCACTTAGCACCCACCACCCCCAGCCCCACACACCCTCATTCACCTAAACTGGTCACAGGGTGAAGATCCAATCTTCAATTGAAGACATGTTTTGCTGCTGGAATTGCCAACTGCAATATGAGAAATTAAGGTACTGTAAGTGCAGTTCAATGTATTTTAGAGGGGGGGTGAACTTTTCTTTGAATATTTTGACCCTAATTGTTCAACATGGCCTTTTTGGAACCCAACCTCATGACCAATGGTGGTGGAATTACACAAATCAAGCCTGAAAGGCAATTTCACAGTCACTTGGCAAAATCACCATTCAGGTGGGATTTTAAAATTTCCAGCACACTTGTACACAGAGATAAGAAGGCTATGATGAAAGTTTGGGTTCAAAATATGTAAAAACCGTAAACTTTTGCACATACATTGAAATTTTACTATGCTTGCTCTTAACTTTGGTAACAAAGTATTTTCACCCTGACCCTAATGCCCCTCCCCATGCCCCACCCCCACCACTGAAGCTGCAAATTAAAAATATATTAGGGTTTTGTGTCTCTGGAGTCATGGGAAATCAGTGGTGGGGTCTTTTTAGATGTTGTCAACCATAATGCCAATCTCATTCTGTAAGCAATGTCACACATGATCTCCTTTCTTACAGCAGACCACTGGGTCCTGCATGAAGAAAATTACAACAAATTGTGTTGGCAACTTGTGATGAGACATACTTCTCTACAGTACCTTGGAAGGGTGTATCATTATGAGGTAGTGGCTTAGAGCTGTACCTTGTGCTTCAGATTGGAGGCTACTGTCTGGGTGGGGAGCATTATGGTTGACAATCCCCAAGGAAGGCCCCACCACTGATTCACCAAGTCTCTGGAGACCCAAAACCCTAATGTGTTTTGCTTTTTCTGCTTCGAGGTGGGTGTGAGTCAGAGTCAGAAACCCTAATGCCACATTTCCCTACTTTTTCTTGGCATTAAGAGCAAATCTTGAGCGTTTTATGAGCTCATCACTCACTGATGGTGTATAAAAAACCCCATCATGAATACACACCTTCCTCGACTTTATTTTTTATAATTAGTGGTACTTTTTATTGTAGCACTGCAAGAGGAGTCAGTCAGTCAGCTGCGGTCAGTTCCTGATCTGACTGACTGACTGACTGCTGAAGCCCCGACCAGAGCACAAGTACTGCAGGATCAACCAGATATATATTTGTTTGTTCTGAAGGCAGGATCAACCACATAAACAGTGATAAAAAGAAATACTTTACTTGTGTGTGGACTTGTAGGCAGACAGTCAGTGCAGGTGCTCAGGTACCGACCAAATGGAGCCACCATATTGCTTGTGCTGTGTGTGCCACCCACAGATGAAGTAAGATCCAATAAGGTGGTGCACTAGAATTGAGTGACATGAAATGCCAGGGAAGTAACAGGATTTTTAAAGCAAAATGCCATATGGTAATAACCCATTTTTGAGTTATTACAACATTCTGAAGTTGCCTGAAAACTGTGTGATATAGCTGATCACCAGTAATTATATAAAAAAAATTAATATTGAAGTAATTAATGACTTTGTGTTTGTACATGCTCAATTCACAGAAAAAACATACTGTAGATGAACACAGTGGGCCAGATATTCAAAAGGGTTGCGCCATGTACAATAGGGTTGTGCCTGTGCAAGTCCAAACTTGCTCCATTCTGCGATATTCAGCAGGAGGCAGTTGCGTCACAGAAAACATGCTGAGCAACAGCGCAATGCAAATGAATGCATGCTGAACTTGAGGGGGAGGAACCATACATAAACTGCACAGCCCGATATTCAGCCGGGCTGTGCAGAGTTGTGCAGTCGCAACCCCCAACCTGCGCCTGCAGGACTTTGAGCCAAAAAAGGCTTAAGTCAAGGGGCCACCCACAGGTGAGCTGCTGTATTGCAGGCGCAACACAGCAGCTGCCACCTGTCAGCTGGCGCAACCCAGTCCCCTGTGCCCCCAGCAGCCCGATCGTGGGCATGGTGCTTCCCCACCAGCCTGATCGCGGGCATCAATGTGGCTCCCCTCCTCCCATACATATCCCTGGTGGTCAGTGGACTGAAATGCCTGATTGCAGGTGGTATGTGTGATAAATCCCACCCCTCCCATACATATCCTGGTGGTCAGTGGACTGAAATGCCCAATCGCGGATGGTATTTGTAATAAAAACCACCCCGAACATAGCCCTGGTGGTCCAGTGGACCGAAATGCCCAATCATGGGCGGTATGTGTAATAAAATCCACCCCAAACATAGCTCTGGTGGCTATTGTCCCCACCCACCCACCACAAGCCCCACCATCCCGCTCCCCGGCAGCCTGACAAATCTGGACTGTCATATACGATATGGGCTGCATGCCCATTGGCTCTTGCTCTGCACCAATGGGCATGCAGCCTACCAGGCAGTCAGTTGGCGGGCAGTGGGGCGGCAGGTGGGTGGGATGCTGCCGCCCACCGGCTGCCGGTGGGGAGGGGGTGGTGGGGCTTCATGGGTGGTGGGGTGGGGACACTAGCCACCAGGGCTATGTTTGGGGTGGATTTTATTACCATACCACCCGCAGATCGGGCATTTCGGTCACTGGACCACCAGGATATGTATGGGAGGGTGGGATTTATCACACATACCGCCTGCGATCAGGCATTTCTGTCCACTGGACCACCAGGGATATGTGCGGGAGGGGGTGGGATTTATCACACATAGCGCCCGCGGCGGGCATTCTGTCCACTGGACCACCAGGGATATGTACGGGAGGGGTGGGATTTATCACACATAGTGCCCCAATTGGGCATTTTGGTCACTGGACCACCAGGGATATGTACGGGAGGAGAAGGGGAGCCACATTGCTGCCTACGATCAGGCTGCAGGGGGCATCGGTCCCTGATGGCTGCTGCCTGGCAGGGTGCCAGGCGCAAGTCCTCGGGGATCCGCCCACCAACATGCTAGTGGTATGCAAATGGGGACATAATCACATGCAAATGGCCCCCCTGTGCCTTGCATGAATTATAGCCCCATTTGCATGTCACTCTTTGAATATCATGATTTTGCGCATGGCGCAATGGTACTTGCGCTACCGCAAGTTGAATGCTCCACTCTGTCAACTTGCGGTGGCACAAGTTCCACTGCACCATGCACAGTGGCTCTGGCTGGGGGGTGATATTCAAAGGAGTTGCTCAATAAGCATAACTCCTTTATAGATATCCCAGGACCACCCCTGCGCAACTATTTTGCGCAGCTCAAAAGCTTGCACCTATGAATGGTGCAGTTTGAATATCCAGCCCAGTATTTCCCTGAATAGAACATGGGCTTAAATAAAAGCCTCCCTCAAATACAAGCTGCAAGTCAAAATGAATACTTTTAATAAAAGCTGCCCTAAAACTGCCATTTACCATAATTTAAGGTAAATAAATGTGTATGTTAAAATGATGCACACATAAAAACACTGCCAGTAGTTCATCTTTACTTTTAGATGTGAATGGTTTGGCTCAGCAATTGTCAGCAAGGCAGCAGTAAAAAAAAGAAAACATTATTTAACAAGCTTAACTTTTGTTTAAATAGTACAAATGTCATTTTTTTCAAGCCATAATAATGAGCTGTTGACAGTTATGATACCTTGACATTTGATAGTCAGACAGAGCAGCACACATTTGACAGAGCATGGCTTTCCCCTCACTTCCTAACTTCCTAATGGGACTTCAACCTGCATGCACTGTCCATTGGAGTCATCGTCTTGTGGCTGGTATTCAAATCTTAGAGAAAGACACTCAGAACCATGCAGGAGATACATAAAAATTTGATTAGAAAAGCAGAAATACAGAACACAAGCATCACTCCAGTTATACAGGAAACAGAAACAGACCCCGATACGCTAGCTCCTTAATTTGCATATAACAAGATCTGTTTAAAAAATAGCTGTTTTTCAACACCATTTCTGCCATTTTCAATATCAGTTCTGTTGGCGGAAATAGGTTTATTGCTCTGTATCCAACATAATGTTTTATAGCTTCCATCCCACCAACATGAGGTATAATATTGGCATATAGGCTTTTGATGCCAAGTGATACCAATTTAAAATCTACTGGAAGGTTACTGTCATTGAGTCTTTATACCAGATTTACCACATCTTTGGTGTCCAATAAATGTGATTGTAATTTGACTACCAGAGGGCAAAAGAAAAAAAAATCAACATATCTTGAGAGAGGCTTCATATTGAACCCTGTGCTCGCTACAATCGGCCTGCCTTGTGGATTTTCTGTTCATTTTTGTATTTTGGACAAAAGACATATTGTTGGACATATTGGATACATGACAGTGGGATAGTATTTTGTATACATCTTTATTTACACAGTATACACAATGCCTGCTGGTGCAGAGTTTTAAGTCTGCATTAAAGAACTATTTATTTAATCTTGCTTTTCCTGATGCTATTTGATCAACTGCAGATGTTTTTAATTGTTTGATTAGTGTATCTGTTTTTATGTGTTTTTTATTATTATGTACTAGCGCTATGGTTTTAGAATAGCTCTATTTATAAATAAAAATGGATTGATTGATTGATACACCTGAGCTAAAAGGCTTTCTGCACTTACTTTTATTTTTTCAGTTGAATCACTTTGCAATTTTCCACAAAATGGTTGTGACAGTCATCTGTCTCTGAATCTCCAAAAGATATTTGTCCTTGCACCATATAACAATGCCGCCACCCGTAACAAACGTTTTGATGATCAAGTCCTTTTGATTTTGTAGTGCAATTAGTGCTTGCCTCTACCTCTAACTTAAGCTATTTGACTGTTTTTTTGCCATTTCTTATGTGATTATTTTATTAATGTAATTATTACCCACTAATGAACAAAAAGTTGTAAGAGTATCAGTCTGCATACTGACTTGGTTGAAATTTGATTTTGTTTTTTGTTTAAAATGGTGTTTGCTCTCTAATAAAATTCTCTTCTGTCTCAACTTGTATTACAATATTGGCAATCACTTCTACACACAGGCCATCACCAAGACACTGGTGTGATGTTTATGATTGATCCGATGTCACAAGAAAGAAGATCATTGACAACATGGGCAGAGGATGCTGTGGAATAGTGATGGCATAACGGCATCACTTAGCAGAAAGAAATTCTATAGATCTGATCACTGAACTGCAGAATAATTACATGGTATTGCAGAATAAAATTCCTCAGAATTGTCATTCTGCAGTTCATGTGTATTATTCCACAGTTCAGACAAATATTTCTAGAGAACAGGGTGAAAATCTGCCAAACACATTCGGAAGATTCTGATCTCACCAATGGTGGCAGTTCGGAAAAAATTTGCGAATGTTCCACAAAAGTGAAATTTGCAAATTTCACCCAGCTATAGCTGCCACCCACCAGCAATCACCTCCCTAGGACTCACTTGTCAGCCATGATCCCCATCTTGATTTTGCACTAATGGGAGGGCCAGAAGCTGGATGGTCTTCCATTTTCAGTGGAGACTCTCATACAGTTGCTCCTGATAACAGTCCCAGCAGTTGCATGGGTGAGGAGTTTGCACAGAGGGCATCATGTACACTTGCCCCACTGACAATTTTCCTCCACCTTTTCCTCTGTTCCTCATAGCTGGGGTATACACACTGTTGCATGTTTGTGGAGGCACGCATGCACTGCAGAGACCCTCAGCTCCCTCCCTTCATGCAACTCCATACTCACATTACCACCAGGCTTCTACCTGGTGGCAGCCTTGCAGAACAGTCAAGTAGCCGTTCCTCACCCTATAGAGAAGGGCAATCCATTAGTCACTCAGTCATTTTCCCCTGCCGACCCCATGCAATCCGAGACCTCTTCCTGTCTTGAGTCACTAGCATTGCAGATGGCAGCTCTACAGCCATGCCACCAGGCCAGCCTGTATTGAATTCCCCCTCCTATAGTGCATATATGAGTCAAAGCGTTCTATGTTCAACCTTATTCAAACTGTCCACCACAGGCCGAGTGAGTTAATCTTTCAATAAACAAGGAAATGTTTGTGCAAGAATCTCTCACAATTTTTTTCTTGACAATCTACCTGCTGCATGAATGTTTTCAATATGTACGCAATGGTTTTCAAACTCTTCATGCTACTGTATGGTTTTCAAAGTCTACATGCTACACAACTATTTTCAAATCGATGTACTGCACAACAGTGTCCAAAATCTTCCTGTTGCATGATGTTTTTCAAAATCTACTCACTGTGTAAGGGTTTTCACAAAACAGAAATTCAACATAAAGGTTTTGAAAATACACCGGCTGTGTGATGATTTTCAAAATCCACATTCTGCACTATGGTTTTGAAAATCTGCCTCCTGAGTGAAGGGTTTTAGTTAGTGTTTTAGTTCAACATGACGCTCAGCCCCAAAACTCACATGTGAGTGGAAATGTTCTATGCTTAACCTTATTCAAAATGGCCATCTAGGGCTGATTGATATTTATATATTATTTAAAGTAAGATAACTTATTACATACTTAAATGTTAAACAGCTAGTGTACTGCTTGGAATTAATAGTAATTTTCAGATGCAGTCAGCTATCACTTCAAATATGAGAAGTATTTGTTTTATTATCTGTTTCCTAATTAGAACATTTTCCACCTGGCAGTACGGGGGTGATGTATTGAGCAGCACTCTTTTTGGAAACTAAAAAATGTTAGTTCTGTTCCTCCCACTATATCATCAGAAAATAGACCAGATACCTTGAGGCACCACAATCCGTGCAGTCTGAGCAGTGATTTTCACAAGCTACCAATCAAAATGCAAGAAATTGTGACATCACTAGTAACCAGGGACAGACAGTCCCTGCTGCTTCATGTGAAAGTGAAACCTGGCAGTGAGAAATGATTATCGCTGGTTACTAGTGATGTCATAGTCAGTGTGGTCTTAGTGTTGATGTAGTGAGAGGAACAGAACTAATTTTTTTCCACCAGAGTGCTGCTCCACACATCACCTCAGAACTGCCAGATGGAAAATCTTCTAATTAGCAAACAGAAAAGAAAAATTACTTGAGATATAAGAAGTGATAGCTAAGTATGTCTGAAAGTTACGATTAATTGAAAGCAGTTTTCATGGAGTACACTATCTCTTTAAGGGTGATACTTTGAAGTTCGTGGGGAGAGGCTGAACAAGGCATACAGTGACCCTCACAATATGAAGGTTATCACAGCATTCAAAAGTTTGCTGTCAAGCTATCTAGACTGTCAGGGCAGGGACCTTATCTAAAGTGTTACTAGGCACAGCACACAGTCGATAGTGCTGATACACAGACTACACCACTGTGACCTTGCAAATAAAGGTGACCTCCTGCATACAGGATTCAATGCTATATTCAATAGCTTTTACAAGCAGTAACAGGCAGCCAAGGCTGCCCTAATTATTGCTTTTGAATTGTGGTTTTCTCAGTGTGCACAGTAGTGTGTGACCACTGCCCCCCAGGAGCACTCCTGCTGGCAACTCCTACTTCCACTCACCACATCCCTGTTAATACAGAGCTATATTTTAGTTCCCAACACTGGCAGTCTAGTGGTTCCCCTATATCCAGTTATTATCAATACTGTAGAACTCTAAAACTATGAACTCTGGCAGTCTAATAGACACCCTTCCCTCACCCAATACCTATCAGTATTGTGGAAGTTGTACTAAAGCCCTTTACATGGCAATCTAGTGGACCCTCTGCTTTAATTTAACCACATCAGTATTGCAGAATTGTATTAAATCCCTCTCCTTGCAGTCTAGTGAACTCCTCTTTCCTCACTGGATCCCTGTCATATTTTGGAATTGTACAAAAACCTTTCCTTGGCAGTCTAGTGGACCCCCTTCCCTTACCCAGTCCAGTATTGCAGAAATGTGCTGAAGCCCATCTCTGTATGTCTAGTAGTGATGTACAAATTTGGGAAACTCTGCTCCACAGATTAATTTGTAAATTTGCCTAATTTCACAGAGTTAAATGGCTGTGCATAATCCACATTCATGGAACACTGATTACTCCACAAATGAGAATTTGGCAACTCTGTCAGCAGAATTTGGCACAGAGGCAAAGTTTGCTACGTTCATTCCCTGGTGTGTAGTTGTCCCACCCCCACACTGATAACTGGCCTGATGTTAAATAAAAATCTTTCCCTGGTGTCTAGTGGTCCCCATGCTGAACGCAGACCTGGTGTTTAGAAGTAAACTCTTCCTGGTATTTACTGCCCACCGCTCCAATCATTTGCAAGTGTTTAAATGAAAACCTTCCCTGGTGTTTAGTGGTCCCCCACTGATTGCTGTCCCAATGTTTAACATTACACATGTCTAGTGGTCCCTCCCCCCACCCACACCCATGCCTGCTGTGTCAATGAATATACCCTGGTGTCTAGTGGTACCACCCACACCTAATCCCATTCTCACTGTGTCAATAAATACTCCCAGGTGTCCAGTGGTCTCCCATCCTGATCCCCTGTATAATATAGTAATACCATTCTCTGGTGTCTAGCGGATCCCCTTCCCTATCCTCAGTCCCTTGTATTATATAGTAATACCATTCTCTAGTATGTAGTGGACTACTCCATCCTCAATTCCCTGTATAACAAAAGTAAAACAATTTCCTGGTGGCTAGTGGACCCCTTGACTCCCCCCATCCCGGCAGGTACTGCACCACCACCACCCTGTTCACCCCCATCCCAACCCCAAGCAAGCAACCAGCACAGCCATGCACTCTCCAAAGTGGTTGGCCATTGACTGGACTGTCAATGAGTGAATACTGTTACAGTATAACGCTCATTGACAACTCAGTTGGTGGCCAGCCATGATGGAGAGCAGAGGTCTGTGTCAGTCACCAGCACAGGGTCAGAATGGGGGGAATGGGCTGGTGGTGTACTACCTGCAGGGTTGGGGCAATCTGTGTGTCTGCTAATCACCAGGGAATGGGATTGCTTCTGTTATATGGGGTATTGGGGATGGGGATGGGGATGCTAGATGCCAGGGATTGGTATTACTATATAATAAAGGGAATTAGTCATAGGGAGGGGGTCCACTAGGCACCATGGAATGGTATTACTATGTTATACAGGGGATTGGTATGGGGGTACCACTTGGCACCAGGAAATATTTTTCAATAATAGGGGGCATGGGATTGTGTGGGGGGGTGGAATGGCTAGACACCATGGAATATTCAGTGACACAGCAGGCATGGGTTTGGGTGAGAGGAGTGATCACTAGACACCAGGGTGTTTTCAGTGACACAGCAGGCATGGATGCAGATGGGGGAGGAACCACTAAACACCAGGGAATGTGTAATGTTAAACATAGGGTCAGTGATTGGCATGGGGGGACTACTAGACACCAGGGAAGGTTTATGTTTAAACATTGGGCAAGTGAATGGCAGAAGGGGCCACTTGACACTCGGGAAAGTTTGCTTTTAAACATCGGTCTGGCAATAGGTCGGAGGTGCACCATGGGACACCAGGAAAATATTTTTATTTAACATGAGGTGGCGATCAGCGGGGGACACCACTAGATACTAGGGATAGAGTTATTTTACACTTAAAAAGATCAAAAATAGACATTTTGAAACAACTTCACCTTTGTGTATCCAAAGGAGAAGCTACAGGGGAAGTTGCAAGGTGAAGTTACAAATAGTAAATTTCTAACTTCGCGAAATGGTCCACAGAGGCAAATTTGGTGACTTAAGCAGTGAATAAAAATTCAGAACATCTCTAATGCATAATGTTGTCCCCCAATAGATTACTGTCAAAGTCTCCCTCTCCATAGCTTACCCACTGAGCACCTACCACCGACACCCCCTGTTAGCTCCTTACTCATCCACCAGTCTGTGGGTCAGCTGCCTTCTGGTTTCACTTATACCTGGAACTGAAAATTGTATGCCAGCCCTCGCAAGTATTTGTAGCTGCTTCTATTTCAATATTCTTTCACAATAGAAACAACTCTTTCGTCCATGTTTTTTTACTTTATTTTTTCTGGAACTTGTACTGGCTCCTGAAACCATTTGTTCCAGCTTCATCTCAGTAAGCCGTTGTTCTTCTTTCAGGCACAGAATGAATCTCCAAAATAGTTAGGTGACAAGCACCTAGACAGCTATTAAATCCCCAATGCCACCCCTCCACAGCATTATTCATACGAGCCATTCCCTGTGTTGTTGCCACGTAACAATTCCACTGGTGTGGGGAGAATAATGCATTTCTTCTACCAGTCCTGCTACTTCGTTGTCCGATCCATGTACTTTCAAAGTACTCAGTTAGGGGTGTAATAAGGTTATCATTAACACTGAAAAACTCCCACCTCTTCAACTCTTCAAATGTTGTAACCACGTCGTCTGTAGGGACAAAAGCCAATGACAACAACATGTGTAGATGTAGGGCAAAATCTGAATCTTCTGTGTACTTCTCTAGCACCAATGGGAGCTTCTGTATCTTCTGCCAAATGGCCTGAGCAAAATGGAAAAAACAGCCACGTATCTCAGCATTTGGAAAACAGGCACTAAATGCAAGCCATGCAGCCCTTTCAAAGTTTATTAAAGCAGACTCTGGGTTCAAGTTTGGCCACATTGTTTGTTTTTATTCATATAGCCTACAGTATGCTGCTGAACTTCTTGTTGACATAAGCACATACAATGCCATTACAACCTCTCCAGATTTAAGGCAATGAATAGTGTACAGCTGTTGAAATAACAAGGGTGGCGATTTAAAAGTGCCATCTAACATCCATTGGCTGCATTCCTGGAGCATTAATAACATTACCTTCCATGGCAAACACAAGGAAGCGATCCTTTTCCTTGCCACTATCATATAGGAGAAATGTTTCTCCAGAACAAGTTGTTTTAAATTCTAAGGGGATCTCCAGTTTCTGCACAGAAGCAGGATTGACAGGACAGCCACGCTCAACCTGTCTGATCCGCTGTATAGTTCTTTTCATTTGTGGCACTCCTGGCAAACGACCGGTTATAGACTCAGGGCAGTGGTTGTGCATTGCACGACCACCTGTGAAGTGGTCTCCATGCTGGAATGTGCTCATTTGTGGACACTGGCCATGATTTTATGAGCCCCAACTTCCCCAGCATCAGATGTGTGAGTATGCTCTTTCAGTAAGGAAGTAACAGAGTTTCCTACCATATGCATCCAAGCCAGACAGGAGAATTTTGGACCAACAGCACAATGCCAATATATCTTCTTACCCCTTTACTTGTCTTTTCTGTACAAAAAGCCTGCATGTATAGCCAGTGGCTTACCTTTCTGGCTCGCGACCATTTCAAATGTCTCCATCTTGATCTCTCACCACCTATTACCATGAAATGCAGTCTAAATTAGGAGTATCCCTTTAAAATGTATGTTGTTGCATTTTGGGTAACAGGAAATACATGTACTTGTTCATTGTTGAAAAAGTTAACAGAGTGTGGGTTACCAATTATTAGGATCCTCTGACCATATGAGGGCCTAGATTATGTTAGTGCGCTTTTACTGAAGTCATCAAAATAGGTAAGCGCCATTATTTACAGACGCGATTATGCAGGTCACCTTTTTGCAATCGCGATATTGATTTTAGTGATTTTTGATTCACGATTTTTACATGGAACCTGCAAAACTGAGTCAAAAGCTTTTGCAAAGTCAATGAATATGGCAGCAGTTATGTGTCCCTGATCCATTCTGGGGAGTAGAGAGAGTCAGTGACACTCATTAGGGAGGAAAGGATTGAATGTTTTTTTCCTGAAGGCAGACTGAAAAGGAGAGAGAAATTATGTGGAGTCTAGAAAGTTTGCGACTCTGGAGTACACTGGGTACCTCTTGAAGCTTAGCAATGGAGGGAAGGGGTGAGATCAGTCTGTAGTTACCTGGGGAGGATAAGTCACTCCCTTTGTGTAGAGGTAGTAATTTGGCAACTTTTCAGGCACAAGAGATGGTACAGGGGAGAAGGATAGGTTCAGAAGGTGAGTGAGAGGATGGAAAATGGCAGCCGTGGATATATAAAGAAATTTAGAGTCCAAACCATCAGGGCTATGTTTGGTAGAATTAAGGGACAGGAGCACATCGAAAACATCCTGGGGTGAGATGAGTGGAAGCTAAAATCATCACCCATGTTGGGTGGGTGGGGGGCTGAGGTGAATGGGCAGGGTATAGCACAGGTGGTGAAGAAGTTGTCAAAGAGGGTAGTGGCAACGAGGTGGTCAGAGACCAGTGAGCCATCATCTGGGGTGGTACAGATTGGGCCAGTGAGCTGAACAAAGAGTGGATCACTGTTCTGAATTTGGATGGGGAATTTAGTTTTGACTTAAAGTTGAACTTAAAATAGTGGGCCTTAGCATCGCAAATCATTTTAGTACAGGCATTCCATAGGTACTATAAAGTAAATGGTTGGATGGGGAGAGGGAGGCCTTGAAATGGGCCCATGAATGGTCCTTAGACTTGCACATGTCTATGAGGTCAAGCATAATCCAGGGGTGGTGGCTGCATTTCACAAGTGCCTTGTGAAGGGGGCCATGAGTGTTCCAGGTTTTGGATAAGATGAAGGTGAAAGATGACAGGGCTGAGTCGATGTCATATGAAGAGTAAACAGGGGACCAATTTGAGGAGTCCAGGTTCAGAACGAGGCAACCGTGCTGAATGAACTGAGTGGCCTCTGCCAAATGTGCTTGGGGCTGAAATGGGGGAAGCAAACTTTTCTTACACAAGAGATAAAGCAGAGGTTACTGAGAGCATCAGAAAGAATGCCTGCAGCAAAGATGTGATGGGGGTAGGAGGATAATACCCAGTCCAGGATGGAGTGGTTGAATGAGTGAGAGGTGAGTCTAGTGGCTTCAGTGATTTGCTGTGTAAAATTCATGGACCTGGTAGAGTGGAGGGGGGGTTTAGTGTTAGGAGAGAACCAGTTAACGCCAAAGTCACCAATGAAGATGAGCTCATTGGAGGAGTAGAGGAAGATGAAAAGAGAGAGAGAGAGAGTTGAGGATGGAGGAGCAAAAGACCTTTGGTGAGACATAGAGGATGCTTACAAAGATGAGAAGGGTAGAAGGGAGGGAGGGATAGTTTTATTAACATGAGTTTTTGAGACATGGGGGAGGACTTCTTGAAGGAGATGAAACAGGAGAGAGTTTAACGGATGTGTATAGCAATGCCACCACTGTGTTAGCCTCTGTCTTGGAGAAAGAGGTGAAAGCCAAGTAGGGTGAGGTGAGAACCAGGGACTCTAGATGAAATTCTGGATTCTGAAATGCACAGGATGTTGGGACAGTGCAGGGAGATCATGACTTTAAGTGAGTCAAGCTTAGGGAGGAGGCTTCTAATATTGATGTGGTAGGTACTGAGGCCTTTGGGTACAGATGGAGAGAAGGAAGGAGGGACCAGGGTTTGGTTCAACATCACCAGCCAGAAGGAGAAGGATGACTAGGGAAAAAAGAAAGGAGAGAGTTTTCCACTTCCTGAGAGGTGGAGGATGGAGAGTGGAGGGGTGGGGAGGTAGTGGGAGAAGGGAGTGGTGGAGAAATTCAAGGTTTAAAGAAGGAGAGTGCAGAAGACCAGGGTGGATATAAAGGGTAGACAGGAGATGACTTGAATAGGGTGGAGGGAAGGTGGGTGGGAAGATTGATTTATACTACAACTAGATTTCAAAGACTGCTCTTTTAACTATGTTCTGTTTTTTATCTAATTACTCTCCTTGTGTATCAACAGAACTGTCACATCTCTTTTTTTTCCAATTACGCTCCATATATTGTAAAGTGATTTCCTTGTGCAACTGCCATTTTCTGATGAAGGATTCTGTAGGAGTCTGAAAGCTTAAGAATATGCTGTAAATCTTTTGTTGGTCCTATAAAAGGTATCAGATCACCTATTTTGTGTATTTATCTCTTAATTATGAAAACTACAGAATTTTAAGCCCCCATAATGTTAAAACTAGAGAACTGAATATCACCAATTTTGTTAGGTTCATTGACCTTTAATATTAGGCAGTGAGGCCACCACCATAGCCCCACAACAGAGCATCACATTGCCATGCTTATGACCCAGGTTCAGAACCAAACCTGGGAAGTCACTTCAGGAGGCAGACAATGGCCCAGACAGCTGCTGCTCGGCAGTTCATCTTGGTCAGTGAAGGTTGTTGGCAGGTTCCACAAACACAATGACCCTTGTGGCTGGGTCAGTGAGCTTGCTTCTGCCACAGGGGAAGTTGTGGCTATGTGAGGCTGGCAGAGGAACCACCCCCACAAAGGGAGATGTATTCATAATTCATTTTCAACAGGACAAACTAAATTGAGAAATCTCATTTTCTTTGAGATCCTGATTACAAGCTTCCAGCTACAGCATAATTTCAGCCTTGTGAGTCTAAGCAGTGAGTGCGGGTACCTGCCACCTATGGCGATGATTAGCTCTGCTTTTCCTTTTCTTCATCCAAACAACGAGTTTCCTTGCTCTAACCTCTCAACACGGTATCCTTTTTTGAGACTATCTCATTATATACCACCATCTACACTAAACAAGTGATGCCAGCACTGAATTGTGCAACAGGATTGCTTCTTAAACATAGAAATATAGAATCTGATGGCAGATAAGGACCGCTTGGCCCTCCTAGTCTTCCCATCTCCCTACCCAATCGATAAGCTGCAGATCCTAGTTAACCAACAGCCTACTTCCTCCTACCCCCACTAGAATTGCCTTATGCCAATTAACATAGAAACATCAAATTTGTCAACAGAAAAAGAAAATTGGTTCATCCATTCTGACCTGCTTTACCTTGTCCTACCCTGAGATGTAATGTATAATTGTGGTTATTGTCCTAACCTTTCCCCTTGCCCCCTACCTTACGTCTTTCCCCCTGTGTAACTATTAAGCCTTTTACTCAGTTCCAGCCTTGTTTGAAATCAGATCCTGGCCAAATTGTTAGATTTGTGGGGGCTATCTGAGGGACTTTTGTTTGAAACCTGTAATGGTAGTTCCACCCATCACTCTGCTGGTAGGGTGTTCCACGGCACAACTGCTTGCTCTGTAAAATAAAACTTTCTCACATTCCTCCTAAACCTCCTACCTGGCAGTTTTTATTCATGTACCCATGTTTTTGATTGACCAGTCTTACTAAATATTTCCTCACACTCTACCTTGTTCATTCCTTTCTGGAATGTCTTTATCACATTTCTCCTCTCTCTTTTGGCCTCCTGTGAGTATGTGTTCAGAATCTGAAGCCGATTCTCACAAGATCTGCTCTGCTAGCCCTGAAACATTTAAACCACCCTACACTGTACTGTCTCTAGCCTGTCCTTGTCTTTACTTAGGTGGGGGTTCAGAACTGGGCACAGTATTCCAGATGTGGCCTCACCCATGATCTACAGAGGATCAGCATCTCTCCCTTCCTCCTCAATAAGCCCCTGCTGTCTAACTGTGTTTAATATTTGCTTCTTTTCAGGATATTGGAGGTATTTAATAAGGTAGTGCCAGGTCCTGTCACCTGGCCCTGGCTTGGGTCTAATGCAGTAAGCCCACAGGAGTTCAGAGCTGATGCAGGGTCGAGATCAAGCATTTCCACCTGCCATTGCTGCACATTTCATCCACCCTCTCTCCCTCCATTAAATGGGGCTGAGAGGATTCACAATACTTTTATACACAGAATACATTTTGAAGACAATTATAGACATAGGTTTCTCTTTTGCAGTATACATGTTACAATGGTCTGAATATATTATAAGCTAGATTTTTCTGGTTAACAGAGCAGTATTACAGAAAAGGAAAAAAATAAACTGTAAAATCAGCCATTTTTGTAGCAGTCTTCAAGATACAGAGCATATCTGTTTGATTGAGTTCTGCCTTTACCTGAACATCTACCAAGGTGAACATAAAATATGTCTATGTCTAAGCCTTTTATTACAATGGTACACTAAAAGATAGTAATTACTGGAATTCCATGTGATAGGCAGACATCTCATTTAACAGAATGCCAATCTTTGCCCTTCCAGCACAGCACTACACATTTTTGGAAAATTAGGTTAGCTGCACACTTTATTCAACAATCCAAACATGACATAACCAGCCTGGGAGTGGGTCCCAGGGTGGTAGCCTGGATAAAACATTGGCTGGACAACAGGACACAGAAGGTAATTGTAAATGGAGTCCACTCTGAAGAAAGGGCGGTTACCAGTGCGGTACCGCAGGGTTCAGTATTGGGTCCAGTCCTTTTTAATGTCTTCATCAGTGACATTGCAGAGGGACTGGAAGGAAAAGTATGCCTTTTTGCAGATGACACAAAGATCTGCAACAGGGTTGATACAAAGGAGACGTGGAAAGGATGAAAAGGGACTTGGCAAGGTTGGAGGAATGGTCAGATGTATGGCAGCTAGGATTCAAGCAAAGAAGTGCAAAATAATGCACCTGGGAAACAAGAACCAGGGGAAGAATACACAATGGGTGGGAGGTAGTAACAACAACAAAACAGGAAAGGGACCTGGGGTTAATCATATCAGATGACCTTAAGGTTAGCAAGCAATGTGAGAAAGGCAGTAGGGAGGGCTGGGGGTATACTGGGATGTATAGGGAGAGGCATCATCAGCAGAAAACAGGAAGTTGTTATCCCTCTGTACAGACAGTTGGTGAGACCCCATCTGGAGTACTGTGTCCAGTTCTGGAGACCCCATCTCCTCAAGGACATAGACAGGATAGAGGCAGTCCAGAGGAGGGCAACTAAAATGGTGCAGGGTCTGCAAGAGAAGCCGTATGAGGAGAGACTAAAGGAGCTTAATATGTATACCCTTGAGGAAAGAAGGGAGAGGGGACATGATAGAAACTTTCAAGTACCTCAAGGGAATCAACAAAGTCCAAGAGGTAGCATCTTTCCAGAAAAGAGACTTGCAAGAACAAGGGGACACAATTTAAAGATAGAAGGAGGGTGGTTCAGGGCAATGTGAGGAAGTATTATTTCACAGAGAAGGGTAGTGGATGCATGGAACAGCCTTCCTGAGGAAGTTGTGGGGTCTAAAACTGTGGGAGAATTCAAGAATGCATGGGACAGACATAAGGCAATTCTTGTGGAGGGCAGGAAGATATAGGCTGTTGGTTAACTAGGATCTGCGGCCTATCCTGTAGGTAGGGAAATGGGCAGACTAGATGGGCCTAGCGGTCCTTATCTGCCATCAAAGTCTATGTTTCTATGTGGCACAGAGAAGAAATGGGATGACCCCCTTCCCTTCCAGTCTTGCTTTTCATCCTAGCATTTCTCATAAATTATATCTGCTCCCTCTTACACACTTTTCTGTGAGACATATACTGTATCACAGTGTCACATTCCCAAGCCCATGTTTGCATCTTGCAATTGCACATGTACTGTTAAATAACTGCTTGAGGAAAATGCAGAGTAAAATGTAATTGTGGCATCAAAAATTAAAATAGGTTGGTTCCACAACTGAGTATGATATCAGTCTCATTGAACCATTAACTGAGGTGACTGCAACACCATATACAATATATACACAGAGTACAACTGTTCAATTGTGTGTTGTGCAGTATTTTGTCACATACTGGTTGTCATTCTATTCCATCACCTGTTATCCCACTGTATGTAAGACTGATTTGTCACTGTACCTACCCACTTAAGTTTGTAACTCTCCCGGGTAGCACCTGAAAATAGGCACTTGGCTGTCTAGTGTGACTTACCCAGTCAACAAAAGCAAATAAATAAATAAACATATGCAATTAATTACCAATTTAAGTGTTGCTACATGCCATAGTATGAAACAGACCAAAAGAAAATAATATGCATCTGATATTTCTGTTGTATGCTCAAATAAAAATCATACACAATACAATTTAGGAGAATATCCCTGGTGCTCTGTCTGTGACTCAGTCCTTCAAAAAAGAGTCACATTTTGGACTTGTAAGGTCTGCAGAAGTTCACGGATGTAATAGCTGGGGAAAATTCTAGCAAAAATAAAAGAGTAAAGAGTTAATGCTAAGAACTGTAAGCACTGCACCGAGAAAAACGTATTATACCAAGTGTGATGGACTAAACAAGGATTCTCCAGCATAAGCATATTCAGAAAGAGTTGGAAATCATCACTAAATGTGCCCAGTTGTACACTGTTATATGACTTGAAGCCTTATGTGGATCATAATCTTAAAATAATATCAATTGAAAGAAATCCTATTTTTATAGGCATAATATCAGAGGATATATAGTCCTGAATTAGCTTCAGTACAGTCAGATCAATGCTGCTCTTCATGTATGAAATGAAAAAGGCTCTGTATTAGTATTGATTCATGCTGGTACTGTTCAGCCTAATTGCAGTAATCAATACTGTTCCACATATTAATATTTATTCTGTTTTTACTTCCCAGTGCTACTTTATTTCCATCCCAAGTATTCTTCGGTTAAATTTATGTGATAAAGCTGAAAGATTTTATATACCCCCTTAATATAAAACTCGTTACAATGCCATACTAAAGAGGATTAATGAGTTGTGAAAATAAGAGAACATAATTTTTAGGGGGTATTGTGAAGCCACTGAGATAATCTATTTTGGGTACTGTAGGGGGCATGTAGTAGAAGAATTAAAGACTCATTTTGCCTCCATGTGGTTAAACCAGTTCTGAATGTAGACCCATATTTAAGAAAAAAACAACAACTTTACTTTGTGTAACTGTACAAATACATTGCCAGGTTGCTATATTCTGACAAATGGTTAAATGACTTCACCTTGAAGTCCCATTAGCATGAATGCAGTAATATGTTGTACAAAAGAACCATTTGTGTATTGCAGCGTTTAATTGCCTGGTCTTTAGCACTTGCAGTTTTAAAGGTGCAAGGTCATTTTCAAACCATTCAGTCTGGGATGTTATTATTAAAATCCACAAGTAGAATTAAGTGATTTTTTTTCTCTTTTCCCCCACAAAATCCTGATGAGGGCAATAGCTGGTGTGACACATGCTGTACAGGTTTAAAAATTAAAACAGAAAAACTTCACTAGGTGGAAACTGATTTCAGAATTCTCAGGTTTTCATGAGTCCCCAGTGGCTGAACCCTCTTTCTAAAAAGTTCAGATTTACACTATGTTTTGTGCCTATAAAATATCAACCCTAGAAGAGCAAGAGAGAGAGACAGAGATAGAGAAAATGTTGAAATATTCTTGCTGCTTGTAATACTCTTGGTTGCTCAGACTAAAATGTGTCTTAACTCCCCTCCTCAATTTTTGCATGTATCTCCATCAGGTACATGAAATTTTAAAAAGTGGAGGGGGGACTGTTGAAAAGCAATGTCTAACATTGAACACCAGCAAGTGGTGAGGGTGTGACATAAAAAGTTCAATGGAAGTGTACATTTGGGTAGAAAATGCTGTGAGATACAAAGATACATAGACAGTGTCAGCAGATAAGGGCCTATGGCCCACCCAGTCTGCCCAGTTGAGCTTTTAAGTTCACTTCATGTTTTCCTAAAAGTCTGTTGCCCCTTATCCCTGACCTCCAGAATTCCTTTATGGCTATCCCATTCATTCTTAAATCCTGTGATTGCTTCAGCCCCCACCACTTCCTCTGGTAGGGTGTTTCACTTGTCCACCATCTGTTCTGTGAAGAAATTCTTCCTCATGTTTCCTCTGAATCATCCTCCCTCCAACTTCATCCCATGCCCTCCAGTCCTGGAGCATCTTTCTTGCTTAAAAATAATGTATTCTTGCACCCTATTTCTCACTGTAAAATACTTGTATGTCTCTATCATATCCACTCTCTCCCTCCCTCCTCTCCTCCAGGGAGTGCATATTCAAGTCCTTCAACCTGTCCTCATAGGACTTGTGATGCAATCCAAGTATCATCTTTGCTGCCGTCCTCTGAAACTTCTCTACCCTGTCTGTGTCCTTACACAGATAAGGTCTTCAGAACTGTACACTGTACTCCAGGTGGTGCCTCACTAGTGTCTTGTATAGTGGAATTATGACCTCCCTTTTCCTGCTGGTGATGCCCCTGCCCATGCACCCCAGCATCCTATTTGCTTTACCTGCTGTCTTGTCGCACTGTTCCCCTACCTTGAGGTCATCAAAGATGATAACCCCAAGATGTCTTTCCTGCTTGGTGCATGCTATATCCTCACCCCCCAACTGATATATTGTGTCTGGGTTTGTGTGCTCCATATGCATTATCTTGCACTTCTTTGCATTGAATTTCAGCTGCCAAATCCCTGACCATTCTTCAAGTTTCTGAAAGGTCCCTTCTCATTTTGTCTACACCCTCTGGTGTGTCTACTCTGTTACAGAGTTTTGTGTCATCAGCGAACAGGGAAATTCTGCCTTCTAGGTCCTGCACAATGTCACTGATGAAGATGTTGAATAGGACCGGTCCCAGCACTGATCCCTGTGGTACTCCACTGGTCACTCTTCCCTCTGTAGAGTGACAGCCATTTACCACCACCCTCTGTGTCCTGCTGCCCAGCCAGTTACCTACCCACAACACTACTGTCCTACTCACACCCATATTCCCCAGTTTGTGTAATAGTCTTCTATGTGGCACAGTGTCAAAGGCCTTTCTGAAGTCCAAATAGGCCATGTCCACTGCCCTCCCGTGATCCACCTCCCTAGTCACCCAGTCGAAAAATTCAATGAGGTTGGTCTGACATGATCTCCCCCCCTGGTGAAACCATGCTGCCTTGGGTCCTGTAGTCCATTGACAACCAGATGTTCCACCAATCTCTCCTTCAGTAGTGCTTCCATGATCTTCCCCACTACTGAGTGAGGCTGACTGGTCTGTAGTTCCCCGCTTCCTCTTTATTCCCACTTTTGTGTAAGGCGACTACATCTGCTGTCCTCCAGTCTTTGGGTACCTCCTCTGATTCCAATGATCAGCTAAACAGGATTGCCAGAGGTTCGTCCACCACCTCTCTTAGTTCTTTAAGGACCCTGGGGTGCACCCCATCTAGCCCCATTGCTTTATCAACTCTTATTACTTCCAGTTTCTTCGGGACCCTTTCTCATGTAAAGGAACTTGTGTCCATTTCTGCACCATTCCTACCCCTTGTACTCCCTTCAGACCCATTACGCTCCTCGTTCTCAGTAAAGAGTGAGCAGAAATACCTGTTCAATATGTCAGCTTTACTGTTGTCATCCTCCACCCGGCCCCCATCCTCCCACTTCAGTCTCACTAACCCTCCCTTTGCCTTTCTTTTTTCACTTATGTACCTGTAAAAGGTTTTGTCCCTTCTACCCACTGATTTTGCAATGTGCTCTTCTGTCAGAGCTTTGCCTTCCATTACTGACCTCCCTGCCTCTCTTTACTTCTCCTGGTACATCTCCCTATACCATTCTGCCTGTGTCTTTTTGTATTGTCTGAATGCAATCTTTTTGGCTTTCACTTTCTCTGCTACCTCCTTGGAAAACCATAATGGCCTCTTCTTCTTTTTCCCCTTGCTAATCTGCTTAATGCATAATTCTGTTGCCCTTGTAATCCCTGTTTTAAATACTGCCAACTGTTCCTCAACCCCTGATTCCAGCCCCATTCTCCTTAATGCCTCTTTCAAACATCTCCCCATTTTCCCAAAGTCTGCCCCACTAAAATCCAGGATACGTGTTTTTGCGTGGTTTGGTACTGCTCCTTCTGTGATTTCAAACCACAATGATTGGTGGTCTCTGTTCCCCAGGTGCTCCCCCACTGTTACCCCCAACACACTGTCCCTGTTTGTGAGCAGAAGGTCCAGTATTGACTTCTGCCGAGTTGGTTCCATGACCAGTTGCTTGAGGAAGTCACCTTGAAGGGAATACAGGATAAATCTGCTCCTAGTTGATGATGCTGCTGGGATGCTCCAGTCCACATCTGGAATACTGAGGTCTCCAACCAGCACTACCTCACCCTTGTCTTCCATCCTTTGGATGGCTAGCATCAGCTCCCTATCTGTTTCTTTATTCTGGACTAGTGGTCTATAGACAAGAAGATAATATGAGATACAGTATAACAACTGTATGATATGGAATCTGAAAACAAGAGTGTATATCAGCAGAAAGTTACCTATGGCTTTGTTTCAATTTAAAAATTGTACTAAGCTGGCTCTGTGGTGCCGAGTGATGGGGGATCACTCTGGCACACTGGCAGACTGGATTTGTACCCCAAGCCTGGGACGTAAGGAGTGGAGGCCAGCAGGGAGGACTCAAAAGTGTCTCATGGATGCTCTCCTCCTTGGAGGGAGGGAGGCTGTTGGGTCACTCTTTTGCAGCTCCTGTTAGTGGCCAGTGGCAGTGCCAGTGATGGCATGGGTGACCACACTCTGTCAGGCACTTCAACCCAGGCCAGTTGTGAGAGTGCTCAGTCTATAGGGAAGGGGTGGGTAGGACCAGGAAAAACAGAAAAATGGCCACCACAGCCCCAGGTGTTGGCCTCAGGTAGGCTTCCCTATGCCATCAGATCACACAGCATGGGCAGTTCATGCCCCTCCATCCAACATCCCTGATTAAGTCTCCCACCGGGGATCAGTCAGAATCAACAGGCATGCTTTATGGATCAGACCTCTTGGTCAGATTGGTAAAAAGCAATGAAAAAGCTGCTGCCTTCCTGGTTGATGGGGAAAGGTCCAGATTGAAATCCCAGAGGAGTGGGGCCATGACAGTTGCGGGAAAAAATGTTGTGCTTATCTGCTTTTATACCGTAACGTTACAAAAAAACCTCCTGCTACCTCCCTCTGTATACTCTCCAACCCTCCATTCCCAAAATTAGGTCTATAAAAATATAAAAAAATATTATACAATTGCACTTTCAAAATGAGAAAGCGTGTTGGCTAGCTGGGTCTTTTATCGTGAGTAAATCACAGCATAACTCAATGAGAAAGGTCCAGTCAGGCTTCCCACTAAAACCAACACTAAGCGACAGTTTCAATCAATCCACCCAAAAAAAAAAAAAAAAAATCAAAACCCCACCATATTTGAAACCAATACGTGGTCTCACAATAGGTACCAGAGACTGGCAACTGCTCCAGAAACATAAATCACCTCAGTTAAAAAAAAAAATGTCCTATCTGAATGTGAGTTTTTGAAATGTAAAAAAAAATGCTGCCATTGTGGTTGCCACAGAATGCAAGCCAAAATCACAATGCAGCTCTCTTTGCAGTCCGCCCCTATATCAGCAGCCCCTGACTGGCACTCCACTCCTCTGCAACCCCATACCACATGCTCACTCAGAGCTCCAGTGGCCATTCACAACTTCTAGCAGTCACATACCACCTCCTATGTTCATGCTCCTTCTCAGTACCCCATGACTTAAACTGCCACTCTCTCGATCACTTGAAACAAAAAAAGCCAAGTAAGAGCATTAAACAGCTACTTTCTCAAATGGTTGCTAAAACTCACTCTCTGTCTTTTTAACTCACTGGTGGAAACCCCCAAAGTGACCTAATGAACCCCTGCATGCACTTCAGTATGGCTTTCACACTACCAGTAAAAGTATAAAAAACACACATCAGATCCCGATTCAATGGCACCTGCAATACCAGTAAATGGGATTAAAAGGAGCTGACACTTAGGCTGCCTATTCCTCTCCAACCCACATTTCTCTATTGGTATACGTGTACAAACGTTAAAAAAAACAAAACATGTCAGCTCCTGAGTCAAAGGAAGCTGCAGTACCAGTGAATACCTTAATATTCTACCTAGCAACAGTAAACTTTCGTTTTCTGGCGTAAGAATAAATGAAAGAAAATTATTTAAACTGCCACCTCCTCCCAAAAAATCTTAATTTTTTGTTACAAAAAATATAGGCAGACATTGTACAATCACAATAATCCACTCCAGGATTTGGGTTATACTGGGATTTACTCACTAGTAGGCATGTGGTCTCATGCTCAAACCACACCAGGCATGAGTAAATCCCAGCACAACCCACTCTCTGTCATGGATTATTGCTTAAATCACCCATTCCCTCCCTCTGCATGGTTTTCCATTTTCAATCTCTGTTCTGTTTTCCTGAAAAAAATAGACTCACTCCTTCCCTCCATTTGCTCTTCCACCCTCACCCTCATCCTCTGTTATTAGCTCCCAGTCTCTCACTGTAGATCTGACATGCTAGCGATCTACAGGTACCTCACAGGCATGAACAGGGTGCAGAAGGGGAGTCACTTTCAAATGAGGAACATCACCAGGACCAGAAGCATGCAATGAAGCTGGAGTGGGTGAAGTTTAAGAGGAATGTTAGGAAGAACTACTTCACTGAAATAGTAGTAGACACCTGGAACAGACATCCAGTGGAACTAGTGAAGGTGCAAACCATAGAAGGTTTAAATCATGCATGACATATACATAGGGGAATATTAGTAAATAGGAAGGAGAAAGGGTTGCTGAAAACGAGTTTGGGTCTGCAGAGACAGACTAGGCAGAAACATCTGGGAGGACTTGGTGGGCCAGACAATCCTTTCCTGCTGACAGATTCTATGTTTCTGTGAGTATTACATTATTCATGGTTCTCACTCCTACTACAGGTATATCACATTCTTTGTTTCTGTGTCTATATGAGTATTATACTGTCCTTCAATCTCACACCACATACAGCTACTGTATATCACAATTTATGAATAAAAAAAGCTGAAACCTGATTGAAAATAATAAATCAAATGAGCTAAATATAATTTAAATAATAATAAATTAAAATATATTATGAAAAGTTATCAAGTAAGTTTAAAGTGCCACAAAAAAAACTGTATATAAAAAGAAAACCTGTGTCACCATTTACATGAAAGCCACACAGATTTTTAAGAATTTTCCAACAGCCTCAAAATCCTGTTATCCTATGCCATGGGACCTATAGTTTAGGGGATTTCTTTTACCTTGTTGTCTCATACTTATTTTTTTCTTTGTCCCTTCTATCATATAACCCAATCACCCCACAAATGTCTTCCTATATTTCCCTTCTTATTACCTTTTTACACAACACCTCTTTTTCCTGTCAACACTTTCATGCCGCAACTCTCCTCCCCACCTCCTTCTTCCCTCCTCATTCACCTACCCTACTTCTACCATTCATCCAGCTCTTCCTTCTAGACTCTCCTTTTTCCTATCCACCCATCGTCTTTCTCCCTCCTCCAGTCATTTCTCTTCTTTTTTTAAATTTATTTTCAAAAAGCGTAGTAGAACCCAGGTTTATCTCACAGTTCAGCAGGCAGAATAAATACATTTAATTGGCTATTAACTTCAACTCTAAAAGATACATCCAAAAAATAGTATTGCACCATTTTGGCATTTCATTAAAAAAATCACATTTAAATGCATCTTACCTAACCAAGTTAAGTGGTTGAGATCTAGGTATATACAATACATATGCCTTTACACCCTTTTTCACCTATCCAATAAGGAGTATACATAACTTTCTAAATAATTTTAAACTCCTTGGCTACAGTTATAAATTGATTTCACATTTCCTAGAATAAATCTGATTTGTCCTCCCTAAAACAGTTTATTCTCTCCAATGAGTACAGATCTATCATTACATTAAACCAGATTCTAACTGATGGAGGACAAATGTTTTTCCATCTCATTAAAATAACATTTTAGCTATAAGAGAAGCTAAACATATTAATAAACTCTGATGGTCTTGCAAGTTCACAACCCAGTTATGATGACCCAGTAATACAGCCTTTGGATCCTTCTTAACCTTCACTCATACTGTAGCAAGCTCCTGCACAGGAAAACTAATATCCCAATACTTTGTTAATTTTTTACAGGTAAGAAACATATTAATTAACAGTCCTGTACTTTCCTGACATCTTTGGCATTTTTCATCTATTTCTGAATTAAATTTATGTAGCCGTCCAAAAGTCAAGTAGGTCCTATGGAAAACATTAAATCGAACCTGTTGAAGTTTACCGGAATAAAATTCCATAAACGCATACAAAGCAATCTCATTCCACATTTCATCATCTATCTTTAATCCGAGATGCTGTTTCCATTTATTTTTAAGTTTACTCAGACATGTAGGAAAAGGGTCACACATTAGTATAAATTGGAAAAGTGGTTTGCTTTTTGGGTCTGTATTAAGCATTACCTGTTCGATTGGAGACAAGTGGACTAAAATTATTTTTATTGATATAGTCTTGAATCTGCAAAAACCTAAAAAAATCTTCTTTAGGAATTTTATATTTCCTTTGAATTTGGTTAAAAGACAATAAATATTATCTTCATACAGGCCTTGTATCAGTTTCAATCCCATGTTCTTCCCATATAGAGTTAGCTAAATCCATCACAGAAGGCAAGAAACCATAGTTACGAAGTATAGGGGAAAACATGGAAACAGAATCCGTCCACCCAATAACCCAATTTATTTGTTGCCAACATATGGCAGTATTTCAGATGCAGTCAGATTTTTATTTTTAGCATTTTTATATTATTATAATATTGTGAATATATGATACATCTAGGATTTGTATATCTATGAAAAATTGTTTCCAGTTCAAAACTTTTTGTTGACTCCCCTTTAAACCATTCAGTAACTCGAGATATCTGGGCCACAAGAAAATAATGCTTAAAGTTTGGCAAAGCCAATCCTCCTTGAGACTTTAACAGCCTTCGTTACTGTAAGGCTATTCTTGGCTTTTTTCTGTTCCAGATAAACCGAGTAATAATCTGATCCAAACTTTAAAAAAACTTGTCTGTAACAGCTGTAGGCAAGGCTTGAAAAAAAAATAGTAGCTGTGGAAGAATGTTCATCTTAATGGCATAACACCATCTTATGAGAGTCATATGTAACTTACTCCAATTTTCCAAATCTTTCTGGATGTTTTTAAGTAAGGGAAGGTAGTTTAAATCATATGTCTGTGAGTCTTTTAGGTATTATAACTCCCAAATATTTAACCTTGTCTTTAATAATGTCCTTATACTTTAACTGAATATCCGAAGATGGAGCAGGATTTAACAATAACGCTTCCATTTTTGCAATATTAATCTTGTAGCCAGATGCTTTTCCAAATTCCAGTATTACCTCTAAGCAGCCTGACTTCAAGATTGTTTGATTAGGCAAGTATATTGAAGTGTTGTCTGCATACATACTAATTTTGTGTTCCTCATGATTACGTTTTATACCTTGAATATTGGGATTATCCCGAATAGCTACTGCCAATGGCTCTATGGCAGAAACAAATAAAAGAGGAGATAAAGGACACCCCTGACTGGTTCCTCTAGAAAATGGAAAGAATTGTGATTAACATTATTTGTGTTTATAAATGCCATGGGACTATTTTACATTTTTTTATTCACGTATAAACTGATCTCCCACATACCAAACGTATCCAATGTGTAAAACAAGTAATCCCACTCCACCTGATCAAATGCCTTTTTGGCATCTAAGGTCATAATCAAGGACTCTCCCTTGGCTCATTTCAATCAGGTTAACAAGTCTTCTGGTTTTAGATCCCGATTTTCTTCCCTTAATGAACCCATTCTGGTTGGGTGAAATTATATTCGGGATTACTTTCTCTAACCAAGTTGCCAATATTTTGGCTAAAATTCTTAAATCTGTATTTAAAAGTGATATGGGGCAATAAGATGCCACCAGTTCAGTATTCTTATCCTTGTTTAGGGAATACCACAATCCTAGCTTTGTAAAAGGAAGTAGGAAGCGTACATGAAAGGCCAGCCTGATTAAATAGATCTACCAAGGGCTGTCCAAGTAATTCCTTATAGGATTTATAAAACTCCACAGGAATTCTGTCTTCTCTGGGTGATTTCCCTCCCAATAGGTCTCTTATCACCTACAGAGTTTCCTCAAGAGAAATATCCCTGTTAAAACACTGCTTATGCCATCAGATACCCTGGGTAGATGTATATTATTATAGAATTTTACTATTGCATTAGGATAGTATAGCTTCTCAGTAGTATATAGTTGTTTATAAAAACTAACAAATGTATCATTAATTTGAATACGGTCAGTAAGTAACTCATTATTCTCATTTCTAACAGTCATAATAGTATGGGCCATCTTCTCTTTTTTAAGTTTTAAAGCCATGACTTTATTGGGTTTATCTCCCAAAATGTAATATTTTGCCCTACTATAGAGAATATTCTTCTCAGCTTCCAAGGATGATAGTTTGTTATATTCATCCTTAGTCTGCAACAGGTTCTGAAATATCTGCCCATCTTGAGTATTCCTATATAATTTTTCTAATTTATTCAATTCCTCCTTAACTTGTTTAAGTTGTTGCCTATTTGTCTTTTTTATATATAAATCTTGCCTTATGTATAACCCCCTTATAACAGTTTAAAAAGCTTCCCATCTTATTCCCAAAGTAGTATCTTTTATAGTGTTAAACTGAAAGTACTCAATAATATCATTTTTAAGTTTAGGAAAGAAGATTGTGTCCTTTAGATACTGAGTATTCATGGACCAATTGCTTGACCTTGGATTCTTCTCTAGTTCTATATGAATTGGGACAAGGGCATGCTTTGAGATGTAAATATTATGGTATTGAATGTCCTTAAATAAACTATACAGATTATAAGAAATCAAAAAAGTAATCTAACTGTGTATAGCGTTGATGGGGGGAGAATATACTTGTGCATTTGGATACTAATCTTTCCATTGGTTTATTATTTTTAGGTCCTCCATAAATTCTTTGTATAGTGTTCTCATTGGGTCCATATTATCACTGTACAATGAAGATTCATCTAATCTAATATTCATTACACAACTGAAGTATCCTCCAATAATGTAAGGACCATTAAATGTTGCCAATAAAAGAAATAAATCTACAACAAATTTAGATTCACACCTATTGGGACCATAAATATTTACCACTGTTATTGAGCTATCTGGGCTGCGAACTTCCGTGATCACATATCTTCCTGCTGGGTCTTCATAAGATTTCCCAAAGGTGAGAAGATAATTTTTCCTTATAAAAGTTGTCACACCTCTAGACACATTGTTATAGTTAGTGGTCTTACACTCTCCCCACTTTTTTTTATAAAAAGAAATGTCATTGATAGAAAAATGTGTTTCCTGTAATAGAAAGATATCAACATTTTTACTATCTAGGTATCTCTTAACTTGATTGGCTTTAACCTTACTTTTCAACCCCTTAAAATTCCATGTTAATATTTTATATGCAATAAAAATACATAACTCTGCATATCTTTAACACACAGTATACATATACATATATAGAATATATAAAAAACATTTTCCATGCATGACGTGCCATTTACTCTAACCACAAATGCCACTCTGAACCTTGCTTCACTATAATCCCTACAAAATTCCAACCCAAAAAATAATCATTTACAGAGTGTTAATAGAACCAGACCTTCCAATAACCCCACCTCTTTAATATATCTACTTCCTTTACACCTCCTCATTTTCCCATTTACATCAGCAAAAGATAGCCTTGTTTCCTCCTAACCTAGGTTGTTGGATAGGCCCACATTGCTCTCATCTCATGAATAGTCCAAATAATTTATCTCTAAGATGTTTTTAACAGAGAGCAGTATGCTTTACATGTATTCTTTACAGCTGACCAACCTATCTCTATGCATCCAATAGTATTTACCAAACACAAATATAGACATAATATCTCTCAATTCAACTTTTTCTCAATCATTTTACTATACTTTATTCAACCTTCTTTTCATCTCTTTTATTCTCCTTCTATCTCCCTTTTTCCCATTTCTTGTTCCATCCCCATCTTTTCTATTGTTTTACATCCTCCCTCTCTAGTTCCCCCTCCTTTGATCCATACATAGCCCATTTTGCTGTCGCTAGGGCATGGGAGAAAAAATAAAATAAAAACTATTTATGCAGCCTCACAAAATCTACTTCATCCTCCAACTTTCTATCTAAAAGATCCACATTAGGATAATGGTTCAAAGGAATTCTTTAGTTGGAGTATTTGTTGTAAAGAATTATTGGCAGCATTAGTACTGTAACTAGAGTTCTTCTTGGTTTGAGTCTGTGCATTAGCATAGCTAGGTGCAGATGGAGAGTCTGAAGTATCTCCTGATGTATAGACTTGAAAAATCAAAGTCTTCACCTCCTTTGGATCAACAAAATATCACATTCTTCCCTTCCAGAAAAATCTCAATTTAGCAGGTGGAAGTAAAGCATAAGTAATCCCTCTTTCTCTTAAGATGCTCATCACAGGGTTGAAGGCTCTTCTTTCAGTCATGGTCTCCATACTAAACTCCGGGAAAGCTTGGAATTTGATGACCTTGGCAGTCAGACCTTTGTCTATTCTAGCTTTGCATAATATAATTTCTTTATCCTGAAAATAGTGCAATTTTATATACACAAATCGGAGTAGTCAGAATTAGACTGTCTCTTATTTGTAATACTTCTGTGTGCTCTATCCAGCTGAATTTTTTGATTGGGATATATTTGTCCTGCCACAACTGTCACAAGCTCCTCAGAATATGGAATGGAATCTCCCATTCCTTCCACCCCTTCTGGAACCTTTCCTAGTTTTATACTGCCCCTTCTTGACCAATCTTCCTTTTCCTGAACTTTTATATTTGAGATGCCATTTGTGTTGAATAAAGGGTCACCATTTTTCTTATAGGGCCAACTGTATCTTCCAAAGTACTGACACAAGTTTCAACCTCAGATGTCCTGAGAGTCAAGGCCTCAAGTTTCAGGATAAAACCATTCACATCACTAGTGAGCTGACAGAGAGATTTTTGCAAAAGTTTGATTCCTGTAAAAACTTCATGTTCAAAAGATGAGAAGGCATTCCATTTGATCCCTTTAGTCCCTTTATTCCCTTCACCATTCCCTTTATCTTCTTTGGAATTTCCCTTCTATGAACCAGCTTTAAAATCAGTAAATACTCTGCTAGATGTCACCTCTAATGCAGTCTTTTGCTTATTTTTTGGAATTTCTTCTTTTTGTGTGCCAGCCCCCTACCCCCATCCCACTGACTGGCAGATCTTCTGTTTCTAATGAAATATCTTCACTGTTTTCAACTGAAATAAGTTCATTATATGTGCCAGAACTAGAAGGGACAGTCATTATATTCTGTATTTCAATTGCCGGGATGGGTTCCATAACATCAACATATTTTCTAGTGTCTAATATTGATGTAGATTTTAAAGGAGTAGCACTTACGTTTTCTGTTGACATTGAACTTAATATCTCTCCTGCATCTCTCTCTTTCTCCAGTGCCTTTGGATTTTGCTGGTAAGCCTCCACAACATCCTGTCTCCTCACTACAATTTCATTTTTGGCTGGAATATCTGTTTGCTTCAATAATGCCTGCTCTTCCAAAGCCAATTGACTCAGCAGCATCATAAAACAATTCTTCTTCTCTGGTTGGTGCATTTTTAGTCTTCTCTGCAACCAGGGTACTAGAAAGTAGGGCTGTGCGAATACTGAATATTACTTTCCGAATACCACGAATAGTAGGCTATCCAAATATTCAGAACCAAATTCCAAATAGTCCACTATTCAGCTGGTATTCGGCATTCGGCCATCCGCAGAGTAAAAAAAAGTCAATACCACCCTCCAGACCAGAATTAAATACATATTTTAGCCCTGGTGTCTAGTGGTCCCAGCCCCCTGGCCAATCCCCAGTCCAAAATGAAGACTCCCCCCCAAGACCCTCAGAAATACCCCCAGTCCCCATCCCCAAATATATAACAATAAAAATAATTCCTAATTTCCCTGGTGTCTAGTGGTCCCACCCCACCCCTGGTTGATTGCTGGTCCAAAATAATGAATCCCTCCACCCCTGCCCAGACTCTAAGCATTATCCCCAGCCTCTGTCCCCAAAGGTATAAAAATAAAAAAGATTCCCAAATTTCCCTGCTGTCTAGTGGACCCCAACCTGTCAGGAAGTGCCTCCCACCCCTCATCCCCCCTACTCATGACCCCGAGCAGGCCACCAGCACAGCCCTCTACTCACCTCTACAGCCAGCAGCCAGAATGAGTTTTTCAATGGATGAGCACATGCGCTCATTCACTGAAAACTCAGTCAGAACTGCCGGCTGTGGAGGTGAGTGGAGGACTGTGCTGGTGTCTCTCGGGTCATAGTGAGGGAAGGAGGGGTGGTAGGCACTTCCTGACACAGGGTAGGGGGCTGGGGGTCCACTAAGCACCAGGAAAATTTGGGAATTTTGTTTTATTTTTATACATTTGGGGATAGAGGCTTGGGATAATGCTGAGAGTCTGGGCAGTGGTGAAAAGATTCATTATTTTGGACCAGCAATCAGCCAGGGGGTGAGGTAGGACCACTAGATACCAGGGAAATTAGGGAATGCTTTTAATTTTTATATATTTGTGGATGGGGACTGGGGGGTATTGCTGAAGGTCTTGGAGAGGGGGATTCTTCATTTTGGACTGGGGATTTGCCAGGGGTTGGGGTGGGACCACTCTACACCAGGGATTAAAACATTTATTTAATGATGGCCAGGAGGGGGGTGCTCTTTAATTTTTAAATACCCCCCTCCCAGCCATCTGAATACCGAATACCAAATACCGAATAATGAATATTTTAGCACCGAATGATGAATATTTAGCCAAATATTCAGAAAAAGGTATTCGCACAGCCCTACTAGGAAGGGGGGAAACTGCATTTTGAAGCAAAAGTGGGTCTATATTCAATGCCTTAGAACTAAGGCTACATCCTTCTGAACCAAAGGGTGCAACTGAGACTTGAGCATTCCCTGGGGCCGAAACCCCATCGTGCACCGCCATGACTCTACCTGGTATTCCTGGACAAAACTGCATCAAGTAAGTGTTAATGATCTTTTCTTTTTTCTTCTTGTAGGTGCTTTGTCAGATGTTGTTTCACGGCTGACCTCTTTCTTCCTGGTGCATTTCTGCATTATATCCAATTTTTACCAGTTCATACTTAGCAAGGAAAATGATATATTTCTCAGAGGGTCCCCGTTCATTTACTTGCAAACAACAATCAGCAGCCAAAACCTCACCACATCCCTCAGTGCTTTATGGGGTTTTCAAGCAGCAGAAAATACCAAGCACAGAAGAGAAGGAGAGAAAAAGAATGATTTTCACTATGCCATCTCTTTTACTACTCTTGTTTTTCCAAACATTGTGACAGTAATTAGCAACCATATGCCTCGCTGCGCCCATCATCTTTTTCTTCAGTTCTGACTAAAAAAACACCACTTATTTTTAGCCGACACAGTTTTCTCCACACATGCTGGCAGAAAAACACTGGCATCTGGATGGAAATTAGTGGCCATTAACATGCCGCCTGCCTCATCGATTCAACTCATTAAGCTGTCTGCTTATTCAGCCTCTTCTGCCACACATACTGCCATTGTTTTAGTTTGGTTTAGCTAGAAAGATACCTTACATTCATAGACAGAGTACAGCCTCCTGCACACTCCCTCATGTGGTCATCTTGGATCTCCCACCATTTCTCTTGTTGATTATATGTACATCATTGGACAAGTGTTTTCACATGAATTTCAATCATTGTATCTCTATCTGTGCTACTTCAATATCAGAGAAGATACAGAGAACTTCATATATTATTGACTTTTTTCAATTTAATATACTTTTTTAGGCATTTAGAAACATGAAAATATATGCTCAATCAACAGTTTCCACCAGACTAGAAAAAAATGACAAAGAACCTTAAAACACCATGTAAAACTGTAAGGCAGGCATGAAAGGCCTCTAGACTACATAAACTACATTTGACAGTAATAAGACTTATGTGAATAAAAATACCTACTTCTTATCATCCTCTGCACCCCAATCCCCCAGCCCCACCCCATCCATATCTTTCCCCCTCCCTATCAGAGTACATATAGGGTTGAGAGTAAAACAGAAGCACACCCGGTAAACACTGCTTATAAAGATCCATGAGGATACCATGAGGGTACCTGGCAGATGAGTGCTACAGTACTATTCCTCTTCCCTCACAAAGATGCATGTAGGAAGTCACTACCCCACCTATGTGTTTAGGCCAGTTTAAGGGCTATGCATCAGTGGTAAAAGGGCCAGTAGAGTGGCCCACTTCCTGAGGAACCCATCTTGGTGATTTTGATGAAGGGCAATGTGTTTCTCCTTATTGAGGACCTGGAGCACCTCTGAGTGCCATTATCTGAGGGAAGGCATGGTTTGGTCTAACCAGTGGTGGTTGACAATGAGTTTGGCCACCATAAATATCAATGACATGTAAGCCTTTTGGCGATCTAGCATATCCTTGGGGAAGTGGCCCAATAAACAAATCTGTGGTGTAAAATAAGAATTCAAACCCAACATTCGATCAAGAATGTCTCAGATTGCTAGCCAGAAAGCAGACACCAGGGCACAATCCCAAAGGATGTGTTTGAATGTCCCTTCCAAATTATCACATCTGATACAGTTTGGGGATGCAGATCTGCCCATCCTATATAATCTGGTCTGGGAGTAATAAAGATTATGTAGTATGCAGAATTGGAGAAAGCGAAGGCCGTCCTGTTTGATGTATTTGTATAAATGCTGCTAGATCTGCCACCATTCCCTGTCACTCAGATCAAAACCTAATTCATACTTCCAATAGAAACATATCCCCTGGGGGCTATTCAGGGCATGGTGTTGAAGAATGTCATAAACTTTGGATATAGGGTGGGATAGAACAGTGGTGTCAATGAGCATTTGCACCAAAGTGTTAGAAGTGTCATGCCACGGGGGTGGGGGACCCAGATACAATGAGATTGCACTATTCACTTGCAGATGTTTAAAGGGATGATATGTGGGGATAGGAAAGCTTTTCTGGACTTCCGCTGTAGAGCTGAGCCTTCCATCTGTAACCAGAGAAGAGACTGATGCTCCAGAGAGAGGTGAACAGAAGCTACAGGTAATAGTACAGTTCACTGTTCAGAAATGTATATTGCCAAATAGATGTAGGGCCAGATCTTTATGGGGGGTGAGGCCAAGGTGGGAGTAAATCTGATGGAAGGCCTTGAGAGACCAAAACAATGAAGTGGCATGCAGTGGTTTGGGGAGTTTGAATGGTTTGGCATATATTAGGCTGTCAATACTGATGCTCTGTAGGCAGCAGAGGCATTGCTTCAAGGAAAGCCAGAGGGGAATATAGGAATCATCTGGGGGCCAGTAGTGGCAGAGCTCCACTGGAATATTTTGCAGCAGTGGATAGCACAGTAATAGAGGAAGAAATTAGGTACTCATAGTCCTCCAATCTCTTTCTGAAAGGTCAGCCTGATGTATGCCCATCGTATGGCCTTGCGATTTCAGAGGAAGTCTAGAAGGGAAGTTTGAAGTCAAGAAAACCAGCATTTGGGAAGATAAGGGTTCACCATATTCATAGGGTAAAGTATCCTGGGTAAAATGTTCATTTTTATCACATTCACTTGCCCCCACAATGAGAGCAGAAGAGATCTCCATCTCTGAAATCGGCCTGGATCTCTTGACATAGAGGGGAGAGGTTAGGTTTAACCAAGGTGGAGATAGAGTGGAAGATAATGATCCCCAGATAGGAGAGCACCTTAGATTTCCAGGAAAGACCTAAATCATCAATCCATTGTTGTGGTACATGCACATTTAATGGCATGACCTTGGATTTATCCAGATTTAGTTTATATTCTGCCACCCAAGAGAATCTGTTGATTGTCTCCACAGCAGCTGGAATAGAGATCTGGAGATTCTCCAAGTGCAACAGTGGATCATCTGTGTAGGCGGACAGCTTATACCCATGATTGCCTACCTGGATTCCCTGGATCCCAGGGTTATTCTGGAGGGATCAAATGAGGGGTTCCAAGTAAAGATTGAAAAGAAATTGGGAAAGCAGATAGCCTTGTCTGGTGCCCTGCATCAGAGGGAAAGAGGATAAAAATATGCTGTTACAACTAATCCTGGTTGAGGGGTGGTGATAGATGACCTTAAGCCATTCACAAAAATGGGTAGGAAAGCCAAATCTCAAGAGCATGGCAAACAAGAAAGGCCAAGAGACATGGTCAAAAGCCTTTTCCCCATCTTAGGAGAGCAATACCACTGGAATCTGCCTTTCCCCTGCCAGCGAGATCAGGTGAAGGACTTTGCACAAATGGTCAGAGGACAAATGCCTAGCCATGAACCCCACCTGTACTGGGCTGATGAAGCCCTGCCATGTCCTTAGGAGACAGTTTGCCAATACCTTGGCTAGGGTTTTCAGGTCTGAATTCAGGAGAGAAATATGGTGATATTTCCTGGGAGGAGAGACAATTTACTGGGTTTGGGGATAACGGAGATCCAGGCTTGAGTGAACAAGCTATCCATGAACCCAGACAAGCAAAGATAGTTGAATAATCTGGTAAACAATGGAGCCAGAATGTCCATAAAGGTAGCATAAAAAGAGTTGTTGAACCTGTCTGGACTGGGGGCTTTCTCCTTCAGTAGTTATTATATCACTTGCCAAACTTCTGCTATTGAGATAGGTGCATTTAAGATCTCTCGTTAAGCCTCTGAGAGGGTGGGAAGTGGAACAGAGACCAAATAGAATTCTATAAGATATTAGTCAGCAGGCCACTCTGCCTCTGGACAGTAAAAAGTTCTATAGAAGTGTTGAAAGGCATCTGCTATATCTTGGGGACATGTAAGGACTGCTCCCTCTGGAGTAGGTTGGAGACTATGAATCATTTGCTGGACTTCTGTAAGGGCTGTGATAGAATGGGTATCCCTCAGGTGGGTAGAGTTAAGGTGCCAAGCCCTGTTCTGGTTCTCTAATCCCTTCAGAGAATGTTCCATGTAGACTGGGGCATGGTAGGAAATCACAGTGGGTAGAATATTGCAGGCAAAGAGACGCGACAAACTAGACAAGTTAATCAAAATGTTATCAATATGGGAATATGATTTGTGGGGCACTGAGAAAAGGGTGCATTGTCTGTCATCTGGATGTAGGATGCGCCATGGGTCACCAAGCCCTAGCAAATCCATGAGATCTCATAGCCCCCGTTGAGCCAGAAAGAGCCCCTTGTGGTGAAATCCTGACTGTCAAGGTCAAAGTGAATAACTAAAATTCTACTATCCCCCAAGTATAATAGGGAGATGAGAAAAAGATAATAGGTGAGACAGAAGATGAGAGAAAAATGTAGGAGAGTCGGCGTTAGGGCCATTTATCTCCCTTAAAAATATCTGTTAGGCCCAGATGTCCCTGGATCGACAAAAAACATCCCTCTGGATCTCTGCATGCCTTTAGCAGTTGAAAGGGGACACCCCAATGTACCAAGATCCCAATGCTGCCCTTTTGGTTACTCACCCCAACCCAAAAATCTGTCCGACCCATTCTCTGCGGAAGTACTGTATATCTTCTTGATTAAGATGTGCTTCCTGGAGGAAAACTACATTGGGCTGGTATTTTTCAAGGTGGTGTAGGAACATATACCTCTTTTGCTTGTCGTTCACCCCTTAATAATACAGGATATAAATTTATAAGTGGTACCCATAACTGGAGTTGACTTTATGTAGCTCCCAAACTCCCATCTGCCTGTGTGCAATTTTGTAGAGTGCCCTGATTACCATTCTGCCCTCCCTCTTCCCAGTAACCCCCCCACCAACTCTTCTACACCCCTCCCCCCATGGAGCTGGAAGCACCTTGTAGTATTATTGACTTTTTTCAGTTCTGTGACCATGTATGTATTGATCTTAGAGTACATGACCACTTTTTTGTCATCTAGATTTAGAGTTGCAATTTAGACAGCACCTATTTTTTTTCTAATTTTTTGCCAATTATTATCAAATTTTTAAGTTGTTATAATAATCATCTTATTTGACAATTATTTTAATGTATTAAAAATTATTTTAGGATATTTCTGTAATTTTTGCAATACTTTATATATTGATTGACAACACAATTTTTTGTGTTATACTTTAGACATACAGTAAGTGCATTCTTTCTGTCTTTATGAATAATTATATTTTCATTGTTTATAGCCAGTTGTTCTTTATTATTTCAATTACAGAACAATGTTGATTTTGCACAAATGGATAATCACTTCAGGGGTACAATATGACTAGAACAGTTGAGGTGACGGTCACAGTTTCTGTAAATAAATTTCCTGATTCTCATCTGTGGTACCATTTCCAGATGAAGCTTCATTTGAGCCAATACATAGGGATACCTTCTTTGTTTAGCTGTTGCATCTGTAAGATCTCTAAATTTTTAAGAATTTTTTTATACTTTCTTCATTGATTGTGGTGTGTGTATGTCAGATTTTACGTGGTTGGTTATCACATGTCTATATCTGCTTTCACAAGCAGCACTTTCAGGAGTTGGAGTGCATCTGCTAACATCAGTTTGGAACTGATTCACACAGTGTTGGTGATGTAAAGACAAAAAAACCTTCTTGATCTTTTAAAATGAGTACATCTCCACAGTTGTTGTAGTTCCTCCATTGACAGGCTACATACACATGCTGCATTGATGACCGCAAACTAGATTAACAAGATGAATCAGGACTAGATGACGGGACTCCATGGGTGATAAAGAAAGAATAGATCTGTTCTGCCTCAGAAATGCTGAAGTGAGTATGAGTGTAGGCTGATAAGTCAATTATTTCCTTCTAATTCAGAAGTTTGAAATAATGTTGCATAGAAAACATTATTTCATATACTCAAAATACTGTCCGTTCAAGGAAAACAATCAATGGTTTGATCAATTAACCCTTCGGAACTATATTGCATAGAATTGTGCCGCTTCCGGGCAAAGAGTTAGCTAAACACCTTTAGCTGGGTGCCAGGATGATGATGTAAAAGTATATGTGATGGAGCGTTTGAAACCTGATCACAAAAACTCATCAAAATTATTTTGGAAGAGCTTTGTGATGTAATCAAAACATAAAACAACAAATAAATCAAACACAAAGTGAATTACACAATATATTATACATTTTCTTTCTTTATAGAACTTTATAAGAAATTCCAAGAACATAAAAAAGTGACATAGCTGTAAAAGTGAGAAAAACAGACTGGTGGGCAGGATTAGAGAAGTTTATAAGGATGGTAACATTTTCAGTTGGGCAAAGTCTGCATAATCTAAAAGTAGAGACCACTTGTACAGAAAGGTACTTCCAGTAACCAAATGTTTAATCAAAGATATTTCAACAATCAAGTCAAATGCTTTGTGTTTTTATTACAAAATCAAGAAACACAACAAGTAAAATTAGGGAAAAAATTATAAAAAATCCCCCGAGGTGTAATAAAAATATGGAGGTATAATTTCTCTAATGATCTCCCTTCATCATTACAAAATCAAGCAGAAAGATCAAGTAATTATCTTTTAAAGCAGCAGTACTACTTAATCAGTAAGTGATCAGTTTCCAGTGTTGTGGTGCTACAGTAAATATGGCGGCTTCCTATCTAGTACTGCTGCTTTCAACATGGCGGGTGGCAGAAATCTAAACAACAATGAAAGAAAACTTAGCACTTTACGGAGTGATTGTTCATTGCTGGTGGGACAGATTACCAGGTACATGCTCAACAGAATACAGGAAATCACAAAAATCCAGGGTCACTCACAGTTTGTGGTGCTCACTGGTAACAATTGTAGACTTGGAAAAAAATAACCTGGGCACCCACTTATGCTTAGATAGAATCAAGGCACATTTGTAAAAATGTAAAGTACTTTAATCTAAAAGTTTTAGCAGTTACAATGCCTTTGCCACACCAACACAGTCAAAGAAACTCAACGATTCATGCAGACGCACTGCGCTTTGTCAAGAGATCTATTGACAAAGCACAGTGCACCTGCATGAAACGTTGAGTTTCTTTGACTGTGTTGGTGTGGTGGAGGCATTGTAACTGCTGAAACTTTAAGATTAAAGGACTTTACATTTTACAAGTGTGCCTTGATTCTATTTAAGTGTGAGTGGGTGCCCAAGTTATTTTGTTCGAGAATACAGGAAATAAACTGTTGAAAAAGTGAGATTTCTTTTTTATCTTGCACTGCTGCTTTAACAAACAAAATCTGACACCAAATCAATTAACCTTTCAAAAGGGTGTGACTTGGGAGGCTATTGTGATAGCTGCCTGAATCTAGAGCTTTTGCTACCCTCTATGAAATCCGTCTGATATTTTGAGCTATACTGATCCAAAAGCTAACAATCAGCACCAGAGCATTGCAGGAGCACTTTCAGGTATTACTGTGAAGTTTCCCAGTTTGGATACTATTCCAGGAGGAGGGAAATGTGTTGTCTGTTACCACAAGGCAAGGCCCTGGCAAAGTCCTCGATCTTTGAGATGGAGACACATCCTCTTCCCGTAGTGGATGGGGACCTACATGAAATCAGAAGAATGTTTTCACACATATTGGTGAAGATCGGCAATTAGGAAATTCAATTTCAATTCAATTCAGTTCAATTCAGGTTTATTGTAGGAAAGCTCTACTGATCATGTTCATTCACAAGGAGATCATAGTACAAGACAGGTGTAGAATAACAGGTTTATAGAATAAAAAGAACATACTTTGAATAAGAAAATGGGTTTCATACAACACAATCTACAATCACAGAGAAAAAAAAAACAGGTCCCGGCAATAAGATAGAGCAGCAAATGAAGAAATTACATAATGCAACACTATGACCATCTGTGGTAGGATGCATAAGACAATAGGTTTAGTGCATCACAATGTCATCATAATGAGCTAGTGCAAATAAAGAGAGAAATGACATAATGCATCAATGCAGCAATCTGTGGTAGGATTCGGAAGGCAAGAAATGCAGCAGGATGAAGAAACAGGACAGAAGTGAGAATGGACATGAGATAGTTAGTTACCCTATTCAATCCAATTTCTGTCCCATGCATAGTACCTCCACTGCACTTGCTAAGGTTATAAATGACTGGCAGTCTGCACTTGATAACAAACAATACATATGCACCTTGTTTCTGAATCTTAGCAAGGTTTTCAACACAGTGGACCACGATTTACTCCTGGTGATCCTGAAGAAAGTTGGGGTGGACATCCTGGCCCTAAGTTGGTTAGCAAACTATCTTGTGGACAGAGAGCAGCAGATCAAGGCTGAAGGAGACCTATCGCCAAAAGAAAATACTAAGAGGTGTCCCCCAAGGATCCATAATTGGTCCACTTCTCTTTGTCATTTATATTAATGAAATTAACACTAGCCTAAAGTCATCTAGTACCCATCTCTTTGCTGATGATATAGTGCTATACATTGACAGGCCAACTGTGGATCAAGCCATTTTGGACCTTCAGAATGATTTCGACATCCTCCAAAAAAATTTACTAAGCTTGAAAGTCCTACTCAATGCCAAAAAAACTAAGGCCATGATTTTCTCTCCACTGGTCCCTCATCACAAAAAAGAAAAAAAAAACAGATAAGGTTCCTCACATAAGTAATCTTTTGGGAGAAGCCCTGGAGTTCTTGGAAAAATTAAAATACCTGGGGGTCTAGATTGACTACAAATTGTCCTTCATTGATCACATTGATGAACTCACTAGGAAACTACATCAAAGGTTTGGTATTTTCTTCAGGATCAAGCACTTACTAACCCAGGAGGCTAGAAAACTTCTAGTGCAAGCTACCTTCTTGCTTCTCCTAGACTATGCAGACTTCCTATATGGCCATAGTACTAGCACAGCTCTCTCCAGGCTTGATACCCTATGCCACAGAGCCCTTAGGCTTGATACCCTATACCACAGAGCCCTTAGTTTCATGTTGAATGCCCCTTATGACACACACCACTGCATCCTCTATTCTTCAGTAGGCTGGAACTCCCTTAGCTTCAGGAGGCAAAAGAATGCTATCCTATGGACATATAAGGCAATCACTAATATATAACCTCAGTATCTCACAAGTTGCCTAACTCCCTGCATCCCTAGTGCCTATTCTCTCAGAAGTCTTACCATCTTATCTCTGGCTATCCCTAAAGTTAAAATGCACTTTGGTAGAGCCTCAATAAGCTTCACTCTTCCTATGCTCTGGAATAAGATCCAGAAAACCTTAAGGCTCGCTATCCCATCATGTTCTCCCTCTTCAAATCCTTGTTCCTGAGGACCTACTCCAAGGTCTGTCATTATTTCAAGTCAAGGTCTTAACATCACTATTTGTTACTGCTTTAAATTCTGGACTTAAAACTCAGTCATTGCCTGAGGCATCATTTGATTCCTCCCTTCTGTCATTGTCCAAATCAAGGTCCCAACATCACAATCTGTCTTTGCTTCAAATATTGGACTTAAACCCCAACCATTGCCTGTGGCATCTGTTGTGTCCTCCCTTTGAACAGTCCTTCCTCCCTAGGCCATCATGTCTAAACCTCTCCTATCTTGGCTGACCTTCCTTCCCCACTCCATATACCCTCCCTTCCCACCCCACTTGCCAGGCCATGCCTACAGCACTTATCAAAGGACTCTTACATCTCAATCTTCTTTGCACTTTGACACTAGAGGAACTGCCACTCCTGCTCACTATGACTCCTCCAATGATGCTTACTGTATAAACTTTAGCTCATTACCTTACGTCCATATATCTATATCTATGCAATTGTATTTAAATGGCACTACCTCCTGTTAAACCTATTGCTATATTCTGGTGAAAGTATCTTGTCACATGCGATGGTTATATGTTATTATGTTGTTATTATTACTATGTAATTGTTATGTATGTTCACTCAACCTGTGATGTCGTAACCCTTTTGGCAATTGTTTTGCCCTAGGTCCATCTTGTAAATAAGCTTGTCTCAATGATGTTCTGCCTGGCAAAATAAAGATTTTGATTGATTGATTGATTGATTGATAAGGGAGGAAAGTGCTACAGGTGAGAGTAAGGGACTTGGCGACAGGATAGTACATAAGACAGGGCCAGAGGGGAAGGTTAGAAGGGGGGGGGGCTGAGGATGGAAACAGACCTAACTTCTTGGTATTTGCAAGCATCCAAGAGGTATCTTGAGGTGAGCAATTTGAAGAAGCTAATAGTGACCAGGTCAGTGAACTTGAGTACCATTTTAATGCTGTTCTAAGCAACAGGGAGGGAATGCAATATCGCTCCAATGCAGAGAAAGGTTCTGGTGATATCCAGGAGGAGGAAGGAAGACTTCCAAAGATAATAAGAGCAGTGCGAGATGTGGACGAGAGAGATGATATAGCCTGGGTGTTTATTATGCAGTGCTTTGAGCATCCATATACCAAGTTGGAGCAGTCTTCTAGTGGCTAGGGACATCAACACAGTGATAGAATAAAGGTCACAGTGGTGGGTCCTGGGAGATGTGTTAGTAATAAAATGAAGTGTGCAGTGGAAGAGGACACCAAGCCTATAGAAGTTAGTAGTCAAAGTGCAGTTGTATATTATATCACCATAGACTAAGAGTAGAAGGAATGTTGCCTGGATAAGTCTTAGTCTGATCTCAGGAGGGAAGAGGGTTCTATGTTCAAAAAAAGAAGTCTAATCTGGCTTTAAGCTTGGTGGAGAGATTATCAATGTGGGTGTTGAAGGATAGTTTTTTGTCGATCCAGACTCCTAAGCACTTGAACTTGTTAACAACTTTGAGTGGTTCCCCTAGGGAAGTAGTGACAGTAAAGAGGTTGGACTTGGTCCTGACAGGGGGGGTTGTTGTTGTGGCAGAACAACATTACCTTAGTTTTTTTAGCATTGAGCAAAAACTTGGCACAGGTAAGATTATGTTCAGGTTGAAGGAATTTGGTTTAGAGCTCATCACAGACATTAGAAAAAGAGGGCTTGGTGGTGTAATATACTGTATTGTCCTAAAGATGTGCAGTTTAGAGTTAGTGATTTTGGAATTAAGGTTGTTGATGTAGATGGAGAAGAGGATGGGGCCAGTATGGACCCTTGGGGGATGCCTTGAGTGATGGAGAGGGTGTTTGAAAGAAGACCATCAGTTTTTACTGGCTGAACACGCCCTGTGAAATAGCTGGGGAACCAGTGGACTGTGGAGGTAGAGGCACCTAGGATCGAGAGGCTGTGGCAGGATTCATTGTGGTCCACAGTGTTGAATGCTTTGCTCAGATTGAGGAACACAGCCTCTGTTACTTGCTTAGAATCCCAGGTGGAGAACCAGTCATTGGTGACTACCTAAGGCAGAGGCAGTATTATGCTTACATCTGAAGCCTAATTGAGCTGGGTTGAGGAGAGAGTGGGCTTTGATGTGGACTTTCAGTTGGATGTATATGAGTTTTTCTAGAATTTTGGAGAGCACTGGTTAAATTGAGATTGCCATGTAATTGTTTATGTCAGAGGGGTCACCGGATTTAAAGAGGGGCAAAATGTGCAGCTCAACAAAATGCTGCAGACTTATCAACATTGCACAGCAGACCAACATGGCAGAATAACAGCTGGCTGACACTGAGGATTGTACTCTCCACTTAAATGACTGCATGAGGGAACAAGGAAGACTGATCAAGCAGCTCTGGCAGAAGGTGGAGGACTTGGAGAACCACAACTGCCATAACAACCTGCTGTTTGTGGGTTTTCTGGAGGGCTGCAAAGGTCAGAATGCAGTTTCTTTCCCACAAATGGAACTCCCTGCCAGTCTGGGTCAGAAATGAGGGGGGGGGCTGCTGGAAATTGATCAGGCTCATCGCTCCTTGGCACCAAGGCCATTCCCGGGAGGATGGCTTCACCTGATACTGGCCAGTTTCTTGCATTTTAGAGACAGGGAGAACATTATTCTAGCAGCAAGAGACAGGAAACAGCTGTTCTGGAATGGCCAAGGATTGTTTATTTTTGCTGGCTATTCACAAGAACTGTCTCACAGATGGAAGGACTTTACCATGACAAGGAGGGCCTTTGCAGACCAGGGGCTGGATTACTCTCTGTGCTATCTAGCGATACTACGCCTGACGATAAATGGCTTGCCATGCTCTTTTGACACTCAGGAAGTGGCAGAGTTATTCCTGGCATCCTACGCTCCCCAACTCAAATGGGAGTCCTATGCAGAGTGGAACAAAGGGGCTGGGGCACCACCACAACTGGTTCAGATGGACTGTACTAATCAAGGAAGTCAGCACCATAAATAGCTCTCCTGATCCAGCACCACGTAGAAGCCCCGTCCAGAGAATACAGATCGCTGGTCGCAGGCTGCAAAGCTCGTCACCGCAATTGGAGGAGAAGGACTGAGGATGGGAAGAACCTGGATAAATCTCCTCAGCTCCATTTGTGCAGCTGGAGTGCTAGCCAAGAATCCAAGGCCTCAGTGGGGGAAGCAGGCCCACCACCCAGAGCAAACATACACACAGTTTTGAGAAGCTTACTAGATAAAGAAAGGATTTCAGTTGGGCCTTCAATGGCCCAGGAGATCCTATCACCCTGGAGCAGGCCCCTCCCAGAAAACTGTTATTTGGGCTGAAGCAGCCACACCTGCAGTACTGCTGGGTCTGAAGCTGAACCCTATGGCCAAATTTGAGGCAGAGATGGGCCCCTTCCTGCGACTGCTAGAGAAACTGAATGCAGATAGCAGAATTATGGCTGCACCTGCAGGTTTGGACTGACGGGGCACTAGACCTTGTGAGACTGACCCTTATGGTCAGCTCAGACATGTCCCACTGATTGCAGGGTTGGGGAGTTCCAGATCTCAGTAACACCATAGTTTGAAATTGCAAATGGGCCCTATTTTATAGGCTCCCCAAGATTTAAAGCTGCCTCAGTTAGGACGGAACAGACTGCTCCATTATTAAGGTCTACTGAGACTCTGTGATGCACCAACAACATTCTCAGTTACACAAGATGCAATTTACACTGACAGCATGGCACCACTGATTAGGCCAAGGGTCCTCTACAGGATGGGGGAACCTAATGTGGGAGGAGGGGAACAAAGGGGAATCCGTGGTTCCAAATGTAGGGACATGCATGCTTGACTCCCCCACCCCCGTGGATGGTCTGTAGGTCCTGTTCACATCTCACCCCCCAAGCTCAGGAATGGGCAATGTTTTCCTGGTATGTGCAACCTCCACTGGGGGGTACAAACAGATGCCAGCTACTCACATTTTATGTCTACTGTTAAGGCCTCATATGCTGACTGGTGGCTCAGGTGGACATTAGCATTTGGTGGCTGGGGAATGCCAAATGGTACTCCCCTTTCTCTTCACTATGGGGAAATCTCCCCCACTGTTATAGCTTATAGCCTTGCTGCCAGGTTCAGGCCATCTTGGCCATAATGGTATTGTTTATTCAATTACCACCAGTGCACTCCACAGGTCAGAATACTGAGTGCTACCTTGGATCCCCCATATGATCTTAGCCCAGCCTGGTGCATTCCTGAGCCTCTGGCACTAACAGGATTGTTTTCCTATAGAGCTACTACTCAAGCAAAGGGGCAAACTTATGCAGGAGGAGGATGGGAAGCTTTGGGGAAGGCAATTTCTGTGAAAGGAACAAAGCTACTTACAAGCACCCCTGCCCCCAGCTTACCAGCCCCTCTAAGCCTTACGAGTATTGAAGTCCAGGATGCTTAGCACCCATAAGGTGAGCTAAGGAGAGCTAAGTCTCATGTCTACCTGTAGGTTTTCTTCTTCTTTTTCATTTTCCTTTAGGCTCTGTAGATAATAAGGTTAGGGGATAGTGGAAGCGGACAGGTTACCATCCCTATGTACTAGGCAACCAGCTTAAGGGGTCCACCCCCAGTGACCATCACTTTCATCCTGGCTACAGGTAAGCTGATGAATCTAGTGACAGCTGATCTCTGTACTTTGATTGGGATGGGTGGGTTTGTTCAGTGTTCTGGCTTTATAAATCATTTCTGTTTACATTTGTGTCATACTCTGTTTTATGCTATTCATACAGTGTTAAAGGTTTGTAGTCAAGTTCTGTGGGAGACGGGAGGGTTGGTTGACAGAGGTCTTAGGTCAGAGAAGGGGTCAGGTAACAGGGATTCAATTAACAACCCAGGATGGAGCATGACACCTAGGCCTGTTCGACATTTCTGCTCCAGAAGTTAATATGGAGACTAGTATGGTGTCTTGGAATGTCAGGGTGCTCAACTCAAGTCATGTTACAGCATAAGAGACTGAGCCCCCAGGTGGCATTCCTTTAGGAGAGCAAATTCTCCCACAGAGAAGCTAAGAAGTTTAAACAGGGATAGGTGGTAGAAGAGGTCCACAGTGTTGCATCCTCCAGCAAACGAGGTGTCTCCATTCTCTTTCATAAGAACCTCGGTTGGAGGGTTAATCGACACAAGGCTGATAAAGAGGACAAGTAGATCATGGTTGAAATGACTACCCCAAAAGGTTCTCGAATCCTTCTGAAAGTGTAAGCACCCAACTAAGACTGCCATCAGATCTTTTGGGCCCTTTACCAACCTCTTAGGGAGTTTAGTGAGGTAAGCCACCATGTCATAGAGAGGGGGAGGATTTCAAACTCACTCTGGATCCCAGTGTGGACAGAAGCAGGGGGTCTATAGAACCACACAAACAGGTGGCGATAGCGGTCAAGGAATTCATGGCTGAGAAAATGCTCCTGGATGCCTGGCGTACCAGACACCAATGTATGAGAGACTACACTTTCTTCTCATCCAAACATGGCACTTCTAGCAGAAATGATCTGTGGCTGGTTTCCACTTCCACTTATGACCTGGTGTCTAGAGCGGACACACACCTGGTCGTAATCTCTGTTCTTGCTTATTTGGAACTCAGAGTGGTATGGAGCCCTGAAGAACCAGAATTGTTCACCTGGTGCCTGGATGCCCTGTTACTAAAGGACCCACAGTTTCTGGAATGGCTTGGACCTGAGTCAGCTGACTACTGGGCAAATAATGACAATGGGGAGGTTTCAATCTTGACCCTGAGGGAGGTCTTTAAGGCCAACATATGGGGTAGAATCATCACTTATGCCTCTGCCAGAAGGAAACGCAGGGAGGATAAACAAGCCATACCTGAGAAGACCCTCATGCAGCTGGAGGCCCAGTACAAAGTGTTGCCATCAGGGTCTCCCCTGTAAACCCTTTTAGTTCATTTGACTGAGGCTAGGCACTGTCCAAACTCCCATCTAATGAGGAAAGCTGAGCTCAACCTTACGAAGCTAGGCCATGCCTACTGGGAGGGTGGGGAGAAGGCTAGCAAGTTTTAGGGTTCAATGTCATAATCATGACTGCAGAATGGTCCCTGTGACAAGGGTGCCAAACCCACAATGTGACCAGTTTGAAAACTATGTTTTAAGGGGGGCTGCACCCCCTGCACCTCCCCCTTGTGGGGAGCTTCACCCCCCCATGCCCCCTTCTCTAGGATTCTAACTCAAGGGGGTCACCACTCGGGGATGGGGGAACTGTCAGTAATGCAAAGTTATTGGTGCCATGATTCCCTCGTGGTTATCATTGGTCGCCATTCTGCCATCGCAATTTTGACAGGTTACTGCTTTTAGCCTTCTACCTTAAAAGTATACAGGCAGTCAGAACCATCTTAAGTCTTAAAGACAAAGGGGGGGCATTGACCACTTCTCAAAAGGGTATCAATCAGGTAAAGGCCCAATTTTGCAAGGATCTCTACTCCTCCCCATCCACGCCAGACCCCAACACAACTGAGGCCATTATGGATGGTCTTCCAATCCCCAAGCTGGCACCCACACAGGCATCTATCCCAGAGGATCCCCTTACAAAGGCAGAGGTGGCCTCAGGCATTAAGGTCATAAATCCCAGCAACACCCCGGGGAAGAATGGTCTCATGATAGACTTTTATCAGGTCCCGGGTTTAGGGGTGACAAACTACCTATTAAGGGCATTCCACGACTCATTAGCAAAGAGAGCTCTCCCTCCTTTTATGAAGGAACCGGTGATCACTGTCCTCCCGAAAAATGGAAGGATCCCCTCAATCCTGGTACTTACCATCCCATAACCCTCATTAATGCTGATGCAAAAATCCTGGCCAAGGTCTTGGAGTCCCATCTGGAGAAGATTCTCCCAGGACTCATCCATCTGGCACAGGCCAGCTTTACAGAATAATAGGAAGACTGGGATCAGACGAACATACAAAATTGGCCAGCAGATAAAGGCCTAGTGTTCTATCTAAATGTGCAGCTAGAATCCCTTATTCTGCAGCTGCCCTTCTCTCCTACCCTTCCCCTCCCTTGACCCTCTCCCTTGCCCTGTCCCAGCCCCTTTTGAAGCAGTCCACTGTTCTACTGGATACCACTTCTGCTGGTAAGACATTCCACCCAGCTATCACCTTCTCCATAAAAAAGTGTCTCCTCATCTCCCTCCTGAACCTTCTTCCCTCCAGTCTGATATAATGGCCAGGGTATCCCTTCTCTCCCTTACTTTGAACAGGCCCTCCATATCTGTCTTGTTTATTCCTTTCATGTACTTGAAGGTTTCAATCATATCCCCCCTGTCCCTCCTCTCCTCCTGCGAGTACAAGTTCAACTCTCTCAGCTTTCTGTCATATGGTAAGTCCCCCAGCCCCTTGATCATCTTTGTCACCCTGTGCTGCACCCTCTCCAGTAACTTAATGTCCATCTTCAGATATGGGCACCAGTACTGCACACAGTACTGCAGGTGCAGTCTAAATAATGATGTACACAGTGGCAGAATAACCTCCACTTTTCCCTTGCAATGCAACCCAGGATTTTGTTGGCCTTTACAGCTGCCTTGCTACATTGTGCCTAGTTGTTCATTGACCCCATAATGAGCACCCTCTGATCCTTCTCCTCCTCTATCTCGGCAAGCTGCACTCCCCCCAGCTGGTAACTCCTCCTTGAGTTTTTTACCCCAAAATGCAGCACCTTGCACTTTTTGGCATTGAACCCCAGTTGTCAGGTGTCCAACCAGGTTTCCAGCTTTGCCAGATCATCCTGCAACCCCTGCCATCCCCCCCCTAGGTTATCCACCACCACTCCCATCTTGGAGTCATCAGCAAACAGACTGATTTTGCTCTTTATGCCCAATGATATGTCTGCAATGAATATTCCAAACAATACTGGTCCCAACACTGAGCACTGCGGAACACCACTCATCACTGCTTTTGGGGATGAGAACTACCCACCCACCACCACCCTCTGTTGCCTTCACTGAAGCCAGTTCCCTACCCATCTCACCAGCTTTGCACCCACCACTGTGCCTTCTAACTTACTTCCCAGCCTCCCATGTGGCACTGAGTCAAATGCCTTACTGAAGTCCAGGTAGAGGACATCCACTGCATGGCTCCTGTCCAATTGCCTAGCTACCTAGTCATAGAACTCCACCAGGTTGATTTGGCAGAATCTGCCAGTTACAAAGCCATGCTGCCTGCTGTCCTGTAGTCCTTTGGCCTCCAGGAGGTCCACCAGCCTCTCCTTCAGGATAGTCTCCATCAGCTTACCCACGATGAATGTGAGGCTTACTGTCTGTAGTTCCCTGGTTCATCCTTGGGGCTGCTCTTGTGGAGGTGCACCACATGAGCCATCCTCCAATCCTGAGGTACACAACCCTGAGTGTAGTGATTCATTAAATAGGTCTTCCAAAGGTCCCACCAGGACCTCTGCCAGCTCCTTCAGTACACTGTAATGGATGCCATCAGGTCCTGGAGCCTTATCCATCCTCAGTGCCCTCAAACCCTCCAGAACCTTGCCCTCCATGATTTCCCCATCAGTCACCCCCTCCTCCTCAGTTTCTGCCCTCCCTCCCCCCTTGGGTATCACCCCCTCTTCTCCTTAGTAAATACCAAGCAGAAGTAATCATTTAGTGCTTCTGCCTTATCATCCCATGTTTCCAGCCAACCCCCCCTTTCATAATTCTTACTATATGGTCCTTACAGTTCCTTTTCTCCCTGATGTACTTGAATATGTCCATCTCCCCCTTCTTAATGCCTTGCACCAGCCTGTGTGCTGTAGATGCCTTGGTTGCCCTTTCCGCCCTTGTCACCTCCTTTGCTTCCTTCAGATATTGCTCCCTGTCTTCCCCATCCCTGTTTTTTTGTACCTCCTGAAGGCAGCTCTTTTCCTCCTTATCTTTTCCATTACCTCCTTGCTCACCCAGCTAGGTTTCTTTTGCCCTAGCCTTCTTGCTCTGGGCCTTGTTACAGGTTCTGGTTGCCTCTATTATGCCCAGCTTTATGAACTCCCACCTCTGGTTAGTGCCCATACTAGGTTGAATTCTGGCCAGGTAGCCTTTTACCACTTCATCCATCCTCCCAAAGTTGGCCCTCCCAAAGTCCAGCACTCTTGTGCCATATTCCACTCCTTCCTTACCCATATCCAACATGAGCCATACTTAGTGGTGGTCACTCCCCACCAGTGGTTCTTCCACCCTAAGTTCCTTCACCAACTCCCCATTTGCCTGCACGAGGTCAAGGGTATTCCCTAAGCTGGTTGGTTCACTAATCATTTGCATCAGGAAGCTGTCCTGGAAGGCATCCAACAGCACCTGCTCCCTTCTATTCCTGGTTGTTGGGATACTGCAATCCACTCCTGGCATGTTGAAGTACCCCACAATCACCACATTACCCTTCTCACAGGTCCTTCTGATCTGTACCGCTAGTTCCCTGTCTATCTCTTCTGTCTGAGAGGGCGGCCTGTACACCACTCCCATCCTGAGAGTCCTATTCTTGGAATCCTGGATTTGCATCCATAGTGACTCTGCACTACCCTCCTCCCCTTCCTCTCATGCACACTTCAGTCCTTCCCTCTCATATAGTGTCACCCCCCCCTTTCCCAATCACTCTATCCCTATGAAATATCTTGTATCCTGGTATTGACAGGTCCCAGTCATTGTACTGGGTTGCCCGTGTATCAGTGATGGCTGCAATGTCCACCTCCCCCTATGCCATGAAAGTCTGAAGCTTGGCAGTTTTCTTCCCAAGGCTCCTAGCATTCAGTGTGGCCACCTTCCACCATTTCCCCTTCTTCCCTCCTTTTCTAGCATCACCACTATTACTTGCCCTTTGTCCTTTGTCACTGTTATGGGGGAAAGCTCATATGGCTTCCCAAAATGTGGTCTCTGCAAGTCCCTTGCCCACTTGTCACCCCCTGCTCCCAGTTTAAATTCCCAACTTCCTCTATGTACTTCTCCATCCTCTGTTTCAACACTCTCTTTCCCTCCTCATTCAAGTGTAGTCTATCCTTGGCATAGAGACTAATGTCCTCCCAGGTCCCTCCCCATCCCCCACCAGCCAATACCATTTAGCATGATACCAGATTCTTAGGCATTCATTCAAATCCTTTATTCTCAACTTTCTTGCTGTGCTTGCTCAGGGCACTGGAAGTATATCTGAGAAGGTTACTGATCTTCCTGCCACCTCCCATAATTGTCCTAGTTCCTCAAACCTCCTCTGGACTATATCTACTGTCCAGCCAGCCAGGTTATTCATCCCCAAATGTATAATTAAGTGAAGCTTCTCCCTACCCCTTCTAGCATATTTTAGAACAGATTGTCCCACCCTTTCTGCTGTCATGCCCAGCATGGCCTCCACCCAAAAGTGACTATGCCTCTCCCCTTTGCTACCCCACTTGACTCCTCTTAGTATTGAGTCCCACAGCACTAAGATTCCACCCCTCTTACTAACTGACTGCTTCCCTCCTCCTCACCTATCACTCCTGGCTCCTCCTTTTGCTCCTGCACAGTAGTTACCCCTACTGCCCCTGTTGTAATTCCCCCAGCTGAACTTCCCCCACTCTAGTTTCATCCGGACTTCTATCAGTTACTTCTCCAATTTCATCACCTCCCTCCTCCTCCTTTCCCTCTAGTACTGCAAAACAATTTTCTGAAGACCCTTCTCCAATGCTCGCTTCCTCTCTCCTCATAGTAGCCCATTTCCTCCTTTCAACTCAATGACTGTTGTCACTTCTCTTCCTCCCCTCACCAGTCCCTTTCTCCTCCTTCCTTTTGTCTTCTTTCCCTTGACCTGGTTTCCCCTGATATGATTCTTCTTGGTCTGGGCCCCCTGTCTCTGCTTCCCTTCTTCTGATCCTCTCCCCCCGTTGACCCAAATAGCCCTCCCTCTTCATCTCCCCTCCTCCCTCTCTCCCTCCAGTGTTGGGTTATAACCTCCTCCAGTCTGTCTTGCCTGTCTTAGTTCCTCCTGTAGACCCTTGATCTCTTTTTTAAGTTTCTTTATTTGGTAGCACACTAAACATCCCCTTACCCTCCATGCAATTCTTAGAAAGACTGGCGCACCACAGTTGTTGCAGCCTACTACCCTACCCATTGCTCTTGTTGCCCACCACAGACCCCACTCTTTAGATGAAGGATACCCAATGCTCCTCCAAGTCTCTCCTCTCCCCTTTTATCATTGCAAAGCATTTTTCTCCTTTTCTCAATTTCTCTTACCCCCTTTGTCATACACTTTAGATAGATTGAGTAGCTGCCTTTTAAGTTCCTATCGCTCCCGTCCACACCCAAAAAGAAACTGTAAGCAACTATTGCACAGCCCCTTCTAACTCCTACCCCTCCTTTCCACAATGCAAACACCAATACAGACAGGTTAAAATGGAAGCTCCTTGTGTCACAGTTACTTCCTTTCCATGGAGATAGCAGTCACCTCTTCACTCACTGCTTTTCCTTTCATGGACATCTGCTTCTGCTATGACAGGTGCATGTCCTTTGCCCTTTTGGGGAAGTGATGTCAGAACCCCCAGTATAAAGGAAATGATGTACCTGGGGCAGGTGGGGTGAGGGGTCAGAAAGGGTGGGACCAGCCTGTGCCTTCAAAAACAATCAGGTAGCTGAGGCCCCTGGCCAGACAATTAGCACCCATCCCCCACTATACACTAAACTTTGCAGCTAGTGAAGGCAGCAAAAAACAACCACAACTCCACTAAAAGCACAAAAAATAGTTTTGATACCAGAAGAAACAGGTCTCCAATTCAAACAGCTTCACCAACACACCAACATAGGCTTGAAATGGGTGTTTACTCACCTGGTAAAGGTGATTGTGTTGGTTGACATCCATGGCACTCCAGACATTACCTCAAGGGTTTTAGCCCACCTGATAGGCTAGTGATGCACATGACTCTAGGATCAAATTTCTAGTATATCCAGGTCCCAGAAACCCCTGCTCTCCAGTTCGAATCTTCCATAGCTGAAATCAAGGTTAGTAAAGTGCAAAAGAAAAAAACAATACAAATATTGTATAAAATGATGCCAAGTAAAACGTAAGCTGGTGTGGCCAACAGGCCTGAATTTATTTTACCTATTATTTACAGTCTAATCTCGATCCCAAGGGGGGTCGACAGTCAATTCTCAATGCATCATATCCCCTCATGAGTTTTGTTTGAATAGATTTCCGGTCCTGGTCACTCTGAGTATTCTGTTGGGAGGACCTTGGAGTGCCATGGATGTCAACCAACACAATCACCTTTACCAGGTGAGTAAACACCCATTGTGATTGGTTGACCATCCATGGCACTCCAGACATTACCTCATGGGTAGATAAGTAGCAGTGTAGTACCCAAGGGAGGGAAACAGAGTGGTCTAAGAGTGAGAGGTAGATGTAGCTGCTAGGAGGATCTGAGTGGCAAAAAGTGGGCTGTATGTCATACAGGTGCTCAAGCCTATAGTGTCTGGAAAACGTATGGATGGAGGTCCATGTAGCCACCTTGCATATGTCTTCTGATGACACATTTGCTCTTTCTGCCCAGGATGTGGTGACTGCTCTAGTGGAATGGGACTTGATACCCTGGGGTGGTGTCATATGTTTTGCTAGGTAAGCCTCCTGAATGGTCCCTCTGAGCCATCCGGTGATCGTGGACTTGGAGGCTGCCTTGCCTTGTCTATGGCCCCTTGTGACGATAAATAATCTTTCTGTCTTACGGAGGGGCAGTGTCCTGGTTATGTAGATGGAGAGGGTTATGCCAACATCCAGATGATGTGGAATGGGCCAGACGCCCTGTAGTGTGTCCGCAGGGAAGGTGGGTAGCTCGATGGGCTGTTCCCTGTGGAATGCTGTGGATACCTTCAGTTGGAAGGCTGGGACTGTTCGTAAATGGACTCCCTGAGGGGTGAACACGGTATTGGGCTCTTTGCATGATAGTGCCCCTAGTTCTCTGATTTGTCTAGCTGAACAGATGGCAACAAGGAAGCAAGCTTTGAGGCCAACCCAGAATAGGTCTACCTTGTTGAGTGGCTCAAAAGGGGCTGAGCTGAGGGAGTCGAGTACCAGTGGGATGTCCCATGGTGTGATGGTCGGTCATGTTCTGGGTCGGAGTACCTCTACTGCTTTTAGAAAGCGCAGTGCATCTGGGTGCACTCCCGGGCTGTAACCCCCCGATGGGACCCATGGCCACCCCAATTTCAGAGAGTTGAACTCTGAGGGATGAGTGTGCCAGGCCCTTGTCTACTCCCTGTTGGAGGAATAGCAGAATGGTTGATATATCTGTTTGTTCAGGGTCCTTACCCTGTTCTCAACACCACTTAGTGAATATAGACCATTCTGTACCATAGGTGGAAGTGGTGGAGGCCTATCTAGACTGTAATATGGTTGATATGATGGAGTCATAGTAACCTGCCTTCATTAGCCTCCTCCTTTCAGGAGCCAGGCCATGAGTTTCAGTGTTTGCGGGGCCGGGTGGATCACTGGGCCCTGTGAGAGCATATCAGTTCTGTAAGGCAATCGAAGGCTGGCTAAGGTCATTTCAAGTACTGTGGCAAACCATGTCCTCCGTGGCCAGTAGGGGGCAACTAGGATGACGGTAGAGTGGGATGCCCGGATCTTGCTTAGTACCTGGAGGATTAGAGGAAGAGGTGGGAACACATATGCATGCTCCTGAGACCACGGTTGTGAGAGGGCACCGGTTCCCTGGGAGCGACCTTCCCTGAACCGAGAATAAAAGGCCTGGACTTGAGTGTTTTCCATGGTAGCCATGAGGTCCATGGATACTGGTCCCCATGTCACCTGAATCATCTGGAAGAGGTCGGGGTGTAGCCGCCATCCCCCTGGGTGAACCTGTTGCATGCTGAGCCAATCTGCATGCATGTTGAGCCTTCCAGCGAGGTGCACTGCGTCGAGATGGCTGAGGTTGGTCTGAGCCCAATTGAGGACTGATGTTGCCTCCCTCAGCATGGCTCTGCTGCTGGTGCCACCTTGTTTTGTGATGTAGGCCACTGTTACCTGATTGTCAGAGCGTATCAGAACTGACTGGCTGTGGATGGAGGATCTGAAAGACTCGAGTGCATGGGATACAGCTCTCATCTCCAGGATGTTGATGGATAATTTGGTTTCCCTTGATGACCATAGGCCTTGAGCTGTCAAGTCACCCAGGCATGCTCCCCAGCCTGATAGGCTTGTGTCCATCTCTATTGTGGCTGTGTAAGCTGCCTCTAGAGGTACTTCCCCTGGTGAGGTTGGACTTCACTGTCCATCATGTTAGAGAGTATCTCACCAATGGTGGTAACAGGACAATGACCTGAAGATTGTACTCGTTTGGTGAACCCCAAGTAAGGACGTACGTTTGGAGTCATCGCATGTGCCATCTGGCCCAGGGTATGAGATCTATGCAAGATGATATGCACCCTAGCAACTGGGCTATGCTTCCCAGGGTTGTCTGATGGCAGGCTCTCATGTAACAGGCCAGGGCTATCAGATTGAGCACTTTTGTCTGAGATGGTTTTGCCCATCCCTGGGACATGTTGATTAGTGCCCCCAGATGTTCGATCTGCTGGGTGGGTACCAGATGACTCTTTTCCTGGTTCACTACCCAGCCGTGTTCCACTGGTGCCTGAAGGGCGGTCGTAATGTCTTGGATCGCCTGCTCCTTGGAACGTGCTCGAATGAGCCATTCATTCAAGTAGGGGATGATATCTAGCCCTTGTTCCTGAGTTTGGCTATGAGAACGATGGACACCTTGGTGAACACTCTCGGTGCTGAGGTGAGACCGAAAGGCAAGGTCTGGTATTGGTAGTGGTGGCCCAAGATGTGGAATCTGAGGAACTGCTGGTGTCTTGGGATGATTGGGATGTGGAGATATGCGTCTTTCAGGTCTATGGACATGAGGTAGTCGCCTACTCGGACACTGCGTAGAGTTGATCATATGGTCTCCATTTTGAATCTGTGGCACACCACATGTTCGTTGAGGTGTTTCAGATCTAGAATGGGGCATAGTTCTCCCAATTTTTTGGGCACGAGGAAAAAAATGGAGTATACCCCTAGCTTCTGCTCTTGCGTGGGAATGGGCTGGATGGCTCTGTTTTGCAGTAGTTCCAACAGGATGTGTTAGGCCTGAAGTGGTGTAGTCTTCCTTTTTGTGATTGGGGAGGTTACAAACCTGTGAGTGACTGGCACGTGGGAGAGCTCTATGGAGTAGCCCCTTGAGACCACCTCTAGGACCCACCTGTCTGAGGTTGTGTTGAACTACTGGCGTTTGAATAGTGACAGTCTCTGCCCCACGGGAGGGTATAATCCTTGACTGTGAAAGGTTTTGGTACATATTCATTGCTGTTTTCCCCTGTAGCCTCTACCTCTTCCCCCGAATTTTTGGCTACAGGCTCTAAAGGAGGACGGTTGGTAAGCTTGGGCATAAGGGCTACGGTAACTATGGGCTGCTCCTCTGCCTTGAAAGGAACTGTTCTGTGAGTGCGTGTCCCTGTGTGGTTGGTATAGTCTGTCCCCCCAAAACCTCCGCCTTGTGGAAGGGAGGTAGGTGTATCTGGCCTTGTTCTTAAGGAGGTCTTTTCCCTCCTCCTCCTTCTGTTTCAGAAATTCCTGCAGCCCCTCCCCAAAAACATGCTTTCCCTTCATGGGTTAGTTTTGTAATAGTGTCTTTGATTCATTGTCTGTGTCCCACAACTTCAGCCACAATGCTCTCCTGGCACGATTGGTGATAGCCGTAGCCCTGGCGTGTAGTCGCAGTGTGTCTACTGCCATGTCCTCCAGATATTTTGCCGCATCAAGAGTGCACTCTAAAAGTTCTGCCTTTTTGGATTTTGGGTTTGCTTGCTCTTGGAGCTCTTTGAGCTAGCGGATTTGTGCCCGGGCTGTGTAAATGGTAGTCGTGGCAGCTTTTGCGGCCGTTCCCTCAACCTCAAGTGCCCTTTTTAGCATGTCCTCCACCTTCTTATCTGTTGGATCTTTTAGGGCTATTGCACCACATGGTAAGATTGTTTTCTTACTCAGCGCCGCCACTTGGGGGTCGATAGTGGGGGCTTTGCACCAGATATCAGTCTTGTCCTGTTGAACTGGATACATTCTGTCCAGGTTTTTCCTATTTGGCATTCTGCCTGGTTCTGGGGATTGCCAGTCCTTGTTGAAGACGTCCTCGATAGCCGGGCACACTGGGAAAGTCTGCGAGGTGGACGCCTTCTGCTGTATCATGGGGTCAAGTTTGGATTCAGGTTTACTCTCCTCGATGTTGAACCCCATAGTGGCCTTGACAATCTTCATGAGGCCTGGTACCATGTTGAATGAACACAATTTAGAAGTAAGGGATAGTACAGCTTGTGGTTCCATATCTTCTTTGTCAGTTTCCACTCCATCATCCTCCTCTGGGATATCCTTATCCTCTCTGGAGTCCGGCCGAGAGTTGTCTGGTACAGTATCTTCATGGTCTAGATGTTCCTCTGAGGGCCCCCCTGCCTTGTCTGGTTCTGGAGGCGCCGTGGTTGTTCTATGCTGTGTAAGGGATTCAAGCCTCTCCATTATCTTCAGCATGAAATTCTGCTGGATCTCCATCATTGCAACTGTGGTCTGTTGATTTTGAATCAGGAGGGAACCAGGATCCATCCAGGTGGAACCGCTGGGTCCCAGATTGGTGGCACCCATGACTGGGGATTGCTGCATGGATAACTCATCGTCATCAAGTAGGCAGGTGGAGCAAAGGGGACCCGGAGTTTGGGGCAAAAGAATAGCATTGCAGGAGGAACACTTCTTAGCCTTGACCATCTGGTGAGAAAGAAGAAGGCAGGCTTAAGATTAGGGCTGGTGCAATGCACTGTGGGGATCTCTCTGTCCCCTAGAAATCAGCATAATTTTGTAAGTCTAGGTCCTCAACCTTGAGGGGGAGGTGGGGGGGTGACAGCCTTTGCGGTCACTGTGGGAGAGACCCCTCAGGCCTAGGAGGACTCGTCTGGTTGTCGCTATAGGGAGGGACTTCCAGATTATAGGTGAGCACTAGGGTCACTGTAGAGAGAGACCCGTGCCGAGAATGAAAATTGTAGGTCATATAGTAGTAATAGGCCCTAACACTAGGGTCGCTATGGGAGGGACCCATGTGTAGGGTGTGTAGACCATGGCTGGTGGTCAATATATATATATATATATATATATATATATATATGGAGGTCGCTATGTGAGGGACCTCACATGGTTCAAAAATTGGAAAAAAAAACCTTGCACCTGTTGATAACCCCTCTTATTCTGTTTTGAAAGTAATAGCCTTGTACAGTGTTATATAGTATGTGCGGAGGTATCTGGAGGTGAAACCCAGGTCTCCAGATCTGCAGCGTGGTGCCTTAACCCGCAGGACTATACTGCCTAGTGAGGCCTCGCGGTATCGCAAGCCAACCAAGGGTTTTCCCTAAAAAGGGGTTGATCGCCCCTTTCGATCCCTGTATATAGGGATCCTCGACCAGTGTTGCCTTCCGAGGTCACGGTGGGGGTGACAGTAAAATAGTTTGTGGGAGCCGCATGGCGTGGCTACTATATAACTAAATAGCTTCCCTAGGCCGCTGCCCCATGAGTAGCTGGGCCCAGTGCCACCGTCCTAGGCCTGTGGTGGACACACGGGTGGCCTGGATGTAGGCCTGAGCCTGAAAGAGCACCGAGGATTGCCCCTCTCCCATCCCTAGTAACCTCCTTGTGGTTGGGGACAAAGAAGGTCTCGAGCCTGTACATCGGCAAACTAGATGCTTGTAGCACCTCAGGATCGTGAGACACAGTCCTAAGAGTGGGGCCGTGGGGAGCCTCCGGTGCCGACCAGCATGGAGGGAGGGTGTGGTGCAGTTGAAAAGATAGGCCAGAGGCCTGCAAACACACCTGTGGCACGCATGGCGATCGTGCTCCTGATGGAGGAATGGTGATATGAAGGGTGCCCCCTGCAGCGAGAAGCGACATGCCAGGAGGGAAGAGGGTCTTGGAGGAGGCACGAGGGGGAGAGGGTCCCAGGATGGTGTGGTGCACCAGGGAATAACGCGTGGGCACGATGGTGCTGAGAGGATACCACGTGAGCAGCGTGGAGCAAACATACAACATTTAAAAAAAAAACTGTTTCAAACTTGATTATGTATACAGCTTATTCTTCCTTTACTTTACGTTTATTTTAAAACTTGTACCACAATATAAAGGAAACAGTAGGGTTAGCATGCAGCCTGTAAGCTCTGTGGTCAAAAACTATCAAACAGAGCACTAATAGTGGATTTCACAAAGCAAGAAACTCACAATGCAGTGAACCAATAAGGTATAAGCCTGACTAACAATGCTAGGGACACAACAGCATGACCCCATAGATCTATGGAATCTGAAGTGAATTTTAATTCATCTGAGCTAACAGAAAACAAAACGCTTTGAGCCACATAGCAGTGTTTACCTTCTCTTTTGTTATTCTCTTTTGATTACCATTTTACAGATATTCCTATATTCTTATCCTATGTTCATAGGCCTACCTTTCTGGTGTGGAGCAGACAGGGATCCTGGTGTACTTGTTGCCTGATCAGATGCACGACTTGAACTGGTGAGCAGGGGTTTCTGGGACCTGGATATACTAGAAATTTGATCCTAGAGTTATGTGCATCACTAGCCTATCAGGTGGGCTAAAACCCATGAGGTAATGTCTGGCGTGCCATGGATGGTCAACCGATCACAATTTGAAGATCTATGCTTCCAAATCAAAGAAACAGCCCCTCAAGAACAGCCACAATAAAAACACACCAGAATAGGTTTGAGATCAGAAGAAACAGGCCTCCTATTTAAAGAAATGACAGCCCCACTTAAAGTACACCAAAACAGTTTTCAAAGTTTCAACAGTTCCAAAACAGTTCCCTGCTAGCCCCTTTTAACAAGTAAGAAAAACTCAAGCCTGCTGCCAAGTAAAACAAGACAAATCAACCCATTTACAGCACACCAAAATAGGTTTCAAAATTCCAACAGCCCAAAAACAGTGCCCTGCTAGCACCTTAGATGTAGTAAGAAAAAAATTACCTGCTCCCAATTGAAATCAACAAGAAGCTATTTAAAAGCAGCAAGAAGCAGCTACTGCACTGAAATGGAGCTGATCCCTTCTGCTTCTAGTTTCTTCTGAGAACCCAAAAGCAACTGTCACCAAAAACCTGATTCAGGTCCACCTCCAGTTATCAGGTAGCTGAGTGAGGCCTGGCCAGACAATTAGCACCCTTCCCCCATGATGCACTAAACTTTGCAGCTAGTGACGACAGCAAAAAACAACCACAACTCCACTAAAAGCACAAACCATCATAGGGCCCTGCTCACTTTGATGCATGAGGTACAGGATAGCAGGACTCCCATGTTAGCTCTGGTGGTGGACTTTAAGAAGGCATTCTACTTGGTCAAATGACCTACTTAATGCTCAGACTGGAAAAGATGGGGATAGTCCCTAGTTTCTGAGTGTGGGTGAATTTGTTGTACTTCTCCCCAATTATGTCAATACTGACCAATAAAATCATGTATCCTGCCTTCAGTCTTCAAAAGGGTACCTGTCAGGGCTGCCCACTTTCACCCATGTTGTTTGTCTTGGCGATTGAGCCCTTAGCCATTGTTATTTAAAAATCCAGAGACATACTGGATGTCAGTGTTGTAGGCATGACCTATAAGGCTTTCATGTATGCAGACAACCTACTAGTCACCATGGAGTACTCCCCCCAGATCATACAGAAAGTCCTGGACATCCTTGCTCAGTTTAGAAAGGTGTCAGGCCTGAGGGTGAATCAAGGCAAGACAGAGGCCCTTCCTATTCACAAGGCATGCACAAGGCAGGATACCATCCACCTAGGATTGAAATGGTCCCCAGAAGGCATCTGCTTCCTAGGATTATCTTACACCCCAAACTGGCCAAGATGGTGATGATGAACTTTCAGTCCTTCTTGGTAGGGACCAGAAGTGACCTGGACCATTGGAAACCACTAAACCTGTTCCTGGCAGGGAAAATTTACTCCCTAAAACTTCTGATAGCTCCCAGACTACTTTATCTCCTAGGACACCTCCATCTAACCATAACCCCAAAGTGGTTTTAGAAAGTTGATGTCCTGCTGGGGGGGGGGGTTCTTGTGGAAAGGAGGCCCACCAAGATTCACCGGGCAAAAAATACAACAAGACTGGTGTAGGAGTTGGTGTGGGTTGCCCTGGTTCTAAGGATATCATATGGTGTTTACCACTGTACAAACCACAAAATGGTTTCTCCTGGAAGGGTAGTACAGCTCCAACCTGGATTCCCTTGGAGACTTCATTAATAGGTTCACCATCACATACTGTGGTACTTTAAAAGGACTAAAGGTACTCCAAGGACAATGGCTCCACCCGTTGCCTGATCAGTTAAATATTGGAAGAAAATACATACTCGCCTGGGCTCCACCTCCACTCCATGGAAATGTATGCCACTGTGGAAAAAAAACAGAGGGTTCTGCTGGGGAAGGCCAAGATGCACTAGCAGCTCTCTGAATCTCAAGGGATCAGGCTAGTGCTGGACATGCTGATCCCAGGCACTAACATTGTTGACACATTTGCTTCTTCAGGAGAGGTACCATCTCCCTGCTGATCATTTTTGGAAATATTTTCAAATAAGGGACGCTATTAAGAAGCAAGTCCAACTGAACAAGGCCTCATCTCCCCCACTCTCACCTGTGAGAAGATAGGTTTAACTCTGGAAAGGGTGGGCAAGCCTGATCTACCAGATCTCAGAGAGGCCATGCCAGACCCCTCACTCACAGCCAAACCCAAATGGGAATCTGAGATGGAATCAATGATCCTGGGTAGACAATTGGCCCACTGTTGGCACAGAATTCACTGTGCCTGTAGGGACAGCAGATCATGGTTGATAATGAGCAAGACATGACTTAGGAGGCACTACACCCCTGCTAAACTTAAGCAATTGGGGCTGCTTCAGGAAGATGCATGTTGGCAGTGCAACCAAGCAGGGGCCTACCTATAACATGTTTTAGGGACATGCCAATAAATACAACACTTTTGAGATGAGCTAGTGCACATGTGTGCAGAAGTGGATCCCCAGTGATCCATCAATGCCCCACTACTAGTGTTAGGATGCACCCCTGAATCTCTTCCTAAGCATAATACCATGGCTCAGTGGGTCACTGCAGTGGGAGTGGTAGCTAATCACCCGCTACTGACATGATGGAAATCCTCCAGCTATCCTTCCCTAACTGAACAACTACATGTTATGACACACATGGCCGCCTATGAAAGAATGTCCAACTTCACAGTGGGCACCTTGGATAGGTTTGACTTGTGTTGGCAACCATTTCTGAGGTCTAGGTTCTGTCAGAAGGCTGTAGGGGCTCCTTCAGCACCAACACCCTGAACACCCATTCCTCAAAACACCAGACACTGCTGACCCTACAGATATCTAGCCTGAATCAATCATCTCTGCGGTACCTTGGATGCTGTATATATAGTTTTGGTTTGTAGTTTAAGAGACACCCGACAATCTCATACCATGAACTCAATACTTAGTCACCCATTGATGATGAACAGATATATATTCCCGAGATGGGGTGGGAGTCATAGAGTCACACCCTGGTATTCAGGGGGGCAAGCACTAAGCACTTAGTCTCACCCCTGGTACCCAAGAAAACCATAGTGGGCCTCTGTGAAAAGAGGAGGGATGACTGTTTGTTCGATTGGGTTTGATTCATTGATGTTTTTACTGTTAATGATTGTCATGTAAGAAACTCATCATATCATTCTGTAGATGTTAAGGAGGGACTCCTCCTCCAGGCTGAATGTAACCCTGGCAGTACATATGCAACTGCTGCATGATCTGTATGATGTCTTTGTTGTGTGTCTCAATAAAAACTTTTAACTGAAAAAAATGTCCTTTCAAATGGCTTAGTATTTGTGCTAATAAAGAAAACAGATAGATTTGAACTTAGAGTCAATCTCCTTAAACTGTACAGAAATTTAGACCTCAAGTTACAATTCAGAAGCTCAGCTTGTCCTGAATTTTTTCAACTATCAATAGACCTTGGCTATTGTTTGGAACCCAAGTTTAGAAACATCGGTAGTGATCCAGACATTAATTTGGGATTTGCAGTCATTCATTTTGCAGTTGAGCAGGGAGCATATGAACATTTGCTGATACAGACATTGCTGAAATTGTTGAGACTATAAGGGAATTGGCAGATGAGAGCAAACCAACAGAGTTAGCCGATCAAAAATGTTAAATATCAAAGACATACTCCATTTGATGTGTATAATCTTACTGGGATGAAAAAAATGTAATACACGTTTGAAACCAATAACTATATTCTGTGCAAACACTGTTTATAATGGCACAATCAGAGTGTCCAAGCAGTTGGTCAAGAAAGAAGTTGATGGCTAATTTTAAAACAATGACCGCATCTCTTTCCATAATTGATGGCTCGTGAAGAGTAAGCAATACACTATTTACAACAGATGTCAGATATAATTATCAAACTGGCAAATAAGGGAGGAAATAGTGAGGTGCAGGAGGAGGACCTTTATATACTCTATATGAAAGTTTGCTACAACATATCAGAATTGTTATAAACAGTTAAGATTTAATCCTACAATATCCAACAAATTATGTTTGAAAGATATAATTGACACGATCAGAATTGTTATAAATAGTTAAGATTTAATGCTACAATACCTAACAAATTATGTTTGAAAGATATAATTGATAGGGCAGTAGACAAGAACTTAATATCTCAAAATGAAACAGAATTTGCATGCTATGATCATCCAATTTCTCTCTACCAAGGTCCAGAAGTCTGTGAAGAATCTATCTGGTTGTCTAATAGTGTTTGATATTGGGTGAGTCAGTAAGGGTCCCTCCAGGCTTGTCAACTTTTGTCTAAACAAGAGTTTTCCAAAATTCTTTTGTATTTACATACAGTCACATACCTGATAAAAATGTTCAAAGTGCACTTTGGAGTGGGGAATAAAAGTGGTTACTGTTTTGTGTACCTTCACTGTATACATGTATACATTTTGAGATGTGTATTGAAGTAGTAAGGTTATTTCTGGAGGCAGAAAAAAAATAATGGTGTTCAAGTAAAATTTATTTTGGCTCTACTATTGTTTGCCCTATTTCACAACTATGTCATTTTTAATGAAGTCTTCCTGCAATTTATGGTTATTATAATGGGGGCATCTTTGCATCTTCATACACAAATATATTTTTGCACTGGAGGAAAAAACAAAAAGCCCCCCCCCCACCAGTTGAACCATTATCTCAGACACATTATACAGTACATTGCTACAGATATATTGATGATATTATTTGTCTGTAGGGTGTTTGTTTACAGGAAACACCTTAATTTATGCATTGGTCGAACACAAATTAATTAAATCTTTGGTTCTTAAGCAGAATGCTTTAAAAGGTGATGGATTTTCTTGATATTGTCCCATGGATTGAAAAAAATGACTGTGTTAAGCATATCATATACAGATTGCTCTAAACACCCCTTTGAAGATAAAAGATGCCCCCTCCTAGAGCCTGGTAATCAGTATTTAATTTGATCTGAGTAATAGGCATGAATTAAACAAATTTGCACAAAATTAGACATATGTCAAGGTGAAGCCAGGGATAAGTCTGTCAGGCTCCAGGGAAAAGGGTATTCTGCTAAAGTAGTGAGAAATGTATTAAAAAGGCGAAACAAACAAAGAAATAGCCTTTGCTTATTCCAATAAAATAAAAAAAGGGGAGGGCTGGAAAGGTAATGTTTTTTGTAACATATTACGGTGACAAAGATATGGCAATCTACTGGATCGATAAGGAAAAATGGAATGTAATGCAATGTGATTTGAAAAGTATATATTTGGTAGGTTAAACTCCAAGGATTGCATTTAAAATAAGCACACATCCAGGTGATCAACTGGTTTATATTTCCATAGGGGCACTGAAATTCCCAGAAGTATTTTGAGGAAAGGATTCTTTTACTTGTGAAAGTTGCAATATTTGTAAGTGTGCCACTTTAAGCATGTTTTCTAAATACTGTATCCTTTCACAGATCAAAAATGGGATACCAAACACCATATCAATTATATAACTGTTTGTGATCTATGAAGGATTGTTTTCCTAAAAAGCTGTTTATTTTGGAAGAAGAGTTTGTAACAAAAGCAAAAATTAAAAATTACACTTAGAAAGATATCAGATCAGTCTGGTCTGATAATGTATGATGCTATAGAGGCACATTTTAATGGCATAAAGTGAATTCCACTTGTATGCCATTTGGTAGTAGTAGTAAAATCTTTATTTTTAGTCAGGATCAGGAGACATAATTACACCATTAGGACCAGTTCTATTTACAAGATGCTCCTGAAACTGAGCATTATAGTCCAAAGTTTCATATTCAAAATCCATAAACATAAAACAATTACAAAACCACTGTACAGACTCACAGAACATTAAAAAAGATAAGCAAATTCATCTGCTTCATGTTTGTTGGGCTAAATATCATGTAGTGGTGGTCCCTAATTCTAGTCAAAGCAAACACATCTCATAGTCAGTTCTTGGCTGAAGGATGAATTAAATTTTCTATAGCTTTCATGGATATTTTGGTTTGTATCTTTTGTTCATTCCAAATTTGCGTAGCAGAATATAGACAAGCATTTGTCAATGCCGAATGTTGTCACATTGGCATTGGCAGTGGGAGTGGCATAGCTAGAGATGCACAGTGCTGTGATTTTGTGAATGTGTCTCAAAAGGTGATTTTGCACAGAGAGCACGCCATTGTACGCCACAGCTGTGGAAACACATTTTGGGCAGGCTGTGAAAAATGGCAGCTGGACTGTTGATAAGGAGATGTGCACAAATGCCAGTGGTGAAAATGTGGCATGAAAATATTGCAGATTGATGAAGTTACAAGGGTGCGTGGAAACTGCACAATGCACGCTTGCAACACAATCATTGTATGGAGTTTCGGCACCAGATTTTCAGCATAGGCCTTTTAGGACCTCTGCTCATGAATAGTGTCACCGTCATTTCCTCAAATTGTCCCAAAAACTGATTTCGCACAGCGGCCGTGCAATTCTGTGCCTGACGTGCGAAAACATATTTCAGGCAGCTGCAGTGTTCATAAGGAGGTATGGAAAAACACCAATGATGAACAGCTGGAGTGAAAGTATTACAGATTCAAAAAGTCATGAGTGTGCATGCAAACTGTGCAATGCATGCTCATAAAACACTCATTTTATTGACTTTTGTTCCCAAATTTTCAACATAGGCATTTTAGGGCATCTGCTAATGAACAGTGTCACTGTCATTTTCATCATGTGACTCGAACACAGACTTTCCACAGCTACCATGCTATTCTGCGCCAGAACTGTGGAAACAGATTTTGGTCAGGATGTGAAAAATGACAGCTGTACTGTTCATTAGGAGGCGCAGAATAATGGCACTGTAGAAAATCTGGAGTGAGAATATTAGAAGTTTGAGAACATACGAGCATGCGTGCAAACTGTGCAATGCACGCTTGTAACACAGTCATTTTATCGAGTATTGTCACCAAATTTTCAACACAGGCATTTTAGGACCCTGCTCATGAACAGTGTTACTGTCATTTTCGTAATGTGTCCCGAACACTGATTTCGCACAGCGAACGTGCTATTCTACGCCGAAAGTGTGAAAGTACATTTCGGCAAGGATGTGAAAAATGACAGCTTTACAGTTCACAAGAAGGTGTAGTAAAATGAGAAATTTGAGAATCTGGCCTGAAAATAGTGTGAATGCACTAACGTACGAGCGTGCATTGCGCAGCTGCTATGCACCTCATAAAACGGTAATTTTATAGAATATTGTCACAAAATTCTCAACACATGCATTTTAGGACCTCTGCTCATGAACAGTATCACTGTCATTTTTGTAATGTGTCCCAAACACTGATTTCACACAGCGACCGTGCTATTCTGAGCCGAAAGTGCGAAAACACATTTCGGCCAGGATGTAAAAAATGACAGCTGTACAGTTGACAAGAAGGTGTGGTAAAATGCCAATGTTGAGAATCTGGCATGAAAATAGTGCAACTACACTAAAGTACGAGCGGGCATTGCGCAGTTCCTATGCACGCTCGTAAAACAGTCACTTTATGGAGTATTATCACCAAATTTTCAAAACAGGCATTTTAGGATATCTGCTCATGAACAGTGTCACTGTCATGTTTGTAATGTGTCCTGAACACTGATTTTGCACCACAACTGCACTATTCTGCACCGGAAGTGCGAAAACACATTTCAGCCAGGATGTGAAAAATGACAGCTGTACGGTTCACAAGTCGGTGTGGTAAAATGCCAATGCTGAGAATCTGGTGTGAAAATATTGCAAATTTGCTAACTTACGAGCGTGCATTGCACAGTTACTGTCTGCCTTTCAGCTTCGAATATGTTTGGATTTTCCCACCAAATTTGCAACATTGGGTTTTTGAGAGCCCCCCTCATGAACAGTGGTGCTGTCATTTCATCACATGGTCTCGAAAGGTGATTCCATGCAGTGACTGCAAAATCATCTTTTGGGACCGAATAACGCCATGACAGTGCAAGAATTCATGAGAAGGGGTTCCAAAAACCAGATGTTGAAAATTTGGGACCAAAATTCACAAAAATGCCTGAGATATGCAGCAAAGTTGCAAAAACCCTGTCTATTACATTATACAGCTTACCAGCATTTCCTCAGTTCACAGTCAGCTTTGAAGAGTGCAGACGTGTTCCCGGTCCACCGAAGATCATCGTGCCAGACTCTGGAGGCAAGTATGGGGTGAGGGGAGGTGTGAGAAGGCAGGGTGCACAGAGGATGGGTGCTGGTGGAGGAGGGGGCACGGGGACTACGAGGGATCATTTTTGTTTTACAGGTTAAAAACAGAAAAAAACATTGCGTGACAGTTTTTGTTTTGCAGGGCATTTGGCACACTGGGGTGGGCTCCCAGCGTGCCACCTAACTGTTTGGGGGGGTGTCTGTAGCAGACTTGGGATTGGGCACCCTCGTCGGCAAACAACATGGTAGGATTTATGCCAAAGGGGATTGGGCACCCCCGTTGTCACACAAAGAAGGGTGAGGGTGTGCAGAGCCAAGGGGAATTGGGCACCACCTCAGCATTAAACAATTGGGAGGGTGCTTTATGCCAACGGGGAGTGGGCTCCCCCATCAGCACATTCACAGGGGGCAGGGGCAGCTGACAGGTGGATTGGGCACCCCTGAAGTCAGCAGTTCTATGGCCAGTGTCCTGCCATGTACATAATGGCGGTGAGCATGGCAAGAAAAGGATCGCTGTGTCTGACGAGCTTTGCTCGGATTGCAGCGGACCTTTTCTTAGATGTGCTTGCCACATTATGTATGCATGGTGTGGCACTGGCATGCAGGCTGATTGGGGAATGCAGGACACACCTACTGGTGTGTGCCCTGCATTCGCTCAACAGCGTCCGTGCCTCTAAAGCTGCACTGTCCCACGATGTTGGCTGTGCAAGCGCGCCAACATAAAAAGTACCTGTAATTTCAACATATCTAGTTCAAGGGGTGAGAATCTGGTAAATGTTAGGTAGTTTGCTTTTTCTTAAGTTGTGCAAATGATTCACCTTTTTCATTTTTTCAAATAAATAGGTAGGTTTTTCATAATTATATACACACCATAATAGAAAAAAATGGGTAATGGTGTCAAAAGTCTTTTTAAGTGGAGCTCCTTTGAAGGTGTTCTAAAGTCGTCCAGAAAAACCAAAAGCTGGGAGCTCAGGACTACATTCCAATATATTCACTCAGTCATTGATTCATATATTGTCTTTTATTTTGATAAAATTCCCCTACGTTTCGATTTTTGAGCTTGCTCACGGGGCATTCGGACTCTGTGTCAAAGTACAAAAAATGTATATATAATCACTTTTTCATTCACTATATTTAGTTTTTTATCACATCTCTTTTGTTACTATTTTGTTAAAAGGACACAATTCACTTATATTGCCATCAATATTTCAATTGCCTTTTCCTCATGTTCTAGAATAATAACTATTCCTGTTATATTCTCTCTAGAAAAAACATAAATATGAATATTACAGTTACAGAAACACTTGTTTACAACATAAAGAACAATCCATAATATTGGCTCCAAAAATGTAACTTCCATCATTTAAATTTGAATCCCCCATCACTGACATACTTATATAGCCACTACTTTATTATATTTAAATTAATTCTCCATCTATGATAAACATAATCTCACATATATTTCTCCTTTTAGGTTTCAAGCTCCTTTTTTAAATAAGGGTCCGAAAAAATAAAATGTGATTTCATTTTAAACCATATTTCTCAATATTAACTTATATACATTAAACCCCTGTTATTTCAAATATTACCCGACTAGACCAGATCATTTTCACTTTAAGATTCTAAAATCTAATTAGTTATGCGTTCCATAGCTTTATAATATAAACATAAATGCCTTTCTTTTGCAGTGCAGTTTCTAAAAGCTGATAGCTTTTGCATTCATTACCCTTATACACCTTTATCATTTCAAAAAGTGTTGCCTGACTGGGTCCAATCATTTTTCACTCCGTAGAGCAAAATGAATATTTGAGGTTTTGTTTTAAATTCTTGATGTTTCACAGTATTTTTTATATAATTTCACAATTGCTAATACCTTTCTTTGGCTGCTCTGCTCTTAGAGGTTCAAGCCTTCTAACAATTGTATCGGTTCTAAGGTGCTATGCAGTTTTTTGCAATTAAACTGTTTCCAGAGGCTAGTGATTCTTTACGTCTTTAAACCTTACATGCCTCTCAGATACCAAGTGTTACTACACAGGACTCAATCATGTTGACCCTGTAGTTTAAAACAACAAAACACTCAGTTTTACATTTACTCTCTTTGCATTTAAACAAAGTTATTGAGATCAGGTTATTGTTAAAAGCCGGTACCTTTCTCTTTGCTGCTCAGCTTTTGTAAGTTCAAGTCCTCTAACAGTAATGGCGTTTCTAAGACACTGTTCGGCTATAAAGGATTGTCTTCCTCTTGACCCCACTTGGAATTGCCGCCAGAGTGACGTATCACTCTTTGTACTTCTCGCGAGTAGTGAGTGTTGCTAAGCAACTGTACACCTCAGCACTCCGTGAATAGAGTGATGAAGACAGCTTTTCCAAGTGGGCTCTATTGTCGAAGCCAATTAGTTACCAACTGCTCCCTTAAATTGAATCTGAAATTAATTTACATTTTCTCCATTACCATAATGATTTTTTACTAATTTTTACGATGTGTTTTAATGTGGAACCTTACAGACACTTATACACTAATGAGTTATGTTATGAATTTCCAAATTATGTTTGTATGTGTTATTAGGCATAATGATCTAAAATCATATTTCATTTTTAAAAAATGTGTCATGTGTGGACTGCTTGTGATGCTGTCGTGGTTAATAACCTAATAACACATACAAAAATAATTTGGAAATTCATAACATAACATAAGCTGTCTTCATCATTCTATTCACGGAGTGCTGAAGTGTACAGTTGCTTAGCAACACTCGCTACTCACGAGAAGTACAAAGAGTGATACGTCACTCTGGCGGCAATTCCAAGCGGGCTCAAGAGGAAGACAATCCTTTATAGCCGAACAGTGTCTTAGAAACGCCATTACTGTTAGAGGACTTGAACTTATAAAAGCTGAGCAGCAAAGAGAAAGGTACCAGCTTTTAACAATAACCTGATCTCAATAACTTTGTTTAAATGCAAAGAGAGTAAATGTAAAACTGAGTGTTTTGTTGTTTAAAACTACAGGGTCAACACGATTGAGTCCTGTGTAGTAACACTTAGTATCTGAGAGGCATGTAAAGTTTAAAGACGTAAAGAATCACTAGCCTCTGGAAACAGTTTAATTGCAAAAAACTGCATAGCGCCTTAGAACCGATACGATTGTTAGAAGGCTTGAACCTCTAAGAGCAGAGCAGCCAAAAGAAAGGTATTAGCAATTGTGAAATTATATAAAAAATACTGTGAAACATCAAGAATTTAAAACAAAACCTCAAATATTCATTTTGCTCTACGGAGTGAAAAATGATTGGAACCAGTCAGGCAACACTTTTTGAAATGATAAAGGTGTATAAGGGTAATGAATGCAAAAGCTATCAGCTTTTAGAAACTACAGTGCAAAAGAAAGGTATTTATATTTACATTATAAAGCTATGGAACGCATAACTAATTAGATTTTAGAATCTTAAAGTGAAAATGATCTGGTCTAGTCGGGTAATATTTGAAATAACAGGGGTTTAATGTATATAAGCTAATATTGAGAAATATGGTTTAAAATGAAATCACATTTTATTTTTTCGGACCCTTATTTAAAAAAGGAGCTTGAAACCTGAAAGGAGAAATATATGTGAGATTATGTTTATCATAGATGGAGAATTGATTTAAATATAATAAAGTAGTGGCTATGTAAGTATATCCGTGATGGGGGATTCAAATTTAAATGATGGAAGTTACATTTTTGGAGCCAATATTATGGATTGTTCTTTATGTTGTAAACAAGTGTTTCTGTAACTGTAATATTCATATTTATGTTTTTTCTAGAGAGAATATAACAGGAATAGTTATTATTCTAGAACATGAGGAAAAGGCAATTGAAATATTAATGGCAATATAAGTGAATTGTGTCCTTTTAACAAAATAGTAACAAAAGAGATGTGATAAAAAACTAAATATAGTGAATGAAAAAGTGATTATATATACATTTTTTGTACTTTGACACAGATTCTGAATGCCCCGTGAACAAGCTCAAAGGAGCGAAACGTAGGGGATTTTTATCAAAATAAAAGAAAATATATGAATCAACAACTGAGTGAATATATTGGAATGTAGTCCTGAGCTCCCAGCTTTTGGTTTTTCTGGACGTTTTCATAATTATAGTTTTCCTAATTTGGTTTAGCCAGGACATTTTATGTTTATTTTTTACTATAAGCCAATTTAGATCAATATAAAATTCACAATGATGTATCCATCTGTTCAGTTGTAATATGAATCTTGCCAGTCTGTTATACATTACTTCTACTTTTTTATGTCTACAGTGCTGGCAAAGCCGTATATATGAATACCATAATCTACGATAGCAACCAGCATCTGATTTATTAGTGAATGTCTTATTTGATTATCCAGACAATGTTTAGTGCATCTTAGGGCCCCTAGTCTACATTCAATTATTTTCACCATTTCATTTATATGATAGGCAAACTTTAAACTACTGTCTATCCAAATGCCTAGATATTTATATTCTGTTATCTGTTGCAAAAGTTCTCCAGTGTTGGTTTTAACTTCCAGTGCTGGGGAAGCTGATTTTACTTTTATTTTATTCATAAACAGCACTGATTTGATTTTTTTGCTACTTAAAATCAATGTTGATTTTGCAAAGCTGTTTTGTATGGCCAAGAAGTCACCCTGTAGATCGATGCTTACTTGATTTATGTTAGTTCTTGAGGTCAGTGGGATAGTTTCATCTTCATATAATCTGATTTTGGACATTTCTACAGTATTTGCTACCTGGTTTGTATAGATTAGAAATAGCAGGGGTCCTAGTATAGACCCCTGTGGGGCTTCTCGTTGTGCCCCAATTTGCACTGAGATGACAGTCACCATGACTGTTTGTTGTTTTCTTCCTATTAGATATGACTCAAACCACCAAGAGGCTTCACCTGAGACTCCTATACACTCAAGTCTATGTAGAAGAATCAGATGACTAACAGTGTCAAAAGCTTTTGACAAATTCATGAACACCATGCCCACCGACTCTTCCATGTCTAAGGATGTTGCTACCAGGACTATGAGGTTGCCCATGGACTGGTTTTCCTAAATCCTGATTGGTGCATGGACAGCAACCCATACTTCTCCAGGTACTCCTATAGCTGTCCCCACACAATTCTTTCCAGAATCTTTGATATCACTGGGAATAAAGTAATGGGTCTATAAGTAGATGGATTTGTAGTTGTACCCCCTTTGTAGACTGTAATTATGTTTGCCTTCTTCCAGATGTTTGGGACTAGACCCTCTCCCAAACTCCAATTAAGTAGATTAATTATAATGGGGACAATTATATTTAGACCATCTTTCAGAAATCTTATCTCTATCTTATCACTTCCCAGAGCTTTGTTTGAGTTCAATTTCCTAATAAGTTCTTTGATGTCTTTGAAAGTCACATATTTAATTATACATTTTGGGGTTGAGTTGTTCTCTGTGTACTTGTGTGGGTTTATTTTTATGTTTTTTTTTTATTACTTTCCCTTAGCCCCATACTGTAGCATCGGAGAGGTTAACAAAATAGTCATTAAAAATATTAGCTGATTTTTTTACTATTTGGATGAGAAGAAGAAGAAGAAGAAGAATCAACATTTATATAGCACTTTTCATACACAGTGTATCCCAAAACGCTATCGCATGGTATTGCATTTTTGATCTGTGATAGGATATTTACAAAACATACTTGAAGTGGCACACTTACAAAAATTGCAACTTTTACAAGTAAAAGGGATGACACCACCTTTCTCTACTTGTATTGTGGGGGATGCTGAACTTGGATTTTCTAGTGATTTCAATAAGGACAAATATTTACCTGTGCCTATGGAGTCCTTACTTTTGTTTTTATAGAATTGTGCTTTAGCCTGTTTTATGTTTGACATTAGCTTATTTCTTATTTGTTTGTACCTGTCCAAGTCCAATGGCAGCAATGATTTGTTGGCCAATTTCCACATCCTATTCTGTACAGTAATTTCTTTTTTTAGTTTCTCAGAGATCCCTGGAACAAGAATAGTTTTCTGTTGAATTTTAATGAAAGGGCCAATTCATTATAGGCCTGCAGGAACAAGTAATTGAATTCCTTTATAAAATGGGAAGTGAAAATCCTGCATCCTGATTGGCTCCTACCTGTGTATTGGATCTGTCTAATGCATAGATAAAAACAAGTGCAGACAATCTGGACACAGCTATAAAAAACTTATAAATGCACATTTAGAATGTTTAGGAATGATAAGAATGTTAAGGACTGCCATGTTTTTCCCCCACCTTAGCGAGTAATTTTCCCCACATCAAACCATCCTATTTTTGCCACATACTAAACCTAACACAGTATTGACAGCAAGTCATAAGAGGCCGGTAATAATCCCTCTTTTCAAGACACTGGTTAGACCCCATCTGGAGTACTGCATGCAGTACTGGAGGTCACACCTTCACAAGGATATTAACCAAATGAGGCAGTCCAGAGAAGGGCAACTAAAATGGTGCAAGGATTGAATCAGAAAACATATGAAGACAGATTAACAGAGCTCAATATATATACCCTAGAGCAAAGAAGGGGAGAGAGGTGATATGATCGAAACATTCAAACACCTTAAGGACATTAACAAGGTAAAAGACTCTAACAATTTTACAAAGGTTCCACGTCAATTAGGTACAGTACAAAAGAGGTTACATAGATAACACAACAATTTGTGCTGTGTCAAGAGCGAGAAAACATATACAAATACATATCAAATCATTTGTGCAAAAGGACATGAGATATCAATAATCACATTATTATTACAAGAAAGAGGTCATGCCAGATTAGGAGAAACAAATAGGGAAAAAGTCCAGAACGGAGAGGGTAAGTGAAAGGGTGTGGGGAGCAGACAATAGCAGGAGAAAAGGTTTCTCAAACATGTCTTTGTCAAATAACGGAACAGGGTGGGTAGTGAGAAAATAGGAAGTTTAATCAGGGCAGTCACAGGAGCTGGAGGTGACAGCCCTTACATTAAATAACACATTAAGTTACTTAATTACTGTGTTCTGCTTGTGCATCTACGTGTGTGTGTGTGTGTGTGTGTGTGTGTGTGTGTGCGTGCGTGCGTGTGTGTGTGTGTGTGTGTGTGTGTGTTGGGTGGGAGGATAGACACAAAAAGGAATTAAAAAAAAATACAATTACAAAAGCCATAGTAGTTCAAATGTCCTAAATAAAAAATGCATTCAGCTTGTGTAGGTGGAGGGACTATTTTATATAAAATTTAGACAAAGGAATGAATTATTTTGTTATTTAATCATGTCAGTTTAATTTTAATTTACATGCCAATTACAGAGTCCCATTTTATAACTCCAGGGGTGTGCATTAGACATTTCTAATGCAGGGCCAGGGGATGAAGGCACTAGGAATGTGGCCTTGTGACTCACAACTCCCCTGACCATGCATTAGAAATGTCTAATGCACACCAAGTCGTGTCATATTGCTTATGTATAGCCATTTGTATAAATACACATTTCAGATATATGCACAAAAACTTAAGTCCAGATTCTTGCTCTATTCCAGCTATGTTCATTTTTCTTTGTGTGCACACAGTTTTTGGTCATATGTACATTTTTTCATCTTGACATGCTTCCCAGTAGTTTCCTAGCCAGAAGGTCTTTGTCACCTGCTTGACAGTTGCATTTAGTTGTCATTCTCTTGCAGCCACTTGATTGTCCTCCCAACTAATCCACAAATCACCTGACAACTGCCAGAGCCCAGTTAAATATGTCCTCCCACACATTAGTGATAGTGATTGCTGTTAGTGTTCAGCTCTGATTAACTAATAGAGGGTGATAAACTGATGGCAAAGGATCTGACTTCAAAATTCATGCTACTCACTGAAAGCCACATTCACTCTTGCTTGCTGCAGCAGAAGTGGATCAGCATCAGTGAGTGTTCAGTTTAGTGGAAAAAAGAACTATGTGTTATGGTAATGGAGTTTGCCCTTTAAGGGGCAGACCATGTTGTCCTGGTGCACCCCTTCCCTCCTTTAGGGAATGGTTGTGCTCAGAAGGGAAGGGGAGAAGGAAGAGGAGGGGCCAAGAGCAGGACAATGGGGCAAGTAGCAGGACGGGAAGGGGAGAAGGGAGGTACATAAAGGACAGCACAAGGGAGCCTCAGCCACTTTTTGCTGGAATTTTGATTTCACATCATCTGCAGCACGTCAGATTGGCAATTGAAAGTTTAAAGTTTTGTCACAAAAGGGAAGAAGGTAAGGTTATGATAATGTTTTTTAAAAAAAAGAAGAAAAAGAAGGCAAGCGAAGTTATATTCGTTTAAGAATGAATTGACATAGTAAGAAGTGAAGCATCACAGTAAATATACTTGAAAGTAGTGTGTTTGTATCAAAGATGTCATGATTGATCATTTTTGGAAGCAGTTGGTTTGGAATACGGAATATTGTTAGAGAGCAGGGCTAGACAGCAATATTAAGAGCCAGTTGTTCATAGATTGTGCAGTACAGACATTGGAAGCGTGGTTCAGCATGGTTAGGAGGAAGGCAGGGAAGAAAAAATAAGAATGGCTGGGAAAGCGCACCAGTAGAGGGATGCAAAGGAAGGAGTCATTCGAGTGGCTCAGGTCTGGTTTTGAAGGGGAAGGAACGAATGGAAACCGATGGTTTGAAGGCGGTGACCTGATGGGAGTTCCAGGCCTGAAAGAGGCCCTAAGGACATGAGCATGATCGCGTTGCGAGGCCACGTGGCGTGACATCACACACTGCACGGTCCTCGCACTAAGGGTCCCCTCCCCCTTTTTTGTGGCTGGTAAGGCAGAGGAAGCCAGTTTTGTTGGTGTGGCAGGCCTGGAAGAGGCCTCAGGGGGAAAGTGAGTGAGTGCGTTGGGAAGCCACACGGCGTGACATCACACACCGCGTGGTGCTTGAACTCAAGGTGGCTGTTGTTTGGGCTATGGCCTATTCAGTCAGGGATTTTTGACTAACTCTGGTAGGTGCTTCCCGCTGGTCCCAATGGTGCAGTTTCAATCCCTGAGCACGGATGTATTCTGACTAGAGTGAGGAGGTGCATCGCAGGCTATAAGGCATTGGGGGCAGGGTAGAGCACATCACAAAATGCTAAAAGTTTTGGTTTCATGTCCCAATGGGGAATCAGGCACTTAGGTACATGCAAAAAAGCAGATGGGGCTGACTCCTAGAGCTCCTGCTTGCATACTGTGTGACGATTAGGGGCCTGCAAGTCACCTACCTTTAAAAAGGAGAGGCAGCAGTCAGGAGAACTGACAAAAGGAAGGGCTTCTGGAGTAGCAGGCCTGGAAGAGGCTTGGGGGAGCGAAGGAGAGAGAGCAGGGTTCGAGGCCACATGGCGTGAAATCACACGCAGCGTAGTGCTTGCGCCCCACGTGGTCCTGGGTTCAGTTGAGGGGAAGCCGGGTGTGAGGAATTTGTGGGACTGGAAGAGGCCCTGAAAAAGTGAGAGGATCATGCCGTTGTGGCCACTTGGCATGGAGGCACATGCCATGCGGTGTTCGAGTGGAGGGTGGGGCCTTGCCTTGGGTGGTCTAGGCAGGGGAAGTGGGTGGTCTGGGAGGGGATTCAGAAAGAGGGAGAGAGGGGGGATGGCCCCGGGGCCTGTGGCATCACACTGGATTGGAGCGGGTGGCTGCCCAGGAAAAACCAGAACCATAACCACAGGCCGGGGGGCGCTGCAGAGGGAGTACAGGCGTGAACAATGAGGCACATAGAGGCCCCGATGGGGATGGGAGAATTTCTGGGAAAAAAGGTGCGACCTAGCACCCAGCGTGGAAGGGCATTTTAAGAATTGGGTGGCTGCCCAGCGGAGGGTCGTGGCCTCCATTAGATGGCAGGGGAGAAGGGGCCTCGCAGGGGGCTTCTCAGGACGCTGATCCCACATAAGGAGGAGGCCACAGGGAGAGGGGCTGTGGGTGAGGAGAAGATGTCCCACCAGGTGAGAAAGGGGGTTGTTGGCATCATGGTTGGCATGATGGACAGAAAAAGGTGTATGGGAGATACAGGCATACGAATAACCTTGTTTCTCATTTTTTCTATAGTTGTCTTCACAGAACAGATAAGACAGACATGGCGCCCAGGAAGAGCAAGCCATCGAAGAAGGACACCTACAAGGCTATTATTGACCTGGCAGAAAAAGCAAACAGAATGTGGGAGCTGGTGGAGGGGGAGGAACCAGGGAGGCCCGGGGAGAAGAGGAAAGCGGGTACCGGCAAAGGTGAGAAAGGGAAGAGGCCAGCAAAAGGGTTGCACATAAGGTAGCACTGGCAGTGGCGGGGCCTGCCAAGGCTGTTGCCCCAGTACCCGTATGGCCGGTGGACCTGGTGATGCCAGTATCCACCCCAAGGCAAAGGGGAACCTCCCCGGTGGAACCCGGACAGGAAGCTCAGAGCAGGGGGTCTGTCCCTCAGATCCAAGCAGCTCACCCTCCTCTCCCATCCCAAGCACAAGAAGAAGCAAGGGGCTCTTCTGAGGACTCCAGGCAGCGTGGCCAGGAGACGGTTACAGGTAACACATGCAACACAGTGGGGGATAGTATAAAAAAGTACATAGGGCAAATCGTGACGGCACTGGGGACAGGAGGGATAGGGCAGATGGAAGTTGTTTTGGTGGAAATTAGGTTGGGAAAGGAAGGGCCAGGAGACGGTATAAAGGGAACAGAAAGAGAAGGAAGAGGTACAAGGGAGGTAGGTGCACCTGGGATGAGATTAGGTGAACATGTGCCACTGGCCACGAAAGAAAAAATATGGAAAGGTGAATATGTGGACGTATTTGCTTTAGTGAGTTGAGAAGCAGCGGCCAGATATGAAGAAGCTGAGGGCATAGGCAGGAATGAGATGGCAGCGGCCATAATGCTCTTAGGGAAGAAAAAGGATGACAAGTTCACAAAAGGGAAGACTTGGGATGGGTGGTTTCTAGGTTTTGCAATTTTTTCAGCCATTGTCCTGGAAAGGAGGCCAGAACTAGGCATCCCACTCATTACCTATTCATTAATAATATGGAGGGCAAAAGCAAAGGGGGGGTAGGATGGATGTACTATGATGAATGTTTCCGACAGAGAATGGCAACATTCGGGGACGTAAGATGGGACACCAAGCAGATAGATTTATGGACAGATTATGTAACAGATCAGTCCACACCTGAGGACGGGTGGAGTAAAAAGGGTTTCACACCGCAGAGATGCTGCTGGGCTTATAACAGGGCCTTATGCTCATGGCCACAGTGTTGTTTTCGACATGCCTGCTCAAAATGCGGAGGGGTACACCCAGCAAGCAGGTGCAGGACAGCATGAGCACAGGGGCATAAGGGGCTGGGGGCAAGAGTCAGGCCAGCAGTTTTTTCAAGATGGCCAGGGGCTTAAAGGACAAACATGGAGCAAGGGAGGGAGGAGCAGGGGCTATGGAGGTGGGGGGGCCAGAGCCAGTGAAGTAAGGAAGGTTAGACAGGAAGGAAGGGGGAAACCAGGGGATGGGGGCAGGTGGAGCAACAAGGGGCAATTTGACATGGCCAGATCTCCTATCAACTTTGCAGCTTGGACAGTTTGCCTGGATAGATACCCAGACAAAAGCATGCGGGACAAGATTTTCAAGGGGTTAAGCACAGGTTTTTCATTGCAGTCTGAGGGGCCCAGGCAGGCGAGGGAGGCAAGCAACCTGGGGATAGTGAAAGGGAAAGAGGAAGTGCTAAGATGGAAGACTGAGAAGGAAAAGGCGGCAGGCAGGGTAGAGGTCCCATTTAGCAACCCCCCCATTAGAAAACATGCAAATATCGCCTTTGGGTTTGGTACCTAAGAAGCAAGAAGGGGAATTCAGGGTGATCCATCACCTGTCCTACCCAGAGGGGGAGTCAGTGAATGACTTCATCAGTGAGGAGCATACTAGGGTGACATACGTGACTTCAGAGGATGCAGTACAGATAATCCATGCCACGGGTGATGCGTGGATGGCAAAGACAGGCATCGAGTCCACTTTCAGACTGCTTCCAGTCAGAAGAGAAGACTGGGACCTGCTGGGTTTTAAGAGTGAAGGACAGTATTACTTTGACAAAGCAATGCCAATGGGGTGTTTCACAGCATGTGCCACGTTTGAATGGGAACAATTCCTGGAGGAGTATAATGGTTGTTCCTTCTGGCAGGAGGAGTGGCTGTACAACACAGACCTTGACCTCTACAGTGATGCAGCAGGAGGAATAGGCATGGGGGGTTACCTAAGGGGCAGGTGGTTTGCAGAACCATGGCCGGCCAGTTGGGTGAAGGATGGGAAAGTGAGAGATATAACATTACTGGAGATCATGCACATATGGGTATGTACCTTGGTCTGGTGGGGAGGAATTAAGGGATTAGAAGGTGACTTTCTGGTGCGACAATAGGGCGGTGGTTCAGGCATTAAACAATAGGGGAGCAAAATCGGAGACAGTCATACAGGTGGTACAGCAGTTAGTTTTAAAGGGCCTTGCAGCCGAACATGTCTTTCAGAGCAAAACACATAGAAGGGTACACAATACCCTGGCTGACAGCCTTTCCGTCTGCAGCTGGACCATTTCCGGAGCTGTCTGCCAGCGTTGGAAGAGCAAAACACCCATACCAGCGAACATATGGGGCGTTGGCAAGAAGGAGCAGAACTGCTGTTTTGCAGCTCATGGGCGCCTCAGACCCTGAGGGCCTACAATGGGGTCTGGAGGGTTTTTCAAGCATTCAGGGCAGAACACCAGATGGAGGTAAGTGGGCCACTTTCGGAAGAACAGTTATGTATGTTCACGGTGGAACAATGGCAGAAAAGGACTGCACAAGCCACAATGGGGGGTTATCTGGCAGGGATCAGTGTGATCTGCAGCTTGAAAGGATGGAGGGACCCAACAAAATCAATGCTCATCAGAAGGATGATGCAGGGCTGGGCAGGTTGACAAAGGGCCAGGAGATAATAGGAGGCCAATAGGGGAACAGTGGCTAATAAAGCTAAAGAGGTGCTCCCATGAATATGCAAATCAAAGGAGGAAGCCAGCTATTTCACACAATTTACGTGATAATGTTCACTGGGGCTATGAGGTGGTGAGGTGGTAGGCCATGGGAAAGGCGACAAGGAAGGAGGGTAGAATGGAAGACATGAGTTGGGGACAAAAGAAATGCGGATCAAGCTAAGAAGGTCAAAGACTGACCAAAAGGGCAAGGGTGTACAATAACACTGGGAAGGCAGTCAGAGATGGCGATATGCCCAGTGCAGGCTCTGTGGGCTTTCGCCACAGAACAGGTAAACAGGACGGGGAAGCTATTTGTACACGGTGATGGTAAAAGGGTCACCGGACATCAGATTACAGCAGTGCTGAAAAAGGGCATGGGTTTTCCGGGGGAAGACCCAGCTAATTACTCATCCCATTCCCTATGGATTGGGGCAGCCTCACAGTGGGCAGCGAAGGGTGAACCCATGAAGGGCATTTTGGAGAAAGGGCGCTGGCGGTCAGCCAGTTACAAAAGGTACATCAGAGCCCTGGTATAATTAAAAAAAAAAAGGGGGAGGGATAACGATAAGGCGGGGGGGATAATACAATAACAGCATTGAGAGGGTATAAAATTTAATGAATTTTCTTTGCACCCCATAGGTAGAGGGAAGAGCACAGAAGGCTGGATCTGTGGCCTTTCCTATATTTACTGGGCTGGTAAGAGAGCAGAGAAAAAAGCTGGGGGAAAACAATTGTACCAAGATGCAAGACAGTGTAGGTTAGTATGGCACGGCCTATGGGGGATGAGATGGGCACAGCTTCTGCCCGCTTTGAAAGAACTCAAAGGACATCAGCCCAGTCCAGACCTAATCATTATACACCTATGGGGCAACGACCTGTCAGGCAGACCATGGGTGCACACATATTTACAGATAAAGAGGGACCTAGTGGCAATAAGACAGTGGTGGCCTCGAGTATGCCTTGCCTGGTCGGATATGATTCCACAAAGGGTATGGAGACAGGAGCACAGCTACAGGGTGGTGGAAAGGGCCAGGAGAAAAATGAATAGATGGGTAGGGACATTGGTAAGGCAGATGGGAGGACAGCTGATACTACGGGAGTAGAGGAATGGGTGGATGACTTCTACAGGTCAGGCAGGTGCATTGTCAGATATAGCAATAGAACATGTTTAACACAGAAATTATGGGTTTCATAGAGGAATGGAAAACAGACGGTAACTGGTGAAAAAAAAAAAGAAAGAGGAGAGGAGGGTAGTCATCCCTGAGGCAAGAGAGGTGATAACAAGTTGGGGAAGCCAGTCATCCAACATAGCTGGAAGACAGCTAGTGGGAAAAGGGAGGACTGGAGGGGAAGAAAATGGAATAACACAAGAGGAGGAAGAAGGCGAAGGACAGAGCGGTCTTGGTTTCACCATTACCTAACAGGAAAGGAGAAGAAAGGCACCCAGGTTTCGCCTGGAGACGGATAATCAGAGACTGATATATGGATGAAATAAATAAATTATGGAAATATGATAATAAAGAAATGGAAATGGAATATGGTATTATGATTATAAATAAATTAATTGCCAATCTGAGCACAACAACAAACATTGGTCTCTGTGTTTTTGTGAGGGAAAAGGGGGGAATCCGGGACAATGGAGTTTGCCCTTTAAGGGGCAGACCATGTTGTCCTGGTGCACCCCTTCCCTTCTTTAGGGAATGGTTGTACTCAGAAGGGAAGGGGAGAAGGAAGAGGAGGGGCCAAGAGCAGGACAATGGGGCAAGTAGAAGGAAGGGGAAGGGAGAAGGGAGGTACATAAAGGACAGCACAAGGGGGCCTCAGCCACTTTTTGCTGGAATTTTGATTCCGCCCACCCACCCTACTAGATGGAGGATGAGGGAAAGACAGTCAATTTGGGGCTGTATGGTGGGTCTGTCAAGGTGGAGGACAGACGCTTCCGGGAGGACAGTGGACTGCCAAAGGTGGATGGCAGAGGATAATATGGTTACGGACTGCCAAAGGCGGATGGCAGGGGATAATATGGTTATGGACTGCCAAAGGTGGATGGCAGGGGATAACATGGTTGTGGACTGCCAAAGGTGGATGGCAGGGAGAAAAAGGGTGGGAGGATGGGAGGGGGGAAGAAAAAAGGAATAACACAAGAGGAGGAAGAAGACGAAGAAGAGAGCGGTCTCGGTTTTCACCGTTACCTAACAGGAAAGGAGAAGAAGAAGGCACCCAGGTTTTCGCCTGGGGGACGGATAACCAGAGACTGATATATGGATGGAAATAAATGAAATTATGGAAATATGATAATAAAGAAATAGAAATGGAATATGGTATTATGATTACATAAAGTATAATATATGGGGTGGTGTGTTTGACGAGATTTTACACACAGGTTGTAGGATGCTACATAAACCCGAGCCGACAGGGGTTTATAAGCAGCCCTGGGTGTGTGGCAACATCCAGATTTCATTTTATAATTGCAGGGTGCATTTTTTCGCCTCAACAATTATAAAAAATTAAATTAACTAACAGATTAGTGTTCAGGAAGCTGCGGACCAGTCTTGATTTTGCGCGGTCCGCAGTCTTCCTAATTATATGGCTGCACTTGTTGTCGAAAAAAGGAAGAGGATATTTAATAACAAAAAAATGTGTCGACAGATTTTAGATGTAATATAAACTTGCCACAGAGCAGCGGCTGCAGCTTCATTCCGGGCTTCGAGAGGCAGGGGTAGTCTGACATGGACTCGGCTGTGGTGTCAGGCTGACAGTAAAACACTTGTTTCTGTTTTTAAGTTGTTTACTGGAGGAAAATAGTTTTTTTTTTTTTTTTTTTATGAAAAGTTTGTTTTCCGAATCGAGGGACCAGGAAGTGTGCGCTGTGAGATTCCATCCGGGCGTGAGCGTCGGAGAACAGCAACTGAGGGATAGCTGTTCCAAGGGAAACCTGGCGCATGTTTGCCGTTATAACCAGCCGAGCTGGTTATAACGGCAAATTATAACCAGGTTTCCCTATGGGAAAAAGCACGCGTTGGTAATTATAAATAAATTAATTGCCAATCTGAGCACAACAACAAACATTGGTCTCTGTGTTTTTGTGAGGGAAAAGGGGGGAATCCGGGACAAAGGCTACTACATCTCATATTGCTTAAAATAATATTTAACAGCATTTAAGATGGTTTAGATGTATTTGTGAGCATGTGAGTTACATTTGTAAATGGGTTCCCATTGATTTCAACATGAACCCATTCATTTCTATGGGGTTCTGGTTGTATGCACTTTCTGGTTGCATGCACAAATTCCTCTTGTCCTGGGCATGTGCATACATCAAGAATCCACTGTATTTGTAATCCTGGTACAGTAGCTTCATATTTATGACACTTGATCAAGTATGCTCCCCTCCCTGGCAAGGGGACAAAACAATACTTTTGTTACAGAATGAAATAAAGTAGAATCCTAAGATGAATTCCTTGATTCCATTCTGGTTAAATGAAAATAATGATTTTTAAGGCTCTATGATGCTGGTTTGACATCAATCTTGTTGACCGGCATCACAGTGATGGAATTTATGTCAACCGCAAGTTGCGGTCAACATAAATCCAGATGAACTCCTGGTCTGTTTTTCTATCAGGGAGATTTGCTCCCTGAAACCCCCATGGAGGAGTCTCTGTCCCCTACACCTCCATTCTTATTATAATCAACTCTGAGTCAGAATTGATTCGGGAAGGGGGTGCAGGACAGGGAGACAGTGTGCCCCGTCTCTTTCACATCAATACAGTGACTTGTCAATGAACTGTTGATTTTGTCAGCAGTGATGTAGGTCGATGTATTGGTGTCAGTGTCAGGGGGACAAACCTAATTTTAACCCCTTTTAAGGAAGGCTATAGATGTCTCATATTTAGTCTTTTCTCCTTTCTGTCATATAACCCCTCCACGCATACACCACTATTACACTATTTCTATTCTTTTTTTTAATTTTTCGTCCTCTGCTAGCTATCCTATGGAGGGTGCCCCCAGCCCCATCCCCAAGTGTCCACCATCTGGCATTGACCTGAGCTCCCAGGGCTCCCCCCATGGAGTTGTTGTGTTTCTCCAACCCCCATTGAAGTCTGGATCCAGTGGGCCAGTGCCATGGCTGGCTGGGTGCAGAGCCTGCAAGGTGCACTCCACCATTGTGCTGTGACAGTGCTTTTTCCTGGTGTTCTCCCAGGAGCTGGAGATGTGCAATGATGCTAGTTGAGGGGAGAGTGCACGTGTCCACATGCACTCCTTCCAAGCATCTGCCCCAACTTCTCCTCATACTGCAGTGCAGCATCCTGTCCCCCAGCCTCCACTGGGGGGGCGAATGAGCACCAACCACTGAGGACCCCCCTCCCTGGAGGAGCAGAGCAGTCTATTGGATGCTCACTCCTTCTCCTCTCTGCCAACCCCCAGTGGCTCATGCTCATTCCCTAACACGGGTCACCGGCATAGCATGAAGTAAGGCATGCAGCACCTCAGACCTCTGTGCAACTGGGCCGGTGTCACTATTTCCATTCTTACAAGCCCACTACACAACCCTCTCTATTCCCTGTCAACCTCTCCATGCCCAAACCCTCATCTCCTACTCCTTCTTTCCATACCATTTCTTCTGCCTACTTTGCCATTCACTGTTCCTACCTCTCTTCTCAACTCCTTCATCTACCTATCCTCTATTACATTTCCTCCTCCTTGTCCATTTCAGCTGTTGATTTTTTTGTATGTCTTTGGATATCTTCAATAATTGTATTTATGATATTTAATATCACACAACATAAAGTGAAATTCAGTGGTAGTCATAGGAAAGTTTCTCAGTACTTAGGTATACCTGGGTATACTGAGGCAGAATGAGGCAGGATCACATTACATTCAATCTAAATTGCCTCAGTGGTACCTCGAGATAGGAAACCTTTGGCTACTACCACTGTAAAATTGGCTTTATCACTGTTCTGACCTTATGTCCATAAATCTCAAGGTTGTCATCAACTCTAAATTTGGAGTTGTGACGTATTCAACAGCCAGATTTCTAATTTTTTTTTTCTGAAAATAATAATTACATTATGACTGCTATACCAACTATATTATTTGAGAATTTTTATCATGTACAAAACATTGTCTTAGGATATTTAGGGTATTTTCTGGCAATATATTGTACATTGACTGGCAAAGTCAGTTTTGGCAATGTACAATACATTAAACATCAACAGATTTATTTGAGTCCTTTTTATTAACTGTAATTTCATTGTTTATAACCCATTTTGTTTGAATCACAGACCATTGTTGGATTTGCACAAATAGATAAAACTGTACCTCACTTTTTGGAAGGTGCAATGTGGTTACAAAAATTGGGATGTCATTCACAGTTTTTTGTAAATAGATTCTTGTCTCTCATTCTCAGTACTGACCACTGATGAAACTTTATTTGGAAGGTGACTTTCAGGGGTACCTTCTGCATTTCACTGGTGTCCCTGTAAGCCCATTAAATTTTCATTAAATTATTATGTATTTTCTCAATCCATTCTAATGTTTACAATCTTTTTGTCTTTCCTTACTATCCAAGTCATGATGTGCAAAAAATGGGTTGTGGTGGCTCATATCCATGAAAAATCCAGGAACACCAAGAATGTTCTTAAGAATCTTTAATTTGCTGTTTTTTAAATGGGCCCCAACATTTTACTGATTGGCTTCTTCAGGGGGGCTGTTAAATAAAATTGAAGAAAATATTTTTTTTAGAAATGTGTTTCAGCTGTTTCATTTTCTACATAATTTTTTATATTAATTAAAGAAAACATTTTTAAAGACTTTTTTGATGACACTGATGTCTTTAAAAAAATTTACTTGATTTATCTTTGATCTGAGCGATCACAACCCCCTGCTTTGCATCTCAGAAGTCTACACATTTGTAATTGACTTTAGCCACCACCAGTACCAAGATAAGATTTATCTGATATAGCCAGTTCTGTACATATACAATATCTAAATACTGTAGCTGCTGTCAGTCTAAAAGAAAATGATATCTACCATAGTTGCTTTAGCAGTGTCAGTGGCTCAGCAGGTTACACACTCATCTCTGAGGCCGAAAGATCAGAAGGCTTTGGATTATATCCACACACCAGGCACTTTGGTTAAATCTCAATACTGACACGATGGTGCAGCATGAGGGGGATGCTACACTCCTGAGGTACCATCTTTCAGATGAGACATTAAGCTGAGGTTCCATCTGCCTGTTCTGGTGGTAGTTCAGATGGATGTTAAAAGATCCCATGGCACGTCTCAAAAAGAGCAGGGAAATTTCCCCAGTGTCCTGGCCAAATTTCCCACATTCACTAAAAAAACCAGCAACAGCTTAATCTGCTTCAATGTCAGTTGGCATCCATGTGTATCCTTCTCCCCTGGGACAATGCTGAAAATAGGCAGAATTGTCTAGTCCTCCTTTCCTGGTCAACAAAAACTGAAAAACAAAATAAAAGGATAACAAAAGTAAGATTAACATTACACTGGTAAAAAAGTAATTGACTGCTACTGCAGTGAAACATTTCTGGGCTGACAGTCCAAAATAACAATGAAAATTCTTGCACGACTGCTAAAACATCTTTTTCCTTTTTGAAGTGCCTAAATAAATGTTTTTCTAGTCACCCTTGATAGAGGTGGACACCGTGCAATGGCTACCCAGAGTGGCTGGACTGCTTACAACCCTCCTTGGAATAGGAAGGCTCATTGTTATTGTAATACTTTAATGCCCTGTGCTGTAAATGCATGTATTTATTTTAACCTAACTTCCCACTTCCTCTTCTAGCATCCAGCCTCTCATCACCAGAAACCAGTCCTGGCCACATATTCAGTTCATGTTTAGTTCATAATCAAACTGTGACATGTTCATTCAGCATTAATTAGTGCACTCCAACTCACAGATTAAACACTGAACATTAAGGCAAAATGTTTAAATTATTTAATTAATGTTTGCTTTGAAAATATAATATGATAATCATTTAAGTACTGTATAATGAAATGGCAACTATCAGCAATACAAGAGCAGTTTAATATGTGTTGTTTCTGGACATTTATTGACTTTTACTTAGGGAAACTTAATTCAGCTTATGAATCTGACAAACTATTTCCTGCCACCTTATTTTCTGATATTTGCTCATGTAATTTTTGTTTAATTTATTCCAGTGCAGTATACACAGAAGTTGAGATCAATGTCTCTCTTGTTCATAACAGAACTACAACTGTGCAATGGAAACCCTTACAAAAAAAAAACAGTACTAGGATTGTCAATCTGGGATCTTCCTATTTATATACAATGTTCATGTTCATTGAATTCTTCTCCCTTGCAGCTGACTTGTAAATTGAGCAGGGAGTCATTACATTTTAAAAGTCCAGCCGCTGAATGGAGCCCACCAAACCCCAAAGTAGAAAAGAAATTTGGCCTTCCAATACAAATATATTAAACAATAAATACATACCACTATAACAATTTAGAATATACATTATTAGCTGAGAAATCCATCTGCAAACAAATGTTGTTTTTACACTAGAGATGACAATGAGCTGAATACAAATGTCTGCCATTTTCTTTCGTTAGTAGGCTAAAGCCAGATCCAGTTCTACCGAACTGAAAGTCTACAACACAAATGTATGTGGACCCATGAATCCAGGGTGACATAACTGACACAGGAGCTCCACAGTCTACCTAAAATATAATCAAACTGTAGCCTGTCATATTCCTAGAATAATATCTCTGACAACCTAAAGACACTGAGATCAACCTCCTGTTACATAAGTAATAAGATACAAAAGGGTGAGATTTGTGCTGTGATTACTGCACTCCTAGGTGTGTGCTCAGTCTAGGCACTACATGCGGTGGGCCCCACAGCCACTGAATGAACATTATTCTCAGCTTTAAACCAACTATGGCATGCTCATTGAGCTTGACACATTGTTGAAACATAAATAGAAACTTTTTTTAAAAGTTTATGAATGTGTTTAATTAGATGAATAGTTCTTCCCACTGGAAAACTGTGGCTTTAGTGGTTCTTTAGGAATATTTTTAGTTTTCTGTGTCATTTTGTGATTTCTTTCATGTGGCATTGTTCCTTTCAAGTTGTTTTCCATTCAGTTTATTCACAGTTTTACTTTTCTTTACATAGAGGTTAGAGACAGATCAGGCAGGACGCAACAAGCCAAGCAACTATATAAAATGCAAAGGCACAGGGATCTGTTTGGCTTTGAGGCAGGCTGACAATGGTCCTTTCATTCAAATGGCTCACTGCTATAATTAAGGTAAGGGTGACAGTCTGGTTCAGCCAATCACCATCCAAGATTGAACCTGTCCCTTTTATAAAAATGTGTATTTCAGAACTGCATAACCTTGCCAGTTTAATTGGTCTGGCTATGCTGAAATATAACAAATTGTCTATCAATGTTACAACTGTTCCTCTAGATCATAGTCATCACTTAAAGAATGAATTATGCTAATTAAACACTTTAATTCCTGATACAGCACATAATACATTTTTTATGTTTGCTTGCCAAAAGCTAGCACACATATTGTGATCATTTTGAGCTATGATAGGGCTTTTGATCACTTGACCCTCCTCCTCCTCCTGTCACAGCTTCAGAATACCAATCTCCACCCCAATTCTGCCCACTTTCCACCATTCTGCTGTTTCTCCTTTTGAGAGTAATTTGCTGGCCTCAAGGCTAGAAAATGCAAGGTTAAAGGCAGTTTTCTTGTGCAACTTGTGCATCCTACTGACAACATTCCCTGTGCTATTTGCTCCACTACACCGGCACTGACAAGTTCTTTGTTTCTCTGAAATCCTGGGAACCATGAGATGTTGCACAACAGTCACAACTTCTTCCTGACTGTGGAAATGATGCCAATATCCACCTCTGTCAGCATACCACCCTGCCCACTCAACCCAGTTGTACAACAAACTTAAGTAGTGGTGCTAAACCCTGCCACTGGCATTAGAGTTGTGCAAAACCATGGAATTTTATTCCACAAAATTGGACAATAGTTCAGGTACTTCGGACAATAGTTCAGGTACTTAGGGCAATAGTTTAGGATAAGCAGTACAGTAATTACAGTAATTTCACAGTATAGGCATTAAGTTACTGGAGGGGGTGCAGCGCAGAGTGACAAAGATGATCAAGGGGCTGGGGGACTTATCATATGAGAGGAGGTTGAAGGAGTTGAACATGTACTCACTGGAGGAGAGAAGAGACAGGGGTGACATGATTGAAACCCTTAACTACATAAAAGGAATAAACAAGACATGTACAGAGGGGCTGTTCAAAGTAAGGAAGGGGAGGGCCACCAGGGGCCATGATATGAGACTGGAGCGAGGAAGGTTCAGGAGGGAAATGAGGAGACACTTTTTTACAGAGAGGGTGGTGGCTGGGTGGAATGCTTTACCTGCTGAAGTGGTATGCAGTAGAACAGTGGACTGCTTCAAACAAGGATGGGTCAGGACAAGGGGGAGGGTTAATGAAGGAGAAGGGTGGAAAGGAGGGGCAGCTGCAGAATAAGGAGTGCTAGCTGCACATTCAAGCAGACTTGATAGATCTCTAGGCCTTTATCTGCTGGCAAATTTCATATGTTCGTATGAAATATTTCACACTGTGAAATTCACGATTTTTACGGAATTTCACTGGGAAAAATAAAATTTCACTGCATCTTTAACTGGCATCCCTCCAACTGCTCCAGCAGCACAATTACTTTATGGACAGTGTGTGCTCATCATCCTCTCAGACCTGACTGATCACTTAAAAAAAAACTCACACTGTGAGGCCTCACCTGACCACGCTGCACTAATACTTCAACAGCAATGGGCGTTAAATCCCCCTGCCAGTACCCTCCTCAATAGACCCAACTATTGCAAATCCCTAGAGACAAACTCAAACATTGCGGTGTCCAACTCCCAGTGCCAGCAAACAACACCCCTCATATTCTGTTACCAGGGTGCCCAGCCTCCAGTACTAGCTAAATATACCCCCAACACACTCCAACACTGGGATGCCCAAACTCCAGGGCCAGCTAACAACATCCCCAACATCTGACAACAGGGTGCCAAACCCCTAGGGCCAACTAACAACACCCCCTGCTACACTCCAACACCAGTGTGCCCAAACCCCAGTTGCAGCTCACAACACCCTGACACAGTCTGACAAGATGGTGCCCAACCCCCTCTGCCACCCACTAACACACCAACTCTAGCGTGCCAGATCCTCAATGTTGTGTATCTGAGAAAAATAAAAATGTCAGTAGTTGTTTCTCTTTGTATCTGGGGAGGCAGTATAGCATAGTGGTTAGGGGCACTGAACTACAAACCTAGAGACCTGGGTTTGAATCCCAGCAGCTCCTTACTTCCACACTATGTGACCCTGAGCAAGTCACATAACTTCCTTGTGCTCCTAGGTAGCACCTAGAAACAAGCTCCAGCTTAGTGTGCCTTTCCTGGTTGAACAATTTCACCCTCCTCCTTTCTTTTTGTTTTTACTAACCTGAAAAAATACAGCAGAGTTATGTAGCCCCCCCTCCCCAAACTCCATTGAAGCTTCCATTTCAGCACCCATCACCAATAACCTTCACTTAATTCTGTAGGGTCAAACAATGCTATCCCATCTGTGACTGATAAACATGCTTCCACTACCAACCCCAGCTGGGAACTGACTGAAAACAAGGTTTGTCCAGCTAAAGGCATATTAATGGTGTTTGAAGTTGTACTGATAACTTTGTTATTTTTTAAAATTTTTGCCCCAATTTTATAACATTACTTTTTTATCCCAGCTAATGAACAAAGCAGGAATAACTGACCAAATTCTCTCAGCTTAATAGTTTCTAAGTTGCTGAGCAAAATCACCTTTCAGATGGGTTTAAAATATTAAACTAAATGATCATAAGGTGGGGTAAAAAAAAGCAATGTTGAAAATTTTGTAGTCAAATCTCAAAACAACAAAGTTATTAAGAAACAGATTTTTTCAACACCTACTCATAACTTTTCAATATTGTGAGACTTATTACCCTGAATTTTAAACATTACCAAGTTTTATACCACCTCATGAATGTAACTGATGTAATTTTTCAAATTCCTCCAAAACATGTTTTTAGTCATGTTACAGAATTACAATTTGGGCATGATTTTGTAAGTAACACCTGTCATGTTCATTTGGGTGGGTTATTTAAGAAAAACTGTTTTGAAAGTTTGCTGTAAAAATCTCAAAAATCAACAGTTATGAGCACACATTGAACATTTTCATCACTTACTCATAACATTTTTTTTTTATTTTTGAATCCACATTTTCAGCATACTCTGTTTTTATACCCCAACTCATGGACATGACAGATGTCAATATTTAAAGCCCCTACCCAAACCTGTTTTTGTGATCATTTTGTAAAATCACATTTCAGGTAGGGATTGATAAATGGCACCTGGCATGTTCATATGCTAAGGTGAAAAAAATATCTTGAAAATTTGGGCTCACAATGTAAAAAACAACTGTATTTGGGGACCTCTTTATGCCTCAACAATGACAATTTCATTAGTAAAACTTGTCTTTTTATTTAAGAACTTTTTCTTCTGTAGCAGTTAACTCGTATGTAGATACATGTAAGCTTATCTTCTTCAGCTGCTGTTATTTTCTCTCTGCTAGTTCTGTGGTGCTTAGAAATTGTATTACCTGTTGCTCTGCCTCATTTTCCTCTTTTGTGGATGTTGTATCTGTTGTTCCGAGTAAAGGAAAGTTAACCTGTGTAACAAGTGTTGCAGTTGCTCCACCCACTTTGAATATGGAGGAGCATCCACAACACTATTTAGCAATGTTTTACTTGGCACAACAGATGCAACAATAACAAAAGAGAAACAAGTGGGAGGGTTGCCATAGAAGGAACTGGACTGTACAATCTGAAAGCCCCACAGAACCATCAGGGGGAAACAAGTAAACTTGAAGGAAATAAACTTATCTAGATAAGTCAACTGCTGCAGAATGAAATGTTCTTAATAAAGTGCTATCCTTCACCCCAACCACTCCAACAGATGCCAAATGTTTACATGTTTGTATATCTCATGTAGGAATGAAATTCTCAGGTGATTTTATTACACAAAAAAAAATATAAAGTGGGATTTCTGAGTTCACAGTCTTTGATGGACACTCAAAGTAATAATGTGGAAGGTAGCAAGTCAACTTTTATTTAAATCTACCTTTAATCCACCTCTAAAGTCAGGCATTGCTACTTTACTTATTAGAGCATGAATTGAATGTCTTCTTTTAAAATCTACCCGATTTGGATTTCATCAGTTTGTCAATAGATGAGAGGTAAACCTTAGACAACTTGTAGAAGAATGCTGACGTGACACTACAGCCAACAGACAAAGAAGGGGACAGTGTCCTGCTGAAAAATTCTGATTATGCATTGCAAGTCCTCTGGCAGCTTTATAATTTAACACTAAACAAACAGCTGCCTTATGATACCTCCAGATAAATAAAGTGGACAATCATGGAATCAATTAGCCAATCCTTTGTAAAAAAAATATATGGAGGGAATTCTTCGATTATCCCATTCCCAACTAAACCTACCAGTTATTTAGTACCAATGTTACATGAAAACTTAAATAGTGCTCCTGGAAGAGCCATCATTGGTGGCACTGTCACAGTAACCAAGCCACTTTCTAAACTTGTAGACTTTCATCCTAAGCCATTTGTTACGAACCTCAGTTTACATAGCCAAAAGACACTAAAGAAGTATTACAACTTCTTAGTTAAATGTAATTAGAAGTTGGGACACTATTACTCACCAAGGATTGATTTGAGGAATGGTATCAGTGAGAACAGGCGCACTGCTCTGAACTCCATGATCTCACTACACTCCCCTAGATCTCACAGCAGTTAAGGTTTTAGTCAATTAAACTCAGAATCAGAAGGAAATAACACTGCTCTTACACAGAATAATTTAATTAATTATATCCTCAGCATTTTCAGGGTTGTTTTGTCTTTTTTTCTGTCTCCACTCAATTGTTTAATGTATCAGATTGAAAGCCATGATCTCAGCAACTCACCATTATCCCTCATCTCTGACAGTGCTTCAGCTTGGATTTCTGTTCCAGACCCATAATCTATGGGTAAGAAACCTGCATTAAGAAATATTCTGGGCTATATATCTACACATTTTCTGAAGAATTCTTCCCAGAGCTAAATGTGGATAGTAATCAACTTCCTCACATCTTCCTCACATCTAATATCAAACAGTTTGCTTCCTAGTCAGAACTTCAGTATTATAGCTCCTCTACAAAATAGTGACAGTTTATAGGACATGATGACTGAAATTAATCCATTAAAATATTCCTCATTGAGGATGATAGCTTGATTAGAAATGCAGTGAGGAAATAAATAAATACACCAGACACCATTAGTGTGGAACACTTTGATATGCTCATGTCTGAATTCAATACTTTAGAAACATCTGTGAACAAAATGGTAAGAGGTCTCAAGGAGGTGAAAACCAGAATTGCTGACCACATAATTAAAATATCAGATGTACAAACTAGGATAAGTAGTATTGAAGAATGAGCCAATAATGAATACATAGAGAGAGAGGGTTTTTAATACTCAAAAGATTGGAAAACTGGAGTGGAAATTAGAGGGTCGGGAAAGCAGAAATATGTGTAAAAATCTAAGAATTTTTGGTCTCAAGGAAGGAATAGAAAAAGGAGACACAACTGGTTTCAAAATCAGACTTTTGAATGCTATTGCAGGCCCTCACCCTGATGGTACTCAGTAGATAGTTAAACAAGCTCATTGATCCTTAAAACCAAAACCTAGTCCAAATGATTGCCCTAGATCTTTCTTATTCAAACTATTGAATTTTAAACACAAAGTCCACATCCAAAAAGTATTGAGAGACAAAAAATAGTTTTCCTTTGAGGGTTATAAAATGAATGACTTGCTGCCAGAGGTCATCAAGAAGAGGTATGCTTTCCTACCTATAAAAAAGAAACTATGTGACATAGGCTAGACCCTTGCAGGGCCATGGACTGATATATATCAGTCCAGAATTCCAATACATTCTAATTCTGTTGGCAGCCTATGGGTTAAAATGCAGCCTTTTCATTCCAGTAGAACTCTGTGTTTGGTCAGCTAAAGGTATTCTGGACTACTACAGCCTCCAGACTGCAAACAATGGTCTCAGAAGGGACATGCCAAAAATATTTGCTAATTTTGATTATTCTCACAACCAACTCAAGCAGACAAGCATGAATTTTTAATTTTTTTTATAAAATAATTTATGTTGGATACGTTGCTGCCTTCAGACTCAAACTACTTTTTCCATGGTTTTTCAATTGTTGTTTTGTGTGGTGCTTTCACTATCTCTCTAAGGAAAATATTTTAATGTCCTCCTCTCTTGGTCAGAATATTTCATCTTTCTAATTTATTGTATTATGCTTAGATTGGCTTTGAGAAGTGATATTTGTGGGTAGAGGGAGGTTTCTGCAAATTTGGCCTGCTCAGGCAGGCAGGATTGGTGCCTTGAAGTACTTGGGAGGATCCAGAAACTCTTTGATGTGACATGCTAGATACTCTTTTTTTGTCTTAAAAACAACTAACACCAACTGCTTATTTTATAGCTAGGCAGAAGTTGTGAATTCGGCTTTCATGGTGCTTTCACAAAATTTTGCAAATTCCATAACATTTCCTGAACTGCCTTTTGTGAAACCAGAATCTCCCAAATGAGTTTTGCAAATTTTTGCCCTTTTCCATGGAATCTTCTTGCAGAACTGTGGAATAATGCACATGAACTGTGGAATGACAGTTCTGAAGTTCTTTATTCTACAGTTTATTGGATCATTCTGCAATACATGTCATCATTCTACTGTTCGGTGATCAGTTCTGTAGAATTTGTTTCTGCAATATAGTACATTAATCCACAATTCATACAATCATTCTGCAGTTCAGTGACTCATTGAATCATGGAATTTTACTTATTTACTTATTTAGATATGGTGGATCTGCACCATTAGGTACTTCTACTCCACCCTTTTCCCAAATAGTGGTTAAATACTTAGATTTCAAGAGTTCATTTCAGCATGTAGTTGTTTTTTAAAGCTATTTCGTGTAGGTGCATCCACAATATCCTGGGGCAAACTATTCCAGTATTTTAATACTCCCTGAGTAAAAAAAAAGATCCCCTCTTGTTGGTACTAAATGGTTTCTGCAATAGTTATTTATTATGAAGCCTGAAGTTATGTTCCATTAGTCTCAATGTATACCTTAGGTTAGAAAGGCTATTCATGTTTTTGAATTGGTTGTAAAACAATGTTAGGTCACCTCTTAGGTGTCTTCTTTGTAGGTTATGTAGACTTAGTTTATTTAGACAACAAAGAACCTCTGTGTACAAGCACTGAGGCAATGGTTACCCAAAAGTCATTAGGCCTGGAAGCCAAGTTTCAATGAAATACAAAATGACACAAGCCCCCACAATGCAAAGCATCATGGGCTGCATATGCAAATCACCACAGAATATTATGCTGGTTCAACTTTAAGCAGAAATGCATGGTGCCAAAAGGCTTCTCACACAGTTTGCAAAGCGTGGCAACAGAAGACATAGACAAGTGTTTCATCCTACCAGGACTCATCGGTATGCCTCACCTGTTTGACACCCCAGTGGAATGAACCAGCTCCCCTAATATAGTCTATTTGGGTTATGTTGTGGTGAACCCAATTAAAACAAAAAACAATTTAAAAGACAAAGAACCTCTGTGTACAAGCACCGAGGCAATGGTTACCTCAAAGGGCTTTTGGCTGGGAAGCCAAGTTTCAAAGAAATACAAAATCACACAAGCCCCCACAATGCAAAGCATCATGGGCTGCACATGCAAATCACCATAGAATATTATGCTGGTTCAACTTTAAGCAGAAATGCATGGTGCTGAAAAGCCTCTCACAAAGTTTGCAAAGGGTGGCAACAGATGACATAGACAGGTGTTTCGTCCTACCAGGACTCATCAGTATGCCTCTTCTGTTTGACACCCCAGTGGAATGAACCAGCTCCCCTAAGATAGTCTATCTGGGTTATGTTGTGGTGAACCCAATTAAAACAAAAAACAATTTAAAAGACAAAGAACCTCTGTGTATAAGTTTATTTAGCCTGTCTTTGTAATTCAATGACTTACATCCGCTAATGAATGTTGTATATTGCCTTTGAACATTTTGTATTGATATTTTATCAGTTGTTAGATGTGGTGACCATAGTTGAGAACAATAGTCCAAGTATGGATGAGCCAGTGCTCTGTACAGTGGTAATAGAATAGTACTGTGTCTATTGACAAAAGTATACCTAATATAGCCCAATATTTTATGGGCCTTTGTGGATGCTTACAGACAATAGGACCTGAAAGACAAGTTGTTTTGTATGATGACCCCTAGATTTTTTTACTTGGTTACATTCTTTAACTGAATACCACTAAGTTTATACAGAAAACTGATATTTTTGCTTCACATGTGTGTAACCACACATTAACTTTGGTTAAACATCATACCATTGTCATGAACCTATTCATTAATGTCAAAATTGGCCTGTATTTTGTTAGTGTCCATGAGGTTAGCTGCTCTCCCCCAGTCTTGGTGTCATCAGCACATTTGTTAATTAGGCTAAGTAAGCCATGACTTGAAATCACTAATATAGATATTGAACAATAGGGGGCCCAATGCCAAACCCTGGGGGACACCACTAGTGACTTTTACATAATGGCCCAGATATTCAGAAATGAGCCAAAGTCTGGCACAAGTCTAGTGCAGCAAAAAATCCGATGCACCATGGTGCAACTGGAACCATATTCAAAGGTTGCACAGGGCTAACTGCCCCAGTGCAACCCAGCTGAATATGGCAGAGCTGTACCATGGCACAAACAGAGGTGCACCATGGTGCAAACAGAAATGCTCCAGTGCAACCCTGGAGCAGAGCATCAGAGCAACAGAGGGGGCAAGGCACAGAGAACAGATCCAGGGACAAGAACATGACAGCACAGTGACAGGCCACAGGAGTCCTCCACCAGCAGGGCACAGCAGAGCACACACAGGCACCCTGACACTGGACCCCAAAACACAACAGTGGTATGGATAGCAGGTGACAGGAGGTGCCAACAGCCAATGGACTGCCACCACGGAAGCCCCCCCGGCAGGCTGCTGGCCATGCCCCACCCCCCAAGACCATAGCAGGCCACACCCAGGACCATGCAGCCAAGCACACACATGCCACACAGGTACACAGGGGAGCCCACACAGTGGGCACTGAACAGTCAAGGTGGCAGGCAGCATGGTGGACCACATGGGACAGGCCACACAATGCCAGGCAGAGGACCCCAACACAGTGTGTGGAAAGTACCTGACCAATGACCATGGCCGTGTGCCACCACCATGCACACACCCGTCACACACCCTGATCACTGCCCCATGGGCAGCCTAATGCACAGTCACCAACCCAGGGGATGGACACCACTACAGTGGGGGCAGACAACAGTACACAGCAGGGAACCACAGAGACACAACATGCACCCCCTGACATGCACACAACATGGACAGACACTGGGCCACTGAAGCATGGCCCCTCACACCATTTGCAAAGCTGACACAGACACAGGTGGGTATGTCAGACAATAGATATGTATGGAACAACTATGTACAGAAACAGCAGGAGATGGGGAAGGGTAGGAACAGTGAAGGAAGAGGACAGGGAACAGGGACTGTACAGTTGGGGGGGACTGTAGGGAAAGGTCCAACACTGGAAACAGGAGAAACAGGGGCAACCCTAGTGACAGCCCTGGTTGGCCACCCTGGCATGCCATCCCTCACTACTCTAATAGCAAGGGACAGGACAGGTATTTAGTGCAATGGCCCAAGCCACCATGCCCACCCACAGTGCACATGTGCACAATAGGGAACATGCCATCATGCATGAAGTGTGTGTTGCCGGCCCTGCGCAGCCTGTGCAGTGCCTATACATTGCACTGTTCACATGTCTTGCGTGACTGACACCATGTTAGAGCAGTGCGCATGAGCATTGCAGGCCCGAGGACCACTTGCTATGATGTAATACCATTGCGCACGGTGAAATATTTTGCTATTCAGATGCCACATGCAAATGAGCTCATCAGCCAAGGTGTGGCACAGTGGGGTGCATTAGCATATCATTACCGGTGCACACAACCTCATTTGCATGTGTTGCACCACATAAGCGCCACCAAACAGCACAGGCCATGTACCAGTATTGTAATCTTGACAGGTGTGGTGGATGCCGCAGCAGCACACTGGGGGCAGACAGCACTGCAGGGTGGGATAGACCAGGGTGCTGCTGCCAGGGCTTCAGCAGGTATGCACTGTCACCTGTGTGGAGCATGCCATGGTTAGCCCTCTGCTATTCTGTGCTGTGCCCCTTGCCATCCCTAGTGCCCATGCCACCATGCACATCCTGCCCACCCCCATCCCCAGGACTGCACTGTCCATCACACTCTGCCCATGCCACACACACCCACTAGGTGTCCTGTGGCATCATCCCCACATTCATATCTGTGGCACAGTGCAGGGCTGTGCTGGATGATGACATCCTGTGCACTCCCAGGGTGTGTGGCACAGACATTGGTGTGTGCCCCATGCCATTGCACACCATCTGACTGTTGCCACTTGGCCACACCTTCCTGTTGATATGCGCTTGTTCCACAGGGCCAGTTGGCACATGGATGCCCTTGTGGGTGCAGTCACTGGCCTCACCCATGCTAGGCATGCATGCCACCCTGTGACTGTCCTGCATTGGTGCTGTACACTCCACCTGTGTGCTTGGGAGATGGCTACATTCCACAGCACATGGCAGCACAGCAGTGGGGACCTGTGTGGGGAGGTGGGCCATGGCCACCTGTGTGATGCCCATGGTGTCCCCTGTTCATCCTTGTCTGGTGTCTGTGGTGAGCAGGCACATGACGGTGGTCATGGTCATCTCCACAGACATGGCATGATTCCATCTGGTCAATGCCTGCAGCTCCACACTGCACAGCTCACAGGGCTGCCTCAGCATGGTCCTGTTCAGGTGGTACCAGCCCATGATCTTGGTGTCACTATGGTTCCCAATGGTGCTGCAGGCATGGTACCGCCTGTGTCAGGCATGCTGGTGCAGGGCCCTTCATTGGGCAGCTAGCTGTTCTTCCTGCCACCTCACACCCCTCATTACCGCCACAGTCAGGATGGGCACAATCTCCATATCTCCCGCTGTCCTCCTGGGTGGTTGACTGCTGGCTGTGTGCCACCCCTGGTACACAGGCTTTGTGTCTGTGTGTGTGTGTCCCTCTCTCCCTTTCCCACATCACTTCTCTGTCCCTCTCCCTCTGTGTCTAGTCATATGTCCATCTGTCCATCTCTCTGTATCTCTCCCTCTCACTCTCACTCTTGGTGTAATTGCTGCCTGTGTGTTTGCACCCTGTTTTACTAGGAACAAGTCTGGTCAGAGCAACTTCGATTTGCTCCATACTTGCACCATGGTTGCATGATTGAATATGCCACTGCGCTAGATATTCATGGGAACACCCTCTGAACTTGCACTGCATATATTATAGTTGTGCATTGGCTCAATGGATTTTGCACTGCACACTGGCTCCCTCTGAATATGGCTCCTCGGTGCAATTCTGCACTTGTGCCGGCGCAACTCAGTTGCACCATGCACAAGTGCTCTGAATATCTGGGTTCATCTGAATAGTGGAATTTCAATTAATGTATGATTTGCGGAGCAGTGTATTAAACTGCAGTAGTTCCACAGAACTGACCACTGACATTAATAATTTCTGCAGAATTATTTTCCACAATTTAATACAATAAAATGGACAGGAAATGATTTCTAATTAGTAGCTGTTTATAATATTCTCATTTATAGAAATATTATCCATAAGTCTATATGATCCATATGTTATTGTACCTTAATAAAAAAGTGACAGGAAAAATTGTATTTTGCTTTGTTTTGTTTGTATGGGCAGCATTCTGCTGCAGTTGTCGTCACAGAACCAGAGATCTGGAGTTTTAACTATGTCACGGTTTGTGCACAGAACTCCAAGGTCAGTTCTGATAGGACAATAGCTCAAGTATAGTATTCAGTACACAAACCGTGGTATAGTAAAAACTCAAAATTACTGGTTCCATGAAGAGAACTGTGCAGAATGATGTCCATAAAAAGAAAACAATTGAAAACACAGTTTTTCACATCAGTGTTTATTCAGGTACAGCTAAATATGGCTCATTTGAAGACAAGCATTTCATTTCTCTTACTAGGAACATTACTGACTGCTGCTAATTAGCACATATTTTCCTGTTCCCTTTAATCCACAATTCATACATTTATTCCACTGTTCTAAGTCAGAATTTCCATGCATGTTGCCAAAGTGCATTCCAAAATTTCACAACAATGAAATTCAGACTTTCTACAAAATTCTGCTGGTGAAAGTTTAATTTCACAGGCCCTACTTATCTTTCATGTTACCTCATAGCGATCTGGACTTTGGGTACCTAAGAGTGGTAGATGTGTTGGTTTGGTGTGGTCTCAGGGGTTTGGTTAAGCAAATTTACAGTGCTTAATTTTTCTTTTGTTTTGCTTGAGTGGGGGAGACTTTGCATGCTCCGCATAATGCTAGATCGGTTCTTGGGGTGATCTGGAAGTGTAACAAGGCTGCCCAAGACCTTTATATATGTGCAGTTGCCTGTTGTGCTTACTGTGTTGCAAACTTTGTATAGCAGGGAATTAAATTGGAGGTACATTTTTTTCCAGTCTGTCCTTGCTTGTTCCTTTAATTATGCTTTTGTAATTGGCACTGAGGCTGTCATTATAATTCCACAGTTAATGTTACTTTAAATTAAAATCTCTGTGCAAAAAAAAATTAAGTTCACACCCTTTTTGAGATAAGGACAACAAACAGCCAACTAATGAATCCTTCATTTGAATCAAGCAACTCATGCCTAGTAATGCTCCAGAAACATGAAGTTATCTTGACATTCCACACATGCTTCATGCCATTTATTTGGCAGTGCCCTTAGAGAAAGTTGAGACAAAGACAGATGGTATCTGCTATTACACTGGCATGATGAACTTTTAATTTGGTCATCTCAACTCCTTTTCAAACCAGAATTTGGGTATTAAACCGTCAAGCTGCTTTGTACAGTACATCAATATAAGTGCTCATAGAATTCTGACTATTTAATGTTTTGCTTATGTATAGCATAGAGCATTTAATTATCTACCTACAGCTTCCTTGGATGTCTACATTTTGTTATCACAGTTTAGATAGTTGTGGAAATGTTTTTCAGTTTATTAGTACATAATTTAGTGTTCTCTCTATGTTTTAAAAATGCTAAGCAGGTTAACATTTACAAATGTGTTTCATTTTCCTGTTTATTCTCCTTGTTCAAAAGATATTTTTAGACAAAACTTAATATGTATGGCTGAAATTGTGCTTTGTTACTAGGACTTAACTACTTAGTTTTGTTGATGTCTTATGCTCTCTTTATACTATTTGGGGGGCCTATATGCTGCCAGTTCTTGAGTGGTCAATCCTGCTACCAGATTTTTGTAACTGGATCTGGATCTGAATCTGCTCTGTTGCTGCTACTAGTCTTAAGCAGTTAACTTCTACCACAAAATCATATTATGTTGACAGTGTTAACTGTGTAACATTAAAAACCACATCCCATACCTCCTTTGGGGGATTTAGCATACACTTGAATGTTTTATTTACACATTTTTCCTCTTTTTTTCTTGGTTCTCTTATACCTTCCTTCATCAATGTACCTTTTCTCCATAAGTTCTACATGGCATCCCTGAACTTTGAAGTCCCTGATTCATTTCAGTCTGAAAATCCCTAACAGTTATATTGTTTTGTTCAAAAAAATATAATAATAACTTTCCAAATATTTAGTAAGTCCACATTGTTTAATTGATAATAATAGAATATCCATTGCTTGGAGCATAAGGGGTCTAAACACTCAAACCAAAAGGTACAAAGTGTTACGTCTCTTAAATAAACTTAATTCAAAATTGTCTTCCTCCAAGAAACATTAGTAAAGAGACAAAAGGCTTGATTTTGAAAAGGTTGTTAGACTGACAAAAGTTGCATCCTGCTAGAACTTGCTTCAAAACTTTTTGTGCCACTGATCATGCTCCTTATCCTAGATGAATTGCGACTTGTGTCAAACATTCCAGAAATGACACAATTCACAGCCTGTGTGATAAAAGAAAGCACAGTGAGCTTCTAAAGAGATATCACAACATCAGGTAGAGGTACAAGGAAAAACTGGCCCACAACAGGCCGAGCGCAATGTCCACTGGTGATAGTGGCAGCCAGCAAAGATCCCAAAGTAGTCAAGAGGCACATGTTGCAGAACATCTCAGCAGCCATGCCATCAAGGCTGAAACCAACCTGGATATCTTTCAGCTGCAGAGGTGTACAGGTTTGTCTGAAGTCACAACAGCACGAGACATGGGGTGGTGCCACCATGAACAACAATAATGAGGGTCCTGTCTGGCTACACTGGTGTGTATGTGTGTGTGTGTGTGTGTGCAGAACAGAGACGTAAATCCACTTTTTAGTCTTCCAAGGTTCCTTTTGATTTTTTTTAAATGAATTTTCAAAACAAATAGAGGAATGAGACTATGTGGATTAATTTGAAAATGTCAAAAGGAAAGTCTCACTCTACCCCAGTTTAAATAAGACACAATTCTCGTTCTTTAAATTTGCTTTATTGTCTCCAAATAATTCCATGCTAATTTCACTTGCTCATTATGTGTTTTATTTATTGTGACATTTCAGAACTTATTATGTTCCTTCTTCAGACTTGGAGCTTCCTATTTTATCCAAATAAAATAAAATACAAGAAGATTAATATTTAAAGTACATTCTTAATATTTCTATTCTTTAAGTATTATTTATAATTCTTTTGTTTATTTACAAAGTTTTGCCTGTTTTATTTTGTTTTATCATATCCACAGGTGGAACTGACCTGGTAAAACATCATTTCATAGGTATTTCTTACTCTCTGTAATCAGTGTGGGGGGTAGCATTTAGTTCTTTGCCTTTAGACTGTCTCTGTGCATCCTATTACGGATATGAACATTTTTTGTTAATGAATTCTAAGATTACTTCATCCATTGTTTTATAAACATTTCAGAAATGTGTAAGTCCCAATTTCACAATTTTTACGCTCAGAAGTTATGTGGGCAAATGAGCTTTGCTCTTCCTACCTGTGCTCCACAATTCTTTTCATTCAGAATTTTGGAAAATTTGGCAAAGGACGCCACTAATCCCAACACCATTACACACCACACCCCTGTAAAGTACAACTCACTACTTTTGTTAAACATTTTTTGTGATTTGGTTTATAGCATTAATTGAAGGCATTGATCTCTTAAGTAGAGCTCCTTGGTCACGAGCACCTTACATCTTAAAATATTTAAGTAAGAAGTAAAAACAATTCTGAAATATTTATAAAACAAAGGATGAAGTAATCTTAGAATTCATTAACAAAAAGAATTCTGTCTTATTTAAACTGGGGTAGAGTGAGACTTTCCTTTTGACATTTTGAGAACAGAGATGTAACCACAACTGCAACTGGCTCAAGAGGAACAGAAGGTGTTGGTCAGAGAGGGAACAAATGTCACAAGGACCATGCACATGGGGCACACTGTTGCCTGTGGAGTACATGTAGTCCTGTGTCTGCTGCTAAAGTCCTACTGAGCCATGTGTAGAAGGGGAGCATGCCACTGTGTATGTGCTGTGCAGTGTATGTGGTGAAGGGCAAGGGTGGCACTGCAATGTTCCATGTATGTCCAGGTCACACCTGTAAACAAATTTTGTGTGAGGGTATGGACTTTGGCTGTTAATGTGTGATGTTTCTTTGGTTCGGGCACATGGCACTACAGTATGCAGAGGAGCATGGGCTGAAAGTGTGGAGTTCACAGTCAAGTGGACCTGCAGTGCAGGTATACAGGTGCATGGATATACATTCATGGCTGGGGACAGTGTTGTGAGGGTTATGTGCATTACCAGGATCTGTGGAGATGGAGTATGGGCTAAGAAGTAACCAGTACATTGTGATCATCAGCATGGGAAGCCACATTGTAAGGGATGCAAGTATCTGGCTGGTTGCTGTGTGTGTCATATGTGGTGGCGGGGGTTCTCAGAAGCATGGAGTCATTGCCAGCTCAGAATATGTAGCATGTGGACATGCAGGGCACACATTCTTTTGGTGTGCCTTGCAGTAGGGGTGTGTGGTTTGTGAATCTGTTGTGCAATGATCAGAATGGCCACTGGACCAGAGAACAGTTGCCAAACTGTGCAAGTGCAGCTGCAGTGCACAATCACATGATACAGAGGTTGTAATGCAGTGTGGAATTATGTAACATTGTTCCCTGAAGACAATCAGGTTGGCTTAACAACATACATGGCAAACAGAGCATGCACTACACAACTTTAGTGGCATGCCTCATGGCAGAGTGGGTTACTGGACAGTTGTCAGGGTATTTTGGCATGCAGATGGCACTGCGGTGCCATCCACCACAGTACAACTAAGGCAGTAACACATAGGCTGCATTTATGATGACTCTAGGATGCAGAGTCAGTAACACTTTACAGTTACTGACAGATATGGATGGACATATCACACATACATATTATGAGCTGAAAAAAGTGAGGCTACGGTGTCGATATGTGCATTGATATATTGGGAGTATGGAAGCAAGGGGTACTGTGACTGAAAAGGAAAGGTCACACACTGCAGCAGCACTCATGCATGGCAGTGTCTGACAAGGGTGAGATGTTGCAGGGTGGAGACAGCGACATGGCAGATCAACCTGCTACAATCAACATACCGGAACATAGTGACAAGGAGATATAAGGTAGAAAATACTGATGTGTTCTCTCCCAACAGATATCACAGTGGAGCAGGGGGATACAGTGACAACCAGCACAAGTGGGACAGTCACCATGCTGGAAAGTGAACATGATGTCCCAAGACAGACAAACAGAAAGTTAGCAGCACCACAACCAGTAGCAGTGGCCTGCAGGTGTTGCATGTGGCATTGGAGCAGAAGACAGTACTGTTGGAGCAGCATGGCATTGTAGAGGCTTCCAGCCATATGTCAACAGCAGCGAAGGTGGGTGATGGTGATACAGAAGGTATAGACATGGACTTCAGCCACAGCATAGTGGACAATATTGCATAAGACAAAAACCCTCTATCAGTTGAAGAGTTGGAGACGACACTGCAGGAGGCTGTCTGTAATCTCCCTAAGAATTCAATGCCATGGATACATTTTGATAATTACTGTCAATCAGTAGTGGACAGGCATGATGAGAAGACCAATGAACTGTTACAGTCTTGCCTGGAAGGTCATGATTGGCACATGGATGGCTTCCTGTCAGAGTTAACCAGTGCCACACAGAGTGGCATATATGATAATGTGGCAGTGCTGGATGACTTTGTAGGGGTTCTGCATGGCCTACATGTCTGTTCAAAGGGACAAATGGAGGCAATGGAGTGCATCACATCTGCCATGGAGAGGACAGCAGCACTACAGCAGCAGAAAACTGACATCCTCACAGCCGTTCTGCAGGAAATAGCAGTGGTACTATGGATGAGACCATACTACAGTGGAAGTTCCCCTGGGATGCCAGAACCAGAGACCCTGCTGAGCACCTGCATGGCACTGCACCTACCCAGAAGCAGTCACATGCTTCAGTGCTGCAGTCTGACCCAACCCCATTGCTGATATGCCCCCTGGTGAGTTCCACACATGGCAGCCTGAAACATATGGAGCATGGCATGGAAGATCACAGGCACACTGCCTGAGCTGCCAATGTTTCTCTGCAACCATCCTCTCAGCATTTCACCACTGATCCTTGGCTAGGTAGTGCTCAAGATCACAGGGTGGTCTTACCAGCTTGGATTGCACTGCACAGCATACCACTGTACCAGAGGCTGTGGCCCATGGTCTGCAGGGATTACAAATGGCCATCCATGTTTGTCACCACTGATACCATGCCCAGGCCTACTTTTATTATTAGTTTTACCATTACAACTACAACGTATGTATCAGTAGGTCCTGTGCACACACTGGCCAACTGCCATCCTGCTGACACCAGGCAGCTGCCTGGGCAGGCAACAGAGGTGGCAGTCAGTGAGACCACCAAGTAAGTACAAGCAGCACCACTCGCAGACACCCCCCAAGAAAACTGGGCCTTTAGGCAAAACACATGGCCATGCAGGACCCAGCAACAGATCTGGCAAGAACTGCCACTAGAAGTGATGGCAGGAGGACAACCATGTGCTCAGGCAAAGTCATGCAGGAGCAACAGCCTGTGGCAGGCCACAGGAGAACAAGCAGGCCTCCTCCCAGAAAAGGGACACAACAGTGACAAAATGTATAGAGCAGAGCACCAAACTATGCATAGATGTGTCACTGGGGATGTCTGAAGTATAGCTCAACATAACAGCTCCACCTATATAGTGGGTGCATGAGGACAACAGGGAATACAACATGGCTGGGTGAGTGACATAGTGGACCATTACTATGGCCATTTAGGAAAATAGAAATTGATGGCAGAAGGGGACCACATGATCCATCTAGTCTGCCCAGTATGGGTGACTACTACCCCCACACCTCTATTCTTTCTGTGAAATTATACTTTTCTGACTGTCCCAGGCATTTTTTGAACCTGTTTACCATTTTGGCCTCCACTACTTTCTGGGGCAGACAATTCCATGGGTTGACCACCCTATCAGTGAAGAAGAACTTCCTCATATTGTTCCTAAATTTCCCACCCTTGAGCCTCATATAGTTTCCTCTAGTTCTGATATTTTTCTTCTCCTGAAGGAGATCCTGTAACCCTACCTTATTTATACCCTTGATACACTTGAATGTCTCAATCATGTTCCCCCCACCCTCCTCTGCTCTATGGAGTACATGTCAAGCTTCTTCAAACTATTCACATATGCCATTTGAAGCAGACTCTGTGGCTCTCCTCTACACTGTCTCAACCCTATCAATGTCTTTCTTAAGGTGTGGCTTCCAGAAAGGTATTCAGTACTCCAGGTCAGAGTGCACCAATGCCCTGTAAAGTGGCAGTACCACCTCCCTTCTGTGACTCATGATTTCCCTCCCTATGCAGCCCAGTATACCACTGGCCTTTAGTGCCACCTTTTCACACTGCTTCCCCACCTTTTAAGTCATCTGATATAATGACTCCTAGGTCTCGCTCCTGGTTGGTGCATGTCAGGTGCTCCCCCCCAAGTAGTATCCCTCCTTGGGGTTTCCTTTGTCTAAGTGCATGATCTTGCACTTTTTGACTTTGAACTTCAACTGCCAGCCATCTTACCACTCCTCAAGCTTCCTCAGATCTGATTTCATGCTTCTGACTCCTTCTAAGGTGTCCACTCTGTTGCAGATCTTGTTGTCATTTGCAAACAGACACACCTTTCCCTACAATTTATTTCTGATGTTGGCTATGAACACATTGAAGAGTAGGGGCCCCAGGACCTACTCCTGAGTTGCTTCACTAGTCACTTCCCTCTCTGTTGATACCACTCCATTTACCTGCACCCATTGTGTTCTTCCCTTCAGCCAGATGCTCACCCACCCACCACTTCCTTACCTACACTGATGTGGTCCAGCTTCTTTGCTAGCTTTCTGTGTGGAACCGAGTCAAAGACCTTACTAAAGTCCAGACAGACCACATCCACCACTCCCACTTGGTCCACTGCCTTTGTTTCCCAGTCAAAAAAAATCAACCAGGTTCATTTGGCATGACCTTCCAGTCATGAAACCATGCTGTTTTGGTTCCTGTTGCCCTGTGGATTCCAGATGTGCTACTATTCTTTGCTTGAGAAGTGTCTCTATCAGTTTTCATACCACCAACGTGAGGCTCACTGGACAGTAATTTCCAGTCTCCTCCCTGCTCCCTGATTTGTGAAGTGGGACCACTTTTGCCCTTTTCCAGTCTTCAGGCACTGTCCCGCTCTTCAGTGATTTGGTGAAGAGCTCCTCCAGGGGTGCTGTTATCACACTCCCCAGTTCCTTGAGAACTCTTGTGTGAATCTCATCTGGCCCTGAGTGGGTTTGGGTACTGAGCGCAATAATTCCTGAAAAACTAAAACACACTGTAATATAGAGATTGTTGTTGTACCACTAGGAAAAATAGTAATGTATGTTCAACATCCTGCTGCTCAATAAAAACTTTTATATCTGGACATGTGTGGCACTCATCCTTTATCAGACTGATGCTAGAACACAGGACTGAACTGTGAATGTTAGTGTCAGTGTGGAATAAGTGTTTAGTTTGGCTGGGGCTATTGTGCATGACAGGAGGACCAATTTGTCACCAAAGAATGTGTCAATGCTAACATTTATAACAATCTCTAGCCAGAGCCGATAGGGCTGTGATGCACTGCCAAATGACCAAATTTACATGTGTGCATAGAAATTATTGAACACCCGAGTGTAACTTGACCATTTTATGGAGGTGTTGCACCAAATTTTCAACTTGCCCTTTTTGGGATCCCTCCTCATGAAGAGTGCCAGTGTCATTTTGTTCACTTGTTCTGAAAGGTGATTTCACAGAGTGACTGTACTGATCTGTGCCACAGGGCAAAATCAGATTTGTAGCAGGATGTGGAAAATGACAGCTGCACTGTTAAAAAGGAGATGTGCAAAAAATGGCAATGTTGAAAATTGGAGAAGTTAGGAGCGTGCATAGAAACTGTGCAACGCACACTAGTAGCACATTTTTTTAAATTGTATTACTAAATTTGCAACATGGGTTTTTTTGGGAACCCACCTCATGAATAGTGGCATGGTCATTTCATTAATCGATCCTGAAAGGTGATTCCACACAGTGACCACAAAATCACCTTTCAGGACCAAGAAATGTAGTGACAGTGACAGTTTTCATGGGGTGGGTTCCCAAGAATCCCATGTTGAATATTTTGAGCCAAAATTCCAAAAAATTGCTGATTCATCAACATAAGTTGAACACCCCATTGAATGGCATTATAGCACACTTACCTTTGATTCTTCAGTTTACTGTTAGGCTTTGAAGAGTGCAGATGTGTCCCGGTCCAGAGAAGATGACAGCGCCGACCTCCAGAGATAAGTATGGGGTAAGGGAAGGGGTATGGGGAGGTAGGTGCTCAGTGGGAGGGTGGGGATGGGGGACTGAAGCAATGATGAGGGACTGTTTTCTTTTTTACAGGTAAAAAATAATGTCAGTGTACTGTTTTGTTTATTTACAGGGAAACAAAAAAACATATATTTGGGCACACTGGGGTGGGATACCAGTGTGCCACAAGAGTTGGGGTGGGTGGGTACATGATGCCGACACAGGGGTTGGGCACCCCGATATTGGTGGGGGGGGATATACAATTGTGCACACTGGGGTGGGCTCTCAGTGTGCCACATGAGTTGGGGGGACACATAATGCTGCCACTGGGATTGGGCACTCCAATGTCGCTGCAGGGGAAAAATACCTTTTGGCTCACTAGGGTGGACTCCCAGTGTGCTACATGAGTTGGGGTGAGCTACATAATGCTGACATGGGGATTGGGACCCCAATTTTGGCACTGTGATGAGAATGGAGGGACCGGGGAGAACAACAGCAGTGGGAGGGTGTGGGATGGTTTTCTTTGCTGCCAGTGCTGGCAGTGGACATGCAACTGTGCATGCATGCAATGCACTAATGCATAGTTGCAGTGAATGGCAAGTTGCCATTCACAACATGACAATGCCAGCTGAACTAGGCATGCACATGAGTTCCGCATGCGCAGTTCTTGCCCATAATGCAGAAGTAACAGTTGAAATAGTGTGGCTGTTATTCCATAGCAGCCAATCATGGTGGAGGGTTTCAAGCTTTGATGGGCTTTTGGAAGGATACTTTCAAAACTCCAATGGAGGGTTCCACGATCAGCCATTTTTGTAAGGTATGATTGATCCCAAAATGGCTGTAGGCTCTGCTCACAGCCCTAAAAAGGAACGAGGGGCACATTCCACATGATGTCGATGGTGTTGCTATGCAAACTTTGTCTTGGTGACAATGATGATGAACAAGATGTCTGCACTGCCAAGGTTTCTACCAGCAGCGAGATGGATGAAGCAGCAATGCAGATAAACTTCCCACCCTAGTGACAACTCAAATATGGAAGACTGTGAGGACTGTTTCCTGGATGGTGTGGCAGAACTGGAACAAGGCTGAAGTAGGACAGTGCCCTCCCCATTTTCCACTCAGTATAGTCTTTTAAGTTATTGTTATACAAAGTTTGTTAATCCATGATTTTAATTGGGTGCTGTCTGTGGGGGGTTGTCTGCTGTTATTCAGTTAAATTTGATTACCCTTGCCACAGCTGTTACCCCATAGTTTAGTCCTCATTCTACATTAATAAAGTATGTTTTATTAAACACTACTTCAGCAGTTGTGTAAAACACACTGCTGATCTCTAGTAAGGTTGGTGTTCTCTACCATTGTTGCTAAGTTTGATTTTGCTTATCCCTACCCTGTTATCCAGTTGTTTAATCCTCATTCCACATAAAAAAGGAACATTTTATGAACTACTGCTACAGTAATTGTTAAAAGACTCTGCTGATCCCTAGTGGGGGAGGTGTTCGCTGCCCTTGCCGTTCAGTGTAATTTTGCTTAAAGGATACCTAAACCATCTTTTTTACACATTTTGGTTTGTAAATTACTCCATAGGCTTGTAAAAGAGAGGCTGCTGTTTACATTTATCCAGAAACTGCATTTATTAAAATGGGATAAATGCAGTTTCATAGCATTTGAAAATTGTAAACACTGCCTCTTCTGATTCAAAAATTCTGCTCTCAGAATTCTAAATGGCTTCCATAATGATGTCACTCATGGCAGAGATGACAGCTGTGTTCTAGTTCTTCTAACTGTATTCAAATGTAAATAACATTAAAATGAAAAATGATAGAATGCTACTGTGAGCACAAAAGTTGTTCAGTCCAAAAATATCTACAAAATGTGTGGTGTTTCACTTATAGATGCCTTTTAGTTTTTTTTTCTCTCACTTTTTTGGAGGTATGACATAAATGGATTATGCTACCCCCAATGGAAATACTGTAGATACTTTTTGTTCTCATGCTGATTGAACCGATGACATCACTTGCAGTTTCGCTATTCATGATGTCGTCTGGTCAATTGGCTCTCAAACAAAAATATCAACAATATTTCCAGTAGGAGAGTAGCATATCCCTGATAAATTCTTTGCAAAAAAACTCTGTTAATGCATCAGTTTGAGTTGCTATTAAAGTGGCAAAAATATGGAAATGGGATGTCGGGATTTTAAACACTAACTCCACATCCACCCAAAAGCAGCCAAAGGGAGAAAGGAAACACAAGCAACCACAGACATCCATCATCAAGTAAGACAAAGAAGTGCTTCTGTAACCATGGATGCACATGCACAGTTGCACACCACCTGGGAAGTGCAGTCAAACATTCCCTTAGGATCACAATGTAAATTGTAAGCAAGTAATAACACATGACAGGGTGTGATGCAATGCTAAATTATCATATACCAAATGTGGTCTGTGAGGCAAGAGGCACAACCAAATGCATTCAACCACCTGTGAAGTGTGGTAGATGATTTCCATAGGATCACACTGAAATTGTAAGTAAGCACTAACATATGACAGGGTGTGCAACAATACTAAATTGCTGTATGTTGAAAACCTTAACACCAGATTTCCATACTACTGCCGCTTTACTAGCAACTCCAACTGGTGCATTAACAGAGATTTTTGCAAAGAATATATAAGTGATATGATATCCTCCTATTGGAAATTATGTTGATATTTTTTGTTCGAGTGCCTATTGACCCAATGACATCGTAAGTGGCAAAACCACAAGTGATGTCATCAGGTCAATTGGCATAAGAACAAAAGGTATCAACAATATTTCCAGAATGGATGTAGCATAATCCATTTATTCCACACCTCCAAAAAAGTAAAAGAAAATTGAATTTGCTGCCATTTTTTGCTGATTATAAAAAATCTAAAAGGTATCTATAAATGAAACACCTTTCATTTGGTAGATATTTGTGCACTGAACAACTTTTGTGCTCAAATGACCATGCTGTCATTTTTGTTTTAAAGCTATTTGCATTTGCTTGAGGCAAAATGTGAAAAAAATAAGTTTCTGCTTTTTGTTTTTGCTAATTATAAAAAAACTAAAATGTATATATATAAATGAAACACCACTCATTTTGTTGATATTTTTGTGCTGAACAAATGTAATTTATTTATTTATTGAATTGTATTGACCCAGTATTCCCACTGAGACTAGAAGTCCCTTTTTCAGTGGTGACCAGTGTAGTGAGGATACAGATTGTAACCAACTGAAATCAAATCAGAATAATCTGCTGGTGGTATTTTTAGTGAATGGTGGATCTCCAGAATGGATGGATGTCTGGGAGGCTGGGAAACAGACCTCATCCCCAATCTCGGCTTTGCCTGAGACCAATGTTTTTTTTGATGCCAATGGATTAGAGGAATTGCCTTTATGATCGGATGGTGATAATCAACAAAATTTGACTACTAAATTGGAAGTTGGAAACATTGGGTCTACTCCCACTGATGAAGTTGCTATGAGTTCTTCAACTAGGACAGATATTATGCTTACCCAAGCCGAACTGCAGCAAGAAGAGCAGAGACTTCTAGCCCGACATAAAGAAATAAAAGTGGCTTTACTACAAATTGTATCGGATGATGTGAGTACCTTGGGCCCTTCAGAGTCCAAAGCCAGTAACTTTAGTACTGTCGCTGGGGCCCAAATGATCAGGATGTTGAAGGGTGCCCCAACCACCAATAACTTTTGTATCTAATTCAAATGATCAATCTGCTGCTACAGTATTTTCCTTTACTGCATATCAGACTAATTTAAAACTGATTGAACATGTTAAATATAAAAGAACTGATCTGCTGGTTAAAAATAGAAAAATCCCCTCAGACTTGCTCTCCTCTAGTGAGGCATCAGCTGATGAAAAAGTGATTGCAGCTATAGTTACAGTATTGGTGACATCAACCACTAGTGTCAATGTTCTCTCTGAAATACTGATTGCCATCTCTCCTGGTGAAATTCCAGTAGCAGAAACTGTCCAAGCTGCTTTTGCACTGCCTCTCACAGATGCCTCAGCCAAGTGCTGGTCCCCAGATCTTGCCCTTAAAAATGCAGGATGGAACCAGACTGAATCTGGACAATGGGTACCGGACCCCAGCTGGGAGCTGGGTCTCATGTCTGAAGGTTCCCCAGAGTGGTGGAAGCCACTCACTGCTAATTTTTTAGGCACCGATCCTACAGTTTTATTTATTTAGTTTTTGTTGACCGGGTAAGTACACTAGACAAATTCTGTGGTGATTTGCATATGCAGCCCATGATGCTTTGCATTGTGGGGGCATGTGTGATTTTGTATTTTCTTGAAACTTGGCTTCCCAGCCAAATGCCCTTTGGGGTAACCCTTGCCTCAGTGTTTACGCACAGAGGTTCTTTGTCTTTTAAATAGTTTTTTATTTTAATGGGTTCACCACAATATATCCAAGGCACACTGCCTCTAGGGTAGCTGGTCCATTCCACTGGGGTGTCAAACAGATGAGGCATACTGATGAGTCCTGGTAGACGTAAACACGTGTCTATGTCTTCTGTTAGCACCCTTGCAAACTGTGTGAGAGGCCTTCGGCACCATGCAATTCTGCTTAAAGTTGGACCAGCATAACATTCTGTGGTGATTTGCATATGCAGCCCATGATGCTTTGCATTGTGGGGGTGTGCATTTTGTATTTTCTTGAAACTTGGCTTCCCAGCCAAATGCCCTTTGGGAACCCTTGCCTCAGTGTTTGCGCACAGAGGTTCTTTTTGTCTTTAAATAGTTTTTTATTTTAATGGGTTCACCACAATATATCCAAGGCACACTGCCTCTAGGGTAGCTGGTCCATTCCACTGGGGTGTCAAACAGACGAGGCATACTGATGAGTCCTGGTAGGACGAAACACGTGTCTATGTCTTCTGTTAGCACCCTTTGCAAGCTGTGTGAGAGGCCATTCGGCACCATGCAATTCTGCTTAAAGTTGGACCAGCGTAACATTCTGTGGTGATTTGCATATGCAGCCCATGATGCTTTGCATTGTGGGGGCATGTGTGATTTTGTATTTTCTAGACAAATTCTGTCTACTTTCAGACATGACCCAGGGGAAGGGGATACAGATGAATGCCAACTGACTTTGAACCAGGTTAAGCTGTTGGTGGTATTTTAGTGAATGGGAGTAAATTTGGCCAGGGCACTGGGGAAATTCCCCCATTCAACAGTAGGGGGAACCTATGGCCAAAGCAATGGCCAGTCCTGACTTGCCAGCAGAGAGGATGGACATGCAAGGAACAGGGGAGACGGTTGTCTCTAACACTGACACAATGATAGAATTTGATGCAATAGTTGAAACATTATTGCTCTCTGAAGACGGGGAAGATATCACAATTAAATTATTTTCTACAGAAGACCTAACTACTGTGAGTGACATCGGAGAAACTGCAGTGGGTAAACCGAATGATTTTGATGATCCTGAATGAGCGTTGTGACTTCTATTGAATAAAGAAGAGATTCAGCATGCTCAAGAGAAAATCTGATTGCAAGCCCAGCTGGCGGACTTTCGAGGTAACAGCCTGGATGACAGTATGGCGGTGAAGCCTGACAGGACTACCGCTGATGTGGAAGGATCAAAGGCCCAGTTGGGGCCGGGTGAGTCATCAGTTAACTTCGTATATAAAAATCTGAAGTATGCGGAAATAGGGGATAGTACGCTGGCTGGCAGTCTCGGAGCTGACAACAGTGTGTGCCTAAAGCCAAACCCTGTCAATCTGGCTCCTATAAATGAAAATGTAAATAAGGATCAAGGTGCCCCCATTATTTCAGCTGTACATATTAGTGACAATTTAGGTCATGGTAACCCAGGCCCACAAGCTACTTATCCAGTTAAGATAGCAATAAAACCCTTGTCAAAAATATCTTCTTCTTACTGACAACTCGAAGGATTCTGGTTTAATTATCTTTCAGTCTAACAAACCTGAGTCTCAGGCTATGGCCACTCAGTTTTCCTTCCCTGTTGTGAGAAAAACCGGTAAAATTGGGTTGAAGGACAATAAAAGGGAGAAACAGCTAGCAATGGCCTTTGCTAAATGCCATATAGACATTGAAGTCTCAGAGACTGATGACACAAAACAAGTAGTTGACAAAATGAGTCCTGGGGAACAAATATCAACTGCATCAGCAATTCAGAAGACATTTTCCTTACGTTCAGGCCCTGTTTCCTCTGAAGAGGTTTGGTCTCCTGACAAGGCCCTCAGTGAATCAAGATGGGAGCAAATTCCTGGGGGGTATGGCTTCCAGATCCAACATGGGATACAAAATTATCTTTTGGCCCTAATTCTACTACCTGGGCTCTGGGTACTCCGAACATTAAATTTCCAAAGTCTACCAATACCAATGAGCAACAATACAAAGATACCATAACAGGCCAGGAGACAAGAACTGGGGGAGTGCCTTGGGCTGTACCATCCCATACGGTGAGGGCAGAATCTGAGAACCCCACTTCCAATAAGAAAAATGTGATGGAAGATCCTTTAAGGGAGAATGATATACCCCAGGACCAAACAAAGTCCCAAAAGCCATTGTTGTCCGAATTATTTGCTAACATTAAAAAAGAGGCAGCCCCCAGATGGAATGCTCTTTGGATTCGGTACAAAGGGGGCATGGAAGAGAGACCTGACAGACATTTTGTGGGAAAGATCTTGCTGAAAGACTCATTGCAATTTTCCCCTCAGGAGGTGTTTGCGTTCATAAATATCTCCAAAGAAGATAACTCTGACGTGAGCTTTCTTTCGGCTCATTTTTGGGATTTATTTTGGGAATGTTACACCCAAGTAAAGTATTCTCCTATTTGGACTCCATTTGTGGTTATTCCATTATCCAAACCTTTAGTTAAATTCATAACTGTTATGTTTAGAAATGAGGGAGTACATGTGGCTGACATCACTTATTGGTTGTCACAAAAATGTGATTTATTGGGGGATCCTGAGGCCATCCTTGATACTGAGAAGTTTTGGACTGGGGTGGAAATATAAGGTGAAATTATGGAGTACAGAGACTGTATAACTCACATTCCAAATTAATTTATGTTGGGAAGGGAACAGGGTGTATGTTTTTATGTGGGACAACCTCGGGCCAGTTATAAATGTGGATCCAGAACACATATTTCCAGTACTTGCGATACACCAAGGTGCAGTGATTGTTGAGAAGTAGGTCATGTTTCCTTCCAATGAACCTCACATACAAAATTTGACCTATGTGAGGATTTTGAGCATGCTTTTAAGGATTGTCCTTGGGCTGCCAAGAATGCCAATACATGCACAAGTCCTGAGTTGCTTATACAACAAGCTCAAGACATAGCAGTGCAGCAGGAGATACCTATACCAAAGGCCCCTAATCAAAAGCCCCATGCTCCACACCCTAATGAAGCAGATGTTATAATAGGAAAGGAGGATAGGATGAAAAAGAAGGAAGTAGTCTCCTCTGTTCTACAGGACCCTTCATCTGTTTCTGGACAGGAAACTTTAACTCCTGTCTGCTATAATGACCCTGTACAGACTATGGAGCTTCCCTCTGTGCCTGATTCTCCTAAACAATGATGTAGATCTTTGAGGAATGTAAAGTCCATTTCTATTCCCTCCATCCCCCTCTGGAGAAAATTTAAATTCTCCTAATCTGTTTGTTATTTTTGCCCCTGAATAGGGGATTCTGAAATGGAACAAGATGAAGGGGATACCCAACCTAGGGAGCTGGCAATGGAGGGCCAGAACCCAGATTCCATGGGGTATAGGGGAAAGAGGAAAAAAAGAAGGAAAAAAATTACAATTCATGCATATGTGTAAAGTGCATAACTCCTGTCTTCTTTTAAAATTGGTACATTAAATATGCATAGTCTATGGAATACTGAGAAGCATCAGGTAGTTTTTGACTTTATAAGACACATTAAGCTGGATATCTGTTTCCTTCAGGAGACTTGCTGTTTTTCTTCTCATCATATAAGAAGTTTTCAGGGGGAATAGGCCTGGGACCTTCATACTGGTCCTTTGGTCAAGCAAGTGCGGATGGTATAGGCATTTTATTTAACACATTTTCATTCAGACTTCTGAAACTAGTTGATCTAGTACCTGTAAAGGCGTTGTTATTAGATGGGGTATGGAATACAATGACTTGTCGCTTAATTAATGTATATGGACCTCAATCTAAGACAGATAGAGTAACATTGTTTAATGCAGTGAGACCGTATTTGGTAACTTCGTATCATATTTTTTTATGTGGAGATTTTAATTGTGAGGTGACATCTCAAGTGATTAGGTCAAAACCAAAAGGGAAAGTTACTGTGATTCTAATGCTTTGTCTGAGGTGGTGGTATCTGCGGACTTGTTAAACTGTGCAGATTTTCAGGTTAAAGGACCAAAATTTATGTTTATGCAAGGTAAATACACAACCTCGATAGATCATGTTTTTATTTCCAGAAATCTTCCTTCTGCTACACTGCAAACGTACCCTGCAGAATTTTCAGACCATGTGGTTTTATTGGTTACCTTGATGGACACACCAAGCTTAAGGAAGCCATTATCCAGATGGACATTAAATACTATGGTTCTGGAGAAAACCTGAGTTCAGCAAGGAATACAGGACTTTATTAAGGCTAGATGTTCAGTGTGTTTTTTATATACAGATATAGGTCAGTGGTGGCTTGATACTAAATTGGATTTGCAAAATTGGCTAAAACAATATGGAAAATGCAAAGAAAATAACTTTTCGAAATATCTTTCTTTGAGGCAGCAACTATTTAAATTGTTTTCATGGTCTAACACAACTAAATATGATTATTTGGATCAAATTAAAATTATAAAAGAGCAAATGTTGATCTATCAATATGATCGGGAATGAACCATGAACATTTTTATTTCAAAATGGCATAAAAAATCTCCCGTAGGAGATCCATATCTGGCTTGTAAACACTTTCTGGATAATACAGAAATGGATTCTTTAGTGGATCCCCAAGGGGTATTCTGTACTTCAGAACATGAATTGCATAGAGTAATAAAAGATCATATTTTTACCCTGGAGCCTGAAGTAGCACCTAATGCTCAGGATACTGCCACATTTTTGGGGCAAATAACACTTCCAAGTATCCCCCTGAACTCCAAAAATGGAAATTTTCAAGTTAATAAACAAGATATTGCAACTGCTATTAAAGCCATTACATAAGGCAAATCTCCAGTGTTAGATGCTCTACCTATAGAATTTTATAAGGCTTTTGTTACTGAACTCTAAGACTGTTTAGAGCCAGTGTATGGTTATTTTTTATGAATGAATGCAATATCATCCTCATTTCTGGATGGTATTTTAATGCGTATATATATATATATATATATAGAGAGAGAGAGAGAGAGAGAGAGAAGAGAGAGAGAGATAGATAGTTAATTACTAACTGGAGATCAATAACCATTCTTAACACTGATTATAAAATTTTGTCTCATATTTAGAACAATAGGTTAAAAAATTTTGCTAGCTGAGTTATCTCTCCATTACAATTTTGTGGACTTCCTTCCTGAAAAATTCAGCATGCTCTAATGATCATTAGGGATGTGATTGATATTTTATCCCTCTCTTGGAAGCATGGTACCATCATTTCTGTGGATCAAGAGAAAGCGTCTGATCATGTGTCCCATTTGTATTTATTTTTGGTATTAAAATATAATGGTATTTCGGAGGTACTGGTAAACTTTATTCAATTTTTGTAATTCTTCCATTATGGTATATCTAATTATAAGGAGATCTGTTACCAGTGGGTTTCAAACAAATGTAGGGGTACGGCAAGGCTGTCCACTCAGTCCCCTCCTTTATGTCTTTGCATTAGACCCTTTTTTTATGCATTTTAAAGGATACACCTAGATGACATGGGATTACAGGCACTGGAATTCAGAAGACTATGCATCTGCAGGCTTATGCAGATGATGTGTGTCTTTTTTTTTTTTTTTGGATTGTACCCAGTTTCCTATTTTTTTACAACTTATGTCTGATTTTGCACATACATCAAACTCCAGACTAAATATAAACAAAAGTAGAGGACTGTTTATTGGTGTAGGATTTCCTGACTCCCTTCAGTTAGTAGGACTACAGATTTCGAAGGAACCCATTAAAATCCTTGGATTTACTTTTGGACCTCAGAATTTCGCTACCTTAAATTGGGAAATATCTTTGTCCAAAATAGAATTGAAAGTTAATAAATGGAGAAAATGGAGTCTGTCAAAATTGAAAAGAATCCAACTTATAAAAACATTCTTGATCCCTGGGTTGCTCTATGTTGCTATGCTTTTTCCTCCAGCACAGAAGCTTGAAACAAAACTAAATAGTCTCTTCCTTCAAATGTTGTGGGGAAGTAGGTTGAACCCAATAAGGCGGTGTTTTAAGTGTCTTCCTGTTCGTAAAGGAGGACTGGGTATGATTGATCCAGTGATATTCTTTCACACATTGTTTTTATCACAAACAGTGAAATGTGGATTGAGGTGGAAAATACCCCTCAAACTCTTTGGTGTCAGTTAAATTCAGCTTGTTATTTTAAAGCATGGGAGGTGGTGCCTCCTAAATTGGGGAACCATTTACATATCCCGGAGTTTTTTAAATCTGCAGTCTCTAAATTATATAAGTGGAATTTAACAAAACAGCAAGTATTGTCCCCGTCAGGTTGCTGTTAATATCAGACAGTGATGGTACAATGTCTCCCTACTGATCCTAGTTTTAAACACTGCTCACCAGATAAAACTAATCTGGTAAGGGCCCAGTTGAATAACCCTAGGATTCCCCCTCATATGTGGGAACATCTTTGGCTTTCAGTATATGGGAGAATACAGATAAGGGGAAATGCAAAACATAAAACTTTGGATGAACAAAACTGTCCCTACCCTGACTGTATTGACTTAGAGGAGACGATGGAACATTATTTATGTACTTGTTCTTACTCTAGTCAATTGTGGATTTTTTTGGCAGCAAAATGGAATATGACATGGCTCACTACTATGCCATATGAATTTTTTGTTTTGGGTCAGTATTCCCTGTTGGGGTCCAGATTTCATCATAATACATTAATGATTTTCGTTTGCTGCATGAAATTCTATTTATGGCAAGCTAGATGTAGGTGGGTGTTGAACCAGAGTATAATGTCATATGACACAGTACAGGTTTTGGTGTATCAAGATATGAGGCATGTGTATGAAAAAGATATAAAGGTTTTAGCTCCTCAGAAGGTACAAAGGTGGTGGAAAGGGTTTTCATTTTTTATTAAATACAAATGATTCCTTTCTGAGTTGTAAGGGGTTACCACTATTATTAAACACATGATTATATAAAAATAGAGAATCAATGTGCAAAATATATTAGTGGCTTATGAGAAATACAGATGAAGTGGTTATATTATTAAGACTTGGGAATCAGTTTAATTATGGGTAAGAAGGGAGGAGGGGAGGCAATGGAAAAAGGATTTTGATTAAAATTTATGTATAAACAATAATTTTTCTTTTTTTGTTGTTGTTTCATATGATATTTTGCTTTGTTTGTGTTTCAATTCTGTATACAATGTTATTTCAATAAAATTACCCCTACTGTTTTCAAGAAGTGCCATGGGATCTTTAACATCCACCTGGATCAGGAGTGCAGCGTCCCCCTTATGTTGCACTGCAATGTCAGCATTGCGATATTAACCCAAGTGCCTGGAGTGGGGCTAGAACCCATAGCCTTCTGATCTCCCAGCCTCAGAGGCCTGTTTTGCCTGTTATCCCCCTGTCTATCACTGTCAGTGCAGTTGATTTTGCAGAAAAAGGGGATTCTGCCATTCCTCCGACTGTGTGCAGGTTGGGACCACAGGTTTCAGAGGCTGCTCAGATGAAAACTGTCTAGGATACATTACAGGCTACAGTTGCATCTAACCAGGGGGAAAAGACAACAGTTGAGAGCTCACCAGCACCTACTCCCACCACTGCAAGCAAATCCAAAAGTATAACAAACATACAGAATAAAAATCCTGCAGGAAAAGCTGGGGAACATGTTACCTCTCCTGAAGAGATGGACCTCCCCAAGACCCTTGCTTTCTGAACTGCTGTGCGAATCTGGTATAAGGGGGGGCCTCGAATCCCAGCCCCACCACCATTATGTAGGAAAAAAACCTGTTAAAAGACTCTTTGCATTTCTCCCCAGCTGAAGACTTTGCCTTTATTAATGTATCAGGCGAAGACAATTTGATGTTAGATCCAGGACCTCCCATGCTTTGGAACTTTTCTGGCAGCACTACAATCAGGTCAAGTTCTCCACCTGTGTTCTCCTTTTTGGGTCACTCAACTCACCAACCACTCATCAAATTTGTAACTGTCATGTTCTGAAATGAAAGTGTCCATGTTGAGGACATTGTGTATTGGTTAAATTTAAAATGTGATGTCCTCAGTGCTCCAGAACCCATCCTGGATTCCAAAAATCTCTGGACTGGCAACTGGAAATTTAAGGTAAAACTACAGCAGGCTGATGAAGGAATTTGCCATATTCTGAACTCTTTCTTTTGGGTAGGGATTGGGGATCTGTTTTTATGTGGGGCAGCCTCACACTTGTTATACATGTGGGCCTGTATGCATCTTTCCAACATTTACAACAAGCCCCACTGTGAAAATTGTGGTGAGGTTGGGCACATCAGTCATCAATGTGCAAATCATACCAATTGTGACCTCTGTGAGGAGACCGGTCACACCTTCTCGGAATGCTTCTGGGCTGTTAAAAACAAGTTGGCTTCCATAAACCCTGATTCACTAATTCAAGATGTCAAGAAGTTGCTGAGTCAAGCTCTACTGTATCTACCCCTCTGGAGTGTGACATTCTCTCCATGGAAGATGTCCCTACAAAGTCTGAGGAGGTTAAAGATAATCTCTGAAACAGGATAATAAACAAGGAACTGTTATTTCTAACAATGGCTCTATTTTGGAACTTCAGCCTGTATGTTATGAGGACCCCCCCACACCTGTTGAGACTATGGACAGTTCAAAGTCAGTTACTGTCATGCTACCCCCCAGTCTGAGCAAACATATATAGGGCCTAGACGTTCCTCATGGGAATTAAAACATATTCCTGAACTCCTGGAGTGGTCACTACAAATCCTTTAGATCTTGTATCGCCAAACCAAGAATGGGGTGACTCAGACATGGAGTTGGGGGAGTCTGATTCTGCATCCAAGAATTCTGGCCTTCCTAAAACTCCTTCAGATCAATCTGTGTATAAAGAAAAAAGGAAAAAAAGGAAGGAAAAAAGCTTCCAATTTGTCATATGAATGTCTAGTTTGTTTTCAGCGAATGTATGCAGTCTACTGCATTATGAAAAAAAGGCATGCTAGTTTATAACAGCAGCATGATCAGAAATACAACATCTGTTTTTTTACAGGAAACATGGGTAAATTCCATAGATCAGTCCAGGTTATTCCATTCAGAATGGGTTTGCGGCCCTTATTTATGGTCTTTTGGGTGTGATAGAGCTGATGGGGCGACTGTATTATTTCAGCTTTCCTCTTTTACGCTGTCTAAACTTATGGATGTAATACCTGGAAGGCTGCTTATTAAAGCTGGTATGTGGGAATCTACCTCATGCAGATTCATTACAGTCTATGATCCTCAGTCTAAGGCTGAAAGGGTTGTCATCTTGACCTCCCTCCAACCTTTTTTATTTACCTCCAAAAATATCTTTTTGACTGGAGATTTCAATGTTGTTTTTAAAAAATTAGAACCAAGCAATAGAAAGAAAAAGCAATATTGTGATTCTTATGCAGCTGTGAAATGCATCAAAACCGCTGACCTTGTTAATTGTGCAAACTCTCTGAAGAGGGGTCCTCCTTTCACATACAAAAGGAATAAATTTGTTACAACTATCGATCACTTTTTTATTTCTCAAAATGTTACCCTGGCTTCTTTTGCTGTTTGTCCCTTTGAATTTTCTGATCATGCCTTTTTTAAAACTAAACATACAAGGCCCTCTTTTAGACTCTGTCAAGCAAACTAGATGGAAGCCAAACACTTCTGTCCTATAGTATCCACAAGTCATTTCAGGAATCACTGCCCATTTATAGGTAAGGACACCTGTTTATGATTTATACAATGATATAGGCTGCTGGTGGGTTGACACCAAATCAGATATTAGAAGGTGGTTTCAAAACTATGGGGTTTCTAAAGCCCGCGATGATTGTTTTGCTTATCTCAAATTACGTACACAGCTTCAATATCACTACTCTCTGGTCTCTACACATAGACTTGATTACTCACAACAAATAAATACTATTAAAACAAAAATGAAAACTGTACAATATAATAGAGCTGAGTCTTTTCAGGCTGAATTAGAACATGGAATAAAAAAATACAGCTGGGGACCCAATCAAAGCCTATTAAAAAAGGAAAGCTGCCACTTCCTTTACCACACTAAGAAATATAGATGGTGATTTGGTTACCTCTAACGAATAGTTGTCTACCATTGTCTAAGACCATCTTCTATCTTTTAGCAAAACTCATTCCCCTTCAAAATCCAGTATTATTCTTACATGAATACTTGTTCACAACAGCTTTCTGCAGAGGAAGCATTTGCACTAACAGTTCCAGTTTCTTTACCAAAAACTGCATCTGCAATTTTTTCTCAGAAACCAGGAATTTCACCAGGTGAAGATGGTTTACCTTATGAGTTTTATAAAACTTTTTCTTCAATTCTGGCTGTTCATCTAGAAGCTGTGTTTTCTGCCTATTTTAAGCAAAAGTCTTTTCCTGAGTATTTTACTACTGCCCTTATTATTTATTTTTTAAGTCCAGGGACAGGTTGGACATCCAAAATTGGAGACCTGTCAGCATTTTAAATGCTGATTTTAAAATACTGTCCCAGATCTTAAATAACAGATTAAAAACTACTGCAAAGCTGCTCATACACCCTTCTCAGTTTTGTGGATTACAGGATCATAAAATACAATACCCATTAATGATTATTAGGGACATTATAGATTATTACAATGCTCATGGAAAGTCTGGTATCATTTTATCATTTTAACAGAGCAAGGCCTTTGACCAAGTCAATCATTTGTTCCTATTTTCTGTTTCAGAGGCATATGGGATTCTGCTATGCTTTATAAACTGGTTAAAACTGTTATATTCTGGTACAATAATCAAACCCAGCATCTTGGGAAACAGCATGTTACCTTTAAAATATCTTCAGGTGTTAGACAGGGCTGTCCACTGAGCCCCCTGCTATAGTACATATATATTTTCCCTAGATCCTTTCTTCATCATTTAGTCTCTTCTCATCTGCTGCAAGGCCTAGTGGGAAGTGATCATTGGCATGAAACTATTGTGTTTGCTTATGCGGATGATGTATGTCTATTTTTGGCTGATGTTAATGGTATTTTTTTTTTTTTTTACATGAAAGGCAGCTATATGCTTCTGTGTCAAATGCAGTGATGAACATAAATGAATATAAAGGTATAAGTTTAGCAGCTCAGGACCCTGATCTGGTAATTATAGATGGTATTCCTTTGGGACCCGGCCCCATCAAGATTTGGGGAGTAGTGTTTGCCTCTCAAAACTTACCCTTTCAAAACTGGGATATGGCCTTAAAAACATGTGAAGTCAAATTCTAACAATGGAAAGGGTGGCAGCTTTCCAAGCTCAAAAGAATTCAAGTCATTACAAAATTCTGGATTCCTTGCCTATTGTAAATGGCTATGATTTTCTCCCTTCCTGCTTCCTTAGAAACAAGGTTATACAGCTGTTTTTTTCCAGATGTTGTGGTGAACTATAAATCCTATTAAATGGTGCTTTTATACAGCTTCCTAAGAAAAATGGAGGGCTCAGTATGGTGGACCCTATTGTCTTCTTCCATACAATGCTTATTTCCCAGACTGTACTGTTGGGTCTGAATCCTTCCATACTTTAACTCAGAAATGGATTAAAAACAATTTAGGTTTCTATTTTTCTTTTGGGGAGACCACACCCTCTAAAATATCACCACATCTATGCACTCCAGTGTAACATAAATGTGTGGCACAAAAACTTTTTAAGTGGGATCTTTCAAAAACCCTCCTAACACTGTGGGCTGGCCTCTTTTTGTGTCATTCAGTAATGCAGAAAAGTCATCCAGCTGAACCAGAATTTAAAAATTGTATTCCCTCTCAAAATAAAAATGTTTTAGTACAACTCAATAATCCCTGCATGCCCCTTCATATGTGGGAACTTCTATGGCTCTCTTCTCATGGAAGATTAAATGTCAAAGATAATAATAAACACAAACCACAAGAAGAAAGATACTGCCTCTGTAGTACCTGTTGGCCACAAAAAGGAGACAATGGAGCATTTCTTACTTAATTGCTCCCATGTGGTATCTTTATGACACTATTTGGGGACCAGGTGGAACTTACCTTGGTTAACTATGCTAACCTATGATATTATTGTTCTGGGTAACTATTCAGTATTACTAGGTTTCTTTCAAAAAGAGACTCTAGCAGTATTTTTCTGTTGTCTAAAGTATTATTTGTGGCAAGCTCATTGCCAATGGGTCATGCAACAGTGGTTGATGTCCTTTGAAACTTTTAGCACACCATGTGAAAATGCATTAGCTTCTCTATATAAGGTTGATATTTCTGCATTTCCGTATGACCAGGTTAACAGATGGGGGAATGGATTTTTACATTTCATTACATATAAATAGTATGAATTCATTATTTATGATATTCTATTGTAAATGCTCTAAAATAGTTGTAATCTGAAGTTTAAACATTAACTTTCTGTGTTTTTTGGGTTTTTCCCATATTTTTGAAAGATTATATGTATAAAATTATACCTCTCTGTTGTTTATTATTCATTTTTGGTTTTTACTACTGCAACAACTTTGTGTTTGCCTAAATTTTCCTTTATAACATGTGAAGTAACATGTATATCTGCCTAATGTTTTCCATTTTTATCTGTGATTTTCTTTGTATCTATTAAATTTGGCAGTTTTATTTTTGTGTTACTTATTATCCTTGTTGTATGTGTTGTTTTTGCTGTTATTTCAAAAAAATATCCCCTTCTCTTTTCTAGAAGTACCATGGGATCTTTAATGTCCACCTGTACAATGACCATAATAAGCAGACAGGACCTTTGCTTAATGTCTCATTGGAAAGATGGCACCACAGGAGTGCAGCACCCTTCTCAGGCTGCACTGCAGTATGAATATTGGGATTTAACCCAAGTGCCAGGTGTGGGGATAGAACCCACAACCTTCTGATCTGGCCTCAGAGGTGAGTTGCAACCTGCTGAGCCACTGTCAAGCTAACAGTACCATGCTATCATTTTTTGTTTTAAAGTTATCTGCATTTGTTTCTTGAAAAAGTGACAAACAGTTGAATTTTCTGCTGCTTTTTTTTTTGCTAAATTAAAAAAAAAACATCTAAAAGGTATGTACAATATAAATGAAACACCACTCATTTTGTAGACATTTTTGTGATGAAAAACCTTCTGTGCTCAAGGTACCAGGCTACCATTTTTCATTTTAATGTTATTCATATTTGAAAACAGTCACAAGTGCTAGAACACAGATGTCAGCTCTGCCATGAGTGACATCATGATGGAAGTCATTTTAGAATTTTGAGAGCAGAACTTTTAAATCAGAAGAGGCTGTGTTTACAATTTTCAAATGCTATGAAACTTCATTTATCCTACTTTAATAAATGCAGTTTCATGATAAATGTAAACAACAGTTTCTCCTTTACAAGCCTGTGGAGTAAGTTACAAAAAAAAAATTATAAAAAAGGGTGGTTTAGGTATCCTTTAACCCTACAGTCTTACTCAGTTGTTTAGTCCCTGTTCCAGATAAAAAAGAAGACATTTTATTAACTACTACTACTACAAAAATTGTACAGAGACACTGCTGATCCCTACTGGTGGAGATATTCACTGTCTGCCATTGGTCATTTCATTTTTTCTTACTCCTGCACTGCTATCTCAGATGTCAAGACACAATGTCCTGCTCCAGCTAGATGCAGTAAACATCATCACCACCATTTTCACCTCTACCTCTTCCCTTCCTTTGTGTCCACCAACCAAGCCATTCAATGTACCTGCTTCATCCACCACACTGATACAAATATTACTGCCAAACCATGCCAGTACACTCCCAAATATCAACTGGTCTGTGACTATAACAACCACTTGGACAACCATCATGCAAGCTCCAGCCAGGAATAGATTTTACCACCATCTTCTCCTCCTCCTCCTTGTCCTTCATCCTGTCTATGCAAGAGAATTTAATAGCATGGCCCTTCACTGTCATATTACTGAAAAATGGTGCTACAAACTAACTAGTCAGATGATATGATACTTGTTCCACAATAAACAACTGTTAAATTACATCAATGCTGACTTCATATTCTCTCCTCCTCCTCCTCCAGGGTACCTATAGCCACTCAGCCATGATGAAAGCACATCTTAGACCGGTACCTCCAGAAGAGTGATTCAGCCATTTCCTCCAAGCAAGCTCACTTGCTTTGTTAGCTCTCAATCTGACCATACAGCCAGACAGGTCATCAGTGCATAAAGATCTCTGCTCCACCTCCATGGCTTTTCTTCATCTTTACTGATGGATTTATTTATTTGTGAAATTCAGAAATATCTTTGAGTAAGAACTCTTACAAAGGTGCCATGTCAGACAAAGAAAAAAATAATTACAGACAGGGTCACATCATCATCAATGTGTACAATAACAGGGTTAACTGAAAGGTTTCATGGACAGAACTTAGCAATAAGCAAAACAGGCAGGGATAACTTATAAAGCAAAATCCAAGTGCCTTGTCAATCAGAATGAGGATTTTGTGAGATCCAAGAGTAGTAAAAGAAAAACATAGAATTGCATGTAGGGGTGGGGGGAGTGCTAGCAGAGGTGAGAGTGGAATTGTGGGTGGGGGAATAGAGAGATAGAGATAGGATCAATTGGGGAATAGTGAGGGGGGGAGAGAGAAATGAAAAATTAGTGGTGGAGCAGTAGTTGGGTAGGGGGAGAGGAGGAGAGTAGGTGGCAAGGGATAGGAGGAGGGGGTTGAGGCAATAGCAAGTGAGGAATGAGAAATAGTATTAAATGGGCTGCAGGGGAGCATAGAGATCAGTGTTGGCAATTTCAAACACTCCTGTTAGTAAGGAACTGCTTTAACTCATTTTTGAATGTCCTAGGAATGTCTATATTTGGTAGTGATGCTGGGAGTTCATTGAGCCATACAGAGACTTAGTAAGACAAGGCTCTTTGCCCCAAAGCTGTCCTTCAGAAAAGGACACAAAGTGGGTTCAGCTCTTTTCCTCTAATATTGCATTTGGTTTTGGTCATAGATAGAATATTGGAGATGTGGTGGGGGGTTGCCCAATCAAAGCTTTCTTCCCCAGGTGACATGTTTGGAATATAATTCTATTCCCGAGGGAAAGTAGGCTGGATTGTTCATAGAGTGAACAAGTGTGCATAAAATGGTCTGCACTAAGCATCAGTCGACATGCCTCATTGAGAGTTGTTACTGTTGCCTTGAGGGCCATGTCAGAGGCTGCACCATAAACCACTAAACCATAATTAATTATGGATAAGACAGAGCTGGATATGGATATCCTGACGGCATTTTGAGTTAGGCTTTTCCTGTGCCTATAGAAGATCCCTAACTTGTTATTCACAGCGTTTATCACTTGTTTAATGTGCTGTACGTAGGAGAGGGTGTCATCAACAGTGACTCCAAGGTACTTGAAAGCATGTATCTGCTCCAGCGGTTCCAGTTTGTTATTGGTAACAGTCAGTAATGGGGACCTCCTCTTTAACTGTGTGCTTGACAGGAGCAACTTCTTCATTTTTTTGTAGTTGAGTAGTAACTTATGGGAGCTGAACCATTTTTCCAGTATATTGAAGGTATTTTGCAGCTCATCCTGTAGAGGCTTGATCCGAGAGTGACTGTTGAGTATAACAGCATCAACAATGTAGAATATGATTTTGCAGGTAGATGCCTCAGTGAGAGTGTTCAAGAACAGGCTGGAGAGTAAGGGTACCAGGATAGACCCTTGGGGTACTTCCAGTGAAACCACTTTGGAGTTAGACACTGCTTGTCCAATTTTGACCCTTTGGAATCAATTTGATAAGTAGTCGTTGAACCAGAGTACAGTACTCGGGGCCAGCTTGAGTTCCACAGTTGCAGCAGGAGGAGGGGGTGGTTGACCGTGCTGAAGGCCTTAGTGAGGTCAGTGAAGAAGGAACCAACTAAATTGCCCTCATCTAAGTCCTTATGGACATAGTCGGTGAAATCTACCGGTGCTGTAATGTTGCTATGTTTTTTCCTAAAACCATGCTGCTCAGGGCATTGCAGTTGGTACTTCTGGATATATTCAGTGACCTGGCAGGCAACAATCATCTCCAGCACTTTGGAAAGGGGTGAGAGGATAGAGATGAGCCTATAGTTGGTTGCACAGATCCTGTCCCCCACTCTTGTGGATGGGGGTCACAAGTGCTTGCTTCCATTGGTAGGGGAATTTTGCCTGAGAGAGGGATAAATTGAATATTTTAGCTATAGGTACTATTAGATCATCAATTGAAGTGCAACCAGCTTCAAATTGATGTTGTCACTACCAAGCCAGGTCTTACCCAGGAGGAGGAGGAGACCAATGTGTGTGTGTCTGTCTGTGTTTGTCTCTGTCAGTAGTTTAGTTTTTGTGGATTTTCATGTGTTTCTGCTTGGAAGAACTGGACCATTCTTGGACATGACATCTATGAACATTTTCTGGACTAAGAAACTATAAAACGTCATCACCAGATATTAGCATTCTCATCATAAATCAAGTTTTTGGGAAGCCATCAAAAGCAAAAGTAATGTAATTAAATCTGTTATACAGGCTCTAAGTTGTGAAGTGCTGCACTGAACCCATATTTCCATCTGACTTGTTCCTTAGAGGATCTGTGCTTGTCTTTGAGGTCTAATCACAACCATTTTGGAGAACAAAGGGAAGACACTAACAACTGATTTTTACATCTTGCATATGCCACAGGCCGATGTTCATCACCATCAGGAATTTAACAAATTCTGGGTCTCTGAGGTCTTTGATCTACAGTAACAATAGTTTGCCAGTTCCCAGTAGTTCACCATTTCCTGTGGATATGATTATTTTTCATCATTTGACTCCTGGTACCTAGGACAAGATTAGTATATTACATATCCCAGAACATAACTATCTGCATGGTTTAATATTACTATATCAAGAATGCAACCTAACCCCATGAGCGGGCCAGGGCATATCGGGCTGAAGGGAAATGACTTGAAACTTGCTATGATGAATATCTGCAGCCTAATTCGAAAGATGCCTCAACTGCAGCTGTGGGCTGCCCTACATAACCCTGATATACTTTGCCTTACTGAGACCTGGCTAGCCACCCCTGTCAGGGATAATGAGATAACGCTCCCAGGTTACAATACTTTTAGATGTCATAGGAATGGGAAAAGAGGTGGCCGCTGTCTCATTTATTTATGGAACACCCTACAAGGCATTGTGCTCCCCATCACAACCTGCAGCACTGACCATGAGCTCCTTGCAGTTAGAATCATTTTTGGTGAACATAAAAATTCTGTGGTCATTGCATGCATCTACCTCCCACTGAAAATGGCCAAAGACAGTCTAATTAAACTACTGTGGTCCTTGGCTGGAGTTAACAACAACTGTGGCTTAGAAATGAGTCAACCAACCAGAAGGATATTTAGCCAGTTCCCTCCTCATGCAATTAGTCACAGAGCCTACTAGAATGAACCATAAGACCAGTAAGGACATGCTCCTGGACTGGATCCTTGCAAGCTCAGCTGACAGGATTACCAATGTCTTGGTACAGCCAGATTTGCTAAGTGATCACTCCCCTATCACCTGTCTGTGGTCCAATAAATTCAAAAAAGTGCCACCTGTCTTTGTGAACAGTAGAATTCTCAGGAAAGGGCAGCTATCAGCTTTCAAGGAGGTGCTTTCTCAGATTGACTGGTCTCACCTTAAGGTACTGCATGACCTTGACATAACACTCCAGTACTTTATTGATAACTTTAATGGTGTTTGTGACAGATTTGCTCCATTCAAAAAAAAAAAAAAAAACACGCAGCCATAACAATTAGTGGATTACTAGTGATCTTCTAGATCACATGAGGGCAAGGGACAACCATTGGTATCAAGCCAGGGCCTCTGGTAATCCCAGTGACCTTCAAAGGTACAGGGCAGCCAGAAACAAATGCACACATCTCATCAGGAATGCTATGGCTAATTTCTACAAGGATCAATTGGAAAGACCCTGGGGTGATGAGAGACAGTTTTGGGACAATATAAAGGCACTCAGAGGGAAGGATGACAAAACACAGCCATCATTGCCAAACATTAATTGCACAAATACCATGGACCCCCACATCATTGCCGAAGAGTTCAACTCCACCTTCACAGATCTTAGCTCTATTCTACCAGCTGAATACCTCAAGCCTATCAAAGCTGATAATAGGTACCCACCAGACATCAACTCACACCCTCAATTTTACTTCAATAGTCACTGTCAAAGAAGCACTGGGTTATGTTAAAAAGGTCCTGGGAAAAAACAGAATGGGGTTTGACAACATAGATATGAAACTGCTGCCACTGGCAATCAATAAAGTCATCGCTCCCATCACTGTGATTTTCAATAAATCCCTCCAACTCAGCAAATTCCCTTCTTCTTGGAAACAAGTGCTGATGACCCCAGTGCATGGGGAGGTGATAGATCACTGATCGCAAACTATAGACCCATCTCTATCCTCTTCCCACTCTCTAAAACACTGCAAAGGATTGTGGCAGACCAGTTTACTGACTATATTCACAAATACCAGCTGCAATGTACCCAGTAGCATGGCTTTAGTAAATTCCACAGCACGGACACTACACTGGTGGATTTCACAGAGTATGTCCATAAGGCATTGGATAAGGGAAAACTGGTTGTGTTCATCTTCATTGACCTAACAAAGGCATTTGACACAGTCTGCCACCCACTCCTCTTGTATCAACTGCATGCCCTTGGTGTTTCCCGAAATGCCACTCTATGATTCCAGGACTACCTAACCTCCCAGTCTCAAAGGGTGAAGATTGGTCTCTCCATATCTGCATCCAAGGCAGTTTCAAAAGGGGTTCTTCAAAGGTCCACCCTGGATCCACTTGTCTTCAGCATGTTCATGAATGACCTACCCGATTCCTGCACTAGCAAAGTCATTCTATATGCCGATGATGCTGTCCTACTTAGCTGTCACTCTCACACAGAGCACCCTCAGGCTGAGGTACAGTCATCCTTCCAGCAACTGTAGACCTCGTTCTACTCCCAAAGGTTGCTACTAAACTACAAAAAAACACAAGACGATGCTCCTTTCTAGCCCCCAACTAAAAAGGATATGCCCAGAACTAACTATCACAAATCACCTGACTGCCCCACTGGAAGAGGTTCACTCTTTCAAGTACCTGGGTGTCATTGCGGATGATACCCTCTCATATGTTCAGCACATTGACATAGTGGGGAAAGCTGTGAACATTAAATTAGGGATCCTGTTCAGGCACAAGAAAAGCCTAACTGCTGAAGCCCTCCGGCTCTCAGTCTCCAGCTCTGTCCTCTCCTTGGTCAACTACGGGCTGGTGGTTTATGGCTCTGCCACTGATACAGCCCTCAAAAGGGTTGCCACTGCCCTTAACAAGGCTTGCAGACTTTTGCTAAATGCTGACCGCTTAATGCACACTTCTACCCTATATGATCTGGTCCACATACTACTGCTTCAATCCAGAATCAGATACTAAACTTGCCTGCTGAGAGAAAAGCCATGCTCTCCCTAACCTCAGTCTGCATTGCAGACCTAGTAAAGGAAGCAAGCTCCAAATACAACACACAAAGAACAGTGACAACACAGCTTGATGTCCCATTTCATAGAACTTCCCTAGAACAAAGATCCTTAATGTACTGAGCTCCACTATGGCTAAATGAGATCCCTGCTGCAGCTCCTAAAACAACAAATTTTTGGTCCTTTAAAAGAGAACTGAAGCAATACCTGCTGAACTCAAATGCATGTGACTGCCTTACCTGACTCTGTATCTTCAACCTGGATACCCACACTTAAACACCTCTGATTCCCTTACCTGAGTCCATATCCTCAACCAGGATACCCCCTCCTCATCTGTCTGAGATTTTCTACTGTTTTTCCTACCCTGGATCCCCTCCTGCCATCCCTTGCCACCCCCCATCTCAAGCTCCCTCCAACTCCTTCCCCTCCATACCCCCACCACTTCCCTTTCTACCCAGTCTCCCACTAAATATTCTCCTTTTCCCAGTCCCTTTGTCTCCCTCCCCCTCTCTCTCTCTCTCCTCTCCTATCTTTCTCACTCTCTCCAATCCACCCTCATTTGCACTCTCCCCCCTTTCTTTCTCCTACCCTTTCTGATACTCTACCTTGACAGAATCCCTAGGGAAGCTATGCTGCATGTTGTTAATTGGAAACCTCATTCGCATTCTCCCCATTTCTTTCTCCTACCCTTTCCAACACTGTACGTTGACAGCCTCCCCCCCCGGGGCAGCTATGACATATGTTGATAATTGGGAATCTCCTCCCGCTGTTTAAGTTCAGTTGTCTAGGTTACTCAAATATATTATTTATCTGTATTCTGTATTATGTAGCAATCTTATGTTTGTGTTAACTGTTAAGTTTTTATTATGTCTCTGCTGTTTTATATCCTGATGTGGAACCTTTTTAAAAGAGTGTGTACTCAAAGGTTGTATCCAAATTACCAAATAAATAAATAAATACATTTTTATGTACCCCATGGCTTCCTTCACCATGACATGTTTAAAGTAAAAGGTAGGCTGTGGATAGTTCATAGGTATATTGTAAATGTCCAACTCAGATCACTCTTGGTATTCAGATGGGAGTGCAGTGCTAAGATCTGTGAAGGCAAAGTTGAACTCCTCTGCTATGGTGAAGGGGTCCAGGGAGTTTGTGCCATCAATATTCAGCAACAGAGGTTGCTTCTTGTCCTTCTTACCTAAGAGATCCTTCAGATTGTCCCAGAAATGCCTCCTATCTCCCCAACTCCTACCTAATTGTTTCTTGTAGAAGTTAGCCTTGGCATTCCTGATCTGTTGAGTACATTTGCTTCTTGCAGTCCTGCATGATTGCAGGTCACTAAGTTTCTTGGAGGATTTAGCCCTACCCAAAGGTTGTCCCTATCCCTCATGAGTTGCAGGAGTTCACCAGTTATCTACCTGTTGCCATAGCCGTGAGATTTCCTTTTCTTAAAAGGTGCATATTTTTCACAAACCATGTTGAAGTTATCTATTAGATATTCTAGTGCTAGGTCAGGATCTTGCTGTTGGTCTATGGGTGTCTAATCAACCTCAGATACAGTGATAGCCACAGACATTGCAAGCTATTTCCAGTTATTTTGTGAAATTTCTGAAGAATTTCCTCTGCTGCCCCTACTGTTTAAATGCAAAAAGCATCAGATATTTCTGGAAATATCATACAAATTTCAGGAAATAGCTTGCAGTGTCTGTGGCTACTACTATAGATCTCTTTTCAGTGAGGCAATCAGCCCTTTCCTCAGGACCCTACTTTCCACAGTGATGGGTGGGGGTTTCATGCATTTGTTGAACCATTTGCAGGTGATGGGTGAATGGTCACTAAAAGTGTCAGTGAGCACTTTAACCTCAGAAAGCCTTTCTGGTGCACTAGTGAGGAGCTAGTCTAGCAGAGTGTGCTTCATGGATTTGTGGTTCATCCTTGTCGGCTCTGTGATTAGTTGAGTGAGGTAGAAACTAGCCACAGTATCCTTCTGGTGTTTATAGGCAGCAATGAGCCAATTAATATTGAAGTCACCAGTGGTGATGAGCTTGCTATCTTTTGAAATGACATCCAAGGCATTGAGAAATTTGCTCAGGCCCTCTGTAGGCTTCCTCAGTGGGAAACAGACACACGCTATGACCAGGGACTTTCTATATTGGCCAGACAGTAGCTTAATCATGAGCAGCTCATGGTCATCTGAGCTGACTGTATACAGGAGTATCACACCTGGAAGAGAATCCAATAAGTATATAAGACAGCCACCCCCTCTCTTACTCATTCTATCATACTAGAAGGCTTGGTAGCCTGGCAAACCTATTTCATTGTCCGTCACCCATTTCGTGAGCATGTTTCAGTAAGGTAGATAACATCAGGGCTATCTAAGGTAGCCCATGCCTGGAGCTGCGCCATCTTTGGAAGTACACTGCATATATTCATTGCAGTTATTTTTAAGCCTCTACTCATGCTGCCTCTTACTGTGGTACTATTCAGTGGGCCTGGATTCAGATGTACGTTACCAGACAGTAGCAGTAGCATTAGGATCGCCTTCTTGGTGGTAAATTTAAAACTTAAGTTATGAGATGACTTACTTTTCTTCTTTTTAAGTCCTGCAAAGTAAGACAACAGCCTATCTATGGAGATTGACATCGGTAGGTAATAAACAATGCCAGTGAGGCCATGAAATAGATTTAACAGTACTGTTGGTAACATGATGGCCTGAAGCCAATTAAGCCCCCCAATCATAGAGGTGGGGGCATCAGTCTTCAGCTGACCACTGCTAGATAGGCAAGGGTCAAAGGAGTCAGGAGGTAGTTGTGCATCATTTTGTCTTACAATTGTGGCACCTCTAAGAAGGAGTATTAACACCCAAAGAATGGCAGCCTTCATTACTCCAGGTTTTGTGTAGGAGTAAAAGTATTCCACTATCATCAATGTTAAGAGTTGCTCCTACTTATCAGCCCTCTATTGGTTGGTTTTATAAGGATACTTAATAATTCACTACACAAGCAGGACATGTGACATCACAGCAGCTACATAACAAAGTGCCAGATAGGGCAGGTGATTGGGGAGCCAGAGCATAGCGCTGACTTGAATTTCCAGGTCATCTGCAGGGTGCAGTGAGCTGGGTAGTGGCTTCCAGTAGTGCCAGCTGCTCAGCAGTGGAGGTGAGGGGCTAAGCCCAGAAAGGCACTTGTTCAAGGCCTCAGCTACAAGGAAGATTGGAAAGAGCCACAGTTAAGTACAGTCAGGAAACAGGGCATGTACAGTTAGTGCTGGAAGGGAGTACAAAGGGACAGCTGAGGGATCATTAGCAGAGAGACAGAATATACAATGGAGGCACTGGGAACAGTGCTTAAAGAGCAGAAGTGTGGCATCAGAGGCCGGGGCATAGCAGTAAAGCAGGACAGAGTATTGTGGGGTAGGTGGAGGTGCAAAGAAGGCTGACGCCAAAGAGCAGAAGTTACAGGGAAAGAATACAGATTAGCAAATTCAAAACAGTTCACAAAAAAGCTGTAATCACTGTGTCCCGAGTGAGCATTGAACTTGTTCCCTTGCTAACCGTATTAATGCTAACCCCTTAGACTGCTTTAAAAAATGGAACACTTAACAAATATCAGGATTTACATGGAGTGCAGAAACTCAAACAATATGTTAAACTAAGGCATTTTGTAGACAGACCGCCAAAAGGACTAAGCAACAGAGTTGAAAAGTAGGGGATAGTAATTAACTAATCAGGCAGTAGGAAGCATAAGGTGCTGTGATCTGGTTTGCTGAGTAATAACTGTACCTTCTCTGGGTCCTCTGCAGGAAGCTGGGTGGTGGCTTCCAGTAGTGCCAGTCACTCAGTAGTGGAGCAGAGGGGGGAAGAGCCTGGGAGGGTGCCTGTTCAAGGCCTCAACTTCTACTGGTCCTCTGTGGGGTGCAGTGAGCTGGCAGTGGCTTCCACTTGTGCCAGCCACTTGGTATTGGAGGTGAGGGGCAGAGCCCAGAAAGGCACCAGTTCAAGGTCTCAGCATCTCTGGGTCCTCTGCGGGGCACAGTGAGCTAGGCGGTGGCTTCCAGATGTGCCAGCTGCTCAGTAGTGGAGGTGAGGAGCAGAGTCCAGGAGGGCATCTGTTCAAGGCCTCAGCTTCTCTGGGTCCTCTGAGGGAAGCAGTGAACTGGGCAGCAGCTTCCAGTAGTGCCAGCCATTTGGTAGTGGTGGCGAGGGGCAGAGCCTGGGAGGGTGCCTTTTCAAGGCCTCAGCTTCTCTGGCCCCTCTGCAGGGTGCAGTGAGCTGGACAGTGGCTTCCAGCAGTGCCAGCTACTCAGTACTGGAGGAGAGGGGCAGAACCCAGGAAGTAACCAGTTCAAGGCCTCAGCTTCTTTGGGTCCTCTGAGGGGTGCAGTGAGCTGGGCAGTGGTTTCCAGTAGTGCTGGCTGCTTGGTAGTGGAGGTGAGGGGCAGCACCCAGGAAGGTGCCTGTTCAAGGACTCAGCTTCTCTGGATCCTCTGCAGGGCACAGTGAGCTGGGTGGCAGTTTCCAGTGGTAGCAGCCACTTGGTAGTGGAGTTGAGGGGCAGATCCTGGGAGGGCACCTGTTCAAGGCCTCAGCTTCTTTGGGTCCTCTGCAGGGTGCAGTGAGCTGGGTGGCAGCTTCAGATAGTGCCAGACACTTGGTATTGGAGATGGGGGAAGAGCCTGGGAAGGCACTTGTTCAAGGCCTCAGCTTCTTCAGGTCCTCAGTGGGGTGCAGTGAGCTGGGCAGTGGCTTCCAGTAGTGCTGGTCGCTTGGTAGTGGAGGTGAGTAGCAGAGCTTGGAAGGGTACCTGTTCAAGGACTCATCTTCTCTGGGTCCTCTACGTGGTGTAGTGAGCTGGGTGGCAGCTTCCCATAGTGTCAACCACTCAGTAGTGAAGGTGATGGGCAGAGTCCAGGGCAGTGCTTGTTCAAGGCCTCAGCTTCTCTGGGTCCTTCACAGGGCATAGTGATCCAGGCAGTGGCTTCAAGAGTGGTGCCGGCCGCTTGGTAGTGGAGGCGAGGGGCAGACCTCAGGAGAGTGCCTGTTCAAGGCCTCAGCTTCTCAGTGTTCTCTGCTGGGTGCAGTGAGATGGGTGGCAGCTTCCAGTAGTGCCAGAAGTTCAGTAGTGGGGGTGAGGGGCAGAGCCCAGGAAGTATGGTATTTCAGTTTCAGTTGTGTTCACAGTATGTATCCCTCCATTCCATTCCATTCCTTGGCCTGAGCAGGCAGAGGATGAAAGGCTGCCACCTTCTGCTGAACTGACTTCAAAATGAGTTTATGTCTTTTCCATTTGTCTCCCTGCAGGTTTCTCCATCAGCACACCATGTTAGGCCAGGAATCCTCCTGATACATGCCACTGCCGTCACCAACATGGCAATCCTCAATACTGTTCTGTAAGTGTAATCACAATTTACTTTTCCAACTTGTTATAATTATTTTTTCTTCTCTGTTTTTGCCAGCCCAGTTCACATGGGTCCAGAAGCTCCATCAGTGAACACTGGACACACTTGAAGACAACCTAAAAAGAACAAGTGCCATGTGCCCTTATCTATGTGTCTGCATCCGAAAGGTTTGGTGACTGTTTCTCTTTTAAAAAACGTGTGTAGAATTCACATTTACAACTCTCAGTCATCCATAGTTGTACTTTTTCTTGGAAAATACACTTTCTTAAGAGTAACTAAAAGTTTTACATATATGTAATAGACTCAGTTTAGTTATTTATTTAATTTATCACATTGATGTAATAGACTCGGTTTACTTAGTTATTTATTTAATTTATCACATTGATGTAATAAACTTGGTTTACTTAGCTATTAATGTAATTTATTTAATGTTTCAGATATGGCTAGCAAGACTTCTCACAAACCGCAGAGGAGATGCATCCTAAAAACTGATCCATGAGTTAGCACAGACCATGGATACTCACTACCTTTTGGTCATGCTCATTGGGAGAAAGTAGTTGATGCACAGGAAAGGTGTTCTAGTCAAACACTGTCAAAGTACAACATGGTATGTCTTGAATTGCCTGAAAATTACTCCAGCAGCCATGGGTATCATTTTATCTGCTACAAGAACTTCACTGCATATGAGAGTTACAGTAAACTTGCAGCTGATGAAACTTAAAAAAAAATACATCGTAAAGAGTTATCCAGCTAAATTGCTTTGTTCCCAAGTTCTTAGTGCTCTATCTGAATCTGCAGCATCTACATCAGGCATATTCCCAAATGAATGTATATTTTTTCAAATCATACAAGAAAAGGAATCTTAAGGGGTCAAAGGAGACTTTTGAATATCCTACAACATGTGTAACTTATGGGGCAGAAGACAACATAAAAAATGCAGCAAAAGAAATGGACGATCGACAAATTGTTATGATGGTAGGCAGTAATTATGTCATAGCCAGAGGAGTGAAGTACCACAACAGCTATAAGAACAAGTACGTAAAAAAAGGCAGAATGAATAAAGGGCACATGTACAAAATGTGAATACAGTCATTTGAGGGCCAGTCACCAGTTTGCCTTTTCAAGACATGTTAAGTAGGTGCAGTGCATCATTAATGGAATGCAATAAGGATCATTACTATCTTTACACAAAAGGTACATGGACATTCTTATGGAGTGTAGTGGCCGTGAAACAAATTACATTTCACAGCATTTGTAGTCAAAACTGGCAGATCACTTCAAAGATGGCATCATATTTGATACCAAAGTAGAAAAGTGGGTATAGTCATCAGGCCTGCTAAGAAACAGGCTGACTGGAGGGAAGCACAAGCAGCAGAAGCAGCTCAACACATAAGAGAACAGTTGTTGGAACTCCTAAAAGTACAGTCTCATAATAAATCTAAAGTTAAAGTTGAAGACTTAATAAAAGAAAATGTAAAACTGCCATCCATTCTTCAGACATTCCTATGTACTGTACTCATGGGTTCATCAGAAGTGGGCAATGAACAACAGGAGAGGGTAGTTCAATCTATTGCAGATGATATAGTGTCTACAGCATCAAGGGGAATAATCAAACCTCAAAAACACATCTTTTTGGGCATTAGTATTAAATCCACGACAGGCAATAAGAAAGTTTTAACTATTTTGAACAGGTTTAGTCACTGTGTCAGCTGCCATGTTGTGGAGGAACTCAAAACTTTTCATTTTTCATTTATTCTTTGGTAACCGGGTAAAGGCACTAGACCAAAGGTCCCTTTTCAGGCCCGACTCGGACAAAAAAACATACAAAAATACACAAATACAACAAACAGCAATACAAAACCAAAAAATACAAATGACATATTGCAGTTATAAACAAATTTATGTAATAAATAACTTGTTAACCTTTGTTTAAAAGTTAAAACAGAGGAAGCAATCCTAACATCAAGTGGGAGTGAATTCCAATACAATGGTGCTGCTATTGAAAAAGCTCTAGAGCTTAATCTAAGCAGAGACCTGGGGACAAAATATAGGGGGCCATCAGCTGACCTCAGGCTAGGAAGCAATTCTCTCATTACAATAAGATCAGAAAGAGGAACAAGGGAGCCAAAGTAAAAACATTTATACATCAGACAGCCAACAAAATATTATATTCTACCACTTGGGGAAAACCACCCTAACCAAGAATAAAGATTACACCAATGTGTCCTATTGGGGGCTCGTAAAATTTATCTACAAATATTATTATAGGCCAAAGTTAGTGCATGCATTTCTTTTGTACCTATGTCATAATATAAACAAGAACCGTAATCAAAATATTGAAGAAGAGAACCAATAACAATTGCTAATCTAATTGCTTGTGAGAAGAATTACTTGAATTTGTATAATATCCCTATTCTTTGATTTACTTTCTTAATCATTGACTGAATCTGAGGTGAAAAGGTCAAACTTCGATCCAATAGTGTGCCCAAATACTTAAATTGAGACACTTGTTCAAGCAGGCCACTCTGAAAATCAGATATCCTCAGTTCTGGGGTGTCTACCAACATACATTGCATGCAAAATAACATGACTTTTGTTTTAGCTGAGTTCAAAACCCTAGCATTTAAAGTAAGCCAAGAACAGACATCACCAACATCCTTTTCTAGGGAAGAAGAAAGTCCAGACACAGAATTTGACTGAATACAAATTACAAGGTCATCTGAATAAAGCAGTGATTAACTAAACTTGCAAATTCCAGGAAGCTGATTAATAAAAATAGAAAATAGCAGGGGTCCCAAAATGGACCCCTGAGGTTCACCACAAGTAATTGGCAAGACATCAGAAACCACAGACCCTGCTTGAACAAACTGACACCTGTTACTCAGGTAATCATAGAACCAAGAAACAGCAACATCAGAAAGCCCCCGATCTTTCAATTTTGTGCAGGCCAAACTATGATCAATCAAATCAAAAGCCTTGGTTAGGTCTAGAAACACTACCCCAGTCATCAAACCATTTTCAACCCATGTAGGACGGTGTTCGTAAACCAACCAAGGCCATGCCCATACCAAAGTGCTTATGGAACCCATGTTGTTACCTTGACAACAAAGCAAGGGTAACCAAACAGGCATCAATTTGCTTAGCCACTAAATGTTCAAATAGTTTGCTAAGGCGATTCGGTATTGATATTGGGCTATAATCATCCATGGAAGTAGCACAGCTCTTTTTTGGAATTGGAACCACCGTAGCATTCTTTCAGGACAGGGGGAAAACACCTGTAGCCAATGACAAATTAAAAATATAATGAAGAGGATCTGTAATAAAGGGGATAGTCAATTTTAAGAAGTGGGCATCCAACTGTTCCCCACAGTCAGTCCATTTATTTGGGAGGGACTGCAGAAAATGAAAAACTTCATTTGATGTTACTTAAACAAAAACCTGGGTCCATCTACCAAAGGAACAGAGGAAAAGGATTTAGTATTACCAGCCTGAGGAAAAAAGATCTAAACTTAGAAAGAACTGAACATTTAGAATTCAACAATTTAACATTTTTGGGCAAGTCACCAATTTCTTTGTTGTCAACATATAATTTCTGGATGTCAGATTTTGATTTAGGAGAAAGTAAAGAATTTACTTTATTCCAAAACGTATTTGGATCTGCCCAGCTGTCTTCAAAGTGATCCCTGAAATTAGCTTTTTTAGCATTTCTAACAGTCTGAAAGACTAAATTCTGAAGTCCGCAGTAGAGATCCATTGATACTCTACTGGGAGATAATTTAAATTTAGTCCAAGCACTATCCCACTCCTTAATTAATTTCTTAATGCTGGGACCAAACCATCCAGTAGGAGAACCTCTACACCTAATGGTCCGCAAAGGGAAAAGGGATTCCTGAATAGGAAGAAGTTGGCTGCAAACAAAATCTAGTGCCATGTGCACATCTGGAATACATTCAAGAAATGACCAATCAATTAACCTCAAAGAAGAAGAATATAACAGGAAATAATCTATCCTTTCAAATGATCTAGTCTGAAACATAGAAGGAGGGGGTTTAAGACAGTGAAAATTTAGAACGCCAAAGGTGGCCATGTGGTCACTTAAGGAATCTGCCAAGACACCAGAGGCCCCTACCCTCCCCACTCTATTAGTCAAGACCCAATCCAACAGTGAATGATTCTCTGAGATGGGATTGAGATGGGTAGGCACATTTATACACTGAGTCAGTCCATCAGAGAGAAGAAGAGATTCGAGCCCTATGGTGTCATTAGCCCTCCAATTCAAATTCATATCCCCAACAACAACAAAAGAATCACTCTGCTTTAAATAAACTTCACAAACATCCAAGAAATGATTAAGCCCTTGAAGTCCACATTGAGGGGGATTATACAAACAGCCCAGACATAACTTCTTTCCTCCAAGAACAAATTTCAAAACCAACCAATCAGTATCACAATCCAAATCCTCATTAGACCTTAAAAAATAATTTCTAAATGATCCCTATAATAAATTAAGACCCCACCACTCTTTTTTCGACCTTTACAGTCTTCCCTAAAAATGTTATAACCCCCAATCTGATATACATTATCGGGCACCCCCGGCTTCAGCCATGTTTCTGATAAAGCAATAATATCAGGCAGATATAGAGCAATAGTCTGTTAGATTTCAGCAGTCTTAGGGATTAAACTATGACCATTCAAATGGATAATTTTAAATCCATGACAGGATTTCAAACAATTATTCAAAGATGATGCTTGAGAGGAAGACATATAATTCAAAGAGCAAGGTCCTGGATTCGGTTCAACATCACCAGAAACTAACAACAGAAAGGTGGTTGAAACACAGTTGCCTAATTTAGAACAAAGTAACATGCCAGAGTGCAAACAAGTAAAGTAACCCCTATTCCCACATGGTCGTATGGGCATAGGGCTACTTAACAACAATTCCCATGAATCAGTAACAACAACAACAACTAAGCAATTTGAAAAGCAAAAATCACTTGTCTCATATGAGGCAATGTTCCCAGTGCCAAACCTATATAATTCAATATGATCTACATATACCAACCCCCCCAAAGAATACACACCCAAATAGGTAAACACTTAGCATCTCACATTATTAACATAACATACTTACAGCACTGACAGTACTACAATCAAACACTCCCATTCCCCTGCCTTCCTCAGAACCCTTAGACTCCCCTGCACTTATTACACTTGCTGCACCTGCACCACACAAACATCACTACGTTTGGCAAGTGAGATCTTTAAACACCTCAACCCCACAGACTGGGCTGCCAGCACTAATCGGGGGGAGGGGATGCAGCTAGCCACAGGTAGAATAAACTGGTCAGTATCTATCAACAGGGCTATGAGCAGGGTGAAATTACTGAAGTGGCAGCAGCTGTACTTAATTAATCGGATCCACTCTTGGAAAGACAGCATAAACACCCTGAACAGTACACTTTAGGTCCCTTTTTCAGCAGCACACAAGTAATCACTTTGTAAAAAGCATTTCAGCAGAGACTCAAACCAGCAGTGCTAAATAATAAAATCTCCACAGCATTAAAATGCACCCCAATACTGTGACAATTCATACACCAGCAGGCTTAGTTATTTCCAAAAGTCAATAAGGAGTTTAGCAGCATCACACTCTAGCAACATGAGCTCACACAGTCTGAATAAAACAGAACACAGTGCAGCGATAATAGTAATGGTCCCTGCAGTCACAACCAATATAATGAAGAAGAATATGGCTACACCAGATGGGTTGCTCATACAGCCAGGTTTAGTCACTGCTTTGGCTTTTGACAATTATGATGAGACAACAGAGGCACTTGACGGTCATAACACTTTGCATGACACTGTGGTTATAGCATACCGAAACATACCATCCTGTATTTAGGAGACAGCTGTACCCAAAGAAAGGTCTGAAGAAGCTATGACAAGAACACACATGGATGACCAAGCACCAGCAAGAAGTGAAACACACACAATAGAAACAGATGCAGATAAGTAAAGATCAGAAGTTGATGCCCATGACCAGCCAAGGCCATCTTAAACACAAAAGAGCAAACAACACAGAACATCAAAGACAAAGGTTGAAGATTTTGATGGTGACTATTTGCCAAGTGTAAAGAATCAGATTCAAATGTCTCAGGAAAAGAGCTCTAGATATTGTCAAGAAAGACATGTGACCATATACATCTGGAAAACCAAAAATTAGACAGTATCAATATAATGTGACAAAGTTCTGAACAAAAATACCTCATGCAAGCTAAGAGAAGGGACGTTGCCTGGATGATATATTGTGGAAGTGTAGATGCTTCTCCAACATGGCATCGATGGAATGCCCTTGTTTCTGTAGATGTCCTGCCACAGCAGATCATATCATACATAGACCCGATAGGAAAGCCTCCTACATGACTTGATGTAGTGCAAGACACCATGAATACTGCAATCAAGGTTATCAATGAATGTCAGGTGGACTATATACCTGTTACTTATGACTTGGCCATAGCAAAACCTGTGCTCCAAATTCAGTCCAGAAAGTCCCTGGAACATGACAGACATTTCATATGTTTTGGACCATTCCATACAAAATTAGCATATTTCAAAGGTCTTGGATTCCTCCTGAATGGTTCTGGTGGAGACTACATTCTTGTTGAAAGTGATGCATTAGCATTGGGATCCCTGAATGGACTTCTTCAAGGAACATTTTTCAATTGGGAAAAGAGGCTATCAGCGGCTTTCAGAATTAAACATTTGCAGTGCTTTGTACAATATAAAGGTTTGGCAGACTTTCCAATCTCAAAGCATCTGCAGCAGCTACTTAATAATCCATCACTTTCCTCAATGGTGGACCTAGAGAATACAGCTGAGTTCAAGACATTCATGGAAACATATAAAATGTTCTCAGATTCCACAAACTGTGGTTAGCGTGGCACGACTGCCTTATTTTGGCTGCAGTACTGCAGTTTAGAAGAGTTGTACCAACTTTTCTGCCATTACATCAGGACAAATAAATTGCCTGCCTTTGTATATAGCTTGGAGAAGATGATACTTCTTTATTTCACAACTGGGCACCACAACTATTCAAAGTGGATGACCCTGTACCTTGTGAATTTACTTAACATGGATGAGACCCACCCTGGATTAAGGAATAAATTTGAGAATGGAGCATTAACCATTGCAAAATCAAAGAGAGGGTTTAGCAGAAATTATGTAGACTTGTCCTTGGAACAGACAATTAATGCTGATGCTGCATCAAAACTAACCAATATTCCTTCTTTGACACAGAACATCAATGCAAGGAGGAGGTAGAACGTTCTGTGATCAGCTTGAAGTAAAATTGTTGCAAGTCTTTGGAAAAGGTTGGTCTTGTCAGCCATGAAGAAGCCATCCAAAAGCTGAAGAGTTTTACAGTTAAGAGATATTCGAAGGATCTAAACAAGCTGTTGAACACAATAGACTCCTCCATGAATCCATTCCGGGATGCATTTGAGGACAGCAATCTTTATTCAATAGCTAGTGGAAAAGTAGTATCACAAGAGGTAGCAAACAAAGTATTACAGGTTACTTAGAAAGGTACTTGGATGTATGATATGTTTAGAGATGAATGCATTACCAAAGGCAGTAGGTTCAAGGAACACATCAAAAGATACAAGTTGCCATCCCAGTGACACAGAGGATTGAGGCACTGGTGCCTTACCTCACACAACACTGGTGACCCAGGTTCGGAAACGGACTCGGGTCATTGGGGGTTGGCGGGGAAGAAAAGGATTGAGCATCCTCAAGACTGGTCTTCTCCTGGGGAGGATTCCAGGGTCGCTTTGCTCTGCAGCAGCCCTAGGTGGAGACCGGGAGTACTGCACAACAGCATTGAAATGTGTGAGGTACCAGAACATGGACAAAACACTCTGGATTGGCCAGATGTCAGCATCCAGTCTACCAGCACACCTAGAAGACTTCCTGCAGCCGGCCATATCAGCAGCACCTGAGGCAGAGGAAAAATATAGTGAACTGGGCTGTCCCAACTGGTGCCTTCCCCCTCGGAGGACAGGGACCCACTCAGTGAAGGGTAATGCTGAGCTACCTCAAGGTAGGCTGCAATGTGAGGTGAAGGGACTCGGGGGGGTTAGAAGGGGTGCTGGTGTCCCTGGATGCCCAAAGAAGAAGTGGATTCAGGGCATGGAAGGAAGAAAAATAGATCACGCAAAAAAAAGATACAAGTTGAAGAACTTTGCACATGATGCAATGAAAGCAAAGATTAAGAACAAGGACAAGAAAATCATTTAGTTGAAAGGAATGTGAGACCTCTTTGGATGCTTACTGTATCTATCTGTGACTTCAACAGTTGAACTTATGATGGTGTTTACCTACCTGATAACCCCAGTACCCTTCTCCTTAGGAAACATTGATGGAATAATGAACACAAAAAAAAAGTCAACACTGCTGAAGAAACTTGAGACCAGAGTCCAAAGTTGCCACCCTGATGCTGTAAATGCCACTGCGGTTAATGCCATGTTCTTGATCAGAAGTCTTACAAACCTGCCAACAACATTCTACGGTGTGGCAAAAAACATCCTATCTCTTGTTTGCTGTACTTCCACAAATTAAGTCCACCTTGTCAATGACTGTTACAGGTCATCATTGGCCAAAAGTCTTGAACAAGAGAAGAGAGGAAAGCATAGCATCACTTCATGCTCCTATCTCATAACTGGTCCTGACCAAAGCTGACCAAGAGACTTTGCTGGATCCCTGTCTTCATCTTCATTCAAGATGGCTATCCTAGGTTTTCTAGCTACAGCATGGAATTATGATGTGTTCTGTGAAGTTCTAGGTGATAAAAAGTCCATGTCTGTAGTAGGAGAAGCTTGTTACTCATACAAAGCAAAAGCTGGACATATGCTCAGACTAGAATGCAAGGCACTAAGAAGCAAATACACAGAAGCAGACACAAGAATCATGCAACACATACACTACATTTGCAGTCACAAATGAGGGTGAAGATGTGCATGTAGTGGTCAGGGCATATGATACTGATATTCTGGTCATTCTGCTGTATCATGCAAGTCTAAATGATTATCTCAAAATGCACATGGATGTTGGCCATTCAGGGAATAACACAAGAAGATTCCTAGATGTATCCTGCTTGTCAGGAGAGTTAGGCAGGCCTGTATGTGCATCTCTACCAGGACTCAATGCACTGACAGGGTGCGACTATTCACCAGCATTCAAAGGCAAGGGGAAGGTGCAACCCCTAACAATTATGAAAAAGAATAGACAGTACACTGAGGCATTTGGATAACTGGGATAGCCACACTTGTCTAAAGAAACTGAGGATACAATTGAAAGCTTTATGTGTACCTTGTATGAACAGAAAGTAAAGAGTGTCAACACAGCCCACTACAGTATGTTCAACATCAAGTATTGACTGAGTGACAAAGACGTACCCTTAGAAAAGATCAAAGGAGCAGAAGGAAGCTCGCTGCCACCATGCAAATCAAGTCTGACACAACACATCTGCTGCGCAAATTGCAATTCATTGTTATGGAAAAACACAGACAAACCACAAATTACACTATTGAAGCCAGAGAACAATGGCTGGATCTATGACGATGGAAATGTGGTTCACATGTGAAGCTGTACCTTCAGCCTTAAGTGAAAAATTGAATGAACATGACAAAAATCCAAATGAAGATGATGACAACAGTGACTGTGATGTTGATATTGATGAGACAGATTCACTTAACAGGTCAGATAATGAAGACAGTAAACAGGAATTCTGATTGTCGTACTTAGGTTCATAAAACATCATAAAAAGTTGATTGTTTCAAGTTAAATATCAAACAAAATAAATAATAATGTTAATATTAAGCCTTTGATACATATGTTGCTGTTTGTTACAGTGTCTGTAGCATTTCAATAAAAGCTTATAGAACTGAAATTAAAGAAGGAACCAATAATTAAAATATACACAATTTTCACTAATTCATTTTTTTATTTAAAAAGTGCATTTTCCAAGAAAACGTTCAACTTTGAGCAAATAAGAGTTGTAAATCTGGATTTTACATAAGAAACAGTCATCAGACCTTTTGGACCTAGACACATAGATAAATGCACCTGTCTCCTGGACTAAAATAAACAGTGGCTGTGTACATGATGGTACAGAGATTTCCTCACTGCACACAAGACAGTGGCAAAATGTGGGCAAATTAATTGCTGTTTTTTCTCTTAGGCAGGATGCTACAAGCAGTTGATAAAAGTACAGTTTCTCTTTATTCTTTTTCATAACAAGTAACACAGCTGAGAAAAGGACAGTTCCTCTTCATTCTTTCTCATCACAGGTGACTCAGCTGAGAAAATGACAGTTTTTTCCAATTGGATGCAGATGACGTTGTATGCAGCAGCAGAGAAAATGGCTTCCACCATATTTCATGATGATATTACAATGTTCATTCTTTCCTTTTGTCTTCCTGCAGGTTTCACCATAAGGTCCCTGATCACCATTTCAGACAAGGACAACATTCACCACTGCCACCAATATGGTAAGTATCACTAATGTACAGGTAAGCATAATTAATATTTACCTTTTTTAAATTATAATAATTGTTCCTTCTTCTATAGGAAAACATTGTTCCCACAGGCACCACAAATAAAAAAATTGCAAGGTAAAGTAATGTAATAATTTTTTTACTTCCAGGTGTACAGATGTACAGCGGATGCGTACATGATGGAATGGAGATTTTCTCACTGCACAGCTGATTGTGGCAAAATGAGGGAAAATTAACTGCTGTTTTTTATCTCGGGCCAGATGACACAAGGAGCTGGGAAAAGTACAGGTTCTCTGTATTCGTTTTCATCACAGTTGACTCAGCTGAGAAAAGGACAGTTTCTGTCTTCTTTCTCATTACAGGTGACTCAGTCGAGGAAAGGGGCAGTTTTCCCATTTGGATGCAGAAGATGCTATGTGCAAAAGAAGAGAAAATGCCTTCCATCTTTTTTCATGATGATAGTACAATGTTCATTCTTTCCTTTTGTCTCCCTACAGGTTTCACCATAAGGTCAGCGATCATTATTTCAGACAAGGAAAACTGGCACTGCTGTCGCCAACATGGCAAGCATTACTACTGTACAAGTATCAGTATGATTTACTGTTTTTCATTGTTATAATTTTTTTCTTCTCCTTTTTCACATGTAAGCATGGTTCTAGCACCAGCAGTGGACAGTGAGAACATTTGGAGACAAAGGAATTCATAATTTCTATTTACAGGTGACAGCGTTGTGCAGTTCTGGAAGCATCAGAGTGCAGACAATGGTTAGGCTACAGGTTACAGTGTCATCTGTGCATGCATGGACCAAAATCATTTATCTTAGTTTTCACAGTGGTTACAGGCACTGCAGTACCTGTAGATGAGATCTTCACACACCATGTGGACACAATTTGATCACATTGGTCACTCTTTGATCTTTAGTAAATACTCTGAGTATTCTTTTTCTTCACAGGTTTCCTGTGTTGCTGTATCATTCCTGAACCCGCTAGTCCTCAGTGCAGCTCAAGCAACTATGCATCATCATGATGATCCATCATCCACACACCTGCTCCTTCCTGAACTGGAGGTAGTCATGGCACAGGCAGTAGAGCCAAAGACATGTGAGGGGAAATTACCTATAATTACAGGAACAATGACAGAGAACATGTACAATATTCAGCCATCTGCAAAACTTGTAGCAGTAAATTACAGGACAAAACCAAGAAAAGGATGTGGGCATTAGATCATATTTGGGTCCTTGAGTGCTGCTGTTTTCAGACAGCAGAGACCATTTTTTTGATGACATCTTTGGAACATACTGTAGTGGATGTGCATTAAAATCAGTAGAGTTTCCTTGGAGTCATGTCTTTGGTAAGTGTTTTTTATGTCCGTTGAGTAAAAGTTGTTTCATTTTATCATTGCTATTAAGCAATAATGCACAACAGGGCGTGTGTCATGTTGGAATAACATCATGCCATGGGTGGTTAAAGCACGATGCTGCAGGCCGAGTGCATTCAACAACTGAGAAGTGACATTATCCCAACACGACACACACCCTGGAGTGCATTATTGCTATTATACAATGGCTTGCTGTAGTAACAAATACAGAAAATATTGAAAAAAGAAAATTTAAGGCACTTTTACTGCATTTGTTGACTGTGAAAGTATACTTGTTAAAAAATAATTCTTTATTCCTACTAGGTGGTGCTGTTTTTTAGTAGTAGGTTCCCTCTTTGGTCCATTTATAGTATATGTTACTGCCCTCCCTTCTGTGTTTTATGTATTTCTCTCTCTCTCTCTCTTTTTTTGCATGTGCTTTTGTTTTTGTTTTTTTAGTTTATTTATTTATTTATTTGCTTTTGTTTACCAGGTAAGTCACACTAGACATCCAAGTGCCTATTTTCAGGTGCGACCCGAATTAATTAGGCATCCTGCTGCCTTTACTTCTACTGGCTGACAAAAAGGAGCTGATCGGCGAGTCACTTGTGGGACCGAGAGACTTATGCTTCACACATGTCATTGGTTAAGTCACTTAGTCCCGCTGTTCATTTTTTTTCTTTTTTCACACAAGTTTAATTTTGCTGTGGGAAATCGCCATTGCATGCAGCTTTAAAAACAAACAGATGTCAGATGGCGAAGCAGGCGCCTCACAAGGCAAAAATGGAGCTGATCAGCAAGTGACTTGTGGTGACCAAGAGACTTCTTCAGATGTCATTAGTCAAGTCACTCTGTCCCGCTGTTCATTTTTTTTTTGTTTTTAGACCATTACTTTACTTTGCAAGTGCTGTTGGAAACCACCCTTTCTTGCAGCTTTTAAAACAAATGACAGCAAAGTGCACAGCTGATAAAGGTAGTGAGAGACATGGCCACACAGATCAGTGGCTTTCCCTTTGTATGTGGAATGGGGACAAATTATATGTAGGAATTTATTTTCTCTCACAAATGCTTTCTGTTCACAACTCCCTTTCTGGCAATTTTGGAATTTAGGAGCCAGGGACAGAGAAGTTAGCTTGCAAGAGGAGTGCAGAGTGGGATCATTGAAACAGGGTATGACATGGAGCTGGGGACGGGATGGAGTGATTTTTTTTTTTTTTATTTTGCAGTGGTCAGGTGTACCTGACCTTGATACAGTGTTGTTATACTGGGATAACATCACTGTTCTAGGTGTCATCGGACCAATCAGAACTCAACATTTTTTCTGGCCATTGTATAATTGGTAATATAGCTTATTGCAACATTATAGCAAATTACTGAAAATTGAAACTTTTACCCGGGGCTTCAAAGTCCTAGCTCCTAAGAGACTTCATTGATTTTGGTGCAGAGCTGCTTCACCATAGATGGATATGATCGACTGTAAAAGCCAAGAAAACATGGTCTTTTCTGTTTAGTTTACCATGACCTAATTCTCAAAACTGGAGACTAAATTAATTAGAATTTACTAATGTGTCCCAGTTTTGAAAATCATTTTATATGATGCTGTTCAGTAGTCTAATTGCACAAATCTGTGTTCCATTGCAAAGACAATGCATCAATGAATAGTTACTGTATTTGTCTTTTATGTTACACTTTTGTTGGTATTATTTAAAGGGGAGGAGGGAGCAGATTAACTGCAACTAGTAATAAAAAAGACAAAATGTGGAAACAGTTGAAGAAAAGATATGGACAAAACAATTTATGAAGAGACCAGAGGAGTCTGTTATGTGCCCGATACTGAAGCGCGTGCCACAAACATTAAAGGGGTACTGTCAGCTTTGCCCCTTCATTTTGAGAAAATCTAATCAGTGTGCCTGTTGGCATACGCCGATCATATCTGCACTGTAGAATGCCCACAATGATATAAAAAGTAGTATTTGTACCTGTTTTTATGATTTTTAGCAAAATCCCTTATTCAGTCGGGCCGAGCTCAAGTAACCCGACACCGGAAGCATCTCCATCTTCAGAACGCACTTTTGACAAGAGCGCAGTCATGAAGTGTAAGTTTTTCCCATGCTGACTGAAAAAAGATGATCAGTGGATAAAAGCTGTCATCCTGAGCCTTGCATGGTGCCTGCTAATTAAAACTGAGCACTGAGGGGGCCGCAATCTATATTTTAAATTGGGAGCTGAAATCCTGCACATATGCAGTGTGCTCTGCGCATGGGTGGGATCTTGGCTCCTCATTAAAAATATACATTGTGGTCCCCTCAGTGCTTGGTTTTAATTAGCAGGCACCATGAAAGGTTCAGGATTACAGCTTTTATCCACTGATCATCTTTTTTCAGTCAGCATGGGAAAAATGTACACCTCGTGACTGCACTCTTGTCCAAGGTGCATTCTGAAGATGGAGACATTTCCGGTAGCAGGTTCGCCCAAATTAATAAGGGATTTTACTAAAAATCATAAAAACAATACAACTACTTCTTTTCATACTGATGGGGGCACTCTGCAGTGCAGATATGATCAGTGTGTGCCAACAGGCACACTGATTAGATTTTCTCAAAAATGAAAGGGCAAGGGCCGGCCTGTTGGCACAGCGGTGGATTTCTCTTCATGACGCTGGTGACCCAGGTTCTGGAATGGACCTGATTGTTGAAGGATCGTGCCGGGGAGAAGGATAGAGCATTCTAAGACTGCTCTCCTCTCTGGGGAGGACTGAGGAAGTGCTGAGCACTGAGGGATCCTAGCAGAGCTAGGGAACCTCAGGTGACTGACCGAGCCAGGTCTGGAAGGCAGGGGCAGGCATTTACATCATTGCACGTCCCCACCTCCTTAAAAGAGAAAACCCAAGGCAAGGGCAACATGCACATGATGCCCTCCCCGGAGGACCTTGAGACACCACCACTGCTGCAGATCCCCAACCAGCCATAAGTCCTGTGGGCTGCTGGTGAAGTTGGCCATGGCCTCACCCTCCGTAGGCAACCTGAGGGTGACTGGGGATCTCGGCAGCCATAGGCGGTGGTGGAGGTCTCCAGGGTGCCATGACAAGGGCAGAAGTAATACAGTGTCCAGCCCGGAAAAAACATAGAATAAAAAAAAAATGAAGGGGCAGAGCTGACAGTACCCCTTTAACATTTGTGGCATGTGCTGGAGACATGTTAAGCACTAAAACCAGATTTATGTTTAACTTCTCAAAAAAATTGTTCATGTTTTTGTGATTCTTGTGGACTTCTTTGGGCAGTTGCACACTACCACCACAGCTGCAACATCACACAGCATCAGGAAAAAAAATTGTTACAGGAGAAAATGCTTGAAATTTAGGGCTAGCAGGAGGACACATGTTAAGAAGTAACACAAAAACTAGTCAGGAAAGTTATTTATGTGTACAGACTATAACACAGGACAGGGCAGGTCAGGGCAAGGGGAATACTGCATGAAGGAAAAATTCAGGGAGAGAACAAAGGAAAGGATGAAATAGGGACCCTAAAATACAGCACAAAATCTTGTGAAAGAAATATTTTAGAGAAGAGAACTAAACAAGAAGATAGAGAGGAGGAGGAGGAGGATAGAAAATATTTTTGTTGTCTTTTTTTAATTTTTATATGTTTTTGTGTTTTTTGGGGGATAAACAATTATTTATACAGCATGGAAGTAATAAAAAATAAATAGAAGAAAAGTCTCTTTCTGGCACCACTTGCCACTGGAAGCACTGCCACCACCACCAACATGCAACTCCACCAGGGGGTTCAACGTCTTCTCCTGGTCAACCATCATTTTATGCATATCCTCTCAGACCTCATTAAATTCCTGGTAAAAGTCATAATGAAGATGTTGCACTTCATCTCACCGGACAGTCAGATCTGCCTGGGTGACTAGTGCTGCAGGTTCACTCGGTGGTAGTTTTTGGGGTGCAGGTGCTGCTGCCTTCCCTCCTGATGGCTAGCACTGTGGCTGAGTACTGCTGTGAATCCTACCACACTAACTCACAACACAACAGCCCAACTCATGCAGCACCCCTTCCGTATTGTCCCATCCTTCTCTGTGGCCACAGAGCTTGCAGATAACAACACTGTCATCTGCATCACTGATGGAAAAAAATCCCATATAGCACAGCATCTTTGTTACTGTAGGACGGACTCCAGAGGATGTTGCATGATGCTCACCAGTGCCATGGGTGGAGTTTCTTGTAGTGGTAACATCATGCAGGGGGACAGGAACCACAGGCTTCTGATACTGCTGGAGGGGCAGGAACCACAGGCCACTGCTGGGGGTTGGGGGCCACAGGATCCAGCTGCTGATGCTGCTGTGAGTGAACAGAGCCATTTCCATCCTCTGCTGTGAGTGGTTGGGGCAGGGGGTGCCTCACTTCTTCTTTGAAATGTTTACCAATTGAGGTGAACAGCTCCCCCAAACTTTTGGTCATGTTGCCCAGTAGTTTCCTACAGTCTATTAGAAAAAAAAAACATGTTTTCCTTACAGAAAACAAAATAAAAAGAAACTAAGACAAAGAAAGACACACACACACACACACACAGAGTAAAAAAAGGAATTAGAGTAATTGGAAACTAAATACTCTTTGCAGACAAAGTATGAAAGCAATAAATCACAGCAGCCTGATATCCCCTGCTCGGATCTGCCAGCTACAACTAGCACTACTGACAAAAAAAAAAACAGAATCAGTAACTTACTGCCTGACTGGTGTCTCCCATGTGACCTGTAGAAAGTTAATCATGTGACAAAGCCTTTTTTTCCCTGAACTTCGCCTTATAAAATGCAAGGCAAACTTAACGGCAAAGTCAGCCATCAAAATTCTGCAATGAGCAGACAATTTCATGTAACTTTCCATGGTGCGAAATTGGCAACTTTACTGGAACTTTGACAGTGAAATAAAACTTTGCAACATCTCTAGTTCCTAATTGCCCTTATAGTATAACTAAACCCACTCCCTGGTGCCCATTGGTCCCCCCTCTCTTTTCCAGATTACCTGTGAAGTAGAATTAAACTCATTCCCTGGTGTCTAGCAGATCCCCCACCTAACAAGTGGCACCCTACAATTATGCTCCCCCATCCTGTTATCAAGCCCATGACCAGCACAGCCCTCCACTCTCCATCACATCTGACTGCCAACTTGAGCTGTCAGTGAGCATGTACTGTACAATCAGCTGTTATAGTATGTGTTCATTGATAGCTGAGTTTGTGGTTGGTCATAGTGGAGAGCTGTGAGCACTGCCAGTTGCTGGCTCATTGATGGGAAGGGGGAGTGGGGTGGTTGGACACTATCTGTTGACTGGGGGGGTGGGTGGTCTGCCAGACACTAGAGAATGGTTTTAATTCTACTTTATGGATGATTTGGAATAGGGAGGGGAACCACTGGACACCAGGAAGTATGTTGAATACTGCTATATGGGTGACTGGGGTGGGGGGAGGGCAGTGCACAGCAGAGAGTGGGTCTATAACATTTTATAGGGGATCATGATGGAGAAACTGAGGATGATAAAGAGACAAAGAAAGAGAGAGAGAGACACACACTCAAACACACACACACACATAAATAATCGAAATTTACAAAAAAAATTATAAACACACACAGAAGATCTCCTACAGTAAAAAAAGGAATTACTTGGAAACTAAATACTGTTTTCAGACAAAATATTAAGCAATAAATCACAACACTCTGATCTCTCCTGCTCAGATCTGCCAGCTACAAGTAGCACTACTGACAAAAGGAAACAGAATCAATGACTTCCTGCCTGATTGGAGTCTCTCATGTGAACTGCAGAAAGTGAATTATGTGACAAAGCCATTTTTCCCTAACTTTGCCTTGAGAAACACAAGGTGAAGTTAGTGGTGAAGTCAGCAAGAGAAATTGTGTAATGACCAGACAATATCACATCATGTTCCACATGGCAAAATTGGTGACTTTGCTGGAACTTCTCTGGTGAGATACAACTTTGTAACAACTCAACTCCCCAATCACCCATATAGTAGAATTAACCCCATTCACTGGTGTCCAGTGGTTCCCCTCAATTCCCATTCACCCTTGAAGTAGAATTAAACTCATTCCCTAGTATCTAGCAGATCACCCACCTAACAATTTGTGCCCTTCAACTGTGCTCCCCCATCCCGTTATGAAACCCATGGCAGGCACAGCGCTTCGCTCTCCACCACATCTGGCTGCTGACTTAAGCTGTCAATGAGCATGTGCTGTACAATTAGCTGTTATAGTAAGTGCTCATTGATAGCTCAAGTTTGTGGCTAGCCATGGTGAAGAGCAGAGGGCAGTGCCACTTGTTGGCTCTTTTATGGGATGGGAGAGTTGGGTGGTTGGGCACTACCTGTTGAGGTGGGGGTTGAGGGGTCTGCTAGACACTAGAGAATGGGATTAATTCTACCTTATGAGTGATTTTGAATAGGAAGGGGGAACCACTGGACACCAGGGAGTGTTTTTAATTCTGCTATATGGGTGATTGTGGTGGGGGGCACTGTACACCAGGGAGTGGGTCTATAACATGTTATAGGGGATCAGGGGATCAGGATGGGGAAACTGAGGCAGAGAAAGAGAGACTGAGACACACACTCAAAGACACACACATAAGCAATCTAAACTTGCAAAAAAAAAAATTATAAACACACATAACAGATCACCTACAGTAAAAAAAGAAATTATTTGGAAAATATATACTGTTTGCAGACAAAGTAGCCTCGAGGAAAGGAGGGAGAGCGGGGACATGATAGAAACTTTCAAGTACCTCAAGGGAATCAACAAAGTCCAAGAGGGAAGCATCTTTCAAAAAAAGAGGTGTGCAAGAACAAGAGGGCAAAATTTGAAGATAATGGGGGGGCGGCTCAGAGGTAATTTAAGGAAGTATTTTTTCACAGAGAGGGTTGTGGATGCATGGAACAGCCTTCTGGAGGAGGTTGTGTAGTCAAAACAGTGGTGGAATTCAAGCATGCATGGGACAGTCATAAGGCAATTCTAGGGGGTGGGGGTAGGAAGAAGTAGGCTGCTGGTTAACTAGGATCTGCAGCTTATCCAGTAGGTAGGGAAATGTGCAGACTGGGTGGGCCAAGCGGTCCTTATCTGCCATCAAATTCTATGTTTCTATGTTTCTAAAGTATGGAAGCAATAAATCAAAACAATCTGATCTCTCCTGCACAATCTGACAGCTACAAGTAGCACTACTGACAAAAGGAAACAGAACCAGTGACTTCCTGCCTGATTGGAGTCTCTCATGTGACCTGCAGAAAGTGAATCATGTGACAAAGCCTTTTTTCCCCAAACTTCACCTTAAGAAATGCAAGATGAAGTTAACGGTGAACTAAGCTGGTGAAGTCAGCGACAAAATTCTGCAATGAGCAGCCAGTTTCATGTAATTCTTCATGGGGCAAAATCCGCAACGTCCCTGAAACTTCACTGCCAAAATATAACTTTGCAAAATATCTACTCCCCTATCACCCATATAGTAGAATTAAACCCACGTTCTGGTGTCCAGTGGACCCCAATTCCTGTTCCTGTTCACCCTTGTAGTAGAAATAAACTAATTCCCTGGTTTCTAACAGACTCCCTACCTAACAGTTAGTGCCCTGCAACTGCGCTCTCCCATCCTGTTACTGTATCCAACCCGTGTCAGGCACAGCTCTCCATTCTCCACCACATCTGGCTACTGACTTGAGCTGTCAGTGAACATGTACTGTACAATCAGCTGTTACAGTATTCATTTGTATTTCATTTATTTGTAAATTGCATGTAAGTACACTGGAATAAGAAAATTCTATTTTCAGGCATGATCTGAAGTTTAGCATGCAAAAACTAACAAGAAGATAATATATATTCAAGCAAAGGTTACACAGAAATCAATGATCACATCAGGTTACACAAGTACATACATTCACTTTATTAAAATGGTTATATGATGCAGTAGAAAAAGTGCTAATTGCTGAAGAAAACTTAACAACATCAGGTAATGAATTCCACACAGTGGCAAAGCAATAGGCAAAAGACATTTTTCCTGAGTTTGTACATGCCAGTGGAAGAACCAGTTGAAGTTTTTGAGATGACCATGAACCTTAAGGGGATATATAAATATCCAAAAGGGCACGTAACGATGAAGGAGTGGCTATATGCAATATCATTATTAAACATGAATTGAGACAATGCCAATTGATAGCTATTTTGAATAGTAAACCAATCTAGACTAGTAAGTAGATTACAATGATATGCCCAATGTGGTGCCATCAGTACCAATTTCACAATTTTGTACAACAATGTCTCCTTCCTGGTTGCTATAGATGTAGATGAAGAGTCAACTACCAAAGTTGCTTAATTCAATACAGGAAGCAAACCATGATGTGCAATGAGTTTTCATTAATCTTTTGTTATAAATTTAAAGAAATTATAAAGGTGCCAATTTTAGAATGTAATTTAGTGGTAACCTTGTCCATGAGTATGTTATACTTCAAAGCAGGGTATAAATATATCTGAAGATATTTAAATGAATTAACAACATCAATTGACAATACCCCTGACTTCTAATTTTTTTTAGTTTAGGCTCGGAACCAAATAACATAGACTGTGTTTTATTTTTATTCAACACCAGGTTATTTAAAAAAAAAAAAAACAAGATTCTAAGGCATTAAATTGTCTGCTTAAAGTTAGATTGATGTCAGTGACAATTAGATTTTAAGTAAATAATTATGTGTCATCTGCGTATAATAGTAAGTCAAAGTGTCCCCCCACTTCTACCACTGGGTCTAAAAATAGTGAAAAAAGCAAAGGCCCCAGTATGAAGCCCTGAGGGACTCCACACCGAACCACTCAATCAGATGAAAATGCTCCTTTAAATTTCACACACTGTGACCTATTTGTAAGATAGTCACTAACCAGAATAAAGCAGAGTTCCCTACTCCCATGTCCTGTAATTCATCCATTAATAAAGTATGGTCAACAAGGTCAAATGCCTTGGTTAGGTCCATGAATACTGCCCAAGTTAATCTACCATTCTCTGTAGTCCTATGGACAGTGTCTGTGAACCTTATCAAAGCAGTCTCAGTGCTGTGCCCTCCCCCAAATCCATATTGGCTAACGGAGATCAAATTATGAGACTTAATATAGTCAACTGTCTAAATACTATTCCTTCTTGTAATTTCAATAAAGCAGACAACATTGAAACTGGTTGATAGTTACAAAATTCAGTTTAAGATCCAGATTTGAAAACTGGCACAATATATGACCTTTTCCATAATGTAGGTATCTGACTTGATTGAAAGGACAAGTTAAAAATCAAACTAAGTGGGTAGGCTAAATGAGAGGCAGCAAGAGCCAAAAGTTTAGGTGATTTCTCATTGCAGCAGGGGGCTTTATCTGTCTTCATACTAACTAGCAATTTTAATACTCAGAGCTCTTAACATTTTTTAAATAGAATTTCTGTCTGTTCAGATTTGCATCCCAAATTCTCATGTACGTGAACTGATAAACCTCTATAGTAAAGATCTAAGTTAGAACATTGAACTTTAAATTCTTCAGCAATAAGTACTGGATCTGTCATCACTTCTCCATCCTTGATCATACAAGGGCAATTCTCACTAGAAGGGGAGAATAAAGATTTTATTGAGCTTCAGAATCTTTTGAAATCTGACAGATTAAGTTGTAGTTTTTGGATATAATGCATTTTGGCTAACTTTACCTCCTTTTTACACAAATTCCTCCTATACCAGCAAATGTTTAAATCTGCTAACAACTCACTTTTCCTGTACTTTTTCCAGGTGTCTTATCTTCCACTTGTATGTTTGATTAAGTTTTATTAAACCACTTAGTCTTCCTGCCACTAACTCTCCTTTTGATCGTGTGAAGGGGGGCAAATTTATTTACTACTTCTACAAAGGATTTAATAAAAAATCCAAAGCACAGTCTACATTTGGTATAACTTTTGAAAATGACTAATCAATTTCAGAAACAGCATTCAGGGAGCTAGGAATATCAATTTTTGCATAACGCCTTGATTCAATATATCGGAGGGGGGGTAGATAATCTTCCTCCTTTCCAAATCCCCAAAATTGGGTCATGGTCACTAATAGAATCCTAATAGAATCAGAAATTAAACCACAAGATATGATTTAACCAATTCTATTTCTTAAGAACCAGTCCAACAAAGATTGCCTATGGGTTTTGTAATTGAGTCGAGTAGGAGTAGTAATCAACTGTTGCATTCCTAAATCCATTAATGTGGTTTTATAATTAAGGTTGTTATTGTTGTCCCAGTTTAGATTAAAATCTCCTACAGCTACTAACTCACCTCTGACTGTATTCTTAACTATTTCCCCAAATTCTTGATGTCCTTGTTTGCTATTTTTAGGTGCATTATAAATCAGTAAATGGTAAGTTTTTTAAGGGATCCTATCCTAATCCTTGAACCAAGATAGTCAAGGGAATACTGGTTCTGCTCAGTCAGATGAATAACTTTAGCTGTGAGTGTATTTTTAATGTAAAACAATATCCCTTCCCCTTTACCCATGGCACTGTCCCTTCTGTAAATACAATAACCAGAGAGCAGTATGTTGGAATCAGGAACTGAGTGTTGAAGCCATGATTCTGATATTGTTAAAAGATCAGTTATGGTAATTTACCTAGTCCTCAATTTCATGCATTTTTGAGGCAATGCTTCTTGCATTACAATGGATTATTTTAAGCCCTCCACCCTCTAAGATAGTCCATATCACTTTCAAAAGTGATGGCAGGAGGGCCTGAATTTTGCTCAACATCCCCAGATAGCATCAGTAAGCTCATAAGCAAACAGGGAATAAGGCCCACATCAATCAGCAGATGAACAAACACTGGCATCCTAATAAAGAGTCCAGTATTGTACGTCAAGATTTTGTGATATGTGCTAAGTTAGTAAGAATGGTTGGCATTAGGGGTACTAGCTAACATGAAATAGTGCCAATTGTCCCTAGTCTCCAATGTTGGAGGGATTTGTTTAGTACATGAGGCTATCATAAAGTCAAATGACAGGAATAACACTATGTATAATGTGCCCAAACAGAAACCCCTTCAAGCCATATTCTTTCTGTGCTAATATCAAATCAAATCATCTTTAATTTTACATCGCCTTTCAAAATCAAGGTGCTGTACATAAAAAATATACACATAAAGATAAAATTTTAAAACAAGCATAAAACAAATCATCCATAGCTAGGAAAAGCTAAATTAAATAAATAAGTCTTTAATTCCATTTTGAATCTATCACGGTTGGGCATTATCTCAACCAACTAGGTAGAGAATTCCTCAGGGTTGGCACTGAAAAAGCAAAGGCACAAGATCCTGATGTCTTTAATCGAACCCTGGGAATCTCCAGCAATCCCTCATTGGTGGAACAGAGAGGATGGAGGGGGCAATAGGGTACGAGGAGATCTTTCAGGTAACCGGGTCCCTGATCATGTAGGGTTTTAAAGGTTAGTAAACCAACCTAAAGGTGATCTGCCACCAAACAGGCAACCAGTTCAGTTCATGGAGCACAGGTGTAATGTGACTGGTTCTAGAAGTCCCAGTCAAAAGCCTGGCCACCGCATTCTGAACCAGCTGAAGGCAGTGGATATCAACCCCAGGTAGCCCTAGGTAGAGGGAATTGCAGTAATCAAGATGGGTAGTGACAAAGGCATGGACCAATGTTGGAAGATCACCTGGAGGAACCAGGTGTTTCACCCAGGTGATATTTCTCAGATGGTAAAAAGAGGATTTGATGACAGCTGATACCTGAGATTTTAAGTTCAAACCATCGTCAAAAATAACACCAAGGTTACGCACCTGATTGGAGGTAGTGAGCGACATACCACCCAATAATAAACCTGATGGTTGTACAGCTCTCAAACCCACCCCGGATGACCTGGGTCCACTACCAGCACCTCAGTCTTATCCAGATTCAGTCTCAGCCAGTTGGAACTCATCCAAAGTCTGATTTCAGCAAGACAATTATTAGCACGGAGAGTGCATCATCTTGTCCGGGCAGAAAGGACAAATACAGCTGAGTATCATCTGCATAGCAGTGAAAACCCAATATCAACAATAAAATGTTATAATACTCTATGAGTTATTAAAATTATTCTAAGTAATATGAACTCTTTACAGGTAATTACTAATAAAACAGAGAAAATAATTATAATCACTAAAATGAATCTGCCATACAATAACAAAAATACACTAGGTGCTCATTGATAGAAACATAGAAACATAGAATTTGATGGCAGATAAGGACCGCTTGGCCCACCCAGTCTGCCCATTTCCCTACCTACTGGATAAGCTGCAGATCCTAGTTAACCAGCAGCCTACTTCTTCTTACCCCCACCCCCCCAGAATTGCCTTATGACTGTCCCATGCATGCTTGAATTCCACCACTGATTTTGACTCCACAACCTCCTCCAGAAGACCGTCCATGATCCACAACCCTCTCTGTGAAAAAAATACTTCCTTAAATTACTCTGAGTCATTTCCTCTATCTTCAAATTGTGCCTCTTGTTCTGCACACTCCTTTTTGAAAGATGCTACCCTCTTGGACTTTGTTGATTCCTTGAGGTACTTGAAAGTTTCTATCATGTCCCCCCTCTCCCTCCTTTCCTTGAGGCTATACATATTAAGCTCCTTAAGTCTTTCTTCATATGTCTTCCGGTGCAGACCCTGCACCATTTTAGTTGCCCTCCTCTGGACAGCTTCCATCCTGTCTATGTCTTTGCGGAGATTGGGTCTCCAGAACTGCACACAGTACTCCAGATGGGGTCTCACCAGCTGTCTGTACAGAGGGATAATAACTTCCTGTTTTCTACTGGTGATTCCTCTCCCTATGCATCCCAGTATCCCCCCAGCCCTCCTTGCTGCCCTCTCACATTGCTTGCCCACCTTTAGGTCATCTGATATGACTACCCCCAGGTCTCTTTCCATTTTTGTTGTTGTTAGTATCTCACCCCATTGTGTACTCTTCCCTGGGTTTTGTTTCCCAGGTGCATTACTTGCATTGAATCTAAGCTGCCATACATTTGACTATTCCTCTAACCTTGCCAAGTCCCTTCTCATCCTTTCCACCCCACCCTGTGCATCAACTGTGTTCCAGATCTTAGTGTCATCTGCAAAGAGACATACTTTTCCTTCAGTCCTTCATAATGTCACTTATAAAAGACATTGAAGAGGACCGGTCCTAATACTGAACCCTGTGGTACCCCACTAGTAACCCTCCTTTCTTTCTGAGTGGACTCCATTTACTAATACTCTCTGTGTCCTATTCTCCAGTCAATTCTTTACCCAGGCTGTCATCTTGGGACCCCTCCCAGGCTGGCTAACTTGTATATTAATCTTTTGTGTGGGACTGTGTCAAATGCCTTGCTAAAGTCTAGGCAGGCCATGTCCACAGCCCCTCCCTGATCTACTACTTTGGTCACCAGTCAAAGAAATCTATCAGATTTGTCTGGCATGACCTTCCGCTGTGAATCCATGCTGCCTAGGGTCCTGTGTCCCTCTGGCCTCTAGATACTCGACAATTCTTTCCTTCAGAAGTGATTCCATCATTTTCCCTATCACCTGAGGTTAAACTAACAGGTCTGTAGTTTCCTGCTTCTGCCTGCTCCCACTTTTGTGAAAGGGAATCACATCTGCCTCCTCCAGTCCTCGGACCACCCATCCTCCCATGATTTGTTAAAAGGTAGTCAGTGGTGTCACTAGTTCTACCCTTAGCTCTTTAAGAATTCTGGGATGAATCCCATCAGGCCCCATTGCTTTGTCCACCTTCAGTTTTAAGGTGAGTTCTTCAGAACCCACTTTCTTCTGTAAATGGGCTGGTGCATCAACTTCTGTATCCAGAGTGTTACTTACTGTTTGTTTTATTTTCCTCCCCCTCTTCATTTGTAAATACTGAGCAAAAATATTTGTTTTAGTATCTCTGCCTTTCCACAGTATCCCTCTGCCCACCCTCCCTCCCCTTTATTAAGCCTCACTATCCCTCCCTTGGTCTTTCTTTGCTCTGAAGTACCTATAAAGGTTTATCCCCTTCTTAACTGAGTTGGCTATCTTTTCATGAGTTTGGGCCTTTGCTGTTCTGACTGCCTTCCAGCCTCCTTTTTGCTTTAACTGATACAGTTCTCTGTCCTGCTCCTTCTGCAATTCCTTGTACTTCCTGAATGTTTTCTTTTCTTGAACCTTCGCTGCCACTCCTTTGAGAACCATAGTGGTTTCTTACATCATTTTGTTTTGTTTATTTGTCTCACAAAGGCTCGTTAATCTCGTGATGGTGGCAGTTTTTATTATTCTCCATTGTTCTTCCACCTCCTTCCTGCCCATTTGCTAGTGCATTCCTTGAGCTACTCACCCATTTTGGCAAAGTCAGCCTCCTAAAGTCCAGTCGTTTGTCTTTGTACGGCTTGACTCTATTACTGTGTTTTGTATGAACCATACTGTTCGATGGTTGCTAGTTCTCCAGATGGCTACCCACTTCTACATCGGTGATCCTCTCCATCTCCATTTGAGAGAATCAAGTCTAATATTGCTCCTCTCAGTGGACTCCAGTACTAGTTGTCAAGGCATGCCCCTGTAGGGCATCTAGAATAACTGCACTCTTCAAAGTGGCAGCTGCAACTGCACTCCTGTTAACATCTGGCATATTCAGATCACCCATCAGCAATATATCCCCTTTTCTGCCATTCTAGATACTTTCTATCATTTCCCTGTCCATTTCTCCCCTGAGAAGGGGTCTGTATACAACCCCTGTGCGATTGTGGTGTCATTGCCTGTCTCCAAATTTACCCACAGTGCTTCTTCTCCTCCCTGTTTACCCTTTTGTTCTATTGCTTTTATTCCTTCCTTATGTAAAGAACTACTCCTCCTCTCTTTACCCTCCCTGTCCCTCCTGTAGACAGTGTATCCTGGTATGTTTATGTCGTAGTCATGGTTTTGTGTGTACCATATTTCTGTGACTGCCATGATATCCAGATGTTCCTCCTCCATCAAGGCCACTAATTCAGGAAGCTTGTTACCCAGACTACAGGCATTGGTACTCATTGCTCTCCATTTCTTGATGGTTTACCTCTCTGTTGCAGCATCCCCACTGCACCGTTCTACTCAGTCTTTTCTCATTCTAGTACACTCTGTTTTGTAGGGAGAGGCTGGGATTTTCCTTTCTTTTTGTCAGTGTCTCCCCCTTTGACTAGTTTAAAAGCTTGCAAATGAAGCATTTAAACCGATTGCTCAAAAGACTTGTTCCCTTCCTGGACAGATACAGACCATCCTGCCAGTATAGGCTGGTGTCCTCCAGGTGGAACCCCAGTCCCAATGAAGTTAAAACCCCTGTGCTCCGCATCATTTTTTCAACCATTCATTAAACTGCATGGTGCCAATTACCTCACCTCCCCATGCCTTTGACAGGCAGCACCTCTGAGAAGGATACTGTGTGTACTACTTGTCTTAGGTCCCTCCTAACTCTGCAATGTCCTCCTGCACTGCTCTAATCTCATGATGAGCCAAGTCATTTGTCCCTAGGTGGACATTACATTCAGCTCAGAGTCACTTTGCAGCTATTCTCGTGATCCTGAGGATGCGCTTCCTGTCCCTCCAAGCCATGGCACCAGGCAGGCACCTTACTCAGTTTTCACAGCCCCTCCAGTTCTATACCCCTAATAATTGAGTCCCCACCAGAGCTGCTTCCCCTTCTATGTGTCCTCTGCCTCCTTCCTGTGGGCCTTCCTTGTGACAGTTGTCATCAGTCTTCTCTGCGGGTGCATCCATAGGGGAGCTATGCTCCCCCAGAATGGTGAATGGATTGTGGACTGGAACAATTGACTGGGTGTGCCTCTGTTCCACCCTCCTCACCCTCCCTGAGCCCACTGTGGTCCAACTGCTGTGCTTTCTTCACAACCTCTGAGGTAGTGGTGGTGGCGCTAGTGCTCCCTGGATGGGCGAGGTTCCCTTCCTACTGTCCAGTGTGGCCTGGGGAAGGTTCCTTACTACTGTCCAGTGCAGCCTGAAGATGGGCAACTTCCTCCCTCAGGGCAGATAGTTGTCTGCAAATGGGCAGCATCTCAGCCTCCATAAAGACTCCCGGAAGACTGCTGCCCCACAGCCATTACATTGTACTACTCCCCACATGTTTATCTAGTTTTTTTTTTTGTATTTGTGTGTGTGTGTGCACGTGCGTGTGTGATTTGTTATATAGAAATATATATATTATACAATGTGTATGCTTATATTGTCAGTGCAGTGTGCTAGAGAGGATATGACAGTGAAATGCACCTTGCACTCGAGGAAATGCTGTCAGAACCTCAGGTATAAAGGAACTATTTCCAGGGGTGGGTGGGGTGAGGGTGGAAGGGTTGGGCCTAAACTGTGCTCCCTCACAAAACAATCAACTAAAATTGATAATTGATAATTGATAGCTCAATAGGTAGCCAGCCACGGTGGAGAGTGGAGCTTAGTGACGGTTGTGGCTAGTTAATGAGATGGGGGAACCAGGGTGGTTGGGCACTACCTGTGGAGATGGGGGGTCTGCTAGACTCTAAAGAATGGATTTATTTCCACTTTATGAGTGATTGGGGATAGGAAAGGTGGAAATACTGGACACCAGGGAGTGTGTTTAATTCTTGTATACAGACAATTGGGTTGGGGGGCACTGCACACCAGGGAGTGTGTCTATAGTATTTTATAGGGGATCAGGATGGGGGACTACTAGACACCAGGACGTTGGTGTTCCATAACATTCCAAAATATTTTGCAGAGGATTGGGGATGGGCGTACCACTGGACACCAGGGAAAAATTAGTATACAGGTGCTCAGGATGGGAGGGTCCATTAGACACTAGGGAAAAATTAGTATATTGCTGCTTGGGGACAGGATGTGGGATCCGCTAGACACCAGGTAAAAATTAGTGTATGGGTGCTTGGGGATAGGGAGAAGAGTCTGCTAGACACCAGAGAAATCATTTCCCCAGTGTCTAGTGGACCTTCCTCCATATTCCAAAAAGGTCTGTATAAAAAATTTTCCCAGGTGTCTAGCAGATCCTCCCTCTCTATCCATGAGTGACCGTAAAGTTTTTTTACCTGGTGTCTGGTGGACCCCCCTCAATCCCTGAGTGCCTGTATGCTAAATTTTACCTGGTGTCTAGTGGTCCTCATATCCCTTATCCCCTGTAAAATATTATAGGCCCACTCCTTGGTGTCCAGTGGTCCCTCATCCCCTGTAAAATATTATAAACCCACTCTCTGGTGTCCCATGTCTTTCCTCCCCCCGATCACCCGTACAGTAGAATTAAATCCATTCCCTGGTGTCCTGTGATGCCTCCTCCATATCCACAATTGCCTGTAAAGTAGATTCAACCCATTTCCTGGTGTCTAGTGGACCCCCTACCACCCCGCTCCCCCATCCTGTTATCAAGCTGTTGACCAGCAGAGTTTTCGCTATTACTCACATCCAGCGCCACTGATTGAGCTGTCAGTGACCATGTAATGTACAATCAGCTGTTACAGTACATGCTCACTGACAGCTCATTCAGTGGCTGGCTGTGGTGGAGAGTGGAGGGGTGTGCCACTTGCCAGCTTGATGACATGATGGTGGAATGGAGTGGTGGGGCACTAGTTGTTGGGGTGGGGGGTGATGGTCCACTTGACACCAGGGAATGGGTTTAATTTTACTTTACAGGTGATTGAGAATAGAGAGGGGGGGAACAACTGGACACCAGGGAGTGGGTTTAATTCTACTATATGGGTGATCAGGAAGGGGGGAACACTGAACACCAGGGAGTGGGTCTATAATATTCAGCAGGGGATCAGGGATGTTGTGATGACTGGGCAATAGGGAGTGGGTGTATAATATTTTATTGATTGATTGGTTTCACTTGGTTAATTGGGTTAGTACACTGGTTGATTGGAGTCTTTTTCAGGCACGACCTGGGTGCAATTGCACTGGTATAACAAGGGTGAATTAAAGATGTGAGCAAACATGATATTTATTTATTTATTTATTTAGACAGCAGTTTGGAAAACCTTTACAAAGGTACCTTGTCACAGTAAGACAAACGAAAATACACAGTATAACAGTATAACACAGTATAACAGTAACTTAAGACATAGATACAAACAAGCTGGTACAGGTAGGATTGATGCAAACAATACCAGAGTTACGTTGTCCTTAGCAGCTTAGTAGTAAGCTTTGTCATTAGTATTGAGTATGGCTTTGACTAGTGGCAATTACAGCTTCGGTGTTAACAAGGTGGTTCCGTAGCGACGCTTTTGAAGCACGATAGTTGGAGCTTGGAGATGGAGGGGCAGTGTGTTGAACCAGGAGGGGCCCTAAAGCTGAAGGCTCTTTGGCTGTGAGAGGTCCTAGCTCTAGGGATAACAAGAGAGATTTTCCCAGAGGTCCGAGTATGAACTAGTGGGACAGATTGGCAGATGGTGGTGGTCAATCCAGGTGGGGATAGCCCAAGGAGGGTCTTTTTTGTAAGGGTATAGGTCAGATATTTGAGGTGCTCATCAAGATCAAGTACCAGTGCTTTAGCATACAGTAGACAGGTGTGTGTTAGCCTAGGTACCCCAGTAATTAACCTGCAGGCCTTATTCAGAGTAGTGTGAATTTTACAGAGTGCGGTCTGATCAGCAGCACCATACACCGGCAGTCCATAGTCCACTAGGGACAGGATAGAGGAGGTGACTGCGAGTTGAAGAGCCTCTGGGGGAGGCAGTGTTTATACCTGACAAGATGCCCAATCAGATATTAGTGGCAGTGGCTAGGGCAGCTATGTGTCCATGGAAGGAGAGGGAGGGACAAAATGGATCCCTAGGTATTTATAGGAGCAAACTTGTTCGAGTGTGAAAGAGGACCCAGAGTGAATGAGGAGTTTGAAGTTGCAGGACTTGCTTTGAGGATGAGTGAAGAACATGATTTTGGTTTTTTTAAGATTTATCACCAATCTATGTTCCTTGAACCAGCCCTCAGCTTCAGCGAAGGACTTCTGCAGTGAGTCCTGGAAGGCAACAGGGTTATGACTTGAGGCAAAGATGACTGTATCATCAACGTACAATAGAATGTTCCCCGAGCAAAAGCATGAAAGGGTGTTAAGGTAAAGGGAGAATAGTAAAGGGCCCAGAATGGAGCCCTGGGGAACCCCAGAAAAGATGGGACAGATGTCTGAGTAGGTCCCATTAATTTTTACACACTGTGAGTGGTCAGACAGATAACTGGTGCACCAGGAGATAGGTCCAGCAGCAAAACCAGAGAGACTAAGGGCATCAAGAAGGAGGGGGTGGGAGACAGTGTCGAAAGCTTTAGAGAGGTCAATGAAGACCACACCAGCCAGAGAACCAGTGTCTAAGGAGGAGTGGAGAAAGTTGAAGAACTCTAGGAGGGCTGTGTTGGTACTGTGGCCCGCCCGAAGCCATGCTGCTCTGGACATAGGACATTGTAGGTGGAGAGGTAGTCAGAGATTTGAGAGGCTACCACTTTTCCAAGGCCTTGAGAGAGGAGGAGAGAATGGAGATTGGCTGATAGTTTCAGCCACAGTCCTATCACCACCTTTAAAGATAGGGGTGACAGTGGTGACTTTCCAGGTAGTTGGAACCTCTCCCAGGCAAAGAGAGTGGTTGATGAGGCACGTGATCGGGGTAAGACTGTGTCTAAGACCAGCAGTAGGATACACGGATCCAGGGTGTCACTGCCTGTACTATTACTCTTGAGGCAGTGACAAGGTGCGGCTAAGTTCTTGGGCAGAAACACTTAAGGAGGGAGAAAATAAGTGCGAGAAAGATTTACGGCAGGCGCTGGGGGAGGAGGGTCAAAAAAATTTGTAGGAAGGATAGGGCTAAGGTCAGTGAATGAGGTGTTGAGGTTGGCTATGAGGGCTGGGTCTGAATAGATCATGCCATTAATGTTGATCTGGGTGGGTGGGAATGGTAGTTAAAGATACAGCATATACCAACAACATATACATTATATACAAACATCATGCACAGCTGAGGAAAGGTAAATAAAAATACAGCATATACAAACATCATGAACATTGTGTGCAAGCATTCTGTACAGTGACTGAAGGTTAGTTAAATATATGAAGTGGATTTTCATAGCCCTTAGAGTGGCACAAGGTGTTTGCATCAAACTTGTTGGATGCAACAAGCACCTTGCACCAAGTGCAGAGCCCCGTGTTATTTTAGAAAGCTGCCTGTGTCAAGCAGTAGGCTGCTTACCCCAAAGTGTGCTTGTGCCAGCCATGCACCACAAAAGTGGCTGCGGCATGGTGCTAGGGGGCTTGAAGCACACCAAGGCTGTGACAACCCCGACATCCTGATTTTCAAAGCCCTCCTCAGGGCCAATGGCTGGTCTAACGGTACTTAGACATCCCCTGGGAGGGTTATCCAGTATGTGCCACTGTGTCTCCTGCCCAGACCAGCTCCTACATTGCATGATATATGGAGAAACAATACAAAAGCAATTCCTGCTGCTCTAGTGCCCCCTCCCCACCCCGATCTACTCCTACACTCAACTTATATATAGTATGTGCAAATACCCCTTGTGATTCAGTGGTCCCCACCCCCACCCCAGCATGCAGTGCCCACCACCTCATTCCCCATCCAGACACTTGATTTGATGACAGCACGCCTCTACACACCACCACAGTCGGCCGCCAAATGAACTGTCAAAGCACGTACTGTGTACAGTACATGCTTTGACAGTTCATTCAGTGGCCATCTGTGGTGGTGTGTGGAGGGCTGTGCTGGTTGCTGAATCAGGAGTATGGATAGGAGGAGTGGAGTGGTTGGCAATTCCTGCCAGGATGGAGGGGTGCTAGGTCACCAGGGAGTATTTACTATGTTAATGTCAGTATGGGGTGGATCAGGGCAGGGATGGGGGCACTAGATCACCAGGACTTTCTTCCATTATTTATTTATACTGCATATGGGAACATCAGGGTTTGGTGGGGGGAAAGACCATGCACCCTTGGAAGTGTGCAGCTGCCACCTCACCATGATATAGCACTTGTGGCTCTCTTTCTGGGTGCACAATTTGTTTGGCACACCCACTCAGTTGCCCCAAGCAGTGGGATTTAGGCAAAAAGCTTATAAGGAATATCAAAGAAAGAGAGCTGGGGAAAGAGAAAAGATACAAAAAGATATGAAGATGAGTGCATATTGATAGGGTGGTAAAGGAGAGGTGGTTGCATTGTAAAGTCGGAGTGGTAGGGGAGGGACAAAGAGTTATAATATAACTGGGTGAATGTAAGGGCAGGGAAAAGGGAAGTAGGAGGAGAATAGTAGAGGGAATAGTAAGGTGATAGGATGAGATAGGGTGGTAGAGGGGAGAGGTTAGCTGAAACAATGGCATGTAGCAGAGGAGGAGTAAGGGATTTTACAAGACTTGTGAAGGCTTGGGGAAAGGTCGCATTTCTATTTGGGGGATGTCCAGAGTTCCATATGGAGACTTCGCAAGACGAGAAGGACCGCTGGCCTGTGCTGATGTGAAACAACAGGACATAAATATTGTTCTGGGAGGTAGAATGAGAGACAGGGAGAGTTACAAGAGGGATCTGCTTGGCAGGGTATGATGGGTTTCTAGTATGAAGGTTTTTGAATGTTATGGAGGCAAAAGTAAGGAGCAAGGTTTACTCTGAGGTTGGGACGAAGCCAGAGAAGGTTGTTAAGTATGGTGCAGTGGTGGGTGTTGTGGTTGCAGCTGAAGGCAAATTTGTCTATGTTATAGTATAATGTATGCTTTTTTTGCAGTACATATTTGCTGGTGGATTCAATGATAGTTGAACCATAGTCAAGCATGGGAAAAATATTTGCCTGAGTGATTTTGACCTTGGCATCAGAAGTCAGGAAGTTGTGGGCATGGTAGAGGGAGCCTAGCTTTTTATGGACAGTGGAGGTGGTATGATGAAGGTGTGACTCAAATGAGAGGGAAGGATTGAGGTGTAGCCACAGGTATTTAAATGAGTTGGTCTTTTGAAGAGAGAAATCATTACTAGCATTGACGTGTGGGGGGGAGAGTTTGGTAAGTTTCTGTTTGGATCTGAACAGCTTGGACTGTATTTCAGGTAATTTTAGGACCATTCTTTCTCGAGCAAACCAGTCCTGAATCTCGGCAAATGCATTTCTGAGGGAGTTGTTGATGGATGAGTTCTTATCATTGTGGGTAAAGAGGACAGCAGGGATCAGAGATGTAGGGACCACTGGACACCAGGGAGTGGGTCTACAATATTTTAGAGGGGATCAAGTATGGAGAGGATCACTGGACACCAGGGAATAATTAATGTATGGGTGCTCAGCAATAGGGATGGATGTCTGTTAGAGATCAATGGAAAATTTGTATAAGAGCACTCGGGGATAAAAAGGGCATCCGCTAGAAACCAGGGAAAAATTAGTATATGGGTGCTAAGGGACAGGGAGTGTGGATCTGCCAGAAACAAGGGGAATGTTATTCTGGGTGCCACTACACATTTAGAAGATTTCCAATTTCATCAAAGGCAGAAGTTTGGAAACATCTGCTAACATTGTCAAATTTCATGGACGTTCCACTAAAGCAGAATTTGCAACTTTTGCCCAGCTATAGTGCTTATATGTAAACAATGTTGGGAGTTAGACAACACGATTCAAGGCATATAGTCACTCACTATAAAACATATCTAAATTCACTAACTGGCATATAGAACAAAGTTTTATGTATGAAAATTCAATTGGTAGGACTGAAATGCATATACTGTATACAGTAGGAGTAGGGATCGAGACTGTAACAGCCTAAAGTTAGGAACACACAGTTACTTGGCACTGGAAGTAATAATGTTTGCTTTACCCCATCCATACTTGTACATAAGTTACAATCTGGTAACTCAGCAGCTTTCAGAATTAAGCCTATTAATATATATATATATATATATATATATATATAATTTGGCAGATTATAAAAAATATATGCACAGAAATTGATCAAATAATGGAAGTTGATCTATGCAGGAGACACTGTTTCAAGTAAATGTCCAAGCCAGATAGGTTAGGTCATTTACTGTACATGTAAAATATTTTCTTTATTGTCAGTTTGTTCAGCATTGCATGACCTTGGTAGGCTTTAACTCAAGATTGTTGTGGGAGCTCAAACACATGTTTATTTTTTCACTATAAACCATTTTGACTATGTTGTAATTTCTCCTGACAGACTGTCTAGTTTTGCCTTAAAGATAAGGTCCAGGTGCCTTCTGGTAAAGAATATTTTTTCCTGTACAAAGAAGAGATAGGACCAAGAGCCACACAGAATAGTACACGGTCATACAGACCTAAGTCAAAAACACATTTTCCTACCTTGAAAATATTTGGAGTCAGCAGAAGTTGGGTAATACCTGGTACCAAAAACATTATATAAGAAAGCGACATTTAGCAGTTGTTGTTATACAATCTGACACAATGGCATCACAAACTTTCACATGTGATACTCTGTTGGTGTGGGTATAACTACTTTTAGTGTACTTAGCAACAGCTAGCCAAGGAAACAGGTTGCTTTTATAATATGATTAGAAAACATATGTTATACTCTGTGTTTGTGTGCTTACAAAATAATGGTCTATGGAAATAGAAAGGTTATATTGAACATCTGTGTCTTGTCTTGTCTGAGCCTTTGTAATAAAATTGGATTTTGTTATATCTTTAATAGGTTGTAAGATTCTCACTGGTAACTGAAAAATAATTCTAATATGATAAGTCTGAAATCCAACTGTTAAACAAATTTTTTTTACTTGCTTTACTTACTAACTAGAAACTGTCTGACTACAAATAAAGTAAAATTATTACCTGACTGTTCTTAAATAAAAGATTTAACTTAAAAATACTTTCACAAAATTCTTCAATTGCAAGCCCTTTGTGCAGTGATAGCATTATCACTTGTGATGCTGGGAACTTATATTTAGGAATGAGTGCTGTGGATGAGGACCAGCCAGGAAGATGAGATCTAAGCATCCCAGAGGATGCTCTTCTCCTCCAGGGATGGAGGGTAGCTGGCTCCCAACTATGCTTCTACCCTTTTGACCGCAGGTGGCAGTGCAGTGGAGCAGCTATGAGGGAGGAAAGATATAGGTTGCTGCAGCACTATTCCCACTTGCTTGTGTGTTAATGTGAAACTCAGTCACTTGCTTGGTGAGGGAAAGGAGTAACAGAAGAAGAAATAGCACTCTGTGCAGAGTGATTGCCAGGAGCACTCATAGGCACTGCACTCACTGACCAGAGCAATCTCCCAGATGACTGGACATTGTGCTCTTGAAGGACCTGGCCTGGCCTGAGAGCTCCACTGTGGAACTTAAACTATGGGGGTAGCTAAGGGAGAAAGTAAATCATAGGAGAAGGTATACTAATTGTGCTTTGGTGTGGTGGAGCTCAATAAGGGACCAAGGGCAGTCAGTAGCATAAACAAGATAAAAGAAAAGAAAAAAAATCAATAAACAAGGCTCCGGTAATACTTACACCCATTTTAAGTTAAACTCTTTGGCATTTATATTTGGGACAGAATTACCCTCAGGACTTTAAGCAGTTCTCTTAAATCTGTCAAATGGCACAAATTCCTGCAACAGATTTAAAGAGCCATATCAGTTTGGAACATTGTACATAAAAAACAAAGAGAATCACGAATGTGATAAATTAAACAAAAAGAACAAGAGACATTGAAATAAAACTACCTAAAATAGTTGATTTTCCAGATAATCACAGAACAACTTCATGTGTACTACCAAAACTGTTGCAGTGAGTTAACTGAGTTAGTTGCTTTAAACTGTCTGCTTTTACAGAAGCACAGTATGACAAAATGTCCATGAGCCAGTCTGATTGGCTATATAATATGGGTTTAATTTCTCCTTCACCTGTTACTGATTTTAAATAAAAAAAAATTAACTTAGAGTTTTATTAAATACTATCACTTCAGAAAACAACAAAATCAATAATAATGCAAATGCAGTACAAAACTCAAAAAATCTATTTCATGTGTACCCAGCCTCCATAGTTTAATTCTATTTTTTTTTTAAACTGATGGCATGGCTCTGCCATTTTTTTCAACATTATAAAGCATAAAAACATGAAACTTCTCAGAGAAGTTGTTTACCTTTTAGCTATAATTTACCACGGTATTGCAGCATCTCTGTTTAATATATACACATGCCTTCAAAGCCTCATTATTTTCAATGAGTCTCACTGATTTTGTCATTTTTTGTCTTTCCCCCTGCTTTTTTAGGGCACCAGTCCTTGTCTATAATGTCATCAAAATCAAAGAACAAACATTTCCTACCATCTTTATATAACTCTTGCATATATATATACTATAGCGGCACAGTAGTGCCAGTATAGTAAGGGTTGAGTACCCCTTTTAAGGTTAAAGTGTGAAATTTTGCACCTTAATAACTTTGCCACTGTACGACGGATTTGCCTGAAATTTGGCTGGCATTGAGTGGTAGCATAGATCTGGGGATCTGTCAAGTTTTGTAATGGTCAGATATACAGTTGTGGAGTTATAAAGCAACATTCTGTAGCGTATTTACACTTTTTTGTGAATTCTTTGCTCGTGCCTACAGGTCGCACGGTTGTTAGGACTAGTAATGATAAACTTCAGGGAACATGCGTAGTCGGGGTCCCCAATGTGCTTTTCAAAGATTTCATGAAAATACTGAATGGTACAAAGGTTATTCAAAAAACAAGTTTCCCATTATATTCAATGGGAAAAGTTAACAAAAAGTTTGACAGTGTCACAAATGCAGTTTTTAGTGTTACAAATAACCCCTGTAGTGTCATGGTTCAGGCATTTCTTTTTTAGTTATTGATCACAGAAATGTTTGGTATTTAAAATTGGGAGCCTCCAGGGACACAATTATTTTTGTGTTTACTTAGTTGAGCCCTGAGAATGCTAGCCATGTCTTTTTTGAGGGGGTAAACACCCCAGAAATAACCTTTTGAAATTTTTGGGAAAAGTAGTGTCACAAAGTACTGTCACACCAGTGACACTTTCGTGATTTCTGTTACCAAAGTGTCGTGTTTTGCGACACTACTTTCTGTCAGTATGGCCAAAATAACAGGAATTCTTTTCCACCCTGCTGCAAAACACTGCTTTGCTCTATTGGGCTTAAATTTGAAGGGAAGAAAGCCAGCATCCCACAGATGTGCCTTTTGGTAGTTTGGTGACAAAATATTGTAGGGATGCCAAGTTACGGTACTCCAAAGTTGTTGCCTTTTCCCATAGACTAACATTGTGGCTTCAGCCACGCCTTTTGGGGTCCGTATCTTGGAAACGGTTTGAGATATGGACTTTTTGTCAGAAAAATGATTATTCCCACATAAAACTAGCCAGGAAAGCAATAAATAATTTCAAATTTTAATTTTTTTCTACATCGTACGGTTCCTGAGATATAAGCAATTTAGTATTCCAAGTGCTCATTTTCTGCTCCAAGGCCCATTATGATGCATACATTCTTTGTAGTCACTGTGTTTCTCTAGGGAGCTGTTGGGGAAAACCAGGGTGTGCACTTCCGTTACTGTTACAGTTAACGTTTCCACTTGCATCTCTGTACCCGTTTGTGTTAGCGTTCCCATGTACACCACCATGTGCATTACCCTTTGCATTTTCGTTTGTGCTTGCATTTGCATTACTGTTACCATTTGCATTTCCACTACTGTTTCTGTTTGCGTTTCAATTTGTGCCACCGTGTGCATTTCCATTTGAATGTGTGGCCACCCTTCCATTTGCATTTAAGTTTGTGTTTCTCTTTCTTTTGGCATCGTTGTTACTGTTACTGTTACCATTTGCATTTCCAATTGCATTACTGTCACCGTGCGTGTTACAATTTGTGTTTCCATATGCACTTGCGCTTCTGTTTCCTTTGGCTTTATTGTTGCTTTTACCATTAGCATTTGAGTTTCCAGTTCAGTACCGTGACTGTGCGCATTACCATTTGCATTTCCGTATGCACTTGTGTTTCCGTTTCCGCCTGTGTTACTGTTCACTTTGCTGTTATCATTGCAGTTACTGTAACTGTTTGCATTTCCAATTGCGTTACCATTACTGTTTGCGTCTTTGTCACTGTTTGCGTTTCTGTTGCCCTTAGCATTTGCTTTTTTGGTTGTGTTTCCTTTGTCGATTGTGTTACTGTTTCCTTCTCTGGTGCCGTAGCCTTAACTGTTTCCATTTCTGTTTGCCTTTCTGCGACCATTTGCATTTCTTTTACCATTTGCATTTCCATTGGTGTTACCATTTATGTTACAGTTTTCAATAATGTTTGCATTTCTGTTGCTGTTACCATTTGCATTACCATTTCTATTTTCATTAATGTTTGCACTTGCGTTTCTCTTACCATATGCGTTACCATTTATGTTTGCATCACCATGTGCATTACCATTTGCGCTTGTGGTTGTGTTGCAGTTACCATTACTATGTGACAAAAAATCATGTGGTGGAAGCATGGGGCCTAAAGGGCCCATGCTCCCACCAGCACATTCCATTCAATATTTATAGTCCTCATTCTCAAAATGAAGGGAAATTCATGGCAAAAAACTCTGTTTAATGCATCAGTTAGTGTTGTTCCACAGAGACAAAAGCAATGAAATTTGATGTTAGGGTTGCCACACCCCTTACACCCCACCCCCACCAACAGGCATTGGGGTGTGCGTTGGGGTCTTCGGTCCTAACTTTCACCCCATTCTCCTACACTGCACCACCTCAGCTTTTTTCACATGGGATGGTGTGGGAAGTTGAACCATATTACTTGCTTTTAATGCCTGTTGGTGAGGATGGGGTGCAAAGGGGTAAGTCAAGACTAAGTTTCCTTGCTTTTGTCATGATGAACAACAATGATCACTAAACTAAAATAATTAGGAATGAGTAAGCACTTTACTGTTAAACCTCACAATCTGCACCTTAATAACTTCTCTACCATATGATGTATTTGCCTGAAATGTTGCATGCCCAGGCTGGTACCATAGATCTATGGATCAGACAAGGTTTGTTATGGTCAGAGGTACAGTTGTGGAGATACATAACACAAAAAACACAAAAAAATGACTTTTTGTGCATTTTTTGCTCGTGCCCACAGCCCATATGCTTTGTCCGTTCAGTCCAAAATCTTCAGGGCAGATGCAGTCTTAGATGTGCCTTTCAAAGATTTGGTGAAAAAATATTAAACCATTCAAAAGTTATTCAAAAAACAAATTTCCCATTATAGTCAAAGGGAAAAGTTAACAAAATGCTAGGCAAATGGACAGACTGGGTGGGCCTGGAGGTCCTTTTCTGTCAATAACTTCCAGTGTTCCTATGTTCCTAAATCACAAAACATTCACAAATGGCCATTTTTGCTGCCACAAGTGGCCCTTTTACTTTTGTGATTCAGTCATTTTGTTTTCAGTTAGTGACATAGAAAAATGCCTGGCATTTAAAATTGGGACACTCTAGGTAAACACTGATTGTTGTGTTTACCTAGTTTGGTCCTGAAGATGATAGCCATATCTTTTTTGGGGGTTAAACCCCCCAGAAATGTGTTTTAAATGTTTTTTGAAAAATACTTTTGCAAAATACTTTTGCAAATGCAAAAGTTTTGTGAATTTTTTTGCAAAACTTTAATGATTTTCGAAAGTATTTCATGAAAGTATGTCAAAATAACTGCAAATCTTTGGCACCCTCCTGCAACGAAATGAATGGGTCCTTTGCACTGACATTTTTTTCCTATTTGCTACGGTTACAGAGATATGGACAAAACATATTCCAAAGGTTCAAAGGGTGCCTTCTCACTGCATTTGGGTGCCCATTCCTCAGAAACAATGTGCTCATTTGTTGTGACATGAAGTACTCACTCTCATGATTGCAACCACACTTTAATTTTTTTGCTACCTGCTACAGTTCCTGAGATATTGCCAAATTAGTGCTACAAGGGTTCCTTGCCTTATACGGTTGCTGTATGTCACCATACTTATGTGTAACTGGGAGCACAGGACCCAGAGGGCCCACACTGACACAAACACTTATCATTATGAAGAAATGGGCAGCTTGGAGGGAGTGTGGGGCCCTTCCACACTCCCACCAACATATACACTTTACTACTTACATTACACATTTTCAAAAAGAAGTAAAATTAATTGTAAAAAAAAACTCCATTAATGCATCAGTTAGGGTTGTTTCCACAGTGACAAAAGTGTGGAAATGCAGTGTTAGGGTTAGCCCCAAAAACCCACCCCCATGCCCCATCCTCAAACCCTAACTCCACATCCCCCACCCCACCCCCACACACATGCAAGACACATACAAGATTGTAAAGTACCACCGCTCAGTCACATCTGTAAGCACAATAATCACTACACTGTACTCATTTCACATAACACTATGTAATGAAAAAACAAATACAGTATTATCAATTCTATACCGCCAGCACAGTATGATGAAACATGATAGCTGCCATAATATTTTAACACATGGAAACTTACAGTAGTCTGTACAAATTTTCTAAATATTGATTTTTTACATGTCATAACAATTGACTCACTGCATGTAGGTATCACTGCTACCACATAGGCACGTGGTAGCAGGAAAGATAGAATTGAAACATACATAGTAGTTTTCAGATACTGCTTAGATATGAAACTAGCACCATCACATGTTGCTGTACTGTTGCGTTACCTGGAAATACTTCTTAGCAGTGCATTATGCTTAGCTTTGGATGTTACAACTGCTGCTGTCACATACTGCTTGTAAATTATGCTACAAAACATTACCATTTGTTATTATGATCGATCTACTCGATCAGATAAAAAATATGCAAACTTCCAATGACAGTCGATACAGTTAAACATACTCTTATTTCCAGTATAGCTATCTATAGATAACATACTGTGGGCTGGATATTCAAAAGGGTTGCGCAATGCACAATAGGGTTGCACCAGCGCAAGTCATAAAATGCGCCATTCTGCGATATTCAGCAGGAGGCAGTTGCGCTACTGAAAACAGGCTGAGCAACAGCTCAATGATAATAAAGGCATGCACAACTGAAGGGGGTGGAACCATGCATAAAGTGTGCAATGCGCAACAGTGGATAAGGCGGAAGTTGCGCGATAGCTGAAATGAGCCAAAATAAAAAGGAGCAAGGAAGAGGTGCAAGAACGCTACAGGGAAGCCACATGAGGCAGGGAGAGAGACAGGGCAAGAGGGACAAAGAGGGCAGGCCAGGGAAACAAGAGGACAGAAAAGGGGCAAGGGAAGATGTGTGGGGCCACAGAGTGCAGAGGCCAGTAGGTGTACCCGGTGCAGGGGAGGTAGCAGTCAGGACAGCGGGGGGAACAAAGCAACAACAGCTGGGGGGAACACAAGCCAGGGACATGGACAGTGCCACCTTCCACATGGAAGCCGTAATGAGGGGGGTGAGAAGGCATGCTGCAGGGGGACGTGGCTGTGGAAGGGCCCATCGGTGGTACGCCCCCAACAGGCAGTACCGAGCCTGCACCAGCTTTGAGCTGTACTCAGATGTCAAGATAGTGGTCCGGTACCACCTGAACAGGGCAATACTGAAGTGGATCTGTGAGCTGTGCAGTGATGTGATGCAGGCACCCACACTACAGAGTCATGCTCTGTCAGTGGAGAAAAAGGTAACAGCCTGCATGTGCTAGCTCACCACGGGTACCTTCCAGAGACCAACAGGGGACACCACAGGCATAACACAGTCGGCCACGTCAAGCTTCCTCACCCAATTCCTCAGCGCACCACTGCCACATGCTGCAGAGTACATCCATTTCTCCAGCACTGCGGCTGAGCGCACAGCAAACATACGGGAGTTCCTCAGGGTAGCACGTATGCCTGGCACGCTAGGGGCGATAGACAACACCCATGTCACCATTCGCACACCACCTGGCCTTGATGGGGCCGCCTATATGAATCGGAAGGGATATGCCAGTGTCAACTGCCAGGTGGTGTGTGATGTCAGTGGGCGCATCATCAATGTCTGTGCCACGCACCCTGGGGGAGCACATGATTCATTCATATGGTACCAGTCGGCACTGTGCCATCGATTTGAGAGTGGGGACATCGCCACAGGACATCTAGTGGGTGAGTATGCATGTAGAACTGACAAATCGTGGGCAAGGGGAGGTAAGCCACAGGTGCCATGGGTGTGGCACACAGGGTTAGGGGCAGTCTGAGCCTGAACAAGACACTAACCTCCACTATTTCCACACAGGTGACAGTGGATGCCCACTCTGTCCCTGGCTGCTCACACCCTACTGACGGCCCATGACCCCATCGCAGCAACACTTCAATGAGGCACATGCCGCCACACGCAACATCATTGAGCGGGTGTTTGGGATGCTGAAGGCGCATTTCCATTGCCTAGACACCTCTGGCGGTGCCCTACAGTATAGCCCCTCAAAGGCCTGTGAGATATTCCTGGCCTGTTGTATCCTGCACAACATGGCCAAAGACTGTGGGATAGCTGTACAGGTCAAAGAGGGGGACAGAGATGGGGACAATGGTGACACCAGTGATGATGGGGATGGGCAGCTCCCCCTTGGACAACGGGACCCCCGACTGATCTGACTGGCCCAGCTGCACCGAGACACCTATCACAGAGGAGCACTTCAGCCAACACAGGTAAGTCATAGGGCCATGTGCAACCGCCAGTGGCTAGGACACAACCCACGTACACACATGGAAACACACCAGGGGTGCATGACAGCAAGGGAAGTGGCAGGACACAGAAGCACACACAGACAACCAGAGGGGGTGAACAGTAACATGCCAGATTGACGGACACACACACCTGCACACACAATTGGCACAAAGTGCACAGGGGTCAGGTGCACAACAGAGCAAGAACACAGACACTAGCAACACACATGTCCACAGGCCACCACATCCTGACTGACTGTCTGTGTGTGTGTGTCAGATGCTGGGCACCATTGCACTCTGGTGTACAGCGCAATGCAGGCATCATCATGCACTCGCACCCATGGACAGCAGTCGGGAGGGTGTGCAGGTGGACCATGTGTGTGCATGTAGGGCTGGGCACCCACTGGTGCACTGCCCACCAAAACACACAATGCACACAGGGCAGCACCAGACAGGGCCCGCACTGGGAGACAGGTCAGTCATGCGGCACAGTGCCATGTCCACTTTGGATGTATGGGTGGCTCCACTGAGACCCAGCGGCACTGGCAGGCTGAGCACGGGCCTCATGGGGTGGCACCGATGGTCCACCAGGGGTTCCACTGCACGAATGCGACCGTGCCCGCACAGGTGTCTGCAGCGCACCGAACATACCTGCACCAGGAGTGCTCGGGATGCCCACAGCTGAACCTGGTGTCGACAGGGTGGGTGTCGCATGATGCTGGGAACGGGGAGTGGATAGTGAACTGCACAGTGTGAGCGACACATGGGCACCTGACTGTGTGCCCATCATGGCCATGACTGCGACCAATTCCTGTGGTAGCCTGTCAATGGCAGCGGTAACATCCTCCCACAAATGGTCAATCCATGACAGGATCCTTTCGGTGTCCCTGCTGTGTTGCTCCACGACCCGCTCCAGGGCCACACACAGTGCCTTCATGGATGTTGCAAGCCGTATCTGCTGCTGTACTGATGCCTGCAGCAAGCGAGTGCGCTCATCAAAGAGGTCGTCTGCCACCTCAGCAGCCTGTCCCTCAGGGAATGAAAGGGCCTGATGTTCAGCACCCCTTGAGGGTGGGCGCTGCTCACCAGGGAAAGGTATGGGCAAGTCCACAGGCAGTGCACAAATGCCACCACTGAGCCCTGTACCCCCACTCCCAGTGGGTGACTGCTGCTGCTGCCCCTCCTCCTGCTGTGCCCAAGGGATCGGCTGTTCTGCCGCTGTGGCCACAACAGAGCCACTGACCTGACCAGCCACCAGTGCTGCCCCACCGGTGATGACAGGCGCAGCTTGGGACTGTGCTGACATGTTGTCACACACGTCGTAAACAGCCAAGTCCATAGGCATGTTCTGGCCTGCTGTGTGTCCATTCCGTGACACACACATGTCACTGCCCATAATGGTCGTTGCATCATCAGTGGTGCAGGTCTGTGCCACAGCCACAGTGTGCTGGCATGCTTGGATGCCAGACTACTGAGACACAGGAAGGGCCTCCCCCATACCTGTCTCAATGACATCAGTGTTGACAGGCAGGCGGTACCACTGTTGCAATGCATGCTGGCTACCTGCGGAGGTGGATGGTCCCTTCTCCAACTCCAGATGGCTGTCCGCAGTGGACAGGCCCTCCACCGCTGACCCCTGCAGACATGCAGGATCTGTAAAAGAAAGCAAGGACATGTTAGTTCATGTGATCTACCTTCCCCAGACCATGACGTACCATGCAGTGATGGGCTACCACCTGTCTGGAAGCCACCTCCTGGAATGCCCTCAGTGGCACTGCACTGCATGCTTGCAGCAAGCCTGTCCTCTGCTGGAGTTAGCTTCACTGCCTCCAGCTGGCCCCCGCCTGTTGCAGCACATGCCGCCCTGATGGCAGCCACCTTCTCCTTCACCCTCCTCCTGTCGGTACCCATCTTCTTCTTACACTCCTGCACAGAGTTCTGGTGGCTGCCGTGCAGTTTAACGGCACATGCCACCCCCTTCCATGCAGCAGCATGGGCCTGAGGGGTGCCCCGCCGTCCACTGAGCAGTGGCTCCTGATCATTGTAGGCCTCGAAGAGTGCATCCATCTCAGCCTTGGTAAAATTGGGCCTCCTCTTCCGCCCACCATCATACTCCTCACCCAGTCCTTGCTCGGTCATTTTTCAGCCTGTATGGGTAACAGTTGTGACCTGTGACTGTGCAGTACAAAGCATGTCCTTGAGACCACAGTCCAGAACACCACACAGCATGCAACTCACCTATAAACTGCAGTAACCGAATATGGCCACTGCAGAATAGTGCCCCAGTTTTATGGCGCAATCCATGCAAATTAGATGTGGTGCAACTTTAATGAGATGAAATCATGCTGCTGCACCACAGAATGGCTGATCTGATGATTTGTATATGACGTCTGAATATCGCGCTGTTGCGCTTTGCTCAATATGGTTGAAAGTGCTGAGCCAATGGCTCAGTTCTGTGACTGCGTAGTACACCGCACTGTGCATGCCCAGGTAGCTGATGCAGGCGTCTGCCATGCTGATGATGTGCTGTGCATGGTAGGCAATTCAGGGATCAGCAACCATTGTGCCAGTGGTGCTACGGCGACAGTCACTACATGGCGCTGTGGCACAACTGCACAATAGTTCACTGTGGCAAAGGCACACAGGTGACCAATTGCACTAGATGCATAGAAGTCCAATGGCGCTGTGCGTGGCCTTGCGCCAGAGGCCCATGACCCTGTGCCTGACCTTTTCCCCCTTGGTGCTGTACGCATGACATGTCTGCAGCTCTATTGCGCTGTTCGGTGACAGCGTGATAGGGAATGGCGGCGATGTATTGCACAGCAATTCCATGTGGGGTTGCTGCACTGCAGAGTGCCATATTGCCTACTATAGCTCTGGAGATGGCACGCAGGAGAGCCCCCCAATGATGTGGCTTCGAGCTGGCCAACGTTGTGGCCGTTGTGGAGCCACACTATGGCCCACTGTATGGTGAGGCTCCTCTGGACAGGGCCAGGACTCAGGTCTGGCAACAGGTGTCCACTGACCTGGAGGCGGCCACTGGCCACAGGAGGATGGCCGAGCAATGCAGGCCCGCTATGGGGACCTGAGAAGGAGGGGGCCGGAGCTACTGGCATGTCTGCAGTCGCATGCCAGGAGGGGTGTGGTGCCTCATCCAGGTGGGTGATCCATCTACGCACCTGTATGGTCCATATGGGTAACACTGTCTTATGTGTCCAGCACATAGGGGAGGGATGTTCTAGGGTTGGCTGTGGTGGTGTTTACAGGGTATGTGATGGATGGGTCTGGCTGGGTGGGTGGGCACACACATTGGGGCAGGGGAAATATGCTTTGGGATTGTACTGATGTGTTTCTCACCTTTTGTTTCCCACAGGCATGGCAGAGTGGAGGAGGGCCACGGATCAGCAGCGGAGGGTGGTGGATGCAGAACTGGATCGTGTTGGGGGACAACCACAATGCCAGCAACAGTCTGATGAGGGTGAGTGCCATGACACCATGATTGCTATTGCATGCTGTGTGACAGGGTGGGGAGCAGGGCATGGCCACCATCCATGGACACCACTGCCATGCACGTGACATGTGACAGTCACCACTGTTCAGTGGCACTGCATGTCTGGGAGTGTGTCAATGGTGGTCCATGTGTGCACTGGGCACATGGCTGTGGCACTGCCTGCCCACTGCATAGCCACGTTACTGTACGGCCTTGGTTGTGCTGTGCTGGACATGGGCGGTGTGTGTGTGCAGTGGGACACATGGCTGTTGCTGCCTGGTTGGGCATGTCTTGTGCACATGGTCACTGTGGGTGGGTGCACACCTTCACAGGAGTGTTGGGTGGGCTGCAGGGGGATAGACAGTCACACCCATTGACTCTGATCCCTTGTCCTAGGTGTGCGGATACTCCTACGCATAGAGAGTTCCATCCAGCAGCTGGTACGTGTGGCGGCCGAATCCCTGGCAATACTGCAGGACCTCCATCAGCATGGGGTGAGGTGGAGACGGCAACCCCGGGAATGGCCCCAGGCAGCAGGGAAGCAGGCTGGATGCCAATGATCGAACATTACCTCCCCCCTTTGTCTGACCCTCACACCCCATCTTCCCTCTCCCAGTTGTTCACCCCTGCCCCTTACCCACCCCCACCTTGTTCTTGTACCTCCACCCCATATATGTAGATATGCATATAGAAGTTGTTGTTGTATATTTTATAATACAGATTTTGGTATGAATACTGTGATGGTCTCTGATTTGCAGCTGGCTATTGGTGCTCAGTTGCAGTGGTGTGCATGGCATCTGGGGTGGTTCAGTCATGGGTATGTGTGTGTGTGTGCGCATGGGGAAGTGTTTCTGGTGTGGGAGTGGCTATCAGTCAGTATCTGTGTTGTGTGTTGTTCTCTGTGCATTGCAGTGCTGTGTGCAGTGATCCATGGTGCCTGCTCTGTGTCCATTGTGCCCCTGTCAAACTGTCCTTGGCCTGTGCAGCTGACACCCTTGCATGTCTGTGGCCTGCGAGGTCTGCTGCCTTGTCAGTGGTGGCTGTCCCTGCAGGTCATCCACTTGACCGTCCACAATGCTGGGTTGCCTCCTGTCACTGGTGAGGTGCATGTTTGCCTCAGGTGACACTGTGGCCTCCACAGTTGCTGTCCCACCTCCATGCTGTGGCTTGTGTGTGTTGCAGGGTCTGTGCACCACTGTCTGTGACTTGTGATCCAGGCATATGCTGGTGGCGTACAGAGCCACAGTTCATGCGCAGGGTGGGTGTCACCCCTGTGCCATGGTGGACTGCAGGCTGTGTGTGCACAGTTTACATGGGCCTACACTGGGGGCTTGGTTGCCACACTACTGCATCCCTGTGTTGGTGTCCCCAAGGGTATTGGTGTGTGTTTTCCCCTGCACTGTGTTGCATCCAGTGTGCTGCATGATTCCACGCAGCACTGTGGGTGTCTGTGCTGGCTGCTGTGGCTCGTGGTGGTCACGCTGTGACACTTGTCTACTGTGCAGGGTGCTGTATCAATGGCAGTAGTGTCAGGGGCATGCCCTTTCCCGTGTGGGGTACCTCTTGTGGCGACACATGTTCAGTCTTTCAGCTGTGCCTCAGGGAGTTTGTGCGTGTTGGCACTGTGTCTGCCATCGTTGCATTGCTGTGTGCTGCCACCCACTGCTGGGTGCTCATGGTGGCTCTGGCTTGTATGGTTCTGTGGTACATGAGGTTGCAGTGTGATAGTGGGGGGAACGCATGGGAATTCCTGCAGTGATGGTCACTGCTCATGGGGGGTGTCTTGGGGTCATGGTGCAGGGTGTGCTGTGCACAGTGGGGGGCTGCTGTGCCATGGGGTGGTCTGCCCCCCTTGTGTGGCAGTCTCAGCTTGCCGGAGTGTGTGCTGGGGCAACATGGCCCAGCTGTGCTTTGTTTGCTTGTCCACATGGGCCGGTGGATATTCCGTCCCTCCCCCAGTTGTGCTGTGCTTGGGGTGTGGGGGTGCATTGTCAGTTCTGCAGTGTGTTCCTGTGCCCATCTGTGGCATGGGTGGTGGGCCCCTGCCTACCTCCCTGGTTATGCAGTTCCATTGCTCTGCTGCTGGGGAGCTCCCTGCTTGTGCTATGGCACCTCTGGGCTGCTCAGCTGGGCGGCCCTTGTTGTGCTATAGCACATTGTATCTGCTCAGCTTCCCCTTCCTGGTTGCGCTATGGTGCAGGTTGTGCGATATTCAGACGTTGGCTGTTTGTGCAATTTGGCTTGCTCCATTTTTGAATATTGAGTCTATTGCACATGTGCGCAATGGACTTGTGCTTGCTCCTGCTATTACGCACATTTTGGGCGCAGTTTGAATATCCAGCCCTGTATGTTTCATCATATAAGAGTTGAAATATAGGCATCTGCTTAAATCTTGTTATTGATGTTTGTAACAGAAAAATGCTTACTGTGGGCCATCTCCCATGGTTGCCCAGCATGCGTGTGTACCCCCAAGGCACTCTGATGACATCAGAACTCATACAGTTGCTGGACAATGATGATAGATGTGTCTTGTACTATGTTTAGAGAGTTCTGCAGTATGTTACTTCTGTTATGTGATGCTGGTTGTGTTTGCTTGTGTTGCCTTGGCCTGTTCCTGCTTGCATGTGTGTGTGTGGGGGGGGGGATGCAGAGTTAGGGTTTTGAGGATGGAGACATGTGGGTGGGGTGGTGCGGGGTAACCCTAACACTGCATTTCCACACTTTTGTCACTGTGGAAACAAACCTAAGTGATGCATTAACTGAGTTTTTTGCAATGAATATATATATATATATATATATATATATATATATATACACACACACAATGGGGATAAGAGCTATTCCAGTGCAATAAATTGAGCTATTCCCACTGTGGTGAGATAAATGCTCACTGCGGTGAGATAAATGCTGATGACATCACTCACTCACTCACTCACTAAAGCTAGCTTACTAAATGAAAGTGCTTCAAAAATCAGTTTCTGTGTCTCACTGAAGCCTACAAATCACTCAGCATTGCAAAACACTTGCCTGTGCCCCAACGTTTCAACATTCCTAGCCCATTTCTGTGCTAATCTCAGCTTCAAAAAAACTTGAATTCAAATGAAACTCATTTACAAAGCAGTTTTTTCTCACTGCAAGCTGCAACTAACCCAAATGGCACAGAAAAAGACAATTACCTGCGTTCCAAACTTTTCAACACTCCTAGCCAATTTCTGTGCTAATGTGAGCTTCAAAAAAACTTGAATTCAAATGAAACTCATTTACAAAGCAGTTTCTCTTTCTCACTGCAAGCTGATTAGCACAGCCAAACACAATCACCTGTGTTCCACAGTGCTTCTAACAATCCCAGCCCATTCAGAAACCCTCCCACACTCTCAGACCACAGACAAACATTGCTTTCAGTATTGCCTAGAGCTTGGAGTAATGAGCTCTGAACAAGCTTGGTACAGCCAGCAGACCAGACATGGGTTTGATTCTCTCTACCACCACTTGCATACTGTGTAAATCTGAACAAATCACGTAGCTGCCCAGTACTCCTAAAAAACTCACCTGCCTACCAAAAATTAGTTACTAAAACTCAAAAAATAAAAAGCACATAGATACAGGAGAAAGTGACACAGCAAAACGTCACTTCATATGCTCTCACCCCATTTGCATAAATAGCACACATGGTGTACATGTCGTGAGATATGGGAAATATTCTCAATCCTACAGAGTGAGCTGTGCATTCTCACTCATGCCTTCTGCACTCGTAAGAATACAGAGCTCACTCTGCAGGAGTGAGAATATTTCCCATATCTCACTCCTGTCCATCATGAATGCCACATATTAGAGGCAAAAAAATTCATTTAATGCATCAGTTAGCGTTGTTCCACAGTGACAAAAGCAAGGAAATTAGATGTTAGGGTTGAAAGCCCCCCTTGCGCCCCATCAGCCAGCCACCCCAACCACCAACAGGGTGTGCATTGGGGCCGTCAGCCCTAACTCTCACCCCATCACATGTGTAAACAAGCTGAGGTACAGGAGAATGGGGTGTGAGTTAGGACCAATGACCTCAATGCACACCCTGTTGGCGGTTGGGGTGGTGGGCTGGGGAGGTGCAAGGGGGGCTTTTAACTCTAACACCAAATTGCCTTGCTTTTGTTGCAGTGGAACAACCCTAACCGATGCATTAAACAATGTTTTTTGTCTCTAATTTCCCTTCTTTCTGAGAATGTGCAGTAGAAATAGTGAATGGAATGTGGTGGTGGGAGCGTGGGGCCTGAATCACGTGATGTTTTGTGACATAGTAATGGTAAGTGCAAGGCAAATGCAACCACTAATGGTTGTGCATGCAGTGACTGAAATGTAAATAGAAAAGCAAATGTTAGTAGAAACGCAAGTGCAATGTGACGCCAAAGCTAACAGTGATGCAAAAGGAGACACAAGTGCATAAGGAAACGCAAACCATGACATGCACGGTGACGGTACCGCAATTGGAAATGCAAATGGTAATGTTAACAGCAGAAATAATGTCAAAGTAAACAGAAACACAAACGCAAGCACGTGCGCAAATGAGAACACAAACGGTAACGTATACGGTGGTGTACATGGGAACAGTAATAGAAACAGTCACAGAAACACAAGTGGAAATGCTAACTGTAACAGTAATGAAACTGCACACCCTGTTTTTGCCCAACAGCTGCATAGAGAAACACAGTGTGTACAAAGAATGTATGCATAATAATGGGCCTCGGAGCAGAAAATGAGCTGTTGGAATAGTAAATTGCTTATATCTCAGGAACTGTGCAACACAGAAAAAAATTAAAATTTCACATCCATCTTCAGTTCCCTGGCTAGGTTTTCGTTGAATGGGCTATGCCTTGTCGCAACAAAGATTCCGTATCTCGCACCATTTCCGAGATATGAGCCCTGAAAGGCGCGGTGGACAGCACCATGTTAGTCTATGGGAAAAAATGTCAACTTCAGAGTATCGTAATTTTGCATCTGTGCAATATTTTGTCGCCAAACCACCAAAAGGCATATCTTTGAGATGTTCACTGCCTTCCCTCCAAATTTCATCCCAAAAGACCAAACCGTTCTTTTGTACCATGGTGGCAAAGAACTCCTGTCATTTTGGCCATAGTCTGTCGGAAAAGTAGTGTCACTCATACACCTTTGCAAAAATTTGCAAAAGTGTCAGCAGTGCGAAACTACTTTGTGACACTGCTTTTCTCAGAAATTTGAAAAACATATTTCTGGGGTGTTTAACCTCAAATAAAGACATGGCTATCATCCTTAGGGCTTGACCAGGTAAATACGTAAGCAATAATACCCGACAGGGTGGGCGGTATTGTGCTATACCGGACCGCCCTGGGGCGTAATGAGGCCCGACGCCAGAGGCGGAGGGCCTTATGGCCCCTGGAAGGTCCAGTATTGCACAATACCACCCACCCTGGAGGGTATTATTGCACTTAGAAAATGGGTCACTGTATTATATGTGTTTGAAAAAAAAAATAGTTATTGTTTAAATTTTAAAACTCTTATTTTGTAATAAAATAGTTCCTCCACCTGTATTAGAATGCTGTTACCACCCCCACACACACATACACATTAACTAATGACTTGTCTTTTGTAGTGTCTCTTTTGTTTGCCATCCCACCCCCCCACACACAAGGAGCACTTTTGTTTATTTTAATGTAATAAAGATATAAACTGTCAGTATGTACACAGTCAGCAGTCAGAATTGTTTGTTTTTCTGTCACCCTTCCCCCAAACCCAAGTAGCAGACAACACCCCCCCTCCAACTCCCACCAGTGGCACTTTCATTGTGGGCATGCACAGAATGCATTTATCATTTTATTTAATAAAGGAAGGGATAAGCGCAGTTGGAAGACAGTCCTGAAGGGATGGCAGCAGGAGCATGACGGCAGCTTGAGGCGCAGTGATCGCAAATCAGAGTACTTTCTGCTTTTTAATTTTTTTTTAGACAGCAGTCAGAAGTGCAAGGGGGGAGGCTGACATGTGGCAGGGAGAAACTATGGATTCCCCTCCTGTGGCAATCATGGACAACAGACGGATCCCCTCCCTGCATCCCACCTGCCTGCCAAGAAAAGACTGAAGGATCGGGATGCCTCTCTAAGGTGATTGAAAAAAGAAACAAAAAAAATTGTTTCAGTTTGGCTTGAGCGGGCCGGGGTGGAAGCGAGGTATGTGTGTGCAAGTCGCAGTTCATAAGGTGGCTTTTTTTTTAAATAAAATAACCTTACTAGTGGCTGTACTAAAGTTAGGCAATGATTGGCTGAAAAAATCACAAATTGAGTTGATAAATATGACGGTCTGCTTGTCGGTAGCTTGTTTACTGGTTCTGGAGGTGGATCAGCATTGGGTCGTGTGTGATGAAAATGCAGTTGCATTGAGGTGTCAGAAAGAAAATGTAAGTTAAACGTGCTGCACCATAACAGCAGGCAGTTTTTTTGTGTGTGGGTATTTTTTTTTTTTATTGAGCGAAATGGAGAATAACTGAGGTGGGGGCATGGCCAGCCAAGAATTCTTGGGTTGGCCGGCCACAATGGGTCCGCTAAGCAGCAGTAAAAAAGTGGCGGCAGATTGAGTTTTAAAATTATGGCACCTTGATTTCTGAAATCAGGTCAGTCGGGACTGGCGCTTTTAATACCCCGGGCTCTGTTGTCTGATTGATGCCCACCTTGCCAGGGCTATCAGCCAATCAGAACCCGGAATTTCCTTAGCCCATTTTCTAAAAAAAGAATTATGTCCCTAGATAGTCTCAATTTTAAATGCCAAGCATTTCTGTGATCAGTAACTGAAAACAAAATGGCAGATTTGCAACACTACTAGGGCCATTTGCGACACTAAAAATTGCATTTGTGACACTGTCAAACTTTTTGTTAACTTTTCCCATTGACTTATAATGGGAACTTGTTTTCTGAATAACTTTCAAACCATTTAATATTTTTTTTAGGAAATCTTCAAAAGGCACGTTGGGGACCCTGGCCGTACGTTCCCTGAAGTTGTCAGACTGGTCATGCAAACTGTGCGACCTGTAGGTGTCAGCAAAGAATTTGCAAAAAAACATAATTACACACATGAATGTCACTTAATAACTCCACAGTCGTATGTCAGATCGGTATGAAAGATGGCAGATCCCAAAATCTATGGTGCCCCCCATGACTACCAAATTTCAGGCAAATCCGTTGAACAGTGTCAAAGTTATTAAGGTGCAAAGTTTCACCCTTTAACCTTAAACTTTAAGGGCCAGATATTCAAAACTTTGCCCAGGGGCAAAATTAGCACTGCCCAGTGGGCAAACTGAGCCCGGAGCACAAAGCAAGCCATATTCAAACGGAATAGCCCAGGGCAAACAGCTTCTGAATATAGCATGGTAATGAGGCCATGCAAACTGGGCTGGGAGTGCAGGGCAAACATTGCCCTGGAATAAGACAAGCACTGAATAAAACAACCAGGAAGTGCAACCCACAACAACAACACAGTACACAGCAACGTGAGGGCGAGGTACAGGCGAACTACGTGGCCAATGTGTGTGCCAGCAAATGCATGGACTCAGTACAGTTGCAGGAAGCAGCAGATGAGAAGAACAGTGATCAAAACTTTACAATATTCCCGTACCATTAGCGCCGCGCTAACACATTAGCGGGCTAAGCAGTTAGCCTGGAGCAAACACGCTTGCCGGAGCTAAATGTGCCATATTCAAAGTGCCATGCAAATGAGCCTACTTAGGTAGTCTCTGGGCAAACAACGGATTAGCATCTCATTATACCTGATTTTGCACACAGTTTGCCTAGGTTACTGCAGGGTCCCATAGAGCCACCTGTAGGTCAGTCTGAAGTACAGGGCAGACAGGTCAACCGCGGCTCCATCTGTAGGTCAGTCTGGCAGTGCACGATGATAGCTACAGGCTACAGGTAAACAGTACAGCATAGCATAGCATATTGTACCCCAGGGGACAGGACAGCATAGGCACAGGTGGTGGTGGTGCTGCATGCAACTGTCACACTGTAGGGCATGCTACAGTGCACAGCAGACACTACAGTAGCAAGGGAGACAGTAGTGTGAGGGACGTAGCACTGCCTATGGTGTGTAGGGCAAGTGATGCTGATTGCACTGTACACAGTGACAGGCCCAACCTGCAGGTGTTTACTGACAGTCGACATTACTGTTACACTGTTGTGTGACCCACAGATGCTGTACCTGTGGCAAGTGATGCTCACAGTGACATGTACATATCTGGCTTTGTGTGTTGTGGCAGTTGTACAGCTGTGTGGTATGTGGCTGGGGGCATATAGTATCCGAAGGCACACTAGTGTTGGGGTATTCCTAATACTGGCCCATGTGCACTGCATGCTGAGTCCCAGCCTTGTGGCCACACCTGGTCTGTGCATAGCCTGGCCACCCATACACTCCCCTCAACATCCTCCATGCCCACAGTGCTGCATGTGTGTGCTGGCATCTGTTTTTGTCCACAGATATGTGTGGTCAGCAGGTGTGTGCTGTATGGCTACACTGCCATGCTCCGTCCACTGGCGGCAGGTCACCACTTACTGCCTGGCATGGCTGGGACTGGTGGCAGATGATGGCATCATTGTGATGCCATTGGTTAGCAGCAAGCTTCCACTATGTTTGGCTTTATCTATGTGTTATATTTATGTATTAGTCGCGCAAGACCCAGCTAAACAACAAATCCAGCACGGCCATTTATGTGCGCCAAAGCTGATTGCCAGGATTAAGACCAGCTTTTCTGGGCGGTAATCTACCAGCGCTAACTGTCGCGGCTAGGTCGCGTAACTAACCCTTAGGCCGCTGCGCTAGCCACTGAATATCGCATTGCGCTTGTATTCATGTCAGTTTGCCCCTTGCATACATTATACTTTTGCCTGGTGCTAATGCAGTTTGCCCGCGCTATTTGGCCTTTTGAATATGGCAGACCCGCGCTAATCCCGCTCTAAACCTGCGCAAATGGTTTTTGCCCAGCGCAAAGTTTTGAATATCTGGCCCCAAAAGTGCTACTCAACCCTAACTATGGTATATCTATACATATTATGTGGCAGTACAGATAGGGTTGCCCAGCCACTTCTATGTTTGACCCAAAATTTTGCACTTTAATAACTTTGCAACTGTACATTGGATTTTGCCTGAAATTTTGCATGCACAGTCAGGTACTATAGATCTCTGGATCTGGCAAATTTCATTCAGGTTGGATGTGCAGTTGTGGAGCTGCAAAGCACCCAAAAAACATGTAAAAAAACACTTTTTGGGCTATTTTTTGCTTGGGGCTACAACCCAAACAGTTTGTTCTTCTGGTCTGAAATTCTCAGGGAACATGCAGTCTGGGTCACTGATGTGCCTTTTTAAGATTGGTGACAAAATATTAATCCTTTCATAAGTTATTCAAATTTCAATCTTGCCATTATAGTCAAAGTAAAAAAAAAATATAAAAAAATATATATGTGCTCTTGAAAGCTGCTGCCAGTACATTTTGCTGTCTCAAATGCCCTCTGTAGTGTTGTGCATCTGCCATCTTGTTTTCCATTAGTGGTGGATAAAAGTGGCCAGAATTCAAAAGTCAGTGCCACTAGGTAAATGCTGACAGTTGTGTTTCTCTAATTGGGGCATGGGGAACACAATGCTGGCATCAGAATTTTAAAATTCCCCCAAATATATGTTTTTAAACATTGGACCCCTTGTACTATCACAAATTGCAAAAGAACAGATGTGACACTTTTGCAATTTGCTACACTTTCGCATCAGTTCTTTCACAAATATTGCTAAAGTGTCACAATTTGTGACAGTCCTACACCAAAAACACAATTTCTTTGTCACCTCACTGCCACTAAATGGTTAGGGTTTTTGCACTGATATTTTCAGGGTGGCAAACCCTTGCCCCACAGATGTGCCTTTTGCTGGTTTGGTGACAAAATATATGCCAGTTCCATTGATATGATGTACGAAAGTTAAGACATTTCCTGTAGGATAACACTGCAGCGTCTGTATCTCAAAAACTATTTGAGACATGGATTTTCCTCTCTGGGCAGCTGGTAGCCCATGGTAATCATGAGTCATTAATAGCGAGTATGAAATGGTGACTAAATAACAGCAAAAATATAAATAACGAGTTGCACAAATGAGCGCATTACCTAATTAGCGATTTTTATCATGTAAAAATAGCGATGCTCCTAAATCGTAAAAGGAAGCAGCTTAATCCCAGAAGGTATCTCAGCAAGACAGAGGAAAACAAGCAAGTACTGAATATTTATGGGCTACTTTCATAAATGCTCACCTCACAATCGATTTAACACTCATAAAAAAGCAGCAATTCTGACTAACAAATCCCAGCACAAGAGCAAGTGGTTTTTGCAATCTCTCTTAGCCAGCAACAAATAAATATTTTGTAAAATGCGCACATACCTGATGATGGATTTTGTCTTACTTTAAAAAGCAGCACATGGATATATAATATATCTAACAATGAAGTATGTGAGCATTTAAGAAAATATTTAGTTGTTGCTGGCTTAGAGAGATCGTGAGAACCGCTTGTTCTTGTGCTAAGATTTTATTAGTCAGAATCGCTACACCACTTGTGTGCTGCTTTTTTAAGTCTGGCCTAAGGAAAATAAAAACAGAACCAACAACTCTTTTTTGTAATCACTACTGTGTATCACTATTTATTCAAAGCTGCTATTGTGAGTTCAGCTGTTATGTGGCCTCATGATTGTTGCGACCACCGATATTAAAATGACCCATTTTGTGATCACGATTATATTATCATGATTATCGCATGGAACCAGGCGGTTTAGTCCACCTTTAGGTGAACAAGGCATGTGTGGAGATTTCCATGTCATGATTACAACTGCAGTGTTTTTTTTTCCATAGTTGCTACAGTTACAGAGACATTGCCAAATTAGTGTTACAGGGGTTTCTTTTCATGACTCTAAGGCTGTGGTATGTCTCAGTACTGGGCCTGTGCTCCCACATATATACCATTATGCAAAAATGGGCAGCATGAAGGGAGTATAAGGTCAGAGGGCTCTGTGCTTCCACAATCACGTACCAGTTACTAGTTACATTACACTTTCTCAAAAAGAAGAGAAATTAATTGCAAAACTTTCTATTAATACATTAGTTACGGTTGATAGTACAGCAACAAAAGATTGGAAATTCAATGTTATGACTCACACACCTACTACCCCATCCCCCCAACCTCCACACAACAACAGGCATCAGGATTTGCCATAGGGTCAACAGGCTTAACTCTCACCCCATTCTCCTATACTGTACCATGTCAGCTTGTTTATACATGGAATGGGGAGAGAGAGTTAAGCCTGATGGCCCTCATTGCACACCCCAATGCCTGTTAGTGTGTGGAGGTTGGAGTGGGGTTTTAGGGGTGGAAACCCTAAGATCAAATTTCCAGATATTTGTTGTTGTACTATCAACTGTAACTGATGTATTAACAGAGTTTTCTGCATTGAATATACAGTATATGTGTGTGTTCTTTAGGTTACTTGCTAAAACCAATAAGGCACAATTATATTTTTTCAGGGGCTACCAGGTACTTGCTCAGCGTAACACAGGATGCGACTGGTGGCTGTGGAAATCACAATCCATGTCTGCTGGATGTACCAAGGTCATTCAAAGCACACTCCTCAAACCTCTAGCATATACTCCCAGACCAATAATATTAATTGGCAAATACATATACATCAAAACACAATTATGTTGTGAGATGCTTTAAAGAGAAAAGGGACAGGACAGAGTTTTGTGCTTTTTGATTTGCGCTACTATATGTGCTATACACTTAGGAGTACTCAGTCATATGGCTATAGCAACACGATTCCCCCTGTTGCAGACTGTCTCCAGTGATTATGGCAACAACTTCAAGTGAGAATGAAGCTTGTTTGGGTTCACAATCAGTGTATTATTGTAGTAAGTTTACTCATTCAGTCATTCTTTTATTCAGTCACTGGTCTGCCTTCAGTGCTCTGTACAAGAAATCTGTATCTTTCTTTTTTATCAACCACTAATTTTCTACCATCTCAGTACATGTCTTGCTGCACATCTCTCCTTTGGTCACTTGAATCTTTGCTGCCACCTTTCTCCCACCTGTCTGTACAATCCTCTTCTGTCTTTTGCTGGTCCTGGTGCTTCCTGTCACGGGGGGGTGATACTATGGCAGTGATTGGGAGGTCCACAAGTAGTCAGCTCTTCCTCCTATATGACTATGTCTGTTGCATATCTGGTACTCAGATACTGGAATCAGCTGCAATATACTCTCAGATAAAAAAGGTTGCAAGACATCTGGATTAAACACAAAGAAAATGTTTTTGTGGAAGACAAAAGATGATCCAGCTAGCAAATCATTAATTATATAATGGGCATTGAAATAACACACAAATCCTGTAATCTCATTGGCTACCTAGCATGCCTCTCCCATTGTAAAAGCTACAGTCACTCCACAGGAAGAGGTGCCAGGCAGTCTCTCGACATATCACCCACCCAAAAATCACTGTGGGCCCCATTTCTGTAAATAGCAGCCGCCAACTTAATCGCTTGGTAACTGACACTCCCTCTCAAACCAAACAGCAAGTTTCAATAAAAAAAACAAAGCATATGAAAAATATATGGCCCCTTTGAATTGACTGAGGAAATGGAGCTACAACAAATGCTCAGCACACTGGAAAATAGCACTCACAAACTCCACATCAAAAGTCAGCACCTCTTCCACTCTTGGCACCATTCTCACTATCTGACCACATGGGTGCCTGCTCAAAGCAACACCGCACAATCAAACCACAACTTTGAACTAAAAAAACACACACAAAATGTATAGCTCCTTTAAATTAATGAATGAAACTGACCTACAACAAATGCTGAGCACACTTGAAAGCAGCAGTCGCAGAACTCCTCCACAATAAAACTCAGTGCCTTTTTTAATCTCTGCGCCATTTTCACATAGATCAGACTCCTGCTCAAAATGACACCACACTATCCCATCAAACAAGCCACAATGCAATGGATTTTTTTCTGTGGCATACTAACACTTTCACTATTTCTCCTATTTAAAATAAAAGAAATAAAAAATAAAAATCACTAAACCTAAAAAACAAATCACTAAACATACAATTCCAACATTGTATAATCGTAATATGCCACTCGACGCTGTTGGTGATGCCAGGATTTACCCACACTCTGGGGTGTTGGTCACTTGGCTGCACTTCATGACCAAACAACACCCCAGGGAGTGGGTAAATCCTGGCATCACCAATACCCTCTTGTGGTATATTGCTAAAATATAGAATGCCTTATAGGCAATCATAGCATACCTGTATAAATATAGGGTCAAACATTACATTGTGTACTGCAAATGCTCATTGATACTGCTGAAGGTGCCTCCTTGGTCAGTCTTTCAGATCTCAATATGAGCAGAAGCAGGTATCATTGCAATCAATGCACAAGCTGAAACCAGGTCAGTAAATTATTTTCCAAGACAGTGAACAACAGTAATACTCAAAATCTGAAGGCCTGTTGTGAGGAGGTAGTCTTAACTTCTAACTCTGATGTTTTTTCAAGAAATTGAGCCTTTGTCTTGGTTTGAGAAATTTTTAAACATAAAAGTGTGGGTTTTCAAGTTTATTCAAACACTGAACCAAATCAGAAATGTATGCATTCAAAAAAATGCAACAGTGACTGCAATAACAGATATATACAGACAGAAAGATATAACGAGAATAAAACAATCAGGAAACTTTACTCTTCCATATGCAAACACTAAAAGAAGTACACAGAATAGAAGTGTATATTAAACTATATGAAAATAATTTACATGTCAAAATAATAGCTTGGCTAAGAATGAATATCAATGGTGGGGTCCAGACAAACTTTGTGCACTGGAATACTTTCAAAAAATTAATAGATTGTAAGGGCTGTTGCCCAAGGACTTGGTCTACCAAACATATCAGTTTGGAATTGGCAGGGAGCTGTGGCACTGTGGTATAGTATTAAAGTGCAAGGATTGTTTCTATGCTTTATTTTTAAAAAGTATGCCACCACTGCTTGTGTATCTCCTTATGATATTTTACTGATTCCTTTCAAAACCAAGCCACTTCTGTAAGACAGTTTGTTTTTTATCTGTTTCATTAGGGGTCTGGAGGGTCCAGAGAGTCCAGAAGAGTGGATTTTGTGCCTGAGCCAGAGCCAGAGCTGGAGCCAGAGGCAGTGGCTGAACCAGAAAACCATGAAGAGAGAGACATGCTTTTTTTGTCTAGAGGTGCAGTGCATCACTGGTTCACTAAAGGAGCGAGTGAACTCAAATGTTCCCACTGTTAATGTTTATCTAAAGACTGCCTGAATAGGAGAATCAGGGAGTGGAGATGCTGGATAGCAGAGGACAGTATCTCGAGCTGAAAATCTCTCTCTATTGTGTTTGTCTTTTTCTTTATTATTAGTTTATTTTACTTTAGACAGTATTTAGTTTTTTTAACCATACGACAAATCAAACCATATTTCAAAGTCTACAAGTTATATAGAAAATGTTCTATTACTTTTAATTTGCGGCAGCTAGCCTGGGGTATGAATAGTTTATGCACTGGGCTGGTTCTTTTTGCTTTGGCACTGATGCTGAGTGTTGGGAAGAGAAGTAAACAGGGGGATCTGTTCTTGTGATTCTCTGTTTTTGTGTTGATTTATGCTCATTATTTGAACTCCTTGAGGAGTATCTAAAGAGTCTGGTGATTTTTATGTTTTGTTTTCCCCCAATCACAGATATACAGGAATATCATTGTTATATGGAGGTGTTTAGCACGTTTAAGTGGCATCTCTGCTAAAAAGTTGAAAAAGTTAAAATGGTTTTGTTTTGGTTTGTATTGTTCCAGATTTATAGTGTTTACAAAACATTTTAACACAGTAGCATAGTATTAAATGCTTTTGTCAATCAATTGATTAACTATTTAGATGTTTAAAATGTTTGAATGTTTAAATTGGTTAATTGACTTGGAATTTTAATTAAAAGATATTCCTATAGCTTTTTCATGCGGCTTACTTAGTGCCAGGGCACAAAAAACTCATGCTCACTCATGAATGTAAATTGCTTTTACAACTGACACCTGTGATAAGCAATCCCTAGACAAGGGATACAACGTTTGCAGCCATTTAACATACCAGTGTTGATTGGGCAATGGATGAGCTCACTGCAATGTTTTCTACAACACAAACAGCAGGAGTTTTATTCTATTTCTTTTTTGTTGGGGGGGGGGTTTCTAAGCAAAGCTTTAAGCTGTTTAACATTTTCACTCTTGATATTTTGATTTTGACGCCATCTTCTTTTAATCAGGAGGCACAGAATATCCATGCCGGCTTTTAGACCTGATAGGAACAACAGCCAGTTCTACATTTTGCCTTCCAAAAATAAGTTGACAAAAACTGATAAAGCCTTAGAACATAATTTTATGGATATTCTGGTTATTTAAGTTATTTTAAGTATTTTATCTGCTTCTAGGTGTTTTTATATTTAGAGACCTTTTGGTAATAATTTTGTTTAGAGAGGGAGATCTTAGTAGGCAAACTCAATTTTCAACTGATATTTAGGAAAGATAGTTAAGGGGAATCTTTTATTTAATTTTTTAGTGGCACCCTTCCAAGATTATCTAGCACCCTTGTGCTATTCTTCAGATCAGGACCCAATATCAGAGCTTTTGAAATACACAGAACCCTCAGAACTTACTGAGTTCCTTGAACCCTCAGAAACACCCAAGCTGTTTGAATTGTTCCATGAATTGTATCATTAAGAATGATGATCTGTCATCAGGCTACCTGGAAAAAAATGTTTTGCCATCAACTGATTCACTAAGAATGAAGAAGGCTCATCAAGATCATATTTTAAACTGTAGCATATTTAGACTTTTCTTTTAGCACAATTGTACTTTTGATACCTGGGCTGCTTCCGATACTGCCCTGAGGACTGATTTCAGACTTTAATGAGTCGAGTTCAAATGAAAATATTTAATATATTTGGTGTACAGTACCTCATTGTTTTATACATATTTATACAATTATCTTCTATTTATGTCTGTTTATAAACAGTGTTATTTACTATTGTATCATTGAAATCTTCTTTGATGGCAATTTTACCCCATGAAACCTTGTTTAGGCATCTTGGTGGCAGCTCATTTGGGCTCAATTAATAATTATTATATCACCATTCCCAAAATAAACTGCTATAAATTTCAGCTTGGCACAATCCGTATTATTTGGCTGTTTACCATAGTAGTGACAAGAGGCCAGATGGCTAAACTATTTGTAGGTAATTCAGAATTAATGGATATGCCAAGTGTTATTTATCAGTCTTAAGAGACTGTTGGAAAAAAAGAGAACAACTGAGAGAGATGCTTTAATCAGTCTGGGGAAAAAATGGAGTACTAAAATCAGCTAAGAGATGTGCTAATAAGAAAAAAATGTAATTAAGAAAGCTCTTTTCAACATAAAATTATGGATAATTTTAAACTGGTTAATAAGATACACCACAGAATCTATCTGGTCTAGGGCTCAATAAGTTTAATTCTAAGCATTTAACATCAACTCCTAAACCAAATCCAGATTTTCTGTTTGTTTGTTTTTGTTTATAAACAGATTACATCTATTCTATTGGAGAATCTTTCTAACTCAAACTCCTCTAATTTGCAGCAATCTCCAACTGCTGTGGCAATCCCTCAGACACATAATGGTAGTGTTCATGATTCCTCTAGACAATTAGGTGGCTTGGTTAGTAGCTTTTTACATCTCCCATATCACCCCCCCCCCATGAATCTGAGAGACCCATTTTGTGCAAGAGCACAATTTCAATTGCAATTGTAGCTGAAGTTATTTTTGCTTTACATAATACCACAGCAGGCTTAAATAAATTAGATAAATGTTGACAGTTACATTCAGAGGTTGTGACTCTTCATGTGTCTAATGACAAAAATGATAATTTCGCTAAGGGTAATGTCTCTTCATAAGTTTTTTATGGCATCTATTCAACTAACTAATAAAATGTAACCACTTCTCTATTCCCCCTCATACCTTAGTAAAGCCCTTATTAAAGTTATGTCCAATCCCCATGCAGCAAATGTTATGCTGATGAACAATTGGTTATCATGTGTACAGAATTAGATGCAATTAGAGAAGATGTGGCTATCAACGGTGCTCGAATAGATGACATAGTTAAACTATTTCGCCAAAAGTATGCCTCAAATAACATTTCCTCTGAAACAAGCATGGATCATATGGAATCAGATATCAGCTCTGGTATGAGACCTGACTTTTGTTCTATTATCACTGTGGTTATTATGGTTTATTTACAGGCTCTGGCCCATTTCAACTGGGGATAAGTCTCCAAGAGGGACTTACATAATTTTTTGGAAACTGTGTTTGTCGATCTACTTAGAATACTTTACTTTTCTCACAGACCTGTGAAAAATAGGGATGTTGGATACTTTAATCATGCTTGTCATCAGGAAAAAGCTAAGTTACAATCTGTGGAAAGGTCAACTAAAGCTGATCCATCTAGAGATAACTGTCGATTTCTAAATATGAGAGAAAACAGTTTGAGAACCTTTTGTCTGGCAAAAAGTGAGAGTTTTATTGTAAACAATGGGAACACATGCTTAAAATCATAGATAGAAATTACACCAAAGCTTTCTTTGGTGGCAAAATGCATTTCTAATGTATCCTATGCAATTGACACTAATTTCTTTGCAAACTTAGGTAGGACATTTTTACTTCCTGTTTTCTTATCCCTATTTAGAAAATGTGCTTGAAAAATAAACCATGGTGACTGATTGAAAAGCCATGCCAGGCATGCATTTATTTTTCAATAGAGCCCAGCAAATAACAAGTGCCAGCACAGGAAACCTCAGTATCAATGGTAACACAATAATTTTAAATGTAAGACCTGACATAATTCTGTGCTGGTAACCTAGATTATCCATGAACTCACAGCAGGCATTCCTACCTCCTACCCCGACACACGCCACCACCACCACTATGGTCAGTTGAGCAGAACCATTACTTGCTAAAGAAAACTCCAACATGCACCTGTGTCCTCTAGGTTTCCCCCTCTCCTTCCATTAGAACACATCAACTGAGCCTCCCTTATTTATCCCCTTTATGTACCTGAAGACCTCAGTCATGTCCCCCCATTTCTCCTCTCCTCCAGGGTGTACATGTTGAGCTCCTTGAGCCTCTCCCCATATGTCCTGTCCCCCAAGCCCCAGATCAATTTGGTTGCCCTCCTTTGCACCTTCGCCAGGAGTACAATGTCCCATTTGAAGTGCAGTCTTCAAATCTGCACACAGTACTCAAGGTGTGGCCTAATCAGTAGTTATACAGAGGGAGGATCATGTCCCCCCTTCTGGAGGTTATCCCCCTAGCGATGCATTCCAGCATCCTATTTGCTTATGCCGCTGCCCTCCTACTAGTCTCAGAGTTATTCATTCTGATGTCTATCACCACCCCCAGATCCCTCTCAGCCTTTGAGACTTGTAGTGTATCTCTCCCCAGGGTATACCCTTGGCCAGGATTTCTTTCCCCCAGGTGCAGAACCCTGTATTTCCCTGCATTGAGCCTCAGTTTCCACTTTCTCAACCATCTTTCCAGAGCCTCCAGGTCCTCCTGCAGGGCCACTCTTCCTTCCTTCCCATCCACCACTACTCTCAGGTTTGAGTCCTCTGCAAAGAGACTCATTTCACTCATGATACCCTTCCTTATGTCAGAGACATAGGCATTAAACAGGAGGGGACCTAGCACAGATCCCTGGGGAACCCCACTGATGATGTTCCTTGGAGATGAGACTAGCCCCCCAACCACTACCCTCTGAGTACACTCTAAGAGCCAATTTACTGTCCATTTGTTCATCTGCATCCCCATCCCCATTTCCCCTAGCTTAGCCAGTAGGCCATCGTGGAGTACCGAATCAAACACCTTGCTGAAGTCCAGAAAGAGGACGTCCACCTGCCTACCCTGGTCCAGCACACTCATCACCCAGTCATAGAGCTCCACAAGGTTTGTTTGACATGATCTTCCCATGATGAAGCCATGCTGTCTATCATCCAGGTACTCTATTTGCTCCAGTAACCCCCCATTCTTTCCTTGACAGTACCCTCCATCATTTTTCCCACCACCAATGTCAGGCTCATGGGCCTGTAGTTTCCTGCTTCCTCTCATGACCTTCCCTTGTAGAGAGGGCACTATATGAGCCACCCCCCTCCAGTCTTGGGGGGCACCCACCCCATCCTCAGAAAGATGTTGAAAAGCTCTCCTGGGGGGGCACCAGTACATCCACCAGCTCCCCCTTAGCGCCCTAGAATGTATTTCATCCAGCCCTTGTACTTTTTCCATCCTTAGGGACCGGAGGGCTTTCCTTGCTCTCTCCACTGGGATTTCATCCTCTATGTCCTCCCCTTTGCTCCCTGTGCTGCTCTCCCCCTACCCGATGGTGCTGGCCCCTCCCCAGCCACTTTGGGGCTCGCAATTTCTAAGGTTCCCTCCCCTCCTACCTGTTCATGCTCTCTCCCCAAAAAGGTGTAGCCCCCTCATCCTGCCTGGTAAAAACTGAGGCAAGGTAGTTGTTTAGTACCTCAGCCTGCTCTCCAGTACCCTGTGCCCATCCCTCCCATGATCTAATCCTGCTAATCTGCTCTCTCACCTTTCTTTTTTCTCCAGTGTATCTAAAGAACCCCTGGTCCTCCCTCCCTCCTGATCCCCCTGGCCAAGCTCTTCTCCTTCCCCACTTTAGCCACTGTCACCACCCTGATGACTCTCCTGGAGATTTGTTCATATTCCCCCGATCCCTTTCACTCTTTAGGTGCTTGAAATTCCTATAGGTTGCCTTCTTTTCCCTCACCATCTCCTGAGCCTCCCGGGTCCACCAGCTGGGTTTTCTGGCCTTCCCAAATTTGTGCCTCTCTCTTGCACAGGATCTGGTGTCTTCCTGAACCCCAATCCTAATGATCTCCCACCTACTGTCAGCAACCATGTCTGACCTTATCCCTTCCAAATGTCCCTTAGGAATCCTTCCCATCCCCTTGAAATCCCCACCCCTAAAGTCAGTTACCACCATCTTTGTCTTTGTGCAGCCTTCCTCCCCCCCAGGTCCAGTAAAAACCAGAGTGAGGCATGGTCATTCCCCGCCAACTGGTCCCTCACCTCCAGGTCCCTAATCTGGTTACTGTCTGCCAGGACTACATCTAGTGTCCTAGCCTCCCTAGTCAGCTCTCACACCTGCCATGTCAGGAACGCATCCTGGAAGACATCCAGCATCCTCTGTTCTTTGGCCACTGGGGACATTATAGTCCCCCAGTCTGTTCCTTGCATGTTTAGGTCCCCCATCATCACTACCCTTCCATTGCTCAATCTACAGTGGCCCACAACATTAGCCACAAAACTCTCTTCCAGATCCTTTGCCAGAGGGCGAGGGTCTGTCAATGCAATTTTTGACAATCAGTGCAACATCTTTTGCTCCCCCCTGTCCTTCCGGAACATAGTGTAACCCTTCATGTTTAGGTTCCATTCATGCCCTTGAGTGGCCCAAGTCTCAGTGACAGCTGCCACATCAACTTCCCACTTGGCTAGCATCACCTGGAGCTCTGGCATCTTGTTTCCTAAGCTCCTTGCATTTATCAGGACTACCCTCCACCCAATTTCCCCCCCCCTTTGCCCTCATTTGGCTGCATGCTCCCCTTCTCCTGAACCCTAACTACTGGCCTTTTTCCATATCACTCCTGCCTGTTAGGGTAGTGGAGACAGAATCACTCTTTTATTGTACCCCCTGCAATAGCCCCTTCTTCAATTCCTCCCCCTTCACAAGTTTAAACCCCACATTTCACTGATGAACCCAGCTAGTTTCAGCTATAGTACTCCCCTCCCTTCCAAATGGAGGTGTAGCCTGTCCCTAGCATATAGCACTTTATTCTCCCAGGTTGCCCCTGAGCTCCCCGCAAGGCCATACCTCTTAGCCTACAGCTACTGATTAAACACCCTAATTTTCTGCTTGTTCTCCCCACTAGCCCTTGGTACCAGCAGGATCTCAGAGAAGGAGACAGAGCAACCCATGGACTGGAAAACCCTGGTTATCTCCCAAAACCTTGCTTGTATGTCCAATTCACTATTCCCATTTATGTCATTTGTACCCAGGTGCACCAGGATGTCCGGGGACCCCCCACATTCCATTGCCAGCAAATATACCTCATGCTTAGCCTTGTACACCATCAGTCTGGGGTGGAATTTGGTTTTCTGACTCTGAGATTTATCTACAGGCTCCATTAATATGGGCATATTTTTCCTTCTTTTTTAAGCAAATGTCTAAAAGACTATACTCCTTATTCTTGGAATGGTGCCCTGATTGTGCCATTTTTAAGAAAGATAGGAGAACTGACCCTAAAATGAGCCAACCAATTTGTCTTTTAAACATCTTAGGAAAAATGTTCTCCAAGATTATTTTTAGACACTTGATTTAGGAGATTATGAAATCTGGTGGACTGTCCCCCATACAGTTTGGCTTTAGGGAAAACTTCTCTACCTTAGACAACTGTTTTATTTTGTATCACCTATGGTAGAAATGTTGATTACGGGGACAAAAATTGTATGTGGCCTTGATGGATTTTTCTTCTTCATTTGACTCTATTAATAGAGGCAAACTATGGCAGATTATGTCAGAAAAAGACATCGATTACTCACTTACTTCTGTAATTTCCAAACTGTACAGTGATATGTGGGCTAAGGTAAGACTGGATCTGGTGGGAAATACATCATATACATTTGTATTCAGTAGGGGAGTCTGTCAAGGTTGCCTGTTGGCTCCTACTTTGTTTAGCATCTGTATTGATCATTTATTGCAGGTATTGAGTAGAATCACATCTTACTCCCCTATGATTGTTTCATTCTCAGTCCCTGTTCTAGACTATGCTGATAATTTATTTTTACATTCCCTTTTGCACTCGGACTTCAAAAAGAGTTAGACTGTTTAGTTAAAGAAGTACATAATCTGTGTCTCTCTGTCAATGATCAAAAATGCCAAGTCATGGTTTTTGACAAAGAAAATTTTACTATTGGGATAGATGGCATTTGTTGGGAGAGGGGGTACCACTATTCAGACTGTTAAAAATTGTGTTTATTTATGACTGAATTTTTTAGAGACTTGATCGTGCCATACTCTAGTGACTAATGCTATAAGTAAAGCTAAATAAATGCTCTAGGGTTAAAGAAGTTTAATTACAAACATCATGTTTATTCTATCAGACCACTAATCCAAGTCGTTTCCGCTAAACTCAATTTGTATATTCTCTCTGGTTCAGAAATTTGGTCTCCATACATGATCCTGGATTGTGAAATAATTGCATTGCAGCTTATCATGTCCTCTCGTGGTCTTAATAAATCCTTACCTGCATGTTATCTTAGAGATGAATTGGGTTTGGAGAGTTATAAAATCTTGACTGACTCACTTATCTTGAGAAACTGGATAAAGTGTACAAGAGGTCTTCGCTATAACTATATTGAAGAAAAATTTAAGTGGGATCAACTTGGTTGCAAGAATTCTCCTTAGTTATCCTATGTGTATGGTCTTTTAGAATATTGGCAATTGTCTTATCTCCTTAAAAATTATGCGAGAGGGATTACTATCAGTTTAAAATATAAAAATGACATATTAAGAATAAAATGTGCTCTTTTAATCAGAACTCAGATTTAAATTATATTCTAAACTCTAAATTTTCTCCTTGATTACTGCAAATGAAGCCAGATTTGGTTTCAGATATTACAAATATATGATATTGCCCATCTCCCCTCCCGAAGAAAAAATAATGCCTATACAGGTATGTGTTACATATTTGAAATATTCCCAAGTAATATTTTCTATGCAAAGTTTGCTAATATTCCAGATGCTTGAGAAACTGTCTGTAATTGTCAAAGGGGAGCTGTTAAAAACCTGGAACATCTTGTATTGAAATGCTCTTAGTATTTGTAAGTACACAAAACATGGATTTGTAGCATTATTCCATCTCAACATTTGTCCTGCAAAAGTCTTTAAATGTCCTCTTTTCTGTTGAAGATCCAGCTATTATTAATAATCTAGACATTTTTTCTACATCATCAGAAACATTAGGAAGGTTAAGCCATTTGTTTCCCAGGATTCCTTTTACTTACATGCTGTAATTTTGTCTGTTTATATGTATGTCAACAATAAAGCCTTTTGAACTGAACTTCTTTTTGGAATGTTCTAAACTGAATGTTCCTGAGAGAAATGGTTATAGTCCATTCTAAAATTTGTTGTACATTGTTCTCAACAGGTTAAATTAGACTGACTCCTAAATATTTCAGAAATGGCTACATTATATGCTTTAGCCAAATTTTCACTTGCTGCCAACTCTGTGAAACTGGAACAATACCCACTTGTTATTCAATATTTGAACTCTGTCTTTTTTGAAAACTGCCCAATTTAAAAAGTCTGTGTGTTTTTTATATGCATATATATGTACGTTTTTAAATGTGATCTCTGTTATTCTTTTCTGCATGCTATGTAAGGTTATATATTTACTTCGTTAAAGACAGATTTACGTCATTACCTGGAGCCTGTATGCAAGAATCAATAACATTTTATAATGAGGATATCATTATATGTACTTGCATTAAATCTCTGAATTATTTGCTAATGCTAAATGGTCTCTCTTCCTTATTAATGAATAGATGTGACATAGAATTTAATACGTATAAGAATTTGATCTCTCAGGGGATACTTAATGTATCAAAACAGAAGATGTTCTGTGAATTGGGAGTTCTGGTTCCTTTGTTGGGTATTAATATTTGCAAAGAACACTTAAACCAGAAAAAATACTTATTGCATTATCAATTAAATTCCCATATTAAAATATGAAACAGTGTGCATAAACATTGTGGCAGATAAAGCATTGTCTGTGACCCTATCCCCCACCAAGAAATGTGGACTCCAGGTAGTCAGGTAGGTTTCCAATATGAGGGTGGGAGAATAACATGGCACCACCCTGAATGACAAAACACATGGGCCATGCTTAGGACAGGGGGGTACATATTAGGGAGGAGAAGAAGGAAGGGTTACAAATATTTGCAGCTAAGGCCTCCATTTCACTCTCCCCTCCAGCCAAAGATTTGACCAAATTGCAGCAGAACTTTTAGAAGCTGCTAAGAGATTCCATTATTGTTTACTGGGTAAGACTCATTTTGCTTTGGGGAGCATTCCTGTTCCTTAACCTGTCCCTTTTTTCAAGGGTGGGTACATTTCCTGTTAGAAACTGAATAACAATATCACCATTGCAATTTCTTATATAGCTCCTGCTGTTGCTGTTGATAAACTGAATGGGCAAATGATGTGGATATGACACTTAGATTTTTTTCTGTGGCTGTTTTCTGTCTCACGCATGTGTGCTGTGTACTGTGTGTGGGTGGGGTCCCATCACATTCCAGGCTTCTTTGCCAATTCCCCAGCTTCCAACCTACTCAGACACATGGTGTGTGGTCTGGCCAATTGTCAGAAGCAGTATGCTCTGACCACTCCCCTTCTCCAGGGAAAAGGCACTGCAGTAGGGTGGTGTCCATCAAGAGGGAAGGACTGAGCTAATGGAACATAGCAGCATGCTGTGTACTCTTGGTGACTGCTGCTGAGTGGATATTACTTGCTGGGCCTGGAGGCCAACCTTGTGGTGTCAACGTTCTGGCCCATATTTTTGTCTCTCCCGGGCTCAGTCCATCTTATAGTTGAATTTCAGTTGGAGCAAGTATCTGGGGCCAGCTCTGGGCAGCTGATGGGTTGCAGCCATGCCTTGCCATAGTTTGGAATCAGAGAATCCTCCCCTACAAGGTGTCCATTCTAGGATCTGTCTTCTGCTCTCATATCAGGCATAAATGGCCAGGATTTTACTGAATGGATTGTAGTATTTGGGTTCTCAGAACATTTTAGGTTGCAGCACCTTGGTTAATACAATCTTTATTTATAAGAGAAGGCAAGCAAGGGTAGCCCTTCATAGTACATGGGTTACAGAGATGCAGAAAAAGGAATTTTGTAGCACTTGCCCTTGTCAGATCACAGCTATGGTCAAGCATAGTACAGTAAGAAAAAAGGTAGAATCAAGTCAGCCAGTTTGGTGTTATATGTGGTGCTTCCATGAGTGGCCGAATCGCTGCTGGAAAAATAGTCTTGGTCCAAAAGTCATGGTCAAATAGCCACCTGGACAAATCGTCACCATTTATTTGGTAGTACTGCAAAGTTGTTGACATCTGTATTTCTCAACAGCTTACAACAAGATGGACAAAATGTCACAGATAACAATAAAGGAGGAGAGTACTCACAGCTCACTTGCTTCTTTCTTCTCGTTCCTCTCATCCTGTGTCTCATTGTTTTCAGCCCCCCACATAACAGACAACACAGTTAAGGATTCCATAGATTACAATATTTTATTTAATAAAAAAATTCATGCATTGAAATCATGTATGTAACAGTAACAGCCAGCAAAGCATTAATCAAAAACAAGGATTAGCCTTTTCGGGTCTATATGTAACAGCAAGTAGATGTGCAATTTGTGCAAATATGTGTTCAAGAGTTTGCAGATCAGCAATGGTTATAGCAAAGGGCAATTAGATGTGCAAATCAGAAAGTGTGCAAATTCAGCAAATGGTTAAAGCAATAGGCAATCAGATTTACAAATCAGAAAGTGTGCAAATTCAGCAAATGATTAAAGGACTGTGCAAATCAATAAATCAGCAAATGTGCAAATCAACAAAACAATGTGCTTAATCTCCTGTTACATAAAATGCTGTTATGCCAAATTTATTTCTATGACAGTAACTATATCCTTCAAGTACTGCTTCTCTGACCCATTATTAAAATCTGCACAAATTGTTTGAAACACCTTGTTAACTCTCATGTACTTGCAATGCTTTCTTGGTGCCTGTTGACCTAGCTCTATCTGCCTTCTTTGTAAAGACACTGCATGCTGTTCCTGCCATAATTTTTGGCAAGTTTCTTCTCTCGAAGTACATTTATTGCTGCCATTTCAAATTCTGTAATCACAGTGCATGCCTGCAGCTTTCCCCACAGCAAGTTTTCCAGGTGGACAAAAAAATTGTGATAAACGCATTCACTTCGCCCAGGCAGTAGAGCGTAGACACATGGCCTGTTGATTCTTTGCACAAGGGCATGCAAAATGTATAGCTGGTCATCCTCTCATGCAGCAACCACAAAAGTACCATCACAGAACCAGTGCTTGGCTTCATTTAGCATTCTCAGGTCTCTGTCACTTACAAAGATAAGGAGATTCGATTCATTAACACGTAGAAATGTTTCACCACTAATAGTGAGTGCTGCCGTTGTTGGAGAACATTTTGCTGTAGTGTATCCTGTAATGGCAACAGGTGATCATGACTAACAGACGCCTGTTGGAGACTTTGATACACAACATTTCTTGTGGCCTCCTCTGACTCAGCTGCTCTATGTTTCATATCAGCAAAAGTAGCAATTGCCTCTACTCGTCCGTGAACAGGGGCATGATTATTCTCTGATGGTAGCAAAGTTATAGTGTCCCCCAAAGTGTGCAGATGGGCACGGCAGGTTAGCAACTTATATCACCAGAATATCTTGCCCTGAGATCCGACTTTCTGCTTCGTATACAAGAAATTGTCCAAAGCAAACTTTGCTTGTCTTTCTGGGTCAGCACATACTCCATGGCAATATTAAGATGAATGACTGAATAATGTTCTACTTCACCATAAATAGTGCCCTGGAAGTGGTGCAGAAAACCAGATGATACAGGTTAACTATTAAAACAAAGTCGCTTTAAATTTGTTTATGTATGTGGGGTGGTAAAAGACAAAGGCACACGGATAGCAGGAAGTGAGTGGATGAAGACAACGGAACTGACTGCCTGACAGAGCTGTGAGTACAATAAAAACAATCAGCTACCTCACTTGTATTAATCTACCCTTTTTGTAACTTGTATTACTCTATTCTTTTGCAGCTTTACATGTGTACATTGGTGGAAAAGCCTGCGTGGGGAATACAGTGCAGGATGGGTAATTCAGATGCTAGAATTCTGATCAACTCACAACGTTCATGCCACATAATGAAAGAGGCTACAGTAACAGTTGGTTTTGCTGTCACTAGTGATTTGGACATTTTATCCTTGACCACTACACCTGCCATGGCATGTCTGTTCTCCTATATGCCCATGACATAATGTCCACGACTAAAACTAACCACAACGTTATGCCTGTATGCCGGTGCTTCTTCCCACCCTCCCCCTTGACATATTCTTGGTGATTAGAGGGGTAATCTTGTTTCACTTGTTGACGTGTTTTTCTTAGCTGAAGAACCACGTGGGCTAGCACCACCAGCTTGCTCAGTTGTAGGAATAAGGTGCTGGGTTTCTGCTGTTTGACATGCCATACTCGCTTTTGTTGCATATGCCTCACTTTTTCTCCTTGTCAGGGCCTTTAGTAGAGAAGGGACATTCAAATGTAAACTACAGTGATTTGGTTTTCCACCAGCTGTCTCAAGTTGTGACCATGTGGGCAGACTTTTTCGTCACTGTGGTAGTTTGCACAGCGTTCATGAACTTAAAGCATCCACTTTGGTATTTGTGAAACCATCCATATACCATTACAAAAAGAGAATTAAATGATTTATAAAGGCCTTGTTCTCTAAGGCTGCTTCATCCTTCTTAGGAAAACGTAACTCCTTTCACAATTCAAATAGGGAAAGAGACAGAGTTTGAGATCTTGCTCAGATTTGTTAACAAGTGCTATGCCTAGTAAAATGGCAAGGACTGGGAAGTCCCTGATATGAATAACTTGAACAATTAAGTTTCCGGTTCGTGTTGTATTGACTGCTTTTCTTAGTTTTCCAGTCTTTAGTTTTATTTTGACAATGCAGTCAGCAAGTCTATTCTGGGCTGATTTCAGGGTTATGCAAGCAACAGCTGACATGGAGAAGTTTCCCTTTCCCACCCTGGCCTTACTTGTATAGATTTTGTCTGCCTCTGTGGCTTAAGAAGAACAATGAGAGTAGTCTAAGAGGTTATTACTGCTAATATTTAATAATCAGCCCTTCATCATTATAGGGATATTGAACCACATGTACTATTGAGTTGTTATGTGCTGCAACACAGCATATATTTTGTGTGCAGCTATGTGGCCTGGGCATGCATAACAGACTGTGGCATGCACCATGTTGCAAGTGTTGGCCACTGAGGCTCACCTTTAGTTGTGTAGGTAAATGCAGGGTAGTGGCAGGTAGGGACAGACAGACCTTACAGAAATGGGAATGACCTGTGACCTTTCCAAACATGGTTATGCATGGACCACAGCACACATCTGTTGCTTAAAAAATGGAGTATACTGATTATGTAACAGGATGTCATAGATGCCACAAAGGCATTCATATGTGTAGTCAACACAGCATTATGGAAGGCAACAGTCCACATGTCTGTTGATGTGTGTTCATATGCCCCTCCTACATAAAAGCCATGCCCTGACACCTGACACTGGGATTCATAGCAACACTGCCTTAGGACCAGAGATGGCTTTGGGATTCTACCTATTCTCCTGAGTTGCTCACCACACTACTCTATGAAGATAAGGACAACCAACTGTGGATGGTTGCCTGGCCTGTGAGGGCATATATGACCAGCGTCCACCTGTGCTGTGGAGGCTGCCCCCATGGCTACTATTAATGCTTATGTTCTTGTCATTTAAGCCATTCCAGGGATGCTTATTGGAAGTCCTGTTGCTAATGGCCCACGGAAACCATCCATCTTATGGATGAGGTGGCAGACAATCATGGCATGATCAGAATGGCTTCCTGGAGGCCTGGAATACATAGAGGAATACTCCTGTGATGAGTTTGTGATGGCATGGTATATCATAAAACCCACAATGTTGAGGAAATATACTGGCCAAGGGGAGGCCTGCATAGGGGCATAGGGTAGAGGGGGCATGATAGCCATCCAGCAAAAGAGGTGAAGCTCTTCAGGATGTAGATATATCCACCTCACACCTGCCTTTTCAAGCTGCAGGATACCCCACCACTGCTTGCAGCAATACATCTGAGGAAAGAGGGTCCCAACATTATAGACCTCTGACACATGCTGCCAAGACAACTGCTGGAGGTGTTGGAGAGGGCAGAACATTCCATTTATTATAGTGTGACAATAGCTCAGATCTGGAAAGCATAGTGGTCAGTGGCCATAGACGTTTGAAGCAGCAGCACCAATGGATGCTAGGTACCTGGCCACCAGATATGTGCACCATGCCACAGGATGCAAGCAGAGGGATAAAGCAGCAATGGACTGACACTGAGGATGTGTGACATGGACTAGTAGAAGTCTGGCATGTGCCCTAGGAATGGACTGTATGCAGTATAGTACCATATTATGTCCACAGATACAGTGCATAGCATATTGTACTTGTAACACTAGTGCAATAAACAGAGTGTGGAACACCCATTCTGTGTTCCATTTTGTTCATTGGGTGGCTGTACCAGTGCTGCCTGAAGGCTGCCACATCCCCTTTTTCTGTATTTTCAAATCCCCGCCATGGAGGTAGCAGAGGCAACTACTTAGACCAGTTAGGAGAACAATGGGATAGCAGTGTACAGTGGGGTGAAGTAGGGGCAGGGGAGGAGCCATGGTGGGAGTTAGGGCACAGCTGTCCATCACCCTTACTGACATAGAACCTCCCCCCAAAATATTTTTAAATCCTGCCATTATAGTAAACGCACATGTTCCTGGTAGTGTAGCCCCCCCCAGTGTCAACAATGATGTCTCAGCGCTGGTGGTATAGTGCCCCCCCAATTCTGGATCCTCTCCAGGAGTGTGGCTAGTACCACCAATCCTCTATCTCCTGACAGCCCCCCAAAAAACAGCTCCTGTCATACTCCCTGGTGATCTAGTGGTTTCCCTCCCCACCACAAAGGGCAGTGGTCAACCACCCCATTTCACCCATCCCTGACCCACTTCTGTGACTGGCACCTCCCTCCTCACATCTCCATGGCCAGCCACAGAATACAATCCACAGAACATACTATTCAGTTGCTGGGTCTGTGCGATCTCATTCTGTCGCTGGCTGTCATGGTGTGAGGAGGGAAGTGCCAGTCACAGAAGCAGGCTGGGGACATGAGGGAGTGGGGTGGTTGACCACTGCCTGTCAGGGTGTGGAGGGTGGGTCACCACTAGACCAGCAGGTAATGAGTTGCCAGTTCTGTGTGGGCAAGGCAGGATCACGGTGGGTGGAGACACGGACTGGGACTGGGCTTTTTTTTACTTCAGGAATAAGGATCAGGATTACTTCACAGTTGGGAGTGGGGCCATGATTGCACCACCACATGCATCGGGGATTGAGGGGATTGGCAGTAGCCTGCCACAAGAGGCATTCCACACTACTGACACAGGAGTGCCCCACGAGTTGTGAGACAGTGCCCATGGGGACAACACACCTCATGCCACAGCCTGTCATCAGCTGCCCCTGCTATGCCTGGGATCTGGGTTTGCTTCTCCTTGGAGCATCAAGGTATACATGTCTGCAATTGCATCTGCGGACTTGAACCATAGCCCCTGACTTCACTCATTGTTCGGCCGCAAGCTGAATTTTGTGGCTATTCCAGAAGGTTTGATGCAAGTCACCAGCCTTCTGGAATAGAAAGATTTGTGGCTGCTGCAACTGTGTCAGACGCAGCCCCCTTTTCTGCTGCAAGTTGTGTCCGATGCAGGCAGCTACTAGAATCAGCCTAATGAGTCATCACTTAATGTTTTTCTTCAATGTGGGAACAGCAACAGCTGGAAAAATACCAAAATTCTATTCTACATGAGAGTCAGTGCATGAAAATGGACTACCAAATTGTGACATTAGTAGTATTTTTTTAAATGCCTCACTTATCCAAATTCTTTTTTGTTTTTGCATGCTGGTGTTTACCTAATGAATATTTATTATGTTGTGGGAAAAGCACTCTCTGTGTTCAGAGAAAAAGCATTTTAAAAAATGTGCATGTAACAGGGGCATGAAACTGGAGATATGCATGTAACAGGGGACATAAAAGTCTGGATGTGCATGTAACCAGGGACATAAATTCTGGATATGAATGTAACAGAGGACATAAAACTCAAAGTGCATGCATCACTTGTTAGTTCCAAACAAAGAAACAATGCGCCCCCCCAAAAAACATCAACCAACATCAGGCCACATGGTGTGTGTCTCTGTTTGGAAGCCTGGTGTGGTGTGTAGGCCTTGAGCAGACCATTTGGAACTCAAAAGTGAATCTTTAGGTTTCCAAATGATCTGATCGAGGCTGACAGACCACAGCAGGATTCCAAACAAAGGCCCAGGCCATGCAGCATGCCTCACCCCCCCAAAAAAAAGACACGCAACATAATTTAAAATGCATTCTGAGCCACAAACACATGGAAACAATGTTTACTACAACTTGTACTAAGTCAGATCCCAAAAACACCAGTCCGCATGGTGTGTGCCTTTGTTTGGCAGCCTACTGTTGATGTGTAGACCTCGACCAGACCATCTGGTTTCCAAATGGTCTGATCAAGGCTGTTATATCACAGTAGGCTTCCAAACAAAGGCCCAGTCCATGCAGCATGCCCCCTTCCACCACAACAACAAAAGACACACTTACTATGCCACAGATCTGACATCGGACAACTATGCACATGCACTGGATCAGGTCCCAAAACCAAAAAAGCACCAAGAAACCTGATTTGTCATTCAGACTTTAAACAAAAACAACTGACACAAGACATGCAGCCTTGCAGAGGTCAGGGCCATGGACCTGGAGCATGTGCCCAATACAGAAAATGCCCCCAAGCATGTCTAATGTGCATCATTTAACTGCCACAATCTGTAGTCCAAGCCATATGCCTCAACACAGACCATGCTGTTGGCCAAACAAATAACCACTCTGTGGTTAAATGAACATTAACCATGTCCCTCAGGTTGAAATGTCAATAAGCACATAATATTGTGCACCAAAATGAATTAAGCTTCCCTGAGCAAGCATATTTTTTGGCTCCATGAGCAAGCACACTTTTGGCCCCCACCCCCTTTACATCTGGGTAAAAAATAAATAAATCAGGCCACGCATAAAGACTCAAGTCACAGTGGCTGTGCTCACTCACTACTTTGGGTCTGGGTTCTTTTGGTGCATGTTGCCAGGAAAAGGTTTTGGGGAGTTCACTTAGTGAACAGATGATACTGCACTGCATGCATTTCTGGCCCGATGTTCACTGCTCCAAATACACCAAATTATTAAAGGGTACTGGCCCCCATCACAAAAGCAGCAACCACACAAAGGGCAAACAGTTCTTTCTGCCCTACCCCAGTGCTGAGCCAACCAAAGACAAAATCCTGAACTGGAGCCAGACATTCTAAATGGGAGCCAAACATTCTAAACGGAAGCAAAAATTAAAAAATAAAACATAAATTTCTCTGCTGTCATACAGTGGCCATGGAGAAAGAAAGGAGCCATGTGGCTTACCCGGTGAAGAAGGTAATCAGCCACATAACTCTCTGGAAGAAGGATCACCAAGTAACTGAGGCTCTGCAGGGGACAAAAAAATCTTCCACTAATGCTGGCTGGCAAAGAAAGGGGCTTGTGACCATGAGAACCCTCCTTTTAAAGTGTCTGCAAGTCCAGCCTACTTTTAGCAACTTCGCTGGAATATGGTGGTATGAGAGGCCACTCACCCATCCCCCCTGAGATTTGTATGAACGTCCTGGAGGTTAGACATAAGGAGGTCCCCAGTGTTAACAGACGATATCATGAGCATGGTGTGGTAAAGGGAGGAACTCTGAGGTGAGTGTGGGTTCTTGAAGAAATGAAATAAGACTGCCAGGCAGCAAAATTTAATAAAAAAACAGTAATTGCCAGTTTAAAGGGGTAGATGTGAACATAACATAGCTGGACATAATGGGTTACATTCAAGTCCAAATGTTTGAGGCCATCAGGGGGGGTGGGAGTGATTGCTGCAGCACACAAAAAATGCTTGTGAAATAAAACCAGGAGATCAAACTGTGTATAACAACTGTTTATTCAGGGCTGCATCACAATTCAGTCACAATAAACACAGTTTTGTGCAACCTCCCTTACAATGTCACAACATGGCCAACCAAAAGGGTGGGTTTTGTCCAGAAAAAGTGAAGTTTCCATAACACACCAAGCGTGTATTACCATAATTATTTTTTATTTATCAACTTTCATGGGGCAAAATAAAATAATACATCACCCACTGCAGAGCAGCAATTGCCTGTGTGTGTCATGCTCTGGAAGTTGGTCAGTCCAGTAGTAGCCCCTTTTCATGCACTGACTCATCAACGTCATAATCTACTATGAATGATAAAATGTGCACAGATTTAATGATGACCAAGACACAGATACATCTTCAAGTGATCAAACAAGCGACTCAGTAATTCTTGTTGAAGGCCTCATTACTACTTGCTGCAGTATAATAATGGCTATAACTTCTGAAGAGTCTTCTATTTCCACTGAATCAGACTTCTCAGGTCCCTTACTGTTTCTGTAATTGCTGATAATAAAGGCACCCCTACAAACCTTGGCAGTAAAGAGAGAGAGAGAGAGTCCCTAATCAGCCTTTGACTAATTCCAGTAGTAACATTTATGATGGTAAAAGATACGGCTTTAACCATCAGTTGTACAAAGATGTGTATTGTTTGGAGTATAACTGTGAAAAACAGACTGCACTATGCATTACATGTAGATGTTTCATGCATGGGCAGGGATGTGTTGATGAAACATTTATATTTTGTGTTTTCCAAAAATGGAAACAAGGTCATTAAACAATTTAGAACACACAGCTCAACTCACCTTCATAGCAGTGCAATGGCTGCATGGTCTGACTACATTTGCACACATGATATGGGTAGTGTCATTATACAGGTAGACAACAGCAACGTTAAGGAAATTATAAAAGGAAGATAACACATGAAGAGACTGGTTAAAGTAACTCTGCATTTGGAATGGCTAGGGTTACCTTTCTGTGGTCACAATGAAGATTAGTGGAGTGTTGGTAAAGGAAATTTCAGGATGATTTTAGATTTTATTAAAACGTTTGACAGAGTGTTTCAGGTCAATGATTCCATCCCATCAAATGCAATATGCATCTCGGCAGTCTCAGAATGATATGATTCAGTCTTCTGCATCCTGTATTAAAGATGCAGTTCTGCAAGAAGCAAAAAAAAAGTGCTAAAATCCTATCAGTTTCATCTGTTGACAGCAGCTATATTACATGTCAGGAACTTATGAGCAGATGTGGGAGATAAATTCATAACAAAAAACCTGTTAAACATTTTCAATACTTTGTTAAAGTCACAGAAATGGATGCAAGGGGTTTATTTTGTGCCATTAACGAAACCTTGAAAAAAACTGATATTTCTGAGCCAGAAGTTACTTTTGCTGCCCAAGCATATGATGGTGCAAGTGTTACGGATGGCCATCTTAAAGGCATTCACAAGCTTTTTAAAAAAAGACCAAGTTAAATCTCATTCTTGTTGTTTCATGCCAGTGCATTCTTGAAGTAAAGGCCTTTTTTGACTTTGTTCAAAGGGTGCATGCATTCTTTTTCACTTCTGTGGTACACCATAACAACCTGCAACAGACACAGCATGACAGGTGATTTGACAGAACATACAAGGTCTCAGCATTGTGCAACACTAGGGATGTCAGAAAAGAGGATTGGGAATATGGAAGTATACTTTGAGGCGATACTCACTTATCTCTTTCACTGTATCCACAGAAATGCATTCAAAGCTTTCAGCCTTCACAACTTCATGATGCAATTTAACACTGTATTTTGTGTTTTCCTTATTGATCTCCTTCTCAGATTCACAAAAGGACACCACAGCCTACTTTAAATGGAGGATCAGGATCTAGGCAGTGATGACATTGCAGTAGAAGCAGTTATTGATACTCAGAAATGAAGATGAATGTAAAGAATTAATTCATGAATCAATAGTATTTACTATGCCACTTAAAATTGCTCCTGACAGTGTAACAGAAGAAAGGACACATCCACAATGTACCCATCACATAGCAGTTAATTTTCATGGATTAGTAGTTCATGTGAGAGTTAGAGAACAGCAACCAGTTACTCTGGAAACAGAGTATAGAACTAAAATATACTTCCCAGTTCTAGACCACAAGATTGCAGAACTGAGATGAAGATGACAATTTTTAAAAGAAGGTCAAGATCTACTGAAAGCAGTTCAGACTTTGAAACCAAGTTTGATTTTTGGTAGGGTAATACTACACTACATGTTTTGTGCAATCACTATGGAGTACAGCAATATGGAGCAGAGCTTCCTGAAGAAGAATTAATTGTAGCAAAACATTTATTGAATGCCTGCCTGCTGGAAATTGTACATCAAATTGAATCACTGTCACTGACTATGTTTCCTAGCATCCATTAATTAGATGCCATTGCACTTGCAAAAGCAGTCACTACACGTTCTTGTGAACAGTCATTCAGTGCACTAAAATACATAAAAACATAAATGAGAAACACAATAGGTCAGGGCAGACTTAGTGATCCTGCCACATTAACAATAGAGGGGCAACACAACTAATAAAGACAGATTAAGTTATTGACAGATTTGCCAAATTGTCAAGCAGATGTATTGATCTTTAACTTCCTGCTGCTGGGAATGCAGAAAATTTCTGAATTACATGGCAGGATCAAATAAGTGTAGTTGTGGTTACTGATGTCTCTTATGTGCAAATGCGTTTTCCATTATCAGTGGAATAATTATTTTTGCTCTCTGTCTCTCTCTTGAACTCAGCCAGGTCACAACAGACACATTCACCAAAATTATTTCATTCATCATTCTGTTTTTATTCTTTGTGTGCAGTTTGGGTATAAGGAGCTGAATAAAAGACTGAAGCAATAAAACAATCCTAGAAAAAGTATGTTCCCTCATTCCTTGGCTCAAGTATCCTGCTGTATTCCATGGTTTCAACTAGGGAATTTCTATGATTGTCTTGCTGGAGATTACATAGAATGTGTTTCTAAAATTCACTATTTGCCACCATATTCTTCAGCATTTTATCCAGGGGAAAAGGCCTACTGAACCACCTGCTGTGAAAAGGAAAATTGAAATATATTTCTTTTTCTTTCTTTCTTTCTTTCTTTCTTTCTTTCTTTCTTTCTTTCTTTCTTTCTTTCTTTCTTTCTTTCTTTCTTTCTTTCTTTCTTTCTTTCTTTAGAGGACCTGATTTAAAGTCTGAGGCAATAAAGCAATTCTAGAATAAGTACTGTATGCCCCCTCATTCTCTGACTCAAGTCAACTGCTCTATTTCATGGTTTCAGCCAGTAAATCCCTGTGCTTGTCTTGATGGAGATTTCATAGAATGTGCTTCTAAAATGCATCATTTGCCACCAAGCTTTTCAAAATTTCTTCCAGGGTGCAAATCTCTCTTGTCCTTTTCTTAAGAAGAGGAAAAATTAATCATTAGTCAGTTTTGTTTCATTATTTATGTACAGTTTGTGTATGAGGACCTAATTAAAAGAATAAGGCAATAAAGCAATTCTGGAATAAATGTGGTTCCTCACTCCCTGGCAATAGTGTCCTGCTGGATGTCATGGTTTCAGCTAGTACATTTCCATATTTATCTTGATGGAGATTTTATACAATGTGTTTCAAAAATGTACCATTTGCCATTGAATTCTTCAAAATGTTTTTCTAGGGGCAAATCCCCTCAGTTCACCAGTTGGGAAAAGGAAATGTTAATCATGAGTCAGTTGTATTTCTTTCTTTGAGTGCCTTTTGGGTATGAAGAACTGATTTAAAAAACTTAGTGAATAAAACAATTTTAGAAAATGGGCTTTTTATTTCCTGGCATCTGATTGGCTAGTACCCATGCCATGGGTGCACATTAACATAAAATAGATGCCAGGAAACAAAAAGTACCAGCCCAGCTGTCACTTTACCTACTCAAGTATCCTTTTGCCCACCCTGCTTCCTTAACGGCTCAAGCATTGGGCATGAAATTTGAAATCACTGCTGTTTATTTATCTCAATTAACGAATGACTCAGGCCCCCTCACCCCCATAACCACCTCACCACGAACAATGGCAGTTAAAGCAATTGCCTTATTAAACCAAATGATGAATATTTCAGTAAAAAAAATCAGTTGTGGTGCATACCTTAGACTGCACCACTGATAATTTGCATCACTTCTGATGCTGTTTGCTCAGCTCTCATATCTTCCTTTGCCAAACAAATCCCCAATTAAAGTAAATGGAGTATGTTTATAAAAAACAAAGAAAAGAACAAGAAAACACACTCCAGGTTTAAGACCAAAGTCAGTCCCACCACACAGATAAGCAAGTACAACCCTACCCACAACTCCACTGCCATTCTTTTTTGTTTTTTTTTTAATGTAAAGTACTTGATTTAAAACCACCACCGGAGACTCCGCCACAGTATAATCAACACTTCTCGTACATCTCAATCCTCCCCCCAAATGCTGGTCAAAACAGTTAAATACTGCAGTTAAATCAAAAGCATAAATTCATCCCCCTGGGCATTTTCTGTTTACTTTTACCTTCTGACTTCTGATCAGTTCCTACTGATTGGTGCTTGGCTTCTGGTCAGCAATTCAGAGCTAGTCTGCCACACAACCATTTATCCTGGTAATGTCCATTGTCTCCCCCTTCCTGCCACTTCAATAATGTTGCCTGAAAATGCTGCCACATATTCAAAAAAAAAAAAAAAAGAATTTGAAGGCAGCCTGATGATTCTATGCCTTCCAGGCAGCTGCCCTGCCCGAATCACTTATACTCCTTCAGAAGTAAACAAATCACAAAGAGCTATCACTGAGATAACTTTAAAAAAATAACTTGGGGACTTCCGGTCTGGACACCTATTGAATGTAGGCTTAGCATTGGAGCTCAGTCATGACCTACGAACAATCTGCAGGTATCCTGTTGATAAACTCACCATCCTGTTCTCCAAGGATCATGTAACATATTACCTAATGCCCCCAAAACAAATGCAAAGAAAATCCACCAAATACTAGTGGTAAACAGCAAAACATGGGCCCAGATTTAAACCAGCAGGCCGAGGCCTGCTCTAGTCCAGAATCCCCAGCCGCTAGTTCGGGCAGCGGGGAACCTGCATAATTACTTCTAAGCAGTTATGTCAAACTCTAAAACAAATTAACAAAACTTTACAGTGCCTGGAAACAGAGGTATCAGGTCATGACAAAGATATTGCTTTATCACAGAGAACGAGAGATTTGGAGACTGCGATAACTGATTATACTGCTACTACAGACATCCCCAACAAAGCACTGCAGGAGCTACATCACCATACTAATACCCTCTAGCAGTGACTAGAAGAATTAGAAAACTGCAATCACTGCAATAATATCAGAATACATGGCTTACCTGAGGGCACTGAATCTGGGAATATGGTGTTATTTATGGACTCATTTCTACATGAGATCTTAAACTTGCTAACAGGCAACAGTCTAAATATAATATGAGCTCACAGATCACTTATCCCTTGACCTAGGGATCCTAAGGAGAGACCCTTGTCTGTGGTCTTAGCATTTCTGGACTTCAGAACTATGGAAGAGATTCTAACACTGGCTTGGGCGAAAAAAACAGTCAACTTCAGAGATGTCAGATTATTTTTTGATCATGACTTTATCCCCCAACTCCTGGCTAAAAGAAGACAGGTGCTTTCGTTACTGAGACTGCTATAACAGAAAGATCAGAAAGCCTTCATGGAATATCCAGCTTGCCTGAAAATACTCATGGATGGCTGCTCTCTCTGATTTCAGGAACTAAAAGATGCAGAGGACTTTCTCCGTAACTTTGGAATCTCCATTTCTGAGCAAGGATTTGACCAGAATCAACAACAGCTTAGTAGGCAGAACTGGACAGCTGGAGGACCAAAAAGCAAGGGACAAGAGACAACTCACGCAGTTCCACTTTATGAGACTCAGGGCAAAGAAATGCTCGCAGAGATGCGATGACAATCAGGAGGTCTTGGTAATGCAATCTGCACCTGGAGTGAGCCTGGACACTACTGCTGGGGAAAAGGGTCCGACCTGAAGCAACACGCAAGTTAAAGGGGTTTACACATCAAAACACTGTATAGACTGGCGGGGGAAGAGAGGAGATTTAAGGGAATGTGGATCTTTGAAAAAGGAACTATAAAGTTAAAAGACAGTTAATGATTGAACTTTTTCTTTCCTGTATAATGCAGGAGGTGGGATGGAAACTGACCTATAATTGAGAGCAGGTACTGTTGGGGGGGATGTCTGCCTTGGAGACCTTTCCTTGGGTGGCTGGGGTGGGGACAGGGCCTCTTGCTCAGACAGGTGACTGTTTAAAACTGGGGATGTGAGTGATGTGGCCCAGACATATAGTGATCTTATTTTCAATCTATAAAGGAGCCCAGCTGTGAGAGGCAGCCTTCAAAACCCATGTAACATATGTATGGATGGGACATTGCAGAACTATATGAACCCTACTATAACCATGCCAAAATCTGACAGCGGAGGTGGGAAAGCTGGTAGGCCTTGCCTTGAGGGGATCCTTTTTGGACCTTGGTGGGGGGGGCTGAAGGCTCCTGCACCAAACTAAATAAGGTTATGGGATCGGTCCTTGAAGATACAGAGGGTTGGCCTATCCTCAAGTGGACTTTTAATCCTAACTGATGTTCTGTAAACAATGATAGCTGGGTTTAGACCCAGTGGTTTTAAAGCAAAGCTAGGTGCACTGCCTTTAGGGGCCTCATAAATAACACCATTTTTTAATGGGTCCGAGTTTGTTTGGGCCATGTTTGCTCCATCGTACCCAGGGGGAATGGTTAGCTTGGTGTGGGGGGGACCTTTTGCTCTTGTTGCCCTTGGCAGGTGGGTTTCTGAGGTGGATGTTATCATATACCCTTTATGATTTTTATGAATGTTATCTTAAAGCTTAGGTCAGGAACAAAGGAGTTCCTGTGAAGGGCAAAGAGTAACTTCTGTCTTACCATCATTACAACATTTAATTAGAGCAGAAGATGTTCAATATTAGTGCAACCAGTGGGAAGAATATCTGCCGAGGCCTTTAAAACAGAGTCCTAGGTGACAGCTACTGGGAATTGCACAGAGCTGAATACTATACTGTGTAACTCTAGGAGAGGGGACAGGTGTAAAAAGAAATCCATTAATCTGGATTGTCAACCTTGGAAACCAAATATGGTTCAGATGTTAGTGGCCTGGTTGGCCATTTTTGTTAACTCTTTTTTTTTTGTAAATAGTTGCAGATGGTTATACCAGGTTTGTTGTGAAGTAGAGGGGATAATATGACATAATATGCAGGGGAACAAAGGTTGGTGCCGGTGTGGAGCATTCATGCTAAGAGTGTTTTTACTACTGATATTTTCACAACAAAATGGCTAGTTCAGGTACTGTTACATGTTCATACAATGTGAATGGCCTCACTAGTCCAGTTAAAAAAAGCAAGGTTTTAAGTTACTTGAGAAGGACCTCTGCTGACTTCCTGTTCCTGCAAGAGACACATTTATTGGCACAAGAACATGCTAAGTTATTAAAATTCTGGTTTAGTGAAATGGCAGCAGCATCTTATAAAAATGGCAGAAGAGGGGGCAGTAGTTTTGATCCCCATAAGGAACCAGTTTGAAAAAATAGATACTATGGTGGATAAAGAGGGTCATTTCACACTTATGAAGGGGAAGTTTTGGGGTGTGATCCTTACCTTAGCCTAGGTTTGTTTTCTTCCGGGCTCAACATTTCATGACTATTGTTCATTTCTGACCACACTTCAGGAGTAGGGGGAGGGGCTGGTGATATGTGGGGAGATATGAACCTAACTTTTATTTCCCAATTAGAAACAACTTCACAGATCCCGAGGAAGGTACAACAGGTAGCAACGAAAGGCTTGGATTGACATATGTCTGGAGACAGCAGCATGGGTGAAGGAAAGATTATACTTTCTTTTTGGCTGCCCACTGCATGTATTCCAGGCTGGACTATTTTTTGATTCCTAGAGAAGAGATGCACAGGGTTCAAGATTCCTGTATGGGGAATTTCCTACTGTCCGACTATGCACATCTTTTCATCAGATTTGATTTGGGGGAAGTGAGCAGAATTACCTTTTGGCACCTCAAAATTTCATTGTTGAGTGATAGGGAGATATGGGAAGCTATCTCAGGGGCCTATAAGAACTTTTTAGAGGAAAACTCTGGACATGATATCTTCCAAAGCTATTTTATGGGACACGGCTAAGGCTGTGATCCGAAGCAAGTTCACTGAGCTTGCATCCAAGAAAAAATGGGAAAAGGAGGCTAGGAGGGTTAACTTAACTGCTCAAATTAGAACTTTGGAAGAGCAACAGAAACAAAGGTTGGATAGTGACCATACAAAGCAGCTTAAGGAACTTAAAAAAGAACTTGGGGATATGTTGGATTACCAGGTGGAGCAGAAAGTCCTCTTTCTGTGCCAGAAGTACTATGAAGGAGTGCCAAGATCTTTAAGATTATTGGCCAGTAGACTAGGGCTCAATGGACTAGGGCCACGATCTCTGCCATATGGCATCAACAGAATGGAGAGTTTGTACATGGGGTCCAGGATGTAGCGAAGTCCTTCCAGGCTTATTATATGTCAAGTTGTACACTGAGGAGACAACCCCAAATGAAGCAAGGGCTTGGGAATTCTTTAGATAAATTGTGACTACCTGGCCAATCACAGGAACAGGGGGAGGCTTTAATGTCCCCTGTGAAAATGGAGGAAGTGAAGGCTGAGATTGGCAGACTGAAAGTGGGAAAGTGCCAAGGCTTGGACGGCCTACCAGGGGAGTTCTATAAAAGTTTCAGGGGAAAGGTGTAGCCCTTGCTTTTGGAGGTCTACAGGGAGGTGTTTGGTGGGGGGGGAACAGGTTCCACCATCATGGACTAGGGCTATAATTTCGGTGCTGCCCAAACCAGAAGGGGACCTCACTAAGTGTGCCTCATATCACCCAGTCTCCTTATTAAAAACAGACTATAAAATTCTGATGTCGATTTTAGCCAGATGCATGCAGCAATTTCTTGCCCACCCTGTTGCATATAGATCAAACTGGGTTTATCCCAGGTTGCCAGGCCCAAGATAACCTGTGAAGGACAACCCATATTATTAATCATATTAACATGACAGGGACCCACTCACCAATTATGAGTTTGGATGCTGAAAAGGTTTTTGATAGGGTGGCATGGCCCTCTGTGGGCAGGGTCCTTTCCCGGTTTGGGTTCCCAGTGGGGTTATCTCAGCCCTATTTCGGTTGTATAAATCTCCTCTTGCTTATACTGTATAAGGGCGAATGGCCATATCTCTGGTGCTCTGAGCTTGGGACGGGGAACTAGACAGGGATGCCCCTTATCCCCATTATTATTTGCTCTTTATATAGAGCCTTTAGCCCAGAGCATAAGACAGAACCCAGAGGTTAAAGGGATTAGGTTAGGGGATCAGGAACATAAATTAGCCTTACATGCTGATAACATTCTTTTATACCTGTCAGAACCTGGGACCTCCAGACCAGCAATGTTTCACCGGATTGAGGAGTTGTCTACAATATCGGGATACAAATTAAATAAAAGTAAAATGAAGGTTTTGTGTTTTCATTATACTCCGAGTGAGATGATTTAACAAAGGTTTCCTATGAGGTGGGACTTACCTACCATTGGATACCTGGGGATTAAGGTAGGGCTCATGACATCTCAGCTGTGGGTATTAAATTACCCCCCTATAGCAGGCCTGGTGGTGATGATGGTTGAGGCACTGGATGCCATGCCTCATGCCATGCCGGTGACCCAGGTTCAGGAATGGGCCCGGGTCTTTGGGGGTTGGCAGGGGAGGAGAGGGATTGAGCATCCAATGGACTTCTCTCCCTCTCTGAGGTGGGGGGTTTGTGGTTGCCAGCGCATTTGTGATCTCTAGCGGAGGCTGGGGGTGATGCTACAAGATTGACAGCAGAAAGGGGGAGTGAAATGGGGCATGGCACAGGGAGGAGCACGCACAGAATAATGCTTGCCCCATCCATTGGCGTCATTGCACGCATCACTTACAAGGGACCAGAAAAAGGGGAAAATGGCACCCAGACATGGCAGATTGATGGATGTTTCCATGGGGACTCCTGGCTCCAAGGGCATTGTGGCCATTACTGGATCCAGTCCTGGTGGACGAGTGTGAGGGGGCTCTGCACCACCCCACCGTGGAAGGCAAGCCGTAGGGGTAGGCTGTGATTGTCCGAATAGGAGCCGGGGTCCTAGGGGACAGCAGCTGGAGAATTAGAGATGCCAGGATGCAGGTGAGCAGACTAGGTGCTGAGAGCAGAAAAAGGATTAACAACAAAAAAAATGACCCCCCTTTGATCAAACAACTGAAAACTAACTTTAAACGGTGGCCATTGTTACCGCTCTCATTACATGCTAGAACCCAAGCCCTAAAGATGAGCACCCTTCCTCATCTCCATTATTCATTCCAATGCGTACCATACATTGTACCCCAGAGAGATTGGGAGGTTTGTCAAGAGATGTTTTTTGCTTTTCTGTAGGGAAAAAGAAACCCAGATTGAGGAGAACTCTCCTATTCACTCCAAAGAGAGGGGGGGATTTGGCTTTCCCAAATTTGCAGGGCTATTGGGTGGCATCCCAGATGAGGATGGCACTCCTCTGGGGAAATCCAGGGTATGATTCACATTGTAAAAGGATAGATCTCTGGAAACAAAGAGACCCACCCCTCAAAGCAGTATTATTTAGGGAAAGAAAGTTTTCTGGGATTTCGGGGTTTATGTGTACGGTTGCTGTCCTTGAGTGTTGGAGGTGAGGGACAAGTATGGTCAACACTAGAAGACAACTTTGATGATTCTGTTGGTGAGCTTATGATCCACAGTTTACCCTGGCACTATATGATGGATGGTACCTGAGACAAACTAGAAAAACTAGAAAAGGCCTTCACTATCCTTTGCAGTTATTTGTGGGTTCTACGATGCTCCTCTTTGAGGTGGTGCAAAAAACATTTGTTTTAACTTTAGCTGATAGATTCAGATATTATCAATTACAGGACTTCCTGAATATGCAGATGAGAAAACTGAACCTGGGGATGCAGACTGATGTGGACACTGTCCCGTTTTAGAGAATCTGGAATTCATATAATGCTGAGCATGCTATTTCTATACTATATGCTAACTATATATTGGACCTGGGGCTTTCCTCCCAACACATCAAAGATAAACAAGAACAAGACCTGACCATCACCCTTATGGACCAACAGTGGTCTTTAGTCTGAAGAAATACCTGAATTACTTCAACCTCTCCAACGTGGAGGGAATTTGGTTGGAAACTGAGGACTCAAAATTTCCTAGTCCCAGTTCAGGTTGCTCATAGCAATCCAGGGGTCCAGCTGACTTGTTGGCGAGGGTGCGAGGAGGGGCATGCTTCCCTGGTCCATATTTTTTGGCCGTGCCCAAACATTACATCTTACTGGGCAGAAGTGCGCCATCACATGGTCCAAATTTTCAAGGTACAGACACCACTAGGCCCAGAGCACTTAATATTATGAATCATACCACAGGGTATAAGAGGGGTAAAGAGGTGAAATATCTGTGGTTAATTCTGCTTATTGCTGTAATAAAAGCCATCACTAAATGATGGCTACAGGTGGCACCACCTACAGTTAAAGATTGGCTTAATGTGGTTGAACTTACCCACTGACTGGAAAGGCTAACGTTTAACCTTAGACAGCAACCCCATGTATATCAAAATAGATGAATCCAAAACTCCTATATGATGGGCTATCTAACTTATAAAAGGATGATACTTAAGGGGAGGAAGAAGAGATAAAGGAGCTCTCGATAGTCACATTATGAGCATATATCAACAATAGGGGTAGTAGGTTGGCCCGTCAGCACAGCGGTGGGATTTCTGCTTGCGACGCCGGTGACCCGGGTTCGGGAACGGATCCGGGTCAAGTGGGAAGGCAACGACGGGGAAATGATTGAGCATCCACTGGACAGATCTCCTTCTCTGGGGAGGTGTGGGTAGCACTCAGTGCGCTGGGACTCCTGGCGAGGCGGGAGTTCTCACGTAGCCGACGCTTGACGTGGGGGGAGGGAGGAGGCGGGGCAGATGCTGGCGTCATTGCACGTCCCCGCCTCCTCTGGCAAGAAAATAAGGAGGAAAAAGATGGCGGGCAGGACCACAGATGGATGAAGCCCTCCCTGGAGAGCCTCGTATCGCCACCGCCGCTGTGGGACCCCAACCAGTCACAGTTCTGGGGTCACGAAGGTGGCCTTCGGCCCCACCCTCTGGGGGGCAAGCCAGGGGTGACCGAGGGTCCTCCACAGCTATAGGAAGTGGTAGAGGTCTCCGGGGGCCGTGACCAGGGTGGAGGATGTAGCCGGTGGTCCTGCCAGGAAAAAAGGTAAAATAAAAATTAAAAAAAAACAATAGGGGTAGTATTGCCTGGTCTGAGGTATGATTTGTTGTCCATTCTCCTATTCAAGAATTATTGGATAAGGATATCAGAGCAGAAGTATGCATACCTACCAACATTTTACAATCGGATATTGTTCTGTTTTGTTAATTTTAATTTACAATGTTTTTTTTTTGGTCTATGTTTAGACTATGGACTCAGATAGTTGACAAGGTTTTTGGATGCTATAAGATACAGTGGACTCCTGTAATGGGTGCACATGTCTTACAGTGATGTTACTTAAGTATATCTGTTTGCAATATAACAAAATAAAGCAAGTATAAAAAAAATAAAAAAAACACCTAATGAAGAATACAATGCCCTCTGCTTGCAGATATACCAATAGATGGGACTAGTTTACAATTTAGTTATTTATTTATATTTTTAGTTAGTACTTTTTTACCTGTGACCCTTCGATCTGCATTCTTCACATCCCGGCATCCGTCCATCTCCAGCCGCCATCCGGTCCTGCCCCAGCTGCCAGTGAAGCCACCACTGCCATCTACCCCTGCGGCTGACCCTCCCGTGGTGGGGTGGCAGGGAGTCCCCCTCATTCCCCACTGACACAGGATCCAGTATTGGGTGGTGGTGCCATCAAGGCCAGGTAGTTCCTCAAACTGCCATAAAGCCGCCACAACTGAGCACCATACTTTTCCCTTTTTGGCTTGATATGGACTGGGGCGTGCAGTGACACCAATGGTGGGAGTGCGCACCCATCCATACATGCTCCCACCCAGCACCATGACCCAAGCTCACCCCTACCATGCAGTGCCTGCACACTGCTCCCAGCCTCTGACAGCGGTTGCTAGTGTGCTGACAACTAGGAGCCCCCCTCTCTCCCGGAGATGGAGATCAGTCCACGGATGCACAATCCCTCTCCACCCCTGCTGGCCCCTGGTGACCTGAGTCCATTCCTGAACCCAGGTAGCCAGCATGGAGTGAGGTGTGGCTTCCAGTGCCACAACCCTCAGCACCACTGGGCCTGCTTTTATTTATTTTTTAATCCTATATGACAATGCCACCTGTAGCCCATTTTCTAAGTTCAATAATCCTCTGTAAGGTGGGCAGTACTGGGCAATGCCAGACCTTCCAGGAGCTCTAAGGTCCTCCATCTGTGGTGTTGGGTATCATTACACCCCTTGGTGGTCCAGTATTGCCCAATACCATCTGCCTAAGTGGGTATTATTGCTTGCCTAGCATATCTGTATTCCCTGGCTCAAGTGTCCTGCTGTATTTCATGGTTATAGCTAGTAAACTCCTGTACTTGTCTTGATGGTGATTTCATAGAATATGCTTCTTAAATGTACCATTCTCCACCAAAGCCTTCAAAATTTTTATATGAGTGGGATCCCCCCATACCCTCCTTTATGGAAAATGTAATTGATGGGGCAGGTGCAGACCCACTGTTGGGGTCCTGCTGATGCCCCTGGACAAGAGCACTGAAACATCAAGACCAATTGTCACTTAATATAGTACAATCAGCCATGAAGTGATAAAAACCATAAGCAAACAATGAGATGTATTAAAAGCAGAAAATTACCTTGTAAGTGAGGGTGGAACCCATAAGAGAAAAATTGGTTCACATCTCTGATACAGAACCACAACCAAAATCAAACCACTTACCTTTGAAACAGTGGACTAAAACTTGAGTTGGATTTACCTTTTGGATACACTCTCTGGTGCTTATGTGCCAACACTGTGATTCTAAATATAATATAAGTGTGTAGGCAAGGAATGCAGTTCTGATGAATTCATGACTTCACATGTTGAAAAGGCAGCCTGTTTGTGTGTGCATGGTGATGTGTGTGTCCATTTATTTTTCCCTGTGCCTGCAACCCTGATAGAGGAACTAAGAGGGATTTCTTTGCAAGATTTCCTGAGAATACATGCAATGCATTAGATCTGGATTAACTTTATATGGATTGCTTAATTACTCAAGCACTATATGGACTTCAATGATATGGTACAAACAGCAATAAACTCACAGGAAATAAACAAATTATGGGGGCCCAATATTCAGAACTTAGCCCTGGGGCAAAATTAACACTGCCTGTGTGCAAAAATAGCCTGGAGCCATTTGTACGATATATTGAAAGGAATAGCACAGGGGCTAAATCAGTTGAAAATAGCATGCAGACAAAGGTGTGCAAACAGGGCTGAGAGTGCTATGCAAAAATAGCCTGGCAAATAAGACAACTCTGAATACAGCAACCAGGAAATGCAAACTGCAACAGCATCCCAGTGCATATAGAGATGGAGTAAGGCAGATTTGCATTAGGTGGCCAATTCGGGTGGTAGCAATGAAATGGTGCACAACAACTGCAAAATCAACAATGCAGGCCAAACACTGCAGAACTTTGTTATGGTTTTAACAGGTTAGCCTGCGGCAAACTCATTAGCCTGGAGCTAACACATTTGCCCCGGGCTAATACATTAGCACGGTAATAAATTTTGCTATATTCAAAACTCGAATGCAAATGAGCCTACTTTGGCAAGCCGTGTGCAAACAGCCACATTAGCATCTCATGATGGCCTGCTTTGCATACATTATCATGTAGTTTCCCAGCTGCGATTTCTTGGTGCATACAACTGCACCTGTATGTCAGACTGGAACTACAGGTAGGTAGCCTGCCGCAGGCTGGATTGTGCGCACAGGTCCATCTATATATCAGACTGTAGTAGTAGTAGTAGTAGGAACAATCTTTATTTTGATACAGGAAAAGTTGTTACAAATTCACACCATTAGGATCAAAATCCCACTCACAATTTGGTCCTGTTTTAAGCTTATAAAGGATCACTTTATACAATCCATACAGTAAAAGAACATACAAAACAAACCACTCAAACTCTGTTATTACCAATAATAACATGCTACAAGAAGAAGTTTTCATTTAACTGCTTGCATTCAACATACATATTCCTGAATATCCTGTATATAGCAAAGGTTGCCGTAAGTTAACCATTGCACATGTATTTGCAAGAAAGTTCTTTTGTTGTTCTTTGGTATTCTAGTCTTCCTTCGGTAATTATTTTTAAGGTTGTGTTTATGATCAACTTTTTCAATTTTTTCACTTAGGTAGAATGGTTTCTGGTCCCTTTCAATTTTATACAATAAGTTTGTCCAAGTTAGTTGTCTCTTTTGTTCCAGTGGTAACAAGTTTAGGATTCATGCATAATACAGCGGTGTGTTCAGTAGTCACATCTTAGTATAAAATGAGCCATTTGATTGTACAACACATATACTCTTTTTAACTGGGTTTTATTTGTCAGGCTATACCCATGACAGCCATAATCTATTACTGATATAAGTAATTGATTTACTATTATTTTCCATGTTATTAAATTGATACAATGACTGGCCCTTCTAAAGGCACCAAGTCTTTTATTTAGGTTGATAATCATTTTAGAGATGTGAGATTCAAAATTTAAGTGCTGACTTACCCAAATACCTAAATATTTGTATTCATTAACCTTTTCCTGCTTGTCTCCACTTAGATTTTTAATAACCAGTTTTGGGTGTATGTTGCATCATTTGGAGTTTTCTTTGGAAAAAATCATAACCTTTGATTTTTTGCTGGAGTCATCAACCCAGTGACATAGATTATAAAAATCATTTTGTATCTTTTGAACCATAAGGTCACTAGATGAATCAATGTCTGCCTTAAGTGTGTCATCAGAATGCAATTGTGCTTTTATGTTAGCAATAACATCTAAAGCTTGATTTATATATATTAGGAATAGGCTGGGGCCCAAAATTGAGCCTTGTGGGACTCCCCTTACTACCAATTTCATATTAGAACAGTCATTGCCTACTGCAACAAACTGCCTTTTCTCTCTAAGACATGACACAAACCAGTTTACAGCTTCATCAGATATGCCTATATCTAGTAAACATTCAGGTATAATATTGTGGTCTACTGTATCAAAAGCTTTCAAGAGGTCCATGAACACTGCACCCACCGACAGGCCCTCCACCATAGATGAGGCAATTATGTCAACTAGGTCGATGGAAAAACCCTACAAAGGCCCAAATGGAATTTCTACGATAACTCATGGCCCTCCAGGTATTCCAACAGTTGCTTATTTACCAGTTTTTCAAATATTTTGGATACCACCAAAAGTAAAGCTATTGGGTGATTATTCACTGGTTCAGTTACCAGGTCCCCTTTATGAATGGGTATGATTTGGGCTATTTTCCTAATGGAAAGGTGTGAGCCTTCCCTCAGGCTCCAGTTGAGTAACTTTGTTAAAATGGGAGCTATGAATTCTTCTGCTTCCTTCAAAAATCTAATTTCTATGTCATCAGAACCAGTGGCTTTCCTTACCTTAAGGTTTTTGATTACCCCAGCAACTTCTTCATGTGTGATTCTTTTTAACCTAAATTTTGCCCTTGTGTTTTGCTTAAACACTTTACTAACACTCCTAATATTATTTTGGCTCTGTTTCACATTGGGGATGTTTATATCTGGTAGCATAACAAAGTAGTCATTCAGACTGGCAGATGAACTCCTTTTCCCCCTCAGGACTCTATTTATTTCAATTTGGACTGGGGAAGAATTTTTTTACAGAGGTTTCCAATGATTTAATGAGTGACCAGTACTGGGAGGTTTCTGTTGTTGCTGCAATTTTTTTGGTTTAATAGTCCTTTTTAGCTTGTCTAATGTTTGAATTTAATTTATTTCTCGCTTTTTTGAAGTCATTCCAATGTGATGGATTAGGGCCTTATTTGTGATCTTCCAGGGCTTATGTTTAACTTTAATTGCTTTTTTTAACTTTTCTGTTGCCCATGGAAGATGTTTTTTCTTTTGGGTCAAAAGTGTGAATGGGACTATCTCATTTCATACATTTAAGAAGCATTTAGTAAATTCTTCAGTGGCAAGATCTAAGCTAGGGATAAGACAAATTCTATCCCATTTTTCTGCAGCAAGTTTAGACTGAAAAGTGTCCCTATTGCATTTTTTGAAGGAACATCTCTTTTTCCTGTTTTCTTTATGATTTATTTTTATGTTTTTTCTCTTGCATCCCAACTAAAAGGTGCAAATAAGGGAGTTGTGATTTCCCAGCATTGGTTGTAGTACTGATACACTTTCTGTTGTAATTTCAGGGGAAATGAATATAAAGTCCAGAATACTACCATTACATTCCAAGGAAGTTTTCCTTGTAGTTTTTGATAGTACCTGAGTTATGATTACTGGTAAAAAACTTTGCTTCAAAATATTTCCTCTTTTATGACCCCATGTGGCATTAAAATCACCAACCACAAGCAGTTGATTTTCTGCTGAAAATTTATCCAAAATCGGAGTTACTTCTTAAAAAGCTGAGGTTTTTTATTTTTGGTGGGGCTGAAACAGTCCCAACTGACAGAGGTAGGGCTTGGAAAGTTATAATTCGACATTCAGTTATATCAGTAATGCCTGAGTACACTGATTTTGCTGAGCTTAGGTCCCATTTAGAACACAACAAGATCCCCCTTCCCTCTTACCCTTTCTATCCAGTCAAAAGATGTGATATCCATCAATTTCAATGTCTTTTTTTATTTATTGATATATTCAACCAAGTATCAGTTAGTGCAATTAGGTAAGGTTCTTCCTCCAAGACCCAGTCTTTCAAAGTATTAATTTTGTCCGTCAAACTCCTGGCATTATCATACAGGAGTTTTAATTTTCTGTTTTTGACTGGACATGGGTTCCATTCCACGTCTCCACACAGAGCTAGCACCAATAATATTGTGTATTCAGTGCCTCTGTTTATACTTGGCCTTGTTTGATTTATGTTAAAGTTGGTACTTTAACTGCCTTCATATTAAGAAACATGAATTCCTTCTCTTGACTGGATTTAAGGAATGTGAAACAGCATTTTTCTGGTTTAGTTTTTTCAGCATCTCATTTGTTTTATGTGAAACTTTAGGTTTTTTATTTGAAGCCAACTGTTTCACGGTGGCACTGATAACAACCAATATTACAAGCAGGTGCATAGAACTAGTTATCATCATAATTATAACAAAAGTTTGTAGCATATTATATTTACGATATTAGGCTATTGCTAATTTAATTGCAGTTGAATATTCAAAAAGAGATAGATAGATAGATAGATAGATAGATAGATAGATAGATAGATAGATAGATAGATAGATAAATTTATTAAGCACTCATTTCCACAGACTCTGAGTGCTACACATACAATAACAACAAAATAAAGAAGTTAAAACCAACCAGAATTCAATTTCAGCAGTTCCAACAGTTTCAATCAGCAGTTAATCATAAAAAGCCAGCCTGAATAAGTATGTTTTGAGGCCCTTCTTAAAGGCTTCCACCGAGGAAGCACTCCTCAGATTTTCAGGCAAAGAGTTCCACAGGGTGGGCATGGCAACTGAAAATGCCCTATCTCTAGATTGCCACAGCCTCACTCTGGGAATCTCAAGGAGGGCTCCCCCGGCAGAACAAAGTGGCCAGGAGGGGGCGATAGGGGACAAGGAGAACTTGTAGATAGACAGGCGCCTTCTTGGGTACGGTTTTGTAGGTCAGGAGCCCTACTTTAAAGACAATTCTCCACCTGACTGACAGCTAATGCAGTTCATGGAGGACAGGAGTAATATGCTGTAAGTCTAAGGGTTCCCTGTGCTGTTATCAACAAGTTCAAAATTAATTACCAGCAGTGTAGACTAAGTTACTTGCTTACAAACTGTAATTAAAACTGATAACTCTAAGCACAAAAAACAACATAAAAGATATAATAAATTATAAAATCCTTGCTTTGCTATTAAACTACATCCAGATACGAAGCCTTTTATACTTATTTCATTAAACACATAACTATTACCTCTATATTAGTGTTTAATCATTTCAATGAGAAATATTTGGACTGCCACTCATGCTCGTGCACCAAGCTCACATTGTGCTGCAAGCATGTGATTTTATAGGGGTAGTGAGCATCACCTTGAGAAGCAACCCTGCACACTGATTGGCCCACCGCTGAGCCCCCTCTCCATGCAGTTATTCAAATGTTTCAGGCACAGATGTAATTAATTAAATGCACAACAGCCACAGTTTAATATTGCACAGTTCAGGAAAAGTCAGCTAGCGGTTCAGCAAATCAGCTGCCAAGTTTATTCTGGAGCTTAGTTCATTTAAAAGGCAGCAATACTTGAAGAATACTTGTAGAGCAGCCTAATGATGAACCACTGCACCTCCGCTGCTGAATAAAGGAACAATTATAATCAGGGCAGGTCAGTGGTAGATGCAAAAAGCAGAGCTGCTGATGGTAGGAGCAAGGAATACTGACCTGAGATGCACGGGAGATGTTAACAATTCTTTTACGAGGTGCTTGCTAGTGGTGGAAAATCTGTCCAGTGCTGTGCTGCAAGTGTGTGATTTTATACGGGTAGTGAGCCCTGCCTTGAGAAACAACCCTGCACACTATTTGGCCCACTGCTGAGTAGAGATGTTGCAAAATATAATTTCGCCAGCAAAATTGCTGCAAAATTGGCAATTTTGTTGCCTGAAATCTTTCATGAAATTGTGGTGAAATTTCACCCACAATTTCACCCCCCCCCCGCAAAGAGGCATCCATATCTTCCTGGTGTTTTGTGGCCGCCCCCGGCTGCTCACCGGTCTATTTTGTTTAAAATTATTTCTCCCTCATGTCTGGTGGCCTCGTGGTCAATCACTGGCCAAAACTGAGTAAAGCTCCCCCTCAGTTATCCTCATGCCCATCAGAAAAAATAAATCCCACTCCCTAGTGTCTAGTGGACCCCCCACTCTCTCACCCTCTCATCAGTCACACAGCACCCACCTCGCTCCCCCAGTACCCCAATAAGGTCACTGGCATAGCCCTCCACTTACCTCTATGGCCGGCAGCCCGACTGAGCACTTCAATGAATGAGCATGTGCTTGTATAAGCACGCGCTCATTCATTTTATTCAGGATCAGGGCTTTGTTTCTATATTTTAAAAAATATGCATTCATATGCAAAACTGCATATGTGAAATGCATGAATTTCTCAAAATATTTCACCGGACGAATTGGAGGAATTCCCCCTCACCACTGCGACATAGATGCTTTATTCAATTTCAGCCAGTGATCGGCTGGGATGGACAACTAGACACCACACCAGGAAAAAAAATGTATTTTTATTTTTTTAATTGGGCTAGTGAGTGGACGGGGGGCCACTAGACACCTGGGAGAATTTTTTTTTTAATTTGGACCACTTGTACTTTCCCTAGTAGTTCATTGACCCTCCTTAATATTGCACAGTTCAGGAAAAAGCAGCTAGCAATTTGGAAAATCAGCTGCCCAGTTCATTCAGTATCTTAGTCCATTCAAGAGGCAGCAGTGATTTAAGAATACTTGTAGATCAGTCTATTCATAAGCCACATCACCTCCACTGCTGAATGCAGGAACAATTATAATCTGGGCAGGTCAGTGATAGATGCAAAAAACAGTGTTGCTGATGTTAGTAGCAAGGAACACTAACCTGTGATGCACAGGAGATATTAACAGTTCTGTTATGAGGTGCTCACTGGTGATGGAAAAGGCTGCCCTTTTCTGGACTGAAACTATAGGTCAGTAGCAGCAGGCTGGGTTGTGCACACAGTTCCACCTGTATGCCAGACCTGTGCAACAGTTTGGTAGCTGCAGGCCATTGGTGTTGTCAGGCACACTCAATGTACTTTGCTGAGTACGATAAACTCTGGAAATTCCAGGGGCAACATGAGGCCCAGGCCAGGGTAACAAACACAAAGGGAGCCTGATGTACATGAAGAACTGTTTTCTCCACCATGGATGCTGTAGTGTGGGTTTGTGGATGTTCTTTGGAAGATGTGTTGGTGCCTCACATACAGGCCATGATTGCATGAATGACATGAGCAAGTCTGCATTCACTAATGCTGGTGCATAGGACTTCTGTAGGTAGTCTAGTGCCCCCCAGCCATGACCCCCAATACATGTTGTACAAAACACATTGCACTTTCCCTGGTAGTTCAGTGGCCCCTCTCAGCCCTGATCTCTGATACAAGTAATAATATACAGAAACAAATCCCAGATACCCAATACATATATTAAAATATGGAAACAAAACCACCAATCCCTGATTCATGTAGCTAAATACAGAAACAAAGCCCCAATCCCTGATACAAGTATTTTAATCTAGAAACAAATCCCTGATCCCTGATACATATAACTAAATATAAAAACAAAGCCCTGATCCCCGATACATATATTTAAATATAGAAACAAAGCCCCTATCCATGATACATGTAGGAAAGTACAGCAACAATGTCCCTGGTAGTCTAGTGCCCCCCAGCCCTGATCCGTGATCCCTGAAACATGTTGTGAAACACAGTCCAAAATCCCTGGTAGTCTAGTGCCCCCTGGCCTCAATGTCCCATAATGAATATTTAATCATCCCTGGTGGTCCAGTAGATTGCTGCAGTCCTGATCCCAGATAAAATGTATACACTACATACCTGGTGGTTTAGTGGACACCTATATCGCACCTCCCCGATCTTCTGCAAATATTCATTATGGGAGATCGGGACCAGAGGGGGCCACTAAGCTACCAGGGATTTTGGACTGTGTTTCACAACATGTTTTGCGGATTGGGGATTGAAGCTGGGGGTGGCACTAGACTACCAGGGACAATGTTGCTATAATTTCTTACATGTATCAGGGATCAGGGCTTATTTTCTATGTTTACATATATGTATCAGGGATTGGAGCTTTGTTTCTATATTTACGTGTGTGTATAGGGGTTTTGGGCTTTGTTTCAATATTTACAGTACATACATGTATTGGGGATTGGGAATTTGTCTCTATATTTAAATTACAGTTCCTTCACAGTAGGTGCACCTTGTTGCTTGTCTTGCTGCAGTGTGCATGCCCCCATCCCCAGTTTTGCCCAGGGTTAAGAGGACCTTTCTAGTTGTGATAATTTGTGCTGTGCTACATGTTTTGCTGACACCTGTTGCGTGGCACTATAGTTTTCAATACACTGGTGCCCCTGTATGCATGTCCCCGTCCTTCACTGTGGTCAATGCATACATTATCTTTAGCACCGGCACTAACATGGTATGCTGGCAATATTTGTACCTTTGAATATAGCAGGCTGGTGCAAAAGGGGCACAATCATGGTGCTACTAGTTTGTGCCAGGCACTAAGTTCTGAATATCTGGCCCTGAGTGTCATTTTCAAAATTAAGAGGTTTCATCCAATACTCATCTTCTGTGACCACCAACTATTGTGGCTGATCCTTTTGCCATAAACAAGAAACAGTAGTAAAGTGCTTTCAATTAAATTTGCAAAATGTCTCATGCGGTATGAAGCACTTCAAAAATACATAGGTAGAAGTAATTATTTACAAGTCTGTAATATGTTGTTCCAGAGTTATGTGTAGATTTTTTAGCTCTTAATTTATGAGATTGTAATCTGTTTTCTCCAGATATGCAGACCAAGTATGTAAGTTTGTGAATGAATTGGAGTCTTTGCACATTAAGCCTGGAGTGCTTTTTGGGGATACGAGATTGTGGGTTCATGTGTTTTGTAATATCCTGCTTTGCACCAAGCACTCTGCATTTCTGGTACTCACTCATTGGCAGTGGACTGGCTATTCTAAATGTGATTTACTTGTACTGAAACTAATAGGTTTACCTCACTAGTCATCTTTAATGAAACACCAGCTACTGGGGTACAAATTGCTCTGTCAGTTCCACCACCAGCTAAATACAGTGGTTTGTTTTATGAAGTTTGGAGCAGCTTCAGTAACATGAGAATTTGTGCAATTCTGCAGTGTCTTCATCCTTTATTACTGATGGACAGGTGAGTGCTGCACTTGTTCTGGACATACATTTATTTTTTTAATTTTACATGCTAGAAGCAGGGGGCCGGATTTTCAAAAGCCAGAGAATGATGTAGGGTGCTTGCATCAAAAACAGCTGATGAAAGGAGCAGGATGCATCAAAACGTGTGTCAGTTCTGATTTTCAAATGGTGCTTGTGTCAAAAACAGGTCTGCATACATCAGACTGGCTTGGACCATGCTTATGCTGAAAAAATGCCTGTGCCATGTCAGAAGGGATGCCTGAGTCACTGAAATGATGGACCATCCCCCTATTTGGCATTTTCAAAGAATGTGAGTCCTGTCCTAGTGCCTAAGATGCATGTTGCTGTTAGACCAGCCAGAGCTGATCTAACATACACTACAGCATATAAAGAGGCCAATAACAGGGGCAGACCTGACTGTGGTACTACTAAGGCCAATATGCCCCTGCAGGACTAGTTTAGAATGTTTTAGGGCTTAGTCTTGGACGTTTCATCTGCTGTATTTTTTGACTCAGCTTGTGTCATACTCATGCTTTGCTTAATTTTTTTGATTCAACTTGCAGCATTTCTTTACTCAACCTGTCTCATTCTCATTCCTTGAGCCATTTTTTTTGACTCAGCGTGCCTCATTCTCATCCCTTGCATCACGTGTTTGTTGCAGGGGACTTCTTGCAACATTTAGGGGAAATTTGCCACAGAGAACGCTTTTCTTGCAAAATATGGTGCAGAGTATTTGGTGCACTTGGATTTGATGTAAGGTGGTTGTGTGACATACCCTGCTTTGACCTAAGGGCCCTTTGAAACTCTGGCCCCAGGACTTCTATCCAGTCTGGTGCTTAGTTAAATATTCCCTTAGTAATTGAATGGAATTTCACAATAGTGATATTTGTCTCTTCAATGCAGGCATTTCATGACACCATGGGAATCTTTGGGGTTCTTTAGAGCCTTTTATAGTTGCTAAATTGAAGATTTCAGCAAAGCAATTGTGTCTCCTGTTTGTATATATTTATGTACATGTATTTAATGCAAACATTGTTTGCCTACTTTGAAAGAATGAGGTTATCACTGATGTCATTCAGCTTTTCACCCATCGACAAAGCACAACAGAGGACTTGGAGGTTTAGAAAGTGATTCAATGGTTTTAGATGTTCTTTGTAGCAGTGCTCACAGGTAATTCATTGTGCCATTATAAAGTTATTGTCCCATTAAAAGCTGGTTCTGGTAATGCTGATTAAGGATGATTTATGCTAGTAACACAGCACATAATTTATTTGACCTTCAAAGTTTCATGACTCAAAGAGTAATGTCACAATGTCAGTACTTGCATGCCTCCATTTCATAATTACAGATTTAAAATGATTTTGTGATTAATTATAGTAATCTACAAACTATTTTCATGGGCACATTGCTGATTAATCATAGCATTTGCATACAGAGTTATATGTGAAATTACGCAAAACAATTCCATTCTACATTCAGTAGATAGTCAATTCAGTTTCTGATGAATTGTAGAATAAAGAACAAAAAACAGTTTCAGAAGCCTTCTGGAACACATAACATACTTGACTTCTCCTAACAATTAGTTTGATAGCTGCAAAAATCCAAGGCTAAAAAAGTAAAATCAAAATAAATAATGAGTTTTCAGTTTAGCAAATTAATTGACAGTATGACTAGCATCTTAATATAGTACTCTGTATCATTTGATCTGCAGTGGCAGCAAGAAGCTGGTACAGCTATCTAGTTTTCTTCAAATCAGCATATTTCAAAATCATTCCCTTTTTTACATGTATGCAAAATTATGTTTTTATATTGTTTCATGTTGAAAAACATTATTTTTTTTATTTGGCGTAGATGCCTTTTTACTGATGTTTTCTTGTTCTTTTGGGAGGAAGAGCCCCTTCCCCACCCCCAAGAAGCTCAGGATCCGCTCTTTGGACCCACCAGTGGCCTCCTGAGAATTACCTCAAGTGGTGATCCTTCCCAGGCTTGTTCCCCTGGGTGGGGTGGCTGAGTGGGCCCATTCTCCCATGACATTAGATGTGGTGAACCTTGGCTTACCTCCCAGATGGGGCCATGGTGGAAAGACCCCCTGACAGAACACACACAAGGCTCAATAGCAAAACGAGAGCAACTGGCAGGTTGTGTGGGACCAACAGAGTGGGGTCTCACATGTGTGGCCAGCATTTTGTATACTGTAACCCACTACAGGAGGTGTGGCATATAATGATGCAATGGTGGAAGTGCCCACATCCGGCACACCTCCCCACTGTCATGGCACCAGTGGCTGCTTCCCTTTCTGCTTCCAACAGAGGTCAGGCTTACACTGCATGCTCAACCACTCTCCCCCCAGAGGAGAAGAGCATTCCATTGGATGCTTGATCCTCTTCTCCCTGTCCAGCCTTCTGACTCCTCAGGTCCATTTCCAAACATGAGGCATCAGCATCAGAGATAGAAATCCAACTGCTGCATTGACTGGCCTGCATTTTATTGAAGTTTTCACTGGTACCCCACCCTAATCATAAAGGTGACTATGACCTCATTTTGTGATCCAGCTGGAAGAGGGAAGAAGCAGTGACTTTTGCAGGCAATGCCAAATCTACTTAGTTGGTCAGCCAATACAGAGGTGCCAGAAGACCAGGAAGCCTGTGATTTTCTTTCCCAGAAACTGCATGCCACATTTCTATGACATGCCTTGCTGTGTTCCTGTCCTGTGTTCGGTGGAGAACCCAAGTCTGCCTACGAATATTAGTTTCTAGGTGTCCAGATAAAATATTAGTACTTGAGGTAGTATGCTGCCATATACAGATTATCATTATTTAATAGCCTAATGAATTTGGTTGGTCAGCAAGCATCAAATGCAATCATGTTGCTTTGCCTACCATATTACAACCTTTTTCTCAAAACAGAAATAGGAAACACATACTCCTTAAAGCCTCTCCTGAATTAAATAAACCAGTTAGGGACAGGGCTAATACTAGCAGTGTATGCATCACTTTTTATACAGGGTAAGTAAAGTATAGAAGAGTCTTCAGAAGGCAATAAACATAGAAACATAGCAACAGAGATTTTGACAGCAGATGAGGACTGTTTGGTCCATCAATTTTACCCATTTTTCTCTACCTACTTTATTACTGTGGACAGAAGTTGATCTACAGCTCTTTCTCCCTCCCTCCTTCGTTTCCACTATAATTCCCTTGTGCCTATCCCATGCATTCTTGAGCCCCATCACTGTTTTCAACCCCACTACCTCCACTGGAAGGCTGTTACAGGAACCCACCACTCTGTCTGTGAAGAAGTACTTCCTCACTTCTCTCCTGTACTACCCTCCTCCAGCTTCATAGCATGTCTGCATGGTCTGAGCACCCTTATTTCTCAACAAATACTTCCCTCCTGACCCTGTTTACCCCTGTGAGGTATTTAAAGGTCTCTGTCATATACCCCCTCACTTCTGTCTTCCAGAATGTACATATTGCACTCCTTCAGTATCCTCATTGGGCTTTTGATGCAGAACCTGCACCATTTTAGTTGCCCTCCTCTGGACTGCCTCATTCTGTCTATGTCTTTGCAGTGATGTGGTCTCCAGAACTGGACAAAGTACTGTAGGAAGGGTCTTACCAGAAATATATATAGAGGAAGTACCACCTCCCTCCTTCTGCTGATGATACTGTTGCTATGCACCCCAGCATCCCGCTAGACTTCTCGACACACTTGCTGGTAATCTTTAGGTCATCATCAGATATGATTACCTCGAGTCTCTTTCCTGCTTGGTAGTCATCAGTAACACTCCACTTATTTTGTACTCTGCCCCCGAGTTTCTGTGCCCTAAGAGCATTATTTTGCACTTTTTCGCATTGAAACCCAGCTGCCAAACCCTTCCTTTGACATGTGTATTGCAATTTACAGTATTTACATTCACCCATCCTTCAGAGATATCCAAGGTTTATTCAGAGTATATAGACATCATGGATATGCTCCATCTCTGCATATTTTACGGAGCTCCATTTCACCTTCATAATCCTCTGACTTGGGGGCAGGAAGGAAAGGGTTGTGTTACATGTGCACCACTGCAGGTGTAGAGGTACTCAGTGACACTGAAAAAAATAGAAACAGCCAGCCTGTTGGTGCAGTGGTTGGATTTCCACTTGCGATGCCAGTGACCCGGGGTCGGCAGCAGACTTGGGTCACTGGAGGGCCGGCCGGGGGAGAATGACTGGAGCATCCCATGACAGCTCACCTTCTATGGGGGAAGGGGGGCTGATGCCTGAAACTTGCCTTACCCCGAGTGGAAGCTCAAGGTACTGCAAGCCCTACAGGGAAAGGGTGGCCAGACTACGCAATGGATGTCAGTGCATTGTGCCATGACATCAGGGCTGACACTGCATAGACAGGGAGAAAAAGAGGAAGTGCCTGCAAGTGCTGGGTAGACGGGCTGCCAGAGCATGCATCCGATGTGCCCCCACTCATCCAGTCACCTCCGGACTGACACCAAGATAGTAGCACCGGGTGTTGTGCCCCACCTTCTCCCCACTAGGGGGGAAATCTGAAGCTCCATGGGGCCTGGCGGTAGGTGTGGGTAGAGTGGGAGGCAGAAGGATGACCCCTTGGTAGACCCGAAGGATTGGGACTGGCAGGATGGAGGGAAGGAATAAAAAACTGCAATTAAAAAAACAACAACATAGAAACAGGTGCCAGCCTGGTGGTGCTGGATGCCACACGTCATGCCATTCTGGAGACCTTGGTTCAAGAATGGGCCTGGATCATCAGGGGTCGGCTGGGAGGAGAAGGATTGAGCATCCCAACAGATGCTCTCCTTCTCCCGGGGAGTGAGGGTTGTTCTGGGCATCATTTGTGCCCTTAATCCTGCTGCCAGTAGAAGCATGGGTGGCAATGGTGAAGACGGCTAAATCATGAGTCAGGGAAGGGGAGGGTGCTGTCAGGCACTTGACTACAACTTGCATCAGCACACCATCAGTCTGGACATATGTCCTTCTTGCCAGCACCCTCAGGGGTGGGAGTGTAAAAAGGGAGAAAAAACACGAACACTTCCTGGTGTTGTGCAATATGAAGCCAGGATCTCGGTACACCAGAACCCAGCTGAACATACTGAGGAAGGTACGGTACTCTCAGTGGCTGGCGGAAGGGACAAGCATAAAAAAAATGAAAAAAAAACACACTGAATCAGAATAATGTTAGTAGAAAAAGGACCAGCAGTCCATCAAGTGTTTCCTTGCCCGGCTTTCTGCTAGACTGAACCTCTGTTAGGCCCCATTACCTTTCCTTGCCCATCAGAATATCTTTTTTGTTAATCAAGGTGTTTATTATCCTTCACCAGACCATCCCCCAACTGCTCCTGTCTACCCAGCACCATCACCAACCATCTCAAGGACTTGCCTTTCCTCTGGTGACATCCTCCACAGATTAACCCCCCTTCCCTGTAGGGCCACAGATGCTAGCCAAGCCCCTCCAGAGTAGAATCCAAATAGCTCTGGGGTGGTGCCTAGTCTGCAGTGCAGGACCAGTGACTGACAAGAGCACCCTCTTACAAGTCAGGATTTCTCTTCCATTTGCCCCCCTCTGGGCCAGGGAGCATACTTTGATGCACTGCATGTGTGTTTGGAGGCACACCCATGTGTATTGGTATCAATTTCGGGTCCTCCCAGAGTAGACTCACTCAGTGTGATGCTGTCTGGCTACCACCAAGTGGCATGCAAGTAGCTGTGTGGTGTGCCTCCTTCCCTAAGAGAAGAAAGGAGAGGAGAGCAGTCCATGGAATGTTTTGTCTCTCCTCTGGCCAGAGTGTGCTCTTAAACTCAGGTCAGTTGTGTGGCTGGTGGTAGCTTTGTAAACAAGCCACTGGGCTGGCCTCCACCAATGTATCAAATCTTGTTATGACCATATGCCTGTCCCACCCCACTTGAACTTCCCCACCCACTACCACTATCACCAGTGTTTTAGCATGTATGACCTCATCTGGAAGTTTATTCCATTTTCCTACCACCCATTCAGTAAAAAAACACTTTCTGATATATTTGTTAACCCTCCCTCCAACCAGTTTCATGGCGTAACCTTGGGTACAAATATTACTACTTAAAGTAAACAAGTCCCTATTGTTCACTCTGTTGATGCTCTCCAGGAACTTATATGTCTCAATTAGGCATGTGCTACTTGCTGGGTAGCTACATCAGGTACTGCAGTTAGCCAAGTAGGATAGTTTGGGTAAAGTACTACCCTACCCAGCTTGACACTGTAATTATCCTGTCAGGCAGTTTGGGCAGGGTAGTTCTCAGATCAGGTAGAAGTTTGAGGCTGAGCTATGTACAGGCCTATGTATGTACTTACAGTTACAGTTTCTTCCTGTTGCAGAGCGATTGTCATGAGACCCAATCTTCTGCTTGCAGGGCAGCATGTGGTATGCACACTCCAGTTGGCGTGCACGTTCACCATATATATGGGCCCTGTGGCTCGAGAGCAACCCAGTTGTAGCCAGCAGAGTGATGAAGAGCAAAGCTCGAGACTGTGCTCTGTGTTGTTGAACCCAACCCACCACATGGACAATTTGCGAGCAACTCAGTTGATTAATGAAAGACTGTGTAGGCAGTCAATGAGTTGAGCAGTTACTTGGTGAAATATAAAAAGTAAAATGAAAAAACTCAGAATTATTTTTTTTCCAACTAAAAGTGAAAGTAGGATGGAGGGCTGACTCCAATATTAGGAGTGAGAGTGAGGGGGAGTGCTTAAGTGGCTGCTGTCCTAGCAGGCTTAAGGTTACATTGAAAAAACAAACAGTTTTTTTCTTTAGTAAAGCATTACCCGGAGGAACTACTGTGATGGGGGCATAAAACAATATTTTCTGTATTGTCCCACGCCCATGTGAAAAGAAAGATCCTACAGAAAAAAACAACTGGGCTTAACTGGAGCACAGAAAAAGGAATTTCAAATAAATTACACAAACATCAATCACTCTGATCTATTAAATGAAAATAAATCCCCTCGACAATTTAATTATTACATCATCTTCCAGAATTCTGATGAATAATGTGTACTGGTGGTGCATGTGTGTTTGTTGTACTGTACTCTCATCTAGGCAGCTGCAGCAAGTGAAGCAACATCACCAGTGGTCAACTGATTGACAGTGTCAGTGGCTCAGCAGGTAGTACACTCGCTTCTGAGGCTGGGAGATCAGAGGGCTGTGGGTTCAGTTCCCACATCTGGCACTTCGGTTAATATCCCAGTACTGACACTGTAGTGCAGCATGAGAGGGGTGCTGCACTTCTGGGGTGCCATCTTTTGGATGAGATGTTAAACTGAGGTCCCATCTGCCTGGATTGCTGGTAGTTCAGGTGGATGTTAAAGATCCCATGGCACTTATCAAAAAGAGTAGGGGAATTTTTTAATTAAAACTTGAAAGCAAAACATATGCACAAAGGTGGTACTGTACACAAAATCATAAATGCAAAAACAAATAATAACATAAATAAGTATTTCATCATACATTCAATACAAAAAATCTCTGTCATTAAAGTCCTAAAACTGAGTACTAAATGCTGAGCACCCCCCAATAAAGAGTGGGGGAATTATGAAATCTAAACAAATCCTAAACAAAGTTATACAAGTCAAAATTATAACATGCATAATTGTACTAATAAACAAAAACATGAATAAGTGTTAACTCATACCAATATTCTAAACATACAAGAAACAGTATAGACCCATCATCTCCCCCATTATAAAAATTATCATAAATGAAAGCATCACAAGTGATAACTTTTTCCCCATTCCAGACCACCAAAAAATGTGGACCTTAAGACAAAATTGTATTATCAAATCCAAAAAAAGGAAAAGCTTAATAAAGTGTAGGAACCCCCCCTTTCCAAAAATATATATATATTTTTCCCTATAAAAAAAATATTACCAAATGCATAAACACCTAAAAGACATAAAAAAGAAAACAATTAATTTCACCTCCATACATTCCTGTATATACTAGAACCCAAAAAAAATTTAATCTAATCCAATAACAGATTTGGAATATGATGCAAAAAAAATAACGACCTCAAGAAATATATCCAATTGAAGACTTCTCTCATTCCAATCCTTGATACTAAACAGATTTATCAAGAAAAGAAAAAAAAAACACCAATCCCTTTAATCACTCAATAAAACCTGATTTTAAGAAAAAATAAAATCATTCCACTTCTCTTTCCATTTCTGTGGAGACAGGCACATGCGTTCCTCAAGTTTTAAAGATTGTAAATCAGTCATGACCATGTGCACCAAGTTAATTTCTGGTATATCCTGCTGCTGCAGAACTAAATGATATCTACTGAGCCAGAGCCAATATAAAAAATACACATGAATAATTTGTAAAGTACTTAGACAAATTCCTACATTCAGCATTGGGTAAATACCATAATATAATGAATCAGCTAAAGGAGGAATTGTTAACCAACTCATAAAATTCAACCATCTATTTTTTAAAGCATCCCAAAATCTAACCGCATATGGGCATTGAAAGTACAAGTGATTCATAGTTTCTAACTTGCCCAGACAATCTGTCTTTGGGCAATAACGCTCCTGTAATTTCTTATGCTTCTGATTAGTTTTAACGTTTACCTTATTATGAATCACTAGCCAAGCGGTATCCCACATATGAGCTGGGATCCTATTATTAGTAATATAAATAGAAATCTGCTTTTGCTGAACCACCGAGAAATCTGCAAAAGGGCAATCTGTAAAATATGTATTCATTATTTCCACATATAAAACTTTCCTAGATGCATCTAATTCGCTCATATAACTAATGTTCCATAATTTTATTTTATCAAAAACAGATTCCCATATATCTGATAATCTGGGATTTCTTTTATTTTTATGCAAAAATTTTGCATTCCTCCATTCACCTAGAACACCTTTGACCTTTGGAAATCTGCACACTATCCACCATTTCGAATCCTGCTTAATAAGAGGAAGCATATTAATAGAGAAAAAAATAGTAAAATAAAATACTACTGGATTAATCATATCCAAACCCCCTTCTGCAACTGTCTTACACAATATATTCCTTCTGATCAGATTTAATCTGCTTCCCCAAATACAAAGTAAAAAAAACCCTCAAAACCTGAGACTCTAGCTGCTTCTTTAATGGAAAGATAGCACTTAAATAAAGAAACACCGGTATCAAAAAATTCTTCACTTAATACAGTCTTTTCTTTTTTGCTACTTTCCAACGATTCCAAGTCTCCACCTTCCCATTTGCTATTTCTAATGCATGCTCCCAGTTAAAAAGAGATATGTCCTCACCATCCCAGTAGATTCCCAAGATTTTTCAAGGCTGTTGTGCAACCGAAAATCCTCCTACATACTGAGGATTATCTTAAAACCCTCTTACATCTAGAATTTTCATTTTATTGAGGTTTAAAGTAGCCCCTGTTGTTTTCCCCACCTACTGAATTAAATCCCTGGCTAAACAAAATGAATCTTCATTCCCTAAGAGCAAACACACATCATCAGCATAAGCTACCACTTTGCAGTTGTGAACTAACGGATGATTTATTCCCCGTATCAGTGGGAAATTATTCAAAACCCTCAATAAAGGGTCTAAAACGAAAACCTATAACAGGGTATTCAAAGGGCATCCCTGGCATAAACCTGTATATAGTAAATGAGAGCCACCTTTCCATCCATTCTCATAGGGAACTACAAACACCAATGCGTAACATAACTTTATCCAGTTAATAAATTCTGCAGGTAAGCCAAAAGCTGACAAACAATCCCACAAAAAAGAGTGCGAGACTGTGTCAAAAGCCTTGGCTTGATCCAAACTTATTAAATAACCCAGATCTACTGAAAGACCATTCCCTACTGCTGAAAGACCAATGATCTCCCTCAACATTAACAAAGCATCAGAAATATTCTTCCCTGGGACAGCACAAAATTGCATCGGGCTTATCACTGAAGGCATTACCTCCACTAATCTATTCCTTAATATCTTTGCAAAGATCTTAAAACTGACATTTAACAAAGTCAAAGGTCTCCAATTATTTAAATCCTAAAATCTCCAGCTTTATGTAAAAATATTAACATCGCCTCATACATCTGAGTAGGCAAAGTGTTTTCTTCCAAAAAATAATTATAAATGCAGAGAAAAATAACCAGAAGCATACACCATAAAACTTTAAATAATTCATTTGACAACCGGTCAGGCCCTGGTGCAATATTATTGTGTGACAAATTTATTACTCTACTCATTTCTTGGGATGTGAAAAGGCATACCAAGAGAGAATTCTGAAAACATGTAGTCTGCGGAAGTGACGCCATCTGTAAAAACACATTAGCTTGTGGGCCAAAACCCTGCAAAGTCCCAAACTTTTCTTTGATATAATCTTCAACTAACCCCATAATACCTTTATTATCACAATGTTCCACCCCAGAAGAGTCCACTAAACCCATAAAGACCCGTTTATTGTCTTTATCTTGCTAGCTAAAAAAGGATTAATCTGTTCTGATTTACCCTGGGTACCAAACAATTGTTCCTTATGTAGGGACTTCATTCTAGAATATTGGTAATCCTCCATGTTATGTCTTACTATAGATATATGGTCCGATAAATCAATTCCTTCCAAACTTTGCCTAGATAATAATGCCCTTAACTCACACCTATAATTCAGAAATATTTCCTTATTAGATTTCACTCTATGTGAACCCACCATTTTAAAAAACCAAGACAAACATGCTTTCAAATCAGACCATCAATGACCTACATTTTCATAAAGACCCAACATAGTTACTTTATCTTGGATAACCTCTTGTAATTCCTGAAGAATATTTGCATCAGACAACAAGGAAACATTTAACCTCCAAATTCCTCTCCCAGTCATGCGTCTTGGGGGGGATTCGAACCAAATACCTATTAACCAATTATCTGAAATCTCAATAGGAACCAGTTCAAGGGAGATAACTTGAAAGGAGTGATTAACAAAAAAGAAATCTATACAAGAAGAAAGAGTACCCTTATAAAAGGTAGGCTTCTTTAACAATGGAGTGTTTACAAAAGCATTCTTTAAATCAGCCTGAGACACCACTTGTTTTAAAAATGTTTTATCGCAATACTGTTTAACACCCTCTCTTTTCTCCTTAAAATTAACGTTGAAGTCACCCCCCAAAATTAAGTGATGCTTAGTGTATAAGTAAATATGTATCTTTTTTAGTAAATTAATACGGATGATTTTGCTTGGGGGTTATAAATGTTTATCAAACGTAAGTAAATGCCCTGAAGTTCAATATCTAACATAAGAGCCCTACCCGGCTCAATTTCTACTGATTTAAGTACTAATGCATCTAAAGTTTGAAAACAAAAACCCCACCCCATTACAGGGATCAGTCCCCGATGACCAACTAGAAAAACCTCATCCCCAATCTTTAGTAGACTGCTGGATATCGGCTATAGACTGTAATCTTCCGTTTTGTAAAAAGAGATTGTCATAGCTCAATGAATGCAAAATACTAAACATAGTTAAGCAGCGTTTCCTGTTCTTAGTACTGTTTACATTTAAGCTTGCTATAGAAAGTGTTAACATCTAAGGATGTTTTTTTTTTAGTTTCCCACTCAATCTTGTAACCCGCTTCGAGGTAGAAGGTAGGCAAATCCCTTCAATAGATGAAACTACCTCTCCATCCCTCTCCTGTAACTGGGTAGGAATACCTTCAACCCCCTCTAAATCAATAGGATGGGCCTGTTCCATCTGTTTACTCCAGGAAGGAAGAGAAGAAAATCTGTTTGAAAGTGATACTAAGGATGGATTAGAAACAACACTCGTACCTTTAACGCTCCCCTTCCTTTTTACTAACATGAAAGGCTCCTCTGGCCTTAAGGCTCTTGAATTATTTAAAAGGACTAGAGGGTTTTCCACATCCTGATTAGTCACCTGCATATTGTCCAGGGAACCACTGAATAGATTTGTCTGAGGCCTAATTGGAGATCCCTGAGGGGTAACAAAGGGAGTATCTTTCCCTATTACCTGGGTCTATTCAAAACTTGCTCTCGAGGAGTCTAAATTCTCTGAGCTTAACTGAATATTAATTTGACTGGGAAAAGGTCCCCTATTTACTTCCCTCTCAGCTCCCCTCCCCCTATGTCTCTCGGACATCTGATTTTCCATGCTCTGCTTCTTATGAGGGATTTTAGCCTTATGCAAAAAATACGCCAGATCAGAAGCTTCATCCAAATCATCGTGCCCCATGGACAATCCTCAAAAACATGCTCAGAATCCCCACATAGGTTACATACAGGGGAGGCATCGCAGTCTTTTGCCACATGCCCTAGTACTCCACAAGAAAAACATTTAACCTTGTCACAATCTGTATTTAGATGTTCAAACGAACCACACTTATAGCAGCTTTTAGGCTGACCAGTGTAAAAGATTATTCCCCTATCTCTTCCTAAAAAAAATAACTAGGTAAATGCTGTATCCCAGAGTCATTATGACATAATTGAACTCTAAAAGTCCAACCACCAATCCAGAAACCATTGTCATCAATTATAGGTCTTGGATTATCCATTATCTTACAACGCTGTTCAAGCCAGTATATTATGTTCGCCACATTTACTCCTACATTGCGAAAAAGAATAGTTACAATTTTAATCATTGGTTTGGTGACAGGAATCACCAAAAATCTTTCCATATGTCCTGATCCTTCACCTCATAGTAATTTTTCCAAAATCTATCCAATAAATACATCGAACAAAAGCTTACATCATATTGGGAGTTCACTGGTGAATTAATAAATGCATAAACATCTGAGGGTACAAAACACAAACTGTCAAGTAAAAGGGACTTCCCCACCCATATTCTGTCCAGGACAATTGGGGCTAACCCCTTGTAGTGCAGTCTAACCTAAAATCTTCGTTGCACTTCTTGTGCAGATCACTGAAATAACCTGGCAAAGTATTTCTTCTTCCCCATATTTATGTTCCCTGGAGATGCACTATCTTCCTCTCTTTGTGTACTAGAGCCCCCACCTTCATGATCGCAGTCATCCATATTTTGAAACTTTGTACCCGATGCTGAAAGGGGCACTCCATTTCCATGACAAGAGTCTGACACAGTGTCTGACGTAGTTTTGTTCACAGCAGCCTCTCCCTCAGTTTACACTTGCATACTAATGAAATTCTGGGACTTAGTTAATCCTGGCTGAAAATCAGAATTCTCTGAAAAAGATTTGTCCTGGGCTATTACCTTGTGGACCCCAGAAACAGGAATATTTGGGTCAGGAACCCAGATTCCATCTTGCCAGATCCAACCCGCTCCAATAAGAACCTCGTTCTTTGACCACATATCCTCTTCTCACGTAATCGGGGTGAGCTTACCATCATAAAGAGCCTCTTTTATCTCAAGCTCAGTCAGTAAGACAGACTGTACTCCAGGTGACGAAATGATGTGTAGCCTTTTGTTACCTGCAGACAAAGGGCTAGCAATTGAACGTTTCCTTTTCTTCTGCTTGTCTAGACATTTTTTACAGAGACCATAATCTCTTTCAGGTACTTGTATCAAATCCAATAGCTGTTTTTTCTTTATCTCCAATTCCTCTTGTAGTAAAACTTCTCCTTCATGCTCTGACTCAGACAAATCCAGGAACATAACGTGGTCTTCTATCTGTGAAGAACTTCCTTGAGCTACAGAACATAATGCATCCTTCTCAGCCTTTGCAGAACCATCCAAAAGCTCCAGAGCTCCAGAGCCTAAACCTTCCTCTTCCATAGCCTCCTTCAAACAGTGAGCCTCCATCCCTGCAGACAGATGGACAGCACCACCTGCCTACAGAGTAGGGGAATTTCCCCAGTGTCCTGGCCAAATGTCCCTCATTCACTAAAAATACCACCAACAGTTTAATCTGGTTCAAGGTCAGTTGGCATTTATCTGTATCCCCCCTCCCAAGGTCATGCCTGAAAATAGGCAGGATTTGTCTAGTGCACTTACCTGGTCAACAAAAACTAAATAAAATAAATCATGAATCATTAATAAAATCAGCCCCCAGACCCCTACATTTTACCAGTCCCTGTATGTTCAGACTTCAGAGGACCTTGGTGGAGTCAGAAGAAGTTCCATTGTGTGACCCTGTGCAGTAACTGGGGAAGGGATTTTGATCTGTGTCTAGCAGCAGGGGAAGGAGACAAGACTCTACAAGAATTAATGAAACAAATAGCCATTTATAGATCTATTAGGCAATTGTCTTAGGGCCACTGTTTGTTAGGTGCTCTGAGTCCTTCATTTCTCACTGTGAGATAGTGGAATAGACTCTCCACATCAGATAGTAAAACAAATAGCCTTTTACTTCCCTTCATTTATTATGTGACATAGCCCATTAGACGCTCTGCAGCAGTTATTAAAGAAATAGTCTTTTACCGTTATATTTGGCAATTGTATTAGGACCACTGTTTGTTAGGTGCTCAGTGCCCTTTCTTTATTACTGTGACATAGCCAGCTAGACTGTCAGCAGCAGTTAGGAGACAAATAACCTTTTATTTCTGTATTATGCAAGGATCTGAGAGCAACTGTTTTCATATTGGTATTCATACTGGTGTATAGACAGAAGAAGGCAATTTTGCCCTTCTAGTCTGTCTACCCACATTAGCGGGTCATATTTTCCCCATTGCTGAATAAATATCTAATTTATTTTTAAATATGTTGATGTTACTGCTCTGCTCTGTATTAGATGGCAATGCATTCCACTTTCTTTCTGCTCATTGGGTAAAGGTATTTTGTCTTTTGCTATTTTTTACACTGGTCTAATTCAGTTTGACTTGTATGTGATCTGAGTCCCAGTGGTTTGTTTTCTATTTCCTTGTCCATCTCTGTCATTAATTCTGCATCACCAACAATTTTGTACATCATTAGAAGAGCCTGTCTTGTACGTCAGTTCTCAAGACTGTAGAGACCCAAATGCATCCATCTGTCTTCATATGATTTTTCCTTTAATTCATGGATTATCTGCGTGACCCTATGCTGCAGCTTCTTTAGAACATCCACATCCTTTCTCAGATAGGGACTCCACAACTGCATTCTGTAGTCCACATGTGGTCTGACATATGTCTTGTACAGAGGCAATATGCAATTTTTTTTATGACAGATAAAGGCCCTTATAATACTATTTACTAGATAGTTTGTTCTCTGGACTAATTTTATGTATTTTGTTTTAAAGTCTAGATCTTCATCTATGATTATTTTCAAAATATTTTTCAGTGGTTACCTTTGTAATTATTTTATTATTCGGGTGATATCCTTGACCAATGTTATTCCTTTCTAAGTGTAGTGTTGAACATTTTTCCTATGTTAAACATAATTTTATTTTGCATTGCTCGTATCTCTACTTTCTCCAAATTTCTAGTAAGAATTTTTCTATCTAGATCGTTCCCAACAGGGCCTCCCAACTTTATATCATCAACAAACTTTGCCATCCATCCATTAATATCCTTGTCAAAGTTGCTGATAAACAATGAAAAAAAAATCGGGCCCAGGACGAAGCTCTGGGGCACCCTGCTGGTGACGTCACCATCCCCTGAATAAACACCCTTCACCCTGACCCTCTGTTTTCTATCAATCAACCAGTTGTTTATCCACTCTACCACTCTTTTATCAATTTGTAGTGTATGCAATTTATTTATCAAGACTTACTGTGGGACCTTATCAAAGGCCTTTTGGAAATCCAAGTAAACCACATCCAACTGAAGATTGTAAGTAATATATTTATTAACTCTTTCACAGAAGAAGAGCCTGTTAGTAACACATGCTCTATTTTTCTTAAAGCTATGTTGCTTTGGGTCATAGAAACCATTAGTAAATAGAATTCCATCTAGCTTAAATGTTATCAATGTTTCCATTATTTTACAAGGCACTGATGTCAAGCTAATAGGTTGATATTTTACCAGCTCTGATCTTCCCCCTTTTTAAATAATGATACAATAGTTGCTGTTACCCAATTGGAAGGAACCATCCCAGTATTAAAGGATTTATGATATAAATATGCTACAGGTGCTGCTATATACTCTTATTTCCCTCAAAAATCTTGGGTGTAGATTATCTGGATCTGAGGATTTGTTGGCTTTTAAGTTGTTTAAGAGATTTAGGACCTCCTTTGTAGTACAGAACATTTGTTCAGGCTCTGTTACATTTTCAGTTGTTTTCCTCTCTGCATTTACGAACATACAAAACTGCCAGCAGAAACAGACCAACCGGTCCATTAAAGTCTGCCCGAGTGTGCAGCTAGCATCCTAGATTACAGCTGCCCCAAGTCCTTTCCCATACCTGTCTCAGTCTCCACCACCCAGACCCTCCCGCTTGCTTAGTCCCACTCCTTCTTAAAACTTCCTTCTGTCATACGTGATACCACTCCCCTGGTAGCACATTCCATTTGTTCCAATATTGAACACGCTACAGAAATAGTCATTAAAGTTATTAGCTACTACAGTTAGGCTTTTAATTTCCTCATATCCCACTTTTATAGGGCCAATGCAATTATGTGTTAATTTTAAGTTGTTGAGGTATGCATAAAAGCTTTCCCCATTATCATTTTCCTGTGTAATACACAGCTCTGCTTTTCTCCTTTCATTTCTAATTAGTTTTTCTAAAGTTTTGAGTTCTGATTTATAATTTGTAACTGTTTCTTGATTAGCATATTTTTTCTTTTCATTACATGGCTGTTTTTTTTTCTACTTTTATTTAGCACCTTCCAATTACACCACATGGATCTTTTCCATTTCTTATTATACTTGCATCTATCTGGTACATGTTCCTTTTCTAATGAGAACAGTCTCTTTTTAAGTATATTCCATATTTCCTCTACATATTTGTTTGAAAAAGAACTTTCCCAGTTCTACCTGCTGAAATCTGTTTTTAATTTTTTCAAAATGTGCCTTATTTTAACATTTTATTATAGTTTTTTCATGATATCTCTTTTCACAATTGCCTTAACCAAAAATTTTAAAATATTGTGGTCACTGTTCCCAAAGGTTTTTCTTCTTCTAATATTTTTTAGTACTTCTGGGGTATTGGTAATTAAACTCCCAATGTGTTCTCTATCCTTGTAGGTTCATGTATCATTTGTTATAAACCTGACTCATGGTGAATTTTAGAACTGCTTATCTGTATCAAGTAGTAAGACATTTTTATTGTTTAGCAATAGCTGTTACAATATTATAAGACAAATACATCATAAATACACAAAATTATTTAAAAATAGATAATTACAGGATCACTCCTATTGCATAACATAAATATGCCTCATTCAATGCATTTTCATTGCTGAACTAAAACTCTCTACCAATATTTATGAATCAATAAACATATACAAAAATTGTATATGTCTATGTCAAACTCACACTATTATTGCTGTTCTTTTCTTAACTTTAGAGATAGCATTAAAATATCCTGCCATTGACTGAACTGTAGATATATCTGCTGTATGAATAAGTATATTTGTAAGAAGGCCTTGATCAATTTGGTATTGATTCTGGACCAACATTCTAAGCCAAAATAATCTCTTTTTAATGTAGTAAGTGCATTTCCACAGAACATGTTCAAGATCCTGTCTACCACCTTCAGCGCAGTCACAATTTTCAGACCAATTACTATTCTTATTAAACCTTCTCCTTAGAACATTACTATCAAATTGTTCAAATGTATATCTTAAGAAAGCTGTCCTTAAATGTTTTTCCTTAAGTATACATTAGTAGCACCGAATTAGTCAAATGATTTTTAAGGATTTTTAAAAATCCCTATTGAGAATTGTGAAACCTTTAGTTAGGGATTTTGTTTTGTTTGTTAATGTGTTCACTACTACCCCGAGAGGGTTGTCTCATCTGATAGTGTAGTTGAAAATCTACCTGATGGCACTTAAGTACTGTAATAGGAACTGGCCTCTTTCTGTGGGTACAACAAAAATAATTTTAGAGGATTTTCCCCCCTAAATTCTCACAAAATTGCTTGATAAATTTGGCACTACTACTGTATCTAAATAGGGCTTAAAGCCAAGTAGAAATTGCTTTGACTAAACCACCGTGAGCAACTTGACTCTGAGATAGAGGTTAAATACAGGTTAAATCTTGTGATTTCCAATAATTAACAATTTTTTTCCTATATGTTACTTTTTTGTCGACACGTTTTTTTTAAATTTAGAAGAGAAAGTTGTTTTAACAAACCAATAACCACTTCTATATCCAAGATTAAACTATTTTTCTTTTTCAATAAGACATTGTTTAATCATCATCTGTTCAGGTAATCTTGTTTTTTTTTAGCTAATAATTTGCTTTCCTTATTCTGAGTTTTGCACTTATATCAGATAATCCCAGCTCTGCAAGTAAGTAAGTTGCTGAGCATGATTGACTTAGATTTAATGCGGATCATAAAAGTTTATAAGTTGGGGTTAATAAATGGGAGATTTTATGATCCTTCACTGCCCATACTAATACACCATATAGTAATTAAGCCTCTATTTTTGCTCGCAAGACTTTAACTAAAGGCCTCAGAGGCATCCTCCATATTTACAATTAAACCTGGCTAATCCACCTGTAGATCTCTTTAACTTCTCTTGAAGTGATGTAAGGTGGGTATTCCATTAGTTATTTGCATTAAAGTCCACACCAAGATAAATGTAATGCTGCACCCCTTCTACCTTCTGATCTTCAAGAGTCCAATACCCAGCTATATTATCTCCAAACTTAATAACTTTTGTTTTTTTCAAGTTAATCTGTAATTTTAAATTTGCAGATTGGGAAGAACAGTAATCCATCTTACTCTGTAAACCCTGTTTCTGTATCACACTTTGATATTATCAATTTACAGTCTATTTGCAAGTAGTTAAATCAGATAGGATAATTGTATTGCCCTTCTTCAACACGTGTTTGATTTCTTTGTTTATAATAGAGTTTTCACCCACCAATCTTGATGGAAGTCTATAAACGTTGCCTGCATATATTTTTGTATTGTTTTTGGTTGTTAATGTAACCCATATAGATTCAAGGAACATGTGTTTATGATCATCCAAGAAGTACTCTGAGCTTTCAATTACATTTTTTTTATAAATAGTGCTACTCCACCTCCCTTCTTATCTGTTCTATTTTTGTTGTAAGTTTTATATCCCTCAATATTTCTGCTCCGCATGGTATGCTTGTCCCACCATTTCTCACTAATGGCACAAATGTCAATATTTTCTTTAATCATTAAAACTCCTAGCTCAGAATTTTTCAAAATGTTCAGACTTCTGGCATTTAATGATAATAATTTCAGTTTGTTCTTTTGATCTTATCCCTACTTGTGTTCAGTTTGTTCCTGCCTTTTTCTGATTATGCATGTATTTTGTTACCTCTCCCTTGGTCACTTAGTTTAAATATTTTTCTATAATTCCTCTTAGCCTGAGTCCTAGCTTTTGACTACCCAAATTATTTAGGTATAGCCCAACAGAACTATAATATTCATTTTAATTTTTAAATTCCTCCCACTGGGTTATACATGTATTCCCCTGCTGTAGTGTCGAACATCTTAACCAGTTAATAATTTGTTTAATCCTGACATTTTTTTTCATACTTGCTGTCAGTACTGGCAGGATCTCTGAAAAAGCAACCTCGCATTTTATTTCTTGTGCCACTTTATATATGGTTCGGAATTCTTCAGTTATTTTTGTTTCCATTTGACCATTTACATTATTTGTACCTAAGTGCAGGATAATCTTTACTTTATTATCTTTTTCCCTTACTATATTTTTCAGCATTCCCTGCATGCCCCTGATTTTGGCTCCTGAAAAATAGCTAGTAGTTATAATCTCTTTGTTGTCCTTAGCAGTGTATCTATCAGTAAATTTCACCATAGAATTCCTCAGCGCATATATTTGTTTTGGTTTACTTATTTCATGTTCCATGCATGTGCCAGGTGTTGTTGTCTCTATTTCCATGTGCCCTTTTGATTAATTGAACCAGCATTTGAATGATGGTCATATCTATCTGAGCACAGTCCATTTTATTTTCTGGGGTTGTATTTCCTATATCGTCAATTTGTATCAAGATTTGGAATGGGTTAAAGGTGGGGATCACAAAATCCATAGCTCTTATGCCTTTTTTTCCATTTTCTTTTCTCTATAGTCCATTCTCCATCTTCATTATCTTACTCTTTTTCTCTTTTTTTATGTACAGAGTCATTTGTTAATGAGTCATTATTTAGCTTCATTACTTACTTTTGATCTATGGTTTTGCTTCCATCCCCAATATTAAGCATGACCTGTAGTTTAATTGATTCAAATTCTCTACCATTTGATGAACAGTTCGATATATCTAAGGAGCCTTGTAGGGAGTATTTTTGTCACAAGTCAAGATACGATCTGATACATTATGATCTGGGTGGGACCCATATTAAATGTTTTTAATTTTCTAGCCATTTCTATCTGGCTATTTTCAAGCTGGTCCAGTTTATCACAAAAAGTATTGACTTCAAGCAGTACTTCAATATTATTCCTACATTTGACATAAGTATATTCCTCTGTAGTTGCTATCTATACATGTAACAACTTGAACATGTGATAAACATATCCCCATCCACTGTCATAACGTGTTTTATTTTAATTTTGTATTTTTTTTTATTTGTTTACCCTGACAAACACTGTACTAAGACACTAACTGGGGGGGGGTGGAGACACTCGATCGTTTAAGAGGTGCTAAGTCATATCAACTCAAAATCATCAAGGCACAAATCTGTCATGTCCCTTATTATAATCTAACAGTGCTCTACTCCTTGTTGTCTATCTCAATGTGGTGTTCAGCTATTGTCAACACTCGATTACTCCAATAGCAATCAACTCAATACCTGGTGTTAGTAGCCCTAAGGGGATATCAAGAGGCAATAGCATTGAATTTTTGATTTTTTTATGATGCAATATTTTGCTGCTTACTATACTAATAATGCTGTGACATACAAGTAGTTAACAGTAGTTGGTTAACATTAATGGGATGCAGTATAGCACAGTGGTTTAAGGCTCTGAGCTGCAAATCTGGAGACCTGGGTTTGAATCCCACAGCCCCCACTTGCATACTGTGTGACCCTGAGCAAGTCACTTAACTTCCCTGTGCTCCCAGGTTGCACCTGTAAACAAACTTTCAGCTTAGTGTGTCTCACCTGGTTAAGCAATTTGAAAAAAAAAACAGCATCTGACATCAAAGACACTTAAATAAATCCTTACAGAGTCTCTTGCCATGTAGAAACATAGAAACATAGAAGTTGATGGCAGATAAGGACAGCAAGGCCCATCCAGTCTGCCCATTTCTTTTTCTACCTTATAAATGTGCCATCGGCCTTTGCTCTGTCAGTGCCCTATCTATTCATAGTCATTTGTATTGCTCCCTTATGCCTATCCCATGCCTGTTTGAAGCCCTGCACTGTATTCATAGCCACCACTTCTTGTGGTAAGCCATTCCATGCATCCACCACCTTTCTGTGAAAAGAATTTCCTCACATTCCCCTTAATCGCCCCCTCTAATCTCATGCTGTGTCCTCTTGTTCTGCTATTTTCTTATATTTAAACATGTTAGACTCTTTCACCTTGTTAATGCCCTTAAGGTGTTTGAATGCCTCGATCATATCACCTCTCTCCCTCCTTTGCTCAAGGGTATACATATTGAGCTCTGTTAATCTGTCTTCATACGTCTTCTGATGCAGTCCCTGCACCATTTTGGTTGCCCTTCTCTGGACTGCCTCAATTTGGTTAATGTCCTTGTGAAGGTGTGGCCTCCAATACTGCACGCAGTACTCCAGATGGGGCCTAACCAGTGTCTTGTAAAGAGGATTACCTCCCTCTTACAACTTGATACCCCTACTAATACACCCTAACACCCCCTAGCCTTACCTACTGCTTTAGAGGTCTGCTTGGATGATTTCAGGTCATCAGTGATGATGATGCCCAAGTCTCTTTCTTCCTTTGTGACTGCTAGCAACTCCCCTCCCAGCCTATAGGAGGCTTCAGGGTTTCTCTTCCCTATGTGCATGATTTTGCACTTCTTTGCATTAAATCCCAGTTGCCACTCTTCAGACCATTTTGCTAGTTTATCCAGATCTCTTCTCATTCTGCCCACCCCATCTGGATCATCTACTCTGTTGCAGATCTTGGTGTCATCTGCAAACAGACAAGCCTTACCCTCTAGTCCATCTGCAAGGTCACTAATGAAGATGTTGAAGAGGACTGGCCCCAGGACTGGTCCCTGAGGTACCCCAGTTGTGACTTGCATCTCTTCTGACTGAATACCATTTACCACCACTCTCTGTTTTCTGCCCGTCAACCAGTTTGCCACCCAGTTGACCAACTTCTGACCCACCCGAGCCTACCCAGCTTATTTATCAATCTTCTATGTGGAACAGTGTCAAAAGCTTTGCTGAAGTCAATGTAGGTGATACCAACTGCTCCCCCTTGGTCCACCACTCTGGTTACCCAGTCAAGAAATCTATGAGATTAGTTTGACAGGACCTCCTCTTTGTAAACCCATGCTGTCTTGGATCCTGTGTCCCTATGGATTCCAGGTGTTGCACTATACTTTCCTTAAGGAGTGCCTCCATAATCTTGCCCACTACTGAGGTAAGACTGACTGGTCTGTAGTTCCCTGCCTCCTCCCTGCTACCACTCTTGTGGAGTGGATCACATGAGCCCTTCTCCAGTCTTCTGGGACCTCTCCTGTGCTCAGAGACTCACTAAATAGTTCTGCTAATGGCTCTGCTAGTTCCACCTTTAGCTCCTTAAGTACCCTGGGATGTATGCCATCAGGTCCCATTGCCTTATCCACCCTGAGCTTAGCAAGCTCTTGTAGGACCATTTCTTTTGTGTCCCAGCTGTCATGCCTGAGAGGATCAACACACACATGACGCACATGTCTAAGCACACGTCTCTGAGCATGCTCACCCACTCGAACTTGCCCCGCTTGCTGAGGGGCTTCCCTTTTGTGTTGCTGAAGTGGAAGTGGTACATGGATCATGTGGCCCCTTGCAGCAGCAGCTAAAACACAAATATTTTAAAATGAATAAAATGGAGTCTCTGTATAGTCCTTTAATAGTAAAAGGCTTCTGCCAGCAGTAAATGTGCAAAAAATGTATAATATGCTTTGCTTCTGAAGCAAAGCACTCCTTTCCTGAATCAGTTGTAGTTCCTTCTCTCTCTCTCTCTCACACAGTGCTAGTTGATAAGAAGATAAAACACAGCCATCTGCAATGTGCAAACTATTCCCTGAGCCCTTCATTTCTTACTATGAGATAGTTAGCAATACTATCCACAGCAGATAGTAAAGAATAGCTTTTTATTACTGTATTAGGCAATGTCATTAGGGCCATTGTTTGTTAGATGCCCAAGCCCTTCATTTATTACTGTGACGTAGCCATCTAGAGTCTCTGCAGCAGTTAGCAAAACAAATGGCCTTTTACTGCTGTATTAGACAATTGTATTAGGGCCATTGTTTATTAGGTGGCCCAAGCCCTTAATTTATTACTGTGACATAGCCAGCTAGACTCTCTATAGCAGTTAGTAAAACAAATGGCCTTCTGCTACTATATTGGTCAATTGTATTAGGGCCATTGTTTTTTAGGTGGCCCAAGCTCTTCATTTATTACTGTGACATAGCTAGCTAGACTATCTTCAGTAGTTAGCAAAACAGATCGCTTTTTACTGTGTTATTAGGCAATTGTCATAGAACCACTGTTTGTTAGGTGCCCCAAGCCCTGTCATTTATTACTGTGTCAAAGCAAGCTAGACTATCTGCAGTAGTTAGTGAAACAAATAGACTTTTACAGATGCATTAGGCAATTGTCTCAGGGCCACTGCTTGTTAGGTGCCCCAAGCTTTTCATTTATTAATGTGACATAGCCAGCTAAACTCTCTGCAGCAGTTAGTGAGACAAATAAACTTTAACCTCTGTATTTGGCAATCGTATTAGGGCCACTGTTTGTTAGGTACTCTGAGCACTGTCATTTATTACTGAAACATAGCCAGCAAGACTGTTAATAGTAGTTAATGAAACAAATACCCTTTTACCACTGTATTAGGCAATAGTCTTTGTGACACTGTTTGTTAGGTGCCCCAAGCCCTTCTTTTATTACTGTGACATTGCCAGCTAGAAACTCCTCAGCAATTAACAAAACAAATAGCCTTTTACCTCTATTTTATAATAGGAAAATAGATTTTGATGGCAGGTAAGGACTGTCTGGCCCACCTAGGCTGCCCAATTCCCAACCTACTTAATTCTTGATCCTAAATGGTTAGCAGCTTAACCTCTCTTTCCTTCCACTAAGATTGCCTTCTGCCTGTCCCATGCATTTTTGAACCTCCAGGGTATACATATTGTGGTATTTCAGTCTTTCCTCATATGTTTTCTGGTGGAATCCTTTCACCACTTTGGTTGCCCTTCTCTGGATCACCTCTATTCTGTCAATGTCCTTCCAGAGATGTGGTATCCAGAACTGAACATAGTATTCCAGATGTGGCATAACCAATTGTCTGTACAGTGGCATCATCACTGTGACAGGGTGCCCCCTGTCATGAGTGGGGGATCTCATATTCCTAACCCCAATTAGATCTGGACTGTATTGATAGGCTTGGAGAAGAAGGCACAAGAGTGCATGCACAGCAGGAAAAGAAATGCTGCCATGTTAAAAATATAGGCATTAAAATAAAGGAATAATACCCCCTCCTTATTTCTGCCTCTTGCCCTGCTGTTCTCTGTCCAGTCACTGTAGAAATAAAAGAAAAAGCCACTGTGAGAAGCATTTAGTAGCGCTTGCTGCTTTAATTTCTACTATGCCCCTGATTTGAGAGAAATGAAGTATGTTGCACTGAGGGCAAACACTCGGAGCGGGAGCTTGAACAGAAAGCGCAGGTGGTACTTAATTTATGTTTACGCCCATGCAGGAAATGGAATAAATGTTAAATGTGTGCAAGAGAGAGAGGGGAATAGTTGTACAATAGGAGTACGCTCGCTCTTGGAGCTCTCTCTGCCTCTCGGTTTTCTTGCAACATGCGGAGTGAATTGGGTGGCTGGCAGGATGCCAGTGTTAAGGTCTGCTGCCCGAGGGTATTCATAATTGGGCAGAATACAGTGGTGACAGGGTGGCTGTAAACCCTTTAATCCAGGAGGGTCCACTGAAAGAAGAAAGCCATCAGGCTGCAATTGCTACCGCCACTTTGGCTTTAGATCTTTTGGATCACTCTTGCTCATTGCTTGTTCTTTCTCCCTCCCGAGATGTTAACAAAGAAAAGCATTTGTTATGACAGTTTAATGAATAAAAAGGCACTTTGCTTTTTTTAAAATGCTGAGAAACCTCAGAAGTGAGAAAGAGCCTTTAAAATAAGGCATGAGCATGTTTTCTCCACTTGCTGTCTCTTGCAGTGAACTGCAACATCTCACTTTCCCTTTCTCATTCCCTGTGCTAAAATTGCTCTCGATACTTTGAAAAGCAAGCACTTACCAAACTTCATGAATTCATGTAACACAAAGTAAACCTATATGTAAGAAATGATAAACAGTCTGGAGAAAGGGAAATAGTAATAGTCTAAGAGGCTAAATTGAAATGTGAGCCGATGGGCTGAAATATCAGCCATCAGGAAGATTAAAAAGGGGCATAAATAGTTAAGTAAAAATGGAAAAGCAGGGATTTTTAAAAGAAGCTAAGCCTAAGCAGTAGATATATACATGATGCTTACATTTTGTTTCATTAAAATACTTTAAGTGAATAAAAGAGAATGCAAATTTAGACAGTCTGACCTGTGCTGTAGAAAGGCTCCTGTGAAATTAATCTGTTGCTATAGGGAAGTAGCGGCCCCTAGTGGCCTATATTTATACAGACCCTAGCTTCTTTGACTATTGATAGAGGGAGGAGTTTGAATCAACTAAAGCTAATTATGTAAGAAAGAGCATTTTTCTTACTAGAACTGTGTATATAGATGCTATCGGTACATTAGAATGTTTGCTTCCATTATCCCAGCTTAGAAACAACCTTTTGATGTTGTTTGTGTATGGCTTGTGAGCCATAGGACCTTTGAAAGCATTAAGTACAACTTAAATGGATGTCACATGATAATTATGTCATTGGTAAAAGTATTTAAAAGCCTACCACTAGTGATAGAAAGATAGGTAAGGTGTCAGTGTAGAGCTGGCTATGTGAGGTGTCAGACCTTAAGATGAGAAGGCATGTGTCAACACTCTAGAAAGCACTGATGTTGTTGAACTAAGGACAATGTTCTTATGTTCTGTTACATATGATGATGGTTTTATGCTACATATAATAAAATGATAAATGCCAACCTGGCATTTTTTATGCATTAATTAAGTTGTCTGCCTGCAATTTGTATCCTGAACTATGACCCTGCTACAATCACCTCCTGTTTTCTACTGGTGATGCCCCTCTCTATGCACCCCAGTATCCCTCCGGCCCTCCCCACCACCTTGTCATCAAAGGTTTTATGGCTATTATTAGTTAGATGTCCCAAACCCTTCATTTCTTACTGTGATGCAGCCGGCTAGACTTCCTGCAGCACTTAGTGAGACAAACAGCTTCTTGGCACTGTATTAGGCAATTGTCTTTGGGCCACTGTTTGTTAGGTGCCCCAAGCCTGGTCATTTAATACTGTGACATAGCCAGCTAAACTGTAGCAGTTACCAAAACAAATTGCCTTTTACTGCTGTATTAGGCTGTCATCTTTGGGCCATTGTTTGTTAGGTGCCCCAGGCCCTTCATTTATTATTGCGATGTTGCCAGCTAGACTCTCATTAGCAGCTAGCAAAATAAATCACTTTTTATTACTACATTATACAATCATCTTAGTCCTCTGTTTGTCACCCTGAGCCCTGTCATTTATTACTGTGTCATACTCAGCTGTACTCACTGTCTCTGCAGCAGTCAGACTCATGACTTAGACTACTGATTGCTATTCCCTGTTCTGTTTGTGATCACAATTACATATCTGATGTCTATTACTTCTCAGTCTTGTAAGTCTACTAAAAGAAAGTACAGTGTTGCTGCATGTGCAACTGTTAATGATATGGACAACATGAATCATAGCACTAATAAATCAGAACATAGCAACAATAATAGTATCACCATGACTGACACAATATGTCCAACAAAGAAAAAGGAAGTTAACAATGGAAGGATAGTAGAGTTTAAAAAGAAAATGGAGTTATGCATAGAGGTTCTGAACATTCTGCCACATGTGTCAGGATACTTTCAGCTGCTGAAGCAGCATGCAAGGAGACATCCTCCCCAAATATAAGCTCAGATTCTGAAGCAGTGAATGTTAATAGAGATGGTGCTGATGGGGGGACTAGGAATGGGATAGCCAAGGGTATGTCCCATTTAATGATGATGACACTTCCACTTCTTATGAATCTATTGGTGGAGATGATGAGATTGTAAGTTTAGATGAGGATGTAGGAGAGAGGATGCTGCTTTAAGGCATAAGAGGCAACTGCAGAAAAAAATAATTTGCTAGAAGAAAGGAGATGAGTATGAATAACAATAATTTATATCAACAAGAAGGGTCTCCTCCAGTTCCAGTAACTGTACAAAGAATAGTGCCATGCACCATGACACAAAACAAAATAGTTAAATCTTTAGAGTGGAATTTATTCTATATTGACCCTTCAGGCAGCTCTCAAGCTATATGCAGTCTGTGCAAAAATAATGTCATTCATGGCAAAGGGACACCATTTGGAAGATCATTCATGATGCAACATGTAAAGGCAACAAACCTAATTGAGAGGGGCAGGGTAAAAAAAGGGCAGTGCTGTTGGTATGGATGGTAGTGGAGGTTGTGGAGGGAGGTTATCATAATGATAATGAAATGGAAGCAGTAAGTGACATTGAATCACTTGGAATGTCTTTGCAGTCTTCTCAGACAAACATGGATTGTTTTCTGACATCAGGAAGTAATGGAAAATCCCAAAGTGGTACTCCACGTGAGAAAGGCATGAAAAATACATTCCTCAAAAAATCAAAAATATCTCATTAACTAACATTAAAAGAAATTATAGTATGAACATCAAAATCCATGCTGTGGGTTCAGTTCCCACACCTGGCACTTGGGTTACTATCCCAATACTGACACTGTAATGTTGCATGATGGGGGTGCTGCACTTCTGAGGTGCCATCTTTTGAATGGGATGTCAAACTGAGATCCCATCTGCCTGTTCTGTTGGTAGTTCAGGTGGATGTTAAAGATTCCATGGCACTTATTGAAAAGAGTAGGGGAAACTTTACTGAGAGGACTACAGACAAAACAAACATCAGCACAATCTTATTCCATAACATTTAGCAATAGATGCAACATGTGGAACAAAAAGACCTAAAATTTAGAACATTTTAGTTATTTCATGGTCCCTCAACGGGGTTTAGCCCATTTTTCATAATGAGTCCATAATAATCTGAGTTTTTTTACATTACATCTTTTACTGCCCATTATCCATATTTTATGAAGAGAAATCATAATATTCTTGAATATTTCTATATAGGATATCATTCTTTGTTGTGTAATCCATACATATCTGGCGTGTCATATATAGTATCTTACTACTGCAAATGCAACATGTAATATTTCATCATAGTATTTACCCCAACCGCTGTCTGGTCCCCCATATAGCAGCATTGAATATGTTATCTGGCTAAACAGTGGTTCTCTCCATTCTTTCACTAGATACAGCATACCCAAAATTGTCTTGCATAGTCATATTCTAGAAATAGGTGTACTTGGGTTCCAGAGTTTGGATACATGTATTTCTTAATCAATATCTATCCTGTTCCAATTTATGTTTGTTATTATTCCTGACAGCCATTTTGCCGTGTAAACCTAACCATACAATGTCCCATACAAATTTTAGTAATCTATTCGAGGTCAACATTCTTAGGTTAACTTGAAGTTTCTCTTGAGGGCAGTCTGCTAGAGAAATATCTTCTTTACGTTCCTTCTGTAAGATGTGCGTGTATATTTCTTTTCTAGTTTTATTTTGTATGAAACTAATAACTATATCTCATTTGATGAGATATTTAACCTATTCTATTACATATTTGGGAAGCCCAGGGAGTCTATGAAGTGTGCCAGTTTTTTTTTTGTTTGTTTTCAAATAGGCAAACGAGGGCCAATCCATTCTAGAACCTGGTCTTTCCATATTTTGGTTACTGATCTCAGAGCATTGCCAAAATATACAGTATGCTAAAAATAAGCTGCAATAAAAAGCTACAGGGTTTATCATATTTAAACCTCCCCTCCCCAGTGTCCTATAAGGGATTTCTCTCTTAACTGAGTTCAGCTGGCTCCCCCACAAGGCTTGAAAAAATACACTATATACTGTAGTGTTACTAGCAAAGTCTGGGGAGGGGAGAAAATATAACATATATAAAAATATAGGTAATAGTAGGGTTTTAATTAAACAAATTATCTTTTTCTTAGAGACCTGTTGTTTATTCCAAGAATTAACAAGCTGACTTGCCTTCTGTATACCCAGCTCCCAATTTTGCTTAGCCATGTTTTCACTACCAAAGGTAATACCTAAGGTAGTGATTGGCCCTTGGGACATACTAATCCCAGCAAAAGATGTCTTTTCAGGTACCAGCTCCCCCATGAAGCTTGAAAAAATACACTATATAGAGTTACTAGCAAAGTCTGGGGAGGGGAGAAAATATAACATATATAAAAATATAGGTAATAGTAGGGTTTTAATTAAACAAATTATGTTTTTCTTAGAGACCTGTTGTCCATTCCAAGAATTAACAAGCCAACTTGCCTTCTGTATACCAAGCTCCAAATTTTGCTTAGCCATGTTTCAGGTATCGTGGCATTTCCTAATGATATTCTAGCACTCTCTGTATAATTATTTTTTAGATCCTGACCATTCAGAAAAGGATTGAATGAGTTCTGCCAGGGAGTCTTCTCTTGTGGTTTACTCTATACATAACACGAAGTCATCTGCATATGTAAGGGACTTAATAGGAGGAGATGCAGGATTCAAGGTAACCTGTGAAGTGGGTGCATGTGGAAGGGCACCGTCTGTTATAGCGACACCTTCCCTGCGCAATCCATTCACGGCGACTAACAGGTAGGGTGACTGGATGAGGGGGTGGGTGAACTAGGTGACAGGATGTTACTATATGTATGCATGCAGGGGGGTGGGAGTGAGCACGGTGAGCATGGGCTGGGAGGGGGTGGAGAGGTTGTAGGGAGTGGTGCTGCGGTTGCCAATCAAGCTGCATCGTGGCATCGGGGATAGGTTAATAACTGGGTACAGGTAGCTGAGGTACCCGGGTTCGGGTCAGGGCACTGGTGTGATTTTTATTGTGCCTGGCCTGAACCTTTTTATTTTTACTACTTTCACCCCCCCGACATGCACCCACCTGGAGTTGAGAATCCTTAAGTAGGGGGGTGCGGGGGGCGAAGCAAGGGGGGGTGTGGATAAAAAGTATGCCCTGTGCCATTGTGTTGGTGCGCCAGGGTTGTCAGAGTGCCAAAAAGGTGTTCATCACTATGACTGAGCGATAACAGTGATCGCCTTTAGGCGTTTGCCATTATCACACAGACCCAGGATTCAAAGTTAGTCCATATATCTGATAATTCTGTTCCATTTTCTCAAGAAAGACATCTATGCAATTGACATAAAGAAAGGGGGCTCAGAGGAAATCTCTACCTAATTCCCCTTTTTGACCCTAATTTCCTTCGCTCTCCAACCATTTATATTTGGAATAAGGGTAGCGTTATCATACATGACTCTTTTCCATTCCGCAAATTTACCAGGGATTCCACATGCTCTGAGAACTTTGTACAAATATTGATGTGATATTCTATCAAATGCTTTCTTCTGATCTATTCCAAGTAAATAGCCTTGTAGGGCTTTTTCCTGTGTTTTATGAAATATTTCTCTAATTTTTATGATATTGTCGCATTGACTTCTTGTGGGGTTGGCACATGTTTGGAAAGGGCTGATTACTGAGTCAGCTTTTGACACTAATCTGTTTAATAGAATTGTACTCAATAGTTTTAAGTTATATTAAGTAAACTTAGTGGTCTCTAATTCTTCAAATCTTCTTTTGTTCCTTTTTTATAAAGCAAAATTAGGGAGGCTTGGTTCATAGATTTAGACAAATTTATTTCTTTTTTTTTTTTGAAATTGCATTTTATCCCTCCATCGCTCTCTGAGCACCGCTTCTTCGGGAGCCCCAATGAAGGACTTGTCCCCACTCCTCCACCTACCTGATCCTGCCTTCCATCCCCCATGGAGCCATGGATATTCCACCTGGGCAGGGATGAGGTGGGGCAGAACACCCTGACAATCAACCTTCATCGGGAGACCCCAGGACTAGGCAGGCAGGAGCAATCAGGAGTCTGCCTCGGGGCTCCATCTACCCAGAGCTCAGAGAGTTGTTTTCCTTTTCTTGTTGATAGTGGCATGTGCCCAACATCAAGGCATCACTGCCTGATGTCACCACTCCTCCCTCTGAGCATCAGCTCTACGCTTGCTGAGCCTCAAGCTTCCGCTAGAGGCCGGTCAAGCGTTGAGCTGGAATCCCTTCCCTCCCAGGAGAAGAGAGCTGTCCTCTGGATGCTCAATCTTCTCCCTCCGCTGCTGACCTCCGATGGTCTGGGCTCATTCCCGAACCTGGGTCACTGGTGTGGAGCAAGGTGTGGCATCCAGTGCCTCAACCCTCAGTGCCACCGGGCCAACTTACAAATTTATTTCTTGAAGCATGCAATTAAATACAATTTATAGGGCTGGAGATATGTCTGCTATAAAAGCTTTGTAAAATTCTGTACCTAATCCATCTGTCCCAGGGGCTGAACCATTCTTAAGTCTGTTTATGGCACTTTCTATCTCTGCTACGTTTATAGGAGCTATTAAAAATTTTTATCAGCATCTGTAACCTGGGGCAAGTTATTCAACATATGAGAACCTTCTGTAATCTGGGGACTATCTGCAAAGGTTTTTTTAAGGTATACTTCTACTTGTTCTAGAATTCCTTCAGGGGTAGAAGTAGTGTACCCTGGATCTGTGCTTACTTTGGTAAGCACTCTGTGATTTATTCTATTCCTGCGCTCTTTGAAGGGGTATAACAACCCTTTTCTCATATTGGTACCAAATCGTAACTCTTGCAGTAAAGATTTTGCCCTATCATATTGCATTTTAAAACATTTGTTTTTTAATTTCTGAAATTTGGAGTCCATAGCAGAGTTTCTGTATTTCAGTAAGAAACATTAGCTTTTGTAACTTAGCTCTTAGTTGCAAGTATAATAGGTAACTACCTATTGCAGAAGATTTAGCTTGTGCCTGAAACAAATGCATCCATGACTGCTTTGTCTCCTCCCACCAGGTGGCAGCACTATTATGAAATTCTACCACAGATAAGTGAGCTTCCCATTCTTTTTTCCATGCTACTTTAATACACTCCTCATCTAACACTGAAGTGTTTAACCTCCATGGGTTTTCCTACATTTTGATGTTTGACTCCAGTTACTGGCCAGTATGATAGATCTATGATCCATGAATTCCCAGGCTTGTCTATTCACCTCTGAAATTACTAGAGTAGTAGAAATAAGGATAAAGTCAATTCTGATTGAGAGGTGCCCTGTAAAATATGTGTTACCCCCCGCAGGATAAATGTGCCTATATGCATCTATAAGATTTGCACTAGAAATAATACTATTGAGAGCCATGGTATCACAAAATAATTTATCAGTCCTGATATCTCTATCAGATTTCCCTAGCCCACAATTAAAGTCACCAGCCCAAATAATCATTCTGGAGGTGTACAAATATGGCTGTACTTGCTTAAATAAAGCTGCTCTGAGGGCTTTAATTTGGGGGGCATAGATTGAAATAACCCTAAATCTTTCAGAGTGAAATAAAATATCTAACATTTGGGCTCTACCTTGTTCGATATCCACCAGTTTGGAAACTTTAATAATGGGGTTACTAAGAAGGATTCCTACACCATCACAAGCTTCTTGTACTATGGACCAAAAAGAAGGCCCTTTGGTCCAATATTTAGTGGCCTGCTGTATTTCAAAACTGGTTTTAATCCTGGTGTTTTGGATACAGGTTATGTCGCTTTTCCCTTGAATTAAATAACTTAGCACTGTAATCATCTTAGTATTGCTTTTTGTGCTATTAACATTAACAGTGGTTATGGAGAGTTGGCTCATGACTAACAAAGGAGGAAAAATAAAAAAACAAATTACAAAGAAAAGGGGACTAGTAATTTCGACTGACAGGTACGTTTACTACATCTCCTCCACCTTGTCCTTTGTGAAATATGTACATCCCCTCCCCCACCCTCAGTGTCTGAAGTTGCTTCTGTGGTAATGGATGTAACTGAGGAGGAATCTGACATCTCTTTTGCTGAATCATCATCTGTTTTATCCATGGCCAGTAAAGAATATGTATTCCCTTTCCTCCAAGACTCAGATGGAGTCTCTGTACTTACAACAGTCCCTTTATTCTTGTTATCTAGAGCCTTCCCTGATCTATTCATTTTATTTGCCAGCACCTTCTGAAATGTGCCTCCTTGATTAGATGGAGGGGTGGCATATCCTCATCTTCTAGTCTGTTCTGAATATTAGGCTCTTGATTCTCTGTTACAGAAGGTCCCCTCTGTCTGGTTCACACTTGTTGAGGGTGCAAGCTTAGTATCAGGTTCTAGGGAATTCCCATTTTCTCTTAATGGGGAACCGTCCCTAGGGGGGCAAGACCAGTGTCAGCTACAGTTGGAGTACCTGTATTTGCTACCATTTGGGCCTGTAACTGCTGGGCTTTATTAATCAACCCTTCTTGTGAAGGGAAGTGTTCCCTGTTATGGGAGGCCCAAGGACACTTACCACAGTTGTGGCCTGTGTTTTTGTGTAGGTTATATTTAAACAAGTTGACACAAGAAGCAGTGGGATGGCCAAATTCTAAACAGTGACTGTATCTGGGTGTATCACAAGCAGAGCTGAGGTGTGTGCAGGAGCCACATTTAAAGAAAGATGTGGGCTGTCCAATGTAAAATAGCATTCATCTGTCTTTACATAAGAAAAATGTGCTAGGCAGATGTACAGGGCCATTATTAGTAGTGTAAAGCTTTACTTTGATGTTCCAGCCCCCATTACAGATCTGCTCACTGTCTAATATGGGGGATGATCTATCAAGCACCACACATCTCTTCCTCAGCCAGAACAGAATATCCTCTACATGGACTCCTTCATTACAGAACATGACCATAATATGCTTAATTGTAGGTTTTGTGAGTGGAATGGCCATGTAGGGTATCCAGAGAGGGGAGTTCCTAACAGTGTGATATTGGGCCCAAAATCTATCCAGGCTGGAAACAATTTTAAAGCTAATGTCAAAGTGCCCATTGCCTAAGTGGATTAGTGCAAAAATTTCAGAAGAAAAAAAATGCATTGAACCTTTCAACAATTGTTTAGCTACATGCAACCTGTCTGGTGGATTTTCTAGCCCCGCTTTAAATATTAATCTGACAGCATTTCTTCTTGGGGCTGGCACCCCTGTATTTTGAAATAAGTCAGACAATTTGAAAATAGGGTTCAACCAGGACCTTCTAGAGGGGTCCTGTAATATTTCCTCAGAAGGTCCCATTCTATTAATAAGTTCATACTGAATATGTTCTGTAACGTTGGCATTTGCTGTGTCCAGTATAGGTACTTCTAGAGTGTCACTTTAATTGGGGCTCATATTAAGAGTTCTGTTACCTGTGTCCTTCACTGTTTCCAAGGTACGGTGCTCCCTTGTCATCATGTTAGAGGTGGTAGCTACTTGAGAAGTGTGTATTTGTTCATTACATTTCTGCACATCCTGATTGCTTGTATCAGGCAACCACTGTCCATTTTTATCTTGCAGCCATCCTGCTCCCTCTAACGCACAAGCAGGAGACCAAGTTTGTTCAGTATTACGAACATCTAGTTCTGAAGTAGGGCATGGAGGTTTGTTAACGTGAGGTTCTTTCTGATCATTACCTGCCGCCAAAGGCTTGGTGCTTTTCTCTGCAGGGCAGTCTTCTTGCTGTGATGATTTGACTTTATTTTCTGACCTTAGGGAATGTGCTGCACCTAGTCGATGTCCTTTCTTAGTGCACAGAGGATTTTTTGAAAAAGTTAGAATTTTCGGCTCTGGGCACAGAGCAGGGCGCTGTTCAGAACTGCCAGCCTGTAACACTTCCAAACCAGCTGAAGGAATCCTAGGCCCAGTGGCATCCTTTGATGCCTCCACATCATCACACAGCTGTTTCTGCAGCGATGAGTCTGCAGGACTAGCTGTCTTAGTCTCAGTACGTAGCGCTGTCAATTCGGCTTGAAGTGCTTGTCTCTGTTATTTGCATTGTATTTCTTTAGCAACGAGTTCTTGTAGCATCTTTTTTTTATCTCTTAAAATTTGTACTGCCTGAGTTGGACTGTGAATATACCTGGATAATATCTGCTGCATTTTCATTTACTGGGTCCAGTCCACATCTGAATCACAAAAAAATGTCAGGAATATCCTCCTCTTCAAAGGTGGGGAGCGAATTTTCTTCACTCTCTAGCAAAAGTGGGGCAGAGAAGGAGGCTGTCTCTTCTACTTCAACAGCAAGCGTTCCTCCACTGGGGTCCACTGGAGCAGCCATCTTGGAAGAACATGGCAAGAGGTCCCCTTATAGTCAGAGTAGGGGAAAATTGTATTTAGAAAAACTGAACAATATACAATCAAAGGTAAAACATACAATGAATAGCAATAATAGAACTTAAACAACATACATAAATCCTAGAGTTCCTAGAACAAACAAAGGAAAAGGAAATGTAACCATTTTATCTTTCATAAAAGGGACATTGTTCCATTGAATTGCCCAAACTTCATGATACATATGTTGCTTTTCAAACATACATTGTTTATGCAATTCTTGCTAAATAATACATATAACAGTACAGGAATCCTGATACATCTGTTGCAAAACAAACTTGCATCATGATTGTCATAAAATAAATTTTATAAATGAGAAAATAAGCCAGATCAATCTGCCATCCAACCCCATCCTCCCCAAACGAAAACCCCTTACCACCTTTTCATACGCTACCTTCCCCCAACATAAGTTGGCCCATCTTTCTGCCAACTGTAATCACATCTCCTGAATGAAAGGACACTGAATAAGGAAATGCATCATAGTTTCTTCCTGTGCAATACAACTATATCTGGGACACATACATTCTTCCTGACTTTTATGCTTAGCATTCCCCTTTACATAAAGCCTTCCATGGGAACAAAGCCACATTATATCCCATAATCATGGTGGGATTTATGGATCCTTCAAAGACTCCAACACCCGAGAATGGTAATTTTGAGAAATATCTTTAAATTCATTATAGGTGATATACGCCTGTGCCTGTATTATATCATACACTGATTTAGTAGTTTGTATTTGTTTAATGTGTGATGCCAACTTCAATTTTTTAAGTTTCAACAAGGCCGGTCAAAAAAAGACACAATTCATCTTAACCTGAGCTTTCAGTGTCCTGTGATTGTCACACACCTGGTAAATGGAGTCAAGAATTGCCTTGCATATAAAGTCCGTATAACCATATTAGGACTAGAAAAACCCAACAAGTTCTTATGAAGAAACACACTATAATAAAAAGCTACATGATTTAACAAATTCAACCCCCCTTTTTCTACTGGTAGATATAAAACCTCCCTCCTAATGGGATTTAGTCAATTCCCCCAAATAACCTGAAAAACTAAACTCAAAAGAGAAGTTTCCAAGGCCAGTGGAACGGGGTATATAGCACTAATGAATAAAAAAATCGGGAGCAAAAGTGTTTTTTCCACTGCTACTTTTTTCTTTTTTGATTGCTGCCAATTCCTCCAGAGAGCTACTTTGGAGGTAGCTACCTACAATTTTACTGACCAGTTTAATAGACCATTATCACCTCTCCCAAACCAGACCCCCAAAACCTTAAAAGGGTCCTTAGACACTTTTATCTCTTGTAAGACTCCCATCTGAGGGGTATCTTCACTAACAGGATAAACAACACTCTTCCCCTTATTTACCCTAGCTCCAGCTACCATTGAATACCGTTCAACTAATCCCAGGACCTGGACCCCCAACCCCTGATCAGCAACAAATACACAGATATCATCTGCATATGCTGCTACCCCTGCCTGCAGTGCCCCCCCCCACCAATGGGCTTAATACCCCTTATGTGTTCATCTTATTGAAAGAGCCTTAAAAAGGGGCCCAAACAAAAAAACATATAGCAGAGGGCTTAGTGGGCACCCCGTCTCACCCCTCACATGATATTAATATATGAACTCAACCTCCCAATTTACTAATGGAATTTGTATTGCCTTCCTATAAAGCAATTCTATCCATGCTACAAAAGCTAGTGGAATACCATAACTTTTCAACACAGAGGAAATAAATTGATGGGGAACTCTGTCAAAGGCCTTCTCCTGGTCCAAGGACATGATATACCCACTAAGGGCTTCCTCCTTTCCTTGTTCATCCAGTTCCCTCACCAGCAACAGGTTATGCTCAATTGAGTGTTCTGGCACTGAGCAAGTCTAGGCCACAGGGATTAAAGCAGAAGCTCTGTTCACTAACCTATTTGTAAGTATTGTCATTAAAAGTTTATAGTCTACATTCAATAGGCTCAAAGACCTCCAATTGTCTAAGTCAGACTTATCCCCATGCTTATGTAAAAGGATTTACACTGCAAGCAAAAATGAAAATCCACTTCCAAATGATTCAATGCTCAATTAAAAACTACAACTAATATTTCCCTTAATAATTCTACAAAAATGTTATAAAATTCTGAGGGTAACCCATCAATCCCAGGTGCAGTAGCTCTTTTAACTTATTGATTGCAAAATCAACCTCTTCTTTAGTAATAGAATCCATAGGAACAGTTAAACATGTATCTGGGGTGGTTGACATATTGAAAGTAGAAATAAATTTTGTTACTACATGCTCCTCAATGTAGGGGGCAGTATACATTTCAGTTAAGTACCTGGTTACAGTTTCCAACATTTCTGGGCCAGTGGACACCTGAATTCCATCTACATTTTTTTACTGATGCCAGCAGGTTAAGGCTGAAGGCTGAAGGTGAACTGTCACCCCTTATACCACTGCTAAGAGGCATTCCCCAGGGATCCATTCTTGACCCTATTCTTTTCACCATCTACATCAACAACATTGATGACAATATCACCAAGGCCACTGTACATCTATTTGCTGATGATACGGTGCTATGTGTCAGCCACCCATCACTGGAAGCAGCTTGTAGTGCTTTACAAACAGAATTCAATCTACTCCAACATCAACTCCTGAACAAAAAACTGCTCAATGCAAAGAAAACAAAAGCAATGTTTTTCTCTCCCTTCATGCATGCTATATATCCAGCCAGTTCAGGTGCATTTCCACACATATCCACAATCCTTGGTGGAAACATAGAATTTGTCTTAAAATTCAAGAACCTAGGAGTTTGGCTTGACAACAGGCTTTCCTTCATAGAACACATGGAAGAACTACTAAAAAAAGAAACTACTTCAGAGACTCAGTCTTTATTTTAGGATCAAACACTTTCTCACAAGTAAGGCTAAGTTAAGATTGGTCCTGGTCACATTTCTTTCTGTAATCGACTACGCTGCTTTCCTATACAGTCACTGCCCCACCTCCTACCTCACAAAATTAGATACGCTCTACCATAGGGCACTGAGGTTTATTACCAGACTTCCGCTCACCACTCATCATTGCTCCCTATATGCAGCAGTGGGATGGACTTCGGCTTCAGTTTAGGAGGGACAAAAATGCTGTTCTATGGATATTCAGAGCCATATCCAAGCAATTACCACAATATGTCTCAGACTGCTTCCAGAAAAATACTATAAGTATGCCCTAAGAAGCTACTCTTCCATCCTGTTTGAAGTGCCCAAAGTCAATTCTCATTTTGGAAGGACAGCCATTAGCTTTACGTTGCCCTTTCTATGGAACAAGCTGCAAAAACATTAAAACTGAGTATACCTATATCCATTACTTCCTTTAAATCCCTGTACTCAAGGCTTATCAAGGAACAGTGCAATTGTTTTCAACATCATTAGTATGAATTATTACCTCTGTATCACCTCCATGCCTGTCTCATTCTTGTAACTTTTTTTTTTTTTACCCAATTATTTTACCAGGTGAGACACACTAAGCTGAAAGCTTGTTTGCAGGTGCAACCTGGGAGCACGAGGAAGTTAAGTGACTTGCTCAGGATCACACAGTATGCAAGTGGGGGCTGTGGGATTCAAACCCAGCTCTCCAGATTTGCAGCTCAGAGCCTTAAACCACTGCACCATACTGTAACATTCCCTCCACTACTCTCCTTCCTTCTCTATTAATCTCTCTGTATGTTTCACAATCTTACTCTTAATGTTACAGGTTTCCTCACCCTGATAGTTAGTGTTATGCCCATCGCCCCTTCCTATGCTCCCCATATATAGCACTTCCTAATTTCATCCTCCTCTCCCTTCTATCCCGTCCCTCCCTTCCCTTATTTAATTCCCCTCTTTTTCTAAAGCTCCCCAACCCATTACCTACCCACACCCGCTGTCATCCTCTCCCACCACCCACTGACAAATTCCTTAGAATACACTTGTGTAAGTTAATCCACTACCTACATATACTCCACACCAGAATTCATAATCCCATTATTATGTCCATACACATGTAAATATACCGTATGAAATCTTGTAAATATATTATGCTTATCCTCACATATGTTATGTGTTGGCATCCTTAATGATTTGTATTACCTCATCTTTTATTGTATTCCTTGTATTGTCCATTGTTTGTGTAAATGACCTTGTCCTGACCAAGTCCATCTTGCAAATGAGCACTGCTCAATGATGTTCACCTGGATAAATAAAGATTTTGATTGATTGATTGATTGATGCCAATAACCTATCCGAGGCTCATTGTGTACAATTTTTAAAAGCATCTCCAAATCTTGTTTTGCTACGAGAGCAGATTCTATGCTCATTTAACAATGAGGTTGCTCAAGAGTATTGTAGTACCTCCATGTCTTTTTTTTAAATTATTAACTTGAGCTGTTAAATTTATGTGTTGAATATTGATTTCAGAATATACTTTTGCAAGTTATGCTCGAAGACAAAGATATTTTTTACAAGTATTAATCCTAGAACTTGTAGAAAAACACTGAAATAAGGATTGTTGTTCCCTTTTTGTAACCACCTACCAAAGACTAGCATCCTCCAACAAACCAACAACAGACATTCTTGCCTTTAAAAGTGCATTGGTGCATCTTAACAAGGTATCCTCATGTAATAAGGATGTATTACGCTTCCAATAACTCCTCCTGTACTGGGGGCCAGTTACACCTCCTAATTCCAACACTAGAATTACATGACCAGATGTCTCTAAAGGAATTGTGTCTGCTTTATGTATATTAATATATCTCTGAGTAAATAAAAACTCAATCCTTGTGGAATGAGCCCCCATGTGATTCATGTAACCCCCAGATCTAAGGTCCTAAAGGAGTCTTGTAAGTCACATTGAAATATTATAGACTTGAGAGAATTAGAATTGCAAAACAACATATTGGTGGCCACTCCTCTATCCTGCCTAGACATCACATAATTAAAGTCACCTCCCCAACAAATTTGTTTTGTTGAAAACAAAAAAGGTTTTATCTCATTAAATAGGTCTACCCTATCTTTTTTTCTAAGCAGGACATATAAGGTTATAAGGCTCCAAGCAACATCTTTATAACAAAAATCCAGTAGTAAGGCCATCCCTGACATAATATCCACACACTTTGAAATTTTAAACCCATCACCCCTTAACAAAACTTCAACCCCATCATAAACATCAGTCTCAAAAGAAAAAAAAGAGGGATACCAACACCACAGTTTCTGAGCAGCTCTTACCAAGGAAGTTGTATTAAACCTAGTGTTCTGTAGGAGATATATATCACAACATAAATCATTTAAACCTGTGGAAGTAACCAACTTTCTTCTTGCATTTTTGTTACTATTAATATTAATCATAGCAAGGCGAATCTTTGAACTAGGCCCTTGATGAGAAGAAAGAAGATTTTATCTAGGGTGATTTTTTTTTTTATCTTGTGCTCCTCCTAGTCCTGACACCCAACGTTTTCCTCCTTTCCTCATTGGCAATGGTACACTGGGGGTCTTCCTCTGATTCTGAGGAAAGAGGGGCCAGAGATGATACTTCAGAATCCCCGCCTTGCTCTGACTCTTGCAAGTTCCTGGTCAATATTTCATATTTATTTGCAAGAGGAATCTCCCCTCCAGGCACATAGGCCTTAGCCACTTTGGATCAGGGCCTGGACTGCCTAATGCCTCTTTTCTTTGACAAGCTCCTAACAGTGTGGGGGGGCATGTCTACATGTTCCTTCCCTACTTTGGGGAGAACTGGGGGCTCTACTGCAACAGTAACTTCACCATGGGAGACAGTAGCCTCCTCAGGAACAATGCTAACTTCCTCTGACTCAAGTACAATGATTACAACAGGAGGAGAGGGAGTTGGGGGTGGGGCAGTAGAAGCAGGGCCTGCTGGGGCCTGGTCAAAATGGGGCCTTTCAGGTTGACCTGCAAACATTTTCCATGATGCCATATCCTTCTTCTGGGCCTCTCTAATGATGGTATCCTGGCTCATACGATCTGTATGGTTGTGTGTGGCCCAGGGACATGCTCAATATGCATGCCCAACCTCTACACATAAATTGGATTTCAGATCCTCATGACAATCTGTACTATTGTGCCCAAAGGTGAGACATAAGTTACACCTCAGCCTATCACAGGCAGAGCTGAGATGTGTATAGGCCACACATTTAAAAAGGGCCTTTGGCTGGCCGATATAAAAACAATGCCCCTTTCTCACCCTCCAAAAACAAACTGTTTGGCAAATGCACTGGACCCAAACTCTTATTTCGTAAATGCACTTCATACTTACAACCCCCATTCCATATATGCTCATCATCAAATATTGGTTGAGGGGAGACCTAATACATCACACCTCTGTTGCATCCAATGGGTAATATCATGCACAGACACAGTTTCATTTCTGAACAACACAGTTACATACTTAATCATGGGTTTAGTTAAAGGAAGCCCTAAAAGGTAGCCAAAGTTCTGTATACTTCAAAGATTCATATTTGGACCAAAAACGATCCAAACCTTGAAGAGTATTAAAGCTGATGTCATGTAAACTCACACCTGAAACAAGTATTAATGCATGTATTTAGTTAGAAAAAAAACAATGAAACTTTCAATAAGTTCCTGCCCACATATAAGCAGTCTGGTGCAATGTGTAGCCCCCCCCCTAAATATTCCAAACGAACTGCATTGCATCTCTGCAGTGGGGGGGGGGCAGCAAAAGGATCTTTTTTTCTAAAATCCTCCTATTTTGCTGTGGACTGCTCTTTAAACTCTGAGTGCTGCTGTGAAGGGCCCTGTTCAGCCTCAGTTCTATCTCCCACTCTGTAGCCTGATTACATGTTTCTTCATTTTCAGATGAAGGAGTAGACATTGAAGAAACAGGCAGTTCATTTTCCATAGCTTCCTGCGATATCGCCTGTTGAACTGTCTCATTTACTGTACTGTCAGTCTTCCCCTTCATACTGCCAATGTCCCTAGCAGTAGTGTCAGGACTTTTGTTTTGTCCAGGTATCAGGCTGTGAGCAGGGTCAGGGATTCAAATTCCAGTTTCACCCTTCTTGCACCCTGCATTTAACAATGAACAATCCAATGAACTAGGGGATCTCCCCTGTTGTTTAGGGAGTGCTAAGTCATTCTCTCTCCCTTTACATAAAGCAAGACCTACAGTTTCAGTTTCCTCAAAAACAGTTTAGGGTAAATGTGCATTACTTACAGAGCTAACCTCAGCTCCCACGCTGGGGATTGTTTCTGATGCCATTGAAAGCAGAGCCACTTCTGTCACTTTCTTCCCCACAGGCTCTGACTCAGGCAAAAGGAATGCTTTTGATGAAGGTATGTCACAGGGCGTTTTCACAGGATCCACGGCTACAGTCGCCAAACCGCTTTGCTCCTCGGCTAGCTCTTTTAATAAACACGCTGCATCTCTTGCAGTATGCAGATCCAAGTTCTCTGTAGCTACAGTAGGAATTTGTACCTCTTCAATTCCAGGTTCTTTATTATTGTCTGCAAAATGCAGTATCTCATATCCCAAAACTCTATTTTATTGCAATAAATGTGCCAGCCAGACCTCATCTGAGGATAATAAACCAGAAGGTGTACTCGCATTTTCAATAGCTGTTTCAGTCACCAACTCCTCAACCTCCATAATATTCTCAATCTCCTGTGCTGAACCTGTGGGTTGGGAGTCCTGCACACCCACAGTTACACCAGTAGAATGAACTTGCAAAGTGTCCTCCTCCATGGGAACAGCGCCCCCTCAGTAGAGTAGGGGAATTTTTATTGAAATCATAACAAAATTATATACAAATCAGTATTGCATCATACAAAACCATAAAAAGGTGGAAAAACAAGAACATAAATAAGTATTAATTCATACAGTAATGCCAAACATAAAAAACATTTTAACCATACCATCTCCCCCTCTCTGCTAAAAGAGTAGGGGAATTTTTTTTATTTTATGTCCCAAAGCCAGATAAATCAGTAATACATCATACCCAAAGGAAGACAGAAAAAGGAAACAGCCCAGAGAGTATTACATCATACTGCTAAATAACAATTGGATAAAATAAAGAAAAATCCAGAAAAGGGAAAAAACAAAATTACAAAAAAAAAAATAAATAAAACACATGGAAAAACCATGTAACTGCACAAAACATATCGAACAAATACATCTCCCCTCCCCACAAACATACAATCCCTCAGTAAGAACAACATTAAATAAAATCATACATTTCCCATAAAGAGGTCCCAAAATTAACACTAAATTTCAAACGTTCTGTATATTTTAAATGGCGTTAATCAGAGGTCAGCATATTAAATAACTCCTCAGTGGAAAGCAATTGTTGTTGTAATAACAACCTACATCTGCTGATCCACAACCAATGTAAAAAATGTCCATGTATCACTCTAAGGGTACTAAGACTATCCTTAGGCAAGAGCCCGTCATAAACACCATAAAATAGTAGTTCTAAAGTTCGTGGAATGGAAAGTTTATGTTTCCAATGGTTTTTAACCACGTCCCAAAAATTAATCGCATAGGGACAATGGAAATAGAGAAGCAGCATAGTTTCCAGTTTTAACTGACAACACTCCCTCAGGCAATAACATTCTTGAAGACTCTTGTGTTTCTGATTACTGCTAACATTCACCCAATTATGAAGCCCCAATCAAACCGTATCCCAAATATGTTTTGGTATTCCACATCTGTAATATAATCTGAAACTTCCTGTTGGTGGACCAAGGAAAATCCAGAAAATGGTGAGTCAAAAAACACCTATGCAAAACATCAATGTAAAGAGCTTTCCTTACAAATTGTCCAACCGAAGACCAACTAATGTGCCACAGTTTCATTTTTATCAAAAACTCCTTCTCACCATTATGCCAATCTTGGGTGTCTTTTATTCTTATGTTGAAAAGAATTTAATCTACATTCAGAAAAAACCCTGACAGCTGTCAATTTACTGAGAAACTCCAACTATGTGAACAACTAGTAATCAACGACACTATATTACAATATAAAAAAAATTAAAAAAAAAAAAAACAGGATGGACCATATTGATCCTTTCCCTCCTTAATTGACAAATATAAAACATTCTGCCTGATTGGATTTAATCAGCTCCCCCAAAAACAATTAAAAAAACAGCCCATCAACTGAGTGTCTAAATGTCTCGGTAACAAAATAATATAACTCAAAAACAAAAAAACAGGAAGCAAAAAAGTTTTAATCATATAAATTATTTTAAATTTTGACAGCTTCCATCGATTCCTACCTGCTACCATCTTTTGTCCTTTAACCAGGGCTCTTTGCCAGTTATATTGTGCCATATCATTACCCCCAAAATAAACCCCAAATATGTGACAGGGAACCATATCAACCTTAAGACCTCCCACCATCTCACTCTCAGTCGAAAAGCCACCAAGCCATAAACAATGCGTTTTTTTGTAAATTAATCCAAGCTCCTGAAATCCTACCTATCTCTGTTATAAAAGTACAAGCTGCAACAATAGAGTCACCATCTTTCAAAATTAAACATAAGTCATCTGCCTATGCCATGACCTTTGAAAAATTCCCCAAATCCCCTCCTATTCCCCTAATTCTGGGGGATCTAGTCAATAACCATAATAAAGGATCCAATGCAAAAGCATATAAAAGGGAGCTAAGTGGGCACCCTTGATGAACCCCCTTAAGGATCTGATGATGGGACCCAATCCTCCCATTTTCATACTGTAAAACATATACCAAAGCATAACATAGTTTTAGCCATTGCATAAACACTGTCGAAATACCACAGGCTTCAAGGCAACTCCACAAATATACATGAGAGACCTCATCAAAGGCCTTAGCTTGGTCTAAACTCACAAAATACCCCAAACTTTTGTCCACCACACCCTTCCCACTCCAATACTCCAATAATTTTCATATAAGCAATAATGCTTCTGTAATAAGTCTTCCAGGGACAGAAACATAGAAACATAGAATTTGACAGTGAATAAGGACTGCTTGGCCAACGTAGTCTGCCCATTTTCCTACCTAACAGATAAGCTGCAGATCCTGGTTAACCAACAGCTTACTCCCTCCAACCCCCCACTAGGACTGTCTTATGTCTGTCTCATGCATTCTTGAATTCCTCCACTGTTCTTGACTCCATGACCTCCTCAGGGAGGCTGTTCCATGCATCCACAACCCTCTCTGTAAAAAAATACTTTCTCACATTACCTCTGAGCCGTCCCCCCTCTATCTTCAAATTGGGCCCCCTTGTTCTTGCACATCTCTTTTTCTGAAAGATGCTACCCTCTTGGACTTTGTTGATTTCCTTGAGGTACTTGAAAGTTTCTATCATGTCCCCTCTCTCCCTTCTTTCCTCAAGGGTATACATATTAAGCTCCTTTAGTCTTTCTTCGTATGTCTTCTGGTGCAGACCGTGCACCATTTTGGTTGCCCTCCTCTGGACATCCTCCACTCTATCTATGTCTTTGGAGAGATGGGGTCTCCAGAACTGCTCACAGTACTCCAGATGGGGTCTCACCAACTGTCTGTACAGAGGGATAACAACTTCCTGTTTTCTACTATTGATGCCTCTTCCTATGCATCCCAGTATCCCCCCAGCCTTCCTTACTGCCTTCTCACATTGCTTGCCCACCTTTAGGTCATCTGATATAATTACCCCAGGTCCCTTTCCATTTTTACTGTTGTCAGTATCTCACCCTCCATTGTGTACGCTTCCCTGGGGTTTTGTTTCCCATGTGCATTACCTTGCACTTCTTTGCATTGAATCTGAGCTTCCATACATTTGACCATTCCTCCAACCTTGCCAAATCCCTTCTCATCCTTTCCACTCCATCTTGTGTATCAACCCTGTTGCAGATCTTTGTGTCATCTGCAAAGAGACATACTTTTCCTTCAGTTCCTCTGCAATGTCACTTATAAAGACATTAAAAGGACTGGTCCCAGTGACTTGACCATGCGATTCCCACTAGTAACCCTCCTTTCTTCACTGTGTACTCCATTTACTACTACCCTTTGCGTCCTGTTGTATAGCCAATTTTTTATCCAGGCTACCACCTTGGGACCCACTCCAAGGCTGGCTAACTTGTGTATTAATCTTTTGTGTGGGACTGTATCAAATGCCTTGCTAAAATCTAGGTAGGCCATGTCCACAGCCCCTCCCTGGTCTACTACTTTGGTCACCCAGTCAAAGAAATCTATTAGATTCATCTGACATGACATTCTCATCATGAATCCATGCTGTCTTGGGTCCTGTGCCCCACTGGCCTCTAGGTACTCAACAGTTCTTTCCTTCAGAAGTGATTCCATCATTTTCCCTACAACTGAGGTCAAACTAACTGGTCTGTAGTTTCCTGCATCTGTCCTGCTCCCACCTTTGTGAAGAGGAATCGCATCTGCCCTCCTCCAGTCCTCAGGTACCACCCCATCCTCCCATGATTTGTTAAAGAGAGTAGTCAGCTGTGTCACTAGTTCAGAACACAGGTTCAGAACAGTATTGATCCAAACTAATTAGATCCAGCATAACTAAAGATAGTCTATTCCCCAACAATTTAAAAAATATCTTGAAGTCCACATTCAATAATGTAAATAGCCTCAAATTATTGATATATGCCTGGTCTCCTGACTTAAAAAGAAAAAACATTAAACCTTCATACATTTGTATTGGCAAAAGCAGCTCTGTCAAAAAACAAACTTGTTGGCATCAAACACCAAGTAAGTTTGTATAACTCACTTGGTAGGCCATCTGAACCAGGAGAAACATTTTGTCACAAAGATTGAATAACCCTTTCCATCTCTACCAAAGTAAAGCCCTCAAGTAATGCATGCTGCCAACTCAATGCTGAACAGGGAAGATTTGCTGCCTCAAACAGCTGTGGAAAAAAACTCAGAATTAGCTACCCGTACCCCAAATTTCTGTTCAATATGGTCATCAGCTATTGTCATTATACCTTCATTATCCCATACCCTTTCACTGGATGGGGCAATTAAATTTACAAAAACTTGTTTCTCCCTCCGATCCTTGAAAGCCAAAAAAGGGTTAACATAAGCTGTTTTCCCTTGAGTAACAAAGGACTGTTCTTTATGCAAAAAGAAAAGCTATCGTACTGGTATTCAAACATAGAACATTAAACCGTGAAATCTCTTCAGTCAGATGTCTCTCTCCCTCCTTCTGTCTTGATAATAACTCATCCAACTACGTTCTGAATGTAAGGTATTCCATCATCTTTGTCCTTGCCCGTGATTTACCCAAAGCTTGGAAATAACCTATCAAACAGTTTTTAAAATCTTCCCATCAACTTCCAATATTATCATAAAAAGCAATAGTTGTTATTTTATCTTGAATGATAATCAATGACTCCTTATCTATACCTGGCAACAGCAAAAGGGAGGTATTAAGTTACCACACCCTGGAACCTTTCATCTGTCAGGGGTGGTTCTCAATACCAATCCCTATCAGCAAATGATCTGATGTCTCCAATGGCACATTCATAGTTTTGTTAATTACCAAAGACGTGTGCACAAACATAAAATCTATTCTAGAATGAAGAAGACCTTTAAAAAATGTTGACTTTGCCTTCAAACTACCTTTAACATGTGCATCTACTAAACCCACTTAGGTATGTACGGACTGCAAAAATATTTTATCTCAATACTGCTTGCCATGATCTGTTTGCTGATGGCAGTTAATACTGAAATCCCCACAAAAAAAGTCTGTTGACTAGTGTATAAATAGGGTTGTATTTTTTTCAACAAGGCTATTCTTTGCACCTTAGTCTGTGGTCCATAAAGAGAAACTAATCTACATTGTAAGCTATTTAAAACCTCATCAAGCAACAGAATTCTCCCTGGTTCAACATTCACCAACCTAGAAACATGAACATCCTGTGACAAAAACATATCACTATACCACAACAGGTATCCTCCCCCATAGACCAATATGTTTGTCCCCATGGCCAATCCTTAGTTGCCTCAGCCACATCACTTAAAGTATGTAGCCTAGTATCTTGCAACAAATAAACATCATAGTCTAACTGTGATAACACACCAAAGGTTGCTAGATGTTTAACTGAAGACTTAATAATATTAACATTCAAACTAGCTATACGCAAAGAAGATGGCTCAGGGAGGGGGTTCTATAATTTTCTCACTAGATCTAGTAATCCTTTTTTTTACATCTAAAGTCTGGGTCTTTTGAGGAGGCAGTTTCAAAACACCTAATGGAACACTAGCAGTATCCTGACTAGCATTTGTATCAAGCAAAGGGCTATCGCATTCCACTTGGTCTCCCCAAGAAGAAAGCAAAGTAAATATGTTAGATAATGGCAAAGGAGACAGGGGAGGCCACTGACTCTCAAGCCCCTCAGTGCCTACTAACTTCAAATGCAACTGAGCCCCCTCCTGATCCAGCAATACAGAGTATTGAAGCAAACCACTAGTGGAAGGAATGGAGTGCACTGCTAGGTAACATGGTGGAGGTGGGGAAGAAACCAATAAACTCCTAGATTCCCATTGAGGGGAACCCAGTGGAGTCACATAAGGGGTCTCTCATTCTCCAACCACATTACATTCCAAAGGTGGATTAAAACCATACATTCTGTCTGAGAGAAGCCACCATCTACTGGAGGCAGAGCCACTGGAGGTAACAGGGTGTCTCTCCTATCCCCCATACCCCTTCCACATCCCCTTCCCCATTGCATACCCCTCCCAAAACCTTCTGTCTCAAACCCAGTAGGATTAAACGGTCTACTGGCTTGAAACAAAAAATACTCTTGATCAGAAGAAGCATCTGAATCATGAGTAGCCCATGGTCATTCAGCATAAGAGTGACCCTCATCTCCACATATGTGACAAATTGGTGAAACAGCACATTGGGTAGCAGTGTGACCCAATACCCCACACTGAAAACACTTCACCTGATCACAAGAAGTATTCAAATGCTGTAAGCATCCACATTTGTAACAACTCTTGGGCTGGCCTGCATAAAAAACAATACCCCTGTCATGGCCCCAAAAAAATGAACTCAGAAGGTGCTGAATGCCCTCCTCTGTATTGGTTAATTGTACTCGTATTGTCCACCTCCCAGTCAAAAAACATTTCCATCAATAATGGGCTTAGGTGGATCATACACAGAACACCTTCTTTCTAACCAAAAAATAATGTTAGCAATATTGACACCCTTGTTGAGAAAAAAAAAATAGTTACTGTCTTTATGGTCGGTTTAGCAACAGGAATAGCCAAAAAGTCTTTCCAAACTTCTGTATCTTTCACCTCATAATATTTCTTCCAAAACTTATCCAATGATTTCATTGTGACAAAACTAACATCATACGAATGATCTCTGGGGGTGTGTATAAACGCATATACCCTCCGATGGCAAAAAACCCAGAGAGTCAACCAAGAGGGTTTTCCCAACCCGAACTCTATCTGGAACCACTGGGGCCTTGCCTTTGTATCGAAGCCTAACCAGCAATCGACATTTCACTGCCTCCACTGGGTTATGAAAAAAGGCCAGCATATGTTTTGGGGCCAGAATCCATCTGTGGAGGGGAATCCCCTCTCACCTAACAGCCACTAACAATACCCTTGGAAGAACCATCATCCGGCACCGACTGTGCAGTACATATCTCACCCCCTTGCAGTAAAATCCCACACTCTGAATTCGGAGAATCGGTCTTCGAACCCTCAGAAGGAAGAGAAAGTGCTACAGCTCTGTAGTTCAACGCCAACACAGTAGCGTCAGGCGCAGTTCTATAGTCTCCAGTCTCTCCTTGCACACTGACCACCACAGCAGGGGGAAACAAGGGTTGAGCACCAACGGAATTACCAACATCAGGGGAAACAAATGCCAAATCACCCTGAATGCTACAAGACATACTATCAGTACTTACTGACCCAGGCAAAGGAATTTGCAGATCAGGAATCCAACGAACACCCTTTCAAAGTCATCCCACTTGTCGTAACGCCGTACCCAGAGACCAGTCACATAAGGGACATCCAACACTGGTCCTCCTATGGGATAAGGGATAGGCTCCTGAGCTAAGATCTGTGCCCCAGCAGAAGTAGAGGGCGTTACATCCAATGGTATCTGCTTACTCCTATCTTGCGTAGGGCTCACCATTGAATGCTTCTACTTACTGCACTCAGCCTCAAGTTGTTGGTGACATGTTTGAAAATCATGTTCTGCCAATGTAATCAAATTCAACAACTGTGATTTTTTTTCAACTCTAACTCACTTTGTAGTTGTAATTCAGCAGTTGCATCATCCATGTCCACATAAGTAGAATCATTCTTCTCCATCACCAATACTTGATCACCGCTCTTATCAGGCTGTCCTTCTCCCTCAGATATAGAAGGCTGCACAAAGACATCCAGTACTCCAGAAACACAACCGTCATCCTCCACCACCTCAGTTGAACTGAGGTCCTCCATCCCTGCAGACAGACGGACAGTGCCACATACCTACAGAGTCGGGGAGTTTCCCTTGTGTCCTGGCCAAATTTCCCCCATTCACTAAAAATACCACCAACAGCTTAATCTGGTTCAAGGTCAGTCAGCATTCATCTGTGTGGAGGGTAACTGGGGAGGGGCAGTTGCAGAAAGTGGGGTGCTAGCTGCACACTTGAGCAGACTTGATAGACTGTGTGGCTTGTTTCAGCTGGAAAGTAGTAAGTAAATATATCAAATTTACCCACTAGCATCCAACATGCCAGCATGTAAATAAAGCCATTGCAAAGTTGTTGGCTGATTGTAAACTCCCCTTTGCTTTAATTGCTCAAAACGTTTTTCTAACTTCATGCACCAGATTGGACCACGTTATACCATTCCCAGTCAAACATACTTTTTTAATGAAGGTTGTTCCACAGTTGTATGACTTGGTATGTAATGAAGTCACTTATCAGTTGAAACTCTTTGAGGTGAAGCAGGTTCACATTAGAACAGATATAATGACCAGCATCCAACTAATTGACTAAATGGCTATTACAACTCATTGGGCACATTTTCAGTCAGAAAGTACTAATAGTTCCATTCTACCATAATCAGTAGGAAGCAGGCTATATTATGTGTCATTGTTTTTGAGGAAAATCACACTGCTGTCAATATTTTGCAGGAGATGCAAAAATGGTTCCAGAAATAGCTTACTCTATATTCCTTATCTCCAGGGTTCATAGCGTCAGATAATGGTGCCAACATAGTCAAAGCTGTTAGAGATGGCAACTACCAAGACATATCTTGTTTTGTGCATTGTTTAAATCTTCACATCCATCATTTCTTAAATGGAAACAGAAGTGTTGAAAACCTGTTAGGTCTTTCTAGGAAAATATGTGGTCATTTCTGCCACTCCATAAAAGCACAAAAAATCTCAAAGGGGCTGCTAAGGTCAAACAACTTAACATTGCATAAATTAAAGCAGATATACAGATTTAGTCTTTGCTGTATTGGTCATTGTAAGAACAGATCCAGAAGCAAATGATTTGATATATTTTATTGGACCAACATAGATGTAACAAAAAGAACAAAGTGCTTTAGCTTTTGGACAGACCAAATCTTTCCTCAGAAGCTTAATGACAGTTCTTTAGAAAATCCCATACTTTTAACACCCAGATCATGCAGAAAAAAAATAGAAAACATTCCTACTGGTTTAAAATACTCGTTTAAAAAATAACAGAAGAAACATCAGAGAAGCTGAACAGTACCAGTTCACCTTCAGCTGAAAGGGCCTAAAGGTCAGATGTGCTTAGAGCATAAGAACAAGCAGAGAGTACACTCCACATAAATTTAAATGACTTAGAGATACCTTCAGAATAAGATAAGAGCATCTCAAGCCAAGAGCTGCTCAACCCAATTATGAGCGTCCCAGTGTGTTTAAGAATGCAGTTTATGAAACTCAAAACCCATCCAGAGTAAAGAAATGCTAAAATGTGTCATAACTGTAAGTTAAAAAGAAGTCCCACAAAATAGAACTACAGAAACTATCTATAAAGAGCATACAAAGGGTTTAATGTAAAGTTTACCTAAAGTAAGCAATAGTTTCACACTATATGGAAAGTAAAACTTAAATGGAAACATTACCCAACTATACTCTCAAACTAGTTATTATGCTACATAAACCTTAAGGCCTTTAGTGTTGTAACAGGAGTTTATACATGATATAATAAATTGACAGTATAAGTGTCAAACAAAGGCTGCTTGTCAAGGACCACCAATAAACTAAGACAATGCAGCCTGATATGTAGAGATTTCAATAAATTATCAGTGTATAGTGAAACTACTTGATGTACTGAAAAATGTCTAATGATTCTGAGTAAGAAATCATAGGAATTAAATTATCCCCCTTCCCTGGGGAAGATAACTAGTTATAATGAGATACTTGCACGCATACAGAGACACACACACACAAACACACATGCACACAGTCCTAATGCACCATCATGCACATCAATCACTTCAATTGTTACCCAAAGGAATTAAACTTGCCATGAATCTCAGAGTAAAAGAGATCATGCATCCTAACATGTACAGAGTTCAAAAATGTGACACTATATAATCATACTACTATATGTGCAGTAACAGTCCAAGGATTCTGAATAGAACCCCAATGAAATAAAACTTCCACCCTCCCCAGGTAAGATAATTAGTTTGAAGTAAATGTACATTATGTATGTGAGACAAGAGTCATAACATACCTTCATTTCCACAAATCACTACAATATTAGCCCAATGTAATTTAATCTGCAAGGACCCCCATGCAAATAAGATCCTGCACCACAGTATGTTCAGAGTTCAAAAATGTGATAGTATATAATAAAACTACTGTATGTACAGTAACATGCTAGGGAATGTGTATAAGACCCAATGGAATTAACCCCATCCCCACCACCCGGGAAGATAACTAGTAAGGAGGAAATTAATATTCATTATGTGTGTAAACTAAGAGTCATAACACACTCTAACACCATTATGTCATGTACCTGAATATAAACTCACATCAATGCAACAGCAAACCCCACACCCACCACACTCACATAACCCCCCCACCCACACACACACACACACACACACACACACACACACGGAGACACTGAAGTCTTATAATATGTCTATCCTTTGAAAAAAAAGATCTGTGGATGTTTAAGTCCTACATTGTGCCATAAATCCCAAATCTGTGTTCATGCCATCTTCTATCATGTTGAGAAGTAAAATAGGTTTGATCTCAGAAGTATGAGATTTCAAAATAACTGTTATTAAGCTTCCAAAGAAGGACTGGGTTAGTTAGAAAGCTAAAGCACATTGTTCTTTTTGTTACATCTATGTTGGTCCAATAAAAGGTATCAAATCATTTGCTTCTGGATAAATTAAAGCATGAAGTTCCAACACACTAGAATTCAACATTTTACATGTTGGAAAGCCTTCTTACGCAGAAAAAATATATACATGACTACATCATGCAGAATCAAATACATAAAGTAGAAATCATGCTCACTTCCAGCAGCTGGAGTCTGTTTAAGTCTTTTGGCACCTTACTGGAGTTGTTTGAGGCCAACATATGTGATACTGTATCAGTGCCGACAGTGTAATCCTAAGACAAATCCTTACTAAAATAAGATTTCTTCACATTTTCCATGATGACATCAAGCAAGACTTTCAGTCAAAAGATTACGTGAGTCTCATACTGTTGACCAATCAGAGAATAAATGCCATGTTTCAGAATGAAACCTATATTTTGGTTACATTTCTAGATACCTGCTTTAAGGGTAACATTGAAGCTATTTTCCTGCAGGGGAAGACACTGAATATTGAAGAGATCATCTGCTAACTGAATTTGACATTGTCCGACCAACACCATTAATGAATGTACAGTAGTCAAAATGCAAAAAACCCTCACAGTGTGCCTCTGGCACAGATGATAGCACATCTATAATACATTCTTCTTCACAATCACCAGTGGCATCATAGAGGGAAAGGACATCTACATGTACTTCTCTGGCATCCTATGTTTAGGGTCAGTAAGACAAATAAATTCGAGTCTTCTGCAACAATACGGACAAGTATCCTGTAAAGAAGGTGCAGCTGGTCCATCTGCCAGAATGTTAACTATCTCAAGCAGCGCAATGATCCGGGAGTTTTATGCAATAACATACTGTGATTAGTCTCGAGGATGATCCATTACTGTGTTGGAAACAAAAGAGAACAAAAAGGCCAGATCTAGCAAATCTTTCAGTAATCTATCTCAGTTGTCCACCTTCAAGTGTATATTCAGAATGGATATTTAGTGCAGCTGGAGGAATAGTCACTGAGCAAAGAACACTGTTAAGTCCTGCAAATGTGAAATGGCTTACATTTCTCAAAATGAATGCTGACAATTTCCAGTTGTCCCAAACACTGTCTTATGTGATTCTTCTAAACCAGTATGTGAACAGAGATGGTCGAAGTTGGCACAGATGTGAAATTTCACCCACCAAATGTGAAATTTTGCCCATGAGGTGCGAAATTTCCCTGCGAGTGGCAGAATTTCACACCTCGCCGGAGAAATTTTGCATTTGGTGGGCAAAATTTTGCTTTTCACATCTGTGCAAAATTTCATGAAATGCTAACTTTGTCCATCTCTACTGTGCAGAAGCTGGTCACAATAATTCATAATGGGCACACTGTCACTCTCACAAATGATTAAAGTATGGACTTGATCTCAACAATTGCTATGCAGGCAGCATGCTGCTGTTCCTCATGGTGCTTAGTTCTCCTCCATGTATATCCTGATATCCACTGCATCCCCTTCTTTGTTATATCCCATGAGTCTGAAACATAATTGGCATGTTGGTTTGAACCAGTGCTGGGCTTCACAATGAAATACTAACTGCCATGCCAGTGGACAACACTAACCAGAAAGGCAAGTAAAGTGCTTAACCTTTTCCCCATGAACTGCACAAAGAGGTTTCCACTGTAGTGGGCAACTGGACTCTTGAGATGGGCCTTTGCTGCTACAGGGCTCCAGTACATAACTGTTCCATCTCTCCATAAAATGTGGGCGGTATGAACAGAAGATTATGGCTCATGGAGCACATTTACTTACCACTGTTAATGGGCACAGACCAATATAGTTCACAGATTGGCTTTCCATGATAGTGTAGAGCTACTGTTGACCATAGCAAACTGTTGCAGGCTGCCTAGACTGGCTTCTGTGTCTGTGGGAGTCACAATTCTCATAAAACAGCTTTTGTGCCTCTGCAATCTGGTTGCCTAGGAGACATGTATTACCATGGCTCACACTGTACAGCAGCTGTCCCTGCACCATGGATTAAGAGTATAGAACAGTATGAGTGATGATGCAACTTTTACTGGTGCTGTAGAACTGCCAACTAACAACAAAGTACACCTTCCATCATTACATTTGAGGACCAGAATTGGGCCACTAGGGTGTCTCTGTCAGTGTGGGGCTGCACATAAGAGTGGTTGACTGCTGCCACCAACAGACAGCAATGACTTGTAGAGATGAATTATCTTTTTCCTATGGACCATTCAAAGTTGCATACAACACAGTGGAAAATTAGACTGCTGAAATGGGCCTCTGCTGAGAGGCTACTGTACGTGCCTGCTCTACCTCTCCCTTACAACAAGGAAGTAGTAGCAGAATGATACAGCTCAAGGAACACTTTAACCTGTTGCTGGAATGGGCACAGAATGGTACGTGGGTGAAATTTCGTATTTCACGGGTGAAATTCCACCGCTCACGAGTGGAATTTTGCACCCGCAAAATATTTTGTGGAATGCTCGAATTCTGCAAAATATTTTTCGCATTCAAATTGCCGATTTCATGGGAACTGTGCCAGCAAAATTAAACTTCGGGCCCATCTCTAAACATGAATAACAGCCTGCAAACAGTGATAGCGAGTATGATGACTAGGGTGTGTATGTACTATGAAAACAAAATACTGTGTGGAGTTGCATACTGCCCCTTTTCCCTCAAGCCTCCCCTTACCTGGCAATCCACCAAGGGCATAAAAATGGTGCATCTGAATTTACGCAGTCTCTTACCAAATCTTGCAGAGCTAACAGCCTGGGTAGATCACTACAACCCGGATATCCTGGGGGTCTCAGAAATCTGGCTAAAACCCCACATCCTTGACTCTACATGTGCCCTCCCTGGCTACAACTTCATTAGGCAAGACAGGCCAGGATAGATACATGTGGGTGGTGTGCTCCTCTACTATAGGGTGCACTTAAACCTGTCTGTCATTCTGCATACCCCCCACCTCCTACGTCCACTCACTGTGAGTTCCTGCATGCCCTGCTCCTGCTAGGTAACTCAAAGAAGTTACACCTTGTCTGTGCCTACAATACTCCAATAGGAGGTGTGCTAGGGCTCTCCCACCTCCTTAACAGTCTCGGCTCCAAGGTTGGCACAAATGAGTTACTAATCTTTGGTGACTTCAATCTAAACTGGCAGGGCCGTAACACCAAGCAATATGAGCCCTTGCTGTCCGGACTTGCCCTAACCCAACTCATCTCAGATCTCACAAGGATCTCCCATATAGGGGATAAAGGATCCCTCATTGACTGGGTGCTGAGCAACAGACCTGACAATATCATCTGCTCTGGGATCCTCCCTAACATCATCTCTGATCACTCTCCCACCTTCTGCACCTGGGGTAGCTCCTCTCCCAAGATCCCTTAAAAAGTGATCCAGATGGGGGACTTCTCCAAATTTAACATTGACAATTACCTTGCTGACCTTTGTCATACAGACTGGTCCTGGGTCACAGCCACAAGCAACCCCTCTGTAGCCCTTGACAACTTTATTGCTGTCTTTACTCCCCTGCAAAACAAACACGCTCCTCTTACGAAGAGGAGGGTGAGGGGCACTGTCACAAAATGGCTGCATAGTGGACTATTTTCCCTCATGAAGCAGAGGGACAAATGCTGGGTGAAGTACAAAACCTCCCTCATCAGCTCTGACTTCCACAAATATAGGCAGCTGAGAAACAAATGCAAAAGAGCCATCTGCTCTGCAAAGAGTGAATACTGCCTTGCTGTCCTCTGCCAGGAACCCGAGGAGTTTCTGGCAAAACATCAAGAACACTGTTGGAGGGTCTGCCAGAGTTCAGGTAACTGACATGCAAATTGGCAGGGTTAGCTGTAACAACCCCCATACAATTACCAATGCTTTTAACTCCATGTTCTCTGACCTACCCACTCCCCCCTCCCAGCGTCCTGAACCAAGGGCTTAAGGTCCCTCACTCAGAGGTAAAACCACTCGACCTCCTTTCTACCTAAAGTTTGTCTCAGTCATAGAGACTCAGAAACTCCTCGCTGGTCTCTCCCCTCACACTGGAGCTGGGCATGACAATCCAGAGCCCAAACTGCTCTGCCTGGGGGCTTCTCCCCTGGCCCGGCCTATTGCCCACATCTTTAACACCTCCTTAACCTCAGGATCCATCCCTGATGTGTGGAAAGCAGACAGAGTTGTCCTGGTCTTCAAACAAGGGAACCCCAAAACCCTCAACAACTACCGCCCCATTGCAATCCTGTCTACGGTTAACAAACTACTTGAGAAGGTGGTTGCCTCACAGCTCACCCACTACCTACAAAGCTATGACCTGCTCACCCCAGCACAACACGGCTTCCATAAAGGGCACAGTACTACCACTGCCCTTGCTGGGGTCACCTCTGAGATCAGGTCCACCACTGACCAAGGCAAGCTGACTGGTGCCATCTTCATGGACCTCTCTAAAGCATTTGACTTGGTCGACCACTCGCTTCTGTGCTCCACACTCCTATCCCTTGGCCTCGCCCCCCGGCTTAGGTCTGGTTCTCTAACTACCTTTCTGGGAGACAGCAAATCACTAGATTCAGTCAAGCCCTCTCTGATCCCTCTCCTGTGAATTGTGGGGTCCCCCGGGGATCTGTTCTTGGGCCACTCCTGTTTTCCCTTTACATAAATGAGCTGCCCTTGGTCCTAGTCCATGGGCACCCTACCCTGTACGCATACGACCTCATCATCCTTACCAGGTCCCAGGACATCAAAGACATCAACACCAGGTTGAACTCAGACTTCACTCGAATCCAAACCTGGCTAAAGGGCCACAAGCTTGCTATCAACCTACAAAAGACTCAGGCCATGCTCTTTGACTCTCTGGCCAAAATAAAAACCTGTCCTGCTCCACTACAAATCTCAGGAGCTGATGGTTATCTCCTGCAGGTTGTGGACTCCGTCAAGTACCTGGGGGTAACCCTTGACCCGAAACTTGAACTCTCCCTGCACATTCGCAATGTTTTCAAGGCTGCAAACTGCAAGATAGGTCTTGCATACAGAGCAAAAAGCTATCTAACCCGAGCTGATGACTCACCCTGGCCAAGAGAGTCCTCCTTCCCTCATCTGCTAAGGGCTTGTCTACTTTTCCCCCATACCAAAAAACAATCTCTCAAAATGGGACACCACCTACAACAACGTGTGTCGCTTTGCGCTCTCTGATCCCCGCCTCATGCACCACTGTAAGTTATACACCAGGCTTGAGTGGCTCCCCCCAGAAAAACATTGTACCTTTGTCCTGGGCAGCTTCATCGACAACATCATCGGAACTGCCACACCTCTTGCACTTTCTTTGTCCCTCAAACAAGCTACCCCCTCCTACCATTTAAGATCCTGTTGCTCTCATGTCCTCCAGATTCCCAAAACCCATACACAAATGGGTGATCGGGCATTCGCTGTCTTTGCGCCCAGATTGTGGAACTCCCTCCCAGTAAACACTCACTCCTCCCCTTCCCACTCCTGTTTCAAATCCTCCCTATGGGGTTTCCTCAAACTGGCATCCTCTTGTCTCTGCACTTAAGGGGCCCTCCCTAGTCCAAGCTGTCTTGCTGAGGTGATTCTAACCCAGCAATTACTGTGTGAGGAGATGAGTCTCCTGGTACTGAATGCGCTCAATCCGCTGGCTAAACCTGCTGCTATTGACTGTCTTGCCTGGAAAGGTGTTCTGTTCTTGCCTTTCTGTGCATATTATGTGAATATTCTGTACTATCCCTGAGCTTTTGGGCTCCTGCCCTCTAATATGTATTTGTGATGTTCTATATATTGACTGCTGTCAAACACCTGTACCATACTGTTTCACATGAGGTGTATACTGTCAAATTGTTCCCGTCTGTATGTTGTAATCTCCCGGGTTGCTCCTGAAAATAGGCACTTTGTTGTCTAGTGTGTTTAACTGGTAAACAAAAGCAAATAAATAAATAAATAAAATGTTGTTACTTAACATTGCAAACATCTCTTTCTCTCTCTCAGAATTTGAAACCATCCTTCTGAAATAAATCTGCCATCATCACAGTTTGTGGGCAAACAGGCACTTTTGTCATTTTTCTGATCATGTTGGCACCATTATTTTGCATTCACTTTTTTCATTTTCTACATTTTCTCATGAAATGTGTTCTTTGAGATACTTTTCCAGTCCTGCAGTAGATGAGCACTACAGAAATTCAGCAAGGACTGTTGCTTAGAAAGAACTTATTAAATTCTTATACAACAGTTGTTAATGCACTTTCTTCCATTGGCATCACTTTCCCTCAATTTTACTGTCATTCTCCTTAGATATATACTACTGACAAAAAATATTCACCACCACCACCACCACCACCACCTTGCCATTCACTCATGCCACACTGCTTTTAGCCTTGTCAGTCATCAATTTATTATGTTTTGTTTCTTTTGATGCCCGCCATGTGTATAATATTTGGAAACAACAGCAGGCTCACTCAGACCATCTGTGCCTCTTGTACCTGACTCAGCAATGCCTGCCATGGGCACACTTTTTGGAAACAGCAGCTCAGCAGTTTCTCCATGGGATTCATTTTTGGAAACAGCAGCAGGCTCACTCAGAGCAGCTGTGCCTCTAGTACGTAGCTCAGCAATGCCGCCAAGGGTATCATTTTTGAAAACATCAGCAGGCTCACTCAGAACAACTGCACCTCCTGTACCTGCATCAGCAATTCCTGCAACAGGTATATTTTTTGGAAACAACAGAAGATTCACTCAGAGCAGCTGCACCTCTTGTACCTTTCTCAGCAATACCTGTCATGGGGATAATTTTTGGAAAAAGCAGCATTCTCAATCAGAGGAGCTGCACCTCTTATATTTGCCTGTCTCACACAATGACCCAATAGATGAATGGTTTATTTAATTGAAAAGGGCTCTCTGTTTCACCAACTACTGCAGACACACAAGCTGGTAATTACACTTTATTAAAGAAAAACAGTTGGGGCATATCACAGTTGTCCTATAGAAGAATGCCTTACAGCTGTAAAGGCTTTATTTTGGAGACAATGGCAGACTTTCACAGAGTACCTCTGCCTGTCATACCTGCCTCAAGACAGATCCTTAAGTAGTTTTCTCTGTTTAGGGTGGTCAAAAAGTATATTTCATATTGTTTTATGGTCAGGGAGGGTAGGGTAATAGGGTAGCATCTACTCAACCCTACCCAGCTACCAATTTTTCATTAAGGTATTATTAGGGTAGTTTAGAGGCACCTGCAGGTAATATTTAAGGAAGTGTATTTCACTACCTGCCCATGCCAAGTCTCAACAATGTCTCCTGTTTTTTGATTATCCAGCAGGGTATATAGGTTCAGATCCTCCAGACATTCCTCAAATGAGCTCCTCTATTCCAGTGTATTATACTGGTAACCATCATTTTGCACTGCTTCCGACTAGTGATGGGCGAAACTGGAAAACTTTGCTCTGAAGATTAATTTGTGAATTCACCTAATTTCACAGTCAATACACTCTGCGAAGTCCAGATTCATAGAAAACTGATAGCTCTGTGAAATGCTAAGTTGCCAATTCCTCTGGCAGAGTTTTGCATAGAGTTGAAGTTTGCAATGTGCAAAGTTGGTCACTTCACCTGTGAAGTTTGGGACAGAGGTGAAGTTTGCAATGTAACATTGGATTGGAGATCACATGTTGCAGAACTAAGCTGTATACAACAAGGAAGCTGCAGTGTTCTGAAGACCGAATAGGAGAGAAGTCTGTGTGTACTTGTATGAGGGAAAAAACTTGGAAAACATATATGAAAGTCAAGTTTATTAAATCCAAATTGTTCGCAAATTGTTTTGGAGGGTTTTATGCTGTTAGAATTGCAGTTTTTTTCTAGTGATTATTTACTTTAAAATAATGATTTCTGTTGTGTCAGTCTTTGAAGCAGTGGGTGGGGGAAGGTAGGAGTACTGTAAAACTAAGGCAGGTCAGAAAAATCCAGAGCCTTTTTGTGTAAGCATGAGTTTTCTGTTATATTTTGGTTTTCTCACTTTTTCTCATTCATCATTTCTAATCAGTAGTGAGCAGTTTCTCATTTTTAGGGTTGTGGGTGTAGCCTCCAGCCATTTTGGGATCGCTGAGTAGCTCTAAATATGTCTGATCATAACCTTCCATTGGACTTTTGCAAGTATCCTTCCGAAAGTCCAATGGAGCTTGAAACCCTCCTCCACAATTGGCCACTACATAATAACAGCCATACTATTTTGACTGTTACTTCCGCATTCCAGGGCATGAACTGTGCATGCACAACTCACTCGCATGTGCAGTTCTGCTGGCGCCATCATGTTGTGAGTGGCAAAATGCCATTCACTGCAACTGCACATGCTCAAGTGCCATCATGTGCAGTTGCGTCGCTGCCACCAGTACCGTCAACAAAGAAAGTGCACAGACATCAGGGTCCCCAATCCCCGTGTCAGCATTATTTAGCCTCCCCACTCATGTGGCACACTGGGAGACCACCCCAGTGTGCCCAAATGTATTTTTTCCCCAGCCAACATTGGGGTCCCCAATCCCTGTCTCAGCATTATGTAGCCCCCACTCCACTCATATGGCACACTGGGAATCCACCCCAGTGTGTCCAAATGTATTTTTTCCCCTGTTGACATCGGGGTGCCCAATCCCCATGTCAGCATCATAGACTCACTCACCCCCCATGTCTTGTGGCACACTGGAACCCCACTTCACTGTGCACAAATGTCTGCTTTTGGCTTTTGGGGGGGGGTCCTGTAAATAAAGAAAACATATCATTGCCCCAGTCCCCTGCCCCCATCACAACCCTCCCACTGAGCACCCACCTTCCTGCACCCCCCTTATCCCATACTTACCTCCAGAGGTAGGCACTGTCATCTTCTCTGGACCTGGACAAATCTGCACTCTTCAAAGCCAAACTACAAACTAAAGAATCAAAGGTAAGCATGCTATAATGCCATTCAATGGGGTTTTCAACTTATGTTGATAAATAAGCTATTTATTTTGAATTTTGGCCCCAAATTTCAATATGGAGTTCTAGGGACCCCGATTCATGAACACTTTCACTGTAATTTTGTTACTCCATCCTGAAAGGTGATTTTGTGGTCACTACACAGACAGTTCATGAGGAAGGGTACCAAAAAGCCCATGTTGCAAATATGGTGAACAAATTCCAAAAAATGACTGTGTTACGAGCATGTGTTGCACAGTTTCTACGCACGCTCCTAACTTTGCCAAGTTTTTATATTTTCACTCCACATTTTCAACATTGCCATTTTTGTACACCTACTTTTTAACAGTACAGCTGCCATTTATCACATCCTGCATGAAATGTGTTTTCACACCCGTGGCACAAAATGGCGTAGTCACTCTGCAAAATCACCTTCTGGGACAAGTGAACGAAGTGACACTGGCACTTTTTATGAGGAGAGGTCCTTAAAAGGCCATGTTGAAAATTTGGTGCAACACCTCTAAAAAATGGTCAAGTTATACCCGAGCATTCAATAATGTTTACGAATTTTGCTCACTTGGCAGCTCATCACAGCCCTACCAGCTCTGGCCAGAATTTGTTATTTCTGGAGTTTACTTTGGAGTGTTTAAGTAAGACATTAAGTTAGTGTCTTTCTGTAGCATTTTTGATAATCTTTTAGGTGTATTTTTCTTAAAGTGATGGTGTTCTATCACATTTTCTTATACCTAGTACTAAAGTACCCTTGTTACCCCTGTCATTTTCATCCCTGTTCTGTTTAAAAAAAAAGAAAAAAAATCACACACAAAAAATACTTTTTTTTGGTTGCTTTTAGCAGTAGGTTTTCAGATCACACTGCAGATCACTGATTCTCTAGGGGGAGCTGTTGCTACAGCTCACAGTTAATAAGTTGTTTAACCCTTTTACTCTTGTTGTATGTGTCATGTTAATCCATGTTAATCCCTGTAGAGCTTTATTTCTCAAGAACACACTGCTAATCCTCAATTTCTCCGGGGTAGATGTTGTCTGCTCCTGGTACTTATTTGTACTGCAGGTTCTTTTTTTATATACTGTATATATTAAAATTTTTCATGCCAAATCAAGTTATAATTAGCATATACTGTAAGAATGACTGGAAAGAGATGCTGTACTAAAGGGAGAGGTGCCAGGGAGGCAGCAAAGAAATGTTCAAAATTTGTGGGACAAAATAGTTCTGCAGTTTTAAAACTTTGGGCCCGATTCTAGTACAGTTATGCCTGGAATAACAGCACTTGCACCATGTAGAATGGTGCACATAGCAAGTTATGCCAGCAGTTGCTACATGCGCAATTCTACAAAGTGGCCTGCGGCATGGCACAAGCCACTTGCACCAAACAGCAGTTACGCTCCCAGTTGAGCCATAAACCCTCTGCAACATGGTGCTAGGGGGTTCACAGCAGCAGTTGCGCCCCATTCCAGAAGGGCAGCAACAAAGTCCCCAATGTTGGGATTCTACGAGAACCCCCGGAGAAGAACTGGCAACATAAGTTACACCAGCATTTAGCTGGTATAACTTACAGATGCCCCTGGGAGTCCTGTAGACTCGTCAGCTGTCTAGCAGTCAGTGCACAGTTTCCCTCACCCCATGCCCAGCATACCCCTATGGGTGGCCCGCAGGACTGCCCACCCCTCTACTCCCTGAGCCCGACATTAATTGCCCCACAGGATTGGCTAGGCTTCACCCCCGATTTCAGCAATGAATACACACAGGGCTGCCCACACCCCCATCCCTGAATCCCCCTCTGAAAAGTGCCCCACAGGGTGGCACAGTCAACATCCCCATCCGTGCCCCGACCCCAAGTCATCAGCCACAAATCTGGCATATACCCAGCAATTCCCTGGTAGTCTAGTGCTCCCTGGATCATTGTAAATTAAATACATCTCACCCCCATATCCCTGGTAGTCTAGTGGCCCCCCCGATCATTGTAAAGTAAATACATCTCACCCCCGTATCCCTGGTAGTCTATTGATCCCCCAATCATTATACTGTAAATAATAATCACCCATGTCCCTGGTAGTCTAGTGGCCCCCCACCAGCCATGCCAGACCACCCAGCACCCCCACCCATCCCCAACGGTGACTGGCACAGCCCACCTCTCACCTCCATGGCCAGCCGACGACTGAGTTCAGTAGGAGCGCTTACTGTAAAGACATGCTCAGATGTTAATATCTGAGCATATCTGAACAGTAAGTGCTCCTATGGAACTCAGTCAGCAGCTGGTAATGGAGGTGAAAGGTGGGCTGTGCCAGTCACCGGCTGGGGACAGGTGGAGGGTGCTGGGTGGTCTTGCACAGGTGGGGGGCCACTAGACTACTGGGGACACAGGGGTGATATTTATTTACAGTACAATGATTGGGGAGCCACTAGACTACCAGGGATATGAGGGTGAGATGTATTTAATTTACAATGATCAGGAGGGCACTACACAACCAGGGATGTGGGGGTGATTATATTTACTTTACAATGCTTGGGGGGGGGCACTAGACTACCAGGGATATGGGGTCAATTATATTTAATTTACAACTCACTGGAGGGCACTAGACTTCCAGGGCATCGCTGGGTATATGCCGTATTTGCAGCTGGCAACTCAGGGTCGGGGCACAGGTGGGGGGTTGACTGCACCCCCCCTGTGGGACATCTTGAAAAGGGGGATTTGGGGGATGGGGGCGTGGGCAGCCCTGCATGTCATTTACTGTTGAAATCTGGGGCAGTTTGTGTGGTACCATCTGAACACTTCAGGGGATGGGGGTGTCAACAGCCCTACAGGGCACCACCTGAACACTTCAGGGGGGTGGGTGTGTTGGCAGCCATGTGGGATGCCTATGGTTTGCTGGACATGGAAAGGGCATCTACGACCTGCATTGCAGCTTGTGACATGCTCACCAGGTGTGCCCGCAGTTCGGCATACCTGGCGGCATGTCGCAAGTCGGAGGACATGGCTGCAATTACCCTGCCCTTTCTAGAATAGGGTGCAGGGTCAATGTCGCAGTTGCGGGTGGCACAAGTTAAGTTTTGCTGTGACTTACGCCACCCTTCTAGAATCAGGCCCCATGTCTGCAGCCAGCAATGTGTTCTGTGGGCTCCAGGGCTGGTAGCGAAGGAGTAGTTGGAGGTGGTTGTGGCAGAACTGTGTTCTACCAGTCAGCATGCAAGAAGGAGGGATGTCTTGTTTATTGTCTTTTTCTTCTCCCTATATAAACCTGTTGTACAAAAGTGCTCCTGAATAACTTTCCTATTCTTTTCTACAACTGACGTAGGTTGGCCACCCTACAACAGTTCTTACTTATTCCTTCTAGATCTTTTTCCACCTTACTATATTTTTTTCCACCTTCTGTCCCTCACCTTGACTTCCCATAACTTTGCTTTAAGTGAGGAAAGCACAGAGTTGGCTAACTTGCCAGACTTATTTTTTTGGCTGATTAAATAAAGTAATGTATGGTATTTTGAAAGTGCTAGTAAATAAAGTGCTCGTGTGCAGCAATAAAGTGTCAGGTGTTTATGTGCAAATGTAAAATACAGACAAATGTCATGCATAACAACCATAATTAAAGTGGTATTGTCATAATTAATTAGAAATAGAAGATGCTGAGAAAGGGACTCCTGGCTGGCAAATGGAGATTCGAAGAATTAATACAGTCGAGGCTTGCCTTGTGTTTCCTCTTATTTTCACTTATATGTCTGAAAATGAAGTATTATATATAAAATGACTGGATGGACAGGAGCAGCAACCCCATTTTCTTTCTGTTCCCCTCCCTGCTGCTCTGTGTTCTATCTGTGGGCTCAAAAGTGAAGAGGAGCCACGGACAAGAATACAATATGAGGTATGTGGCTCTCTTGCCATTTGTTTTCAGAAGCCCAGAATTCCAAAGGCCCAAAATGAAATTTTGAGTGAACGACTTGCAATAGTAACCACTGGTAACACACAAATGTCTCATTTTGCTTGCCAGTGTTTAATATGAAGCATCAAATAAGGCAGCTTGTGAATAAATAGTATAAGATTTCTTTGGTATATAAATAAATAAAGAGGTACAAGAACTATATAATTAGCTGTGCTCTGAACAGGGATAAGGAGCAAAGGCTTCTGAACATGTAATGCTTAAGTTAAGCATTTAAAACCTCATTTACTGTGTTATAAAAGGTCTTGCTGTAAACTGCCCATTTTTCTGCACCCTACTCATTCACCTGTGCAAGGCTTACCTGTAGTCAGGAGCAGATAGAATGATTTCCTATAGGGAAGGCAGCACCCTCTAATGACCTGCTTTATATTACAAAGTGCTGTCGCTCTCAGGAGAATGGGCAGGGCTAAGGTTCGTTAGAGCCTAATTAGGTATTTAGAACTGTTTTTTTTGTACTCCTGATCTCTTTTGTTATCGTAATATCTACTTGATGTTAAAGCTAATATAGAATAGTTTATGCTTCTCCTGATGTTATAAAGTTATTGCTAGAAAGGTAGAGAAACAGCTTAAGTACCTAACCACCCAGCAGACAAGGATTATACCTCCTTATCAGCAGCTAGGGCTATGGCCAGTAGGACAGACAACTGGCTTATCTCAGAACAGCTGACCACACTGAGAGGAGATATACACATTGCCCCCATATACTTGTTGAACCATGCCCCTGTGGTCATGAACTTAACAATAGAACTTATCCCATAAAAGAAATCTATATCCTGGAGGTTAGACCCGCTGCTCCTGCAGGACAAGGACTTTTCTAGGCACATCCAGGAGAAAACTGCAAATTGTTTCAATTAAATCCCCCAGGCTTCTCGTTAGCTGCCATGATTTGGGAGGCCTACAAAGCTACCATAAGGGGTTAAAAAATTAAGTTTTGCTGCACCTAGGAGGAAACAGAGGGAGAGGGAGGCACATTCACTGGAAGAACAGGTTCAGAAAAAAGAGGCAGTATATAAAAATAACCCACATAGGCTGAAAAATCCCAAACTGATCTCAGAACTTATGTCACTCAGAATGCAACTGAATACACTGACAACCAGGTCTGCAGCCTTTTGCTCAGCCACCCAAAGTGTGACATTATCCCAGCATGACACACATCCTGCCATGCATTGTTGCTGAATTAACATACAACTAACACAACATCCATAAAGAACAGTGTTGGGGCAGTGCCACACAGAGCAATACCATGCGGCAGCAGTAGATAAGAACAATTTTAGTGACAGTGTAAGGGCTGCAGTTGCACAAGAATGACAACAATACAGTTGAAATCAGAGTTTTTCTTTTGAGTGGGTGTTATCAGAAGAATTTCAATATATAGAACAAGGTAGTAACAGAAATAAAGAAACACAAACAGAGAGAAGAAAGGATAGAGGAACATTTTTTTTAATTTTTATGGTTTATCTAAGGGTGAAACACAAAGATAAATGAAAATATATCAGTTGGAGCCAGGCTATGGCCTGGGGACAGAGGGTGCACCACCATTTTTCAGTTCAGCCAAACCCTCAAGAATAGTTTGCTTATTGCTCAGCACCACCTTCAAAAGCTCCTTTGTCCCTGCAACTTGCCAGGAGAGCTCCGTTACCTCCCTGCAGCACTGTTCCACTTCCACACAGGTGGATGTGGGAGAAGGATCTAAGGCTGGTCTTCCAGGCACCCACCACTGCAGCACCTGAGTCTGACTGCAGGTCCCCATCCCTCCATCACCCTCTCCTTCACCTGTGTATCACATTTCTTTCTTTTCCCCTTGCCCAGCACAGAAGAAGCAGTAGAGGTGGCACCACCTACACCCCTCTCACCACTTTTCTTTCTTAGTTGCCCCTCCCACTGTTTGTGGTGCTTCCCACAAAGGTGTGTGTGCTGCCCACCTGTCCCCAGATGACTCCCCCATGCCGCACACCAAACAACATTGTGGCAACATTTGCAGATGACCACACTGTTGTAACTGGGATCAATTTAAAAAAAGTCCCAGACAAGGGACTTCGGCTGCTGCTGATGAGAGGAGTAGCAATATGATACTGGGGGCATCTTCTCCTCATGATCTACAAGTGGTGGTGGTGATGGTGGTCACACAACAGCTGGCTGGGCTGGATTAGATGTTGGTGGTGCCCTTGCCTCATGTTGTTGCCTCGGGGTGATACGCTTGGGGGGGTTGGATGCTGCTGATGTCTCCTTCTGCTGCCGCTGCCATTAATCAGGTCCTTTTGAGGTTAAAAGCACATCTCTCCTCTTCTGTCTGCACGCACTCTCCTACTGACCACTCCCAGTCCCCCTCATTTTAAACCCAAGGAAAAAAAAACACAGAGTAAAAAGAGTTAAAAAACACACTAAAAGAGGTGAAAAATATCATACATGAAAGTGTTCAATATCAACAAAATGACAAGTAAACAGCAACTAAACAAAGACTCACTAACTGTAAAGTAAAAATAATTTATATAATTGGCAAAAGAAAAGTGATAACATTATGTGTTTTAGGTCTAGCTTTATGAATCAAAAGTGCAGATTTGTCCCCTTCCACTCACTAGGTTAGACTACAAAGTGAAACTAAGAATAAGTCAGTACATAGAGCAGTAGCATATGACCTGCAATGGTTATTTCCATGTGACCTCAAGCACTTGTTTACCATACCAGCAGGCACCTCCTTTTTTTTTTTTTATTTAGTTGTTTAACCAGGTATAGCACACTAAGCTGAAAGCTTTTTTACGGGAGTGACCTGGGAGCACAAGTGACTTGCTTAGGGTCACACAGTATGCACATGGAAGCTGTGGGATTCAAACCCAGGTCTGGTCTGCTAGATATCACCAGATTTGCAGCTCAGAGCCTTAGACCACTGCACTATACTGCCTCAAATTCATTTTGAACAGAGTTCACCTAACTGTCTCAATATCAAAGTTACCAGCAAAGTTGTCACTGGCGAAGTTAACATAATTCACCTAATTGACAACAGTGAAGTTATATACTGTAGGCAAATTTGCAAGACAATGATAAAACTTTGCGGATTGCTCAGCAGAAGCAGAGTCTGTGACTTCACCAGAATTTCGTTGGCAAATTAAAACTTCGGCACATCTTTACTTCCGGCTTTTTCCTGTTATCCTTAAGGTGTGGGTTCCAATATACTTCACAGTTCTACATTGTGAAGTCAGACCAGCGACTGACACAGGGGCATTTTTACCTCTCTCTTTCTGCTAGTGATGCTCCCACCTGTGCATCCTAGCATCCTATTCACCTTCCCCTGATCTTTTTTCACCACACATACTGTCACCTACTGGCTCCCTCCTTGAGATACGGACCTGCAGAATCATGAGGCATGCTGTCATTGACCCACTATGGCATTTTTTTTCTTACTTGATTGCAATTCCATTTATTATAATTTTTGTTACATTTATTATTGCAAAATAATAATATATCAATGATAATAAATATTATAAGTATTCCCATATCAAAACCTTGTATTTGTGTCCCAATGATTTTCTGTAGTAGTTGTCTATTGCTAGCTAAGAAAAACAGGCATGCTGATTTTTTTATGTTTTTCATCTACTGTAGCTCAAAAATCTTAATTTATAGCTTTATCTCAGTATACTAAATTATAGTTTTAGAGTTATTTTTTCCCATGCCAGTTTAAAAAATTGAAGAATGGCAACCTTTTTTACATAAATCTATTTATTTATTTCATTTTGATAACTGGGTGACCTCACTTTGACCAAGGTCCCTTTTTCTGGGGCCATCCAAATTAATAACAGGTATACAATTAGAGTAACATTTCATATCGGACAATTAAACTATCAGAAAGTTACAGTAAGTGCTATTACATAATGAGAATGAGAAATTCAACATGGTTTAATAACATCTGACAAAAAGGCTGTAGCAAGGGAGACCACATGATGCAGCGTGCCAGAGAGCAGCTCCACTACTCCAGTCCAGCCTCCTGACTTCTTCTAATTCAATCTTTTGCTACATACCAATAATAACTTGGCTTCTCCTCTACTCTGATTCGAAGGTCTAGCTGTCCACTTGAATTTGGGTGCATTTAATCTGCCCCATGAATGCAGAAATGAGAAAACTGCCACAAAGACACACACCACTAGTTACACCAGGGAATGCCCTTAAAAAGCCTCAGGCCTCTAGCTCAACAGAACCTTCAGCTGGCGCCAGTACTTCTTCGGATCAAGAGCCACTCACCCTCCAAAGGTTCCTCGATGAATTCTAGCCCTTCATGGAGGAAATGCAGAGCATTACAAAACAGCTTAAATCACTCTCCCATGCTATAGATGATGTATCCCAATGAGCTTCAGACAACGCGGTCCGAATCAGCTGTCTAGAAAAATGGGACAACAACCTGGATCCTGAGTTAATTTCCCTAAAGCAAAAAATGGCACGGCTCGAAATGAAGGTGGAAGACCTAGAGGGCCATAGCCACGGAAATAACACTGTCCTCCTAGGTCTGCCAGAAGGGGAGGAGGGCCATGATACTGTTATATTTGTACAGAAATTGGTTGAAAAAATCACTGGCCCCTCACCGTTTGGATCCAAATATATAATAGAATGAGTGCACCGTGCTCTCTGTCTGAAACTGCCTGCAGGAGCCCATCCACGTCCACTGCTCTTCCACTTCTTAAACTACCTTGAGTGCCAATATTTCCTATCCAAGGTTAAAGAATTGCAAGAAGTCCAACGAGAGGGCAATAAGATCAGGATTGCCCAAGACCTCCCTGCTATGGTTCGGCAATGGCAAACAGCCTTCCACCCCCCCAGTTTCCACAGTGATAGCCTCCGGTATAAAATTTAGAATGGTTTACCCAGAAAAACTACAGGTATTGGTGGCTGGCAGCTGGGAAAGTTATGAAGATCTTGAGACTGCAAATTTGAAGCTCAAGGCTGCTTTCCCTGTTCTTTTCTGCACACCCTGAGCTATGCATTCGGGTCAACAGAACTAAGTCTTGATATATATACAAGAATGATGGAAGTTTGGGTGAAGATGCAAAATGCTAAAAGAAGCATATATTCCCCTAATGGTACACAGTCCTGTTTTCTAATTCTACTGCAACATCTCCAGATAGCATAACAGACCAAACATCAGGGCACGATCTAGTGACTACCCACCAACTCCCGGATATCCCAGAACTATATTGCTGGAAGCACTTCTCTTTTTGCGAGCTACTGGGATGGCAGACAGTTCTTTTTACCCTTTGTGACTATGTGCGCGATCATTGCCACAATTGAGACTTCAGTCTATCTAACAGAAAATATCATCAGCCACTAGAGGGGAGTGTGCATTTAGAAGAAGTGACCTACAAGCTCATAATGGCAGTATCCTTTTTTCCCGATGTAACTGCAACTAGTACTCCAAAGGTTCCCTCAAATTTATCAATATGAAGACATAACCTGTTTAAAGATTTGTTACTAGACATTGTGAAGTCAGACCAGCGACTGACACAGGGGCATTTTTAAAGCATGCTGGAAGAGACGAATGCCTCGTTATAAATGTACTGCAGCTGTAACTTTCTTTTGGGGGTCAAAAATGATTGTCTATTTTTATGTTTTACAGAATGCTGACTGTTGTAGTTCAACAGAGAAACCTTTTTACTGGTTCCTAAGGTTTATTAGCAGTGTTAAGGATACTCAGACCTCATATTAATTTCTCAACCAGTTGTCCAAATGAGTATCCCAGGGCCTGTTACAGGGGGATGTTTTCACTTTTTAAGTTCCTGGGTTTATGGAAACAATACAAGTTTTGTTGCTACTAAAGGGAGTAGTCTATGTGTTTAAAAAGAGTAGCATCAAATCTCCCAGACTTGTTTATTATTTTATTTTCTTGTAACTATATGGCTGGTATACTGTAAGTCCTGCTATACTACACCTAAAAAACGTTCATTTTATTTTGGTTTCTAGTCTTTAGAATACTCTTGACTGGCCTTGAAGTGGATAGCAACAGACCCAGCTTAGTAACTCATCTAGTTTTAATTTTTTCTCTTTGGTTGCTGCAAGAATATTTACTTAATGTTCATGCCTGCAGTATCAAAGTGTTCTCTATACCTGGTTAGTTTTGTATAAAAGGCCATGTTGACCTTACTTTTTGTAGGAAAAGGTTCATATTTGGGATAGTTACAAAGTTTAAAAAGAAATGTATATGTGTATTTTTAGAATAGCAGAGATACCATAGTTATAGTTACTAATCTTGGGAGAAGACGGGATGGCTGGGGCAATACAGTGGTGTACTGCAGAGCGCAGTTCATAACAGTAAGGGGGAAGGAAGGGTAAGGGATGTTATTCACTTTGTTATTATACCTATGGGGTAAGAAAGATTATTGGGAATTGGGGGCTGCTAAGTTGTGGGGGTGGAGAAGGTGGGTGGCACAGAATTCGTACTAGCATTGTTACGTGCTATAGCAGAAAATGGCACAGTATCTAAAAGCCCACAGTTAAATGGATCAGGGACAAATGGCTGGAGTCTTAACATGGGCTTCATGGAATGTTAAATGGTTCAGCAGAAAATAAAACAATACAAAATATTAAAACATCTAAACCTATTGAGAGAAGATATTGTCTGCTTGCAAGAATCTCATATGTTGGACTTCGAAGTCTTAAAGCTGAGAAGACAGCAGATAGGGCAAATATTCTCAGCAGAAGGATCTACTCAAAGCTGTGGTATAATGATCCTAATTGCCAGATCAATACCATTCTCTCCATCTGAAATCATTAGGGACCCCCAGGGTAGATTTCCTTTTGTTAAAGTTACACTACACACATCAGACGTCCTACTGGGTAGCATATATGGTCCGAATGTTGACTCTCCTGGATTTTTTATGCAATTAATCAATGTATTAACTCCCTTCCTGTCCATCCTGATGATTATTGGGGGTGATTTAAACTTAACATTTGATCCTTGTTTAGATCATTCTGGGAACTCCCATAAAGGCCTTTCTCCAGCCCAAAGGACAGTGCGGGATCTAGTAGATCAACTAGGTCTATACGATATTTGGTGAGTTCTCCACCCTATCGAGAGGCAATACACATTTATCTCCCAAGTACATGGGACCTCTTCCCATATTTATTACCTTCTAATTGCACAATCACTCCTTTCTGGAGTGTTAGACTCATGTATTCACCTAGAGCCCCCCTCAGACCACTCACTGGTTACATGCCAGATTTTGTTCTCTTTCCTCCCTAAGCAAGGAAGCTGTAGGAAAATTAACAACCAACTATTAAAAGATCCAGGAGTAGTTAAATACATTTGTGATCAGATTGCTCAATTTACTTCCATTAACCTTAACTGCACAGGAAAACCAGATGTGGAATGGTGTGCACAAAAGGCATATTTGAGGAGACTGTTAATTGGTTTAGCTTCAAAATGAAAAAGAGGCAGAGAAGGTCAATTGCAGTCTCTTCTGTCACAAATCCGGGATAAAGAATCTAAGCTCTCTCCCGATCCTCAGAGCACTATAGACAGGAGCTTATTAAACTGAAGGATTCCTATTTGGAATTACTGAGAAAACAGGCAGAATTTGCTATTCTTAAAGTTAAAACTTCCTATACAGATCAAGGGGAAAAAGCAGGGCGTTTACTGGCTTTATGCATCAAACAACAAGAATCCTTCAGGTTATAGCAGCAGTTCGATCCATGGATAATGGCTCCTTACAAACATCCCCATCAGAGATAGTAGCTGAATTCTGTGCTTACTTTAAACAACTGTATGGTCCCATGGCGGATCCCTCTTCTGTTCAACTGCTTGACAACTACCAAGCAGATTCTCACCTCTCCTATCTTTCAGACACACAACAGATCCCATAGACACTGCCCATTTCACAGACAGAGGTAGACAAAATAATTAAGGACCTCCCCACCGAGAAAACCCTAGGACCATAAAGTTTTTCCCTTAATTTCTATACAACATTTGAAACCAATTGACACCCTTACTTGTATCACTTTTCCAGTTCATACTGTCAGGAGCTGAAGTTGATGAATCCCTTTTTGAAGCCCTAATTGTCCTTTTACCTAAACCCAACAAAAACCCTGATTTAGTGACCAGTTACAGACCTAAATCACTTCTTAACCAAAACATTAAAATATTATCAAAACTTTTGGCCAACCATATTATTATGGTTCTCCCGGACCTCATTGGATTGGAACAAGTCTATTTCAAAAAGGGGAGATCCTCACTGGATCATTTATGCACCGTGGAACATGTCTTCTCGGTGTCCAGGGATCCTAACTTTCCAGCTGCTTTTTTAACAGAGAGGGTGGTGGCTGGGTGGAATGCGTTACCTGCAGAAGTGGTATCCAGTAGAACAGTGGACTGCTTCAAAAGGTATGGGACAGAATAAGGGGGAGGGTCAATGAAGGAGATGGGTGGAAGGAAGGGGCAGCGGCAGAATAAGGGGTGCTAGGTGCACATTCAAGCAGACTTGATAGATCTCTAGGCCTTTATCTTCTGGCATAGTTCGTATGTTCGTCTCCCTGGATGCCGAGAAGGCATTCTATAGGGTCAACTGGAATTATCTTTTGCGAACTTTGAAAGCATTTTGTTTCCCCCAGACCTTTCAGAAATGGATTGCCGCCCTTTATAAATTTCCAACAGCCCGTATCTCTAGCAATGGGGCAATATCCAAAATATTTCCACTCCAATCTGGTGCAAGACAGGGATGTCCCTTGTCACCCCTGCTTTTTAATCTATATCTGGAGCCCCTTATTCACAGACTGATTGAAGCACCAAGGGTTCAAGGTATTAACATCTAAGGCCATGCAATTAACGTTTCAGTGTATGCAGATGATCTGCTTCTCCAGTTGTCACACCCAGTCACCTCTATCCCTCGTATGTTAGAAATTATTGAAGAATTTAGTAAAATGTCCAATTATAAGTTAAATATTGAAAAAATGGTAGTATTCCCCGTTAACCTCAAAGTTCTGAAACACATTATCTCCACTATGGGACTCTTCTGGAAGGAAGACTCTCTGCGATACTTAAGTATTGAATTTACAAGGAACCCCACTCACCTTCGGAAGCTAAATCTAGACTCCCTCATACATACAATTAAGCAAGATCTGCAAAGATGGTCTTTTCTCCCATTATTCCTTTGGGACAAAATCTCCCTGATATAGATGAATGTTTTTCCTTGCCTCTTTTACCCTCTTAACTTATTAAATATTTGGCTCCCCTTAACTTGGTTTAAGAAATTCCATGGGCTATTTACAGATTTTATGTGAGCCGGTAAAATATCCAGACTGGCATTTTATAAGCCTGCCACTCCTAAAATTAAAAGAGGTTTATGTCTACCACATATTGATCTTTATTATTGGGCCAGTCAGGCCAATAAGTATCTGAGATGGACTAATTCTGGAGACCATCAGATCTCTCTTCCTTTTACACCAATTTGGCTTAAAATTGAAAGGGACCACATAAGAGCACAGGGACTCTCCCCAGCCTCTCTTATGCACATCAAACTGAAATCCCTCCCACTCCCATTAAAGACATCTCCCATAGCCATCTCCATCAAAATTCATTCCCAGCTGCGTCATTTTCTCAAATATAGTCATACTTGTGACATGTCTCAAACCATACAGGGTAATCCCAACATCAAGGTAGAAGGTAAAACCCTCCTACCTGGATGGTTGCCACAACTAGGAGACTGTCCACTTAGTTATTTTATTAAGGAAAATGGGACCTGGCTTACATCTACCAAAATATTGGCTAAAGCCAACATCCCAAATTCAAATATCTTTAAAATCTTTTAGCTTCGTCATCTTCTGGTAAAAACATTCAGGTCCATCCCCCCAAAACCCCTTAATTTGCCTTTCTGGACAGAGTTACAACCACTCGCAGGACACCCACAAGAGGTCTCCAAAACATATGGGACCTTATATAACTTGATTTACCCAAAAACCTTTGGTCCAACAGCTTTCTGGTTCACCCTCTTCCCGGGAAGGACCATAAACTGGCCACTTCTATGGCATAATTGCTACCATTTAGTCACTCAAGATAGGCTGCGGATTATGCAGTTCCAGATACTGCATAATCTATACTACTCCCTCCAGAAGTTAGCTTACTTTGGCTGCTCAGCCTCTTCTACCTGTGTTAGGGGTGCTCACAAGAAGAAGGTAATCTGTTCCATGTATTTTGGACTTGCCCAAAAGTGGCCAATTTGTGGACCCTTATTAAGCAGAAGGTGGACCCTCTCTTGGGACTGAATGAACTAATTAACCCAGAGGTGTGCCTATTAGGTGATCTTTCCGAAGTTCATGTACTTATCTGTACATATCACATAACTTTAATGTCAATGTCTGTCAAAAAGCGGGTCTTGAAACATTGGAAGGACGTTAAGGAAATTACTTATATAGAATGGTTACATGAACTTCTGGTGATCTTAGGACTGAAAAAAAACATTGCTAGTCTTAACCATAGACTCAAAAGATTTAATAAGATATGGGGCCCCCTACAAGCCCAATATTCATTGTAAATGATAGATAACAATGCTTCTTCTGTATTGTGATATTGCACATTGGGGCAATTCTGTGCTGGGTTGTTGGGGAGGAAAAGGGTGGGGGAGGGTTAGGGATGGGGGGAATACTGTTCCTCTAATCTTTTGAACTAATTATGTATGTGTCATATTTACGATTGATCGGTGCTCTGTAACTGTTATAAAATTCAATAAACTTTGAATTAAAAAAAAAGGTCATAGCACACCTTGTCACAGAAGTCAATAACTCTGATACAATACGCTACATTAAGCAATCATAGCAGTTTCATTATGTTGACTGAAAGAGGCTGGTCACTGATAACATGAACAGAGACATTTTTTCCAGACAGTAAATGTCTAGCCCCTTTCTGAACCTATCTAGGGAGTTTGCCATTTGCAAGGATTCTGGGAGGGTTTTCCAGAGATTGGGAGCTAAGTAGGCAAATTAATTGCTCCTCAATGTGGTTCTAACCCTAGGTATCTCAACTAATATTTTGCTGGTGGCTCATAGCATTCTATTGGTGCACCTAGGGGCAAATAGGCCTACCAAACTAGGAGGCTGGTGGGTGGAAATGAGTCTGTAAACAGTACATAGCACAGAATACTGTAACTAGTGGGCTAAAGTCGGCCAGTCTAGGGAGGCCAGCACCTCACAATGGTGCTTTCTAGGATGGATCATTGTGGTGAATAAGCCAAATTTATTTTACAGCAATTGCATCCTATTACTCTCAGATTTGCCAAGGGACTGCATGACAGGAGCAGCATATGTGAGCTTAGGTACTAGTACCTGTATACTGTTTCCTTTGGTGATTCCAGATTCCTGGAGGAGGTGGGTCTTTAACCTATATAGGAGTCCTATTTTTATGTGGATTAAGCACATAAAAGTACACATGTGGCTTAAAGGTGAGGGCTTGGTCAAGCATCAAATTAAGGTATTTGAATGTGTCCACAACCTCAATAGGAGTGCCAGAGGAGGCTGCGAGTGGAAGCAGAGGAGATCTATCATGGTGGTTTCTGTGGCCAAACAGGACAGCCTTTGCTTTTTTGGTATTTAGCACCAGCTTGTTCAACAGGGTCAACTTCCTGAGGGCAGTAAAGTTGTACTGTAGCAGAGTGCTGAGAGCTCAAGCGTTGCTCAAGCTCCTGTATAGAACGGCATCATCCGCATATAGGATGAGGTGACTATTACTGCAATTTTTAGCCCAATCATTGAAGAACAGGGAGAATAGAAGGGGATCAAATACTGAACCCTGAGGTATACCATCTGTGATTGGTAGCTGCCTAGAGAAGACCCCACACCATTTGACCATCAGAGTACAGTGAGTTAGGTAATGGGAGAAACAGGTGAGTACATGAGAATCTAGGCTGATCTGTTTTAGTTTATCAAAGAGCAGGTGGTGGTTGACCAAATAAATGGCCTTCATGAGGTCTATGAAGATGGCCCCAGTAGGGATCCCACTGTCCAACACCTGCAGAACATCCGGGGTGAATTTAATTAAGGCAGTATCATTCCTGTGACTGTTCCTGAATCCATGCTGCTGTCAGAACAAGAGATGATGCCGCTCAAGATAGTTTCACAGCTGGTTGTATACCACCCTCTGTTGGATTTTGGTAAGAACACGGAGCAGGGAGATCAGCCTGTAGTTGCCTATATCTTCCCTGAGACTGCCCTTGTGGACTTGGACAACTATTGCTTCCTTCATTTTGACGGGATCTCTCCATTGAGGAAGAACCCATTTATTAGCATGGTTACCGAGGATGCAATTGATGGGTAACTGCCCTCAGTAGCCTGGGTTCCAGCCTATTCGAGCCATCCTAGCTGATGGATTTTATTTTCTGGCATGTTATTTCCCCTTGGTTGTTGCCATTTCATTAACTGAGTCTTATAGTATCATTACTAATTTTCAGGAAGAACAAGTTTACCCTGTACAATGCAACATTTATCTAACTGGATTATTGGTATTTTTATCCTTCTCCTGCCTTCCTCCACCAGTCCAAACCATGGCTTCATAGAGAGGTGTAGTTATGGCATACCCCATTTTGCATTATTTGATTCTGGAGTCACAGTATTGTACAAGCAATGCTTACTAACATGGATGAATACTGTTTGATCATTCATCTAGCAGGGTGGTTATAAACTTGAAGATCATTGTGCCTCAAATAAACCATACCATTGATAACATGATACATCTGCGATCTGCTCAACATGCAAACATTCATGACATAAGCTGTTGATTCTAAAACTATCAAGCATATTGTTTTTAACAAACATGAAATATGTGTTCACCAGGCATTTAAAATGTTGAATAACAGTATAGCATGCAAACTTTCATTGATTCTCATAATTAAATGGAACATCATTATAATGTTCAAGGGCCCTGCACACAGTCACAGTGGTAGGTGGCAGAATGTTAGGGTGCATGGCTCTCTGTAACCACCTACAATAACCAAACTGCCACACAAATGCAGATGCCACTGTCTGCAGGGGGTTTATAGTCTCACATGACAGTAGCTCTGTTTAAATTACAAAAAATCACCATTCCAAATGTTAGTGGTCACACATAGACTGTGTGACCACTAACATGTTGGATGTGTGGCAGTCAAAGGGTTTGGCCCATGGAATGGCACTAGGAGCATGTTGCTATCTCAAACCCATACCCTATTCTTAATGTAAAGCAGTTTCACCTCCACTTGTTTCTCTTTAAATTCCTTAAGGCCTGCCATTCTGGTCATCCATGGCCAACCACTGGCCCTGAATTCTCACTTGATGATGATTGAAGTCCCCAGCATTCAAACAGTGCACCTTCCCACCCTAGCCCTGTTCCAGCATACAGCATTGCTTATTTTTCGGCAGTGCTGTGCACTACCAAAACCTCCCCCCCACCAGAATGGACATTTTGGCTGGCAAAAAGTGACCTTTAAAGAATTGTTTTTTTTCTGATTCTAGAGTCACTGAACCTTGTGAATGTGAGTAAGGACAGTAGGAATTCACTGAGCATAGCATGACACTTCCTTGAAAACCAGTGACCTCATTAACTCTTCCTTATATACCCCTTTTCCTGTTCTGGTGCACTGACTTGTGCATAAGTGCTGCAAAAGTCTTGTAGACTCATTTGGGTATAGCACAAAGGGGCATAATGCAGTAAGGTTCTGCAAAGTGTTCTTTGGGATCATTTTGTCACTCAAAACTGTGACTGTGTATGAGGTCCATGTTTTTCATTGATAGTCTTTTTTCTCCATAAATAACCCAGAGTCCCAGACATCACTTTTATTGTATGAACCATTGTATTTTTGACTTTCTACATTTTGTTTTTGAATTTTAACAAATTCCCCTTCCTATATTGATTCATCACTGTGGGCTTAGAGAAGAAATGGGTTAACCAAATGTACTTCTATGATTCAGTAATGAAAATAGTTCCTTCATGGTAACCAGTGATAATAGTGCCACAATATGGGCAACCACAAAAACAGTGACTCATATTTGGTGCTTTTATTATCACAGGGCAACCACAAGGGTTGCAACTCACTGCAATGGGGAAGGAAGGAGAGAGTGACAGGAAAGGGAGGTTAGCGAAGGGAAGGGGAAGGATAGAGAAGTGGTTTAACAGCATGTACTGGGCCTGCTTCCACTAGCCAGCCAAGTGGCATGGTGGAAAGGGGCTAGTGCCAGGAGGTTTATAATTTTGATGGTGCCTGCGGCTGCAGGACTTTGAGTCTGTTTTGCGGGTCTGGACTATGCCCCCCTCCTCAACATGTACCCACCTGGAGTTGAGAATCTAAAAGCAGGAGGATGCAGGGGGGAAAAGCCCCCAATGAGGCAGTGCACAGGGGTGTGAGCCCAACAACAAAAACACTTCTTGAAATGCCGGATGTCCGGTCACCTACAAGTGCATATTGCCGATTTGGTTTTCGGCATTATGAACTTGCCATAATAGCATTTGCCATTCAGCGATCACTATTATGACATAGAACCTTCCTTCACATATCACAGAGAAGCCTGGGCAATAATTAAAGATACAATAAGTTTATTTAATCTCAAAATTTACAGTGGGTAAATTTATTTAACCAAGTAACTTATTCCGGGTATTATATTCAATTTCCTGACAATTACGGTTATTAATTGCTAAAATCTTACAATAAGAAAAAATTATACTTAACATAAAACAACAAGAAAAAAAGGGTCCTCTAGTGAGACATAAACATTTTTACTGTGCTAATCCAGCACTGTACTGTAAATAGCATGCAGCTGCTAAGGAGTGATATTCAGACAGTGTGCCCTGTTTGGTCCGTGCTGCCTGTCTAAATATCAGGCTGTGATAGTGCAGTCTAAAGAGCATATGAGGAGAGCCACCAAAAACCCTTGCCAGTGGCAGGCTCCCAGAAGTGAATGGGGAGTGTTCATTACAAGCAGCATAATACTTTTGCTCCTGGAATTCATACTCAGTGGCCAGTATGCTAATAAACATATATAGCATACACATCACTAGGAGTCATTAATATCACCTTATTTGTCCATTTGCGGCTCTGCTCAGAGTCTCAATGCATATATAGAAACATAGAATTCATCAGCAGAAAAGGACCACTTGGCCCACCCAGCCAACTCAGATTGTCCCTGCCTATTCTCTCTCCACAGACCCTAGCTGGTCTCCAGTGATCCAGCATATTCACTAATACTCCTCTGTCTTTTCTATACATGCTTGAAGCCCCCTACTGTTTTCATCTCCACCACTTCCACTGGCAGTCTGTTCCTGGCACCCCCCCACCCACCTGTGGCACCAACAACCCAACTCCCTCCCCCCTGACCCCATACCTGACAGTCGGTGCTGCCACTCAGGATGGCCAGCGACACAGCTTACTGCACACCTCCACATATGCTGGCTGTCCAATGTAAGTTGGGATCAGGTGCCTATATATTTCAGTGTGCTCCCAGCATCAGTTGAACTGCCATCAGCCATGGAGATGTGTAGAGGGTTGTGCCACTGGCTGTCCTGAGCTGCGGCACCAACTGTCAGGTATGGGGTCGGGGGAGGGGGTGGGTTGTCCATGCCTTGGGTGGGTGATGAGTCCACTGAACACCAATGATGCTGGCCGGGCACTGGGTTGGGGATTGGGGTTGTGTGTCCTGGGGCACAGCAGTGTGTACATGGGGGAGGGATGTCATGTAGTACACAAGGAAAGGACTGCCTTGTGTTGGGGTGGGGGATGATTACTGACATTACAGGATGGGGCCGCACTGTGTTGAGGTGGGTGGTGATTAATGACATTTGGGGAGAGGGCTGCAATGTGTTAGGGCAGGGGGTAATTACAGCAATTCAGGGTAGGAGCAGCAATGTACGCAGGGCTGGGCATGTACTACGGTTACGGTAGGGTGCTCCCTTGTGTAACTGGTGCCCTCCTACACCCCAGTGCGCAGCACTACACAGCTTAGTGCATGGTGCGTAGTTCAGGCACTCCTCCGGCATGCCCCCCTGCCTGTCTCTAGCAAGTTGCTGTTCATGTGGCTGGGGGATCTGGTGCATTGCTGTAATGTGTGCCATTTGTGACTGCCTTGGTGGGTTTGCAGCTGTGAAGCAGTCATATGTAATTCTGCCTACGCACCCAGTTTCTGCTGCATGTTAGTATGGTACATAGGGCCCAATAGTAGGAATTCCCTTGTATTAAAGGCAGCAGTGTGTCAAAAATGTTTAATTTTTATGAAATCTTTAAAATAAGATGTTAAAATAAGATTTTTTGGGATGGATTTTCTGTCACATGTGAGGTGCATGCCATTGGATCATGCTGCATCCGCAGTGCTTATATTGATATGGTGAAAAGTTAAAAGGTACAGTAGCCTCGGTTTCCTCCCCCACCTTACCTCCCTCCTTTCATTCCCCTCTGCCCTATATACTCCTTTGTAACACTGACCCTCGCTCCCTTACTCTTTATCACATTAAATCTTCAACAGACCAAGTTGTATTATCCTTCCATTTCCCTAAGGTCTGGATATCCCCTTCCCTCTTCTATCCACTCCACCTTGTCCTTATTATTCCTAACATCCCTCCTTTGTAACCTCACTACTCAGTCTGGTAATTTTCCTGCATTATGGACCTCTGGCATGCAGGCCCTCTTAGTAACACCCTCCTCCGACCACAGCTTTTCCCTTTGGTTTTGTATATTGTTCTTATGCTGATTCTATTTTCAATGTCTCTGTTCCACTGGTTTTGGCTATTGTATGTTTATTCTGCATTTATATGTACCTCTTTGTACAACAACTATAATGTGCTGTTTATTTTCTTTTACTGTGCCTTATTGTCAAAAATATAGTGTACACTTCTCCCCAGAACAGATGGAAATGAGTTGTTACAGCTCAGTATGTCTTTCTTGATAAAGGTTTTGTGGCTGCAGTCTCCTATAAATTCCTAATGGTCCAAGTGACCCTGAAGTGTGAGTGACCCTGAAGCATGAGTGCCAATAAGATGGAATGTGGCATCTGGGGTCATTGGCAGGACATCAGCAGGAGGAAATGGAGAAGCATGGAGCTCTTCCAGTTGACTGAGGTAGGACACCAATTCATGTCCTCTTCTCTTCACTCACTGCTGAGAAAGGTGGGAAATAAAAGGTAGGTCAAACTGGGAATAGCAATAACACCCTATCTAAGGTAAAGGTACAAGTGGAATCATGAACAGCAAACACCCATCAGAGTTAAGGGGTACCCAAGGGTTGAGTCAAAGAATAAAAATAGGCCAACACAAGGATTGAAAGCAGCAACCTATCTAAGGGAAGAAGTGCAGATGGGTCTAACATCTAACATAAGGGTGTAGGACTTCCAAGTAACACAGGGAAAGAAGGAACAGTGGATGTGGGAAGTGGTGCACTTCAGTGCCTGTGGATAGGCAGTTTTCAGAAAGGCCTTCTGGAGGTGGCAGTGCCACAGTGCCACCCCATCTGTGTGTGCCTGTCTGGGTTGATGGAAAGAGACACTAGATTACAGGCTGAGCCAGTTGAGAGTCAGGGGATCCTCTCTCCCACTCAGAGACCAGCAAATCTGACACGATTACCAGGGAAGATGCCAGATAGAAGGAACAGCTGGACTATGGTGAGTTCTGGAAGTGTAGAAGTGGTGGGCTCTGGAAGGCTGGGAGTGGAAAGTAGCTGGCACATTTCTCAACTGGTAGCACTACAGAATTCCTATGCTGCTCTGATGGATTAGGACTACCAAGAGGAGGCACCCATGGTTGAGGCCAGGAAGGATGTGGGTACCCTACATAGTGGAAAATCTGAGGTGGGGGGGACACAGAGGAGAAGGAAACACCTTCTGGTGGAGGACTCTATTGTCACGAGGATTGATCTGGGAATGGCAGAAGGGGAGGAGAGGGAGGTCAGCTGCCTATGTGGTGCCATGGCCCAGAGGGATGGGAATCAAATCCTAGGGATCAATAGGGCAGCAAGGAGCTGGATGTCATTGTCCAATTGGGGAAAAATGACTTGGCTATGGACAGAACTGGGATAGTTCAGGAGAACTTCAGGGGATGGAAAGTGTTCTTAAACAGGAAGCATACTCAGTAGCTTTTGTGAAGGTGCTGCCTGTCAATGACTGGGGAAGGGGAGGGATCACCACACCATGTCCTTCAACTCATGGTTGAGGGAATGGTGCAGAGAGGAGGGGTATGGCTACACTGGGGACTGGGGGCCCATCTGGGAGGATTAGGGCCAATACAGGGGCAAGAGACTACATCCATCCATGAGGGGAACTGCAGTCTTCAGTTGTTGGTTTAAATGTTACTTCAATGAACATTTAAACTAGCTAAGGGGGTAGAGAAAGAAACTCTGTAGACAGTAACTTCCCCCCCCCACCACAGGCTGATGTAGAGAGTAGGGAGATCCCAGGGGAAGATGTACCCCACAGGGTGCAAGTTTAATCAAATTATCTGGGTGATAGAAACAGGGAGGATGGAAACATTTGAAATGGTGAAGGAAAGGAGGTGGGGCAAAAAGAAACATAGTAGTAACAATCAGAGTTATAATAAAATCTGGAAGGCCATGTGTGTGTTAATGCTAGAAGTCTAGGAAATAAGATTCTGGACCTAGAAGCTGTCACGGCTGAGGCCATCCTGGGTATTGTGACCACTACCAAGTCATGGTGCACTAACAACCATGACTAGGGCATGGCCATACCAGGCTGCAATCTGTTCAAGACAGATCAGGTGGGAAGGAAAGGAGGAGTTGTGGTGATTTATGTGACGTAAAGCTTAAACATGACAGTGATGCATGGAAATCAGTGGGGGTGGAGGTGCTGTGGGTCACACTTCAGTTGAATAATGGAGCTGATATTTGCAGAGATGTGATCTACAGACCTTCTGCATAGGGGGAAGAGTTAGATACAGTACTATTGGAAGCAATTGGCAAAATGGCTGAAAAATGAGAGGTGCTGCTGGTGGAAGACTTCAATCTGCCAGATGTAGATGGGAGCCTCTAAACTGCAGCGTCATGAAGAAGCAGAGATGTCCTAAACTCCTTGTGGGAGGGGGAGGTGTTCCTCAAGAACTAGTCAGGGAACCAACTAGTGATGGGGCAACACTGGATCAGGTTCTCACTAACAGGGACAGTGTTGCAGACATCAATGTGAGAAGCCACCTGTGGACCAGTGATCACCGTACAGTGTGGTTCAAAATAAGGATGGCTGCACAGTTTACCCACACGTGAGTGATGGTTCTGGACTTCAGATGGGTAGATTTTATAAAATTGGGTGAATCCCTCAGGATGACCTGGGGAGGTGTCCTGTGGGGTGGAGGAGCAGTGGGCCAAACTAAAAGAGAGAGTAGTGAAGGCAACAAACCACTGTATCAAGCAAGTGAGCAAAAGCAAGAGAAACAGGAGACTACTATGATTCTCGAAAGAGGTGATGGAAAAGGTAAAGGCAAAAAGAGTTGCTTTGAGATGGTACAAGGAGATGCAGATGGAGGAGGATAGGGAGGAGTATTAGGGGAAACAGATGGAAGCTGGGAAAGCAGTAGAGAGTGTAAAGGTACAAACTGAAGAAAGAATACCCCAGGAAGTATCAAAAGGGGACAAGATATTTTTTTGTTATGTAAGCAAGAAAAGGAAAACAAATGGAGGGATTGTAAGGTTAAAAGGAGAGGGGGAGACTGTATAGAGGGCAATGAGGATGAGGCAAACTATTTCTGTTCAGTGTTCACAGTTGAAGGGAAAGAGAAGGGACTGCAAAAAAAAAACAATGGGAGTCGTGACTTGTGGGAAGTAGATGCTGGTCCCTTTTCTGAGGAAAGATCCTGGAGACCCTTACTAACCTGAAGGAGGACATCCTCATGGGGCTAGACAGGGTGCATCCAAAGGTGTTGAAGGAGCTTAGGGAGGTACTGGCTGCACCTCTGACAGTCCAGTTTAACAGACCACTGGAGAACGAAGAAGTCCCAGAGGACTGAAGGAAGGCAAATGTAGTCCCACCTTACAAAAATGGTCAGCGGGAAGAAGCTGGCAACTATAGGCTTGTTAGCCAGAAATCAGTGGTGGGGAAATTAATGGAAACACTGATAAAAGAAAGGAAAGTAGAATATCTTTAATCCAGTGGATTACAAGATCCAGAGACAACATGGATTCACAGGGCAGAGGTCACGCCAAACAAATTATATAGGTTTCTTTGACTGGGTGAATAAGGAACTAGATTAGGGAGGAGCAGTGGACATGGCCTACTTAAATTTCAATAAGGTTTTCAACACTGTTCCACATAGTAGATTAGTAAGCAAGATGGATAGCTTAGGGGAAGGTAACAAGTTAATACTCTGGGTAAGAAATTTGTTAGAGGATAGGAGGCATAAGGTAGTTATAAAAGGAGTTTGCTCTGAGGAAGGGAGAGTGACCAGCTGGGTACATCAGTGTTCAGTGCTATGACAGGTCTTCTTTAATGTCTTTATAAGTGACATTTCAGAGGAGCTGGAAGGGAAGGGAAGTTCTGCCTTTTTGCAGATGACACTAAGATTTGCAGCAGAGTGGACATTTCAGCGGAGGTGGAATGAATAAACAGAGACCTGAAAAAACTGGAGGAGTGTTCAAACATATAGAAACTGGGTTTTAATACAAACAAGTGCAAAATAATGCACCTGGGGCACAGAAATATGGGGCAAAGTGCAAAATGGGTGGAGTGGTATTGACAATGACAAAGCAGGATAGAGACCTAGTGCTAATCATATCAGAGGACCTAAAGGTGGCCAGGCAGTGTAAAAGGCCAGTTTGGAGGGCTAGTGGGCTGCTGCATTGCATAGTCTATGGAACAGCCAGTCTGTAGCCAGAAGGCCTAGGCCTTCATTTATATTCAAACATTTTGACCAAATATGTGTTAACTCTGCTGGCCATTGATAGCAATGTGCCCTAACCATCATTTACCTATGCCTGGGCCTTCAGTTTTTGAAATCCTAGTTACTAACCTATTAGGAAGGGGTATCGCCAGCAGAAAGAGGGAGGTGGTATTGCCCCTGTATAAATCACTGGTAAGAACTGACCTTGAGTATTGTGTCCAGTTCATTTGGCCACATCTCTGAAAGGACCTAGACAGGACTGAGGAGGTTCAGAGAAGGGAATTAAAATTGTACATGGTTTGAATCAAAGTCCTGTGAGGAGAGGCTAAAGGACCTTAGTATGTACACCATGCAGCAGAGGAGGGAGAGGGTGGATGTAATAGAAACCTTTAAATACCACACAGGGGTAAATTAGGTGCAGAAATGGAGTATTTCTTCAGAACAAAAGGTGTGCTTTAGAAAAAGGGGACATGCTATGAAGCTGGAAGGGGGTAGATTTAGTAAAGGTGTGAGGAAATACTTTTCACAAAAGAGTGGTGGATTCCTGGAACAGCCTTTCAGTGGAAGTGGTGGGGGTGAAAGCAGTGGTGGAGTTCAAAATGCTTGGGATAGGCACAAGAGAATCATAGAGATAAGGGGGAGTGGGGGTGGAGAAAGAGCTCTAGATCAAATATTGTCAGAGGCAAGAAAGAAGGCAGAAAAAATGTGGGGAGACTGGATGGGACAAACAACCCTTATCTGCTATCAGATTCTATATTTCTATGTTGCTATTGTTTGAAATAAATACTATCATGCACTTCTGCAATGATTTGTGGCACCTCAGGTCCCCTGTTATTGTGCGTGTATCCATTTTTGACACATGAATCATCGTTTTGCCATAAAGAATTGTGAACTTCTATAAATGAGGCAAAAACAGCACTCACAATCTTTTTCCACAATTTCCCTACTACAGGCAAAGAACAAAATTATCAGCTACACCAGTGGTAAGAGCTTTGAAAATCCAGCCCCTTATCTTTAATTAAAATTATTTAATAATGCTTAAAACAGCTCGATACCCCCTTCCCCCCGAGGAGCCGGAGGTTGCGAGGGCTTCTCTGGAGTGCCCTCCTGCAGCCTGATTCCACCACCGCTGGGAATCCCCAACCCCCTGAGGAGCCATTGGTCGCGAGGGCTTCAACGGTGTGCCCTCCCTGCAGCCTGAGTACAGCACCGCTGGGACACCCCACCCCCGAGGAGCGTTGGTTGTGAAGGCCTCTTTGATAGAGCTCTCCCTGCCCTGCAAAAAGCTATCAAGCTGGATACCCCCCTCTCCCCGAGGAGCCGGAGGTCGCGAGGGCTTCTCTGGAGTGCCTTCCTGCAGCCTGATTCCACCACCGCTGGGACTCCCCCACCCCCCGAGGAGCCATTGGTCACGAGGGCTTCAACGGTGTGCCTTCCCTGCAACCTGAGTACAGCACCGCTGGGACATCCCCACCCCCCGAGGAGCTGTTGGTCGCGAGAGCCTCTTTGATAGAGCTCTCCCTGCCCTGCAAAAAGCTATCAAGGTAAATTACTCCTGGAATCTGCCGTTTTGCAGTCACGACTGTTAATGAGCCAGCCTACCTATGGACACTTTGAAACGCGGCTCGCTTGGTGCCTTTTCCAGGATCGCACACCATTGTCCTACCAGTCGGGGCTCTGGAGAAGCCCCGCCGCCCCCACCACCACCCTTGGTTGGCTCTCCCTTATATAGGGACATTTTGTCACATGAGGCGCCAGAACCAATCAGCCTACTTTCCCATTTGCTGGTTATATCTTTCCAGCACTAGAGGGAGTCTGCTCCCTCTTCTTGCTCTACACAGGGAATTGTCTCACGCTAAAATGAACCTTGCTATGCTGGCTCTACTCCTGCTACAGCACCTATGCTTACTCACAACCCCCTTATCCCCATTGACCTGCCACCTACTAAAACATTATCCCCCCACTCTCAATACTACCCTACACCTAACTCTCAGTGCATCCCCCCAAATCACTCCCGAACCCTGGACTACCACTCTACCCCCAGCCATCCACCACCAATGTGCCTCTCTCAGTATTGTGATTTCCATCACGAGTGGTCTCTCTTCACGCTTGCACCCTTGCTTCTCTTCTCCCTTCTGATCCCATGCACCTTCCAGGTGAGGTCTCGTCGCCCACATCTTCACCCCACCCCCCGCAACACACACCATGCGAGGCGCCTAACTCTTCTGCTGCTCCTGCTCTCCGGCAATGTGCACCCGAACCCCGGGCCCGCCATCTCAGCCACGCCCCAGCCCACCGGTGCTAAAGGCCTCTGTATCACCTTCATAAACATATGTAGTCTCCCCCCAAAAAATGCAGCCCTCCAATGTTGGGTCATCCAACACTCCCCTGACATTCTAATGCTTGCTGAAACCTGGCTCTCCTCCCTCACGCCTGACTCAGCTGTCTCCCTCCCAGGTTTTTCCCTTTTCAGGGCCGATAGGATGGGCAGGCGTGGAGGGGTGTGCTATCACTTGCGCGATTCGATCCTCGGCATGCACTCCCAACCCTGAGCTTAACCACAGGATGCATGCCATTACTTTAAAAATCTCACCCTACCCTGGACGTGGCCCCTTTACCTAACCACGGCATACCTACCCCGGCCCTAAAAAGATCTTGGCTCCTCCTTCTTGACTACCTATCTACCTTACCCCAGAAGGCTGAACAATTAATTATGGGCGACTTAAACACCAACTGGCTCAGCCCGTCATCTGATAATTTGAAGAATGAGCTTGCAGCCCTTGACCTGTCCCAAATGGTCACTCAGCCTACTAGACTTAACAGTAACAGGAACTAGTTCCTCCTGGATGTAATCCTCTCAACCAACCACATAAAGTAGCATCTGTACAAGTCCTTGCAGACTCTTTCAGTGACCACCCTGTCATTTGTTTTTGGTCCTCCCCCACTATCTGCCCGGTGTATAGCAGGACCCCCTGACGCCGATTTCTCCCAGAGGTCTCACAACCTTAAACGCCACCTCGCCCAAATCAATTGGACCCTGTGGCTCATGGACTTGACATTAACGCTGCCCTAACCTACCTCAACCATGGCTTTCTAATCATGCCTGGATCTGTTTGCCCCTTCAACACACCAAGGAATAAAACTGACTGCTGCATGAATAACTCCTGCACTGATCCAACAACTAAAAAGAGAGATAACCTTTGGCACTTAGCTAATAACTCCGGTAGAGTGGCTGACAGACAAGCCTACAGAGCAGCCCGCAACCAATGCACCTGGACCATCAAGCAGGCTAAAGCTAAATACTACCAGGCTGCCTTGACATCCTCCTGGGGCTCGTATAGAGCTTTCTGGGACAACATTAAAGAACTGAATGGTAAACCCCCCCCCCATCCCAGATTGTCATAAATGGGGCTGTCTCAATGGACCTAACATGTATTGCCGACTGCCTTAATAAAACCTTTACAGATTTAAGTGCTATCCTCCTGCCCACTTTTCTGACCCGTTGCCACACCCACTCATACTCCCATCTCCAGGCCACAATTCCACTTCGAATGATCTCACCCCATGATGCCAAACCCTTCTTAATAAGGTCCTGGCCTCCCAGAACCCTAGCAATGACCCCTCGACTCCAAGATACTCCGCCACGCTGGATGTCATGCTTATTCCCTCACGCTATCATAAACAAATCCTTATGCCTCGGCCAATTCCGGAGGTCTGGAAGCATGCTGAAGTAACCCCATCCACAAGTCTGGGGACCGTACTCTGCCAAATAACTACAGGCCCATCTCCATCCTCCCCCCCATCCAAAGCCTTAGAAAAAATAGTAAACACACAGCTCACGGAATACCTCACTAAATGCAACTTTCTATGTCCGGAGCAACACGAGTTTTGTCCTGGCCATAGCACATCCACCGCCCTTCTGGAATTCTCCCACCACATACACTCTGCACTCGACAAAGGTCAGCTCGCAGGGGCGGTTTTTATAGACCTATCCAAGGCCTTCTACACGGTGTGCCACCCCCTGCTATTAAACTCCCTAAGCAAACTGGATTTCTCATCCGACCCCCTGAAGTGGTTCACAAGCTACCTACATAACAGGTCTCAAAGAGTCAAGCTGAATGGGACCCTCTCCTCCTCCCTTCCAGTACTCTCTGGGATCCCTTAAGGCTCCATCCTTGGCCCAACCCTTTTCAGCCTATTCCTGAACACCATCCCTAGCTCCTGTTCCAGCAAAATATTACTCTATGCGGACGACGCTGTAATCCTAGCATCACACCCTGACCCACTCCCCCTCCAAGTCATGCTGCAAGGCGCTTTCCTCCACATTGAAAAATGGTTCAATAATCATCGTCTAGTCCTGAATCTAAAGAAAACTAAGTCCATGCTATTTTCATATCGGCAAAACAGCACCATGGACTTTCCTCTCCACATCACCACCAGCACGCCCCTCCCACTTGAACAGGTAACTTCCTATAAGTACCTGGGCATCACCTTTGACTCCGGCCTTACTTTCCATGCCAACATTAAAGCTTTGTCATCTGCAATGAACTCCAGGATCGGGCTCCTCTACCGCCACAAAGACTGCCTCCCCGAACCCGCCTTAAAACTAGCCATCACCTCATTGGTATTATTGCTGGCCGACTCTGGACTCCCAATTTATGCTGCTGCCGACGCCTCCCACTTGTCGAAAGTCCAGACCTCCATCAACAAAGCCTGTAGGCTTCTCGGTGCCCACAGCAGAACCCACACCTGTCTGCTATACTCCGCCACAAAATACTCACCCTTGAGGAAAGACTGAGATATCAAACCTGCCTTCTGGCCAAAAATCCATGTCAGGTCTCTGCCCTCCTGGGGTCTCTGGACCCCTGCAGCTGGCTGCCCGGTCCCTACCCACCTGCAACTCCATCACAGCCACCTTCAATGTTCCCAGAGCTAGGACCTCTCGCTGCCAAAGATCCTACCATCACTTAGCCCCATCTTGGTTCAACACCCTTCCCGAAACTATCTCCAAGATCCCAGGACTTGGCCGCTTCAAAACCACCCTCCGCCAACATATTCTTGACAGCCGATGTTGTAAATGCCTGTAGCTGCCCTAACCGGTCCCCCTTAGCCCATCATGCCCTTGCCTACCTGTTTTGACACTACATTTCTGACTGTGACTTCTTGTTTATTTGAATGATATATCTCTTGCTATTTAACAATTGCATGTAACCTTAAGGAAGTTTGTACCAGTATAATTACTGCCTGTAATTTCCATGCCTGTAATTTCCATGTCGTGTATTTATGTCTCTCACCCATACGTCATCCCTGTGCTAACATCACTTAATTGTTGTCTCCCCCCCAATTGACGAGGTACCTTTGTAAACGAGTCCTTGACTCAAAGGTTGTAAAAACTGATCTCTCCAATAAAATAAAATAAAAATAAATAAAATAAAATAAGGCTTATTACATTGCAGTAAGAATTAATTATGTTGCCATGATCTTAATATAGTCATAGTATAGGATTTATTGACTCATTTTTATAAGATGTGGTACATAAATTCAGAAAATAAAAATTCTTATTAAAATATTACAACTTATTAAGATAATGATAGTGCCTCATTGGCAGATAATTTGGCTTGCTGTAAAGATAAAATGTGTACTTTTTTATAGATTTCTTTTTCATTTACAAGGATTATTTGATACAGTATAATTTTACAATAAAGTAATATAATATCACAGATTTTGGCAGACTCACAATGCCTAATAGGTAGGTTATGTTCCAGCTTTCTAATTTCTTGCATAAAGGATAGTTAGGTTATTAGCTGCCAATAATTGAAAAAATATATGTTTTCTGTAGATCTGGACACCACATATACCCACATGCATACTACAATGCCCATTACTGTAGCATAAGGTACATTTATATTTACTTACACTTGTTATCATGTGCTTAGGAACCATTATCCAGCATGAATATTTGGTAGTGCTTGTGAACCACCTACAGCTTTTTGCCATGTTGCAACAGTCAGCATCTTTTATGAATCATTGTGTTGTTACCCAAAACTAGCCTTAGTCAGCTTTACTCTTATCAGTGTGTACATGCAGAACAAGTAATGATCCAACTGTCTGAGGTGCTGACTGCCCACCAGTAGAACTACTGTATTTAGTTATTCTGCCTTTTTAGAAAGATTCCGTTATCTGGTCATGCACATGTTTTATCTATGGTATTAAAATGTCTGTAAGACTATTTTTTCACTCAGTTTGCATGATGACACCATGATGTTTGGAGGTTTCCAAACTCCAGGCAGATATGTTGTTTTTTTGCATGGTTTGCAATGAACTATGTTCCCTGCAATATCTGGGCTTTTGTGTTGTGTTTTGCCAACAGGTCCAGAATTCTGCCAGCTAACATTACTGATTTGGTATGTGACTGCATGATTGTACTTATGTAACTGAAAATGATAGATAAAAAGGTATAAGCATGGATCCGGTTTGCAAACTGTATGCTTATTCAACTTGTGACACAGTCCACTGGGACCTCCATGCCAGAACGTGCGGCTGTCTAGCTGCTGGGGTCAAGGTGAACCAGTACACCTTTAACTTTCAGTTAGTGCAGTGAAGGGAAACCTCAAACAATGTCCATTAATATTGAGCTCAAATTAGGCATCTTAATGTTTTTGACTTCCCATGGAATTTGAAATTATTTTGCGCTGAATGCAAAATTGCAGATTAATCTGGTACAGTATGTTGGTAAACTATACATGGAAGCAAAGTCTGCAGCCAAGAAACATGACCAAACTGGTGTTATGGTTTCTACCATGTATGCTTTATTTCAAGCAATGGAATCTGAAGTTTTGGCTTTGAGAAAAGAGTTAGGTTCCAAATCCAGGGAAATGAGCAAGCAACAGAAAGATTTGTAATGAGAAATTGAAAAGCTTAGGAATGAGAATGAGAATGAACTTGAGCATGTAGTACAGGAAATGGGCAAGGAAATTGTTAGGTTGCAGGAAGAGAATGAGAGGTCACATCAGGATATGATACATGTGTTGCAGTTGAATGGTTTGCTTACAAAGATGAATGATTCATTGAGGAGTGAGTATGAAGAGTTGGAGCAAGAGTTTGAGAAATGTCAGAATGCATTTGGAAAGGAGCTTTGGGAAAACTGTGATGTAATCACCACATGCAGAATTGTGCAGGTTAATGTTAGTAAGGGACAGCTTAAAATAAGTGTGGATCATTCGATGTGTAGAATAAAGCTGACAAAATTATGTCAGCAGTTGGCAATACTGAGTGGTCATGTGAAAGCTATGCCATTTGCCACACCTATCTCATTGTCATCATTGGAGGATGATGACAGCGATGACGATAGCAATCCTTGGGACTCCAGATGATTGATGCCTCAACCACCAATAGCCACATTGAAAAAGAAGGAAGAGGTGGAAAGCTTTATTGTGAAGGCATCTCAAAAGCTGGGCTCTCCAATGCACAGGCCAATGTGCTGAAACAAGCAGTCAGCGATACACCAAAGAAGGTGGTGGAAAAACATATGCTCATTCAGGACATGTCTACAGCCTTGGCAGAGGTGGTTGCTAAAATGATTGTCAGACAGGGAACGGGTCCCAGCACCCTGTAGTCTGCACAAGCCATCCAAAACATTGCAGACAAAATTGGCCATATGGCACCTACCGCAACCTTAGCTGCCATCTGGAAAAGGTGCAGCAACACTGCCAAATGCTCATCCTCTTGCCTCAGTACCATGTCCAGGTTCTTAAGCAAACTGTTGACTCCACATTGTGGGTAAAGTTGCCCGAAGGCATATGTAATGACGTAACAGCCCCTTTTGAAAGAGTCATTGCTCACCTCTTGGGAGCACACAACCTCAATATGATTGGCATACTGCTAGTGACACAGGTGAAGCAGAACATTAATGAAGCCCCAGCACAGTACGAGAACCAGTTGTGGCTTGCATACTGCACCGGCAAAGATTTGGCCAGTGAGCATTCAGACAGGGACTCTATTGAGTAGAAATGCCTATTTCTGTGAAACCTCCAGCCACCCATATGCAAAAAGGTGGAAGCCACTGTATTCCGTAAACAGGACCAACTATGTGGCATCATGAAGTGGGTGGAGCATGTGTATCAGATCCATGCAAGGGACCTCAGTTTTGCTCCAAGTCCAAAGTAGCCGTTGTACAATATGGCACAGATTCCTCTACACAGTACAAAGTGGAGGTGAAATTCAAAGACTCTCAACAAGACAAATCCTCATACCAAAAGCAAGGGGGATATCACAAAAAGAAATATCGACCAAAGTTAAGCCAATTGGATCTGAAGGGAAATAATGGACAGAAACAGTGGTCTGGACCTCTGTACAAGGATTTGTTAGCCGATGTACAGCAGCTTTGAGCTTTCAAGTCCAAAATTGAATTGAATGCATCTGAGCCTAAACTTGAATCAACAAGGATTTTAGCAGCCATGTCCGGAGCAGTTTTCACTTCCCCTACTGTCCAAGGTTCCTATGGGGCCAGGCAGGCACGGTCCTTGTATTCCAAAGCAGTACAGATACTCCAGGAGCTAGATCCAACACTCTACAATACCCTTCAAGACTGTGAGGTATCAGACTGACAGTGTCAGGCCACAGTCCAAATATTCACTTCTCTGGTTACTGATGACTCAGGATGCCTGTGTGTAGAAGTGCTGGTTGGGGGCTGCTAACTTGAACTATTTATGGAGATAGGTGCCACCATTTCAGTGTTATATGAGGATGACCCCATGCACTCTTGTTGGTCAAGGGGGAAGGTCATTTAAACCCAGACCTTTGAGGTGACCATGGTTATGGCCCTTTGGTCCAAACCAATATCCATCACCATCGGTACCTTAGAAGTGCAACATTGTCCCAGCCTGGTGGTGCTGAGGGTTGAGGTTCTGGATACCACACCTCATGCCATGCTGGTGACCAGGGGTATGGAGCCACCTCAGGTTGCCAGGGGTCAACAGAGGAAGGAGAGAATTTAGCATCCAATGGACTGCCCTCCTCTCCTGGGGAGGGGAGGGCTGCTGTCCCAATCCTTGGCTGCCCCTAGTGGAGGCCAGATAGCAGCTCTGGAGACTGGGAGACACAGAAGCATGGAGCCGTAATGTGCTCATGCCTCTGCACATGTATATTCATGCTGTGATAGGGAGTGGGATGTACTGGGAGAAAAATGGAAAACAACAGAAAAAAGCAATATGAAAAAAAAGAAAAAATAAAGAAGTGCAACATCGCTTTGACCGCAAGATTGTCTTTCATCAACAGAGCACCTTGGGTATAGATTTTATCTCTTGATGTAGGTGTGTGGTGGATTTAGCCAACAGGTTACTACTCCAGGTACCTGTCCTTAATCATCTGCTACTGATTTCTGACTCATATGTCATAGCAGCAGTTAAAGCAAATGATGTGGAATATGATGTCATCCTCATGTTCCAGCAACATCTTCTTTTTGCTCAGCTGAAGCCTATTTTGGAAAAACACCAGGATGCCTTTTTCAAAAACAAATATGACTGCAGCAGAATGAACACCCTTATATTGTTACTGGTGGGGACCCACCATAGCAAAGGCAATATCCTTTTCCAACAGAGGCAATCCCTTTTCTTAGTGCCACAGTAGAATCCCTTCTGAAACAGGGAGTCATTAGGCCCTTTGTTTCCACAGTCAGCTCTCAATTTGGCCTGTGAAGAAGTCCAATGATAACTGGAGGTTGATCATTGACTTCAGGAAGCTCAACCAAGCAACCCCAAGCTGTGCACCTACCCTGGCATCTGCCCTGGATGTGCTCAAGCTCCTTAAACCTAAACATAAATGGTTTAGTATCCTAGACATTTCCACTGGTTTCTGGTCACTGCCATTGGCCCCTGAGAGCTAACACAAGTTTGGCTTTACCTTTGAAGGGCATCAGGACACGTGGACCTGCCTGCCCCAGGGTTTTCATAACAGCCCCTCCCTCTTCTACATTCACATGAGGGATGCCATACAAGGTATTTCTTGCCCTGATAGCATCCTGCAGTATGTGGATGATCTTCCTTTGGCCACTGCAGACCTGGAAAAATATCTACAGCTACTAGAGAAGCTGCTTGCACTTCTGCACCAGGCAGGCCCCAAGTGCAGTCCTGCGAAGGCACAACTTTGTCTCCCAGAAGTTTCCTTAGTAGGTCTGTGTAACACGGCAGAAGGTAGGGGTCCAGCCTTGGACAAGTTCCAAGGTATGCAGGATTTACCCTGCCTTCTAGTGTCTCCACTCCTAGGTACTTTCTTGGCACGATCATTTACTCCCGAGACTTTATCTGTGATTTTGCAAAGAAGGCAGCACCCCTGTGTGAGATACTGAAAAAAGGAAGTTCCTTAGTCTTGCGGACAAGAAAATATCACTGCTGTTACCTCCCTAAAGCATGCACTGGCCTCAGCCCCAGCTTTAGTCACTCCAAACCCAGAACTGCCATTTCACTTGGAAACTGCTACTTCTGACACTGCAATGTCTGTAAAATTGCCACAAAAGTTAAATAGGACCCTAAGGCCCATTGTCTATGTCTCCCAGATACTATCTCAGGTGGATCAGAAGTACTACCTCTACAAGAGGCATCTCCTTGCTACATTCTGGGCTGTTAAACACTTCACTTACATCATAGGCTTTTGTCCTATTGTGCTGCACACCAATCATACCCCCACTGATTTTCTGTTATCAGACCGTATCAAAGATGGCAATATCTCCAACACAAGACCTACCCACTGGTCACTCCTCTTACAGGATGAGATATCACTGAACACCCCACAAAAGTGCCATCTATCCTGGTACATGGACTCCTTTACCAAGGAGACTCACATGAATGTGGTCTAGAGCCGCCCACTCTGCCAGAACCGAGCCCTTTTCTACCGACCACTAAAACTACCCTGGAAGACCCTGCTATCTGCTGATTTTTTATGGATGGCTCCTACTCCTTTCAAGAGGGACAAAAAGTGGCAGTGGATACCTAAAGGGTGCCAGGAGATGACACCCTTTAGGTATCCAGACAGTGTACTATTCAATCCTCACAGTGTGCAGAGCTGGCAGCCGTTGCATGTGCCTTGGAAAATATCCATGGCAAAGAGGAGAATTATACAATCATCTTCTCTAGCTCATCATGGGTGTATAAGTCTCTTGCAGAGCTTCTCCCTTTTTGGAAGATCCATGAGTATGCTTCCTCAGAAGGAACTTCTGTTAAGTGCAGAGACCTATTTAGGTACATTAACAGCTTAGCTGAAAAAATCATCTTCAAGCTTTACATTCACAAGGTCAAAGCTCATTTGAAGTCTGACCCATACCACAAGTACAGTGATTGAGTGGATGCCTTGGCCAAGGCAGGCGCTTGGGTGGGGAAGGTATGAGTAATGCAGCCTCAAACTTAAGTCCACCATGTGGCCACACAGAAGAAGACCCAAGTGGTCCCATTGGATCTGGCGGCAGCTCAAGTGGCAGATCCTGAAATAAAAGAGGTATATGAATACCTCTCCAAAGAGACAGAAAAAGAAATGTCTGGGAATAACCCCTTCAAGAGACACTCTGAAAATCTCACCTCTGCTGATCAGAAGTCAGTCTTGTACCAATCAAGCAATGCAAAATGGTGAGTGATCCCCAAGGAATTCTGATCAGAATTCATCTGCTAGGTACATAATACACCCTTAGGTGGACACAAAGGAATAGACAAAACTATACAAAGACTGAAAACCATGGGTTGGTAGCCTGGTCAGTCAGCAGACACCCAACAATATGTGGACAACTGTATCACCTGTGACCAGATAATCCCATCCCTGGTAATAAAAATGCCAAATTACTCCCACTGAGGCACTCTAGTCCCTGGAATACCATACAGTTGATTTCATTGAGCCTTTACCCAAGAGTAGTCAGGGCAACAAGTAACACCAGTGATCACAGATTATTTCTGTAAATGGGATGAAGCCTTTCTTTGCAGAACAAACACAGCAAAAGCCACTGCTATGATTCTGGTAGAATTAAGCAATATACCACGAGAGGGTGTTGGTGATGCCAGGATTTACCCACGCCCTGGGGTGTTGTTCGGTCACGAGGCTTAGCTGAGGACTAACAACACACCAGGCGTGGTAGCAAACTTGGCATCACCAACACACGCAAGTGGCATATTGCGATTATACAATGGCCTCTTCACTTTCGGTAGGAAAAAAAAATTATGAAAAATACTGTGTGTTTTTTTTATATATATTTTATTGAATTAATTGTTGCGCCAAAAAAAATAGTTCCCTGTTAGTATGCAGAGAAATGGTGCTGTTCCCCACCCCTACGGAGAAGATTTAATCCCCCACACACACACACACAATTTAAAGACTGTTTTTTTTCAATTATGATGATGTAGAGGGTATTTTTCAGCTCATTCGTTGTAATATCATCAATAAGGCTCAGGAAAAGATGGCAAATGTACATATTTAAATGCCTTGTGAAAATCGTCCTACTCCTGTCAGTTCTCCTGACAGTCTCAGAAAGCCAGTTACTGAGCCTCCGAAGTGCCCTATCAGAGAGTCTTCAGCTTTTTTTGTTAGTACACCTGCAAGTGAGACTTGGTTCTTTCTTTAGGAATTGCTGTTTGGTTTTGGGTGTGTTTTGATGGTGCGAGCGGTAAGTTCCCGGTAACGGGCTAACGTACCTGACATTGTGCTTCCGTGTTTAGGCTGAAAGTATCTGAGTGACCGGGGGGGGGGAATTATCTTTTTTTTGTGATGTTGCAGCCGCTATGTAGGACTCGTGCATGTAATCGGACTAGCAGTGTCTCTGAAGGACAGTCTGGAGGCTCGTGTAGATTTTATTAAACAAAAAAAAAAACTTTGCGGCAGAGTGAAAGCAACTGGCAGACGTCTTGCTAGTGGGTTAAAAGTATACGGGATAAATCGGGCTAGTAGTGGTTGTGGACAGACATATAACTGCAGGTATTTTTGTAATTGCATATTTTGTAACTGGGCAGGTAATTTAACTAACTCTTTTCATCCTAACACTCTTGCTGTACAGCAACCCAGCATTTATGTTGGGTGGAACAATTGCAGTGCTTCTTTTGTTCCGGTTTCGCGTTGCGCTTTAGCGGGGATTGCCAATCTTGGGTTTGCCAGGGTAGGAGTGATTTGACAGTGGGTTTGTGATGCGGCTGACTGGCAGCTGACACCTTTTTCTGTGGGGTGATGCTAGGATTTACCACGGCTAGAAGGTGCCAGCCAGCCAATCAGAATGCAGGGTTTGCCATTTGTTTCTATGCCCATTGTATAATAGGTATTTTCCAGATGGGGCCTACCCCTCTAGGTGGAGTCCAACAAGGGAACAAGCTTCACTGGAGAGGTTATGCAGGAATGTTGGGAGTTAGACAGAAGTTTGACATAGCCTATCATCCCCAGTCTTCTGGACAAGTAGAGAGGGCCAGTAGGCAGATTAAGTTGATGCTGTTTAAGTTTGCAAATGAAAATGCCAACAATTGGGACACTCTTTTGACCTTACTCCTATTGGCAGTGAGAATGACCCCTGCTGCAGCAACCCAGTGTATACACCCTGTGAGGTGATGTTGGGTTGGCAGATGAGACTGTCAGAACATTTGTGGATAGATCTTAAAGCAGCAGTGCTCCTATTGAAAGTAGAGGGGGAGTACCATATAATGATGTGTGAGTATCTAAAACAGTGAAAAGTGCTGTTTTGGCTGCTGTACCTATTCTCTCTGTTGAGTCACTACATTCATTATGCAGACGTCTGACACGATCCCTTGCCAGGATTGCCATCTTACTTGTAGGTTTTGTAAAGCAATCCTGACACAGGCAAATTTCATTTTGGTGTTGTTCTACCAATCCTGTAGCACACATGCAAATGAGGAGTCATTTTGTGTGCTAGTGTCCTCGAAGTACTGTGAGCAAGCTGTGCATTACAAAATATTTTGTCAGTCATTGGCATTCAACATTCTATTGGTTGTTCTGTGCTCATGTCATCAGTATTTATAATAGCAGTCTTGCGGTATATTAAATGTGTAGGAAAATGAGCAGCAGCCCTAGTTCTAGTGACTCCTCAATATCTGGGTGAAGTGAAGCTTATATTTATTTATAGTTTGTACAGGTGTCATCTGGTAGAACTGTAAAAAAAGTCAGCATTAGTGAATTATGTGAGAGTTTTTGTTACCTCAGAAATTGAGGTTCTATTGGGTACAATGCTTTTTTCTTTTAAAGGTAATCTTTTAGAAATCTGTAATGCTAAATGATGAATAAAGATGATTATTCATTGAGTTTTGTGTGACTTATCTCATCTTGTTTCCTTTTGTGTGGGGTTAATTAATAGTGTCTGAGCTGTGTGTGCTAGATTGGTAAATTCTGGGGTTTGTGATGGACAGTGATGATGGATGGAGTCTTATTGAGCTGCAGAATGTTATGCTGAAAAGCTTGCTGTTTGTAGTCAGTGAATTTAATTTTGTAGTTTTTTGTAGTGTGTGTGTGTGTGTGTGTGTGTGACAAATAGAGAGAGAAACTTAACCTCCCCAATTCTCCAGTGTAGAACCTGAAAACAAGAACTTGTGCCTAGTGATGGGTGAAGTGGCCCCAATTTGCTCCCTGAAGTGATTCGCAGAGTGAAGGCAAATTCGCAGAGTGCTCCGCAATGCGTAGCGGAGTACTTCACATTATTAATGGGTAACGCGAAGTCCACTGGAAACAATGACTTCACGTTACTCCGCCTTCCCAAACCACTGCTCCACCAATTCTTAAGGCAAAGTACATTGAAAACAATGTACTTCGCCTCACTTCACCTTGTTTTTAAGCTCCAAAGGCAAATTTTGCAGTGATTCATGGGATTTCAGGTCACATGGGCTCTAGATTGTTCTGCTTAGCCTCAGTTTGGGGTAGTGTGTGTAGGAAGCTGTAGGAGACAATCTGCTCTGAGAGCTCTCTGCGATTCAAACCTTCAAAAAGCTGTTAAAAAGCCTTTTTGAGTCATTTTTTTTTGCTGAAACTTTAGTTAATTAATTATTGGAAACCCTCCTGTACTCATATCATCGAGTGTTTATTGTTTGTGTATGGATTTTGAATGCTAATGTACAACATTCGGTCTGTGTACTGAGAGACAGTGGAAGTGTGCTTTGGGGGAGGGGTGTATCTGTGGTGTAGGTAGATTAACTCGGAGAAAAAGACAGTGCTTTCTGTTTTGGTGATATTTTTCTTGTATAACTGTGTTAATGTATACACAGTAATATTTCCAATATTTCTTGTAATTTTTTTGCTGATTGTTGTGGTGCAGCAGTGCATAATTTTAGTTTGTTTAAAATATGTGGTTATATTACCAAAGTTTTAAATTTGCTATGCATTACTTGGTGTGTGTGTGAGTATGTGTATGACACATGTCATCAAACAGAGACCTCTTACTGTGCCACATAATAATTTCAGCAATGTGAAGCTGCTATCCACTGCAGCTGTGTGATTTTTGTACTTCTTTGTGGTATCTTTACTGATACTAGTACTAGTAACTGTTACTGCAGCAGTGCAATACACTGCCCCCCTCCCAGCGGCCACCCTAACTGGCAAAGGTCTTCTTTTCCAGATTTGAATTTCTGATAGTGAGCATGGGTTAGGTGTTGTGCCTTTGTGCCTGAATCTCTTCAGTGCACAGCGCAATCTTAATCTGTCTGTGCATTTGCCTCTCTTTAGGGCCCAATCTCTGTCTCTAACTTAAGTTACAGTTGTTTCATTGGCTTCCCTTCAGAGTACTGGACAGGTGTGGTGCTTAATTCTGCAAGAATATTGTACTCATTAATATGTGTTTTTAAGTCAGGACCATCATCACAAGTCACTTGTGATACAAATCACGTTCTTCATCATCATGGTCACAAATGCAGTCACAAATCACGATTCATGATCATTCACGTTACGAATAACACATTATTTTTTTTCTAGTTACTTTCATGTATTGAATGCCTGTTTTGTATTATCTCTCCAGGCTTCACCACCCCACCATTGTACTCATTGATAAGTGTTTTTAAGTCTGGGAGTTTTAAGCTACAGCTCATTGGGGAGGTACAGCCATAGGCATTCACATTTCTTCATCATCACGGTCAAAAATGCCGTTACAAATCAAGATTCATGATCACGTCACGAATCACAACATTAATTTTTTTTAATAGTTACTTGGATGTATTGTAAGACTGTTTTGTAGTATCTCTCCATGCTTCACCACCCCACCTTTGTACTCATTAATGTTTGTTTTTAAGTCAGGGAGTTGGACACTGTCAGCAGTACATATACAGACTGGAAAGTGACTGCACACATGCAGTTTAGCACAGTATAATTGCACTGCTCAGAACACAAAGTGTCATGCATTCGGAAGACAACAAAAAAAGGGCTTAATTACATACAAGGGTCGGGGATGGTGGAGGAATACATTTTACAACACAGCAAGGAAGGTGTGGGGGGGCACATCATGGTGTGAGAAAAAAAACAAACTAATGTGGAATCCCATGGTGATCCAGCAGCAGTTCCAGCATGGACATAATTTGCAACTGATGTCCCTCTATGTGATCCAGCCATTGCTCCCTAGCACTCAACCTCTCATTGTTATCCTCGACAGCATTCCAGAGAACTGCCTAGTCAGCCTGTGTTACATGCAGTTCCCTGGAGTCCACACCTTCTACAGGCTGACCTGCTGATGATAGTGGTGGGGTTGGGGATGCTGGTGGAGCAGCAGGTGCTGCTGTGGCTCTCCTCTTCTTAGGGATGCAGCAATGCACAGCTGCATCCTCTACCATAGAATGGCCAGCAAGTGTAGGCATGGTCTGCTCTGTGGCAGCCTGCCACTCCAACTGCTGGTGATTAAGCATATGTGTGTGCTGGCCCCCAGTTCCCTGGTGAGTCCTCCGGGGGCCACAGTGCACCTCCACCTCACATAGGCAGCACTTGACCACACTGCTATCCCCCCCAACTCAGTCAAAAAACTGCCAAATAACGGAGGTGTGGGGAGGAACAAGCACAGGCAGGAGATGGTCAGATGAACTGGCAGCCAGCTGGTCATGGTGCTGAACAGGGATGGGATCCACACCTCAACCTGGGGGAGCAGGGATATCCTGCTCCAGAGGACCTGGTGCTGGACTTGGTGGTGGTGGTGGTTCAACTACCTCAGAGTCAAGACAGGAGGCGGTGCTGGTCCTGCTTCTGGGGGGGGGGACACTCACGAGTTTTGAGCGGTCCAACAGGAATGGGCACCCATGCCCTCCACACATGCACACGGTACGACACTTACCACCAGGGGTGTAGCCAGGAATATTAAACTTGTACTCAAAACTGATGCACTGTTGCCCCTTCCCTTATTATATAAACATAAACCAAAATATGTGCTGCTACGCCACACCATTGCCCCCTCCCCCTCTGTTTGCCATGTCTCGGTTCAAGTACAGTAATCAGTTTCCTCCTGTAATCCTCCTTCCTTTGTTTTTCTGCCTGCCTGGTAAGTTGTTCTTGTTTGTGTATTTGGCTGATGGCATCAGTGCCCCATAGAGAACAACAAAGGCAAAAGGGCTCAGTGTGACACAGACACAATGTTACTCACAGTGTCCTTGTTTTCCTCTTTTTGTTGCCCCTCCTTGATTTACTGCCCCTACCAGATTGTTTTTACTGTCCTCTGCTGCGTACAGTGTGTATGCCTGCCAACACCCCTGCTTACCACTACCACACTCTCCCAGAGCTGCCCCCACCCCAGACATCCCCTCACCCTGGTCCATCTCTTCTACTGAGCTCCCTCAGTCCAAGCAATCACTACTCACACTGTCACACAACACACACACACACACACAGTCACACAGACACAGACAAACAACTAACTACTTATAAAGGTAAGAAAAATAAAATTTACTGAAAGAACAAATTAAGTAAAAAAAGAGTACAGAAAAGACAAAAAAAATGTAGCTTTTAAAAAAGCTGTTGGGTCTAAATCAAAGTTTAAATCTCCTGAGGGGTCAGCGTGATGACAGGGTGAAAGGTAGCAACAACTCTCCACAGCTCCGCACCTTCGCTCACTAATACAGTCTTTTTACTTAAAATTCTCACAAACAGTGTGCTTTACCTATACTAGCCGACTGCTGGAAACTCCTAGGAAGTGGTGAAGTATTTCAGGATGGAGGTTTACATGAAGAAACTGCTGCCAAGGCACTCACCTCCATCAACACCGGAAAAAGAAAAGGCTGCAAACGGCCTAAACATCAGCCAGCGAGTGAGAGTAAAACTGCCTCTCCTGCAGTCGCTCTCTCAGAAAAGAGATTTTTAGAAATAATGTGGCCGTTTCGGCCTTTGCAGAAAAGAATAGCAGAGATTGCAGACGATATGTAGTAGATTTAGTCCTCTGTTCAAGCTCTTGCAACAAGAGACAGAGACTCAGAGGCGAAACTCGTATCGTTACAAAAAAAGCAAGACAAAAATGAGCTTATGATCACACAGTTCGGGAGGAGACTCAAAAAGTTGGAAGACAAGCTGGAAGACCTAGAGGGGAGAAGCAGGAGGAATAATCCCCTCATTATTGGTGTACCTGAGAAAGAGGAAGGCTCGAACCTAATACTCTTCATGCAAAAGCTGTGTGAAAAAATAGCAGGTTCTTCCCCAAATGGATCCACCTATGTAATCGAATGGACACACTGGGCTCTTCGTCTGCTCCCACCTCCTAATTCTCCACCTTGATCCTTGATATGCCGTTTATTGAATTTCCTACATAAGCAATATATTTTGGCCAAAGTCAAGGATCTGCATGAGGTTTTGTGGGAAGGGCATCGATTAAGGGTATCACAGGATTTGCCACAATCGGTGAGAGTGAAGCAGTAGGAGATGCACCCGATCGTATCAAAACTGATTGCAATGGGAAAGTCCTTTAGGATGCAATACCCCGCAGTACTTCATGTTAAATATGAGGATCGCTGGATAGCCCTGGAAACCAAGGAACAAGTGCTGAAAGAGTTTAAAGAGTTATTCCCTGACCTGTTCAAATCAGATGGATGATTGATTGAGTGTTACAGAGCTGCAGTCACCGTGGGATTATTGCAACACATTAAGTTGTAGCCTTGGACAGAGAAATCGTTAATAATGCATTCTGTTGGGTCTTCCTCAAGAAGAATATAATTGAGGGGCTCCCTAGAAGTGGCTTGTCACTGCGAGGAGACCACTTCTAATGCCTATCTCGTGTATGGCAGAAGAAGCTGTTTTCTCCTTTAGAACTTGGACTGTCTAGGCATTGTGCCATGCAACCTTGATTGGTTGTCAGGGTCCCAGCTCGTATAGTCTGCGGTTTGATAGTTTGAAAGTTGTTCTTCATCGTCCTGTAAGGCACGTCGGATAACGACGGAGAAGATTGCGAATGTTTACTTTATAGCATTACCGGACTGCTGTTAGCACTTCCTGTTATTTGGGGACTGAATTAAATCTTTTTTTTCCCCTTTTCTTTTGTCCCATCCTTCATGGGCTTACTTGTACAATCACAGGAAGGGTGAGTAAGTATGGATTACAATGAAGTAATCGTATTTGGAAATGCTAATCTAAGAGTGCTGTACTCCATTCATTATTGCAGTGTTTTCTAGGATGTTTAAACAGCGTTAAATGTTTGCAGGTTTGGCTTGCTGTGTGTTTAAGTGGGGAAGGTGAGGGAGATGGGGAGGGGGGATTTTGGTGCGCATCACTCTGCAAAAAAGACATCACATACCTTACTTAATTAGGTGCTGCAGTTCGTTGGAACTGGGGGTGAGGGGAAAAGGGGGGTTTGTTTCTGTTTTATCTTGGGGACATTGTGGTGGAAATAATGGGGGTACGTAGTTATAGTTGTGTTATGAGGGTTGGGGGGGAAGGTATCAAGTGTGTGCAATCTACTCACTATTACATAGTTTTGTTTAGGACATGGTTTGGGGACCAATCAGGGACCCTATAGACAGGATGGCGTAGATTTACCCACAGAGTTATGTGTCATTGAGTGTAATGAGTGGCCCGTATAAACTAATATGTTGGAATATTAAAGGTGCCCAGGACAAGGGTAAAAGACAGGTGATCCTTGGACATCTACAGCATTTGCAGACAGGGATAGCATGTCTCTAGGAGACCCACCTGAAGCGGGAAGACATCCATCTATTTGCCAAGGCATGGGTGGGACAGGTGTTTGGTGCTGGGAGATCTAATAATAGTGGGGGAGTGGCAATTTTAATAAATAAGAAAGTTCCCTTTAAGATGGGGAAAGAAATATATGACCCCACCGGGAGATACATTCCCTTACATGGAAGTACTGAAGCTCAGCCAATTATACTGGGTGCTATATATGGCCCAAATTGTGAATCCTCTGCGTTTTTCACACAGTTACTGAGTATAGTGGTTACTAACCCACCGGTCTTAATTATATTAGGAGGAGACTGGAACATGGTTCCATACACACATATAGATAGATCTGACTCTCGGAGACAGGGGTTCTCTTCCTCACAAAGGGGCGTTACATGATTTGATGAGTGGTGTGGACATTTTGGATGCATGGAGGGTGTTGCACCCTACGGAGTGTCAATACACTTATTACTCACCTCAGCATAAATCTCTTTCCCAAATAGATTTTATTTTGCTAAGTTCCCTTTTGCTCCCAAGTGTCAAAAGCTCAGTCATTCATGAGAGGGTCATCTCAGACCATTCACCTGTCTCACTTTTGTTTTTTCTGGGGCCAGGAGTTAGAAGAGATTTTGTCTGGAGGTTGAATAATCAACTAATCCAGAATCCTGATACCTTGCAACAGATAAAGGACTTCCTATCTAATTTTTACATCTATTAATACGGACTCTGTCACAAGAATCTATGTGGTTTGGGTGGCTATGAAATGTGCCTTAAGAGGAGAATGCCTGCGGCTGGCTGCCACTAAATCCTGACAGTTTAGAGCCCAACAGGACACTCTGTTTTCTGCCATTCACAGGTTAGAGACTACTCTTAATAGTAGATCCCCGGATACTGATTGGACTGCCCTGCATATGCTATAGGCCCAATATTCAGCCCTGATATACCAGAGGGTGGAGTTATCTTTGAAGCGCACTAAAATAAAATATCTGGATGTAGGGGAAAAGGCAGGGAAACTGCTAGCAGTTCGGCTTAGGCAGACCGAGGCCTCCCATTTCATTTCTAGTATTAAAGTGGGTAACCAAATTATTACATCACCTAGAGAGATTGTAAGGGAGCTGCAGACATACTATCTTAGGCTGTATTCAGTTGACCAGATTTATTGCCCCACAACCCAAGCTATTTCTAATTACCTTACCTCTGTAGTGCTCCCTAAAGTATCTCCCCAGAGTGCCACATCCCTCGGTACTCCGGTCACTATACAAGAAGTTAAACAGGCAATTAAGCAACTAACATCAGATAAATCTCCCAGACCAGATGGTCTTTCTAATAACCTATATAAAGCGTATATATCAGAAATTGCCCCTTTTTAACAGAGGTATTTAATTTTTGGTATTTGGAGGGTATGTCGGAGGATAGTTTCCTGAAAGCGTTGATTACTCTTTTACCCAAGCAAGGTAAGGACCCCCCTCTGCCCTGAAAGTTATCGACCCATCTCATTAATTAACATGGATGTAAAGATTTTAGCCAAAATTCTAGCTAGTAGGTTAAGTCCCATGTTAGCTACCCTTATTGGTCGTGAACAAATTGGCTTCATGGCAGGTAGGTCATCCGTTAATCATTTGCGAAAAGTTATGTATATTCTCTTGGTATTCAGGGTCTCTGACTCATCCGCAGTGTTGGTGTCCTTGGATGCCAAGAAAGCTTTTGATTTGGTTTCCTGGGATTTCCTGTTTGTAGTTTTGGCACAGTATGGCCTCCCTGAAGAGTTTGTTAAATGGGTCATGTTATTATATGCATGCCCGTCGGCGCAGGTCTGGTGTAATGGAATCTTGTCTCTTGTCTGACCCCTTTCAACTCCAGAGAGAGACCAGACAGGGTTGCCCTTTATCCCCACTTTTGTTTATCCTTTATTTGGAACCCCTGATTTGGAAGTTAATTTCCTCCCCATGGATACAAGGCATTAAAATCAGAGAATGACATTATACCCTGTCAGCTTATGTGGATGACCTACTGATACACCTAGAGGATCCTGTATTAGGAATCCCTGCTCTTTTCGAGGAGATTGAATCCTTCTCAGCCATTTCCCACTTTAAGCTTAATATATCTAAAACCAAGGTCTTTCCCTTGAATAACAAGACCTCCTGGGTGGTGATAAATAACACCAACTTGGTGTGGGAACCTGATACCCTTACTTATCTTGGAACACAGATTGCTAGAAATATCCCCAATATGATCAAGCTTAATCTCATGGATTTGATTAAAACTATTAAGTCAGATCTAGTTAGATGGGGAGGTCTCTTTCTTACATTATGGGGAAGAATAAATATTGTAAAAATGAATGTTCTACCAAGGGTATTATACCCTTTAGGGATGCTTGGGTGTTTTCTTCCCAAAAAGTGGTTTACCCAGTTGCAAGCCATGTTAAACACCTCCTTGTGGAAAGGCAAAAGTGTTAGACAATCTTATACTAAGTTTACGTGGCCCAGGTTGCAGGGCAGATTAGCACTGCCCTCTTTCTTTACCTATTATTGTGCTCACCACCTTAGTAAAACAGTTTACTGGTCAAAGGCAGAGTGGGAGATAGAGCATCAGGCTTATGTACCCCTATGGCTGGATGCAGAAAGATTCTTAATATCCCAGCATCAAGGTTCTCTTTCCTCTGATTTACGTCAGTCCTAAGAGGCTCCCCAAAATGCTGAAGAACACTCCCATTGGATGGTCCGTTAGAGCTCTCCATCAATTACAAATCCACCTTTCATGCAACTGGCATTCATCCCTGGAGCAACTGATAGTTGGTAGTCCCCATTTTAAAATTAATCATAAACCCATCGTACACCCATTCTGGCCTCTTTTGATTGATAAGAAAGTTTCTGACTTATCTGAGAATGGTAAACTGATTTTCTTCTCTGCTTTCCGTTCACGTTTTGAGTTGCCTATCACAACCTTTTTTAAATATAAACAGGTTGAAGAGGCAATAAAGACTCATCTAGGATGGGAGGGTATAAGCTGGTCGTACACGGAGATATTGAACAAGCTTCTACACTCAGGTAAAGAAATCCATGCAGTATCTAGGGTCTACAAGGAGGTGCAATCTATTGACGCCAACTTACCCCGGGGGACCTGCAATTATTGGACCCAAGAATTATCCCTCACAATGGAAGTAGAGATTTGGAAAAATACATGGAAAAATATCTATAAATTTGTTAAGCAGGACAGACTGCGATTGATACAGTTTAACATCATGAACAATCTATATTATACACCAGTTACATTATACAAATTGGGTCATCTCCCTTCATCTAACTGCATTTGATGTAATCAAACTCCTGGTTCCTTATATCACGTGTTATGGGAATGTTCGGTGGTTCAGGTCCTGTGGCAATCTATTAAGCAATTACTGGATCCGTTGTTTGAGCTTGACTCCCTGTTCACTCCAGAAATTTGCTTACTATACCATTTCCTGAAGGGTAGCCCAGGGGTCAGGAAGGCACACCTAGCTTTGATTTCCGCCATAGCCAAACTTATCATTATGAGGCACTGGAAAGACAAAGCAGGGTTGTCGGTTTTGGAATGGTATAAAGAAGTGCTTATAGCTCTGCAATTAGAGAAACATATTTTACACATGAGTAACTGTTCTAATTGCTACCATTCTAGATGGGGCTCCCTGGATGCTTTACTCACTGCATGGAAACCATAAGAGTCTGTGGTATTTGGTTGTTTTCTTAGTGGTAGTTCAACTCTTCCATTTTATTGAAGCTAATTATATATATATTACACACTTGATATGGGGGATGAGAGGAGGTAGGAAATATGTAGGGGGGAATAAGGGGTGGGAGGAGGGTGGAGGGGTATTAATGGGGATAGATATAGTTGTAGATGTAGTAGTAATAGTTATTATTGAGCCAATGTAACCACAAGGCTAAAATGTCATGTTTTGGTTTATGTATGATATTCCGTGTGCCTAATAACTCACATGTGCAACTTAAAAATGAATAAAGCATATTGAATTAAAAAAAAGAAGTTTAAATCTCCTCCTCACTCTGATCTCAGAAAGTATCAGCAGTCACAAAACACACTATTCTCTCTGCATCTGCACAGGAGAAAGTAAAAGTGTCTGCTTGTATGACTCACTTTCTTCCTGCCTAGCTAAAGATTATGTGATTTACAGTACTGTAAGCCATGTGATGTGAGGGGGGGGTGTCAAATCTGAAACACCAAGTGGCTTGCTTAGAATCATAATGAGGAATGCAAAGTCCATTAAAAACAATGACTTCACCTTACTTCGCATTGCCATTCCACCTTAACATGAAGTGGTAATGACAAGGCGGTGTGAGCACTTTGAATTGCCCACCCACACGAAGTGCCCACTTCACGTTCACTTCACGGGCGGAATTTAAATTCGCTGCATCTCTACTTGTGCCTAGTGGGCTTTACCTGATTACCAAATAATTGAAATAAAAGTATGTGAGCAGTCAAAATAGCCACAAAACTCATACGACAGTGAGATGAAACCAGATGACTGGATAAGGACCCTAAAAAGACAAATTATCCAATCAAGAAACAGAGAGGTGACAACCCTACAGTGTGTTTTAAAAACCAAAAAAAATGTATTTGAGGGGTATGTGCGGTATTGTACATATGAACATATGAATCTGATGGCAGGAACCGGTCTCATGGTCTATCAAGTTAGTCTGCTCGAATGCATAGCTAGCATCCTTATATTGCAGCTGCCACACCCTCCTTTACCCCCTCATCTTAGTCCCCCCTTTGCAACATGTCCCATGCCATTTTAAAGCTGCCCACTGTGATACAGGATACCACCTCCTCGGGTACAGTGTTCAGTTGTTCCACTACCCTCTCTGTGCAAAAAATGCATCCTTATCTCACTCCAATATCTTCCACCCTCCATCCTAAGACCATTCCCTCTGGTGTCCCTTCCTCTCCTCAGCTTAAATATACCATCTGTGCCCTTTTTGTTAATCCCCTTCAAATAATTGAAGGTCTCTATCATATCCCACCGTTTCCCTTTTCTCATCAAGTGTGTACATATTCAAGTTGGTCAGCCTGTCCTCATAGTTTTCGCCATCCAGCACCTGGATCATTTTAGTTGCCATCTGCTGCACCCTCTCTACAGCAATCTGATATTCTTCTTCAGAAAGGGAAGCCAGAACTGCACACTGTACTCTAAATGTGGCCTGAATAGCGAACTGTATAGCTGTAGGATCACATCCTTATTTTTGGATCGGATTCCTTTCGCAATACACCCCAGACTCTTGTTGGCCTTAGCAGCCACCTTCCTGCACTGAGCTGAGTTGCTCATCTTATCCATTATGTTGATCCCTATGTCCTTCTTTTCCTCTGGGAGCTCTCTCTTAACCCCTCCCAGCTGGTAGCTCCTACCTGGTTTCCTTTCTCCGAAGAGCATGACCTTGCACTTTTTCACATTGAAGCTCCAATTCTATTTTTCCAAGCACTCCTCCAGTTTGATAAGGTCTTCCTGTGGGCCATGTCAACCCTCTATGTTGTCCATGATGGCCACCTTATTGGTATAATCTGTGATTAGAGTTATATTTTTAATAGCACCATGCGAGATATCCAATATGAATAAATCAAACAACACTGGATCCAGGACTGAGCCATGTGGCACAGCACTTGGAGAAAAGAGTGCCCCACCAACACCACCTGTTGATGCCTATATTTCAGTCAGTTCACAATCCAGTTTTCCATATTTGTCCCTGTCCACATGTTCTGCAATTTATCCCCAAGCCTGTTATGAAGCACTGAATCAAAGCCCTTGCTGAAGTCTAAATACAGCCGATCCACTGCATGGTTTTTATCCATTTACCTCGTTACCCAGTCATAGTATTGAAGTAGGTCGGTCTGGCAGGGTCTTCCAGAGATGAATCCAAGCTGCTGAATGTCCTGTAGTCCTTTTCCTCTAATAAGGTAACCAGACTCTCTGTCAGGATTGCTTCTATTATTTTTCCTACAAGTGATGTGAGACTAACTGGTCTGTAATTGACTTGTTCATCCTTTTGTGCCAGTACTGTGGAGGGGCACCTAGTGTGCTATCTTTCAGTCCTGTGGTATGCAGCTTGCATGCACAGAGGTACAGCACCCATGGGATGAATGTCATCTGGACCTGGTGCCTTATCCACCCTTAGTGCCTTCCAGCTGTCTGTAGTGGCCCCATCTCTCCCCTCTTCCTCCCCCCACCCTTGACCATCTTCTACTTCCCCTGTGGTATTTGTCCACCCTTCTTGTTCATGAACACAGAACAGAAGTAGTCATTTAGTGCTGTTGTCTCTTCTGCCCCTTTCTCCACTCACTCATCACCCTAATTATGTGGTCTCTGCAGATTCTTCTATCGCTTATGTATCTGGAAAAAAGTTTTCTCCCCCTGCGCTGTCTTTTCCATATATTCTATACCCTGGGATCATCAGATCCCAGTTCTGGTATTGTGAAGCCAAAATCTCCATGATGCCAGCAATGTCCACCATCCTTTTCTCCCTTATGTACATATAAAAATAATTTTCTCCTACTTTTATCTCCTAAGATACTTTTAGGCCCCTCATAGCCTTTGCTGTCATCTCTACTCTGATTCCCTCTCTTGACTTCACTGAGTAAACCTTTATGTCTGCATCCCTAAAATACATATTTACTTATTATTATCTGCCTTTTTCTCCTCTAGGATTTGGCAGCTTGCTTCAATGTCAAGAAATGCAAAGTGATGCATATTGGAGCCAAGAATGCTAGGACAGAGCACTAACTAGGTAGAGTCCTAGTATCTCCATCAGGGAAGGAGAAGAACCTGGGAGCGATGATCACTAGTGACATGAAGCACTCCACTCAGTGCAAGAAAGCACCAGGAAAGACAAACAAAATGCTGGGATGCATATCTAGGGGCATCAGCAGTAGGAGGGAGGAGGTTATACTGCCTTTGTACAGGTCACTGTTAAGGCCACATTCTAAAGTATGGAGTTCAGTACTAGTGCCCACACCTCTAAAAGCACATTAACCTGATGGAGAAGGTCCAGAGGAGGGCTACAAAGATGGTAGCTGGTCAGCAAAGTAAGGCATACAAGGAGAGGTTGAGGACAGTGAGCATGTACTCCCTGAAAGACAGAACAGAGCGAGAGAGAGCGAGCAGGGACATGATTGGTGCCTTTCAAGTAATGGAAAGGGATAAATAACGTTGATAAGGAGATTCTCTTTAAGTGGAGTGGGAACCATAACACGAGAGGGCACAGGCTTAAGCAGGAGGGTGGGAGGTTTCGGAAGATAGTAAGGAAGCGCTTCTTTATAGAGAGGGTGGTGGACACAAGGAATGTGCTGCCAGAAGATGTGATCTCATTGAAGACTGTTGGAAGCTTTAAGAGAGGCTGGAATAGATATAGGAGGAAGGTAAGGATCATGTATAGGGGAGGGAGGGCAGGGACAGTAGCTCAAGTTGTGGACCCTGCAACACAAGCAGTCTTGATAGAATAAATGGCCTTTTCTGCTGGCTTCTTTGTACGTTCGTATGTAAATGGCTTTTAATATGGAGGTAGATGGTGACCAGCGGTTACCTGAGTGTGTTATATTTAAGCCAGTCTAGTTTAATGTCTTCAGTGTTGACATTTCATATGGTCTGGATGACATCTGTGTATCTTATTAAACATCTAAAAGAATTTCTTATAATTATTGAAATGATGAAATTCATCAGTAATGTAAACTAACGTTTCCTTTTTATTTTCTTCTACATGATTAGCTCTTCTTCCAATTCTGTGTCTTCTTCTGAACTGTCACATGGCAACATATTTGTCATCACAGAGGCACAACAGCAATGCAACACTATGGTGATCAGACATGGTATGACATGAGGCAGAGGAATTTCAAGACATAGTGTATGTAGTAAAGGCAGGGGATGGCATAACTTCAGAAATGTAGAGTGTACATCTGCTGGACACCACACTATTCTGGATCAGGCAGCTGAAGTGCAAGTAATTACTTTAATGGTTCTTTCTGTTATCATGTCAACATAACACATATATCACATGGCCTGACTGAAGATATCATAGACTACAGGAGTGGTGGTGAATATGACAAGGTAAAAAAAGATATCCTAGTTGGTAACATCAGTAATAGCAAGATATATGAAAATGTCATTATTGATCAAGTGAGCGGACCTAAACAGTCAGAGTGCTCCTTTCCCAATGCGCTCTTATTCTGTGATGAGCATCTCACATGCAAGCACCCTGGAAATAGGCACTTTCTGGGAATTTTTTTTTAAATGTATTATGAATCGCTCTTGATCAATAATATATTAATATGTCCCCATTGCCACTCATTGCTGAAAATGAGTGGCTTCATTTGCCTCTGGCTAGAGCCAGAACAGCTGAGCTTCACTTTGCTGTTGTCGCTCAGTTGAAGGCGCATGAAACCACTCGTTTTCAGCAACGAGTGGCTACAGGGGACATATTAACATATATTGTTGCTGTTGTCACACTGGATATCTTGTAAGTTACTGTCATCAAATTGTAATACTTAACCAATCATAGATCAGCTTCTACAATGCTGATTACATTACAATGCCTATTGCAACAGTGAAACAAGCAGTTACAATCCAACTAAAGCAACAACATTTGTAAACAAACTGCAGATTTAAAATCTATAATTTGCGAACTATCATCGTATTATAGGACATAAAATTGTCTGAATCAAAATAGATGATTTATTTTCAAATGGGAGTTGGCAGGACTTCCATAACACACATGAGGCTCTGCCACAAGTGAGTTATCTCCCTGCTTCTCTCACACTTGAAGTTAACTTGCATATTTTGAGTCATGCTATTGTATATTCTATATTATGAACTGGTTGTCTGGTTGATGAAACAGTAAGAAGCTGATAGCCCACTAGCTCTTCGAAGCCATGATGATATCTGACTATGTCCTCACAGCTTCAAAAAAGCCTCAGAGCACCAGTCTCCTCACAAACCAGAAATTCTTCAGACAGGTGCATTTCCCCTCATCACTCACAACACCTTCCCTTCACACAAGTCTGCCCACAGATCCTGGACAGATAGAGCGAGTGCCGCAAACACAGATGTCCCGTTGAAACCAACCCCTCAAAAAAAAAAAATGTTTCAACACCGTCCACAATATGTGTGTGTATATGTGTGTGTGTGTGTGTGTGTGTGTGTGTGTGTGTGTGTTTTTGCAAACAGTTTTGCTGGTCAGTGGCTTCACATCTCAGCTCTTTACCATTTTACCTTTTCAGTAGATCTCTCCAATTGCCACCGGAATATCAAAAGTGTCCACTCTCATTCTTTCCACTTAGATCACGCTTCTCAACAGATGATGGTTTCACAAAAATAAATACTTGAAAGATGCATTCCATATTTGAACAGTCCCAGAGTGCCAGTTCATCGGTGCAGGCATTGGATTTCTGCTTCCGATGCGGGCGACCCAGGTTCGGGAGAGGACTCGGGTCGATGGAGGGCCAGCCGGGGAGAAGGCTTGAGCATCCCACAACTGCTCACCATCACTGGGGAGGGTGGGGGCCAAAGCCCACTACTTGCCTGATCCAGAGCAGAGGCTTGAGGTATAACAAGTCCTGCTTGCAGGAGGGGCTGGCTGAGATGCATGGTGAATGTCGGCATACAGCGCCTTGATATCAAAGGGTGCACACCATGCGAGAGGGAAAAAACGGAGGAAAAAGTCTTTCATTTCTGGGAAGACTGGGCACTGGGACTGTGCCCTTGATGTGCCATCACCCACCTGGACCACCTTGTCCGACACAACCAGATGTGTAAAAGGTGTAGGAGCTCCACCTCGTTTTCCACCCCAGGGGATAGCTGCGGTTCCATGGGGTGCAAGGTAGGTCATAGGCAGGGTGGATGGCAGAGGGATGACTCCCTATGTGCCTCTGAAGGGTCAGAGATGGTGGGAGGTAGGAGGGGAAAAATAGAAAGTTAAAATAAAAAAAACAGTCCCAGAACACGCAGCAGACCGGGTCAAATGTAGGGTGCACACAATGATGGAAGGTGACACAATAATAATCCACCACTGTAAAACAGTCATTCTAAAAATAACCATTTTTAAATGTTTTGTGTGTATATTTTGTAATGCTAAAACTTTTAGGTCAGTTCATGACAGCAAGAATGCACTTCAGGGCATGGTATATCATGGTATTTCGTAACTTCTCAGGTGCATGAGGTACTTGGACTGAGGCCTCGTGCCAAACACCGTATCTGAGGTGTGATGATATCCCATAATATACCACACCCTGGAGTGCACTATTGCTTAAATATTTATCTTCACAAAAGGCCAGTGATATCATGATATGTCACAAGCAGCGAAGTCTCAAGTGAAGATAAATATGATATCTTCAGTCCGGCTATGTAATATTGTTTATACTATATGTGGTTTGTGCCCCATGAAACACAACCCCCCCCCCAAAAAAAAAGACAAATCCACACACCCTTCATCAACATAATATATAGTATATGTTATTTTAATAAATTAACTGGTTGATTCTGCCATTTTGAAGTTATTTAAGAAAATTGGACAATCTGGATGTGTTCATAGTACTATTTAAGACAATGCAGCACCACAATGGGGTACCCGGTATGAAATGCTAATGTCAGTTTTAGGACAATGGGTATTGACTGTTCTCAATGTGACTGAAATTACCCCCCCACCACCACCACACACACACACACACACACACACACACACACACAGACATGGGCATCGACAAGCATAGACAGTGTTCTCTGCTGAGTACAGTAAACTTTGAATAACCAAGTGGTAGCATGAGCCTCCAGCTTGGACAACAAACACAACATACCCTGATGTACTGAAATTTATATGTAACAGCCTGCTGGCTTCATGCTAAGTAGTAGTAGAGTGTGTATATGAGTGTGTGTGTGTGTGTGTGTGTGTGTGTGTGTGTATGTGTGTGTGTGTGTGTATGAGTGTATGTGTGTGTGTGCATGTGTGTGTGTGTGTGTTAGAAATATATTTATGTGGAACCTTTTGGATCAGTGACTTACTACATATTGTTGATGGAAATGTGGACACATCAAAATTATTGTGGTGGGGTAGCACCTATTTTTGTTATTGTTTCAAGTGGTGGGGGTGCTGGGCATTTATATATTTCTGTTTACCCCTCTGGATCCTCATCATAGACTTCCTGAACTTTCTGAAGGAAAATTTAATGTATTAATATGTAACACTAAGTGGACAGTAACAAATGTCTTTTCACATGCAGGAACTTCTAGAGAACATGGATAGCGAGGCTGTCAGTAACCTAGTTCAGCAAATGATCTTACGCCAGCCAGGTGTTTTGTTTTGATATAATGCATGCTAGAAGCAGAGAGTCTTCATCAAGGAGTAATAGCCTAAGTTGGTGTTCCTGCACAAACTGCAGAGAGACGCCAACACTGCAGGAGCGTGTTTGCTGTGGCATGGATAGTAACGTGTGCTAGTACCACAAACACATTTCTTCTAGTAGCTCTTAATGAGACAGTGCTAGCAATAATACATGCCTACCATAATGATATTTTTGGGACATCAAATCATGTGTACAAAGATAAAAATAAGCAACTTAGACTTTCTGCTTACCTGCAGTTTGTTCTCTGGCAGTATAGCTGACTGGGTTTAGGAAACAGGAAGGTCATACTGTCATGCTGTGTTTGGGCAATTAAAGAAAAATACCCTGGCCATTTTGGTCAGTATGTGGGTTTCCTGGCACATAGACTAGCCTTATTATTTTGAGATGTATAAGTGCCCCTCATTGCTAATCGACATCAATGTAGAGTACATTTGAATGCTCTCCATCTGTTATCGTAAATGTAGTGGTTGTGTAGATACTTCCGATGAATTTTATAGTATTGAAAAATCAAGTTTAGTAGACTTATAAAAGTCAAATCCAATGTGTTGCCATTTTGGCATCATTGCGTAATGTAGAAAGTTGACTCACAAAATGGAAGACCAATGTTTTTTATTATTTTATTTATTTCAAAAAAGCTAAGAGGGACATTTTATAATTGCAATAAACTATTCGGGGGTGTGGGTTATTGGGTGATTTACCATGACTGTCGAGGATTGGAACACTTGGCCTTCGACCTTATGGTCAAACCACGTCAGCCATTGTAAAGTCCCCCACAACACATACCTCCTTGTGATTATTTCTTAAATATCATATCAGCTCATTATCTTGCTTACAGTCAAGTGATCATTTGGCCCATGCAGTGTGTCCAGAATATAGAAACAACCCCCACTCTGGTATTTCTTTTCCATCCATGACCCTGGCCATCAATCAAATCCCATGCCCAGTCAAATTTTGATATCCCAGGCTCTCTTACATCTCCTCGCCATATCTACTTCAACAACCAAATCTGGAAACCTGTTTCACAAATCCACGACCCTTTGTGAGAAGTATTGTCTCTTTATGTTCACCTACAATCTGACCCTTCCATCTTGAGTGAACGACACATTTTGAATTTGTTCCAGTTTAGTTTTAGGATGCTATCCATTTTGTCTTTTGAGTTCCCTTCATTTATTTGACGAAATCTGCCTTGAGACTACATTCTAGTTACATCTCCAGCAAATGCAGACATATGTCCTTTTGTCTTTATCTCCATATTGCCTTCCATGCAGGCCACGTGCCATTGTTCTATTTCCAATACGTGCTTGTTACTTCGCTAGTAGTGTCATCCTAACTGAACCCCATAGTCCAGCTGTGGGCTTACCAGGGTTTCATACAGTGTCATTATCACCTCACTCTTCTTACTTGTAAGGCACCTCCTAATGCATGCCAGCATTGTTTGTTGCTTTTCTATGTGCTAGTTCACAAATGTCCCTAACTTTGAGCTTTTTTTTAATACAAAAACTCAGGTCCTCTTTTCTTGATCTGTTCACTCTTGTGACTAATCTCCCGCCCACCACTGCCACCACATGCCTCCTGCCAGTTCCTCCACGCACACTTTGAACACTATGTGAACCAAGCCCGATACTGGTGGCACCTTTTTGGGCCTAACTTATCTTGACATGTGGCCTTGACTGTTATTTTGTTCTCAGAGCCTCCAAAACCTTTGCCTCTGTGTGTGTTTGCCTTGCTTGTAGCCACCTCCATTCCCATCATTCCATCACAGTTAAGGCATACCCTCTTCCATCATTCCGATCCATGAATAAAATGATAAAAAATATCATTTGAGTAAGGTAGCTAGTTTTGATTTGCATGATAGATTTAAATAAAATGAACATGGTTTCTCATAGTTCATATGCAATTTATAGTTTTATTTCTAAGATGTTGATGACATGAAAATGTCTGTGTACTGTGTAACAGTAGAATGTGTACAAATTTCCTTGACAATAAATGTTATTTATATAAGTGATACAGTGAAGTAAAACAAACTGAAATTTAAACATAACAGGAATTCCAAAAACTCTTTCCCAGTGCCGTTGTTCATTTATTATTATGTGTGGAAGTACAGTTAACCGCTGCACATGAGAAGCAGCTTTTATTGTTATCTTACTGTATCTGATTTTCTCAAACAGCTAAATTCACAGTTTAGATACTATATATGGTGGCTTGCTTGATGACAGGTAACAGAAGCTATTCTGTGTTCAGATTTTGTGTAAACACAAATACCCAATAGTGGTGTATTCCAGACCGACCAGGTACGATATGAGGCATGAAGAACCAGATTCAGCTACACATCTGGACTGTCTGGTATACATCATTACTGCCATTGTTTTGGGAGGGGGGGCATGGTGGGAGTTGGCTTGAGCATGCCGATGTGCATCTGCCATCTTCTGAAGATGGGGAAGGGTGCTGTCACTGCACCACTAGTTCCGCTCTAACCTGCTTCGGGTTATGGTGCTGGGAGGTTACTGCAGGGCTGATGTGAGTAGCACTCTGAGTGACTGGACTGTGATATTGTCAATCAGTATCACTCCACATTGCTGAGATTACATATTTAGAGGCTTGTCAAGTCTTGGGTACTGGAAGCTATATACCCTCTTTATTCCCTTTGATTATCTGGCACAGTCCAATATCACCCTCCCAGTTGGATATTATTGCATATAGAAAATTAACAATCTAGCTGGCCATTGGTGCAATGGTAGTGTTATTGCTTGTGGCACTGGTGACCCAGGGTCAGAAGCTAACTCAGGAAGCTGGAGGCACGGCTAGGGGGAAAAGGACTGCGTGCCCGAGTGGCTGCTCTCCTTCTCCATGGAGGGTGTGTTGCAGTCCTTGATGTGATACCACCACCTGGGTGACCACAGGACTCAGATGTAGGCTTCAGGTGCATGTTCCCCAAGGAAGATTCGGGGGGGAGGGGGGATCCACCGCCCCACCCAGGGGCTATCCGATGATTAACTGTCTCACAGTAGGGGAGCTGGGTGATAATTGGAACCCATTCCCAGGTTCCTAGTGACACAGCCTGCATGGTGCAGTGGAAGACTCAGATAGAGGGCTCTGGCATGGAGAGAAAGGTGCTGTAAACAGTAATTAAAAAAGAAAAAGAAATAAGACATCTAAATATAAATATCCCTGTCAACGTTATATGATGTGAAATTCCATAATCTGTCATGTTAAACTTCAAGAAATTCCTGATATATGGTGGGCTGCATACAAGGAGGTGAAAAGGAACAACCGATCACTTGCTCTTAACAAGTTATGCTCCCTTTACTCGGAAAAGGGTACTGAAAATAATGTACTAGTACTTATAATCTTGCCTCTTTCCTCATGGTAAAAAATACATGACTTTCAAAACATATAGAATAGTGTATGGGTAACCATACACTACAAGGCTGTGTTTCCATTGCTGGTTTGTGATGACATCATAGAGACCTAAAGAGCAAAGCTTGAGAAATCTAATGATGTCAGTACAAACCCGAGATGGAAACACAGCCTAGCAGTGTATGGTTATCCATATACTGTTTTATATAGTATATGGGAGCCTTCAGTTCTACACTGATACTTCAGATTCATTTGAATTTGAACTTAGCTGTGTTCCTTGTCCCATGCGTTCGTTGCTCCCACTGGTAACTGTACATCACATAGGCTGTGCTCCATTATCCCACTCGTCTGTGGCCACTGTATAAATTAAAAAAAAAAAAGAAAAACTAAGAAGCCTCTTCAGTTTGGTGACATGGAGATGTGTATGGCTGTCTGTGTCTAAACTTGACTTAATCCACCGTTTGCCGCTTGTTAACTACAGCCGCCATTTTTTACCAAGGTTTTTTCTTCTTTGTGGTGCATCTTTGGCCAATAAGGTGGCAGGTCAGACAAAAAGTTGTTGTACTATTGATGTGATGTCAGAATGATAGTACAGCAACTTTTTTGACCTTTGAACTATAGTACAAGTTTTTGTGAGCTGCTGAAATTGGTGTAGAACTGAAGGCTTCCATATACTATAACATTATTCTGGATGTCAAAGACCATACAGAAGTATTTTAAATAACCCTTTACCTGACTAATTTGCTCTAATCATCTACAAAGTAAGACATACTGGGCATGTTCTACTACATGACACTGTGTAAGCACTAATTTACATAATATTCAATAAATTATTTGAATAATAACTGTTTCTTTTTATTTAAATATACTCATTTCCCCCAAAAAATAATTGTACTGCACAAGTTAAAAAATCAGCAAACAATACTGATGGAGGTCTGGTCATATCTATATTTGCATTGCAGTTCCTGTTTAGTATTTAAGATACGTAAAAAAACAATGTAAATAAGGCGTACCTTTTTAAAAAAATGAACCCCCTAAAGCCATAATATGATTGGCAATTAAAAATAGATTACAACACAATAGGTCAGTTTTTTACTTTGTTTCAGAATTATTTTTTGTCACTGTCAGTATTTGTTTTTTTTTGTTCCTGTTAAAAAACATCATTTACACTCATGCATAAATATTACATGGCAGACAAAGAGCTTCATGCATTTAGGTTTTTAAGTCAACTATTCCCCTTTACATGTTTGTTTCCTGTGATTTAAAACAAGTTCCTCAACCATTGGCGGTGGAATTGGAGCAATTGTTTTTGTGATTGTCTTTGAGTGTCCTTCTAGTATAATTGCTGGCACCAGTAGTATTGTTGCATCATCCATAGGCCTTCTCACCACATCGTGGATTATGTTCTTAATGTTATTGTATTTCTTTTTCTCTTTTCTCGGAACTGCACTACACTGCTTAGTCCTTTTTGAGAAATACCATGTGTACCTGTCAGTGTAAATAATGTCAATACATACTCATTGCTAATAAGTAACTTTATGTAGAGGACAGCTAAAACTATGACTATTTTTCCTTGATCAGTTCTCACCCAACCACCACCACCACCACCTCCATCAATCTCAGAAACTGTACTATACGTGCTTCCAAACATGATGTGAAATACTGAGCAAAATAGCAAGAACAAGCATTTTATAAACTGGCAGTCATATGTTTTTATTTAATTTTTTAAACAGTACTTATCCCAGTGGTGTGACAACACATCCCCCCATCCTCCAATAACACCAGCAGGAAATGTAGGCAGTTATCCCATACCCCTGCAGCTAACATCAAATGTGTAGTGTGGCAAATCACTGCCACCATCATAACAAATGGATCCGTTTACTAAACTACTCCCCCGTGTTGTGGCACTCGGCTACTGTGCCATCAGCATCTGCTAAAGGGCAGTAATGCAATGGGCCTTACATTCTAGTAATGGATAAACAAGTTCCTGTGAAAGGTGTAGTGGGTGATGGTGGGGTCCCCTGTGACTTCAATAGCAGGACGGTGATGATGGGTAATGAGGGTGCTGTCTGTCCACAGGAAGTTGATTGTTTTAATACATGGATACCATGAGTTGCTACACCTGGACAGGCAGCGAGTCATGCTTGGTGCTTTTCTGAATTGCATAAATTGCAAAGTTCCAGTCAATGAGATAGAGAATGAAAGGTGAACTAAGCCTATCTTGGTGTTAGATGAGTTTTGAAATGGGTAATGTTGGTCCTATGCTCGGAATGCAAAGAGATTGCGCTGCTGGCAGCAAAGTGATGTGTGTCCACTGGTAGCATAGAACACCGCAACATAAAATGGTCATTACATTGCTCAAGATATATAAAAATTAATGGTGCAAAACATGACTATTTATATAAATATGCAGTGAATGATGCATTTACCAGCACAGATACTAATATAACTATAGGTGTTAACACAATGAGGGATGATGCTGGGTAACTATCATTCACAGCCGGGGAGCATGATACCTTTCATTCATGTTGGTGTTCTACAGTGCTTCAGTTTTAGGCCCACCTGATTTAGCAGCTGCCTTTGGGGGGGGGAATTAGGGACTATAAAAACAGAGAGAGAGAGAGAGAGAGACAGAAAGAGAGACAGGCACATGCTATAATAATGCCGAAAATACTTACAAAATATCACCTTTAGAATTCCAGAGTGGTTTTCTAGCTAGATGATGGTTGCAATCAATGGCTGGCAATTAAACCCTTGCATCATAACAGTCATTGTTGTCATTGATTGAAAGAGAATGTACAGTAATTATTCAACATAGTATTTTTTCAATTAACAATTATAAAAAGGTATCAGAAATGCTACAATCTGATTGGCTGTTAGTATTCCAACAGCCTCACATTAATCCATGTTATACTGTCATTTACAGCCTGATCATCATGGCACATGAATTACAAAAATGTTATGAGACATGGGGTAACTCTCGCATGGCACAAGACGATTTACACCAAACCCCATGGTGTTAATCGTTACTTGAACCATGAGATACGCAAGTTGTGATTCCAAGTCACGACCTGCACTATGTTGTATGTGGGTTGAGCAAAAGGTGGGTTATGCCATCCACTACACCCACAACCCACAACAGTATGGTGCAAGGGTGGGTTATCGCAGCAACTATGCCCTATTCCAAAAGGGTGGCTACCGTAACCCATATGCTATTCCAAAGCCGTATGGAACAGTGGAGTTAGACCATTAGAGGGTGGTCTAAGGGCAACTGTCTGTGCCAATTAATGGATACCCACCCACAGCACCACAGAAAGTACACAGCTGTGCTCACCGTGCCCCCAACACAGACATGCCCCCACCTACCCTGAATTAACATCACTCCTGGTAATGTCTTTTCAATAAATGGCTGTATGGCTGTAGAAATAGTGACAGACAATCTGATTACAGTATTTCAGTGACCTTTTTTCTAATCATAATAAAAACAGTACTTGACAATAATTTCAGAATGACTTTCATTGTGCTAACTTACTCATATGCGATCTTTTAGAGGCATTCGTCAATATTTTATTATGAGAGATTTACAGCTCACTGGTTGACCTTTGTATTTTATTCACATTGAATAAACTTTACTGGTTTATATATTTTGTGACTGCAAGGAACATACATTATTATTACAGTTGTATAGAAAAAAAGGAGAGAAAACAAAAATTGCATACATATATTGTGTCAAGATTCTCCTTCAGATTTCCACAATCTACAATTTAAAACTATTTTCTATTCAGAGTACTGGAGTAATAAAAAAAGAAAAAAGTTAATAAAACAGGTACTAGCATAACACAACTGTTCTAACATATTCTACCCTCCTCCCTTCCCTCCTCCCACCTACCCACCCTACCTTCAACCCCAATACCCCTCCCCCTCCCCGGTACACACCAACATTTAAAGTAATAAGGAGAGTTATGTATCCATGGTCAAATATTCAAATTATCAGAAACAAATATTACATTAAAATAATTAGACTGTTAGTAAGGTATGCAGAGGGGCCCATACTTCATTATAATAATGGAGTCTGTCAGACATCTGGGCTATAATCTTTTCAGCCTGTAGGGCAAAGAGAACTTCCTTGATCCATTCAGCTCTGAAAGGTACAGTGTCGTAAGATAATTTTTTTAGCACATAAGGATAACATAGCCATATGTTTGCATTGTTTCCCCAGTAGTACTGGTCCATAATTACCCAAAATATGAATTTCAGGTGTAAATGCATCAGAGAGGCCCAAGAGGGGGTCTAAGTTAGCTTTGATAGCAGCCCAAAAGGGTAAAACCTTGTTACATTCCCATAGTATATGCAAATAAATTACCGGGCAGTGTCTCACATCTGGAGCATAAGTTGGAAGAGACTAGCCCCATTTTATGTAATTTAGCAGGGGTATAATATAAATCATGGATGACAAAAAATTGTAGTAAATGATATCTATCCCACCTCACATCTTGGTATAGGTGCCACCAAATATTAGACCAGGGTCTCTCCCTGGAGGAAGGAATAGGCAATATTTGTTCCCACACATATCGTGGATAGTAATTTTGCAACTCCAGATATTCTCTTAGGAGATGATAGAAGTAGGAGATGAGATGCAATGTAGGAGGTGATGAGATAGTTTGTAACAGAGGCCCGGATAGATATTGGTTTCAGGATCTCAGCCCAAAATGTGAGTGAAGCATATGTGATAATTGAAGATATTTTAAAACATAATCAGCAGGTACTTGGTATTTATTTCTCACCTCTTGGAATGTCAACGAACGTTGGTCACTTAATAGATCGATCACTTTAATTTTGGGATAAAAAGGACAGAATTTTTTATTTAGAGGTTTACTGTCGATCTTAAAATTAGGATTTCTAAGAACTGATTGTGAAATATCTTTCTCTAGAGATAGATGAAGCTTGACATTTATCATAGTGTAAGCCCGAAGAGTGTTCTTAATGGGCGTACAGAGTAAATCTGTAAATATTCTTAGGTACAGCATAAATGAGAGTACCTATGTCTGTTTCATGGAAAGAACATAGTGCGCTTTCAGTTTGAAGCCATTGTGGTACATAAGTCTGATAGACCTCAGCAGACATCTCTTGAGTCCATCATAATAATACCAAACATGTGATTGAGTAATAATAAAGAAGAATGTCCGGTAGCTGCAGTCCACCATTAACTTTGCTATGCTGGAGTTTTGCAATCGCTCTTCTCGTTTCTTTTTGCCCCAAATAAAATTAGATATTATGCGATTCACCTGGAAAAAAAACAGGATTTAGGGAGAAACAAATTAGTCGTATAAAGAGGGTATAATAACCGGGGAAGAACATTAATTATTATTACGTTAATATTCCCCCACAAAGATAGAGGAAGTACCACCCAACAATTATTTATTTATTATTTATTGAATTTTGATGACCGGGTAGGCCAGCTGGGCCCCTAAAGGTCCCTTTTTCAGGGGCGACCCGGGTGAAACAACAAACATACAGGTAACAGATCAGTACAGTCAGGAGATTGAGTAGTTTTTAACAGTAAGAATACATATGTTTACGGGCAGCAGGTAGTGGAAGACATGCAGGCTGTAAGGACATAGAATTTACAAATAATGAGACCATTAAACATTAAACATCACTAATTATTGATTAGATTAAAAGTGCTCTGGAATAGTGAGCAGCAGCTAAAGACCTGAGTTAACTGCTAGGTAGCCTGAGATGGAAGGATAGATTTGGGACATAAGTGCACACCGTCTGAAAGGGGAGGACTGTTATACTGCCAGGATGGAGGTAGGGAGGGTCTATTGAGCTACCCAGGTGGCAGTATGTGGTCAGGTACTGTAGCAAAGACATATGCTTCTGTTGAGCAGGTGTCCCTTAAGCTTAGTCCGGAAGCTGGTAACTTTTAAGATCCTTACTAATTTGGGATAGAGTTTTATCTAGATTATATTGTTTCACTTGTAAATTATAAGTAGAAAGATAAATCCCCAAGTATTTTATATTATCTTTAACCCATTTTAGGCCCAACTGGGACACTTTCGAGCAATAAGTATATTTATTTAAAGGCATCACTTCCATTTTGGTTATATTAAGTTTATAGTTGGAGAATTTTCCAAATTGTTCAATAACAGATAAAACAGACTTTATTAAAGTAGAAGGGTATGAGATGTGAAGTAGTATATTGTCTGCATAGACTGACAGCTTGTACTGATGGGGCCCAACAACGATACCTTGAATTGAAGGAGAAGTGTTAATATAACATTCTACCTAGTGGTTCTAGGTAAAGATTAAATAAAAAGGGGGAAAGGGGGCAACCCTGTCTGGTATCCTGGCTCAAGACTATGGCATTAGAGAGCAGGCCATTGCAGAGAACACGAGCCATAGGCTGGGTGTACAGAACCTTTACCCATTGAATAAATTGTTGGGTGATATGGTACTTAGGCATGAGATAAAACAAATAGTCCCATGACACCTGATCAAAAGCTTTTTCTGCATCCAGGGACACCAGAGCAGCAGGTACCGATAAGTCCCTGGATGCAGAAATAAGGTAGCTGAGCTTCCGCATATGATCTGAGGAATGCCTATCAGCCACAAATCCTACCTGCTACAGGCTTATTAGACATTGTCATACTTTTGCCAGTCTGTTGGCCAAAATCTTTGCTAGTATTTTGAAGTCATCATTTTGTTAAGGAGATGGGATGGTAATTAGTGACAAAAACGGGTCTTTCCCCGGTTTAGGAAGGACTACAATTGTAGTTTCTGAAAGGGAATAATCTGAAATACCATGTTCATAGATATACAGTCAAGTCCACTTGTGTGCAATTCGGTTGTGTGCATGTTCCGTTTGTGTGCACAAAAACGCCAGGTCCCAATTCACTGCCTATACTTCCCTAGTTAAAGTGATCAGTTGTGTGCACACAGATTTTCGGATGTGTGCACAAATTTCAGGCAGAAATACAGCAGAATACAGCAGTAGGCAGTGTTTTCAGCTGCATCTGCAGGTGTTAATTGACTGATTTGTTGCTGAATGGGTAGACAGACCAAGCTGCTCTGCAGTAAGCAGTTGTAAGTAGGTGTTAATCATCTGCCTAATCACCTGCTTAACTGTCAGCCCTGAAGTTATCTGAGGTTAATTAAGTGAGCCTGCCCATAAGTTCAGCATTTTACCTGATTTATGTGTTTTTTTCTGTTTATGCTGCTGACTTATACTGCTCAGTACCGAATGCTTTTTATCACTTCTCTTGAGCAATACTCTGCACTTTACTGCATTTTTCTGTTGTTTTAACAGTACCGCTGCCATTTATGATGTTTGAAATGTGTATGTTGCTCCGTACCGGATGCTTGCCAGCACTTGTCTTTAGCAATACAGTACTATACAATTAGGAATCAGGAATTGCAGTTTACAGTATAGCACAGTTCTTTTATTTACTTTATATTGGATATTTATTAAATATGTTGCAATATTCTTAACATTTTAACATAAGTAAAGCATTTCTACAGTGTAAAAAAGTGTTTAATAAAGTAACTGTATGATTTTACTGCAATCGCGATTCAGTCCTATCAGTAATATGGCAAATTTGGTTGTGTGCACAAATTTGGCAGGTCTCGACGTTGTGCACACAAGCTGAATTGACTGTAATTATAGGTGTCTAAGAGAATAGGAGCTAATTGTGTTTTATATGCTTTGTAAAATTCTACAGTATATCCGTCCAGTCCTGGAGTTTTGTTCAGCGGTAATGCATCAATTGAGGAGCATATTTCAGACACCAGGAGAGGAGCCTTTAAATGTTCCAATTGTTGGTTGTCTAAGGAATGAAGTGTTACATTTTATAGAAAATGTTCTACTTCTAGAAAATTAAATGTAGTACGGGGCCGTGAGTACAAATCAGAGTAGTACTGCTTAAAACGAAAGAGAATATCCTGAGGGGAGGTAACTATGAGTCCAGCTGCATCATAAATGGAAAGTATTATCTTGTCTGCAGTTTGGGCCCTTAGACAAAGGACAAGAAGTTTGCCTGCCTTGTCTCCCTGATCAAAATACTGAACCTTAGATTTTTGGAGAAGGTATTCAGCTCTATCTGTCAATAGAGAATTATAGCGATCCCTAAGAAATTCCAAATTAGTAAGGGTGGTTTGGGTGGGGGAGGAAGGAAGTGATAACTCCACAGATCGTATCTCTTGGAGAAGATGAGATGTTACCTGCAAGGCTATTTTTTTTCTAATGGTGGCTAATCTGATTATCTCACCCCTAAGAGTGCACTTTAATGCCCCCCAGAGGATATCTAATTTAGGTATGGAGGGTACATTATTGCTAATAAAGGTAGAGAGGAAGTTTTGGAGATGGGACTGGAGTTTTTTTGATTTCAGCAATTGATGGTTAAACAGCCATACCTTATTCTGAACTGTAGTGGGACCTGGACCCCAGTGTAGCAAAGTGGGGTGGTAGTATGACATAACCTTGGAAAGATAAAGACAAGCTGTAACTGAGGAAAGGTGTCCAATATCCACTACAAAATAATCTATCCTGGAAAAAGAATTGTGGGGAATTGAGTGAAAAGAGTATTCTTTCCTAGAGGGAAAGAGAGCCCTCCAAGGATCGATTAAGCCCAGAGTGTCCATCAGTTTTCAGATGGCTAGCTGTGCCTGGGAGAGGGAAGGGGTGTTGGAACCAGACTGATCTAAAATATTACAAAAAGCCAGGTTCCAATCACCTCCAAGCAGTAGAGGGTAATTTGACCATGAAATCAAGTGGATGTCCTGTATCTGGACTTCAATAAGGCATTCAACTCAGTGCCACATGGAAGGCTGGGAAGAAAGTTAGTAGGCACAGGGGCGGGTGCAAAGCTGGTGAGATGGGTAGGAAACTGGCTGCAGGGAAGGCAACAGAGGGTGGTGGTGGGTGGGGAGCTCTCACACCCAAGGGCAGTGATGAGCGGTGTTCCACAGGGCTCGGTGTTGGGACCAGTGTTGTTTGGGATATTCATTGCAGACATATCATGGGACATCAAGAACAAGATCAGTCTGTTTGCTGATGATACCAAGGTAGGCGCAGTGGTGGATGACCTAGGGGGATGGCAGGGGTTGCAGGATGATCTGGCAAAGCCTGAAACCTGGTCAGACACCTGGCAACTGGGCTTTAATGCCAAAAAGTGCAAGGTGCTGCATTTTGGGATGAAGAACCCAAGGAGGAGTTACCAGCTAGGGGGAGTGCAGCTAGCCCAGACAGAGGAGGAGAAGGATCTGGGTCTGCTCATTACAGGGTCAATGAACAACTCAGCACAATGTAGGAAGTCAGCTGCAAAGGCCAACAAAATGCTGGGTTGTATTGCAAGGGGTATATCCTCGAGGAGGGAGGAGGTGATTCTGCCACTGTATAGGTCATTAGTTAGACCACACCTGGAGTACTGCGTTCAGTACTGGCATCTGTATCTGAAGAGGACATTAAGTTACTGGAGGGTGCAGCGTAGGCGACAAAGATGATCAAGGGCTGGGGACTTATCATATGAGAGGAGGTTGAAGGAGTTGAACATGTACTCACTGGAGGAGAGGAGAGGAGAGACAGGGGTGACATGATTGAAACCTTTAAATACATGAAAGGAATAAACAAGACGGGTACAGAGGGGCTGTTCAAAGTAAGGGAGGGAAGGGCCACCAGGGGCCATGATATGAGACTGGAGTGAGGAAGGTTCAGCAGGGAGATGAGGAGACACTTTTTTACAGAGAGGCTGGTGGCTGAAGTGGTATGCAGTAGAACAGTGGACTGCTTCAAACAAGGATGGGACAGGACAAGGGGGAGGGTTAATGAAGGGGAAGGGTGGAAGGGAGGGGCAGCTGCAGAATAAGGGGTGCTAGCTGCACATTCGAGCAGACTTGATAGACCTCTAGGCTTTTATCTGCTGGCAAATTTTGTATGTTCATATGTTCGTAAGTGTTGCATAAGTCAAGTAAAAAACACAGTGTCATCTGTTGTTGGGCCATAGACTGAAGCGAGTATCATTTCAGAGTGACCAATTATGGCTTTAATAAGAAGAAACTTGTTTTGTGAGTCTACTATCGTATCTAGCAGATGAAATGGTAATCTACGAGCTATGAGAATAGCTACTCCACCACTTCGGGAGTTTGGCGTGGTTCCAGTCCCCAAACAAAATCCCCACCAGTAAATAAGATCATAAAGATAGAAGCCCCAGTATTTCCCACAACCTAAAACCTTACCCATCTCTATATCCCCTTCCCTTTTAGCCACAGTGGAATAGTAGAAACCTTCCTTCGGCTGCGATAATACTCTGCCAATACTTAAAATTGGCCAAATGGAGTTTAGCCTAAGAAAACTTAAGATCAAAAAATGTGCGCATGTATTAGCTGCAGCAGCCCCCCACCCTCTTATATAGCCCGTGATGCCCTGCAATCCACTAACAACTGCCATTCGACTCCTGCTCCAATAAAACAGCCGAAAACAAATTTAATGAAGAAAAGGTAGAAAGAAGGAACATCAACAACCCTTCCTTCCTTCCCTCAATAACTATAAATAATATAACCTCTCAGAATTGAGTGAGGCTTCTTTGTCATAGGCCCTTAACAAGGATGAGCTCTTTTTTCCTCAATCATAACTTACCTACATCTTCAAGACCCTCAGTTCGAAATTAAACAGTAAACCAATTCTTAATTGCACCACGAATGCAGACCTGAATATAAGTCCTGACTCTTCACAGTGGAAAAAGAAAAAGACCATAAGCCTGTCAATGTGGTGTTGTGCTGCCCTCTAGTGGCCGTAGTGTAACATCACTATATAGCCCAATAGGGAATTCGCACATTCAGACTGAGAGAAAAAAACTCCATATACTTAATCTCTATTTATTCCAGTAATCCTCAGCAAGGGGGAACAAGATCCAGAAGTAGCGATTGCAGTGCTGCCAGGGGTGTTGTGCTGTATCGAAATTATGCCAGGATCCAGAAACAGGCACAGCAAATCGCGATGGGTACTGGAGTGTATATTTAATGCCTGCAGCTATGAGCTGAGAGACTAAAGGGGTGATACTCCACCCTGTGCTGTCAGACTGTAGCAGGCAAATCCTGTGCAAAACAAAGTTGTTGACCTTCCTAAAGCACTTGTTGCAAATCTCTGACCTTCCCCAAAATGTGAATTTTGTCCAGATAGTTCAGGAATTTTATTATTAGCTGTCGAGGTGGTTTGTCGGAGGCATGTTTTGGTCTCAAAGAGCAGTGGGCCCTCTCTATAATGTAGGTGGTATTGTTAGAAGAGGGCACGCTATCTTGGTGAGCATCATTTGCAGGAAGAGAATGGGTGCCAAGCCCTCTGTTTCTTCAGGAAGGCCAAAGATGATATTATTTCTTCAGCTTTGGCCTTCCAAATCCTCTCATTTACTCTCCATTTTATGAAGCCGTTGTCTTAATGTGGTAATCTCAGGATCTGTTTTAGCTTTCCAGCCTTCTAATGAAGATACTCGAGCAGTAGTATCCGCGATCACCCAACTGGTGTCTGCAAGTTTCCCTTGAATATTTTTCAATTCTGCTGTGATTTCCTGCAGTGCAAGCTTAAAAGGATGCCGCTCTTCCAGAAATTTTTTTCTCGATGAGAGGTGAAGAGGCAGACGTTGTTGTAGTCATGGCCGGTATTTTAGAAGATGCTCCGGTATAGCCTTTTGATCTTTTCGGCCCCTTCTCGGGGGATTGTGGGGGAGTGTGAGACGGAGGCCCCTGGTGCATTTCCACCTCCATCGCTGTAGTAGGCCATAATTTTGGACCTGAGATGATCCACCTCAAGACTGTTTCTTTACGGAGAGAATTCGTCTTTAATCTTGCTGGGGCAGATCCAAAGACTGAAGTGATCGGTAGGTAGAGAAAACGACACAGATTTTGTAATCTTTCTACCAAAAAGACTGATTTCTGGGCAGGAGGCAGCTTGTGATGTTGCTAGTTGAACAGGTACATCACGTGATCTCACAACCTTTGTATTTTAATATAAAACAGAAAATGAATGGTCAAACAATTAGACCATATATATAATTCACACATTTCCCTCGGTTTACATGAAATGTAGACTGTATGTATGTTATTGATTAGAGTTGGCATCACATTTTAAAAGGTCCACACAATATTAAAGTCTGACAACTGAATCATAATGCACTTTGCCCATATTGTAACAATAAGTTGAAAATGCCATGCAAGTATCAGTACAGGTCATTCACAAACAAGCTTACACTTAGATAATCTATATTTTTCAGACAATCCTACCTTTTGTTTCAGTCTATAACTGACCGAGCATTGATGAAATATGGTGTCTTAGCCCGAATCCAAGAGTCATAAACTACGTGTCCTAGTGCTTGGAGAGCATAGCTGTCTGTAACTAACCAAGGCTTATCAGGTGCCATTATTTCTTCATGGGCACATCTATCAACATTGCCTGGTTGTGTGACCTGCCATTCATACTCATTCACAGTGTGATGGAGTACAGCATGCAATATACTCTTAGTAAAATTTGATAGAAAAATATTACATATTGCAACTGAACTTTGATGGTATCATGGACTACCTATCTTTCTAATACCCACTGATACATACATACCTCACACCTCTGCACACTACCTTCACAATTCACAGAACTATACCAGAGATAGTTAATGATGTCTTGTGCCCAAAATGACAAATCTTTATTTGCCTTGAATCTGGAATACTGTTAACATTATAATTTAGATATCAGTTGTTAAGCTAACCAACAGACAACTAATATCTATAGAAATTTAAATACAAATATGTGAACATTCGAGTTACCAGCAGGAACACCCTCGGCGTTAAATAATGTCGCCTGATATCTCTCTTGAATTTACCACCCTCCAAGCTCAGTTGATGATGCTCTTTATTATCCATTCCTCTAATGATCCTGACTGTCTCACCTGTATTAACCTTTTTGTCACTCAGCACTACACCTCCTCCACCTGGCTTTTGCTGCTGCTCTACCACACTGTGCCGAGTTTTTCATGTTCCCAGTTACAATCACCCTATGTCCTTTTCCTCATCTGTTCTCTCCAATTGTACCCCTCCTAGCTGATAGTTTTTTATTGGGTACTTATCAACCCTGAAACAGCACCAAACCTACATACTCCCAATAATATGTGGTGGTTGGTGTGTTGCAGTCCATCCCTGGTAGGCTGAAGTCTGTCACCATCACTGTGTATCCCTTCCTGTAAACACTTCCATGTTGATCCACAACTCCATGACCAGCTACTCTCTCCTTTGATTGACGACCTATGCACTACAACCATTCTTATTGCCATGTACTTGCTGAAACTGCATCCATATTGCCTTTGTCCTGCCCCATTATCAAGGTTCCCTTATGCACCTTTTTCCTTCCCTTACATAGATTGCCATCAACTCTTACCTTTCCTGCGGAGGGCCTTTCTTGATTGTTCTGTAATGTCCGAACAGCCTGTAACCAGGGATTATCACATCCCAGTATTTGTATTGGGTGATCCAAATGTTTGTTAGGGTCACAATGTCCAGCAGCCAAATGTCAAGAGAGCATGCTTCTCAGCTGCTTTGTTTCCCAGGCTCCTTGCATTTAGTGACACTACCATTTGCCCTGCTCCCATCATATTACTACCCCGATGAAACCCCACCCTGTTGCACCTACCCTGAAGCCTTCTCCTATAGCTGAGAGGGTAGGTTAGTCTGGCTCCCATTTTATAAAACATCTCTTCTACTGTAAGGTGAAATGTTGTAACAGGCACAAAATCAACAAAGTAATTATAGAGAAAGTGATCACACAATCCTTTTCTATTCTAGGTGATTATACATGATTCTATCCAGTTAACGACCTGCTGAGTGTCAGTGTGACTCAGCAGAGTCTCAGGCCACAGTTCCATCCAAACAGGTTGTTAATACTGCTGTAATAATTATTTTTCAACTGTGTTGCAGTACTAGGAGATAGAAAGTAGAATATAACAGTGGGCCACACCTTACATAGCCTTTTGTTCACAGCCTTGCTTGCATGCCAAATATCAATTTGATGTGTGATTTGTGGACACTCACACTCTACATTAAAATAAACATCAAACAACATGTTACATATATACGCATATAAAATGAACATCCTATTTATATTGTGCTGTTACAGAATACAGTAAGAAAACTGACTCATCAATGAAATGATCTGCACATGCGCATCGGTGACAATTTCTGCAACCTCTATTCCATCACTCTCCAGAGAAGGTAAGCATCTTTTGAATCCCACAACTTCCGTATTTGGTGACTTTGCTTTCACTTCATGAACATTAACTGACTGAATGGCAATAATCCTCTTAGCTGAGTTTTCCATAATCGAGTAGGTCATATATTTTGAGGAATAACCGGGACTATCATTGCTTTTATCACCAATCACAGTTACTGGATTTTTGAATTTTTGGACAGTGTCTTGTCTCACAGTATCCCAATATGCAGTGATCACAGGATATACATACTTGTGTTGTACAGCATATAATTTTGTTTTAGCTGGAGGTTTCATGTTCATGAATTTCTTAAGAAGAGCAATCTTTTCATAGTTATCACCAGATAACACAACATTGCAAGCTAGCATCAGGTTCCCTAATTATATTTTTCTCAGTAGTGGTTGTGAACTTCAAGTCCACAAATGATTTCCTTTGCATGTCATTCTAAGTAGTAGATGTGTTTCCACATACTTGCAACTAATTGCAACAGCCTCATGGCATGTAGGATGCTTACACTTACTGAATGCTAGTAGTGCGAGACTTAATAAGTTATCCTCAAAACCAATGAACGTATTTTGAGAGACGGCATTGTTTCCTGAGTTTGTAACAGGAGTTGATGCATCATCTGTGTTTACATCATAAGTTACAAAGTCTTCTTCCACACATGTATTTCTATGCTATGTATTGTTTACTGATGTGTCCCCGGAATCACTCTTCATGAAACTATGCATTATAGTTACACATTGCTTAGATACATTATCCTTAGGTATATTGTTCTAAAAACTGTTTTTCTACAACCTCATAGTACACTAAATATCTTATAATTCATTGTGTGGTGAATGAGACAAGTCTTTTTTTTAGATATCACAACTTTTCCTCCGTGCTTGAATATATACTTGCACTAGTAGTACCAGTATTTTTGTACATGGATGTTGCAAAAAGCACAATTTGGTGTAATTTGAATACAATTGCAACACTTTTGTAGGAATTCTAAAACCTAACACAATATGCCAATGAATATGTACTGACTGAGTTGTTTACTAAAATTGCGTGCCTCTAATGCATTGATACGTGTTATAGACATGAGATGTACTGGCTTTGGAGAAAATGGATCTACTTGAGAAGAACTGCCACTAATTGATGTGTCTGAAGATAAACTGGTACACATCTTCACCCTGCTTTTCAGACACAGGTTGCCTAGTAAATGTAATATAACATGTTAATTTCAAACAGTGACTAATTAAGCAATAATATCTAACAGGGTGGGCGGTATTGTGATATACTGGACTCCCAGGAGTGTCATGCAATAGAAAGCTGCAGGTCGAGGTCCTGGTAGCCCCTAGAAGATCCGGTATGGAAGGTATTGCTGCACTTAGAAAATGGGCACTGAAAAAAAATAAAGTTTAATAAAAAAATGCTGAGAGGCAAAACTCTTCCACGGGGGAGGGAAGGAGGATGAGTCTAACCTGTATACATAATACTGATGTGGGGGCATGAGCAGCATTCTGCCAGTTGTTTGATTCTTTCAGTAAATCATCTCAATTAGAAATACCATTTAAAATGCAAGAAATATAAACTATATAGTAATATAACTTAACATATAAGGTTCTTTTGACGGGTTTCTTTCTCACAATACATTTTTTTATCTGTCAATTTTTTTTAAAAGCATTTATGCCAAGCAGTATTGAGTTTATCTGGCAATATCACAAGTACATTGCAATTGGCCATTGGTGTCAGGCCTCAACATGCCACTGAGTGGTCCTGTATTTCACAATAAATCACATCTTGTCATGCATTGTGGCTTAAGTAACATTTAGACCACCCTAACTCCATACACGCATGTAGTAATCAAGCAAAAAAAATGCAAAATCGTAATAATTTTTCACCTCCAATGCATCCTTAAACTCATTCCACCTCTGAACTGCAGAACCAGTGTTGATTGTGGTTATATTTCTTTGTCTAGCTCTCATTAATTTCCTCTTTTTTCTCTCAGGGGTGGGCAATCTAGAACGTCCTCTTTTGCTTGGCAAATCTGACTTTCTTAAATTTGCAAATTAATAAACTGGATTAGACATCAAAATCATATTATAACAGTGTCAACTGAAGAATCAGCTTCCATGCTAGTCTTTATAATTTGCTCATGCCATATGAGGAAAAAATCATATGTGTTATATCACAGTAAATCACACATTTAACCTTGTAAAATATTCATGCTATGTAGATTTAAATGCACAGGGGTGCTGTGAGAAGGTAGGAAACTACATGCTTGTGAGTTTGGCATCTATGGTGGGCAATCTCATAGAGGCGCAAACTGAAAAACATGATCACCAGTTACATGGATGAATCAATGAGAACACAGCTTTACAAGTGTTAGATCCCGTTAAGAAATCTTCATCGACTTATTTGACTTTGCGTATCTAGATTTATCATAGGCATTTGACTCCATGCCATGCAGGAGAGCATTGTATCAGCTGCCATGCCTGTGTCTGGACCAGACGTTTATTCAATGGGCGAGAAACTGGATTGGGGTGCACAAGACAGAGGATCCTTATAAACAAGGTTGCATCAGGAGAATGCATTGTAACCACTGGAGTACCTACGAGGTTGATAATGTGTCCACCACTGTTCATTATAAAAATATTCTCAGAAATGCTGCAATCTAATTGGCTGTTAGGATTCCAACAGCCTTACGTTAATACATGTTGCACTGTCATGTACAACCTGATCGCAATGGCACATGGATTCTGCCTGTAAGCGTTCCATCCTGTATCACTGTGGAATGTCTGGAATGCTGCATTCTGATTTTGAACCAGCATTCTCAAACTCTTGGAAGAAGAAATATTTTATTCACAATCTCCCTCTAAATAAGGAAAACATTCAAAAAGTATGCTTTTGACATTGACACTTCTCTTTTGGAACAGTTTTTTATAATAGAAATAAGGCACTCCCAGAAGTTAGATTCAGAGTCAGTTAATCACCACCTCAGCTGTGCCTCATGCCACATTACACCCTTGGGGGTGATTAACAGACTGTTATTCAAACTCATAGCCATTCCTTATTGGTTAAATATATTCACTGGGTACATTGTGGAAGGTCTTGAAGGGTGTGTGTCTGTTTGCAGAGTATAATAAAGTCAGAAACAAGGTTGACACTTATCAAGGTATGGAAAGGAAGTGGAGGAATTATGTCAGCCCGGTAATGCTGAGAGTTGATATCATGCATCTTAGAAAAAAAAAGTAGACACTGAAAATGAAGACAGAAAAAATGGACTCATCAGTGAACTACCAGCTACCAAAATAAAGCAGGCAGCTTGCAGTGAAGACAACCGGTAGGAAGAAAAAAAAAGAGAGAAAGCAAAGAAGTTCAGGGTTTTACAAAACTTGCACGACATCACAGAAGCCAAGGAGACAAAGGGGAGCATAATTTGGACTTACAAGTCCATAAAAGGAATAAACCAAATGCTAGTGTATAACATCTTCCATCTGAAAGGAAAACACAAAAATATGGGGGCATGAGTTACAGATTGTGGGGAAACAGTTCAAGGGGAACATCAGGCGTTTCCATTTTAGAGCAGGGGTATATTACTGTTAGATGTTCTCTATCCAGTCCTGGTGCCTTGTCCACTTCTATGCACTTAACCCCTCCAGCATCATCCCCACTATGATTTCCCCATCTGCCCCCCCCACCAAACCCATCTGTTGGTATCCTGTGATGATGGCGGCCGCAATTGGGCACCTGCTGAAAGGGTCGCACCACCTGTGGATGGGGTGATTGGGAAAGCTGTTTGACCGAATGGTGGGGGTGGGCAAAATAGCAAGCAGATGTTGCTATATGCCCACGTGTGCATGGGGGGAATGAACATGCCAAGTGTGGGCTGGGAGGGGACAGAGGAGCTGTAGGGGGTGGTGCTGTGGTGAGCTGCAGAGCTGTGTAGTGGTGTCGGGGGTCGGTCCATGGATGTGGCAGGTATGGTGCCGGGTTCGGATCCAGGCACAGGTGCATTTTGTTGTGCCAGGCCCGAGTTTTCTTTTACCCTGAGTTGCACCCCCCCAACATGCACCCTCCCTGGAGCTGAGAATCTTTAAGTGGGGGGGGTGTGGAGCACTGCCCCTCACATGAACAATAAAAATCCAAGTCCCTGGTACCATGATGACATGTACCGGGGAGTCCATCGCCAAAAAAAACTTTTGGCAATGAGACTTCATCCTCACGGTGATCACCCATCAGCGATCGCTGTTATCACATAAAACCCCATCTGTTTATATCATCCATCATACTATGGGTAGGGCCCCCTGCCTTTCATTCATACAGACTGAACAGAAGTAGCCATTAAGCACTTCTGCCTTTTCACCCCTCCTCCTTCTTATCTCTTACAATTTCCTCAGTTGGATCATTGATAAACTGTTTTAAAAAGTTTTTTCTGGATGGTGTCCAGCATTACTTGCTCCATTCCATTCTTTGTGGTTGTTGTGTCCCACTCCACCCCAGGCAGGTTGAAGTCCCCTACTATCACCATCCCCCACTTCCTGCATTTCCTCCTGATCAGTTCTGCCACTACTCTGTCTATCCCTTCAGATTGAGAAGGTTGCCTGAACTCCACCCCAGTCTTAGTGATCTACTTTTGGGATACTGCAGTTGCACCCACAGTTCTTCTGTATCTCCCTCATCTCCCTCCTCTCTTACACATTTTGATCACTCCTTTGCATACAGCTCCAGCACATCCCCCATCCCCATTTCCCCATCCTTCCAGTGCAGGGAGTGCTTTTTGCATAGAAACATGCATGGATCAAGAGGAGATGACAGTCTAGCAGTCAGGAAGTGTGGGGGTGTAAATGTACAGATGGACCCAATAAGGTCAGGGGTCCTCATAGTAATGGAAGGTGCAAAATTGTGGCAAGACATGAAAGGGGGAGCGGGGCCACTGGATCAGGACTCTGTAAAAATGCACAGATAGGTACAGCAATGGCAATACCTGTGATAACTGAGCAGGAACAACCCAGGCAGTGAATGGTGAAAACTGTGCAGGAACAACACAGGCAGGGAGAAAGGATACAGGGGATGGGCACTTCTACAGGAAGTGCTGCAGACTGGTGGTATGGACCTGATATTAAGTTGGGGGTAAAGACAACTGAGGGGAAATTCTCTGGGGGAATGGAGCAGGACCCAGGGGCAGGGAGCAGCACAGAAGAGACAAGGAACCATACACTGGGTGATGGGGATGAACAGGAGGTGGATGACCAAGTGAGGATGTCTCAATAAAGTTCAGGGGGAAAATTAGCAAGGATAAGGATAGTGATAACTTGGGAAAGGGTGGGAGAAACACAGTAGCAAGAGGTGATCAAGAGGAGGAAAGGGACAGGTAGGACTCCAGGTAAAATATTTTGGGATGAGTACTGTACTCCTCATTTTGAAAGTGAGATGAGTCAAACCAAAATCAGATGTGTACAAATGTCTGGACAGATTGGAAAGAGGAGTACATTTTTTAAAACAATGTAGTTTGTATTTTTTTAAATAAGAATTGATCAAGTGCTAACCATGCTCCATACAATGTTGGCAGGTAGGAGTAATTTACTCATCAGTTTTAAAATATAGTCATAAAACAAAATTGGGATGCATGCGAGTGCAGACAATTTGGAAAAAAACTGCTCTTTTTGAATCACCAGTTATGTTGTGAAGCACTATTCTTTGGAGTGTGGAGTATTTACAAATGTTAGGTGAGTACTGGTACTCCTTAAAAAAATTTCTGAAGAGTATTTTCTAAAATGAGGTGAGTACAATATGTTGTTACTCCCCTTATCTGGAGCCCTGGGGACAGAGTTTTAATATTTGGGGACTCTTATAAAAGGTGCTACATGGGGAGAATGTGATGCAGAAGGAAGTATGGGTGGAATGTCTGCCAGGAATGATGGCAGTCAAAGTTATACACTGGATTTCCTCAAGGGGAAGGCACTGAATGAGAGAACGCATCTGATGTTCCACTTAGGGTCAAATGACATTGCAAGAAGTAGTGTGATGCAGATGCAGGCATGGTTTATTAGACTGACTAGCTACTGCAGCAGTGTGGATTTGAAATCCTTGACATTCTCTGAGGTGCTACCCAAACCAAAGACCAGCATAGAGGTGAAACAAAAGATGGAGGAATTCAGCAGTTGGCTGGCAGGATGGTGTGCTCAGAGGGGATATGAAGTAGTAGGAGACTGGGGAACAAGATGGAGTGACAATAGCATCTATGTCCCAGAAAGGCTGCATTTAAATGGGTAGGGGATAACAGTGCTCAAATGCAAGCTGGAAGATTATGTTGAGAAACACTATCATTTAAATTAAACTTGGGGGAAGGGGAGGGCAAGGGAGAACTCTACCTGTAGGATACATTGCTGGCGGGGGAGGGACCAGCGAGCACTACCTCAACAGACAAGAGGCACATGGGTAGTAAATATAATGTGTGTAGAAAGCGGGGAACTGGGAGGAGGGCTTGAAGGGTCATATGTGCAAACACCAGAAGTCTGGGTGGGAAGATCCCAGATCTAGCAGCGACAATGGTTGAGGAGAGCCTTGGTATTGTGGAGGTGACAGAAACATGGTGCCACCAAGAGCAAGGATGGGACATGGAGATACCATTGTATACACTGTTTAGGAAGGACAGGGAGGAAAAGAGATGGGGGGGTGAACTCTACATAAAGGAAGGTATCATGGCATCTGAATTACAGGACAAGTTGGGGGGAAGCTGAAGGACTATGGGTCTCCTTGGCAGTATGAAAGGGGGAGGTGGTGCATACTGGGTTGGTTTACAGGCCCCCAGCAGAGCAGGAATCTGTAGATAGATGCATGGTTGATGAATTTGTGAGAATGGTAGCTAAAGGGGAGGTTTTGCTGATGGCAGACCTGAACCCACCAGATGTGAACTGGGACATCCTATCAGCATCTTCAACAAATATCAGGGACATATTGGACTTCCTGCAAATGGCCCTCATGAGGCAACTGGTCAGGGAGCCAACCAGGGCAGGAGCTATTCTTGATCTGGTCCTGACAAATGGAGATTAGGTCAGAGAGGAATCTGTAACACATTGGTACCAGTGACCACAACACAGTTTGGTTCAAAATAAGGAACACTGCAGAGGTTCACTGGTCTCAGTTGAGAGTGCTTGATATTAATAGATCAGATTTCAGGAGAATGGGGGAAGTAGTGGAGAGTGCTCTAAAGGGGTGGAGGAGTTGACAGATTTGGAGGACATGTGGGAGAGGGTAAAATATCCTATTGTGAAGGCCATGGACCTAAGCTCCAAGAGATGAAGCAAAAATAAAAGGAGGAGGATACCCCTGTGGTTTAATAGGGTTGTAGCAGAAAAGGGCAGAGCAAAGAGTAAGGCCTTTAAGAAGTTCAAGGTAACACAGGCTGAAGAAGAGTCGGAAAGGTACCAGGTGATCCAGCTAGAATCAGGGGGAGAAGTAAGCAGGGCAAAGACACATACAGAGAAGAGCACAGCTAGCAAGGTCAAACAAGGGGATAAAACTACGTTTAAGTATGTCAGTGAAAGGAGAAAGACTAGGAAGGGAATATTCTGACTAAAACCAAATGAGAGTGAGCTGATACAAGGGGACAGAGAGAAGGCAGTACTACTGAACAACTATTTTTGCTCAGTTTTCACAAGGAAGGAAGAAGGGGTAGGCAACAGAGCTGAAAAAGCCAAGGCAGAACTGGACAGGAGGGGAATGGAAATGAGTCAATTTAGGGTGGATGAGACTCCATTATAACTAGGCTGCATGAAGGTGGACAAGGTGATGGGGCCAGATGGAGTGCACCCAAGGGTGTTGAAGGAACTTAAAGATATGCTGGAGGCACACTTGACTGCACTCTTCATCAGGTCCCTGGAGTCTGGAGTGGTACTGAAGGACTGGAGGCAGGCAAATGTGACAACTCTGCACAAAAGGGGAAGGGACAGAGGCAGTGGGAAATTACAGCTACGTGAGCTTGACTTGGTGGAAGGCAAGCTCATGGAGAAATTAATGAAAGTTAGGATCACCAATTACCTAAATGTGAGCGGCCTGATGAATCCAAGGTAACATGGCTTTACCAGGGGTAGATCCTGTCAAACAAACTTGATAAGAGTTTTTTGACATGGTCATCAAGGAACTGGATCGGGGAGAACAGTACATTGCGCATATCTGGATTTCAAGAAGGCATTTGACTCAGTGCCACACAGGAGACTGCTGTATAAGCTGTCACACCTGAGGATGGGGCAGAAGATGGTTAAATGAACGGGAAAATGGCTGGAGGACATGAGACAGAGGGTCATTATAAATGGGGTAGCATCTGGAGAGGGCATGGTCACAAGTGGTGTCCCTCGAGGTCAGTGTTAGGGCCTCCACTGTTCAATCTATTTATAGCGGACATCATGGAGGGCCTTGAGGGTGGTGTGGGCTGTTTGCAGACAATATTTAAGCAATAAGGTACACTAGGCTGTGTGTTATGATGGGATAACAGCCAGCCCTGGGTGAGTGAGGCATGGGGTGTATCTGAGTGCTTCCATCACTGGAGAAGGGCTGTTAGCACATCATAACACACCTCCTGGAGTACCGTGTTGTGATTATAAAATAGGTTCTTTTAACTAAATTTTATGCATTTTTTTAAACATATCACTTTCAGCTGGGCCGTTGTGCTGGTATAATGGCCCAGCAGGAAGCAGCTCTCAGCCAATCAGAATTCAGCATTCTTTCTACCCATTTCATAATAAAGTTTGCAAGATGGTGGACACTCCAAAAGGAGTAGAAAGATTGTGGAGAGAGCTGGGAAGACTCAAGGTATGGTCAGGGAGGTGGCAGCTTTCATTCAACATGGACGTGCGTAAGATCATGCATCTTGGATACAGGCACCAGTGGGCAGGGTACTGTATGGGGTCCAAGACCTGGTAGTAACAGAACAGGAAATGTACTTAGGCATCACTATATCTAGGAACCTGAAGGTGGAAAGGCACTGTGAGGGAGCAGTAGCTAGAGGTAGCAGAATGCTGGGCTGCATTAGAAGGGGGGCTTACCAGTAGAAAAAGAGAGGTCATAGTACCCTTAAACACCCATCTAGTCAGACCACATTTAGAGTATGGGGTCCAGTTCTGGAGGCCAAACCTCAAAAAGCATGTGGGGAGGCTGCCGTGAGTTCAGAGGATGATAACAAGAAAGGTTAAGGGGCTCAGCCATCTGTCCTATGAGGAAAGGCTGGGAGACTTGAACATGTATACCCTGGAACAGAGGCGGAAGAGCGGAGACATGACTGAGACCTTCAGCTACCTTAATGGTATAAACCAGGTGCCAGTGGGAAACATCTTCCAGATGAAATGGAATCAGAGGACAAGGGGGCATGTGTCACAGATTTAGGGGAGACAGTTCAAAGGTAACATTAGGAAGTACTATTTAAACAGCGAGGGTGGTGGATTACTGGAATAGGCTCCTAAAGGAGTTGGTTGGAGAAGCAACAGTGAAAAGGTTTCAAAAGGACGTAGGACAGACAGAGGATTGTTGAGGAGGGGGGGCATGTCCTAGCAGATAGCTAGACAAATGGGCAGACTAGGTGGGGCTGTCTGTCCTTTTCTTCCATCATACTTCTGTGTTTCTATGTATCTATATGTTCATAAATTAAATAACATATACAAGACTCGGTTTGCTGTGAAGCACTGAAAAATAACCTAGCCCCCACACCATCCAAAACCCAGTGCCCTAACTACCAGCTTTCCAGTAGTCGGCTGTCTTGAACATCCAACATGGCCTGTTCACAGTCCCATGACCATGACCCAGGTGTAAATGCATCGCAGCATATTATTAGCCCATGCTGCTGCTTTCTTGCATTGCTTGCAGCACTTCATGGCCACTGTTGCCAGTACTCCCAGGTCATGTTTTTTATTATTTTGATGCAGATACCCACACTCAAAAGAGGTACTACCACATCCTAGTATTTTAGAATCTAGCTTGCTTACCTTAGCATTTTTTAGCATTGAAGCCAGAATACCAGATCCCAGATAACCACCCTGCATTTTCAGGTCATCCTATGGGTCATGTATTCCTTCAACTGGGTTAGGAATCTTAGTGATCTTGGTGGTAGTCTTTAGTGCCATCCCTAAGTCATTGATAAACACATTTAATAATACCATCACCATCACCAAGCCATGCAGGGCCACAGTTGTGACCTTTCTGTTGACAGGTAACTCTCCAGCCATATACAACAATCTGTCTGCCCGTCTACTTTCTTAGTTTTCTTTTTTTTTAAAACTTTGTTTTACCCAACAAAACATGCTATGCAGAAAGCTTGTTTACAGGCGCAACCTGGGAGCACAGGGAATTTCAATGACTTACTCAGGGTCACACAGTATGCAAGTGGGGACTGTTTGATTCAAACCCACTTCTATAGGTTTGCTGCTCAGATCCTTAAACTACTGCAATATGCAGCCAGCTTAGTAAACCATTCAAGCAACTCAGAGCAAACCTGATTAAACGTGGAATGTATATCTAGGGGGCTAAGTAAACCATTCACTCAGCTCAGAATCTTTAACCACTGCGCTATATTTCCTCCTTAGTAAACCATTCACATACTAAATACTGCTACAGTTTAAGAATTCACCTTATTAAATCCTCCTATGGAGTGACCTCTTTAAATTAAATCCAAAATTCGGTATCATTAAAAACTATTATGGAATTATTTATTGATAGGGAGAGTTTCAAAACCACTTTTTTAATGTACTATTCACATACTGAAATCTTAGAACACTGTCTTTTCTTGTTAGCTAAAATATTTTTTATACATGCAATTCAGAGAATGAACATGTCTGTCAACTTACTATGTGACAATAAATGAGCACACTTTAAAATACCACTATTACATCCAATAACACAATTTCATGACTAGCAAATGTTTTAATAAATAATTACTAGTTTGACCTTTTTAGCCACATTCAGAAGCACACACACGAACAAAACATAATTCTTACATCAGTGAAAGAAAGACAAAATATTATATCTCATTTGTTCTGTGACTGTTTACGCAAAAGACAAACAGGGTATCATCTCTACAGCTGGCAAACATTTTCTAATGCTTTTAATGCAAGGGACAGTTTCATTCACTGGAGACAGTAGTGTGCAGTCTTTACAATAAAAAAACAAATCTTTCTACTTTGACACTACACCTGTCTTGCTTTACTCTCGTGCATGTACTGTGAATGACAGGTACATAACTGATCTCATCCTTCTCATGACCATTCATGTGCATCCACACTAAATAGCCCACGATGTGATTCACACTGAACATCAAGAATCAGAAAGAGAGAGTGAGACTGCCAAGATTAAAAGACGCACATATTTTAAATAAATTTAAATAAAAAACGAAAGTAGCAGTAAACAAGCAGCAAAGAAATAAAGTTATTTATGCAGATGCCAGCAATATAAATATGAGTGCAAATCAAGATAAATAATGAAATCTGGTCGATTGTTAAACTGCTGCTTTAACACCCCAACCATAGGCAAAGTGTCGGCTGACACTTATGTTGAACGGCTAAGGTAAGATTTAGCCCAAACTTATTGTTTTGCTGCTCAGAATGCGGGCAAGGCCCAGAAAAAGTCCAACATGTACTGTGATAAATATATCAAAGAAGTCAATTGGCAAGTAGGTGATTGAGTCATGGTACTGTGATATGCCACACCAGCCCATCCTCTGTCAAGCAAGTGGGCTAGCCCCTGTCACATTGTGAATAAACTGAGCTCTGTTGTCTATCAAGTGCAGCTGACACACCATAAGAAACCCATGGACAAGTGCTACCATGCCAATCAACTGAAATTATACAAAGATGAGTAGTGCTCCTTTCCCCAGATGGGGGGGGATCTGTATTTTTAAGTATCTTTGTTTTTATTTTTCAGAATGTTGCTGCTTGCAACTTGTCTTTTGTTGAGTACCTTGGTGAATGTTCTGGAACCAGCCTCAAAGAATCTCCAGATACTCTTTCGACACCTAGATCCTATACACCCTGAGGCTCATATCTCTGCATCCCATAATGGTGGGGTTACCATTAAGCTCCCATCTACCCACGTGACTCTGCTTGAAGGAAAAGATGCTTATCTCAATGCTATGGTGGTTTATCCAAATAACTCTACTTTACAAACTGCTTGGAGAACAGGTAACTCTACAGAACAGGGTCTCCAAATGGCCCACCTTGCTGAAGGAACCTTTCAAGGTAAGCCTAATGCCCGCATCTGCCCCAATGAAATTCTGTGCTCATGCCAAGTTAGTCAACATCATACTGGGCCATATAACATTACAGCAATATCGGGACCAGACATTTGGGCTAAATATTATAACTCCACCAAGCATCAGGAATGCTTAACTCAGTCAATCTCAGCTGCTGCTCTTTTCCTCATAGTCATACCAGCTTCTTCAGAACCTGATGAACGCTTACAATGTCCAAATATAGAACCAGGTCCACCCAGTGGCCTGGTTGCAACTTCCCTCCCTTGGACATTTATCAATGATATTCAATTCATACATGTTCCTGTTGTTTTCAATATTAGTCACTGGAACATTACTGAATTCGGCCACTGTTTCAGGACAAATGTATTTAGATTTCATGCTACCTTGTTACTAGACATTGTTTCATAAAAACAAAGAAACATAGAAGTTGACAGCAGATAATGACCACAAGACTCATCCAGTCTGCCCATTTCTTCTACCTTATGAATGTGCCATTGGTCTTTACTTTGTCAATGGCCTATCTATTCATACTCATCTGTATCGTTCCTTTATGCCTATCCCATGCCTGTTTAAAGCCCTGCACTGTATTCATATCCACAACTTCCTAAGGTAGGCCATTCCATGCATCCACCACCATTTCTGTGAAAAAGAACTTCCTCACGTTACCCTTGTTGCAGCATATGAGCCATGTGCTCATGACCCAGTAGCTGGGCAACACACTACTGAACATACAGTAGAGGCGTGTTCTGCTCCAAACACCCTAAACAGAGTTTAGACATCACAGACCTAGCAGGAATTGCAGGTACTGTAACAGGTCTATTTGGCTTTGGATAGTCAATCTGCAACAAAGCTGATTTAGCAAAAATTAAGCACCGTAGAAATGACTTTAATAATAAACAAGCTCAAAATGTCATATAGCCCATGCTAAATGGTATTGATGGTTTATCACAAAAGGAAAGATCCATGGTGTATAACATGCATGACATAACACATTTATTTGATGGGACTCAAAATAAGATTAATGAATTGATTACATGTAATAATATAGAAGCTAAACAGCACCACATAGGCAGGGAGATCATTTGTTCAGCCTATGGTAGTTATGCCATAAACACTATCACTAATCTCTTCTGGGATCTGGAATCAGGACATATTCCTGAATTGATCCAAGATAATCGTATGGCCAAATGGTACTGCACATATTGCAAATCATCGACATGCACTACTATGTGTATGTCCAAGACTGTTTCTTTCTCTCTGGCCACTGCCAGAAATTTGGGTTGTGTCACACCACATCCTAAACAAGGACCTTTGCTACATGACATGCTGTTGAACCATCAGGGACACCATGTATGTTTCTTTCACTGTATCCCTTCCAATCTTTGACAAGGATTTTTCAGGATTCAATAAGTTGGCTAAGGTCCACTTCATGGGCCATCTTGAGGGTAGTATCTACGGAGAACTTCTCAACCTCCCTCCTTTGCTTGTGTTTCATCCTCAGCTGGACACCTAGGTAGCCCCACATGCTGTCTGCTGTGCAATACAGGACTATTGCTATGTGTGCTGATGTGATGAATTTGATGTAACTATGCCATAGTGCAGTTAGTCCATGAATTCTATAGACTGGTCATATGATTTTAATGATGACCTGTTTGAAACTGCTTCTGCTCCTCTTAATATCACATCACCTCCTCCAACATATACTGGACAACATGCACCATATGAAGCCATGCAACGCTTCACCAGCCAACTCACCAATGCTTAGATTACCTGCCCGGTGCACCTCATGAAGTGGCATCTTCCTCCGGTATGAGTTACTTACAACAGTGATGGACAATATTGCATTGTGACCAACTACAAGAACTTCTCACCTGTGGTATTGACATCCCAATTTTTGTTTTGTGCCACATGAATGCACTATCATTGGCCATACTGTTATCACTCCTTTTCCCACCCTGAGCTTGATTACATTAATAGTGACTCTGGCTGCGTCAATGATATAGAACAGTATTTATCAGTTTTTAAGGTGCATATCAACCCACTCACACTGAATCTCAAATCCTTGTTAGAGAGAAAGGATACACATCTCATTCATATTAGCAATACTATTAATAAAGCAGGTAATTCTCTCATTGAACTGTTTCATGATGGAGATTTAAGTATTGCATTATCTAAGACTTGGTTAGAACTTACATTTGAAGGTTTTGTTGTTATTCAAGTGTTTTTAATTATTTTCCTTATTTTTATGCATGGAAGTATGGAACAGCCTCCCTGAGGAGGTCGTGGAGTCAAGAACAGTGGTGGAATTCAAGAATGCATGGGACAGACATAAGGCAGTCCTAGTGGGGGGTAGGAGGAAGTAAGCTGTTAGTTAACCAGGATCTGTAGCTTATCTGTTAGGTAGGAAAATGGGCAGACTAGGTGGGCCAAGCGGTCCTTATCTGCCATCAAATTCTATGTTTCTTCTATGTTTCTCCCTTATGCTGCTTACGCCGCACTCTGCAACAACACTATGCACAATTGTGTTTTCTCTATGCCATCCAGTCCACTGAGCTTTAGCACACAGTGGTATCTCTTTGGTGTTGCCTCTTTATTAGGCACTGGTGGGAATACGTAGACCTGGACACCCCACATAACCCCATGCATGCTATAATACCCATTACTGTAGCATAAGGTACAGTTATATTTACTTACACATGTTATTATGTGCTTAAGAACCATTATTCAGCATGAATGTTTGGTTGTGCTTATGTGTCACCTACAGCTTTTTGCCATGTTGCAATAGTGTGCACCTTTTATGAATTGTTGTATTGTTACCCAAAACAAGCCTTAGTCAGCTTTACTCTTATCAGTGTGTACGTGCAGAACAAGTAATGATCTAACTGTAATAGATGCTAACCTACCCACCAATAGAATTACTGTATTTTGTTCTTCTGCCTCTTTTTGGAAGAGTCTGTTACCTAGGAAAGCACTTTCTTATCTATAGTATAAGAATGTCTGTAAGATTGTTTTTCGCTGAGTTTGCATGATGAGACCATGGTGTTTGGAGGTTTCTGAACTCCCAGCAGGTAAGTTGTTTTTCTGCATGTTTTGAATTAAACTATTTTCCCTGTGATATCTGGGCTTCTGTGTCGTGTTTTGCCAACAGGTCTAGAATCATGCCAGCTAACATTACTGATCCAACATGTGACTACTAGATAATACTTATGTAACTCAAAATGATAGATACAAAAGTATAACCATGGATCTGGTTTGCAGACTGCATGTTGTTAATGCTGAAATCTATTACTGTGCATTTGTTGGAGTGCTTCAGCAACATACAGTACAGTATGGGCGGCCAGTAACACTCTCTGTCTCCTTAGAGACCACCACCCTTTTGGATACTTAGTAAGCACAGGAATCTTCTTGAAGAAGGGTAAATCCCTAGAAAGCAACAAGACCAAAGGTCCTATAGACTAAAGGAATCTACCTTTGTGAAGATGCCCTATGGAATGAAGTGAACCCCTGGAAAGGAAAGGCAGGATAGTGTGCACTAGAAATGAGCATTCAGAGAAAGGTTACAGCTTTGTATTAAAGGGACACTGCCAACCTCCATAGGCCTCAAATTATCCCTAGTTGAAACAAACTCTGGTCAGAGCCAGCACAGCAGCTATGCTGCTTTAAAAGGACATTGTCCACTTAAAATTACCAAATTTAGGGGCCAGTACTATGGAGCAGAGGGCTGAAGTGCCTTGAGTGTTTTACCTCTCCATCTTTTCGCAGAGTGAGAGGTGAAGAGTTCCTGGCTCTTGGCTTGCACCTAGTGGAGGCTCAGTGGTAGTGCCAAGAAAATGGGGGCCAAGCACTATGTTGGGAAGGTGGCATGGAACCACCAGTCCCAGTGCATATATGTTCATCCATGTACATGCACAGAGGTGTCACTGAGGCCTTGTGGAGCTATGGGGAGAAAATGGAGGGGAACAGCCATGTACCCCCCCCCACCATCAACATGTGTGACAGCCCTCAGGACTCCAGTGTCCTGCACCATGTAGTAGATCCCCACTGGCATGATGCAAGAGAGTGGTAAATTGGACTTGGGGTCCCATGTCAGGGCCCAAAGACAGGAGCAAGGTGGCAGCAGGTGGACAAAAAGCTGTATAAATAAATTACAAAAGTTATGAGTGTGCAGTAAAAAACTTCAATGTACACTCACAACTCTGTTGTTTAGTAATATTTTCAAGTGTTCAATATAGGCTTCTTATGACCCCACCTCATGAACAAAGGGGGGAGAACATTTTCAAAACCTGCCCAAAATTGATTGTGAACAGTGACAATGTCATTCCATGCCACAAGTGCAGGAACAAATTTTGTTCAGGATGTGGAAAATGACAGTTGTCATGTTTTTGAGTTGATATGAAAAAATGGATATGTTGAAAATATGGTGTCAAAATAGTGAAAATTTCCGAAGTTATGAGAGTGTGTTGCAGAATTTCAATGAATGCTCATAACTTTGCCATTTCAAAATATTTTGACCCCAAATTTTCAACATAGCCTTCTTATGATCCCTCCTCACAAACAAGTGTAGAAAGAATTTTCAAAACATGTCCAAAAGATGATTTCAGGTAGCAACAACAGTTGTTCAAATATCAGGATGAACCAGTTATTTTAAATTACTCACTTAATCAAACAGGATTCCTCACAGTAATAATCTTCTTGCTTAGTGAGAAATATGGCCATTTTTTTAAATCCCACCCAAATGCAGCAGACAACCAGTGGAAGCCCATGCTATAGACGTAGGGACATCCAGTCCCTAAACAACCATATCACTGGCCCTAGCAACTAGCCTCAAATCTCAGAATACTGTGCAACAGCAAACATTTATTTTTCTATTTTAAAAAAAACATCGAACTTTTTTCTTAGGGGCATCGTACACTTTAAAAAATCTTGGATGTGCAACTCTTTGCACAACCAGTGTATTTTGCCACCTTGGGGTTCAGATTCCCATGGACCTCCCAAGCTTTACTCTCGAGGTCAGAGGGAATCTGAACTTCTCTGCTGCAGAATTTTATTTATTTTATTTATTTAGTTTTTGTTAACCAGGTAGGTGCACTAGACAGCAGGTGACTATTTTCAGGCATGACCCGGGAGACACAGTTACAGTACAAAATAGGACAGTTTAGGTTTAACACAATACAGGCAAAGGTACATTGGTACAAGTACAGACATACAATTTCAAAGGCAGGCATACAGTTTCAATAGGCAGAGGGTACTGGAGGGAGCACTCATTTAGAGGGGGAGGGAGAGGAAAGGGAAGGGGAGGTGTGGGGGATTTTAAGCAGGCAAGGAGGGTGTGAGAAACTGATGAGGGGTGAAGGGCATTGGCAGAAAAGACAGCAAAATTACAGCTACATGGCCTTGGTGTACTGGGCAGAGATACGCAGCCGGGCTTGTGGAATCGAGGGATGGCAGAGCAGGGAGGGGATGGTTGGCAGGTAGGGAGAGGTGTGGTAAGGAAAAAAGGCGAGAGCATGAGCCAGAGGTTAAGGGACTATAGTAGGTGGGATGACAGAAGGTATAGGAGGAGGGGCAAGGGGGAGCGGAGGGAAGAAACGACAGTAGGAGGGCCATGGACTGGCAGGAAAGCAGGGGATAGCATAGTTCTGCACTCAGGTTAGCAAGCAAGGACCATTAGTGAAAAAAAGGGGGGGGTGCGGATAGCCTGAGGGCATACTGGCAAAGTGCAGCATTAGCGGGAAAGGCGCAAAAGGACCCATAGTTATGGAACTGGAACTGGGGAGGCAGCCAATCTGAGGCACTTATGGCAAAGAACAGTGAGTTACGGCTTTAGTGGGAAAAGGCACAAAAAGACACAGGGCTATGGAACTAAAACTCGGCAGGGCTCTGAGGCACTTACGACAAAATCACATTAATCTGACTTTAGTGGAAAGGCACAAAAGACCGGAGCTCTGGAACTGAGACCCGGCAGGGCTGTGAGGTGAGGGAGCGAGCAGGAGTGGAGAGGGGAGCAAGAAGGACCAGTACCCACTAACATTAAGTAAATCATATAGTTTAGTGCAACACAGTAGAACGGACCAAGGATCAAACAATAGTAGGATTATGTCTGAATTACACACAAAGTCAGAGAGATGAAACAATGTTAGATATGCAGCATAATAATATGATCAAGTCAGGATACTATACATATTATAGAATTAAGGCGATTAGGCAGTCTTAAGACAATTTATAGCAGCATGATTAGAATAGAGTGACCATACAGAAAAGTTTGTAAACATTACACTAAAGTGCAGGCAGACTTGTAAACAGTTCATTCAAGTGCAAGCAGACAACCAAAATGACAGAGCAATCAAAGGGAGGTAGGCTAGTGAATATATGGAAAGGGAGGATAGACTTAGACAGGTTTCAAAGTTTAAGTAGGATCAAAGCAAGTGCAACGGTCCATAGAGTAGAAGTGAGATCAAAGTCCACGCTTAAAAGCTAGGTGTGGTGGGGCACTTCTCAGATCCATAGACAGCAAGTTCCAAGCATGAGGGGCAGCGCACCTGAAAGCGCCTGCACCCTTGGAGGTACGGCAGAGGGGAACTGATAAAAAAGACTTGTCTGATGACCTCAGGTTACACGATGGGATCACAGGTTGAAGCAGTTCAGACAGTGTGGCTGGTTTCGCCACTCTGATTATGGAGTCTGATAGGCTGCAGAGGTAATATTGCCTTGTGGAGGATGGGGATAGCCAGCCTAACTCTTTATAGAGTTGGCAGTGGTGCATCAGACACGGTGCTTTAGCTGCATATCTACAGACATTATTGTAGGTGGTGTCCCATTTCTGTAGAATGGTTTTGTTTGCCATTGTGAGGATAGGAGCACAATAGGACAGAGTGGGTAATAGGATACCCCTGGCAATAGCAAGTTAGGCAGTGGGTGTGAGCATATAATTTGTCCTGTAGGCAGCACCCAGCTTACAGTTGACATTTTTACACGACTCGTGGATATGCTGCTTCAGGTCGAGGTTTTGGTCAAGCTGTATTCAAGATAGCAGAAAGAACTTCACAGTCTCAAGGGGTTCCATCAATATCAGAATTTTAAGTGAAGATGTGCAGGTTCTAAACATGATTTGATCAAAGAGCATGGCCTTAGTCTTGCTTGCATTGAGTATAAGGCAATGCGCATCAAGCCAGTGTTGTGCCAGGTGGAAAGCTGATGACAGAGTGGCATTCAGGTGGGAGATGTTGTCAGAGTGAGCATATATAACAAGATCATCAGCATAAAGTAGCGAGTTGACTGATGTTATTACGTTGGGCAGGTTGTTGATAAATAGTGAGAAGAGGAGTGGACCGAGTATAGAGCCCTGTGGAACTCCAATATTGATTGTGGTACTGTCAGAGATGGCCGAGTTAAGTTTTACAGCTTGAGACCTGTTGGTGAGGTAGTTACTGAACCAGGATGTTACTGAGGATAAGAAGCATAGGTTTTTGAGGATGGCAAGCAGCAGTGGATGATCAATGAGGTCAAAGGCCTTTGTAAGGTCTATGAACACAGCCCCTGTTAGCTGCCCTCTGTCCATATTTGAGAGAACATCTGAGGTGAATTTTGTCAGTGCAGTTGTAGTACTGTGGTGCTTCCTGAAGCCATGTTGAGCTTCACAGAGTGTATTAGAGGAGTCAATAAAATCGGTGACCTGGGTGGCTACTATATTCTCGAGAATTTTGCTAAGTACCGAAAGTACGGCTATAGGTCTATAGTTTGATAAGTCATTTTTGCTCCCTTTATTGAAAACTGGTGTGATTCTGGCAGCCTTCCAAATCTTGGGGACAGTGCCTGTGGAGAGAGAGAGCGTGAAGATCCTGGCAAGTGGGCGGGATTTGAGATGAGCAGCTATTTTCAGCAGTCGTGGTTCCAGAGTGTCAGAGCCAGGGCTAGTGTTATCAAATATGCCCGACAGGAGTTTGCAAACTTGATTTCCAGTAACCGCTTTAAAATAAAACAATCTTTTAGGGGCAAGTTGTGGATTGGAGCTCATCATGGTAGAGTATGGTTGAGAGGTAACTGGCAAAGATTTTAGAGAGGATGTAATAGCAGATAGGTCCGAGAATTGCTGATTGAAGGCATTGGCAATGGTGAGGGAGTCATTGCAGTGGACCCCTTGGAGTAGCATGTCCGAGGGGGTGATGAATGGATGGATAGGAAGAAATAGGCTGTTGGTTAACTAAGATCTGTGGCCTATCCTGTAGGTAGGGAAATGGGCAGACTAGATGGGCCTAGCAGTCCTTATCTACCGTCAAAGTCTATGTTTCTATGGATTGGGGGGGTTCCGAGGAAGTTTTTTATGTGACTCCAAAATTTTCGTGGATCATTAGCAAGGCTGGTTAAAAGTCCTGGCAATATCTACTCTTCGCAAGCCTGATGTGTTTCTTACAGTCACTTCTATGCCACTTCTATATCTGATGTTCACAGGGCAGGCCGGTGGATTTATAATGTTTCCAGAGTTTGTCCCTAAGTTTGAGCTTGTGGAGAAGATCATTGCCTGGCCACCTTGTTTGTTGGCCCCTGACCCTTCTCTTTATCTTTGGTACATGCCTCCTTTGTACCTCTCCAAACCTGCTGAGGAACACATCCAGGGCAGCCTCAGTACTAGTTGCACTGTAGATTTCGGACCAGTCCATATTAGATATGTCAGTAAGAAATGCATGTACATCAAGCGCTGCAAAGTTGGTAAGGGTGATAAGGTGGGATCGAGGAGCAGACGGCGGACTGGAACGCTAGTGACAGACCATGGGAGAGTGGTCTGTCAGAGAGTCTGCTAGTACAGCAGTTTTGGTTACATGGTCAGGCCTGTTGGTGAGAATCCAGTCCAAGAGCGTTCCTGTCTGCATGTTAGTCATTCTCGTGCATTCTGTTATAAGTTGGTGAAAGTTATATTTTTGGACCAGAGATGCAAGGTTACCATGATTCAGTCCTAGCCAGTTTAAATTAACGTCCCCTAACAGGATACACTCATTCAGTTTCACAGATTGTGACACATGTTGGAGTAAGATCTGGAGACTTTCCAACCCGTCGGTGGGTGGGTTGTACAAACACAGGATGTGCAGATATTTTGCTCCTAGGGACAGTGTTGCATGTAGTGATTCACAGTGCATATTGGGACCAGGATTGGGAACCACTTTTATTGAGAGGTGATTTTTGTAATAAATGGAAACACCACCCCCCCTTTACAGCCACTTCAATCCTGGCGAATGACGGCATACCCAGGCAGGGAGCAGTGTGCATCCAGGATATTAGGTTTGAGCCATGTTTCGGTAAGGCACAGGATGTCAGGGTTAACCAGTCTTGCCCAGGCTTCAAGCTCAGCCTTGTGCCCCACAAGACTCCTGATATTCATATGGGCTAGTAATAGGCCTTTACTTGCTTTGGTTGAGGCTGCTAATGGGATATTATGTGGTGGACCTGGGTTCAATTTGATGTCACCAGCCATCAGGAGTAGCCTTTGGGCTAGGAACTTAAGCAAGGTTCTAGTGAATATCTCATGTTTTTTTCACTTAGCACTATGCTGTAGGTAGTACAGGAGTGACAGGTAGGTACAGCCTTTCTTCAGGAGTGCATAGTGAAAAGTGGGTAGGGGGTGATGGTATGAAAGAAGGGGATTAGAGAAACTAAAGTCCTTGATCGATTGCGCCTTGTGATTAATGACAAGAGGCAGAGATAGGGAGACACTGCTTAGTACATACAGGAGACACAGGCAGAATAAAGGAGTCAAGCCTGAGCGATAGATACTTAGATGTAGAGTCATTTTAGTATAGGAAGAGCAGGTCGTAGGGGTGCAGAAAAGAGAAGTATTGAATAGAACAGTGCTGAGTGCGGCAAAGCGTTATAGGGTGAAAATATTGGTAGGCCTGGGATTGTGCATAAGGGAGGGATAGGATGCTATGGTACAACCCTGGAAGGCGGGCTTGGCAAGAGAAATTACAGAGCCGTTAGCTTGAAAGATAGGAAGCTACCCCTAGTGGAAGCAGAGTATAAGGAGCCAATGGAAAAGTGGACACTTAGTCATATAACCCGCTGGTGTCTATAAAACTAAAGGGTCGACCAGGGTGGGTGTGGTGGGTGGAGGGTGGGGAGCCGGCATGAAGCACCGGTGGGAAGAGTCTTTTGGGAGCTGTATTACTTAGCCACAGTGGCAGTGCTCACAGTCCCCGGGAGTACAAAATAGCAGTCCAAATCCAAAATTACAAAGTGAGAACAGCCGCTTTCTGTGGAGGATGGCACTAGGTATAGTTCCAAACCCAGCAGGAGAGAGCCGGCAGGAGGGAGATCAAGTTAATGTACCTTGCGGGATTTTGCGTCTTTAGCGGCACAAGGTACCAGGGATCGGCTGAGCTCCTGGTTCCCTTCCTCGGGCAGAATGTGGTCGGTGCAGCCCCTGGCAACAGTCATTGTGGAGGAGTGCTTTTGTCTTCAATGGGGGCCGCTGGTTAAGCTGGGACCCCAGAGGCATCTTTCAGTCCAAAGCCTGGTTCCTTGATCCTGGAGAGGGTGTCCGAAGCCCCGGTGGGCTTGGAGGGATCCTGAGGGGGTAGCAGGGAGAGGCAGATTAAGAAGGCAGCAGGACAATGGGAAGGGGTGTAGGTGAGAGAAAGGAGGAGATTAGTAGGCAGAGGAGTAGAGTTACAGGTTACAGTTGTAAGGCAGGTTAAGAGGACAGCACTTAAAATAGGTTTTAGGTGAACAATGGGGGTAGGAGATTCAAACAGAAAAAGGCGGGAAGGCAGTACAAGGCAGCAGAAAAGCAGATTAACTTAGCTATAGCAGTTTAGAATTTCTAAGCCAAGATTTTACAAGTTTTGAGACACAAGAGATAATTTGTCTAGGCAGCAAATTTAGTCTTTAGTATTACTTAGCCGCAGTGGCAGCGCTCACAGTCCCCAAGACTACAAATTAGCAGTCCAAATCCAAAATTACAAAGTGAGAACAGCTGCTTTCTGTGGAGGATGGCACTAGGTATAGTTCCAAACCCAGCAGGAGAGAGCCGGCAGGAAGGAGGTCAAGTTAACGTACCTTGTGGGCCTTTGCGCCTTTAGTGGTACAAGGTACCAGGGAGCGTCCGAGCTCCTGGTTCCCTTCCTCGGGTAGCGTGTGGTCGATGTGGCCCCTGGCAACAGTTGTTGTGGAGGAATGCTTTTGTCTTCAATGGGGGCCGCTGGTTAAGCGGGGACCCCAGAGGCATCTTTCAGTCCAAAGGCTGGTTCCTTGATCCTGGAGAGGGTGTCCGAAGCCCCGGTGGGCTTAGAGGGATCCTTGTGGGCTTTTGCACCTTTAGTGGCACAAGGTACCAGGGAGCGGCCGAGCTCCTGGTTCCCTTCCTCGGCTAGCATGCGATCAATGCGGCCCCTGGCAACAGTCATTGTGGAGGAGCGCTTTTGTCTTCAATGGGGGCCGCTGGTTAAATGGGGACCCCAGAGGCATCTTTCAGTCCAAAGGCTGGTTCCTTGATCCTGGAGGAGAGTGTCCGAAGCCCCGGTGGGCTTGGAGGAATACACTAATTGTGCATAGTTGCCCATCCTATATTCTCTACATCGCGCTGAAGTAGCATGTATTTTGAGCATGTTGGTTAGCTTATTTCTGAACATGATAGATATTGTCAGGACTTCTGTAAGACTGAATAAAAAGTTACCCAAAAATACAGATTTTTTTTTTAAATTACAGGAATTCATTATACATCCCCAGTGCTTCTCAATAAACCTTTAATAGTTTTCTACAGCATGAATTAATTAGTATAATTTGCTGGATAAATATAATGCCATTTGTATATGCTTTCATATGAAGAAAGGTGTGTGTGTGTCTGTTCTTTTATATGTAAAATGTGTTCTAAAAATAAAAAAATATATAAAACATCTACTGTACTGCATGCAGTGCAAACTGGCTTTTGTTTAGTCATTCAAAATCAGACAGTATTAAATAACACATGTTGTCAGTTTTTCAAGACTCTCACTCAAAAGCTACTTACAGTACTCCCTGTGTTATCTGCCTACATTGTTGCATAGAAACAATGACACATAGATCTGAAGGAAAGAATTGTTGAGTACCTAGAGGCCAGTAGGGCACAGGACCCAAGGCAGCATGGATTCACAGCAGGGAGGTCATGTCAAACAAATCTAATTGATTTCTTTGACTTGGAGACCAAAGTAGCAGACCAGGGAGGGGCTGTGGTCATGACCTACCTACACTTTAGCAAGGCTTTTGGCACAGTCCTGCACAAAAGATTAATAAACAAATTAGCCAGCCTGGGAGTGGGTCCCAAGATGGTACAGCAGCCTGGGTAAAACACTGGCTGGACAACAGGACACAGCAGGTAGTAGTAAATGGAGTCCACAGTGAAGAAAGGAGGATTATTAGTGGAGTACCGCAGGGTTCAGTACTAGGATCTGTCCTTTTTTTTTTTGCATTCTTTATTTATCACCCCCTGCACCTGACTGGCCATTCTTTCAGGCCTTCTGCCAAAGACTACCCTTGCTAACTCCATTCCGAACCCACCCCCAATGCCAGCATCCCCCGAATCCCAGATCACAGCCAACCAGGGTAGCCAGACATATCCCTTCGTCGGACGGGTCCCCTCTTCTGGATCAAAATTGCCTACCGGCATTCTTAGTCTCGGCCATGATGCTGCTGTGATTGGGATTTCCTTGGCTCTTCGGGGGGTTCCATGGAGGTGGGAAATGCAGGAGGCCATCATCTGGTCGCTCGGACGCCATTTTCCGCTTTTTTCTGTTTCTCCCTGTTGCGCCGCTTCTTGTAGTGCTCCCGGTTTCCACCGGGGGGCCACTACAGAGCAAGGCATGCCTCTAACCCACCCCCCGGGGAGGAGAGCAGTCCTTAGGATGCTCGATCCTCTCCTGTCCCCTGCCCCTGCCGACCTCCTAGTGACCCGAGTCCATTCCCGAACCTAGGTCGCCAGCATGGGTTGAGGTAAGGCGCCCACGCCTCAGCCCTCTACACCACTGGGCCAGCGGCTGGTCCTTTGTAATGTCTTTATAAGTGACATTGCAGAGGGACTGGAAGGGAAAGCATGTCTCTTTGCAGATGACACAAAGATCTGCAACAGGGTTGATATGTAAGGTGGGGTGGAAAGGATGAAAAGGGACTTGGCAAGATTGGAGAAATGGTCAAATGTATGGCAGCTTAGATTCAATGCAAAGAAGTGCAAAGTACTGCACCTGGGAAACAAAAACCTAGGGCAAGAGTACATAATGGGAGGTGAGATACTGACAACAACAAAAATGGAAAGGTACCTGGGAGTAGTCATATCAGATGACCTAAAGGTGGGCCAGCAATGTGAGAAGTCAGTAAGGAGGGCGGGGGGATACTGGGATGCATTGGGAGAGGCATCACCCATAGAAAACATGAAGTTGCTGGCCCTCTGTACAGACAGTTGGTAAGACCACATCTGGAGTACTGTGTACAGTTCTGGAGACCCCATCTCTGCAATGACATAGACAGGGTGGAGGCTGTCCAGAGGAGGGCAATCAAAATAGTGCAGGATCTGCTTTAGAAGACATATGAAGAAAGACTAAAGGAACTTAAGATGAATAGTCTTGAATAAAGGAGGGAGAGGGGGGACATGATAGAAACTTTCAAATATCTCAAGGGAATCAACAAAGTCCAAGAGGATAGCATCTTTCAGAAAAAGAGATGTCCAAGAACAAGGGGGCACAATTTGAAGATGGGGGGATGGCTCAGAGGTATTGTGAGGAAGTATTTCTTCACAGAGAGGGCTGTAGATGCATGGAACTGCCTTTCTGAGGTCATAAAGTCAAAAACAATGGGGGAATTCAAGAATGCATAGGACAGGCATAAGGCAATTCTAGTGGGGGGTAGGAGGAAGTAGGCTGTTGGTTTACTAGGATCTGCAGCTTATCCATCAGGCAGGGAAATGGGCAGACTAGGTGGGCCAAGCGGTCCTTATCTGCCATAAAATTCTATGTTTCTATGTTTCTATGATGGGAGAAAAAGACCAATGATCCATCCAGTCTCCCCATAGTCCCCTATCAAACTCCGGGACCTAATTTCCATCCAGGGCGTAGCCCTCACTATCCACGCTACTATTCTGTGCCCTACTACCACTCCTCATAACCACTATACCCTTCACACTGTCCCAACTGTGCTTGAAACCATATATGGTTTTGATGCCCCCCGCCATGGCTGATGGACTGTTCCATGTTTCCCCACCCTTTTTGTGAAAATAAAACATTCTCATATTCCTCTTGAACCTCCCTCATATCAGCTGCCACTTGTGCCCCTATATCCTTAAACTGTTACTTATACTAAATAGTTCCTCGCAGTTCACCTTATTTATTCCTCTCACTAACTAGCTAAAGTAAAGAATCCCTAGGGCCAGGCAGAATTGCTTAAAATTGATTCACAAAACAAGCTCGGCTTCACAGATCCAGACAAAAAGGACACACCATTGGGTTTCAGGAATCATTTCTTTGCTAGTAAATACAGCAGACAGCTCCAACACTTTCTCTTCATAAAACAGTTGAATGTTTTCACACCAAGCTGGCCCTTTCTCAAGATTTGATGACACTATCTATTGTGATTACTTAAAAACACCACATTTAAAGTTTAATTTAAGGGACCAGTTGGTGCAAAGTCTATACTGGGACAATGTTTTGGAGAGGGTGCAGGGTAAACAATTGCCTTCTGACAATCACAGGTGCAGAAATTGCAGTTTTTGCAAGAATATGAAACCAGGTTCAGAGTTTGAAAATTAACCATAGGTCAGAAATGCACAGTAAGAGATTTTGCCATATTCATAGCATATCCTTCAGCACATAGTTGTTGTCAAGAATTTTGTGTGTGGGGAAGACAAAACACAAATTTGAAGAGTGTATCAGTGAACACTCACACAGTATTCAGAAGAAAGATGATGTATGTGTGCTCTAGCACAAAATTTAAAAGAATGGGGAGAGATTATATTTTAACTTTCAAATCATACAGAGGGTATAGAGTAATGTTTTGGGGAGCTCTGGACAAAAACACTGCTAAGAACGGAGTCATGCTGACAGCATACATGTGTTCTAATAGCCCACCAGGACTCAGTGATCATTTCCAGTTAACACCATCTCTAGGAACCTTTTGATATCAATTACATTGTCATTGGTTTAGCAGCTTGCTGTTAACTAGAAGTTACAAGCTTTATTCAGAACCGATAAAGGTGTGGTCAGCTTCCAAAGCTCTGGAGAGCTAGCATCGCCAGAGCCACTGAGTGCCATCTGCAAGATGGTAGCGGTGACACAACTGCACATGTGCAGCATTGGCACATGCGCAGTTGCAGTAAATGGCAATATGCCATTTGCAAGATAGTGGCACCAGCGGAACTGCACATGCACGCAAGGTGCATATGTGCAGTTCCTATCCTGGAATGCAGAAGTAATAGCTGAAACAGTCTGGCTGTTATTCCACAGCTGCCAATTGTGGTGGAGTGTTACAAGCTCCATTGGACTTTCAGAAGAATACTTCCAAAGTCCAACAGAAGGTGCCATAATCAGCCGTTGTCAATGACATAAAGCAAAATGGCTGTAGGCTACACCCACAGCTATAGAAATTAATTTATGTATAGGATAATTTGTTATTTCCAGTCCTTCCAGACCCCCTTTCTCCCATCCCCCCTTCCACTTCAATGTTCATTTTCTTTTCTTTTTCTTGTCCTGTATTCCTCATTTTCCCCTCCATGCCTCCTCTTATTTCCATTACTTGTCCTTTCCCTCTACCACCTCTTTTCTGTTGTGCCTTTTTGGTTTTTAGTTGTTTGTTTGCTTGTGTTTTTGTAAATCCTTACACAATATTATAATATTTATGAACTGGGACATTTTATGCACGCACATTACTATTGCTTGTTTGCACATGAACAGTTATTGCACGTTGTCATGACTTTTTTTTTTGTACAACAAATTTATTTGCACTGTTACTTGAAATAGTGATTTTAAGTAGTGCCATGGAATGAATAGTGACATTAGGGCTTGAGAGAGGGCCAGCTTGGCATGAAAACATTTGACAATTTTGTGAGGGGAGAGTGTCAGAGCTGTCTGCTGTATTTTTTGTTAATGAAATTTAGCCTGCAGTCCAACAATGGTGCTCTTTTGATCTGGATCAGTGAAGCCAATTTTATCTAGTGAGTACATGTTATGGTCCTGAATCACCCTAGTCACTCTTCTTTGCAGCATCTAAAAGCCTGTCATTTTCTTTCCTGAGGTGAGGATTCTAGAACTGGGCACAGTACTCTAGGTGCAGCTTCACCAGTGATGTATAAAAAGGTAGTAATATCTCTTTTCTTCTACTGTCACTACACCTCCTGATACATCAAAGCACCCTATTTGCCATGAGGCTGGGCAAAACTAGCAAATTTCAGTTTCTAGAAAATTTCATGAAATGTGGAATTTTTTTTAGAAATTTCTGAAATTCTTTAATTGATCATAACTCAATCAGTGTTATAACTAAATATCAATTTAAAAAAACAATTACCTCTCATCTAACAGTTTCAATAACTCTTCAAAGAAAGTAGGTATATACATTTTCAATTATCTAGCTTCAAAGGTGGCTAAGTTGCAATTAGAGAAATATTTTCAGAAATGTTCACATGATTTAAACATTCCAGAATTTGAGCCCCTGTAACTTCAATGCCCCTCATTCCAATTTGAGCCCCTGTAACCTCCCTGCCCCTCATTCCAATGTTCTGTAATGCATGAATCATGTGAACATTTCTGAAAATATTTTTCTACTTGCAACTTAGCCACCTTTAGAGTTAGATAACAAAAAATGTATATACCTACTTTCTTTGAAGAGTTATTGAAACTGTTAGATGAGGTGTAATTGATTTTGTAAATTGTAAGTCACAGGAGTTCAACATTTCACAATGCAATTATCTGTTCAACAGTGTGAACCTTTTTAAAATATGTGGATATGCATAGCTCCATTGCTATTGCAAATATACACTCAAGTTTTGCCATGCACACCAAAGTAAATATGTCCTAGAATCTAATTAAGCTGGATACATGTTTTCTAGTAGATTAACATTTATTGTGGATACTTCATAAATTACTACTTGTCAAAATGTGCTCAAAAATTCATGGACACATAATAGGTAATGCCACTACTATTCCAATTGTAGGAATTGAACTTTCACAAAGTACTGTACTTATCACCACCAAATCATATTTCCTGCACCAGTATCACGACCCAGCAATACCCTCCAATGCTCCAGCAACAGTGATGCCCAGCATCATGCTCCACTCTGACTAAAAATATCCAGATACTTTTGTCACAATGGCCTAAGTCTCAAATCGTTGCAAGGCTTGGTGTCACTTGGTGCCACTGATTACAAATAGCAAAAATATACATTATTATGTACAGGGTTGTTAAAGAGTCAGCAGATGTCATTGTACAGAAACATTGCTGCAATTGCATGTGCTTCCACAAGTCTTTAAGTCAGTAAGCGCTAGTGGTTATCTGCATATTGCAAGAATTCAGGCTAGTGCACAGTGATGTCCATGACTATTCTTCATTGTTTTTTTTTTTCCTGGCCTCCAGCTGTTCCATCAGGAATAGAGATGGGCAAAGTCTGCAAATTTTGCTCTGAGGAATATCTCACAAAATCTGGTCATTTCATGAAATATTCCCTGGGTGTAAAGTGCAAAATCCCCCCAGCTAAATGTGAAGTTTTGCCCCTCAAAATGCAGAATTTCACCCACATATGGTGAAATGTGGCCTCTCCCAAGGGAAAGTCTGCCTTTTGAGGGCAAAATTCTGTCATTCTCAAATTAAATTTTGCATTTCACACCCACACAATATTTCACGAAATGCACAAATTTTGCAAAATATTCCATGGGACAAAATTTCAGACTTCACCAGAACTTTGCAGGCAAAATTAAACTTCATTACATCTCTACTCAGGGATTCACCCTGTTCACAGGGATGTACCCTAATCAGTTGGAATCCAGCCATCATTCAGTTGTCTCCTGGTATTTTCTCTCACATTTTTTCCCTCACATCTTCCCTGATGAGGGAAGTGCCTCTTTCAGCCTCACGCAATCACAGCTTTTGCTATGGCAGAAGCAAGCTCTCCGGACCAGCTGCAGGGGTCACTGTCTTGGTGGAACCTGCCAGCAGCCATTCCTGATTGAGATGCACTGCCAAGCAGCAGCTGTCTCATCCTTGGTCTGCCTCCTGACATGAGTTCCAGGGTTCGCTTCTGAACTCAGGTCATCTGAATGAGAGAATGATGCTCTGCTGCTGGGCCATGGGGCTTGTCTTAGTGCGTAATATTTAGGGTCAATGAACCAAACAAAATTGGTGCAATTCCATTCTCTAGTTTTAAATTATAGGGGCTTAAAATTCTGCTGTTTAGGGGCTGGCCCAATGGCACTGAGGGTTGAGGCACTGGATGCTGCACCTCACACCATGCTGATGACCTGGGTTTGGGCTCAAGCTTGGGGCACTGGACGTCAGCTTGGGGGGTGAGGGTGAGGAGCTGATTCAGCAGGCAGCTCTTCTCAGGAGGGTTTGGAAGGCTTTCTCAGCACTTGGCTACCCCCAGTGGAGCCTGGGTGGCAGCACCACACTTGAGGAGCTCTGGCATTAGGTCAGCGGAGGGCAGAAGTGGCCATCAACGGAGCTGCGGAGCGCATGCGCACCTCCTGGCACATGTGCTACCACATACTGGGGTCTTGGGTAAAGGGGAATAAAAGGAGGAAAAACACAGGGGTCATGTAAGGATGATGCCTCCATGCTGGCTCAGGGGATCTGCCAGAATGTGCATAGCACTCAAGTTTCCGAACAACCCTGGTAGCCAGTAAGGCTGGCCAACAGAAGTGCGGCCACCGTGGAGGATACACATAGAATAGAAAAAAAGCATGAAAAAGAAGAAAAGAAAAGAAAAAAATTCTGAAGTTTACTTAATTGCATAATGTAATTTTAAAATTTCAAAAAGTTTGGAGGCTTATAGCTGTCCCCATTAAACACGGAAATCTTAACCATTGTACAAGGCTGCATGGATCTTGGGCAGGCCATAACTCCAATATTAGAGCAATTTGGACAAATGGTGTTAAATATACACAGAAAGAACTGAAATCACTATTTTAGCAAAATTTCACAAGATTTTTGTGGAACTTTAATGAATTTTCACAGAAATGAAATTAGAATTTCACCAGAATTTAACTGGTGGAAGATACATTTCACCCAGCCCTACTTACTATATGCATTGTTGCAGTGGCTTGATTGTTTAAAGGAGTCACTAATGATGGCTTATTGGTTTCTTTCCATGGCTGTAGTGCTCAGCCTTACCCACCAACCCCCATCCAGTACTCTGTCCTAGGGTTTTTGATCCCTAGGTGCATCTCCTTGTACTTCTTGGCATTGAATTACAAGTGTCAAAACTTAGAATACCTCTCTAATCTTTGCAGGTCATTCTATATTTCCTTAATTTCCTCATCACAATCTACCCTCCCACACAGCTTAGTGCAATCTGTGAAAAGACACAGCTTGCCCTCCTTCTTGCTCCAGTGTCATTGATGAACATATTGAAGAGGACAGGACCAAGGACAGAGCCCTGTAGCCCCTTACTCTTGAATCCCTCTCCATTGATTTGCCACCATTAATAACAATGCTCTGTTACCGCCCCTCCAACCTATTTCCTACTGATTTTACTGTGTCCCTTGCCACACCCAGATCCTCCATGTTTTTCAGCTATCTTCTGTGTGGCACTGAGTCTAAAGCCTTGTTGAAATCGAAATAGAGTGGAATCACAGTGTGCTCCCAATCCAATAACCTTACCACCCAGTCAAAGAAAACTGACAAGATCACCATGGCATAAACCCATTATGCTTACTATACTGGACTCCATTGCTCTACATGGAGTCCATGAGGTCCTGCTTGTCAAGCAATCAATCAATCAAAATCTTTATTTAACCAGGTGATCTCCTTGAGCAGTGCTCATTTTCGAGGTTGACCTGGGGTTTCAGTACAAGCAAATGCAATAACACAGAAAAGCTTTCTAAAGGATGTACAATGAGAAAACAGGAGGACTTTACACAACAGTGGCATACATACAAAGAGTAAGCGGTAAGGTATATACAATAATAAATACGTAGGCATAGTTGAGGAGTGCAACAGTTGGGTGCTGGCACAATTTTTAATTATATAGTATATATTATGCACCATTGATAAAGGTAGGTGCTACAAATCTAGTCTGGGGGAAAACTAGTAAGAAAGGAAACAAAATGAGTAGTACTACAAGACAGACCAGAACAACGATGTAGTCAGATGAGGGGGAAGAACGAATGGGTAATGCATATATAGTAATGAATAACGGACACTCTTGATGCTAAGGCTATTTGGTTCAGACCAATGGGATTCTAAGCACAAGGGTGATTTTAGAGGTCTAGGTCAAGGGAAACAGGTACAGGTCTCCCTATTGTGGCACAGGCATAGGGATTTAAAGGCTGCTAGGCTGATGGGGTGTTATTTTCAGTGTTTTTTGCAGGCTGTTCCATAATTGAGGCAACACATAGCTTAAGGATGCACTGCCAAACCGTGATTTGACCTTGTACACAGATAAGGAGATATGATGTTGTTAATATAAATGGCAAAGAGTTAAGGACCCAGGATAGAGCCTTGCGGCACTCCCCTCAGAAGAGGTTTTGGTGGAGAAACTTCCTCTTCCGCCTTGACTTGCTGGAGTCATCCAGAGAGATAGTTAGTAAACCATTGTAAGGATAGTGAATCCAATCAAATATCCCAGAGAGATGAACGGAGCAAACTATGGTCTACAGAGTCAAATGCCTTACTTAAGTCCAAAAAATACTGCACAGACAAAGTTTGGGTTATCCATTTCATGTTGCCAGTCGTTACTCACCTTGGCTAAGGCTGAAATTGTACTATGCTGTTCTCTAAATCCTGATTGTAATGGGTTGAGAATTTTAGCTGTTTAAATGTAGTTTTAAAGCTGGGTGCTAACAATTTTCTCCAACATCTTTGATAGGGTCGGCAGTAAGGATATGGGCCTATAAGTGTTAAGGTCATTGGGGTTGCCTGACTTGAATAGAGGGACAACATGTGCTGTTTTCCAAATGGGTGGAAGGTCACCTTGTGACAAGAATAGGTTAAACAGACGTGTGATTGGAACAGCAAGGACCCAGAAACCGACCTTTAAGAAATACGGGCCTATGTGGTCAGCTCCGGCGCTTTTCCTAGTGTCTAACTGTAGCAGAAGATCTTCAACTTGTTTCAGTGATGTAGGCTGTAGGGAGAATGTCGGGCTGATGATATGAGTATTTGGAGTCCCCTCTCCAAGTTGAGAGCTGAACAGATTGGCAGGAGAGGAGTCGAAGGCAAGCCCTACAGTGGCAAAATGGTTGTTGACAGAGAGTCGAGGACAGTCCTTTTATCAGAGATTTCAGAATTACCAGTCAGTATTTTAGCCAGGAGTTGATTTCCAGATGTGTGACTTTCTATATCCATGATTATTCTCTAAAATGTGAAGGAACACTTAGATGAGAGTTCTAGCTGTGCTAGGTAGAAATTTGCTTTAGCTTCTCTAGTCATTTTAGTCACTTGACCAGTAACTCCCTCAGTTTATCCACAAAAGCAGGTCTGACAGGTCTGTAGTTCCCAGCTTGATCCTTGTCCCCCACTAGGTATGAAGCAGAACTATGTCCACTACCCTACAGTCTTTCACAACTACCCCTGTCTGTAATGAGCTATCAAATAGCCCTATTTCTTCAGTATCCTCAGATGCATCCCATCAGGCACCAGGGCTTCATCTATTTTTAAGACTGTGAGCCCTTTCAAGACTCTTTCACTGGTAAATACTTGCTGCCTCATCTCTGGGACCCACTTTAAAGTCACTGTGATGTTACTCTTCGGCAGGGGCCCGCTGTCTTGTCTTCTGAAGATAGAGCAACAGTAATAATTAAGAATTGTTGCTTTTTGCACATCATCCTGTACTACACTACCTCTCTTATTTAACCTATAAATTCCCCCTCCTTTATTTCTTTGTTTCCTAATATACTTGAAGAACTGCTTTTCCTGCTCTTGGCCTCGTTTGTAATATGTAAATCAGTGTCTTCTTTTGCTGCCTTAACTATCTTCTTTGCTTTTGTTGTTCTCAGTTGATATTTTCCCCATGTTTTGTTCCCCTGAATTTCTGGTGAAGGCCTTCTTTTTTGCACTGGCTGCATCCCTGACACTTTCTAAGAACTACACTAGTAGCTTGTACCTGTTTGTTTTGGTTACTGTTCTCATGTACAAATATGATGCCTTCAGAACGGCACATTTAATTGCCACCCATCTCTCCTTCAGACTGATATGGTTTACTCTGACAAATATGTCCCAGACAAAATCCTTCATCCTGTTGAAGTCTACCCTTCTGTAATCAAGGACATCAGCCCTTAATTGGGCCTTTCCAGTCCCAAGGGCCAGACTGAACTAATCTGAGTTATGCTTGCAAGTCCTTAGTGGTCCCACTACCCACACATGTTGTACCACCCCTGATTTGTTGAGCACTACATAGAGAATGGCAGCCTGCCTGGTGGGTTCCTTAACCAACTGCACCAGCAAATCATCCAGAAATGTATGCAGCAGAGCTTGATTTCTGGTGATCTTGGCAGCTAGAACATCCCAATCAATATCTAGTAGGTTCAGATCACCCACCATGACTGCTCCCTCCCCCCTTTGCCACCCTCCTTCCTAGATTTTCCTTAAGCTTCCTATCCCTCTCTTTCCCTTATCCTGGGATTCTCTAGCTTGCCCCAACCATATTTTCTTGCCTAAGGCTGTGGTGAGCTGCACCCACGGAGACTCTTTCCCCACTACTTCCCCTGGTGTATTCATCTTCCACAGCCTTAATGCCTTCCCTAATATATAGGTCTATGCCCCCTGTACAGTTTCCTCTTCCCCTCCTAAACATTGTGTAGCCAGGGATTGTTATGCCCCAGTCATTATTTTCTGAGGATAAGTTTCTGTGATGGCTATGAGGTTCATCTCAGTCTTCACTGTTTCTTAAACTTATTTTTCATGTGGATTGCAGGTTTTGCAAGTTCTCCCTCCTTAGTCCCTTCCCATAGTCAAGTCTGAAACTCAACCTTATTTTCGCCCACTGTTCTGGTACAAGCCCCTAGACTAGGACAGTAGTAGCTAGTTTCCCATTCCTTTCTTCTATCATTGTGGTGATCCCAGCTTCAGTTTTCCCTACAGTCAGTTAACTGCCCAATGAAGACATCAAACCTCGGACCCAGTGAACTGGCCTCTTCACTTGTTAGAGGAAGCCCATCACTGTTGAAGACCTTCCCTTCCCAGATGTCCCCCCAATCCACCAAAAAAGTGATACCCCTTCTCCTGGTGCCATCACTTTAACCACCCATTACATTTCTCAATCTCACCCCCCTTTATTTTATACAACCTGACTCCAGCACCTCAGTAAACACCAAGGAGGCCATGTCTTCCTTCAGTCTATTCCCCAGTCTACAAAAGTTCTGCTTCACTGTTTCCACAGTCTGGTACACCAGAGTGTAGGAAACCACTAGTACCAGCAACTCCCACTCCCCACCCTCCCTCTACACTATCCCCACAATCCTGTCTAAATCCCAGATGGCCAATGCACCAAGAAGGCCCCATATCATCTCTCTCCCATCCACACCCCCCACTTCCCTCTCTACACCCCTGAACCTTGAGTCCCTGACCACTGAGACTCTCCTGCCTGACTTCCTTCAGCTTATCCCCCTGTGCACCACAGAGTAATCCTGCCCATTATCCCCAAATGGCTCAGATTCTCAACCAGCAGACTCAGGTACCTGAGTCTCCTCCAGATGTAGAAAGAAATGTGCTATTTAAATGGCATGGGGCTGGTCAGCCTCCTTGTTGCTATCCCTGCCTTACCTCCCCTTCTCCCAATCACTGTCTTCCCTGGACCAGTGGGCTTCTGGGGGAGTGGTGATTTACGCATGGAGTGCAGCTGAGATGGTGACACAGCTGAGCTATCTCTTCTTTTGCTGCTTCCAGCCAGGACCTGCAGATGGAGCAGTGCCCATTCCTCCAGAGTGTAACCCTGGGGAAAAGCTCAACACAGTTGCCACAGCTAACTAGCTCCCTGATATACCTTATCTCCATACTCAACCTGTCGTAACCCTAGACCACTGATAACAACATGAATTCCCTTAACTAATTAGTACCTTTTCACTGGAATCAGACTTGTTACTTCCTGTCCTGCTTTGCTACTTGGTTGTCATTCCTAGATCATTACCTTGTACTCTTATCTTATGTAGATACAGTGGTGTGGGTTTGGAAGCTACTTATCACAAGATTATCATCTTGCAATACTGTGTATCTAGCACAGCCCCTGAACTCCTACTCTGTATACTGTAGTTATTTGGCATAAATTTTAATTGGTTTCAGCAGATGCAATGAGGCATCACAGTCTCACAGCATTTATTACACTACAGTATCGTATAGAAGATAACTTATCCTATTGATGAGGATCAGTTGATACTTAGGTGCACCCAAATTATTCAGAAATGCTAGCTGAAACACTCCAGGCTTATCTGATCCCTTGAGGAGTAAAGTGCCCTGCTGACCTGAGGTTACCCTGCAGATTTCCCCAGGTCAAACACTTCACTCCTGCTCTGTGCAATTCATACAATGGGGCATGATTACGATGGGACATGCTGGGTGAGGATCTCAATTAATTCACTACACAAGTGTGAGGTTTCAATGCAGAATCCAAACAAGTTTCACTAAGGTTCCTGGCCACAAAGCACCTCTACTAATTATCATCTAGGCCCAGACCTTTGTCCCCAGATCCCCTCTAATAAAGACACAATACAACTTAAGTGTGGTTGCTCAGTTTGGCAATAAATGTACTTATTCCATCAAAATCAGTGTTCACAATACATTGTCATCACGTTACTTTCCCCACATTTCCATTTCTCATTTTTTCCCCATTATCTTTATATACAGTGTATTCAACTATGTTTCAAACTGATACATTCTCTCATTCTCTTCTTTTTCTTCTTCTGCCACCCAGATGTACATCTGGGAGGGGGCTCTGCCTCTTTCTCTTTTGCTGTCAAGAGGTATGAGCATACACACCATACCCTTGCTTCTCATTTTTCAAATCTGTTTTGATTGTTTTCAATTTTCCTTCCCTTTCTTTCCTGTCCTCTTCCCCCCTTTTTTCTCTGCTGTCCACCTTCGGCAGTCCAAAACATAGCAGCATGCCACTGTGCTCCACTTGCCACAGTGGCGCCCTGTGTTTCATGTACCACAGAGCCCTCTGCTCCTACCAAATGATTGGGTGGGTGGGAAAATCTTAGAGCAATTTGTGAGCTCCCTCAGACACGCATCCCCTTATAAGTGGACCCATTGTGCCTCCTCCTGGCTATTCTAGGCCACTCTCTTGCTGCCACCTCACCATTCTTACCCCTCCCTTTTTACGGCCCCTTCCGGGACTTCACCAGGTCCTCCCCTTCTTTGACCTCATGGCCTTTCTTGGTTCATTCTCCACCCTCAGCCCTCTCTCACCCCCATCTCCCTGAGCTTCCCACACTTATTGGAAATGGGCCTTGGGACAATGGGGTTTGCCCTTTTACATGGGCAACCCTCTTTGTCCCCAGATCCCCTCTAATAAAGACACAATACAACTTAAGTGTGGTTTCTCAGTTTGGCAATAAATGTACTTATTCCACAAAAATCAGTGTTCACAATACATTGTCATCACATGATACTTTCCCCACATTTCCATTTCTTATTTCTTCCGCATTATCTTTATATACAGTATATACAACTATGTTTCAAACTGATATATTCTCTCGTTCTCTTCTTTTTCTTCTTCTTCTGCCCCACAGACATGCATCCTGGGGGGTCTCCATCTCTTCCTCTTTTTCTGTTAAGTTGTATGAGCATACACACAGTACCCCTTCCTCTCATTTTTTCAAATCTGTTTTTATTGTTTTTAGTTTTCCCTCCCTCCCTTTCTTTCCTGTCCTTCTCGCCCATTTTTTCCACTAGTCCACCTCCAGCTTGCGATGGAGGGTGGACTTCCCATTATCACCCCTTATCACCCCCCCCTTTTCTTTCTCTCCTGCATCTCCTTAAACCCTTCTGCTTCTCTGCCCCAGCCAATGCTCGATGGCGTTCCCTATCTCTGTGTTAAACAACACCAGCCTTAGTCCAGATAGGTGTATGCCGTCTCCCCTATAAAATTCATCCACCCATTCTAAAATGCCATGGCAGATGACTATTCCCCCCATGTTCTCAATTAGTCTACCCACCCACACGTTCATATTCTTCATGGTCCTGTCCATCTCTTTATGGCTCTCCGCCTGCTGCCACACCCTGCAGGGCATGATCTCCGACAAAGCCATTGTGACCTCTGGCCACCATTCTTTTCTTCTTTCTGCATCATGTTTTATTTGGTAAAAAAATGTCCAGCCAGGGCCTTGTTCCCATGTCATTGCCTCCCAGATATATCACCATTAAGTCTGGTTATTTGTGTTTCTTTCTGAGTTCACTGAGTTCTGGCAACAGTTGCACCCACTTCATTCCCCTCCATCCTTTCCACACCAACCAGACGGTGTTGGAGGCCTGACACAATTGTTTTCCATCTTGTCTCCTGGCTACCCACTTCTCCACCCAGTGTATAAAAGAATGCCTGCAGATCCAGACCTCGAGCCTCTGCAGTCTCCCCATATAATTCAAAGCACATTGATTAATCTCTTATATCTTTCACTCCCCCTCTCCCCCCCCCCCATTTCCCCAACTCCTTTGTAGATGCCAAGGGAGAGAAAACAACAACATCACTGTGGTAATTTCCGTATGTACTTTTTATAACAATCCGAAGTCCACCTGCCCCTCTCCTTGATCTCTCCTGGTCTTCTGCCTTGTGCTGCCATGGTGGAGGCTGCTCCAATTCTAAATGAGTGGGAGGAGTATCCTTCCCCCAGTTCCCCTAGAGACCTCAGGCCTTTGTGCAGCACCACTGTCACTTGGTAGCCCGACACTGGCTTGCTGTCCCCAAGTATGAACAGCGTCATGTCTCCTACCTTCGGGCATTCTGCCACATACACGTGCAGCACATTCACTGGACAAATGATTGCATTAGGATGCTTCATGAGCCATACTCTCCTGTTTTTGTCCTCGTTTATCTGTCTTTGATCTCCTTAACAGTATGGCAATTGCATCCCCCGACCATTCCACTTCATCCCATTGCATCCCACCTTCTCCCCTCTTGCCGTTCCTCGCCACTTCACTCACTCTAAACGCCCCGTCATACATGGTACTGTACAGGGCTTTGAAGAGCACTGCTTCACTCACTAAGCTGCAAGTCTGGGGTAATATTCCCATAAACTGTACCATCAAGGCCTCTGATATAGTCTTTCTGGAATCCCGTATCCAGCCCTACATCATTCTGCAGACCAGGTTGCTTTTTATTGGGACCTCCCACCCGCTCAGCCCACAAATCTGACATATAATGCCAGGTGCACCCCCCATGGTCACATGAGCCTTGTGCTGGTTCCACCCCACTACAATGAATCGAGCTACCTGTTCCCTTGTCACAGCCCCACTTACCTGCCCATCATATTGCTCTTGGAATTTTTGAAAGGCTCTCCATGAGGTTTCATAAGCTCTAAGTGTCCTGGGGCCCAGGAATTGTGGAACAGTGTTTCAGCTCCCCCAATCCAATTGTCCATATGTACGTCGGGATGGTGGTACCCCTGAGCTCTGCACTGGGTGTGACAGTCTGAAACTTGTCCATTTGCAATCAGAAGAGGTAATCAGCAATCACGTTGTCCACACCATCAATATGCCTGGCCCTGAATGACATGTTCAGTGTCAGGCCCAGACATACCATCCTAATTAAAACCTTCATGACCCTGTCTGTCTTGGTCCTCTTCTTGTTCAGAACCTCCACCACTTCCCTGTTGCCACTCCAGAATGTTACCTTCCTGTTCTGTAGTTCACCACCCTAAATTACCATAGCCACCCATATAGGAAACAACTCCAGGAAAGTAATGTCCTTCATCATGCCTCCCTTACCCATTCACTTGACCATGGTTGCACAAACCATCTTCCTTGGAAGTACCCCCCATGCCTGCCCCACCTGCCGCATCTGTGTATAGCTGTAAGTCAGTATTGTATAACCAATCATCCTGCCAAAACATCTGTCCTTTGTGTTCCTGCAGGAAATTTTCCTAAATCCACATATCCTCCATGGTCCCTTTATTAATATCTATCCAGTGAATGGGCTGTGTTGCCCCCCTCATTGCCCACCCTAGCCACCGCGTAAACATGCGCCCAGGGGCAATGGCTCTACATGCAAAATTCAGGTGCCCCAACAGCTGTTGTGCCTGCTGGAGCTGCACCCTCCTACATCCCCCATTTTCCCCAATAAGTCCTTTAATTTCTTGACTTTTCTCTCCGGTAATCGGAAAGCTCCCACATTGTGTCCAGCTCCAAACCTAAGAACTCTATCATTTGGCTGGGTCCTTTCATCTTATCCTCCACCAGTGGTACCCCCAATTCCTGGCATAACCCTTTGAAGTCCTGTAGCATGGCTTCGGTCTCCTTTTCCCCTTCTCCAATAAACAGAAAATTGTCCAAATAGTGCACCATCGCCTGATGGCCATACCACCTCTGAAACACCCACTGCAGCCAGGTACTGAGCACCTCAAAGGTGGCACATGCTATGGAGCATCCCATCGGCATGGCCTTGTCAAAATAATACTGTCCCCCCACCTGGAATCCTTGCAAATGCCAATCCTCTGGTCTAACTGGCAGCAGCCAAAACGCTGACTCTATGTCTGTTTTTGCCAACCATGCCTTCTGCTTGGCCCTGATGAGCTTCACTGCATCCTCTAGCACGGCATATGAGACCTTACTGTCCTCCTCACCTATTGCATCATTGACCGAGTCACTGTCTGGGTAGGATAGGTGATGTATCACCCGGTACTCTCCCGGCTGTTTTTTGGGCACTAAACCTAGCAGGATATCCTTAGGTTCAGCAAAGGTGGGAGGCGAATTGTCCTTCGACCCTCCCTGCTGCCATCTCCCTTCGAATTTTCTGTTCCAAGGTGGCCTCCCTACCCCAAATGGATTTGAGGTTCTTCGCCTGCGTCACTTTCCTCACCCCTTGAAACTGTAAGCTAAAACCTTTCCTAAAAGCTGTACTTCATTTTCTGGCTGCCTCCCTATCTGGATAACAACCCACCTATCTTTCCACTGCCTCCATATTTATGGGTGTCTGGACCAGCTGTACCTCCTCTCTTGTTGGTCCATCAATTGTCCTGCTGCCGGGTTTGATAGCTGTATCCCATCCCTCCTCCTGCTGCCCTCCCTCTTTGGCCCCTCCCCCACTGCTGCCCCCAAAAGGAGTGGGTGCTGGCCTGAAAGGATTGTGGGTATGAGCTCTCTTGACTGCCGGTACCTCTGTTCCAACTGTACCTGCGCTTGGAAGCCGGGTGATGTCCCCCTCACTTCGAACAGACATGCCAGAATCTGCAGTTTGGCCAAGAGCAAATGGCTCTATTGTTTCCCCAGCAGGCCTGTCCCCCCATGCCTTTCTCCCTTCATCTTCTTTTCCATTGGCCTGGTGTACATTTCCAGCCACAGGTCTATCTGCCTGGTGTCCCACTTGACATGCCAAAAATGGGCCATTCTTTTCCTAAATTTCTCATCATACCTCAGCCAACTGTTCCCCCGCTTCTTATATACATTCTTTTTTTTTTTTAATACTCTATTTATTCTCCTTGGTTCCGGGCAGTGGGTCCTCTTGCCAGAGCTCCCAGCCCCATCCCCTGCTCGCAGCTTACCCTCTCTTCAGTGACCCAATGGCTTGCCGCCCATGGTGGGCCAGCGGGGATCCATCTACCTGCCTCACACATGAATCCAGAGCTGGAGAGGGGTTATTGTTCTCGTTCCCGAACACGGGTTACTGGCATGGTGCAAGGTAAGGCATCCAGTGCCTCATCTCTCAGTGCCACCGGGACTGCTCTTATATGCATTCTTAATAATGAGAGAATATGTCAGGAGTGGGGTGGCTAATTCCGGCCTCTTTTCAATGACTATAGCTATAAAATAGATAAACCCCGTAGACCAATTGTCCCAAGTCCTACCCTTCCCGTTTTGTCTTCCTCACCTTTTCCCAATAGAACTACTGCTGCTATGTCCTTCTTCTCAAAGCTATCTTTCTTCTCATACTTCTCCATTGTGTCCACATTCACCAGGGCGAAGGGGTCAACATACTCTCCCTTCCAAATTTTCTCTTTCATGGCCGTGGGGACATGGTCTGCCAGTCGGACCCCCAGTGGCCCAATCTCCCTGCCCCCTGAGGCAGCCCCAGTTGACACTCCAGTCCCAGTCTCAGTCCCCACCTTCTTGATTTTGCTTAATGCCTTCTCCAGCTGTCCCACCCCATTTTCTCCCACACCCTTCAGCATCTGTTCCACTTATTCTTTGACACTGCTTTCCAGTGTCACCTGATTACCTGATATGCCTGGCTGTAGTGTGCCTGGTCCCAGCTGGTGTACTCCTGCTGGGCCAGGTACTGGCATTGGTGTATGTAGTGGCAGTACTAATAGTGGTGGGAGCAGTGGTGCTACTGGCATGGACAGTTCTGGAACTGGTAATGGTACTGGCTCTGGATTCAGCTTAGGGGTCAGATCCTCAGGAGGAAGAGCCAAAGGGGCCACTGGCTTTGGAGCTGGTATCAGTATCCCTTTACTAGGTTCTGGCACTGTCTGTCTTCTGGGCACCCTCTTACTCCTCTCCTGCTCCTTCCTCAACCTCCCCTTCTGCTTATTGCCTTTCTCACCCCCATCCAGTTCTGCCACCTCTAGTAAATGGTTCGCTTTCTCAACCAGATCGATCACTGCCCAGTAGTATTTCTCTTTATTGGGCTTGCTTCTCTTTGGTGCCATCCTTCTGTTGTGCCTGCTAAGAAAATTGACACCATTAATTTCCACCCTGGCTGTTGAGGCCCAGTTCCCTCGTCTGCTATGATCTCATTTCGTGCCCCCCGTGGCAATCTGCCACTCACCCTTGACTGGCAGACATCCTGCTGAGGAGGTGAAAGCTATACCAGCATTCCTACAGGCTCGCTCCACATACATTCCCACCTATTGCCTTTCCTCCAACCTTTGCAAATGCCCTTCGCCAACTGGCCTTGCTCGTTCAGCTTTTAAATCTGAGGCCTTATGCCCTTTTCCTGCCCATCTGCTTGGCTCTTTTTCTGCAGCCTAGCTCGTTGAGTGTCAAGGCACCTACTGGGCCCTAGAGGCCCCTGCTGCCCCCTCCCAGCTTTATCTGCCGTATTCCTGGATGGATCTCTTCTTCCTTCCAAGTGCCACCCATCTGTGGCCTTCTGCCTCCTCTTATGATAGGCCTTGTACCACGCGCTCAGGCGGCCGGGCCTATAGTGTCCCTTCACCAACTTCTGCCCACCAGCAACCCCCGCTGGGCCCATTCTCTCTCCTTGTCTGCCCCCAAATTCCTTTTCTGGGCTTGCATTGCCCCACTCAAGCCATTGTGCCAGCAGTCCACCTTGGTTTCCCACTTAAAAATCCTCTTCCTTCTTGTTTCTGCCATCCTGCTAGGCCTGTCACCCCATTATTCACTGACTGCCCCCTTTCCTTAGCTGCCCTTTCCCAGTGGTCCCGCACCATGTGGTGATGACAGCAGACGCCAACCCACGCAGTGGGCCTAGGCTCCATCCTGACTCCCCCTTTCTGTGGTTAACTCCATCCTGGGTTTTCTCAACAAATTCCTCTGCCAGGCTCGCTCTCCATATCCTTCATCTTGGTAACCTTCCTCCTGTCTTCTGTGTGTCTCAAAGTCATTGCACCCTTCACCCCACTTTAACTCCACAACAACCATCGAAAGAAAATTGCACAGCTTCTAGAGAGCAAAAAAATCAAGTATGATCCATGTATCATTTAATACAACATGTACGCATATTTGCTGAGACCACTGAGCATAGTAGCCAACCCCAAAATGCTTGATTCTGTGTCAATCTACCCCCCTACCCAAGCCCTGTACCACGTGGCCATGACATCAGATGCCATCCCATGCGGTGAGCCCAGCTTCCATCTCCCCCATCACACTTTGGCTTTTTCTTGTAAGATGCCGACCACCACAGCATTTCTAGTGCCTTCCCTCTGCTGCACGCTTATCACCAAGCCCCACTGGTTTTAACATTCTTTCTCCATTTGATTTTTGCTGCACTTGCCCTGCACTTGCGGTTCGGCACTGCAGCTGCTTCTCGGCATTCCTTCCACCTGCAACATGCTGTTCCTAGGCTACTAATGGCTGTACCCCTCTGCAGCCCCCACAGCAATTCATTACCTGTTCTCCTTCTTTCAGCAGCCCTTTACCCTCTGTATCCCAAGTTGATCCACCCTCGAGTGCTGCCTAAAGATGCTCCATCTTTCCACTCTTCAAACAGTTTGTTGCTTACCTCCTTCTGTGTAGCAAACTGGGTTATCCCACTGCTCCTGTAGGCCCTATGTGTTTCAGTATATTTCACCTTTCTACTAACTGTCCATTCCTGAGTTCAATTCCAGCAATCTTCCTTTCTGTTCCTAACACCCTGGAGGCAGCTGCTCTTGTTAAAGATTCCCCACTGTAAGAAAAAATACGCAAATACCTGGGATGCCTGCTAATGTTCGAGTAACAAAACAAAATGGTATTTTGGTAAAAATTATTGTTGTTCTTCATTTGCACTGTATGTGGAAACATTTATTAAAATCAAGTATTAAAAGCTTCAAATCATACGCTTATCTGTTTACTATATCATGCAAACAGCATGTCCCTCATTTTATTCTGGCAGTAGTTTTAATTTTATTTTTATTTTATTCTTTGGTAACCAGGTAAGGCCAACTAGGCACAAGTGCTTGTTTTCAGGGGTGATCCCAGACAACACTGGGGTGGTTAAGTGAGTTGCTCAGAGTCGCACAGTATGCAAGTGAAGGCTCTGGGAATCAAACCCAGGTCTGCTGGATGTACTAAGCTCATTCACAGTTCCATACTTTAAGCTCTAGGCTATACTGCCAGCTGATGTTCGTGTATCTGAAGGTATTATAAGAGTTTCAATATTTTTCACTGTTTTCAGGAATGCAGGTCAAGTTTTTTCAGTCTTTACATTGAGCATGTGAGTGGTAGATAATCGAGACAGAGACTACTGTCACTAACTTCATCAGGTATACACTCAAGATTATAATCTGCAGGGACATACAAAATCCTAAAATGTGGGAATCAAAATTCATTCAGGATGAAAGTATGCATGCAAGGAAAAATTGATTCTACCACTCAAAATAAAGCATTGTAATAGCATTCCATTGAGCTGAATAAACAATATAAACATATTTTCCCACCTGCTGCTTCAGTGTTTGAGGAAGCAAAATGTTTTCTGATAGTCTGCTTCAGCAGTGATGGTAAGTGCATGGCCACAGGATTTTGAAACCAAAGCAAGGAGTGAACCTAATGAAATCAGAGTCACATAGAAACCCTCCTCACATCAAACGGCACTGTTTTGACCATACTGAAATCCACATGTTAAATATTTTCTCATTGCTTTAAACATTTTTATATTATTAAGCAAATTCAGTTAAAAGCTCAATAAATTGCAAAAAATTGTTGATTTTGTTCCCTTGAGAATAGTGAAAGTTGTGGATTTTTGCAATTGGATTGAGGGTGCAATTTTCCAGTGTTCTTGCTTGTAGGTTAGTTTATACGTACTGTACAGTATGTTCTTTGTCAGCAATACTTAATAAAGATACAGTATGTAACATCTGTGGTCAGAAGATACTTTAAGTTGTTCCATTATGGAACAAAAGCATCCATTTCTAATTATTGTATGTGCTGTGTATCTGTGTGTAAATGATTACGACATCGGTTAAACAAATATTTTGTCAACCAACATTAAAGCAAAGGATTTGTGTTGACCACAATTGGGGGTTGGCATAATTCTGTCTGAGAGCACTTGGTTTTCTACAGGGTGTTTCCCCCTGCACCCCTATACTTAATATAATCAACCCTGAGTCAGAGCTGATTCAGGAAGGGGGGTGCAAGACCACGAGAAAGGTAGTGCTGGGGTCCTACAGTGACAGTACAGTGACCCATCACTGTGTCGCTGTACTGTCATTTGCAGTAGAGGTGACGATGTTCGATTAGCATACCAGCCAGATCAACTGGGTGGTGAGTAAGTATAAACTGGTACCCTATTGTTATGCCACCAAGTGGAATTCATAGAAAAAAGCTTTAACCTTATGGTGGGAAGGCATCACAGTGTCAAACAGTTTCCCAGATAATAGCAGGTAAATGGGTTCTGCGCCTCCTAACATTTTGAATTGTTACTCAGAGTTGCTCAAAGGCATAACACATATCACATGGTGTTATGTTATGGGCAGCTCATTTGTAACTGTGTCCCAACCCAGATGTCTTTCCCCTCATTTTCCCTCCTCATCTTTCAGCCTCCTGTCAGGGACCGACGATGATGATTTTTCATGGTCAGATAGCCTGATGCCCCCAAAGCAGTAAACCTAAAACCATTCTGCAGTCTGATGTGACTAACTTGTATTCAGTGGAACCTCCAGCTTAGAGCAGGCCTAATGCAAATGTAGCTTGACTGTCATGTGCTCTGGTGAACCCCTTTCCAAGCTTCTTTGATGCCTATCACAGCACTGCAACCCCCATATAACCTTCATTTAGACATTGGGGGGGGTGGATAATGATTGGGTTTGCAAGTGCTGCCCTGCATTAAACATGATCCTGTAGAATATGTGCTGGCAACCCCCACTCCCTTCTCTTCATGATTTAAAAAAATCCAAGTTAAGAGCACAAAGGGTTACAACATTGAAACTAGCACAAAATGGACATAGAAACCACTTTCTGCCAGCTATTGCCACTGAGAAATGGGCCCTAATGTATCTTAAATTATGAATCCCTCTAAAACATTGAATAAAAGTGAATTAAAAATAAACATGATTGTTTTTTGGTCCTATTAACTGTCTGTGTCCAGAGACAACTACTATATTTCTTTATTCTGTTCTTACCTGCTGACCAATCATTCATTCTTGAAGTCTCCCTTACAAGTTCCTTTTAAGCCATCTTTCATCTCGTTAGTCAAAAGTACCTCCCTTACATGAACTGTTTGGCAGTATGATGCATGCATCCACTTTAATTTATCTTAAGCAGCATGGGCTACCCTAAACTGTCTTAATTTATAGTATTCATTGGGTTTTGATGGAAGGATATTGACCACAGCTGTAAAACCAGATGTCAGGCAAAAATTAATTTATCTTTACCAATGACAGAATCATGGCAAGGAAATTAGCCATAGCAGAATGCACAAATGTATGTTTGGCATAGGGTAGTTAGCTAACTTGACAAATACAGTACAATTATTTACTGTGTGCTGCCTCAAAAGATTTATAATCCTTTTAAGTCTATAAAATTATGACTTGTTAAATAAAATTTATTTGTAAAATAATGAGAATAAAGTACTGGATTACTGTTCATTTTCAGTGAAATATGTCCTTTGAGTTTTTTTCTGTGATTCAGAATGACTGAAGGACACTGACGTGTCCAACATGTAGTTTTAAAGTCAAGGATAAATAATTAGAATGTCTCAACAATTTTACTAATCATTCATTACTTACCTCTTATGAATTACTGGTCAGTCCAACATTAACATTAATTTACCCTGATAAAAAGTATTTTGTTCTCCATGCTCAGGGGGCCCATAAGACTGTTGGTTAGTTATTGACTCCTCCCTGTCACAATTCCTCACCTGGACAGACAAATTTATAAGATTCCTTCCCGGAGTGATTTAAATTAGTCCTTTCTAGTTGTTACTCTACCCACCAATACTGTACCTACCCATAAGTACTTTCCTCACAGCTGAGAAATGCTGAGACTCATTATGTACTACTTGAATAGACTGAAGAGACTATGGGAGCATACAGTATTATACCTTCAGCTGCTTCAGTTTTCAGCAGAAGACTTCACCTTGCTTTCCCATATAAGTTGTTCTAGCAGCCTGAGCTCAACAAACAGTAAATGCACAATACATCACAGTGTGTGGATTCTCCATCAGCATTATGCACCCTATCTTAACTGCAGCCACCCTGTAAGGAGCAGAAACATCAGCTGTCATGTAAATTGTTGTTAGGGTTCTATATGCCTTTTCAATTAATCATTTTACTGATTTGTTTATTTCTAATTTAATTAGCTATCAATCACCCTTTTTTCATCAAAGAACAGTTTTAAGTGTTGTTTTTGTTATTTCAGATTCCCATTTTAAGCCATGGTGTGGCTGTAACATTGCAAAATGGCCAGGATGAGGGACTCCAAAATTCTCTACTTTCACTGCAGCTGCAGATGGCCTCAGCAGAGTTCTCCTTATCTCACACCCATTCATTGTTTCCATGGTGCAGCTAATCATGGCCACTGATACATAAATCACATACTTGTAAAATCTTTGCATGTCAATTAGAGTATTTGCTACAGGAAAACAGACTGGTGGTAACTTATTTCATAAACTAAACTGCAAATCAGGGAAGGTGTTTAGCATCTGAGTCCATTCCCAGAACTATGTTCTTGGGGGGCAGGCAGGATTTGAGCAACCCATCTTAATTACATGGAGAAGATGAAAATAAATATATTAACTCTTTGAATGTCTGGGCAGGCATTTTGAGGTAAAATAAAAAAGTGTTTTAAAATTTGTTGGTGTAGTGATTTTTTTGCATTTGCAAATACAGGATGGTTGAGTGCTGAAAATATTTGATATTTCTGGGCAGTGTTCTGCTGAGATAATCTAGTATGTTCTCAAAAAACTGTGTTATACTATACCAGACCTCAAAACAGTGAGTCTGAGTCATTATCTTATTTAAAATTAAATCTGATCTTACCAACACCGGCAAAATTATTTCATTGTTGTTGTGCTCCATATAAGGCTTTTTTTAATTTATTATTGGTTCAAAGATATACCTGTAGTCTACATCAGATTCATCTGACATTTACTAAATCAAGAAATAGGACTACAATATTGCACTATTATTAAAAATCAAGCAGGCAAACTTTAGTTCTAAAGTGCCCATGTCTGGAGGCTCTAGGCACTGAACAATAACTTACATCAATATAAAATGTCAACAACAGATTATAAAAAAATGAAATTAATGAAACTAAGTAACTAAAACAGTGTAAGACTACATGTAGCCAGTAAGATTAGAATAAGGAAAAAGCCTCCATCAATAAATGGGACTTCAGATCCCTCTTAAAGGCTTCCAATGAGGAGGCCTCCCTCAAAGACCTTGGGAACAAGTTCCACAGGGTGGGTTGGTTACTGAAAAAGCCCACTCTTCAGATGACTTCATCTGAACCATGTGAACAGATAGGAATCCCTTCTCAGAGGAACTGAGAGGGCAGGAGGGTTGGTAAGGGGACAGTAAGTCTCACCGGTAGGTAGGCCCAGCTTTGTAGGGCTTTGTAGGTCAGCAATCCAACCTTGAAGAAAATCTGCCACCTCACCAGCAGCCAACGCAGATCACATAAGACCAGTATTATGTGCCAGGATATAGGAAGACTTGTCATCAATCTGGCCACCGCATGCTGCACTAGTTGCAGGTGACACAGGGCTACTACATTTAGCACCAGGTACAGGGCATTGCAGTAGACAAGGTCATCAGATGGATTCAAAGGTTTAATCCAGGTGCTGTTCAACAGGTGGTAAAACCCACTTCAGAAAATAGCCAACACCTAAGCACCAGTGTCAGTTCACTGGCAAGGATCAAGCCCAGATTTTTCACTTCAGCAGAAATGACCAGCTGAGAGGCATCAAGTACAACAGCACTTGTCTTCTCTATCCCCCCAGCTTCCCATCAATGTCCAGGTTAAATCACTAATGCTTCCATCTTGCCTGGGTAAAGCTTTAACCAGTTGGAAGACATCCAGTTCTGGACCTCAGTCAGGCAAGAATTAAACAGAGGGACTGTGCCCTGTAGTCCTGGTGCAAAAGACATATACAGCTGGGTGTCATCTGCACAGTAGTGAAAACCCTCTCTGTACCGTCTAATGAGATCTCCCAGTGGCAACATGTACACAGCAAACAAAGTGTGTGAAAAGGTCAAGTCCTGTGGACCTCCATTGGACAGGGGTTTTGGGTAGGAAAACTAAATTCCTATCTCTACACTTTGCATCCTCCATATGAGAAAGGACTCAAGTCCGCTGATGACAGTGCCAGAGATTCCGCAGCATTGTCTATGGTGATCCAGTAACACTGCATGATCCACATTGCCAACTGCCACTGAAAGATTGGAAAGAACAAGAATAGGTCATTCACCTCTGTCAGTCACCCTAAGGAGATAATTTTTCGCCTTGACAAATGCAGTAATCATACAATGCCTAGACCAGAATCCAGACTGGAATGGCTCATAGATGTCAAAGGCAGTAGGGAGTACCTTGAGCTGTATGGCCACAGCTTTCTCAATAACCTTCAGCAAAGAACTAGGTTAGAGATGAGTCTGTAATTCACCATAGAATCAAGGTCCAACAAAGACTTTTCAAGTCTTTTCTTTATACAGAGGGATAACCACTTCCCTTTTTCTACTTGTGATGCCCCTCCTTATGCATCCCAGTATCCCCCTGGCTCTTCTTACTGACTTCTTACATTGCTTACCCACCTTTAGGTCATCTGACATGACTACACCCAGATCTCTTTCCATTATTGTTGTCGTTAGTACCTCCCCTGCTATTGTATACTCTTCTCCTGGATTTTTATTTCCCAGGTGCATTACTTTGCACTTCTTTGCATTGAATCTAAGTTGCCATATGTCTGACCATTCCTCCAACCTTGCCAAGTCCCTTCACATCCTTTCTACCCCCCCCTTGTGTATCAACTCTGTTACAGACATTTGTGTCATCCACAAAGAGGCATACCTTTCCTTCCAGACCCTCCGCAATGTCACCTATAAAGATGTTAAAGAGGACTGGACCCAGTACTGAGCCCTGAGGTACTCCTCTGGTAACCCCACTTTCTTCAGAATGTGTTCTGTTCACTGTTAACTTCTGTGTCCTGTTGTGCAGCCAGTTTGCTACCCAGGCTACCACCCTGGGACCCACTCCCAGGCTGGCTAACTTGATTATTAATCTTTTGTGCGGGACTGTGTCAAATGTCTTGTGAAAGTCTAGATAGGCCATATCCACAGCCCCTCCCCAGTCCATTACTTTGGTCACCCAGTCAAAGAAATTGATTAGATTCATCTGACATGATCTATCTGCTGTGAATCCATGCTGCTTTGGGTTCTGTGCCCCACTGGCCTCTAGGTACTCAACAATTCTTTCTTTCAGAAGTGATTCCATCATTTTCCCCACCACTGAGGTCAAACTAACAGGTCTGTAATTTCCTGCTTCTGCCTTGCTCCCACTTTTGTGAAGGGGAATCACATTTGCCCTCTTCCAGTCCTCAGGTACCACCCCATCTTCCCATGATTTGTAAAAAGTGTGGTTAGTGGTGTCACTAGGTCCTCCCTTAGCTCTTTTAGGATTCTAGGGTGAATCCCGTCAGGCCCCATTGCTTTGTCCACCTTGAGTTTTAGGAGTTCTTTCAGTACTCTTTCTTCTGTAAATAGAGTGGTGTCAACCCCACTATCCAGAGTGCTTCTACTGTTTGGTTTAGGTAACTTCTCCTCTTCTTCTCTTGTGAATACTGAGCAAAAGTATTCATTCAGTATCTCTGCCTTTTCACTGTCTCCCTCTGACCACTTCCCCTCTCCTTTATTAATTTTCACTATCCCTCCCTTAACCTTTCTATTCTCCCTAATGTACCTATAAAAGGTTTAATCCCCCTTCTTAACTGAGTTGGCTATCTTTTCCTCGGTCTGGGCCTTTGCTTTCTGACTGCCTTCCCCACTTCTTTCTGCTTTTATTGATACAATTCTCTGTCGTGCTCTGTCTGTGATTCCTTATACTTTTTGAATGCAGCCTTTTTCTCCTTAACCATCCCTGACACCTCTTTTGAGAGCCATAGTGGTTTTTTATTCCGCTTTGTTTTCGTTATTTGTTTCAAACAAAGGCTGGTTGCCTCCATGATGGAAGTTTTTATTTTTCTCCATTGTTCTTCTACCCCTTCTTTCTGGCCATTTGCTAGTGCATTACTCAGGTATTCACCCATTATGACAAAGTCAGCCCTTCTAAAGTCCAGTATCCTTGTCTTTGTACAGCTTGGCTCCATGGTTGTGTTTATTGTGAAGCACACTGTGCAGTGGTCGCTTGTTCCCAGAAGTCTACTGACTTCTAAGTTTGTGATCCTCTCTCCATTTGAGATAACCAGGTCTAATATTGCTCCCTCCTGAGTGGGTTCCACCACTAGCTGTCTAAGGCATACTCCCTGTAGGGCATCGAGAATGACCCTGCTCTTGGATGTGGCTGCAGTCCATGTCGCCCAGTTAACATCTGGCATTTTCAGGTCCCCCATCAACAGTATCTCCCCTTTTCAGCCATTTTGAGAATGCTGTCTATCATTTTCTTGTCCATTTTCTCCCCTTGAGACTGGGGTCTGTATGCAACCCCTGTGCGGATTGTGATGCCATTCCCTGTCTCCAAGGTGACCCAGAGTTCCACTTGTCCTTCCTCTTTACTTTTTAGTTTTGAAGCTTTGATCCCTTCCCTTATGTAGAGAGCTACTCCACCTCCACTTTTACCCTCCCTGTCCCTTCTGTAGATTGTGTACCCTGGTATGTTGACATCTCAGTCATGGTTCTCCATGTACCATGTTTCTGTGACTGCCACAATATCCAAGTGTTCCTCTTCCATCAGGGCTACTAGCTCTGGAAGCTTGTTTCCAAGACTACGGGCATTGGTACTCATTGCCATCGATTTAATGTTGGCTTTATTCTTTTTTACCCCATCCCTGCTCTTATTGCCCTTGTCCATTTTTCCATTTGCCCCTGTTCTGCCCTCTGTCAAGTTCTGTACCTCAGTGTTTACCCTACCACCTGCCGTGTTTTGTGGGGGGAGGCTTGAACTTTCCTGTTTCCTATCAGCACCTTCCTCCTTGGCTAGCTTAAGAGCTTGCCAAGGAAGCCTTTAAACCTGTCACCTATGAGCATGTTTCCCCTTCCAGGACAGATGCAGACCATCATGCCAGTATAGACCTTCATCTCTCCACGTGGACCCTCAGTCCCCAATGAAGCCAAAGCCCTGTACTCTGCACCAGTTTTGCAACCATTCAATAAACTGCATGGTGTGCAGTACCCTAGCCTCACCCCTGCCATAGACTGGCAGCACCTCTGAGAAGGTTACCATGCTTGCTGCCTGTCTGAGGCCCTTCCCCAACTCCACAAATTCATCCTGCACTGCACTGATCTCATGCCTAGCTAGGTCATTTGTCCCGAGGTGGACAATGATATCTAGTTTCCTCTCCTGTGATTCTGCTTCTGCAATCCTGAGGATTTACTTCCTGTCCCTCCAAGCTATAGCACCAGGCAGGCACCTTACTTCCCTCTCCTCTCCCTTCTCCAGGTCTACACCCCTAACAACTGAGTCTCCTATCAGAAGCAGTTTCTTTCCTCTGTGGTGTCCCTTGCCACTCTTTTGTGGGTCTCCCTTGTGGATGTCCCCAGCATTTTTCCTTGTTCTCCAATGAGGGTGTCATCATAGAGGAACCTTGATTTGCCAGGCTGACATATGATTTGTGTAGAGGTGCAACTCGGGGGCTATGCCTCTGTTCCACCACCCTCACCCTCCCAGAACCTACTGTGGTGCATCTGCTCTTCACACATGGCAACCTCTGAGGCAGTGGTTGCAGAATTGGTGCTCTTTGGGGGGGGAGGCCTCCTTAGTCCTTGCCAGTTCAGCCTGGAGGTGGGCAACCTCCTCCCTCAGAGCTGACAGTTGCCTGCAAGTAGGCAGCAATGCAGGTTCCAGAATGTCTCTCCAGGAAAATTGCTGCCCCACAGCCAGTGCATGATCATACTCGATAGGTCTAATACTGTCTGGAATCCTAATGGGATCAACCCCCTTAAGGAGCTGTAACAGACCATCTTCACAGGGACAGAATTTTCTGGGGGGGGGGACACCAAATGAGAACCTCACTGTGCAAAGATCTGAACAGATGACTGGATCAATTTTGAGGTTGTCAATCTCAATTGCCAGTAAGAACACCAAGTCCAAGGTGTGACTTTGTGAGTGGGTTGCAGAAGTAATTACTTGTGACAAGTCCAGCAGTTTCATAGTCTGGAGGAAGTCCTGACCAAAAGTTGAGGGTTCATCATTGACCCAGGCATTGAAATTGCCCACAGCTAACCATCTGGGCAACTCCAGCACTAGGCTGTTAATGAAGTCTGCAACTTTCTGCAGGAACTCTCACTCATATGGCCCAGGGGTCAGTACATGAGAGGAATCCTGCAGCCTGCACCTGAGCCCCCTCAAATGGCCACAAACAATGTGGTAGGTCCAACTGGGTTAGCCACTCTCCCACCCATGCAATCCTTTCTTGGGTACTGCACAACAGAGAAACCAGCCAAGACCGATGCCTGTAAAAGTGGACTGGCATCATCACATAGCCAGGTCACTGTAATGCAGGCCAGATCAACCAAGGAAATCAGTTCTGCCATGATAGCAGTCTTTTTCCTTATTGACCTGGCATTGCAAAACATGGCCTGAATGGAACAAGTGGAGACTGCTGATCTTCATGCTGCCTGACTACTCAAATCATTGGAAAAACTGAGCATGGGAGCCAGGCAGGGGGAACCCCTTCTAGCTCCTATTTCTGCCTAGGGTGCCTTCTGAATCTTATCACCCTAATGTCATCCTCCCCGATAGCCCTCCCCAACCCCTTCCAACTAGATCCTCACTTCCTCAGAATACCTGCAACTGAGCAAAATCTATATGTGTCTGTTGACAGGGGGGTGGTTCTGAAATGGGCAGAGGGCCAGGAGCCAGGCCAAGGAGTAGCTAAGCCTTGGGGGTGTCCGACATCCCAACATATCATATACTCACTATAAAACTAAAGCTCCAGTAGCACCAACTATCTGAACAATGTAGACCTTAAAATAATATCACACAAACATCCAGAATATAAAAGAAAATATTTAATTAAATAAACATCCCACCCAGACCCCACACTCATCATAAAACCCTACTATAACCAACCTCACAACAGTCATACAATGTAGAGAATAGTGGACAGGAGACCATTCATAACCAGTGTGTTGTGCCACAGAGGGGTTTTGATTCTCTGTGACTTTGAGAGCGAAGCTCAATAGGTCCATGGGAATCAGCATTCCCTAGGTGGCACACATACTGGTTGGGCATAGAGTTGCCCACCCACTATTTTATATAGTGTATGGTGCCCCCTAAGTATAATGAACATGGTTTTCACAGTTTATTTGTTTTTAAAATATAAGAAAAAAAAGTTGGTAGTTAGAGGACATCATCTGTGAGGAGATTTTTGTTCCGTAAGGTAATTTATTTATCTGGATGATCCTGCTTCAAAGATTTTTTTTTATTTACAAGCATATATCTGGTTGATCCTGCTTTATCTGGTTGATTCTGATACAGTTGCGGGATTCAGGATATTGTGTTGCCACAGCCACTGTTTATCTGGTGAATTATGTCATTTCTGTGGCTTGCGTGGCTGTGCATGGAAACTTTAGAGGGTTTCAAAATGTTGTTTTACTACAACTTGGTACAATCATGTTCAATGACCTTTTGATCTGTGGTACAACATTTAGAGAGCCTCCGATTTCCACGCAGAGTAAGTCGTCACCATACATTACACTTTCATAAGTTAAATGTAAATATCACCCACTCCAACAATCACACTTAAACTATCCACTCACAACCAGACTGTATCTCCCAGCCTATAAATAAAACAGCTACTTTGGAGAACCACCACAATTTAAAAAGCAGAGTTTAACAAGCACAGCAGCCTGTAGGGTGGCTAAAGCCCAGGTTCCATAATGATAATAATAACAATCCAGGTGAGAAAAGCTTAAGAGTCCAGAATGTGGAAAAACTGCCTAATGCATTTAAACAGTCTCTGCTCTCACCAGAGAAACACAATCTACAACCAGATGAAATTTGAAGTACTCTCATTACTGCATCAAAGTCTAGCCAAATAAGGTTTGGTAACCTGTATATGGCAACAGAAAAGGTTAGTCAGCAGAGTGTTAAGTTTTTAACACTAAGGTTCTCTCACCACTCTCTGGAATTCTAAATAGTCAGGATAAGTTATAGCAGATAACAATTCAACAGTTGGTTCCAGACTTTTAAACCACAGTCATATAGTATTTGAGCTAAACATTTCAACTTGTTATAGCTGTTTTTTATGTACTCACCCACAGTGGTAGTTCTGAAGGATCAAGGCAGCTATGCCTAAGGCATGAGACTCCAGTACCAAGGAAACCAGGCTCTACTCACAATGGCAGCAGCCATTACATCAATCAAAATGTTTGCAGAACATGCATTAACATGTGAGCTCTCCCCTCTAAATCACTCACCTTCTCCAGCAGTCGTTCAAGCCAGATTCACGTTCAACAGTCGGGAGATAATTAGAAAAGTCTGGAAAATCCATCAATCAGCAGCACATTATAATGCTGTCCCCTTGTCTTGCATGTTGGTCATGGCTGCTGTAATTCCAATCTATTTTCCCATGCTAGCAATAGAGAAACTGGGAGTAGTCTCTCAAGATTGGAAAAATAGCCCAGGCTGTATAATGTAGATTAACTGTAGAACTGAAGAAACAACCTATTTGGGTCAACTTCATGTCCCGAGAAGATGTACTGCATACATGAGAATGGATAAAATGCACAACAAGGCAATACCACATAATCCAAGCTAAAAGCAAAAATGGCTGCCTCCTTATACTAATCCACTTAAAAACCTTAAACTATGTTAACAACTTTTCTAGCTATATCAACTATCTAAGTAAACTGTAGTTTCATAGTTTATAAAACTTAACAATTCACTGGGTTTTCGTCAAGTAAGAAAGCAAAGTGTCCCATAGAATCAGATTTCTTCACACTGCTGCTCAGCCTGGTGGCCATCTTGGAACCTTGGAATCTTGGGGGGAAAAATATTTTGTTTGTTTAAAAGAAAATCAGAGGCAGTATTCTCATAGGTGAAATCCCATCCATAGCTACTGTACAATGTATTACAAATATAAATTTAGCTTATCAACTAATACATGTTGGCACAGCATTGTTTTGTTCCTGCTTATGAAATATGGGGGAAGAGATGATGTCCCTGCCAAGCTTTAATTTTTTAATTGAGTCTTTTTTTTTTTATTTGGTATAGATTGTTTAGTTTAGTGTGATGTGTTCTGTGTTATGTGTTTTATTTTAGATGTTATGTTGTATGTTACATTATATGCTGTGCTACACACTGTATTCTTTATCAGATAGAGAAAAGAGCTAGTAAAAAGATGTGTATACATCTTAAATAAGCAGGCATTTAAAACTAGAAAGATTTTTTTTTACTGCTTGTATAGTGTCTTTCTATGTGTGGCTGTTCATCAGTATCTGAAACTGAGTTATTAGAGACCAACTCTCCACTATACAAACAGCTGAAAACCACTAGATTTACAGCAATTATGTGTTAATTTCATTGTTTTCCAGTTTTTTTAAATGTTGTTTACTTTTCCGTGATGTTGGTCTACTAAATATTGCACACATGATATAGTGCTTATTTCAATGAGTTTTTAAAAATATATCTGACTCTCCACTGCTGATCTCACAGTTGCTGTTTGTGGCATCATAGTCAATTGTCATGGTGAGCACAATGATGTCAAAACCAAAAATATTGTGCAGTTGACTGAGGAAGAGCAAATGTTTTTTATACATATTTTATGTTAGACTGCCAAGATGTACTGTAAACCTTGGAAAGGATAACTAAAATGAAGAAAAGTCTTCTGTGGTAAAATATAAAGCAGACAAATCATATTTATAATGGTACATATTGAAGTGTGTAGTTGCTCTTTAGATTTTCTGGTTATTCCAAGTTTTTAAAATTAAATTTAGTATTGGTTATGTGTCCCCAGTCCTGTTGCCAACTTGTCATTATTTAGAACTGCATAATGCTGTGATCTCTGAAATCTTTTTAACTATCAAAAGCATTTGACATTAGGTGAATTTGGATTCATACCATAATCCCAGGAAACCAGGATCAGAGGCTTTCAGAGAAAGACTGAACATCAAATCAAATGGTCTCCTCTCGAGAAGAGATGAATTACTCTGTTATATGACAACCTTGCATTATTAGGTGGTGGTAAAATGCAAAATGACTGTACTCTAGCTAGTGTGTGAGGGATGCAGGCAACCACTGATGCTTAGAGATGCATCATGTTATCAGGTCTCAATATTGCTGGAGACCAAAGGGATACAGTATCTAACTGGAAAAATTAACATCCATGAAGTCAGATGGTGGCACTTAGGTCATGCTAAGGCTAAGAGAAGTGGGCCATTAGCATCTTCAGTTCAGCTTTATGTTGGGGCAAATAAAACTGGTTTACCTTTAGGAATTTATACAAATCACTTTGGTTCCCAATGCAGTAACTGGCTGGGGTAAAGAAGATTACACATAGGGAGTAAAAAAGTCTTGATGTCAACAATGAACATTATTTACTATAGCTAACTTGTGTCAGGTGTTGTTGGCATTCATCTGCTGTGGATTACTATTTGAGGTGTTGTAACTGTGTATGCAAAATGTACTAAAACCACCACACCACAGTGTGAGCTATAGTATTAGTTACAATGCATTGCTAACCTCAATGCATAAAGTATCTTGTTACCTCTGCTTTATCTCCATGACAATTACTGGATAATCTCTGCAACCTGGCCCTATTGATTTTGAAATTATATAATAATGCTTCCATGCACTGCTGTAGCCTCAGCTTTATCTCCACACCAATTATTACATTATCTCTGGAAGCTGCCCCTATAGATATTGAAATTGTGTAAGAATATATCTTTACCCAATAAATAACAATTAGAGATGCAGTGAAATTTAATTTTGCCATTGAAATTCTGTAGAAATTTCGAATTTTGCTGTGCAAAATATTTTGCGGAATTCACGCATTTTGTGAAATATTTTGCAGGTGCAAAATGCAGAATTTCAGAGGTGAAATTCCACATTTCGCCAGTGAAATTTTTCATTTCACTTGCAGAATTTTGTATTTCGCACCCACAAAATATTTAGCAAAATGTGAGAATTTTATGAAATATTTTGTGGAATGAAACTTGTGGATTTCACTCATCTCTAATAACAAGTTATAGATTGGAAAAAATACATGAAGAAATATAATGAAGTGTAAAGACATTAAATGTAGAGCACTACACTGCCAGTGATGGGTCTTTATTACCTAATACCATATCTGTGTGCTCTGTGGTCATATTGCATTTGGTGATGACAATGGGACACTCATAGGTATCTTCAAGAGGAAGAGTTGTGCCCCTACTGCTGTGAGTAGTGAGCTGGACTGTGGTACCAGTATCAGTAGAAGGAGATGAAACATGTTTGCCACTATTAGGTTTTGAACTGGGAAATGTACTAGATACATCTTGCTTGGACATGTGAATAATTGAATGAATAGTTAAAGTTGATCCTTGGTAAGTTGAATTAAAGGAAGTCTATAAATTGAGGATTCTCTTCATCTAGCATTGATCTGGAGTCAACAGAAGAGGAGCAGGATCATGACCAGAGGTTGTATAGATACATTCTTGATGGATTCTTTAAGAAATCTTTCCTAGTCCAACATAAGTGTAAGCAACAGTTTCTGTTTCATATACTTTCTGTATTCATGGCAAGTTAACACATAGTTAAATTTGGGATCAAGTAGTGTTAACATACCAGACTGCATTAATAAAGGAAGTAGAGGGGTAGAAATGGAGGAAAATGTAAACAGGAACATTAAAAACAGAGGGGAAAGAGGGAGGGCAGAAAGGAAAAAAAGAGTAGTAAGAAAATCTGGAAGGCAATGTGTGCGAATCCTAGAAATCTAGGTAGAAAGATTCCAGACCTAGAGGCCATCATAGCAGACGCTGACCTGGATATTGTGGCCATTATCAAGTCATGGTGCACTGAAAACCATGAGAGGAACATGGCCATACCAGGTTATAATCTGTTCAAGAAGACCAGGGTGGGATGAAAAGGAGACTGTGTGGCACTATATGTGATAGAAAACATAAACATGACAGAGATACAGGGAACACGGGGGAGCAGAGGTACTGTAGGTCAGCCAGGAGAAGGGGAATGGTAGCACTATTTTCAATGGTATGATCTACAGACCCCATCACAGGGGGAGGTGTTAGATAAGGTACAGGTGGAAGATATTAGCAAGATGGCAGAAAAGAGGAAGTGCTGCTGGTGGGGGACTTTGATCTGCTGGATGTAGATTGCAGCCTCCAAGCTATGGCTTGAACTAGAAACAGAAACATCCTGGACTCTGTACAATGTGCATTCCTCAGGTAACTATTCTGTGAACCCACTAGTGATGGGATAATGCTGGACCAGGTACTCATTAACAGGGACAGTGTTGTATATGTCATGGTGGTAGGCCACCTGGGGACCAGTGATCATTGTACAGTGTGGCTCAATTTAAGAATGGCTGCTGAATCTAAACAAACAAGGACAATAATCTTGGATTTCAGTAGGGCATATTTTATATAAAAAAAAAAAAAAAAGCGTTAATACCTTAGGCATGATGTGACAGGGAGCGATAACCTGGGCAGAGAGGAAGAACAGTGGGAGAAGCTATAAAGAGCCATAGAGAAGGCAGTAAGCCTCTGCATCAAGCAAGTAATTAAACAGAAAAGAAACCACAAAGGTTCGCAAAAGAGGTGGCTGAAAAGGTAAAGGCTAAAATGGTCACATTCAGAATATATAAGGAGACACAGAGGGAGGAGGATAGGGAGCTGTATGAAGAGGAATAGAAAGAAGCAGCAAAAGCAATAAGAAGCCCAAAGGTGCAAGCTGAAGAAAGAAATGCCAGAGTGGTGATGAAATGGGCAAGACATTTTTAAGTATGTAAGCAAAAAAAGGAAGACCAGGGGAGATTGTCAGGTTAAAAAAGGATGGGTGGATGGGTAGAGGGGAACAGAAAAAGGCACACATCCTGAACAAATACTTTTGTTTCATGTTGGCAGTGGAAGGAGAAGGGGAGGGGCCACAAAATAAGTAACACAAGCTCCAGAGGAAGAGAGGGAGACGCTAGTCTTTTTTAGAAGGAGAAAATCCTGAAAGGACTTGCTAATCTGAAAGTGGACAAAGCAAAGGGACCAGAGAGAGTATGTTCTAGGGTATTGAGGGAGGTGAGGGAGGTACTTGCTGCACCTCTGACAATTCTGTTTAGCCCTATAACTGCTAGTATCTGCTATTAAATTTGACCCCTTGCTGCTGGCGATTTTGATGGAATTTGGACCCTATATATACACTGTTACATCTTTTCAGGGCTGCAGTGGCAGGAACCCTGCAGAACTCTTGCTATGAGAAAAGGACTCAGCACATTGCTTGCAAATGAACAGCATGTTGGAGTTGCTTCACAGGCACCTCTGTGTTTGTGAAGCCCTCCGCTCATGTTGCCTCTATTGAAGTAGCACTGCAGTATGTTTACAATGCTAGCGGTCATGACGGAACATGGCACACTCTGACATGTCAAGATAGGAACCGCTCTCTACGTTGCATGTGCTATTAGTCACTCATTCATGGGTGTCAGGTGGCACAATTGCCAGGTGTGATGTGTGATGTTTGATGTTGGCATTGCACTGGTTCCCTAATGACCATCACCATGTTCCTTGTCACCACAACATGAGTGAACCTTTCCAAGAAGACATATGCAAAAATTAGGATTAAGTTTCAATAGACAGAAATTATTTGGCATATTTGTTAGTTTCCATACAAATAACTTTTATAATGCTGTCAGTATCATCAAGCTTGATCTCTGAAAATAATATTTTGAAACATTGAAGTGGTATTTGGAGGTCAGTCAAAGGGAATGTAATAACAGGGGTGCTTGTGAACTCAAATGGTTCTACTTGCTGCTCACTTTCATGCCACAGAATTTCAGACACACTTTTCAGGTTTGCACCAGAACTATCTGTAAAGAGATTTTGAGAGACTAGTCCATTGACTCTGCCTATAACTATACCTTTTGCAGATGTCCCTGCAAAGGCTTCCTCTCATGACACATGGCCACATGTCATGCCTTTGACTGATCACATGTGGCCATGTGTCACACTTAAACTGTCACAAGTGCCTTTTGGCTGCAAATAAATGGTTCCCATTACAGCCGAGTATACTCAGCATCCATGGTAGCACTTCAGCAGGGGTGCAATGAGTATACCTGGCACCTGACCATAAAGGGTTAACAGCTCAGTTTAACCTGGAGTGATTCTGCAGGACTGGAGGAAGGCAAATGTAGTCCTACTTACAAAAGTGGTAGTAAGGGAAAAGGCTGGCAGTTATAGGTCTGCCAGCCTGACAGCAGCAGTGAGAAAATTATTGGAATCCTTGCTGAAGGAGAGGATAGTGGAATATCTTGACTCCAGTGGGTTACATGACCCAAGACAGGAAGAACTCATGGGAGGGAAAATCATGTCAAATTGGATGTCAAAGGAATTAGACCAGTGTAGAGCAGTGGATGTGGTCTACCTAGATTTCAGAAAGGCATTCAACATTGTTCCACATAGGAGACTAGTAAGCAAGCTGGGCAGCTTAGAAGTGGGTCCAAAGGTGGCAAAGTTGGTAAGAAATGTGTTAGGGGATAAGTGACAGAGGGGGGTGGTGGTGAATGTAATTCACTCAGAGGAGGGGAGGTTGACCAACAGGGTGCCTCAGAGATCAGTGCTGGGGCCAGTCCTCTTTAAAGTCTTTATAAGTACCATTGCACATGGGCAGACCAAGTGGGCCAAAAGGTCCTTATCTTCCATTAAATTCTATTTTGCTATGTTCCATATTTCTATGTTTAGAGAGGAAGGTCTGCCGCTTTGTGGATGAAACCAAAATATGCAATAGTGTGGACACCCCGGAGGTGTGTGTGTGTGTGGCAAGGATGAGCAGAGACCTGAGAAAACTTGAGGAGTAGTCAATAGTATAGCAGCTGGATTTCAATGTGAAAAAATGAAAAAATACTGCACTTGGAAACAGAAACCCAGGGACAGAGTACAATATGTGGGAAGTGTTAATGACAGCCACCAAGCAGGAGATTGGCCTCAGGGTAATCATCTCTGATGACCCAAAGTTGGCCAGGCTAAGTAACAAAGCAGTTTGGAATGATGCTGGTGGTGTATAGGAAGAGATATCACTAGTCAAAGGAAGGAGTGGTGCTGCCTCTGTATTGGTGGCTGGAACAACATCATGTAGAATATTGTATACAGTTTTGGAGGTCACATCTCCTGAAGGACATAGACAGAGTGGAAGTGGTGCAAATGAGTGCAACTAAAGCAGTGGGTCTCTGCATCAAAAGGCCTTTGAGGGGAGACTAAAGGAACTCAGTATGTATACCCTGGGACAAAGCAGGGAGAGGGAGACATGCTAGAGACACTAAAATACCTCACATGGGTAAATAAAGTACAAGAATAATGTTTTTTTTTTTAAAAAAGGTGCTCAAGAATAAGGGAACATACTATCAAGCAGGTGGGAAGTATATTCAGGAGAGATGTAAGAAAGTACTTTTTCACAGAAAGAGTGTTGGATTCCTGGAGCAGCCTACCATCTGAGTGGTGAGGTTCAAGAAAGCATGAAGAAGCATAAGGGAACTTCAGTGGAAAGGAATGGAGGAAAGACAGAGAGAATGAGCCAGAGATAAAGTAGGTTCTGAGGAGATACTGTAGGTAGGGAAAAAATGGGCAGACTGGGTGGGCCAAGAGGTCCTTATCTGCTGAGAAATTATATGTTTCTATATTTCTATTCTGATCTAATGCTGTAAACCTAACTGTAAGTCATGTCAGAAACATCTCTGCTTGAGTCACGTGATGCTCCAGGGCTAGCAGCCTGCTCCTGAGCTCAGTTCTGTCTCTCCGACTACTATTTCTTGATTAAAATACAAAATACTGCTCTTTTTACCTGGAGAAAATTAGCTTACCTTTTTCCTGGCTCCTTAAGCTGTCAGTAGATACTAGATATGGCTGAGAAAATGTTGATCTCAGATGACTCCACAGCAGTGTGTCATACACCTCATCTGACACCCAAATAAGATAAGGCCACAAAACAGCTGAAAGATGATGTGGGACTGGGTCCTTCCATATAGATATAGACTCTACACCATTTACTGTTGCTCTGTTTTTGAAGGAAATGGTGCAATTTTGTGATTCTGTTATTAGGCTTATTTAAGAAATGCAAGCTTGCAGACAGGCAATATCAGAACTCACCTGCAGATTCAGTAATTCAGAAGCCTGTGTAAGTTCCATTGAGGATTGACAAACTAAAACGGAGCCCACAATTTTCAGCTTGCAGCAGAAAATGGCAAAATTGGAGGCTCGGACTGAAGATCAAGAGGGTTGCTCGCACTGCAACAATCTGGTTATTTTGGGCCACCCTGAGAGAGCAGAAGGAAAAGAGGTCCTGGCATATTTGCAGAGGCTCTGTGAATTTGTGGCTGGCCCATCTCCAAATGGGCCCCAAGACATTACTGAGCCAGCCCACAGAGCGTTGTGACCCATGCCAGTTGATGGAGACCTGCCCCGCCACATCATCTTTCAGATGCTCAATTATATGGATAAACTGCATATTCTGCAAGCTGCCCATACTAAGAAACCTTTGCTTTGGAAGGGGGTCTCTATTTCCATATTTCAAGACCTGCCATATGAGACCTATAGGAAGCAGAATGCATACCAACTATATATCACCAAATTAGTTACTGCAGAAATCCAATTTAAGATTTTGTACCCTGCTCAACTTCAAATCATCAGAGATGGCAAACAGCATACTTTTAAGTCTGCAGAGCAAGTGGAATTGCTTAAACTGCTGCCTGATCTGTTCAGAACTGCAACCTGAGGAATCAATATGCTTCTTCAGTTTCAGTGGTCTTATTTACTGAAAGTGCTGGTATTTGGAATGGATTTTGTGGTTCGGATGAGAGACTTATTATTTTAGTGAACTGCTCATTGAAGCTTAAGTTTTGCCATGACTTAGTACTGGACAAGTTTTATTTTTGCATACTGACTGGCTCCTTCCAATTTTTGTTCTTTCTAAACTCCATTTAAAAATAGTCTTTCAGTTATGACAGATCCTTCTGGGAGCATACTGAAGTAATATTTGATTTCCCTTTGTTGTGGAGAGGGTCCTGTAGAATTAAATTCTACCTTATTTCATATCTTGGATGGCTGAGTTTCTTTTGCTTCTTCACCCCTCCTCTGCTGTTTAATATTCTGCTTCATTATATTCTAAGGGGTTTCACCAGTTTACCTGTAAAATTATTATTGCTTTTGCCAGTTGGATCTTAATATAAAAGGCAATACTTTATTTACTGAGGTGAGATTATATTTCTTTATGCCAGTAATCCTGCATGGACTTTATGATTTGGATGAGAATCTTATTATATTAATGAAATGCACAGAGTAGTTTAATAGAACTCCTTACCGAAGCTCAGCTCTTATCAAGACTTAGTATCAGATAACTTTGATTTATGCATACTCCAATTTTTTGTTCTTTCTAAGCTCTGGTTTTAAAATAGCCATTTGGTCAAAACAGGTTCTTCTCCTAGCTTATTGATGTAGTATCTGACTTATTTTTGTAGTGGAGAGAGTCCTATGAAGTTTAATTTTATTGTACCTTAAATTGTGGATGGCTGAGACTATTTTGTTTCTTTACACTTACTTTGCGGTTTATTCTGCCTCGGTATACTCTACTGGATTTCACTAGTTCACATGCAGAATTATTATTCCTTTTGCCAAATGGACCTAATATAAAAGGCAATACTTTATTTGCTGTAGGGGGGTTGTATTTTTCTATGCTGGTAATTCTGCATGGACTGTATGGTTCATATGAGAGATTGATTATATTAATAACTTGTTCCATGTAATTTGATAAAACTTTTCCTTGGAGCTCAGTTCTTATTAAGACCTAGTATTGGACAAGTTTTATTTTTTCATACTGCTTGACTGACTCTCTCAGATGTTTTATTATTTTTTTTGTCCTATCTCAGGTTTGGTTCTAAAATAATCTTGTGGTTATAACAGCTGCTTCATGAAGCATACCAGAGGAATAACTGACTTGTAATATATGGAGATGCTTAAATAAAACTATACTAACCCATACCAAAAATTCCCGGTAATACCTTAGTCAGTGCCGTAGTGCTATACTTCCGGTCCCTGTAATACTGTACTTCTGGTCCAATAATACTATACTTCCGGTCCTAGTAATACTATCGTTGCGATCACCAACTTTTCTAGTGTCCAAAGCATAGTTTTTTTGCTTTCTTTTCTTTTATTCTGAGAGAGAGAATCAGGACTCCAGCCGGAAGGGGGGGGGGATGTGAGTGAGGAGCGAGAACAAGCAGCATGGAACCATCACACAAGGAATCCAGAGGTAAGACCTCGTCAGCATCTTCATCCATATATTACAAAAAATAACAGTTAGGTTCCAGTGAATCACTCGGCTGTAATTCCATCTTGAGGTTTTGGGGACATAGGAACCTCTCGATGGAATTACTGCCTTGAAATTCAGTTGAACCTATCTATTATTCTATTTATTGTTGCTGTAGAGAGTTCTATAGGGTTTAATTTTATTGTGTTTCAAGTTTTGGATGGATGAGTTTATTTTGCTTCTTTATCCCTCTTCTGCTGTATACTATTTTGCCTTGTTATATACTTGTGGGTTTTTTCTAGCTCACCGGTAGGATTATTATTGTTTTTGTCAGTTAAGATCGCAAGGTAAAAGGCAACACTTTATTTGCTAAGGGGGAATTATATTTTTCTAGGCCAGTCAGCATGTTCATGTCTATTATAAGCACTGTTTATTTGATAGCTCATCAAATGTCAACTTCTAGTGGCTATTATTGGTATTTATCTTTTGGGCATGATGATCTCAAATTTTCAGAAAGAGCTTGGTTGTTTTTCCGATACCCCTTCCTGTATGGTGCCCTTATGTACAGAGATTTAACAATCTCTGTATCTCCCATGCCCTGCTCTGTCTTTATGGACATTGCCTAAATGCTATATGTATGCTATGTACATACATGGCATTTAGGTAAAGTCTGTAAAAATAGATCTGGGCATGGGAGATATAGAGATTATTAAATCTCTGTACATAAGGGCACCATACAGGAAGGGGTAGTGGTAGTGGCAAGTTATTATATCACATTATTAGCAGCATGATCTTGAGGGGGTGAGTATAGGAATATTAGAAAATGTTGCCCGCTATGGAGCTTCTCAAATATTTTACAAGGATTCAGGTATTAATATTTTTTCCATTAATATTGTGCCACAGGGGGGAATTGGGGTATAGTGGTCACAGCTTGATCTGTGTCAGTAGATGTCCTTTAATGTATTTATTATTAACTATCATTATTCATAATTTTGGCTTTATGCATATGCTGGGAAAATGTGTTTCACAAGAGAGGGAGGAGGATACAGTGTTTTCAAAAGCTGTCTACTTCTGTGGTTTTTATTTTGATGTAACTATTATTAGTATTTATTATTTTTAAATGTGGCTTTATTTATATGCCAAGAAAATATGATTCTTCATGGAGGGAGTAAGTGAATGATAATGTGGATGTGTTGTTTCCAAAAGCAAGACTCCAGACTCTGGAACTACCAGTACCTGAAGAAGCAGGAAAAGCATCATTTTGGGCACATTAACAAAATGACGCTTTTGTGACCATGAGGCGGTGTAACACTGTTCCTACCCTGAAAACATGGGATCAATCAGATCCCAAATGGCCAAGTTATGGTAAAAAGTTAAAACACACATTTTTTTTTAGTTTAGTTTCCTTTAGTGCTTTGTAAATTCCCTGTTATTGCATCATAAAGGTTCCTTCTTATTAGAACATTCAGAAAATGTTCTTTGCATGCCTAACAACACATTTAGAATGCTGGTAATATAAAAACTAAACGATGATTTATTGATTGATTGACTGATTGATTGCTTAGTACTAATCAGAAAAGAATGGCTAGAGTATTCTGTAATTTTCAGCCTTGTCCTGGGGCTGGGGGTGGGGGAGTGGAGATACAGTATAGATGCACACTGACATGTTGAATCAGGTTAAGCTGTTGGTGGTATTTTTAGTCAATGGGGGAAATTTTGCCACAACACCAGGAAATTCCCATACTCTTTTTTAAGAAGTGCCATGGGATCTTTAATGTGTACCTGAACAACCATGAGAACAGGGAGATGGAGCCTTGGTATAACATCTCATCCAAAAGACAGCACTTCAGTAGTTCATCATCCCCTCTTATGCTGCACTAAAGTGTTAGTTCTTGTGTTAGCTCCAAAATCCTGGTGTAGAGCTACAGTAGAACCCACAATCATTGGATTTTCTTTTTTTATCACAAAATAGTTTATTAGTTTTCATGTTACAATAACATTGCATCATAGAAAGAAAAATAACAGTCAAATACAGTGTATTTGCATCATAGAAACAGTAAATAAACAGCAAAGATTATCAGATCAAACATACCTATGATACAGTACCTATAGGTGTTAACAACACTTCTTAATGCACCAGGGTAGGTATACTGCTACCTATCTCTCATAAGCTTCTATGGTACAGTAAGGCCTAAGATGGCCCCTTAAGTAATATAGTTATATTTATAGTTATATCACTAATCTAGTATGTCAGTAGACTCCAATCATCTGCTCAAGAACTTGCTCTTATGCATGTTAACAGATAAAAGAGAAACAGCATTAAAGCAGGTTGATCTACCATTTAGATGTAGTAGTAATGTGCACAGGTTGGTGATACAGGTCATGGATAATGGGCTGTAGTCAGTTGATCAGGACAGGTGTCAAAACATTCAGGAATGGGGACTGCCAGGTGATGGTGGTGGAACTGAGCACAGGTGTGAATGTGGGTAGGCATCCCATTTCCTCACATACCTGGGCAGCAAATTGAACATAAAGTAGGAGAGGCATTCAAAGATTGCTAGTCTTCCAGGGCCATGTGCCATGTCAGTATGGAGGGCAGATGAGGTTGCCTCCATTTCATTAGAACTGCCCTTGTAACTTCCATCATTGCTGTGATCAGCCAGCTCTGCATAGGTCTGGGGAGTGGTACCAGAATAGAAGTTTCGCCCAACAGCAACAGTGGGGATACTGTCAATAGTCTAAGGCCTACTACTTTAGAGAAGTCTTCCAGTACTGCTGTCCAGAGATGGGTAAGGACCAGGCATTGCTAAAGCATGTGATGTAGGGTGGCTGGGCTATGCTGGCACCTCCAACATCTAGCATGGGGAAGGATACCCAGGGTATGCAATCTGTCCAGTGTGTGGTAACAATGAAGTAGTATTTTGAGCTGTATCATCCGGTTTCTAGTGTCCCTGTAATCTGTGAGGGTCCCACTGAGACATTGGTTCCGCAGATCTGGGGATATGAGTGTTGTGTCATCTTGTTCCCCTTAACCCTGCTACTGTCTGTGCTTCCCAGTTGGGCATCTCGTATCATATGAACATAGAAACATATGAATCTGCCTGCAGAAGAAGACCTTGTGGTCTGTCAAGTTAGTCTGTTCAAATGCGCAGCTCGCACCCTTTAATTGCAGTTGCCCCAGACTCCTCACCCCCCTCATCTTCCCCCCCTTGCACCTTGTCCCATGTCCTTTTAAAACTTCCCACTGTGCTACAGGATGCCACCTCCTCAGGTAGAGAGTTCTATTTCTCCACCATCCCCTATGTGAAAAAATGTTTCCCCATCATCTCTCCGATATCTTACACCCTCCAACCTGAGACCATGGCCTCTGGCGTCCCTTCTTCTTCTCCGCTTGAATATCCCTTCTGGGCCCATTTTGTTAATCCCCTTTGAATATTTGAAAGTCTCAATCATATCCCTCCATCCCCTCCTCTCCTCTAGGGTGTACATATTTAACTCAGCATGTTCTCATAGGTATTGCTCTCCAGCCCCTGGATCATCTTAGTTGCATTATGCAGCACCCCCTCCAGCAATCTGATATCCTTCTTCTGAAAGGGACACCAGAACTGCGTACAGTACTCCAAATGTGGGCTGACTAGTAACCTGTACAGCAGCAGGATCATACCCCTATTTCTGGATGCGATTCCTCTCGCAGTACACCCTAGCATCTTGTAGACCTTAGCTGCTACCTTCCTGTACTGAGCTGAGTTGTTCATGTTACCTGTCATGATTACCTTATCCACTTTAGTTTCCCTGAGAGATGTAGGGTGCCCAGCCATTCCCAGCCATTGGCTTTTACTAGTGGTGCCAAGAAGTGCAGGATGGCATCTCGCAACTGGAGATATTTCCCAAAATTCCTTTTTGGGAAGGTGATACTTTACCTGCATTTGTTCAAAGGACACTGGCTTCTCAGAACCCAGGACAAACAAGTCCTCTAGGCAGTGGATGCCTAGAATGCACCAGGTGGGCCATCTGATAAATTTCCAGTCTATCTGTGTTAAGGTATTCCCCCATAATGGTGTAAGCCTATAAGGAAGGGTCCGGGCAGCTTTGGGTGTTGGGGTAAAAGACATGCAGGAATATAGAGCGTGATGTGTATCCTTCAGGATCAGATTGGTTAAACATGGCAAAGGTTTCCCTATTTACAAAAGGGAACCAAGCCAGGTGCCTCCTGCTAGTTCTGCCTCCAGGGTTACCCATATTGGGGTGTCAGTGGATTCTGGAAGAAACCATTTGGTAGTTTGGACAGCTCTATAGGCCAAGTAGTAGGCATGGAACCAGAGGAGGCCCACACCACCTTTTGACCAGTGGACTAGTAGCTTACTCTTGTTGAATCTGGAGGTCTTCCCTTCCCAGAGAGGGGCAGAGATCAGTTTATCTGGGCTTTGGATGGTCTTAGGGGGTACTCAGATGGGAGGTTGTGGAAAAGATAGGCTATTTTGGGTAGGATGAACATTCTCACCACTTCTACCTTACCTTTCAGATACAGCTTTAGCTTTAGCTATCTTCAAAGCTCGGCCACTATTGAGGCCAGTAGTGGTGACTAATTCTTCTCCAATAAATCCTTCCACCTGGTTATTATGGTGATTCCTAAATAGGAAAACCCTTAGGGAACCCATGCAATTGCCGTGCTCTGCAGGCATGTCCTAGTTCAAGGGAGATTCAGAGGGGTCAGTAATGTTTTTTTTGATTAATGAACAGGCCCAAAAAAGCTGCAAAATTCAACAGGATCTCCAGGACTGGCAGTACAGAGAGAGCTGGGTTGGCTATAGTCAGCAGCATATTGTCTGCATACACATTGACTAGGTATTGCTGGCCCCCTACCTCTGCCCCCTGTATCATCAGGGAGGAGATAAGGGTCCTCATCAGGGGGTCTAAAGCCAGTAGAAAAAGCAAAGGTGAGAGGGGACATCCCTGATGGGTGCTCTCTGAAGAGTAAAAGGGGAGGATACATCTCTGTTAGTTAATACCCTGGCTGTGGATGCTGCGTATAGGGTTGAGATCCATGAGCAAAAATAACTGCCAAACTCATACCTGTCCAAGACATAATGGAGATAGAGCCACTACACCGAGTCGAATGCCTTAGAGAAATCTATTGCTAGAACTGCCATCAAAGTCACAGAGTGTAACACCATTCACTTCAAATTCAGTAGTGTGCAGAGATAGTCTGCCCACATTTGCCGTTCCTGAAACACACCTGTGAGGTGTGTATCAGGGAGGACAGAAATGTCTCAAGCCTATTGGCCAGCACTTTGGACAGTATCTTGGTATCAATCAAAATTAAGGAGATATGGTAGAAATTTGAGCAGTCCAGTGGGTCTGATGATTTCTAAGGGATGAGGGTAATGATAGCTTCATTCAGCATCGGGGTAGTCTCCCTTTGATCTGTGCTGCTTGCAAAGCAGACAATAGTGGGGGTGCTATTGCCTCCGGTAAGAGCTGATACAGTTCTACCATTATGCCATCAGCGCCAGGGGCTTTTTTCTTTAGTCAACCGGGCTAAAGCAGTTTTAAGCTTCTGGAGTGAGATAGATGATTCAAGTGACTTAGGGGCTGTGCCTCAGGTGGTGCTAGGTGTGGCAAGGGTATAGAGTCCATGAAGTCTTTCATCTGATCATCCTGCCCCAGGGCCCCTACGTGTGTTCTGGAACTGCAGATCTCTTGATATAACTGTTTCATGGCTTCATTTATGGATCCTGGCTCCAAAGCCATTACCACAGCCTTGTTTCTAAGGGCATGAATCTGTGAGGCTGCCTTCTGCTTCCACAGGTGGTAGGCTAGGAGTTTGCCTCCTTTGTCCCCTGACTCGCAAAATTTGTGTTTTACCCTTAAGAGCTGCCTTTCTGCTTTTTGCTGCAGCAAGGTATTCATTTTATACTTCAGCCCCATGATGGAGGCAATGAGTGAAGGAGGAGGGCTAACCATTCCCTTAAACTGATCTTCCAGTGTAGAAAGATCTAGTTGAAGCTTGTCCATCTCAGCAGTGAACTTTTTGTTCTGTGAGGTGGTATACAAAATAATACAGCCCTGCAGATATGCCTTATAGGCATTCTAAACTGTGCCCTCTTCTACTTCCCCAGAGGCATTCTCCTGGAAGTAAGCACAGGTCTCTGCTTGCAGAAGCATGCAGAACTCTTGGTCCCTGAGCAGAAGGGGATTACATCTCCATCTAGGAGAGGAGGAGTGGATTCCTGGGGAAAGGTAACACAGCACTATCGAGGCATAGTCCAATATCAGGATGCCCTTGATTGTGGTGCTGTGCACCCCCTGAGCTGCCAGCTTGCTGGTCAACCAGAAGTCAATATGGCTATGTATGTTTTGGACCATGGAAAAGAACATGCAGTTCCTCTCTGTGGGGTTATCTATCCTCCAGGGATCCACCAGTCCCCATTCCACCTGCATGTCCAGCAAGGCAGCTTTTGCTTTCTGGTGTGTGTCAGGGGTAGATCTTGATTTGACTAGGACGATGTATGCCACCAAATTAAATTATCTCCACTCAGTATGATCAGTACATCCTCGTCCCCCACTTTTATGTCTGCCAATGATTGGCTAACTTGTAGGAGAAAGACTGGGTCATCCTGATTTGGTCCATTGGTATTCCTCACACTGACTTTTCCTCCAGGAAACACAAACTGAGCTATGACTCATCAGCCCTGTTTGTCTGCCTTGATGACCTCCTCCAACCAAGGCCATGTTTTGTGGATAAGTATAGTTACATCTCTTACCTTGGAGGAGGAGGAGCTATGAATAATTCTACCCATCTAGTATTTTTGAAGCCATGGGATCATTCTGGCAGTGAGGTGTGTCTCCTGGAGCAATGCCTCATCCATATGAAGAGACTTCAGGTGATGAAGCACCTTGGATCTCTTAATCGGGTTGTTTAACCCATTAACACTGGCTTACCTATGCCAAATTGGCAACACTGTTGTCAAAGTTCAGCGTAGAGAGATCCTCAATGTTGACAGGTGAAATTTTGCCTGTCCAGCATTGAAGTGTTTGTCTCAAGGAGCTGCGCCCAACCCCCATCCTCAGGGCTGCAGCCCTCCCAAGTGCCCCCTTCTAAAGGATTATCAACTTAAATTCAGAGTTGATTTGAAAAGGGCGGGTGACACACGGTGAAAGGGTCAAATATTGCCCTCAGGTTCCCCACAGTGACAATTTCAAAACCTGTCCTAATTGTCGCTGTGGGGGATTTTGCCATAAATGTTTTGATGTGCAGTCGGCACACCTTATCATTCCAGGAAACACTCCTCCACCCTTTCTGTGTGTCATTGGCCACGTGATCCAACTATTAACACCCAGGTCTACTTACCTTGTGCAGACTCCAGCTGTGGGATAAGCCTCCCGTGGTTACCCGTCTGGTCTTGTCAGTCAATGGAGTGTCAGGACGGGCCTATGATGGAGGTTCTAGTTTCCCTTCTGGATTCTTGACTTCTTATGGGTTGATTAAACTTGTGGCAAAAGAGGGAGCAGACAATGAATTAGAAGTTAGGCAAACAAGGGGAAGTATTGTACCCTATGCTGTCACTTAATGGTCCCTACAACTAATATGTAACACCTGTGTGCAATTTCAAATAAGGAGTTCACTTAACAGCAACTATGAAAAACAAAATAGGGGCCAAACTTGACCCTTTCCAAAAACCTTACTAAACGGCAGTAAGAAAAATTAACACAATATACAGAAAGTGAGAAGTAGTGGTTCTGACACCTGGGGTGGGAGATGACACCTGGATATACTCAGGGTGCTATCCCTACCCAGGTAGAGAATTTGCTAAAATCATAAGGTACTGTTTGTTATATCGGTGATATCACCAAGTAATACCACGGAAGAGAGTATAAGAAGTTGCGGCAAAGCCTGCAAACCTCAACTACACAACCTCATCACCTTGTGGGGGGTAAGAACTTTTGGGTTTAAATTTCTAAAGTATCTGTCTTCCCCAAACCTTATCTGCAAGGCCTGCTGTGTCCTGTGCATGGACTGGCAAAGAGGTAAAGTGAGACTGGTCCTAAATACCTGGACCCTTGTGGAAGACATATGTAACAGGAAATGGGATCTCCATGTACAAAATGGCTTTCGGCACATTGTCATGCCTTCTCATGCACCCAGCGATTCCTGTTTAGCTAGTTGAGTTTCAGATATGTGAGAGCTGCAAGGCCAATGCAACATTTAAAAATGAGGAGCCGAAGGGGTAATATCACTAATAGTAAGGGATAAGAGGAGTCAGACCTCATCTGGATTGGGTGAAATGGGGGGAGGAGGCCATCCTCACCCCAGGGGAGTCCGTCTCTCATGACACGGGGTATGTGCATGCAAGGTCCCTTGGTTCCAAAGTAGCAGGGAGAGATGGACCATAAACAGGGAGCCTAGGAAGCAGGGGTAAAAAGGGGGTGCCAGTAGGTGGGTTATGGGTCTCAAGTTGCTGCACCCAGACCAGATTGTAAAAGTTAAAGGGTATGGGAGGTAAGGAAATGGGTGGGCGACTGGCCAAGAGTATAAACTGTGATGACTAACCCCCATGCTCTGGATACCAAAGCACATCACCATAAACATTTCACAAACATCACATGCACAGTGGTATACTGATCTTTAATCCAGTGGGTTAAGTCCTTAGACAGTCCCAGACCCTGATGGGTTCTTCTCAGTCTTCTTCAGCCCCTGTAGTGCGCACAGTTCTGCCAGCCATCTGCTCCTTACATGAGTCCCCTACCACCTCTGCAAAGGATTTAAGACCTGGATGGATGGATCCTTCTGCTGGCCCCTGGTATTCTATTGCTTCCATGTCCTCAACCAGTTTCTGGGCTGCGTCCACCCAGCTGGTTGGAGATGCCATTTGCTGTAGGCCAACATTGGCTAGGATGGGTCAAGCTGTGTTTTGGGAACTGCTAGAGGAGTCTTTCTGAGAGTCCTTAGCCAGTGGCAATGTTGGGATCAGCTGTGACCTTCAGTGCCGTCCATTGGAGCTCCTGGATCTGTGCCTTGGTCGTTGCCTTCTAGGGCTGGTTGGAAGATCAGACTTGCCGGTTCAGCTGTCCAGTGGTCAAGCTGCAGTTGCTTCTGTGCAACTGGTGGGCATTCTTGAGTAGAGGAGGCCTCCAACTTTTGGCAAGCAGACATTTGTCGGGCACGTATACTTCCTTTTTCTCTTCTCTTTGGGAGCAGCATGCTGTTGTTTTCATTCTGCTATTGAGGGGAAGGTTCCCATGGTGTCCAGAGGCTCCTGGGATTTGTAGTACAAATATTGAGCTGTGGCCAATGTTTCCCCACCCAATTTTCTATTTCTTGAAGTGTGGTGGCCAGGAATTCCTTCCGATCCTTGACAACAAGTAAGTTAGCAAGTCCTTTGAAATGGTATTTTATTCCCAGATCCCTGAGTCTTGCTTTGATAGGGACAAAGACCTTTCTATTAGTTGCAACCTTGTGACTAAAGTCTTTGTAGAACAAGATGCAAGTCCCCCCCAGTGCATTTCCCCCACATCTCTAGTAGCCCTCAGCATTTGTTCCTTGATAGAGTAGCACAAAATGTATGCGATTATGGGGCATGGGGGGGTATCTGATGGTGCCAGGCAGCCCTTGGTCGTATGAGCCCTCTCTACTCCCACAGGCCCACTCCACCTTTCACCAAGGAGCCTGGGGAGAAAGTCATTTAGAAAGGCCTCCATATTGTTATCTTCTAGCCCCTTGGAGATGCCCAGAATTCTAATGTTGTTACGGCGTCCCCGGTTTTCTTGATCCTCCGCCCTGTTTCATAGCTGCTGCATTTTAAGTTCATGTTCATCCAGCCTTCTCAATATTTTAAACTGTTGGTGCTCCAACTCATCCAACAGCTGCTTGGAGACATTCATGCACTCTTTGAGCTTGTAAACATCTTCCACATTACCTGAGAGAGCTATATTGATGCCATCAACATGGGACAAGAAGGCCTCCAGAATCTGAGTTATGTAGTATAGAGATTCGGCCACCAGCACCCGTCCAATGCCATTTGCACCTGAAGCCATAGAGGAAACTTCTTTTTTTTTTGGTAAGTTGTTTAACCAGGACTAGCACACCATACCTCTCAACTGTCCCTGATTTTCAGGGATGTCCCTGATTTTGCCTCAGAAATTTCTTCTGTCCCTCCTAAATTTGGCATTTCTGTCACTGAAAAGTAGGGATTTGAATCACAAAATAATTCTAGCCATTGGTATTACAGTATAGATCTCATTCAGAAAATACTATTCACACTAAGATGCATGTTGTACACAGCTTCTGGAACTAATATTATTATTTTTTTAGATATGTCCCTGATTTTGGTCATTTGTCCCTGATCATTTTAAGCCTTGTCCCTGATTTGTGATGAGGGAGGTTGAGAGGTATGTAGCACACTAAGCTGAAAGCTTTTTTACAGGTGCAACCTGGGAGTACAGGGAAGTTAAGTGACTTGCTCAGGGTCACACAGTCTGCAAGTGGAAGCTGTGAGATTCAAACCCAGGTCTAGTTTGCTGGATGTCACCAGATTTGCAGCTCTGAGCCTTAAACCACTGCGCTATACCGCCTTTCTTGGGGCCCACTTGAGCAGGAGCCAGTCCTATAGATAGAGTCCAGAAAAGGGTATGTAGACCCATGTTTATATTGTTGTGGTAATCCAGGAACTAAGTGAGTACAAGGGAGCAGTGTTTACTAATTGTCCCTCTGTAATATTTTTAGCCTGAGCCCCACATGCCTCTGACCACTTCCCGGCAGAGTTAGCAGTCCAAGAAAATCCCCGGGTGGTGGGTCATGTTATAAAACTAGTTTAGTGGTGGGCCCCAAATCAACACCCTAACGCAACTGTTGAAACTCCACAAGCAGCCTGCAGTTTCCGGGGAGTTCAACTCTATCGCCCCACAGATTTTCATTCTGTCAAATAACAAAACAATGTGGTCCCAAGGTGACAAAGCACATGGACTAGCTGACCATCTTGTTAGGCATCTTCACTATGCCTCCCAACCTTCTAATTTTCTAACTTCTCAGGCAAATGTGTAACCTACTGAGCAACTAACACTGCATCCTTTGATTTTCCTCAGTCAGACTCTGTTACCGTAATTAGACCAGGAAGGACACTGGGACCAGCAGACAAAAGATCAGAGCTTATAAAAACTCTTATATGCACTGCAGGCTGGTGACTGTCCCACTGATAAAGCTTGGTTCTGACATCAGCTGCAGGGGACTCTGAGATTTCTGGTAACAGCAAGTGCAGTACAACTTGGGAGTCAGCAGAACTTGCCTTATAAATTAACTATACTGCAGTAAACAGTGAGTAAAAAATCATGTTTCTACACATAAACTGCAAATTGGGACCAGCCCTATACTTGAGTGAAGGGATTTAACATGGAAATGCATCTGTAACCATAACTATGGGGGCACTACCTTGCCCTTATAAGAAAGATGAACAGATAGATAGATAGATAGACAGACAGATGGACAGACATGGTTCACCGGGTGATTCAGAGAGGAAGATATCTTGGGAACCAATACAATGTGAGGGCTGGCCTGAAACTGTTGCAAATAGATGGGAGATAGGATAGAAACAAAAAAAAAAGAGCAAAATATAATTGCCACCTTGAGTTGTAATCTTACTTCTTTACTTATTGTAATTTAATATTTTTGTCAGAACCTTCAGCTTTTATTAAAAACTGTTACAAATGCCTATGTTTTATGTCAAGTTTTTCAATACACTAGTAAACCCTAATACATAGTCTAATAAAGATCGGTAGTAAAATAAATCTTTTCTCCGTAAATGGATTTTGATGCCATATAAAATAAAAATGCATGTGAAATATTATTTTTTCGGTGGTTACTTTGTGTTATTATTACCTTTGTAACAGTGAGACCCTACAGCTTACATCACCTATATCTGTTTATTTGCACAATTACTGTATCTCTTATTGTTATAAGAGTGCATTCTTTAGTTCTTGAGTTCTGGCAAAGGGTCTATCCTTTGTGTCACCACAGGAGATACACAAATTTACTTTGCAAGTAGCTATCTATAAGATACTCTGAAAAATGAATTCAAAATATACATACATTTTTTAACAAGTAGGAGTGTTTTCATAGTAATGATTTAACTTGGAATTTGTTTTTGACTGATAACTCCAAAGTGGGCTATAGTGCATTTGAGGGGCCCAATCAGGAACTGGGAGCACTGAGTCAAATCTGAACATGGTTATTAATTTATTGTCTCTTCAAGAACTAAGTGAGAGCCTTAACACACCTGCGACTGATAGTGACTCTATCATACTTGATAAGAATGTATTGCTTTGTCTGGAAGGGGAACATGTTGAGGTTGTGTTGGAGCAGGAAAAAGGGAAGGGGGGACATAAGGTTACTGGAATGAATTCTTTCCTCTGTTTCTTCTCCAGCATATTCAAGGTTTCCTTCATGGGTGTAGGTCGTGAGGGCATGCACCCTCCCCAGAGCAAAGGACTCTCACAGCATTCCAGGTAATGTCCATCTCTAAAAGCCTTCCAAGCATGCAGCACTGCGGAAATCTACACCCTGAACTTTCTAAACATCGGAGTAGGATGCCCCGCTGACGCTGTGCATCAGCTGCTCACTGCCCCCACAACCACCCTCGATTGACTTGGTGTTTCATAGTGGATGCCAGATGACCAAAAATAACCTATCAGGGAGTTCTCCCATTTGCAGGCTATCAGCACCTGCCACTAGTGGCTGCTATTTTTGCCAAGAGCATCCTTGCACATTGCCTGGTGTGTGTAACCTAGAATTACTCCTAATTCCCAATTCTAGTCTGTTCTTGTCTTCAAAGAAAAAAAAAACGTATCTTCTGTAATCACAGTACTGCAACTGCACCTTCCCCCAAACACTCTTTTTCATCACCATAAATCTAATTGCTGTGTAGCACTAGCAATGTCTCTTCAGTTAGGCTACCTGCTCCTCCTTACTATCATAAGCTTCTGCCATCCCTCTCTATCCACCAACTTATCCCAAATATTCCTTCAAACTCAACCTCCTACACTACCTGATCATATAAGGTTACACTGCCTCCATACTCTACAATGGCCACTCACCTTAGCCATACGTGGGTCCACTCAGTCATATGGCCCCGTCCCTTCCTCTTCCCCCAAAACACATAGTCAATACTAACTTTACTTGCCTCCCATCGTACCTCACACAGCCACCCATGCACCCTCACTAGATGTCACTCAAACTCCAATAGGTGGCTTCTACTCTTCGGACACTATCTGACCATTGCCTTCCTGCTCCTCACAGCTGGGGACATACATCCAAACCCAGGCCCCCACTGCTCCCCTACCCTGCTAACTATGCCTGGACCCACTGCTAACCCTTCCATCTCTTCAATCCCCAGTGGCTCCTCCATCCCCCGTGGCCTGTGCCTCATGCACCTAAACATAAGAAGCCTGGCCCCCAAAATTGACTCCCTCCAGGTGCTAGCCACTCACTATGCCCCTGATATCATCATCCTGTCTGAGACATGGCTAAACAAAAATATTTCCAAGCCCTCTGTCTCTATCCCAGGTTATACCAAGACTCGCCAAGGCAGGGCTAGCAGAGGCGGTGGCATTGCCATACATATAAACACCATCCTGCACTTCTCTGTAGTATTATCAAAGTCTGTACTGCAAGCCCATGAACTTATAATGGTCCAACTGGAACTACCTCCCTTAATCATTAATTACATAGCTGGTGTATACTGTTGTCTGGGCACTCCAGTATCAACAGTCACTGACCTAGTCACACAAATCTCCTCTCTATTCTGAAAGGGAGAATTATACATCATGGGGGATTTTAACCACAACTGGCTACCTCATTCTCTCAGCAAAACCAGAACGGACATTTCTGCCCTGAACCTGTCTCAATCCATCACTGAGCCTACCGATTAAACCCCAAATCTATGAACCACACCCTCATTGACTGGGCATTCACCTCCCACCCCCACCGGGTTATCCAAGCTGGTCTGCTCTCTGACTCCCTGAGTGACCACCACATTATCTACCTTATCAGGAAAATTTACCACTCCAAATCTGCCCCCAAGTACATATTCCAATGCTCCTTTAAATCACTCAGCCTAGCTACTGTGCATGAAGACCTAGCTTGCGCTAACTGGTACTCACCCACCCCTGCCCCCTCCACTGATAATGCACTAGCTCACTTCCAAGACATGTTCACCACTGCCTGGAACAGGCACGCCCCACTATGCCGCTCCAGGATTCGCAGTAACCACCTGCCTTGGATCACTCAAGAACTCATAGCCTGCCAAAATGCTTGAGAAAAAGCCTGGCGAGTGCATAAAATTTCACACCTCCCACAAGACTACACAAAATACCGTGTGCTACGTAACAAGTGTACCACAGCAACTAGGCATGCTAAAGCTGAATACTTCAACTCCTCCCTCCAGACTAACTTGAATAGTCCATTCAAATTCTGGAAGGTAATCCACTCTCCCTTCTCCTCCCCGGTGGTAAATCCCTTACTGCACCTAACTGTAAACAACTAACTACTCTCTGACCCAGGGGCAGTGGCTGCTGAATTCAACACATACTTTACCTCTTTTGCCTCGACTCTTCTCTCCTCCTTGCTCCCTACTACTCCTCCAGACACTACTACAGACACTAACTCAAACTCGTGTAGGCCTGGCATTTTCTCCTTCCAACCTATTACACATTCAGATGTCCTCCAGGCCCTACTAGCCCTAAACCCCTTCTAAAAGTAACTCCCCCAACAGGCTTGACACCAAACTCCTTCCTCTCTGAGTCAAACTTTTTCACACCATTTCAGTCTGGATTCAGACAGGGTCAATCCACTGCTTTCTGGCTGATAAGACACACTGAATCCACCCTCTCCGGCATGGATAGGGTCAGATCTCCTAGGCTATATCTGTCGACCTTGCTAAAGCATTCAACACTGTGTCCCACCCCTTGCTGATAACTAGCCTCAAGGATGCAGGCCTCACTACCTCAGCTACTAAATTGTGTAGTGCCTATCTCTCAAGAAGAACTCAGTCAGTAAGAATTGCAGATGCTACATTCCATCTCTCCCCATTACTTCTGGTGTCCCCCAGGGTCAGTCCTTGGCCCCATCCTGTTTTCCATTTTTCTCAACAACCTGCCGCAGGTCTGCACAGTTTCATCTATACACATGTATGTTGACAACACTGTCCTGTTCTCATCTGGCTCCCCCCTCGGATGTAGTAGCATCCAACCTCCAGTCCGATTTCAATAAAGTTCAACTCTGGTTCAGTGTGCACCAACTTATGCTAAATGCTAAAAAGACTGTTACCATGTCCTTTGGCACACGACAGAGGCTGTCCTGACTCCCCTCACTCCCTTCCTTCCACACTCTGGATGGGATTACCCTGGAGGATGTTGCTTCCTTTCATTATCTTGGGGTATGGCTCGACTGTCACCTTACATTCTCTGATCACATTGATGCTGTCATAAAAAACTCCGCCCCAAGGTCGGTGCCCTCTACAAGAACTGCTCTTGCCTCCCTTTCCCAGTTAGGTGGGAATTAGTGCAGAAGATGATTCTTCCCTCAATTGACTACTGTGACATAGTCTACAGGGCTGCACCTAAAGCCAACTTATCTAAACTAGACCTCTTTTTCAACGCCTTCTGCTGTTTCGCCCTTAATGCTTCCCCCTGCTCCCACCACTGCGAACTCTACTATACCCTCACCTTCCCCTCCCTCGAAAATCGTTGACTACTGCACTGCTCCAAGTTTGTCTCAAAATTCTGGCTTGGCACCGTCCACTCCTACATCTCTGCAATTCTGTTGTTGGCTCCCACTCCACCTCACTCCCTCTGATCCCTTGACACTCGGCTACTAAATATTCCCACTCGGAAGACCTCAGCTGGAACAACAGCCTTCTTGTACCATTTCCTGAAACTCTGTAATGCTCTCCCTGCCAAATCTGTCACCCCTCCTCTTCCTATTCCCTATCGGCTACACTGGCAAACTACCTCATAGTAAACTGCGCCTGCGTGCCTTAATAAATGGCTTCCCCCATCAACTCATGTGCCGACCAGTGACACACCCCATACTGGAAGCTGGCTTATATATCTGAATGCTCTTCTCATCTTATTGTACTTCTGCTCTTCCCTGTCCTGCCTTGACCGCATTGTACAGCACCAAACTGTGCTCCATGTAGGCATGTTGTAAGTTTGAACTTGCTGTAAACTCTGACAGTCGCTTCTTACTGAATGTTTTGCAAATGCTGTAGACAAGTAATTCCAAGCTACTCAGTACCACTGTTCAATATTATCTCTACTGCGTATGTAACTCTGTACATCTATTTAATGTATCTCTACTGTGATAACCTGTGTATTACCCTCCCTGTGAACCCCTCCCCCCAGGTCTCACTGGGAGATGAGCATCTTCTTTCTCAGTGTGCCTTTCCTGGCGAAACAGTTTCAATAAATAAATAAATTAATATGAGTGGTTTAAAACCTAAGAGTACCTTTTGTCCAAACCAGAAAGGATATCACACTATCAGGGTGTTTGAAAATATCGTAAAGACAGCTGTAAACAGGATGCTAGAACAACACAAAGAAAACAGATATAAAAATATATCTGCTGAAGAATGGGTGCCTATAAGAGAACTGAAAATTATGCCAGAAATTAGAGTCAGTGTTATGCGGTATGCAGAACATAATGACCAAGAAATTAAGAAACGACTTGTTGATAAGTGAAGCTATAAGGGTTTAGCATTCAATCCAAGGGTTCCCTTTAAAGAAGACTGGATGGGATGGTGGAGAGAGCAAGGGCAGGTTGACATATATCTAATCAGGAGGTAATGTTTTTGAAAAAGGAGCATCCCATGACACCTCACCTCTAAACACTGATCAAAGTCCACACATTTGTGAGCAACCCTCATGGGCAACCAATTGTGTCTGGTATTGGGTTGCTTAATGATGGACCCTCCAGATTTGATGACCATTACCTCAAAAAAATTATGGACTTGATTTTCAAAGAGGGCGTAGGTCACTGCAATTTGCAGTGACCTAATGCTGCAGTGCACTCTGGCTGCATCAGGGATCCTGCACCTAATTCAGGAAGAACTGGGTCCTTGTGCCACATACTTGGGGGTTGCTGCACCTGCAGGCAAGTGCCAAATCTATTGGTACACCGACAGGAAATTCCACAGGGATCTGGTCTGCCCACCCCCAACCTGGCACAACATGAGAGGAGCCAGGATGGTGGGGGGGGGAGGGGCTACAATATACTACCCATGAGTATTCTGGGAGCAGAAGGAAAATGGGGTTCTGTAGTGGGTGTTGTGGAGGTTGTGGTCATTGATATCAGTGATGCTGAACCCAGCAGGGTTGCCAATTATATAGCAAGTACACTGCTGACTTGGTACCATGGGGGTACAGGAACACACAGTGCCATGGCTCCACATGGTCACAGCTTTGGGGCTGCTGCCAGAGCTTCATGTGGGAACATGGCACTGTGTGTTCCTGTACCCCTCTCCACAGTACCAAGTCATCTGTGTACTTGCTACATAATTGGCACACACGCCAGGTGCAGCATCACTGATGTCAATGCTCACAGCATCCACAACACCCAGTGTGGCACCCCGTACCCCTTGCACACCTGAACCCAATGTTCAGGGCCCCCACCAATCTGAGTCGCCAATGTGTGTGCCATTGGAGCAAGGGGATTGGACCAGCTCAGTGCTGGTCTAAATCGAGCCCTTTGCTGTGATGATGGTGCAGCTTTTTGAATCCCAGAAAAGAGGATGGTGTAGCCAAGCCATGGTACAAGCCTCCCTTGTGACTGGCCCCCTTGTGACCTGCTGTACCCTGCTGTGTGGTGCGGGGGGGGGGTGTAGTGCCAGATTGATGCAGCAACTCCTGATTCAGATGCAGACTGCACTTCTCAATTGAGAATGCTTCATCTTTTGATGCAAGGTGCCAGTTGCATCAGCATTGTTTGACACAACCACCTTTCATTCTTCTCAGTGTTTCAAAAATCCAGACTATGGTAAAAATTCCTAGTTATATAAGAGATTCGATGGATATAATCAACAGACTTGAGGGGTTTGATTGGGAAGAACAATATTGCAGGGTTACATTTGATAGCTGTTCCTCATACACCAGTGTAATATATGATCATAGTGTTAGTGAATGTAGAGATTTCTTGGCAGCAGATAATACCTTGAGGGATGCATCACATAGATTGTTAATGGATTTCCTGACATTTGTGTCAGCACATAACTATTTTTTCATTGATTGTAATATATATCTGCACTTGAGATGGACAGCTATGGGGGTAACACTGACCCCCTCATATGACAACATTTTCAAGGCCTGGTGGGAGGATCAGATTGTTTTTGATGATGACAACTCCCACCTCAGGCACATAATCAAATTATATCACCTTATTGATTATACAGTATGTGTCTGTGGTGGGGGGAAGGACACTGTGCAAGATTTTGTAAAGTAGTTGAATTCTAATTCCATGAACATTACTTGTAACCACAATAAAAAACAGGAAGGATATTGAATTTTGGGATATAAAGTTCAAAGTAGGAGATGACAATAAAGTGATATGTGAATGGTTTAGAAAACCAGTTTCAGATAATAGCCTATTGAGGGCAGAGAGTGCCCACTCAAGAAGCCCGGTCCACAGCAACCCCTTTGGGCACCTTTTATGACTTAAAAATCATGTGCAAAGTCATTTCGTGCCAAGTCACCAAAATGCACAATAAAGTCGAATCCTTAACCTCTGTGTGTTGTGTGCATATAGTCTTTATTTTTATTTGCCAGATGTGACCCATTTTTGATATTTATAGAATTATTATTAGAGTTGTTCCCCCCCTCACGTTCAGTCTATCTGCAGCTTGTTAAGCACTGCCCCTACAGCTGTGATGTGATCGCCGAGTGGTGGGTTGTTTAAACTGCTGAAGCTGTGGGAGATTGTTTCTGTACTTCCTCCGCATTTTTTTATTTCCCAACCTCTCAAAATGTACTCAGATGAGCAGACCGAGATCAACTGCATTTGGGGGCCAGCATCCATTCAGCCATATTTGTATGAACCGCTGGCCATCCAGTCCACGACCACAGCAGATGGGGACCCACCTGAGACCAACAAGAATTCTGAGGGGATTCCGGCTCAGATATTAACATACATGAATGGTGATTTTGGTTTTGTTTTAATTTGCTTATTGGCTTTGAATGTTCCTTTATGCTGATAATGGCTGTGCATATAGACAAGATGCTCAATGTATAGTGTGCAGTGCTGAAACGTAGTCTGGGGTGCTGCTGCCAATGACCATCTAAACGAAACAGCCCATTTGCACTATCATTTACTGGTGACTGACCATCAGTGAGCTGCTTGAGAGTGCCGAGATTTGCAGCCAAATGATGCATTCAAACACTCTATTACAATTATTCGCTTGTGTAGTTTTATGGTGGACATAGGCAGTGGCGCCTATTGCAGCTGCCAGTGTTTATTGATGTAGAATTGTCATGACAGGTCCAAGAATTTTGGAAATTTACAATTGCCCTTTTGTGGTGTTATTTGCCTTAGATTGCTTATTAGTAAGATCATGTTCAAGGGTTTACTTTTGTGCTAAACCCCCACTAAACTTAGAGCTGAGCCTGCGATTGAGAATAGTCCTTTACCTTGTCTTCTGTACTTTCTGGCCTTTTGCTGGTTTCCTTACTAACAACTGCACATCAGTGGGCTACTTCTGATTTCTGCAATTATTCTGCATGATGTGGTGATCACCATCAGCTGGTTGGTTGTGATTGGGTCGGTGTCAGCTATGATATGTTTGGCACATACTATGTTTTACAGCCATGCTAGTCACAAAGTGTATTGGCATCTCTGCTATCGGTGAATGCTTCTGTGTGCCCCTGACCTATATCACACATCAACGCACACATAGATTACCAACAATTGCATGTTCAAATTTCATGGCTGGGGACGCCAACCCTTCATCCAACATGACGACTGAATAGTCATAGGAATGGACCTTGTGCCCTGTCCAGACCACGGTGGTGTAGTCACTATGTAGTGTTGGCACCTTGCCTTCTTTGTATTTGCAGTTGGCCCTGATTTGCAATGCTTGTAGAGTGATGCAATCTTGCTGTGACCTTTGTCCAAATCGATGCATGAATATCAGCCTGATTTAAGTTTGCATTCAAAGACGGGCACATTGTCCATATCGATGCAATGCATAATTTCGGGTCGCATCCAAAGAAGGGCACACTGGTACAGTACAATATGTCGGTGTCAGTGGCTCAGTAGGTAGCACACTCACCTTCTGAGGCTGGGAGATCAGAGGGCTGTGGGTTCAGTTCCCACATCTGGCACTTGGGTTAATATCCCACTACTGACACTGTAGTGCAGCATGAGAGGGGTGCTGCACTTCTGAGGTGCCATCTTTCAGATGAGATGTTAAACCGCGGTCCCATCTGCCTGGATTGGTGGTAGTTCAGGTGGATGTTAAAGATCCCATGGCACTTATTATACAAGACACTAGTGAGGCCCCACCTGGAGTACAGTGTACAGTTCTGGAGACCATACCTACGTAAGGTCATAGACAGGGTAGAGAAGGTTCAGAGAAAGGCAACAAAGATGATGCATGGATTGCATCACAAGTCCTATAAAGACAGGTTGAAGGAACTGAGCATGTACTCCCTGGTGGAGAGGAGGGAGAGGGGGTATGATAGAGACATACAAGTATCTCACAGGGAGGAACAGGGTGCAGGAATACACTATTTTTAAGCGAAAAAGATGTTCCAGGACTAGAGGTCATGGGATGAAGTTGGAAGGAGGACAATTCAGAGGAAACATGAGGAAGAATTTCTTCATAGAACGGGTGGTGGACAAGTGGAACACCCTGCTAGAGGAAGTGGTGGGGGCTGAAACAATCATGGGATTTAAGAATACATGGGATAGACATAAAGGAATTCTGGAGGTCAGGGGTACGGGGCCACAGACTTCTAGGAAAACATAAACTGAACTTACAAGCTCAAATGGGCAGACTGGGTGGGCCATAGGCCCTTATCTGTGACACTGCCTATGTGTCTATGTATCTATGTACATTGCACAGTACAGTGCCCCAATGCTACACTCTGGTGCCTGCATGATAGCTTCCTTTTTTGATGGGTGTTGCGTTATTGTTTTTTCATTCTATGATCATCCCATGTTGCTATGACTTTTTATTTTAATTTATTTGACGTCTTCAGGTGCACACCGAAAACATTAAGTTATTGCAGACGTGAAGGGGGGCTGTTGCAGCCAGCATGACACAGTACCTATTGTGCCAACCCCCCACCAGTTACAAATGGGCCAAGATGTCATTTGTCTCGCTCATGGTCTAGGGTGGCACTTTGTGTGATATGTTGTTCTCACAGAAATAAATGCATATTTGTGGTACACTGTTTGAAGCATGCCAAAACGTTCCTGCTGGATTACTGAGTCACCTGTCATCAGCAACTATAAATGGGTGCAAACACAACTGGAGTTACTGTTCATTACACCATGTGAAGGGCACCCATTATGCATTACAATGCATTTTTCAATCAATGCTTGCCTGCTATAGGAGTGTGAGCATGGACACCTGCCATCACATCTCAGGGCAGAGGGCTCATAATGGCACATCGGTGTGACACAGAACAGCAGGGATCCGCAGTATGAAGTTGTCCATCAGTCTGTTTGCAAACCCTATGACACTGAATTTCTCCAGAAATAAACTTTAGAAATACAAACGTGTACGGAAGAATTACATAGCTATGTATACAAATTCTCTTGACTTGTCATGCCAGGACCTTGATCATGATAAGTCATGCACCATGTCTTTATGTCACTCTTTAGGGTGATGATGGGTGGGTGGTGGTGGTCTGTAGTAGTGTATGCACTAATTATGGATGTATACTACGGTTTACAATTGCAAGCATCTTGTGCAGTTTTTCTGGCTGTAGCCCCTGCTAAGCAATCATGGAACACTGACAGATAGCACTGAAATAAATGGGACCCTGGGACTGATGAGATACACCCTACATGGAAATAAAATCATCACAGCATGTCAACAGGGATGGAATTAAAAGTGTCACATACTTCTGGCCCACATCATATTGTCAATTGAGGCACATCAAAGAGTGGCACAGCGTGTTGAGTACATGACTCTAACAGGGTAGCGGTGGCATAAATGTTTACGTCCTGTGGTCAATGGCTGGACATAACACACACAGTGGAAAAAACTGCAGAATACCTTGCTATGGACTCAATGTCATAATATATTTTTTGCAATTACTTGCAAACTATGTCTTTTCCACATGCAAATGCACTTCCAGTGACATTGTACTAGTTTTGCTCATTCCTCTGGAGATAGCAAAATGCAAAGCCTGGTGATGCCTTGATCATACCTTCAAGTAATTATTGAAATGTTTTTATATATCACAAAGCTATTAATTAGATGCAGGGAGGTGGGAAAGGGACAGACAATAGGCACACATTTGGAAAAATACAGTCATACTATAGATGTGTAACATGCCGGCAAAACACACACACACACACACACACACACACACACACACACACACACACACAAATAAAAATAAAAAAATATGAAGGGAAATCAAGGTAATCAGAGTAAGTACATGAGAAGAGATCAACCCACAAATGAACACCCCACAGCCCCAACAGAAGAAAACGTGTTGGTACCAGTCATGCAGTGGTTATAGCAAGGCAACAGGTCATGTACACGCTCGTCATTTGGTGTTTGTCATGTTTTCACCTGTGGTGCTATATCACTCAAATTCATTAGCTAGAATAGGGGGAGATAACAGTCTAAATGACTGCTTGATCATTTTCAGTATTGGTGCACAGTGACCGAGCAGAACTCTACAGTGGGATGCATAACATATCCTCTGCTTTCCGACCACTGATGTACTGTGCTGTATTGCAGTGCTGTAACTAGCTGTGCATGAATGCTTTGCACTCCAGGACACTCACATCATTGGGCCAAAGGCACAAAAGGGCAAAGAATAAGAACGCTCACCAAGTGTCACAAAAAAGAGACTAATTATCACGATTCATACGACTGCATCTGTGTGCATTACCGGTGGACTTCAGTCTTTCCGCACAAATAGTGACATTGATAGGGTGGTCAGTTGGATGGAACCCAGCTCATATGCCAGCAAATTATGGAATTAGGGATAGACCAATAACAGGGCAGGCAAATTCAAATATCTTACCTTATTAAGCCCAGAACATGATGTTGCAGAACCACTAGTGAAACATTTATATTGCTTTCAGCTTAGTAATGGGGGGAGCACTTCCCGGGAGTTTGGAGCACAGCGATTCTTTAAATGTGGACTGCTTATTTATATTACTGGTGTTTTTTTGTGTGTTTTTCTTTTATATTATGCACATTAATCACCGGCAGTTCACACCAGTTGTTGGTCCAACCAGACTCTGGCTCCACATCAGTGACAGATTGTGCCATCGATACCCTTCTGGCAAGTGCTGTGGAAATTGGAAATCAGAAATGCGAAAGATGATGCCACAATCAAAATCAGGTACAATTAATAATTTTCTACAGCATCAGAACAATATTCAGTATGTGTCATAGCAGTGACGATCAGGGGCTTGCAGGACAGAAATAGTACAAAGTAATATGTGAAGACAGGATATGACAGTGCATGAAAAACGGCAAATAAAACATTACTTTGGCAAAGACAGTTGGAACTGCATTACAACATAGAAGAGAACAGTGATTTGCACACAGAAAACACTTTAGACACTGCTGACACATGCAATATGTATTGGATTACATCCCATTGCATAGAGGTGATTGCACCATTAAGACCTTCCGCTGCACAAAACTCCGCAATGACATCACTGCAGAACACGCCCAGCAAGAAACCAGAGTAGGAGCGTGCACCTTCGGAAGCCAAAACAGTCAGAAAAACAAAAGTTATTTTCATGAAAACTATTGGCAGAAAGTAAATAAAACTAGGACCATTGACTATAGCGACCACAGTGCTCAGTCTGTTGATGTTTTTAGCTCATAACTCATCCTTTGCACATGATCTTTACATAGAACTGGTCTTTGGAGGAGACCTACAAAAGAAAAGTAGGCAAAATGCTATCAACCAGGTTCCTCCATAGAGGCAATCCAGCAAAAGTGGTGTGCACAAAGCAGAAAAGAAGGTGGAAAAGGTGCCCAGAAACTCCATCTTAGTACTCAAGAAAATAAAAAGTGATGCCAAAGTGAGGATAAATTTTGTTTTAGATTATAGTTTGGGGGCACAAAAGGTGGCATGGATTGTGAAAATAAGCAACCAAGGCTCTGAAGGTTGGATCATTTGTCTGTTGAGCAGGAAAATGCCCTGGTAGAACACTTTAGGGCTTGCAACAGATGCTCTACTATGGCATTCTCTTTAGGGCTCTAGACCATGTACATCAGAATGAGAGGGGAGGAGTCAGGTTAAGGAAGAACACAGAATCGATCTATCACCTCAAATTGTTGTATCTGAATTGTCCGAATGCAGACTTAGATTTCAAACCCTTTGTATGAATAACTTCAGCTCTTTGAGCTCAGTTCAGTGGTCAGCTGATGTAATAGTTCATGATAATACTTACTGTGAGGAAAGGAAAATTGTTTTTCCCTTGTTAAGTTGAATGGCATGATGTTGATGTGGACTAACGGACATGTAAAATGTTCATAGTTGAATAATTTTTAATTCTTGGAGAACCCTTTTCAGTAAGTATTGTACTGTCTTGTGCTCATACTTTTGAGAACTATATAGTTCTATTATTATACAATGGCAAGAAAATGTCCTGGTCTCTGATTGATCAGTGTGCCCCTGGCACAGTGAGGTTATCACAGCACAATCTCATCTTCTTCATTTGTTGGACCTTTTATTCCATCTCTCCTTCAGAAACAAAGATATATTGGCACACTAAAAATCTACTAAAAACATTATTTTTATTTTGCATAACAATAAGCCTTTGTATAATAGCAATAATGCACTCCAGGGTGTGGTTTGGCTGGGTTAACCTCACTTCTGGGACATTGGATGCACTCAGCCTGAGACCTCGTGCCCAACCACCCAGGCGTGAGGTTATCCCAGCACAACCCATACCCTGTTGTGCATTATTGCTTAAGTGAATTTTCACACATTCAGACCTGATTTTGTGGTCTTTGGACTAGAGGAGCTATTTTGAATTTTGAAGGATAACATGCTAATTGAAATTCTCCAGTCTTTTTAGTATAAATAATTTGTACAAAAGAAACATGATTTACTAAAACATTTGGAGTTTTCCTTGCCCTTTGGTAATATATATATATATTTTTTTGATCACTTAATAGTGACATTATTTTCTCATGGCTGAGCCAGCAAGTCATGTGCTTTGAGTTCAGTGGGGCTAGATATACTTGCACGTTATTGGTGGTTTTCCAAATTGAATTATTAGTGGGATTAATTCAATACTCTGGAATCTGTTAAAACAATAGCACACCTAGAGTTCATGCACATCTTTGTACGTTTAAGTAAATATGGAGTATTTATTGTAGACATCTGATTGGAGAGATTGAAAGGTAATCAGTTAACTTCACTGATAAGACCAGATTAATTTTCAGAAAAGGCTGAGGGAGACTATGTGGTTCATGTTTTGTTTAGAATTATACGATGGCAAGAAAGAATCCTGGCTTCTGATTGGTCAGGTGACTGTCACAGCAGGGATGTTATCCTGGCATAACATCCCTGCTGATTGTTTGTAGGATATGGAGCATGCTGTTGCTGCTGACCTTTTTTTTTTTTCTCTTGAGAAACAAAAATATTTTTACACACTAACAAAAACATTCTTTAAAATTATTTTTTAAACTATAAAACAATAAGCCATTGTATAATAGGAATAATGCCCTCCAGGGTGGGTGTTATGCTGGGATAACATCCCACCTCAGGTGTTGGATGCTCTCGGCCGGTGGCCTCGGGCCCAACCTCCCGAGGTGGGATGTTATCCCAGCATAACACCCACCCTGTCAGGCATTATTCCTTTATTAATTTTAATAGGGATATATTTCTATTTAATGTTATGTTTGATGTTTGTCCTTGTTTATGTAAACAGTATGAATAAGAATTTTCACTTTAAGCTGTAACTAATTTTGAGTGTTAATGCATGTAAATACAGACTGTTTTCTTCCAAGCACCACTCCCCTGATGAAGCCTCTGGAAGGAGTCGCTACAGAGGTTTGTTTGGTATCCTGTTAAATTTTGTTATAAAGTAGTGACTACTATATCATAGATGGTGTGTGCACCCTTTTGTTTTTTATTGCAAGTTTTTTGGCTGCAGCTGCAGAGGCCTGCACCTTAAGCTGTAGTAACATTCCCAGTCTCTTTTCTTCTACACAATAGTCTCTGAATGAAATGCACCCTTGAGTTAAACAAAAAATGAATCAATTTTCAATTAAATGGTGTTTGAATCCATAACAGCCAAGAATTAATTGAATCTGGAATCTGCAATGCCCTTTTTCTGTGAAAATGGATGCTGATGATATTTTCTGTCTGCACTTTATTACTAGGTATTGCTTTCTGTAGCTACTGCCTTTATTACATACTATAAGCCCTGCCATCCCTAAACAAATGAACATACTTTTAAAGAGGGTTTCTAAAAGGGCAGTTCATCTGATGACTCTCCTTTCTTACATGTTAGAACAATCTAAATTATATTTTTAATCTTGTTTTTTTGTTCGTGTTAGAAAATACCATCAGAGTGGTTGGAAAAAAGCAATACAAAGCTATGTATTAACATCTGAGCTTGCCTCACTTAATAGACTCACTTTAGTTGCCACAAGACATATTAGAGAGGAGAAGGAGTTTGGTGTTGAGCCCATCGAGGGAGTTACTTTATTAAAGCCCCCACAAAATAACTATTTCAGCAAGCAAAGAGCAAGTAATGTTTGTTTCTTATGTTGCACCTACATAAATTGGATGTGTTAACCATTATTCATGGTAGCACTGTAATGTTTAGGTTCTGCACATGTCCTTATATTGTAGCTCCTGCTGCCTTTGAGATTGCCAAACTACAGGGGGTGATGAAAAGTTGTTGTTTTTTTCATGTGGATTGTATTGAAAACTACATCCAGCTTTAAGTCACATTATGACACTTTATGCCTTTATCCCTGTGAGGAAAATTGATTTACCACAGATATGCGGTCTGTACTGTACAGTAGCCAGCGAGTCATGCAGTTCTGTTGGACCATCCAGACCTCCTGGGACAGGATTTCTGGCACATGAGTCTGTGGCACACATTACCTCAAGTATGTCTTACACTACTGTACAATTGACTAGTATCAAAGCAAACAGTAACTTGCAGCACTCTTAGACAGTTTCCATGTCAATCATCTGCACTAGTTTTCTTACCATATTAGGCACCATTTTTGCACAAGTAACCATAAAGTTGCAGAACCATTACAATGCGATAATTCTATTGAAATCTTCTACATCACCAACATTGTGTGGGTATAAAAAGTCAGAGCGTTCTAAACCACTAATCTATATCTTATAAGGCTTATATAGACCCCTTAGCTTCTGATCACTGTTAATTTCCAGTTTGGCTGTTCAAAGCATAAACAAGCTAACTTTCATATTCACAAACAATTATAACTACTGATAAAAGGAAACACACAGTAAACGCTATCCTTTATTTTATGCAATGCAGGCAATGAAAATGCTTTGCAATTTTGCAGTTTAGCAGTTGAAGGAACATCTATATGGGAAAACTGGAAGGACCATCCATCTTATCAGCCAGCAGAACCTTTTTTCCAAGTTAATGAATTCTGGAATTGCTAAGTAATTAAAAATACTGTGTGGGAAAGGCTGCATTAATATGGCACCCTGATTCAAGCAAAACATGGACTATTTCAAAATAAAAACACAAAACCGTACTCCGAAGGGAATAAAGAGTCTTCATACATACCCAAATTTACTGTTATTTAAAAACATGTAAACAGGTTTTGTGTCCCCTTTGAGCAGATTATAATGAAACAGAAAAGAGAAATACACGAGAAATAGAATTTGACACATAAACAGATGCAAACTGATGTTCTCTGCAGAAAAGTGGATTATTATACATATTGATTTCATTTGAAATCCTTTACCTAAATTGCAAATGTCATTATTAGATCACTTTTTTGGTCTAATAGACTTTTAACTTGTTAAAGTACAAGCAACACTTCTCACACAACATGGTACTGAGCCTCAGGTTCCATTATGACTAAAAATATACTAATACTACTGTCATAGTGTCTTCAGTTGCAACTAACAGTAATGATTGATGTCACTGCTTTAAATGCTGTTCATATACATTGCTATCTGAAGGGTTTTTAAAGAGTCATAATTAAGCAATAATGCATGGCAGGGTGTGTGTCATGCTGTGATAATGTCACACATGGGATGGTTGGGCATGAGGCCACAAGCCAAGTGCATCCAACTGCCAAGAAGTGATGTTATAACAGCTCAACCCACACCCTGGAGTGCATTATTGCTGTTATACAAAGGCAGTTTTTTTTGGGGGGGTAAGAAAAAATAACAAAAAGACATAAAAAAAATTACAGTACTTTTTTCCATGATTTTTGAGTGTGGAAGCATATTAACACACAAAAAAGTTCCTGTTGTCTGATTGTTCAGTAGGTGATGCTGTTATGTAATGGAGTTCTCTGGTCGTATCAATGAATCTCTGTTTCCTCCCCTTTCCTGTCCACTTCTGTTTCGGTGGTTTAGGGTTCAGTTAGGTAACTGCAATGATGACAGCATCTGTTTTAGAGGGGAGAAAGTGATTTCTTTTTTGTGTGGTGCGGTCATCTGTGAAAACTTTGATACAGTGATGTTATATTGGGATAAAATCACTGTTCATGGTGGCCATTGACCAATCGGAGGGCAGGATTTCTTTCTAGCCATTGCCATTTTTTTTTCTTGCCATTTTGTTACACGTGGCGGTGCATGTGGATACAAATGACTTTGCTGGGGAAACAGTGGAGGTGGTAAAGTGGAGGTTTGAGGAAATGGGTAGGCAGTGTGAGGAGGTGGGAGTGTTGGGGGCATTCTCTGAGGTGCTACTTTTAGCATGTGCAAGTACAGGTAGAAAAAAAAGGATAAAGGAGTTCAATGGGTGGCTGAGGGATTGCTGCCAAACCAGGAAATATGAACTGGTGTCAGACAGGCACGGACCTGGGACAACAGCAACCTGTGAGCAGGGGACAGCTTACATTTGAGTAAAGAGTGGAACAGCATACTCAAACAGGGAATGAAGGGGTATATTTCAACAAGGGTGGATATAAACTAGGAAGGGAGGGTGGAGAGGGGACCATTGTTAGAAACAGTGTCCTGAAAGGGGAGCATAGGGTGCTCACTCTCCAGTTAGAAGTGAAGGCAGTGAGAAGGGGGCACAGAGAGGGGTAAAGTGTGGGGGAAGAGGAATGGTAAGGTTAGGGAGGCAACAGTCTGGAAGGTGGTCTCACTGAACATAAGAAGCCTAAGGTAAAGAACAGTGGAGTTACAGGCTCTTTAGGTGGTGGAATTGGTGGATATAGTGGCCATCATGGAAACATGGGCCACCAGTACCAGGACCGGATATGATGATCCCAGGTACAGACTATTCAGAAAGGATAGGGCAAAGGGGAATAGCGGGGCAATTTATGTGAGGGAGAGGATTATGTGTGTAAGGGAGGAGGGGGAGGAGGGGAGGACAGAAACTCTGCGGATGCAGTTCCAGGTTGCAAGGAATAGGACACTGAGAATGGGGGTAGTGTACAGACCACCATCACAGGGTTGTGACCAGGTCCAGGAACTGGCAGATCAAATTCAAAAGGTAAGCAGGAGGGGAAGCACAGTGGTGATGGTGGGGGACTTTAACCTACCAAGGATGGATTGGAGCACATCTGCCACCATGAGTGCAAGAGAGAGAGAGAGTGTCCTGTTGGAAGCTTTTCAGGACAGCTTCTTGACACATCTGGCACAGAGGCCAACACAGCTGGAAAGTACTTTGGACTTTGTACTGGATAATAGGGAAGCTGTAAGGAACCTAGAAGTGGGGGAACTACTTGCTGGGAGTGACCACTACTCAGTGTAGTTCACACTAAACATGGGGAGGGACACAAGGGGCATGGGTACATGAGTGGCTAAGTTTAGAGGGTGGACATTGGGATGATGGGGGAAATTCTGAACAAGCACTGGCAGACATCCAACAACAAATGGATACAGATCAGAAATGGAACATAATAAGAGTAGGGTTGGTGGAGGCCACAGAGACCTGTACTAGGAAAAAAACAGTCAGGGCAAAGAAACCCAGCTGGCTGTCACTGGAGGACAGGGAATGGGTGAGAGCCAAGAGGGCAGCATTTCAGAAGTGCAGGAAAATGGGGAAGGGAGAAGATAAAGATGTATACATGGAAAAGTCTTGCGAGCTCACCAGACTGGTCAAGGGGTCCAAAGTGTCTAGAGAGCTGAGATTGGGGCAGGGGATCAAAAGAGAAGAAAAATAGTTCTTCTGTTACATAGGAGAGAAAAGGAGAAACAAAGACCAGCTTGTGAGGATCAAGAAGGATGGGAGCTGGGTGGAGAGGGAGGAGGAGCAGGCAGAGGCACTGATCAAGTACTTCTGCTCTGTGTTCACACAGGAGAAGGGGGGCAAATACCTCAGGCAAGTGGGGGGTGTTTAAGGGAGAGAAAGTTTGACAAATGTAGGCATTACAGATGGCAGGGTGCTGGAGGGGTTGAGGGCATTAAGAGTGGACAAAGCACCTGAGCCAGATGGCATTCACCCTAGAGTACTGAGGTAGCTGGCAGAGGTCCTTGTGGGGCCACTTGCAGACCTGCTCAATACCTCTCAGAACACAGAATGTGTACCACAGGACTGGAGGATGGTCCACGTGGTGCCCATCCATAAAAGTGGGCCAAAGGATAAACCAGGGAACTACAGGCCAGTGGGACTCACCTTGATTGTGGGCAAACTCATGGAGACCACCCTAAAGGAGAGGCTTGTGAGCTTCTTGGAGGCAAATGGTATCCAGGATGATCAGTAACATGGGTTTGTCATGGGCAGATCATTGCCAGACAAACCTGATAAAGTTTTATGACTGTGTAACGTGGGAACTGGACAAGGGCCATGCTGTGGACATCATGTACTTTGAATTTAGTAAGGTCTTCGATTCAGTGCCACATGAGAGATTGGGGGGAAGCTGGAGTATGTGGGGGCAGGACCAAAAATGGAGACCTGGATCAGAAACTGGTTGAGTGGGAGACAGCAAAAGGTGGGAGGGGGGACTCTCATCACAGACAGCAGTGATGAGTAGGGTACCATAGGGATCCATGCTGGGACCAGTACTGTTCAGGATTTTCATTGCAGATATCTTGAATGGGATCTGGAGCAAAATCAGTCTGTTCACAGATGATACCAAGATGAGAGCTGTGGTAGATGACATGGAGGAGGAGTTGCAGAATGATCTGAATAAGCTGCAGGAGTGGGCAGATAAATAGCAGCTGGGGTTCAATACCAATAAATGAAAGGTTCTGCACTTCGGAGCCCAGAACTAGGGGAGGGATTATCACTTAAATGGGGTTCAGTTAGGTTGTGCCACAGAACAGAAGGACCTAGGGGTGATCAAAACAGGGAGCATTAACAACTCTGTTCAATGCAGAAGGGTGGCAGCTAAAGCCAACAAAATGCTGGGATGTATAGCTAGAGGGATCTCCTCCAGAAGTAGGGAGGTTATCCTGCCCCTGTATTGGTCACAGATCAGGCCGCACTTGGAGTACTGCATGCAATACTGGTGCCCATTCCTGAAGAAAGATATCTGATTTTTGGAGGGGGTAGAGCATAGAGCTACAAAGATGATCCAGGGATTTGTGGGCAAGCCATATGATGAAAGGCTAGGGGAGTTAAATATATACTCTCTGGAAGAGAGGAGGGTCAGGGGAGATATGACTGAATCATTTAAGTACCTGAAGGGAATAAACAATACTAATACAGAGAGGATTTTCCAGAGGAGAAAGGGGAGAGACACGAGAGGACATTAACTGAGACTGGAGGAGGGTAGATTCAGGAGAGAGATGAGGAGACATTTTTTCATGGAAAGAGTGTTGGACAAGAGGAACTGCTTGCCGGGTGAGGTAGTGGCCTGCAAGATGGTAGACAGCTTCAAGAGGGGTTGGAATGGGGTAAGAGGTACTAAGATGGGGGGCAGCAGCATTATAAGGTGCTTGTTGCATGCTTGAGCAGACTCAATAGACCATGAGGCCTGTTTCTGCTGGCATTTTCGTATGTTCTTGTTGTATAATTGTTGTCATGCTGCTGACTGGAGTTGGGAGTGTAAATGGCTTCACTTTCTAATTTTAATTTTAATTTGAAGCCAGCATAAGGGAAGTCTTTAAAACAAAAACTATATATTTCATGAAAAACACTGAAAGCAACCACAGAAATACAGAAATCCGGGTCTATGTGATAATGGCGAATGCCTAAAGGTGATCTCCGTTATCGCACAGTCAAAGTGCTGAAAAGCTTTTTGGCACTCTGACAACCCCAGTGCACAGGACAATGGTGCCAGATGTTTTTAATGCTTTCTGTGGGGGGACTTTGCCCCACTCTACACACATCCTCGCTGGGGGGCTTCGCCCCCACAACCCCCTACATAAGGATTCTCAACTTCAGAGGGATGCTTGTCGTGTGGGGGGTGAAAGCATTAAAAAAAATAAAAGTTCAGGCCTGGTGCAATGAAATCACACCAGTGCCCGGACCTGAACCCGGTACCTCACCCACCCCAGCCACTAGCTAACCCCCGACGCCACAACGCAGCTTGGCCATCCACCGCAGTGCCACCCCCTACAGCCCCTCTGCCCCCTACCAGCCCACGCTCACTGTGCTCGTAACCCCCCCATGTGTGCGTACACATAGTGACATCTTGTCATCCAGTTCACCTGACTCCTCATCTTGTCGCCCTACCCTCCCATCGCCATGAGGGATTGTGCCAGGAAGGTGTTGCTGTAACGGATGGCACCCTTCCTCATGTGCCCACCTAACAGGTTACCCAGAAATACTGATGGCTTTCACTGAAAGTGTTTTTATAACTGCACACATGGTTTCAGTTGTTCCAGTGGAGACAATTAAACTGATTGAAATGGTAGCATCTGATTTATTTTAATTGGTTATGAAATGTATTATAGTAACAGGTAATGGAAAAAAAACCTGACTTGAGGAGGGGGTAATGATTCAATATGATAAACTGGAAGGCAGGAATCAGAGGAGGCTTGGAGATGTTGTGGCACAGTGACTTTTTCTCCTGCAGTCATGGGGTTTGTGTGACATGGAAGCAGTGTTATGTATTATGTGTACAACATGTGAAGCAGTCATGTGTGTGTACCAGGACTAGATACAGTGATGCTCCACTAGGATAACATCACTGTATCTAGGACTCACAGACCCATTAGATTGCTGGAAATTTCTCTGCCATTGTATGATGTGGCTTTTTATGGAAAAAAATGTAGTTTAGCCTATGGGCTCTACCAGTAAGCATGTAGAATTTCTAGGAGACAGGCAAGTACAAAATAATAGTTTTAACTGCTCTCAACATCATTCTAATTGAAAAAATTAGACATGAGATAACTTGATGATGGACACCACTGTAAAGAAGGTTTAGTTCTCTGGGAATTTTCAAATTATGCAGGATTTCAGAAAACTCAGACAAAATTCTCCGAAATTGCATCAGAAGCAGAATGGTATAATTTTGCCATAGACTGGCATCACTCCATTCTGCTGTTCTGTTTTTTTCCCTGTGAAACACATTCAGTGACCATTATATGCATATTCCATGGAAGTCACTAAGAGAATTTCATCAGAAACATACCCAATTTCTTCTGCATGACACGTACACACATGCCTGGGTGGTCCATTAAGACGTCTTGATGGGCAGATGTCTTTTGAAACTGTGCCCACATTTGGCTTTACATTGGCTCTGCAACATGAATCACAGAACAGTATTTTGCCATTTTCCCACATAGCAGCTTTGTTTTTCACAAAAGCACCAGATACTCTGTGGAATTGATCATTTTGTGAAAAGCTATTCTGCTGACAGTGACACCAGGTGGTGGGCCTTGCAGACAGAATGGTCACACCATGTGACTCCCTAAGCTCCTTGCATTCTTGAAGAACTCACGGCAGAGAATGGTCTGCTCTTAGAAGTTGATGAAATGTTGATAAAAACTTGGGGTTGTCCCCCAGCCCTTCTGCTGAATTACCTTCCCCCAGAAAAACACACCACACCCCCTTCCTCACTTCCCCCTCAACATCACCCCTTGTCAATCCCCCTCTTTCTTTTGCAAATCCTTTACGTCCTGCTCCTCTTTCTTTTCATCCCCCTATCCTTGCTCTTAAGTAGTTTGGCTTGGATGACATCACCCCACTCTATTCTTTGCCTACCTGCTCTCAACCATACTCTGGACTTTTCCTATAACTACCCCACTCTCCAACTCCCTGTATCCTCAATCTCTGATGTTTACTGACGAGGATTACTGACAAGATCATTCCCTCTGACCACTCATTCTTAGTTTAAAATAACTTTAACCCCATAACTCATGTAGCCTAGCAACACTTACTATGCACTTACTTAAGCAATAAGGCATGACAGGGTGCATGTTATTGTGTAATAATGTCACTTCCACCACCCCAGGAGCGATGTTATTACACAATAACACACACCCTGGAGTGCCTTACTGCTATTATACAATGGCTCATTGTTATACAAAATAAAAAACATTTAAAAAAATGTTTTTAGTAGATTTTTAGTGTGGTAATATATCTTTCTTTCTTAAAAAAAATAGCTCAGCCATATGCTCATCCATACAGTGATGTTATTGAGTAATAACATCACTGTCTCAGGCATACACTGACCAATCAGAGTCTAGGATTCTTTCTTGCCATTGTATAATATGTAATATAGGTTATGTGTTTGTATTATGTATTTTTTTGTAATTTGTATGCTTGTTTTTACCATGGAACTGCCCCTTTGTTCCTTTCCTCCTTGATGTGGAGCCTCTGTAAATGAGCCTCTGACTCAAAGGTGATGTAATTCTGAGACTTAAATAAATAAATACAAAACTGTCCTCAAATCATTAAGAAGAGAACTTGCTCATTCCTGCATATGTTTACTAAAGATTCGTACTTAGCATGTCAGAGAAATCATTAATGTTTTTTTACTGCTAGATTTTGTGCTTTTTTAGTCTTATGTAACACACTGTAGTGTGGGTGAAGGGAGAGTGTGTATAGGGCCCTGCACACTCCTCCATAATAGCATCTAGGATCCAGAGAAAAACATAGAATGTATGGCTGTAAATGAACTTTAGTGTAGTATGATTTATCATTACTTGTGTAGTCTTGGTGGTTGAGTTTTTAATTATATTTGCTTGTAGATGTGTTGAAGCAGTTATGTGAGAGTATTAGGGTTCTCTAGACACTCACATTTAACACAGTTAAAGGAGACACTACCTGAGGAAAGAATAGTGGAATATCTGGAATCCAATGGATTACAGGACACGAGGCAGCATAGATTCACTGGCAGGAGGTCATGCCAAACAAATCTGATAGATTTCTTTGTCTGGGTGACCAAGGAGCTAGATCAGGGTGGTGCAGTGGACATGGCCTACCTAGATTGCAGCAAGGCTTTCAACACTGTTCCAGATAGGAGACTGCTAAACAAGCTAAGTAGCTTGGGGGTAGGCAACACGGTGGTAAACTGGGTAAGAAACTAGTAAGGAGTTAGGAGACAAGGGTGGTGGTAAACTGAGAATGCTCCGAGGAAAGGATGGTGACCAGCGGAGCATCTCAGAGGTCTATGCTGGGACTTGTCCTCTTTAAAGTCTTTATTAGTGACATATCAGAGGGGCTGAAAGGGAAGGTCTACCTCTTTGCAGATGACACCAAGATCTCCAAAAGGGAGGACACTCCAGGACGTGTGTGGAAAAGATGGGCAGAGAGCTGAAAAATTGGAGGAGTGATCAATAATTAGGTAGCTGAGCTTTAAAGCTATAAAGTACAAAACAATGCACTTAGGCCATAGAAATCCAGGGCCAGTGTGCAAAATGGGTGCAGTGATACTCACAATAACCAAGTGGAAATGAGACCTAGGGAAAATCATACTGGATGATCTATAGGTGGCCAGTCAATGTGACAAGGCAGTAGGGAGGGCTAGTATTATGCTGGAGGGCAGTGCAATGGGTATGACCAGCAGAAAAAGGGTGGTGGTGTTGCCCCTATACAGATCAATATCAGGACCCCACTTTGAATACTGTGTCCAGTTCTAGACATTGCATCTCAGGAAGGACATAGTCAAAGTGGATGTGGTCCAAAGAAGGGCAACTAAAATGGTGCAGGGTCTTCTAAGCTCTATGAAGAGAGGCTAAAGGAGTTCAATATGTACACCCTGGAGGAAAGGAGGGAAAGAGGGGATATGACAGAGACCTTTAAATACCTCACATTGCTAAAAAGTTACAGGAGCTGAGTATGTTTCAGAAAAAAGGGACTCTAGAACAAGGGGACATGATATGAAACTGGAAGCAGGAAGGTTCAGGAGAGATGTGAGAAAATATTTCTTCACAGAAAGAGTGGCAGATTCATGGAAGAGCATTCCAGCTGAGGTAGTGGGGGGCAAAAACAGTTGCGGCATTCAAAACTCTATGGAATAGGCACTAAAGAATCATAGGCCTAAGTAAGGGGAGGGAAGAGTCAGCATTGTAGAACAAGTGGGTCCACAATGAAAATAAATAATATGCGCAGACTGAGTGGGCCAATCAGCCCTTATCTGCTGTCAGATTCTATGTTTCTATGACACAGTGCAATAATAGCTAACATGAGCTAGAAGTACAAGCTGAGGCTCTGGCAGTATTAAATGCTATGTTTTGCAGTGTGGTATGGTGCAACAAAAAAGTTATTTTCTTCAGCGTGGTTAGTACATATAACAAAACAATGAAGAAGTGCAGTTCAGGCTATGGATCAAGTCAAGGACACAGACATGGTAACATTCAATGATAAACTGTTGAGAAATTGAAAAGAAGGGGGCCTCCGGATCATCTGGTATATCAGCTGCTAAGCTCTTAGAGCATTACATAGAACATAGAACATAGACTTTGATGGCAGATAAGGACTTCTTGGCCCACCTAGTCTGCCCATTCCTCTACCTGGAGGATAAGCTGCAGATTCTATTTAACCAACAGCCTATTTCATCCTACTCCCCACAAAAATTGCCTTATGTCTGCCCCATGCATTCTTGAATTCTCCCACAGTTTTATACCCCCCAACCTCCTCAGGAAGGCTGTTCCATGTGTCCACCACCCTCTCTGTGAAAAAATACTTCCTCACATTGCCCCTGAGCTTTCCCCTTCTATCTTCAAATTGTGTCCCCTTGTTCTTGTACATCTCTTTTTCTGAAAGATGCTATCCTCTTGGACTTTGTTGATTCCGCTGAGGTACTTAAATGTTTCTATCATGTCCCCCATCTCCCTCCTTTCCTCAAGGGTATACATATTAAGCTCGTTTAGTCTCTCCTCGTATGGCTTCTCTTGCAGACCCTGCACCATTTTAGTTGCCCTCCTCTGAACTGCCTCCATCTTGTCTATGCCATTGCAGAGATGGGGACTCTAGAACTGGATGCAGTACTCCTGATGGGGTCTCATCAACTGTCTGTACAGGGGAATAATAACTTCCTGTTTTCTGCTAGTGAGGCCTCTCCCTATACATTCCAGTATCCTCCCAGCCCTCCCTACCACCTTCTCACATTGCTTACCAACCTTAAGGTAATCTGATATGATTACCCTCAGGTCCCTTTCCATTTTTGTGGTCGCTACTATCTCCTCCCCATTGTGTAATCTTCCCCTGGGTTTTTGTTTCCCAGGTGCATTATTTTGCACTTCTTTGCATTGAATCCAAGCTGCCATACTTCTGACCATTCCTCTAACCTTACCAAGTCCCATCTCATTCTTTCTACACCTTCTTGTGTACCAACCCTGTTGCAGATCTTTGTGTCATCTGCAAAGAGGCATACTTTTCCTTCCAGTCCCTCTGCAATGTCACTTATAAAGACTTATACTAGATTCAAACACCACCGCTAGTAGTACCAGTGGTGCCAACACAGATTGGGAGAAGGGTCATTGGTAGGAAGAATAGCAAAGTAGAAAAATGTCATGGTAATAACACACAAAAAAAAACTGCTGAAAATGTAGCAGTAGTGCTAATGATGGAATCCCAAGGTAATTCTGTAGTTGAGTCAGAATAGTGTGAGACTCCAGAAGAGGTATGTCAGCAGGTGATATTAGGGGAGGAGGTGAAGGTACATGAAGTGGTGGTACAGGCAGACAAATTTTAGCAGGAGATGGAGGAGGAGTATTCTCAGAAAGAGGTAACAGATTTGGAAGAGTCACATCCGAGGACTATTAGTGGGGATGTACTTAATAGTCATTATGCACTGCCAGATGACAAGGAAGAAGAGTATGAAATGGAGTCTGATAAGGGTAGCAGCAGTGATATTGATGATACAGATATTGGAACTGACTAGAAGACCGAGTACCATCAATGGAATTCAAAATGCAATAGCCCCCTTTCTCCATCCAGAGCAAGGGCATTCAAGGAGGACAAGGATGATGATAAGCAGGGTGCTGACTGCACATGTAAACCTTGGTTTTACAGAAAGAGACAGGGGGTGATGCAGGACAAAGCACATGGAGAGAGAAGAGATGGTGATAGGGGAGGTAAAGGAAAAGGAGATGTGGGTGAACATAAGTGTACAGAAGATATGGTCATAAAAAACAGTCTACTGTCCCCTCTTCCATGGACAAACAACAGTTAGAGTTGCAGCCATTGTTATGGTCGAACACTTCCTGAAATGTACGTGATATCTCAAGAGAAGGTCCCTGCCCATAGTAAAACTTCAGGGTCACCAGAAAGAATCTATTTAGAAGAATGCAAAATATCTGGAAATATCTGAATATATCAATGGCTACAACTACAGTATATGCAGCATCCTTCATCCCAAACATCTTTAGTAGAGGATTTCAATGTTTCCATACAAATAAGAACATTGCAATGTAATAAATATTCAAGGTTTAACTTAGCCATTAGAAGATCAAACATCTTCTCAAGTGACAGAAGCATTAAAAGGATGCACAGCTTGGTCTTGATAGATCTTTTAGATGAAGGTCAAGGGAAGCTGAGGAGGAAGAATGAACCAGTACATTGGTACAAGATGTTAACACTGCCACCCCCGTCACCACAAGTACCACACAAGTACCAGCATGCAGTCCTGTCATCAAAGTACCACACTCCATAACTGTGAATTATGCCAAGTGAAGAACTGTGCAGTCATCAGTAAGAGTTGCCTTAATTGTGAGTACATGTGTACCACACTTGAAGGACCCATGTATTTATATTGGTAATGCCAAATATTGGCTTTTTACTTTTGCTGCTACTGTAGGTATTTGCAAGTTGGAGGTATACATTTTATTTTTATTATTTTTGCCCACTCAGCAAGTTTTCTTGGTAAAGTATTTACATGTGTAAGAATTAATATGTATTGCATTCTATTTATGTTTCTGTATAGAATAATAATGGCTTATTATAACAATTGTTTTCTTTGTCAGTAATATGTGGTCTTCTAAAAAAATTTAGTTTTTTTCTGTTGTGATCACACTTGCACATTTTACTTTCTCATAGCATGAAAATAATGTAAGGAACTGGTTCAAAATAAAAGTACCAATGGTACTAAAGGCACACAAAAAGGTCTATAAAGTGTGAACTAATTATGTGACAGAAAAAAAAGGCTGATAGTTTTCACCTGGCAGTGAAGAGGAAGATGATTGGAGTTGGGGTCTGAAACACAGCATCTATTAGGACTCAGGGAATTGCAGTGATATGAAAACACAGAGCTATATCCCCAGCAATTAACATCATTTGTAAGGGAACAAAGATAAACAATGTGGTTGATTTTCCCACTGCATAACTAGGGTTGATCATAGAGTCAGGATTTCCCATCAAAATGTGACACTGATGCCTCCCCCACTCTGCATATAATACTTTAGTTACCATATAAAAACATAAATTGCCCAAATAATGTATTAAATTAGTGGGTGGCTGTGGCAGATAGGGTTATGTGTTATGTTTTTTAGTATCACTACTCACCCTCTGATAATTCTGCTGGAGAATCTTCATGGATACACCTGTATTTGTCACTTTACAATAGACAGTGCCTGCCTAACCAACAGTAGTGTTGGTCTGGAGGTCATCTGGTGTCCAGAGCACAAGCATAAAGTGCCACGGCAATGTTTTTCCTTTTTATTATTTTATTTCCTCAAGTCATGGCAAGTTCTACAGTCCCCTAAAAACCATTAAATGATTCAATCACTGATCGAGTCAGCCAGGGGAATACTGGGTTTACCATTCTCACTACTGCATGTGGCATCACACATGCAGATGCCAGGTTTTCCATTTCTGCTTGTGCCAAATACCATAAGAGGCCTGCTGTGCGGATAGATGCTGAGTTTTCTGTTCTTGCTTAACATGAAGAGAGGCCAGACATGTCAGCATGAAATGGATTTTTAATTTTCAATTGTTTGGAATAGCTGGTGAAGCCTGTAGTGCCAGCGGATGCTGCAATTTCAGTTCCTACTCCTAGAGGTCATCAGGAAAAATTAATTTCAGGGACTGTAAGGCCACCAGGCCTAATGGGAAGGGTGGTTCTCTATCCTAATTTATGCATTAAGTTCCATGGAGCTCACAGGGGATGACTTTCTTTTCTAATTTCTTGCACTATTTACACATAAAAATATTTTTAAGGCCTTGCTGCCCTTGCTTGTCACATACAGCATGCCATGAGCTATGCAAACTAATCAGGAATGGTTCTTAAACATCCATGAATTATTTATAAACAGTTTATGAACTGAGTCCATGAATGCACATCAAAAATTGGCAATCATGTTCATGGATTGTGCAAGAACAACAACGGGGAAAATTGTGTTCATGAACATTCTTGACTTAACATTTCATAAAGGTCCGTGAAAGTGCATGCAGTACTTCTCCTGAACTTTAATGAACACAGTTCAGCAACAGTTTTGGTGACCAGAAATACCCTACTTTTACAATACTGGTTAGGGCATCAGGCAACTGTTTCAGACCTGTTCTTAAAATATTGATTCCCTCAGTAAAAACCAAGAGATCCATTCAACCCTTAGTTGTTTTCTCATACAACCTAAGCAATTTACTATTAAAATTGATTTTTGCTTTAACAAACTTAATCTATTCAGAGGAATGACTTTTCTTACAGTACATTTTGGAATAATTATCTTACCTTATACTAAATTGTTCTCTCTTGTTTTACAGTCAAACAGAATAATTGTTCACTTTCATTTTATAAATAGATACACCCAGTTCCTATTTATATCAGCATCATTTGGAAATCATTTGAAATATGGTACGATAAAATGTTATTCCATTTGGGTGTTCAAATACATAATTCTCCACCACTGTGTACTATTATTTCACATGGTGAAACAGGAAGCTTTTTGACAAGAAACCCATGCAAAAAGAACACACATCCTACACTGAGTGCAGATCCCCCCCCCCCCACACACACACACAGCAGAGTGGAGTTCAGTAATGAACATTTTGCCAACTTAAAGTAATGCTTCCCACTTACAGTAGTTATATTCAGACCTAGACAAGCCTTAACATACCAGCTGGAACTAATACAGTTAACTTCAATTAAGTAACATATTAATATTCTTAAAGCCTGCTTTAAACCTTACTGGAAATCTTAGCAAGGATATCAGCAAAGACATCTAACAAATTCTCTTATATTGCATAAATTGTAGTGAGAAATAACAAAAAACAATGCTCTTCACTGTCAATCAAAGCAAGACCACCTTCAGCTACTGGCTTACTGGTCTACCACTGTGTGCTGTCATCTTATATGGTGAAACAGAAGTTTTGTTGACAAAAAAAATGCAAGGAGAATGCATGTCAAGAAATGGGTGCAGACATACACATACAGCTGTATTGGTGTTTACTAATGAATGAGCTTCATATTGACATTTTATAACTTGAAATATTGCTTCCCATTAAGTTGCATTTAAACCTTGACAGGTCTCAAAGTATTAGCCAACATGTAAGTTGATTGCAATAAAGTAACAGTTTAGGATTTTGAATGTCTGCTTCAAACCTTACTGAAACTCTTATCCCTGAAATCAGCAATGATATCAAACAATTTCTCTTAGGCTACAAAAAAAAATACTATGAGAAAGAAAGATGTTCTTCAGTGGGGATGGTTAATGGTAAAATACTTTTATTGTTTAATCATATAAAAAAATACAGATCATTACAATATAACAGAGATTCACAATGTAAAAAGCAGTAAAAATAAAAACAGTGCAGGCATATAATAACTCTTCAGAAAATTACATGATACAGGCATTATTATAATAGGATATTTAAGGTGCTAACACTCCACATAATTAAGCAGAGCAGAGGTTCTAAAGTAGCAGTCATTGAAATTATTGCACTTTCCCCTTGTTCCTGACAGTGGGATTCTTCATGCTTTTATATTTGAAAAACTGTTTGTTAACTGATTTATGATACATTTATGTTCAACTGTCTTAAGAAATGTAACAAAGTCCTCTGAAATCATGCCAAGCTAGACAGAATTGGGTTGTCCATGTGTGTCTGGCCTTAATGTACTGTACCATGAACAATTCAGCAAAACATGTTCTAAAATGTCAATATTTCCCAAGCTACAGTAACATTTTGTACTATTCGGATCAGGGTTTTGGCAAACTTTACAGACAGCACATTACTGTTAATAGCTTCAGCACTGTAACTGATGTAAGTGTTTGTTTTCTTTTAGTTAATGATAATATCAAGATAAGGTCAATTTCCATACCACACATCATTTTTCAATTTTCTCTGTTTCTCAGCCATGTTTGTATTATAAGACAAATACATGATGACTCACATTATGCTCCCTTTCCAGAAGCTAAGTTATCAACTTGAATGTGAGTTCCTCATCTGATTCAGAGGTTTGCAGTGCTAGTCACTATTTGTGTTGTGGAACCAGCAACATTAAACAAGTGGCGTGCATAGCTCAGATTCTTTATACACATGTGGTTTGTGATGCCTAGATTAGCCACTTCAGTTTCACTCTGGTGGTTTATGAGGCATCGCACACCATGACTTTATATTTGACAGGAGTTTCTGAAGAACATAGAGTAAGCACTAGGACAATCAAGCAAAGCAAGACAAAATGCATGTGTTTTATCGGGGGGTGTTATTCCTCAGTTCCAGACAGGCCATATTTTAAACAGTAACAATGTCTCTACTGTGAGAATGTGGACTAGAAGAGTCTTTGGCTGTTGGAACCCTCCCTTTCCCCTGGCAGCACAGAGTTCTTCCCTTCCCTTGTCAAACTAAATATCTGAGCTGCCTTTATGTAGCTGAAGAAGAAGAGGACTGTCTGCAGTTGGCCAGGGTGATTGGAGGTAAGCACAGGCCAAAGGATGGCATCTGGCTAGAATAAAAGGCAGTAGGCTAATCATGAAAGTACAAGGGGTAGGGAAGTAATGAAAAAAGGATGGTTGAAAAGTGGGGACAAAGGGGTTGGCTTCTCAGGAGTTTGGCTTTTAGCCTCATATCCTGAGGAGTCAATGACAACCATCCTATTGTGCTAGCTATGGGATCATAGGCATGGCAGAGTGTTCCCATGGTACATGAGGGAAATAAAGACTGGTCAAGAGTAGGTGGTGAGATTAAGCTTCTTAGATGGTTTCCAGATAGGGCATTAACATACATGATAAGAGTGCCTACAATAAACAAAAATGAATATCTCAGCCATTCCTGGCTTCCACCAACCACTGTTTACAACTACCACACTCTTTGTATTCCCCTACCTGCCATGGCAGCTGCAGACCTCATCTGTGCTGATGGCCATGTGTGTAGCAGCCCACCAATGCAGTGACAGGAGTTTGAGGAGATTGAGAGATCACTGGTTGAGTACCTTCTCCACTGGAGTTTCATGGCCATGTTGCTTCATTCAGTGAACCCAGTGAGGATAGGCCAGTTCCATTTGATCATACCACTTTGACCATGAACAGTGTACCACCTCCCATTCCCAGAAAACACAGAGACAAAGCTCTCCAGCCATTACTAAAAGTCAGTGACTTCTTATTGCTCCATCGGTGCTACATAAAGTGCTGGCAGTGCACCATTTGCAAAAAAGACAGGATTAATTCATACAAGTGCTAGTCATGGATCTTAGTCGTTCAATCTGACAAGCCCTGCTGCTTCAACATTATCATCTTCCTCAGGGAGTGATGCCCTGCTGGAAATTGCATCAGTTTATTTGCTAGTGCAAACCATATGGCCAATAGCAGAGCCACTGAGGAAACTGGCAATGTGTTGCTAGGGATCAGAAGAGCAACTTTGTTCTGCCGTTCTCATTTCCTCTACAAACTGAACAACTACAGGGCCTACGCTAAGGAGTCCATGTTGCTCTATGTGGCAATGTTCTGAAGTGAAAATTTTGGAAGGAAGAGACTGCAGTCTGATGACTGGGGAGAGAGGTGCACCCTCAGTGTGCATTTGCTCTTTATAATAAATTATATGATGTGGCATCTTTGCCTGAAGGACTGAATTAAACATATTTATTGGAGGAAATGCACTCCGTTTTGCTTGGATAAAGCATGGCTTGTGTTTTTCTTTCAGTATGTACTAGTGTCCATTGGCTTGTAACTCCCTGTACTGCTCTATTTGGCCTAATATGGAGTCTGGTAAAACCAGAGGAATTGAGAGAATCTGAGCGAGAAGGAAAGTGCAAAGTCTGAAAAAGCAGTTATGTTTGGAGCTTTTGTTGTTTACCTGGAGATTCATGGTGTTGAGAAGTGGTGGTTAGAGGACCTGAAGAGGACTGTGATGCCTTTGTAGTGCCTGGATAAAGTAGACTGATTGATTTAGACACAGTGTATTCCTTATCGCCCATTTGATGAGCAGGTTTTAGCGCATTTGTCTGTGTGGGCTTGATTTGGCAGAAGACCAAAAAAGCAAGAGCAAATATTAACAAAAAAAAAACTATTTTGCTTAAATATATTCAGGACATTAGACTAACCCTGTAAAAATCTAAAGAAAAATGTCTGCCATTCAGCATAGTGTTTTTTTAGCAGCCTTGAGTTACTCAAGAGCAACAACTTGTTCAAATTTAGGTTTGGCGTGCATTATTTTTAAAACATTTGCCCTACAAAGAGGTGTTTGAAAAGTATATAAATTAATATATATATATATATATATATATATATATATATATATTTTTTTATATTCATGTCTGAAATTCATGGGCTTTTTGAAGTTTGTTGATTAGTGCCCTAAACACTCACCCAATGATTTACGTTTATTTGATCAGAAGCTTCCGATAGAGCAGGACGCTAATTGCACACTCAGCTCCTAAGTTTCTTTTCAACCTTCACAGCTGTATAAAACACTTTTGCTAAAAAGCCCAACTGTGTTATGTATGCCTCCTCCAATTATTAACTGCAGGTGAACTGATAGAAGGTTTGGTGGCCAGATCAAGTAAAGGGGGGGCTTGCATAGGTAGAGTGTACTAAAATCTTTCACAGATCTATTAGATTTAAAAAAAGAACTATGTAAGCAAACCATTTTTGTTTCTAAAAATGCCATTTAAACGACATTTTTAGAGATATAATTGTAATTCCTTATTTATATTTGTGATTCTTAGTTGTATCTGAATTTCTGGAAAAAAGGTAAACCTAATATGAAGTTGCTTGTTGTTTGCTCTGACTATCCACACTGGGCACTATGCACCAATGGGACTGATTCATGCTGGTAAGTGTGTGTACAAGGATGTGCAACTACACAGGATGGAAATGTATATCTGACCTTTGTATGCACCATGGAGAAGGAGGTGGCTACCGGGGTGCACACCAGTCACATAAGTATGCTCAGTGCTGTGCATGGAGAAAGATGGTTGGGCAGTCAAATCTAGGAACACCTCATGACACCATTATATATGGACATGTGCCTGCTGGGACATCCACCCACCATGCATGACATGGAGCATACCAATGTTGTGGAATAGGAAGGTGGTGTACACAGCACTGGTCCACTGTAGAGTGCATGTACTCCTTAAGGTGAGCACCATCCAACAGGCGTGGATTGGCTAGATCTGCATCACATGTGCCTGTGATGTGCATACTGCTATCTGACTCCTGTCATGCAGTGGTGCAGTGACCTATCATCAGCACCATTGATGGCAATGCTGCTCTATGCCCTGGGAAAGATCCAGCTTCTATTGTTCAAAGATGAGGGTGTCAGCCTTTGAGGTGGGTCACACAGCCTACAAGCATATATATGTATGCATGGGGTGTATAGCTGTCGCATGATAAGGATGGTGGTGTGCTATGCCATATTTGCTGTTAATTCTTGATGTACTATCATTGCAGCCTTTCCAGGTATGTGCTGTCCACATCCTGCAGTACCTGACTCCACAGAAGTCATGTCTGCCATGGTTATGAGATCACTTGATGGATTTGAGCTGATCAGCAACTACTATGCTGATAGCTGCAGGACTGCTTGATTCATCATGGAGCCTACATCAGGAGTACATTCCCATTCCTGGGTCCAAGGACACCTACAGGGGCATTTTCCCATGGGAAGCTGCATAGCGGCATGCAGAGGACTGCATGAGGGCACATTGGGGGGCTAGCCAGGATGAGGGCTCAGAAAACTCAAACCTGCATTTTTCCCCCTGAAAGGTACTCTGGCAACACTGTTGGTGAGCAGGCCGGGTTGAGATGACTGGACATCATTAACTTTGACCCTGAGCCACTACAATTACCGTTGATGGTGGTGGAGAAGGCTGCATGGGTTGTCTTCCATGGTGCAGCCATTGTTCACACCGGGAAGATGTAGTAGCATCAGAATATGGACACGTATAGTGACTGTACCTGTTAGCTGCAGGTTTTCATTCACCAGCCCTGTGTGCTGTGCCATGGGCTGTGGCTCCAGTGGGTCATGGCTTGAAATATGCACATTGGTTTTATGGCATGGGTTTTGATGAACACTGGACATTTTTTGTTTCCCTTTTTGCTTTGTTTTCTTATCGGGCACAGCATGTTTGGCTGTGTAGCATCTGTTAAATAAATGGTGTATTTGTCCAGTGGCTGTGTTAGGTGTCATTCTTGGGGGAGTGCTAACCTGCATTTATGGGTCTACATGCCTTGTAGTGCACAGTGTGTCTCACATTGTGTTGTGCAGCCTTGTGTACCATCACGCATGCACATTTGCATCCTGCATATGCAGGCATGCCACCTTGTGTCACGTATAGTGGGCATGTTATTTGGCATGGTGCATTAGGGTGATGTGCACTGTGATGTGCCCCCCACTAGCCTACATAGCCTGCATGTCTGCCTCTGCACCTACACTACGTGGCATTTAATTCCCATGTGTCCTTTGAGCATAGGGACTATTATATTTTAGTACTGATGCGACCCCATCAATAATTTTGTATACAATTACTCATAGGGAGTGGGTACAGGTACAGTATGTGGGTAACCCCACTGAGGTTTGCAATAGGGAAAGGCATGATAGTCAGAGTGATTCTTTTTCTGAGAGCCAAAAAAGTATTTGGACTTTTAGCAACACTTTTAACAGTGTACCTAGAAAGAATACGACCTTGAATTGTGCCAACACAATCTATCCAGTACACTGCAGCTGAAATTTTCACTCTACTGATATTGACCCTAGGCACTAATGGGCAGAGTGGTTACATGTCATGGATCGGCAGTGCGTAGCCAATATGCACCCAGTGCATCCCCCACATTGAATGCTCAACAAGGAGGGGCACAGTTGGTACACAACGGATCCCACAGCCATGCAGACAGCAATCTGACAGGGGTTGGGGGGTGTCAGCACAATGTGCCATGCAGGAATGCACATACCGCCACACACCAGGAGGTGTAGGAGGGTGTCATCTATGCCAGGGGGGAGGCCCTGCCATAAGCACCCTACGCACCCAGCCCCACACACAGCTGTACCTCACACATGCCCCATGGTGGGGTAGGAACTCCCCCAGGATGACTGGCCACATGACCAGGTCAGATACCAATCCCTCCACACACAAGCCAGCCCCACAATTATCTTGCAGCAGACACACCCCACCCCACCTCAGGGAGGCATGGTCAGAATCCACACCCTTCAGCATGTTGCTGCCAGGTCCCCCATATAATACAGCCCTCACCCCTTGGAGGATGACTGTATGTGGCCCACTGTATTGCCATACAACCCCACCCACATGCATGGGTGCCCCAGCAGCAACAACCCGGGATCTGACCCCAGTACTCCTGCCCCATCGATTGTAGTCAGTGGTCTCCCCATCCCCCACAGCACTGATACTCAACCCCCCCACCCCATACCTTAATGCTGGTGCCATGGCTAGGAATGGCCAGTGGCACAGCCCTCCTCACACCACACTGCTGCCATCTGACCGCTGCTGGGAACACGCTGATATATATAGAGGCAGCATGCTTCCAGAAGTGGTCAGTTGGCTGGTGGCTATGGAAGTGTGAAGAAGGCTCTGCCACTGGTCCTATCAAGCCACTTCACTGGCGTGAAGATACAAGGTGGGGGGATTGGGTGTTGGTGCTGCAGGAGGTGGGGGGACCACTGACTACCAGTGCTGGGGTGGGGCATATGGCATCAGGCCAGGGGGGTGCATAGGGAGTGCAGTATGAGGTGGAGTCCAGAGAGCAGACTCCCAGCTGTGGAGAGGGTACACTGCAGCCTGGGAATGGACATGCCTGTTGGGGGCTTGCACAGTGCTGGGATGGAGCTGACATGTGCTGGGTGGTGCTTGTTGGGATCAGGGCAGGGCTGGCACTGTATTGGGGTGAGAGGTGCCCCTGGATATTTGAGGATGGGGCCACCATGTGTTGGGTGGCGTGCAACAAGGTGTCCATGGGACCCAGTAAAGAAGGCCATGTCAAATGTGGCCGCGCTGGTCCGGGTGTCTCCTGGAGCAATTCACATGGTTTACCTATAGTGCTTGGGCAGTGCTAGTGCCAACATCCCCTACAGCGATGGCTGCAATGCTGACTGTCAGCATTGTAGCCATGGGGATGTTGGCACACACCCCATGGTCTCTAGGATTTTAATTCTGAATTGAAGTTGGACCAGGGGGGCGACAAACACCCAGCAAGGCAGTCCCAATCAGCATACAGACCACCACAGCAATGGGCAGGTTTTGCCCGATTCCTGTTGCTGTGGTGGTCTTTACTGAGCCGTAGTCACTGTGGTAACAGTATACCACTTCACACACCCGGACCCATGCCTGCCTGTGGAAGGGATTCACTGTGGGACCCATGCCTGGCATCCCATTGGATGCCCAACAGGGTCTGCAACTCCACCCACAGACACTTTGTGAGGTTCTGCATGCCGGTGGGGAGTCTGCAGACAGGTGGTGGCCATAGATGAATATGGCTGGTGTGCATCTGTCTGCAGGTGTGGAGCTATGCAAGTGGGATGTGCAACTCTGGTACATAATTCCCCTTCCAATAGTGCATAGGTGCCATTGTGAGTTAATAAAGAGACCATGTTGAATTACTCACCGTACTGTTGTCAGGAAGCTGGGACAATACATTATTTTTGGTATTTAACACTTTAGAAACATAGAACCATAGAATTTGTCAGCATTAATGGACCACTTGACCCATTCTTCCCAGATGTTTCAAGCTTATTCTGCATCTGAAGACCCTATCTGGTGTCCAGCAACCCCCCTGCCTCCCCTCTTCTTTTTCAATATTCCACTGTGTTTATCACAGGCATGCTCGAACCCTCCCCCCCACTGTTCTAACTTCCATCACTTCTGCTGGCAGTCTGTCCCAGGCATCTACTACAATTTCAGTGAAGAAATATCTTCTGACATCCCTCTTGGGCCTCCCTCCCTTCTCCAGGTTCATTGCATATCCTCTGGTAGTGGTGCTCATTTTCATTAGAAGGAGTCTCCCTGTCTTCACCTTGTTTACCCAATGAGGTATCTGTAGGCCTTGATCATGTCACTGCTCTCTCTCTCTCTCTCCTTTCTTCCTGTGTGTGCAGAGTTATCAGATCCATGTGTCATTCTGTAAGGCAGGCTTACCTGTACTCATTGTTTTATGCAAGGGAAAAAAGGAAGACCAGTGATGGGACTACAAGGTTAAGAAGGGAAGGGGGACTATGCAGAGTGAGAAGAGGAAAGGCAGACATCTGAATAAATACTTTTGTTTAGTGCTAACACAGGGAAGAGATAGGAAGGGGACACAAAAATGTAACAGGAGCACTGGAGGGAAGGAGGTGGACACTAGTCTATTTTTGGAGGAGAGGGTTCTAAAGGGACTCACAAATCTGAAAGTGGACAACGCAATGGTGCCAGTCAAGGTCTACCAAAGAGTACTGAGGGAGGTACGCGCTGCACTTCTGATGGCCCTATTTAACAGCTCATTGGAAACAGGAGTGATCAAGGAGGACTGGAGAAGGGCATATTTATTCCCACTTCACAAACATGGTAGCAGGGAAGATGGTGTCAATTACAGGCCAGTCAGCCTAACTTTGGTGGTGTGAATGTTAATAAAAACACTGCTGAAAGAAAGAATGGTGGAGTTTACTAAATCTAGTGGGTTACACAAAACCCGAGGTGACATATATTTATTGTGGGAGGTCCTGTCAAATGAGTCTGATACAGTTCTTTGACTGGGTGGCCAAGGAACTAGATCAAGTTGGAGTAGTGGAGACAGCATACAGTACCTAGATTTCAGTAAGGCATTCAACACTGTTCCACATAGAAGAGTAGTCAGCAAACTGGGTAGCTTAGGAGTGGGTCTCAATGTGGTAAATTGGGTAAGAAATAGGTTAAGGGATAAGTGACAGAGGGTAGTGGTAAACAGAATTCACTCAGAGGAAGGAAGAGCAACCAGCGGTATGCCTTAAGGATCAGTGCTGGGAATGATACTCTTTAAATGTCTGTATAAGTGACATTGCAGAGCATACGGAAGGAAAGGTCTGACTCTTTGTGGACGACTCCAAACTCTGCAATAGGGTGGACAATCCAAAGGGTTGGAAAGGATTAGCAGTGACCTGAGAAAACTCAATGAGTGGTCAAGGGTAGGGCAGCTGGATTTCAATGTGAAAAAGTACAAAATAATGCTCCTGGGGCACAGAAACCAAATGGGGTAGTACAAAAAGGGTGTGGAACTGATGACCACCAAGTAGGAAAGAAACCTGGGGGTGATCCTATTGGATGTCATAAAGGTGGGCAGACAGTGTGACAAGGCAGTTGGGAGGGGAAGTGGGATGCTTTGGTTCATAGGGAGGGATATCACCAGCAGAACGAGGGAGATGGTGTTGACTCTGTGGAGATCACTGGTAAGACCTCACCTAGTGTATGGTATCCAGATCTGGAGACCACATCTGAGAAAGGACTAATAGTGGAAGTGGTAAGGAGTAGGGCAACTAAATTGGCACAGGGTCTGCGTCAGAAGCCCTATGAAGAGAGATCAAAGGACCTAAATTTGTATACAATGAAAGACAGGAGAGAGAGGGGGATAATATAGAGACCTTTAAATGGGGTAAACAAGGTATAAGAGAAAAGTATATTTTAGAAAAAAATGTGCTCAAGGACAAGAAGGCATGCTAGGAAGCTGGAGGGGGTAGATTCAGGAGAGATGTGAGCAATTACTTCTTCACAGAAAGGGTGGTGGATTCCTAGGACAGACTTTCAGTGTAGGTGGTGGGGGTGAAAACAGTGGTGGGGTTCAAGAATCCGTGGGATAGGCATAAGGAAATCTTAAGGAAAGGGAAGATGGAGTGAACATGCTGGAGATCAAGTAAGATCTTTGGTGATACTTTAGGCAGGGAAAAATGGGCAGACTAGGTGTGTCAAGTGGTCCTAATCTGCCATCAAATTCTATGTTTCACATGCTGTGAGACACTGTATAGTGTGAGACAGTACTGGCAAGGTCTCTGACTCTCTTTGTGCTGCAATTAGTTTATTTCCCTTATTTACAACCAGGAGCTGCAGGTCCCAGAGAGCCTTAAGTGTTTGTGCTTTTCAAACATTTAGACTGCAGTGTTGAAATGGCTTTGAGTGTGGGTATAAGCCCATTCTCTTTTTAGTAAGTGCACTGATAAACCGAGAGGCTAATCTGATTACCTGAGTGGGATCAGCTGCCTAGCAAGAAAGCAAGGGGAAGGGCATTTAAACTACACTCAGTGGGGTTTCTGAGTTCCCTGTCCACATGCTGTGAGACACTATATAGTGTGAGACAGTACTGGCAGGGGCTCTAACTCTCCATGTGCTGCGATTACTTTATTTGCCTTATTTACAACCAGGAGCTGCAGGTCCCAGAGAGCCTTAACTGTTGGTGCTTTTTAAACATTTGACTGTGCCTGTCTGCTGTGTCCACTGGGGCTGCGGGGGAAAGGGGACCAAGTAACATATAATTGAATTAAAAAGTTTGAATAAATCAACACATACAGTAATATATGAAATAAGGATATTCCAAACAACTACTGTTCCTCCTGCCAGATGTTTGGTTGGGGTCCTCAAATCACAGACTTTATCTGCGATAGATGTTTGCTGTTGCAGACTCTGCAATCTGAGATATTACAGTTACAGTCAGCCAGAGCTACAAGTCCAGAAATTGAGGCACTGGAAGACTATATAGATCAAATGTTGGGCCAAATAGTTCCCCCTGAGACCATTAACATCCCACATGAATCCCTGGTTCAGTAAGTAGTGCCTCTAATAATAATCAGCCCGACGATGAAACAGACAACAGGTCTGTGGTTTCCAAACATAAAACCAAAGGCAGGAGAGGGCAAATATTCCATAGTGCACCCGTAGTACCCTTATTCTACAGCTACGAAGCCCTGACTATAGAATCTACAGAGTCTCCCAAAACAGAGAAGATCTATGATCCCTTGGGAACTGATATTGCAGCCTGCCCACCATCAGATAAAGGTCCCGTAGGAAAGAATAAAAGGAAGATCAATAGTCAAAAAATGTCCAGACTTAATACATAGACTAAATTTGTCCCAGTCACTGAGGATAATTTGACTCCAGTAAGTGAGATGACCATTTCTAAAACTAAAGATAAACAGATCTATGTTATTGGTAATTCCATAATTAAACACCTAGATCATCCTGTCTGTAATGTGGATAAATTTAATAGAACCTGTACTAGCCTAAGAGGGGCAAGAGTTACAGATATTACTAGAGTGGTTAAGGAAGTACTAGTAGGGGCAGGTGACAAACCTTTGTTTGTTATGCATGCAGGTACAAACAAAATCAATAGATCAAGTCTGGCAGACCTCAAGTATGATATCATTGCACTTAACAACATACTGGCCGACAAGGATAACCTTGTCTGCTTTTCAGAAATTCTGACTGTACCTAGGGCAACAACTGCAATAACAAACAAAATAAAAACCTTCAATGACTGGCTTAGAATATGGTGTCTCCAACAGGGCATTTTATGTCTTACACATTGGGAACAATTCTACCAAAATAACCTCTTGTACTGCTGGGATGGACCACATCTCAATAGAAGGGGTTCTTTGTTGGGCAAGAGTGTTCTTTTTGCTATCAATAAACTTTTAAACTAGAAGCTGTGGGGAGAGAACAAGTTTTTCTCCTGTCCTCTAGAAAGATCAAGTAGCAATAACACTACTTATGAGATTCTTTCACTGAATGCAAGATCATTAAATAAAGAGAAAATGGCAGAATTAGAAGCTAAATGCATATTGACTAATTATGCGCTCATATCAGTAAATGAAACATGGTGGGATCCTCACCCGATATGGCAACAAGATTACCTGGTTATAGGCTTTATCATAAAGGCTGTGTAGGTCAAATAAGAGGAGGGTTTGTTTATATGTTTGGGAAGATATAACCTCCTTTCAGCTTCCTCCAACTAATGACATTGAAACCATATGGGTCAATATTCAGCTTAATGGTCAACCACAAATATTGGTCAGTACTTGCTACAGACCTCCATCAGCAAATGCTGAGTACACCTTTATGCTCCATAAGGAGATATCTGATATGGCAAGTAAAGGCAACATTCTAGTACTGGGAGATTTTAATATGCCTACCATCAACTGGCGCTTACTATCTGGAAAAAAAATTATTGTGAAAAAGATCTAATATCCCTTATTGTTGAATTATGTTTGGAACAGTTTGTTACAGAACCAACATGGGGAGATAATATATTAGATCTGGTCATAACTAATATAGGGAATATAATAACTAGGGTATGTATTAGTGACCCCCTTGATTCCAGTGGCCATTTTCCTATAACTTTATCACTTACTGTTAATACTGTACAACACTTAAAACACAAACAATTCAAATATTATGATTATGCTGATGTTTGCATTATTAAAGAACATTTAAGTAAAATTTCTTGGGAGGAAGCTTTATCCCCTCTATCTCTCAAAATGGCCTGGGAATATTTAAAAAATAAGGGGCCAGATATTCAAAAGGGTTGCACCATGCACAACAGGGTTGCGCTTGCTCAAGTCCTACATTGCGCCATTCTGCGATATTCAGCAGGAGGTAGTTGCGCCACTGAAAACAGGCTGAGCAACAGTGCAATGCAAATGAATGCATGCTCAACAGGAGGGGGAGGAACCATGCTTAAACTGCACAGCCCGATATTCAGCCAGGCCGTGCAGAGTTGTGCAGGTGCAACCCCCAACCTGAGCCTGCAGGACCTTGAGCCAAAAAAAAAAGGCTTAAGTAGAGGGCCACCCACAGGTGAGCTGCTGTATTGCAGGGTGCAGCACAGCAGCTGCCCTGTGGCTGGCCTAACTCGATCCCTATCCCTCAGCCCGAGTCGCGGGCATAGTGCCTCCCCCACCAGCCCGATCACGGGCAGAATGTAAATGACACCCCCGAGACATGTTCTAGTGCCGATTGCGGGCAGTAAGTAGTACCCCCCACACAGAACATCTCCCTGGTGGTCCAGTGGACCGTAATGCTCGGGGCAGAATGTAAATTGACACCCCCACCCGAAACATCCTGGTGGCTAGTGTCCTTACCCCACCACCCACGAGCCCACCACCCGCTTCCCCGGCGCGGTGGGTGGCAGCATCACCAGTCTGCCACCCGCCCGCCACTGACTGCCGGTAGGACTGCACCCATTGGTGCAGAGCAAGTGCCAATGGGCATGCAGCCCATACCGTACATGACAGTCCAGATTTGTGAATGGATTCATTCACCAAATCTGGACTATCATGCTGGTATGAGCTGCATGCCAACAGTGCTTGCTCTGCGCAGCCAGCCATGCACCCGAGGCAGTCAGTCGATGACGGCGGGGTGGCTGGCGGATGAGATGCTGCCCGCCCGGCTGTGAAGGCGGTGGTGAACACTCGTGAGTGAGATGAGAGACGCAACCGCAGGGCGTTTGGGTGAGAGGTAGTCGATTACATTCTGCCAGCGATCGGATATGGTCACTGGACCACCGAAGGCCGAGAATGAGAACACTACTACTGCCGTGTTGAGCAAAAATATGTTGAGGGTAATCATTACATTCTGCCGCGATCGAGCGTGCAATCACTGGACCGCAGGGGAGATGTACGGGAAGGGTGGGGAGCCACATTGCTGCCTGCGATCGGGCTGCAGGGGTGTGTCAGTCCCCGATGTGCTGCTGCCTGGCAGGCGGCCAGGCACAAGTCCTCAGGGATCGGCGCACCTACATGCTAATGGCATGCAAATGGGGCCATAATCAGATGCAAATGGCCCCCTCGCCTTGCATGAATTTAGCCACTTTGCATGTCACCTTTTGAATATCGTCATTTTGCATGGCGCAATGGTATAGCCACGCAGGTTGAATGCTCCACTCTGACAACTTGCGGTGGCGCAAGTTTCACTGCGCCATGCACAGTGGCTGTGGCTGGGGGGTGATATTCAAAGGAGTTGCTCAATAGCGCAACTCCTTTGAATATTGCCTGGGCCACACCCCTGCACAACTATTTTGCACAGTGCAAGGGCTTGCGCCTCAGAATGGTGCAGTTTGAATATCCAGCCCAAGATCTATAAACTTGAAGAGCTTTTTGTCTCCCCCAAAATGAAATACAACAAAAATGGAAAAATACCATTATGATTTAATCAAACTATTAAGAAACAAATCAGAAATAAAAATAAATTATTTTCTCTCTTAAAAAAAGTGAAGGTACTGATAAAACACACTTATTAATACAATATAAAAATGCATTAAAACAATTAAAGCAATCTATTTTACAGTCAAAAAAGAAGCTGAGATTTCATCTGGCTCACTGTAAAGACAGTTATAAATCACCTTTTTCTTATCTTAATAATAAAAAAGGGAATAATAGGTACATTAGTTCCTATTTCTAAACAATGAGTTAATAACTAGTGATAAGGAAATGGCCGATGCATTTAATGCACATTTTTGTTCTGTATTTTCCATTAAAGACCATTCCAAAACAAACCTGAGTCTGAACAATATATCTACAGTTTATTACATTTCTGATATTGATACATTGGTAGCTTTGCAATCCCTCAAAAAGACATCTAGTCCAGGACCTGATAAAATTAGTGCAAGATTCTTAATAGAAACAGCAGCGGTCTATGTTAAACCCCTGGCACTAATTCTTAATAAATCTTTTCAACAAGGTGAAATACCATGTGACTGGACTCTTGCCACAGTAATACCCATCTTTAAGAAAGGCAATCATTTAAACCCAGAGAATTATCGCCCTATAGGCTTAACATCCATAGTGGGGAAAGTTATGGAAAGAATTATTAAACAATTACTGGAAGGGGAATCAATTACTAAAAACATAATTGATCCAACACAGCATGGCTTTAGGCCTTGGTACTACTGTACAATCAACCTAGTTTCCTTTTATAATTATATAAGTTTAGGACTTGATAGTGGGACTCCTATGGATCTCATACTACTTGATTACATAAGGTGCCAGATGGCATCCTCCTTGATAAATTGTCCAATTTAGGATTCTCTAAGGTTAGATGGGTTTCTGGCTGGCTGTCAAATAGACACCAGCAAGTTAGTTTAAATGGGTCCCTATCAGATATGGGTCATGTTATCAGTCGGGTCTCCCAGGGGTCAGTCCTTGGACCACCTTGCTTAATGTTTATATTAGCGATATGCAGGTCAGTACTGAAAATCTTCTCTCTAAATTTGCTGACAATACTAAATTAGGTGGGGCAGTATTAACAGAAGCAAATAGAAATATTCTGAACAATAACTTAAAAACCATAGAATTCTGGGCAGTGGACAATGTAATGTTTCTCAATTCTGATAAATGTACCATGTTACATTATGGGAAAAACAATCCCAAACAAAGTTATGTCCTAAATAATTGGCCCCTTAAAACGTCTTCATCAGAAAGAGACCTTGGAGTTATTGTCAATAATAAGCATTCGTCTACTAACCACTGCAACAAGGTAGCCAAAACTTCAAATGCCTTGCTTACTCGTATCAAACGTACATTTGTAACTAGAACCCAGGAATTTATTATTCCCCTCTTTAGGACCTATGTTAGGCCACACTCTGACTATGGGTCTCCTTTTTGGAACCCATACCAGAAATACAATATTGATAAAATTGAGAGGAGAGCAACAAAACTAGTACCTAGATTAGCTGACAGAGATTATCACCTTAGACTGCAGGAAACTGAACTGCACTCTTTACAGAGTAGAATAACTAGAGGTGCTTTACTTCTTTTGTACAAAATTCTTAACTCCCAAGATCAAATGGATCAGTGTGGTCTAACATTTACTAAAAGAAGGAGCTCTCCAAGGCTTAACAACAAACAGATTGAAATGAGAAACCTAATGCTTCCAAGAGATTAAACTATTTTACTGTAAGAACTCCAACACTGTGGAATACCCTTCCACAATATTTAGTGGAGAGCCCTTTGATTTCCTCCTTTAAAAAGAATTTAGACCATTGGATGGAAACTAGCACATTATTGGTCTAACCAATTTCCCACCATAGTGGTGGGGGGACAATCTCGATGGGCCATTGGCCTACTTTTGTCCTATATTACCAAGTAAACCAAATAAGTACATGTTGAGATCTCTCAGTCACTTCTCATATGACTTCTCATGCAAATCCTGCACTATATTAGTTGTCCTCTACTAAATCACCTCCACCATGTCTACGTGTTTTATGAGGTGCAGTCTGCAAAACTGTACATACCTGTAGCATTCCAGGTGGGGTCAGACCAGTGAGTGATACAGTGGAAACACCACCTTTCTCATCCTTCTGGAGATAGCAGCAGTCTTTGTTTTTATCCTATATAAGAAACTGTTATAGCAATGACTCAAGTTAAGCTGGGGTGCAAAATAAACCCCTAGAATATTAAACAAAAAAAGGAGATAAAAAATACTCAATACCAGGGGCTAGAAAAATGACTAGCTATTTCTTTACCTCGGGAATCAATTTGATGTAACAAAATAAAAAATGAGATTATTAAAATCACAGGGTCTATTATTCTCAAGGTAGCATTTTCACCTATAAAACAGATGAGTCTAAGATCACATAACCCATTGACATCTCAGATTAAGGCCCTGGAAGACTAAAAGATGGTAATAAGGTAATAGTTAAGGGTTATTCTGTATGTAGTTCAGAAGATGTGGAATTAGAGTCAGTTGAAGTTTAAGACAGTCATACCTAGTTGATATTGCAGATACTAAAAATTGTAAAATTCATATTGATATCCAGGCTAAAAATGTATCAGAATATCCACTGCTTATTAATCTCCAAGGCAATTCTAAGGGAATCACTGCCTAACCAAGGAAACCCCTAAAACAAGCAGGCATCAGTAATGAGAAAACACCCAAGAAACCAAACAAATTACTTAAGTCATTTAAGTGACTTTCAGGCATTCATATCCCCATATATTAAAACATATATATATATATATATATATATAACCTAGACCCACCATGCAAACATCCACCTGGATTTCCCCACTTGTGGATGCAAAACAAAGGAAATTTATTACAAGTTGTCTCACGTCCTGCAGAACTAGAAGTTAAACAGAAATCTGACAGTCATGGTGAATCAGCAAAATTGGGAAAAGTACTTAGGGGTCTGACTAAAACTAAGAAGAAATACAAATAGGTGATTACTTCCTTAGGGAACATATACTGCTAGTAAAAACATGTTCTAGTCAGAGCCAGTATGGCTGCAAAATGATTTTTGTGAATGTTCATGATTTCAGGAATTAGTATGGTGTCTTGTTGTTAAAGGTTCTATTTAGAATTTGTCATATTTCATATAATATAGAATACAGTGCCATATATGAAAGAGACATTAGCAGTCTGTTACTTATGGGACACATCTTTAGGATACCAGGAGGCTCATAAATTTACAACTGGCAATAAAGGTAATGAAAAGTATAACATCAAACTGCGTATTAACTACCCACACAGCATATTTTCAACAGTTGGTTTGTGCATGTAATCATTAAAAAATGTTTACATATAAACCACTATATCAGGAAATATAAATTTATGTAGAAGTCTATTTTGCAAATGTTGGGATGAAGGCAACGTCCACTGGACAGTCTCTCCCTCCTCCAGACCTACCCCTTGCCTACTAGGTCCAAACAGGGATGTGACCCTCTGTCTTCTCAGAGGACCTACTATATCCATGAGTGTAACTCACAATTTTGTAAGATTATGTAACCTAAGTAACATACAAACTACTACATTATGTAACCTAAGTGTATCTATGTTAAATGTTCATTTTACTGCACTTGTAATGTTATCCTCTGTTTTAATCTGCACTGAAATAACTGTCTTGATCTCTGCCCCCCGTGACGAGGTGCCTTTGTAAATGAATCTCTGACTCAAACGTTGTAAACCCGATTTGTAATGAATAATGAATAAAGCACTGAGGATAAAAAATGTTCAGGTGTTCATTCATATATATTCCTTCTCTTGAGAGACATTTTATCTAGTAATGTGGAGCCAATTAACTTTGCAATACAAAATACAAATGTCAGGCATGTATTCTAAGAAACAATAAAAAGCAGGACATCATTATATCAGATGCTCATTTTGTTACAATGCAATAAAGAAACATTTCTATTGCAAAGTCTGCCATCTTCACCTATTGGAAATAAAGATTGTCTATAGAAATATTACATAAAGTGCACAGGTTCCAAGCAATCATTCACACCTGGGCTATAGCGAGCCTCCCAAGGTATAGATAGATTATGTCTGAACATCTCATATAATAATGTCCTGCTTTTTATCTGTTTTTTTGACACTAGATTCATGATATTTGAAATCAGTGTACTGCAGAGTTCATTGGTTCCGCAGTCCTAAAAAAAATATCTCTCAAGGGAAGAGATATATAAATGAATACCTGTACATTTCATATCCTCACTGCTTCACTCAAACATCCACAAAATTCACTTTTATATACATTTATATTTCCTGATAGTGTAGTTTTAAATGTAAAGCTTTTTTTTCTAATTAAATGCACTACTCAACTGTGAAAATATGTCTAGTGGGTAGTTTATACCAGGTTTGATATTATATTTTTCATTACCTTAACTACCAGTTGTAATTTTATATGTTCCTCCTCATATCCTGAGGATGAGTCACATTAGTTGTTTTAAATTTTTAATTTGTGCTCATCACTGGAAATATAAGGGCATTTCTATATTAAGTTACTAACTCTGATGAAGCCCCTCTTCTGGAATGAAACACTAGTTGTGTTTGCCCCAATCTGGTGTAGCATTGCTCCATGCTATTCATTGCACTACTGTACGCATGTTGTTCTGAGTATTCATCCTATGAATTTACAAATGCTTTTTTTGTGAAGCTGGTTAAAGTTTTATTGCTGACTATGGAATAAAGCTGCTTTTTATTTGATGTACGAGTGGCAAGTACACAAACGTGCAATTGTACAGTGAATAGCAAGCAGCAATGCTACAATAGATCAGTGCAAAAACAACAGATTTTTCTTTCTAAAATGTCACTGGAGTTGGGCTCCCAGTGTCTGCTTACTTTTTTATTGACTCTTGGACCTGGGGGCTGGGCTCCTGGTGTCAGAATGGAGAAGAGGGAGGTTGGTAGCACTGGGGTTTGGCTGTCATTGTCCGCTTACTTCTTTAATTTATTGTCTGACTCCAGGGTTGGGCATTTGGTGTCAGAATGTGGGGAGTTTGGTGGCACCAGGGTTGGGAAACATGTGGCAACTTACATTTTAGTTTACAATCAAACCCCGGAACTCAGGATTTAGTGTTGGAGGGGGAAGGGAAGTGGCACTGGATTTGGCTACTGGTCACTGCTTAGCTATACTAATAGTGGCAGCTTCAGGTTTTCAAACAGAAGCAATATTATTATGCCTCTGAATGCTCTATGTTTGTGTCACAAATACCTCATACATGCCTTACCCAGCATGCCTCTTTCACCTGGCTGTTGCAGACCCTCACCTGTGTTTGCCCAACAACATTTCCTGTGCCCACATCCAGCCCTCTCAGTGAAAGTGGCATGCCCTAGAATCCTGGAATAGCTGAAGTCCAGTCATCAGTTCCCTGCATCAAGCTGAGGCTGACTGCTCATAGCCCAGGTGAAATGTGGGTCTGTTTTTATAAAATGTTAATCTACTCTCTTCCCTGTATCAGGAGGGGTTAATTTTGTTTGGTTCATTAAAATAAAGTAACAATTATCTTTCAGAATGCAGATACTTCCTCAAACTTTGAAAACCCCTTGTTAAACACTGAGGGACTGGACATGATGGACCTAGAGTCCTTTACAACATTAAAGGAATATGCTAGAGTGAGAGATTGGACATGATGGACATAGAGCCCCTTACATTAAATTACTATATTACAGTGAGGGGATGGACATGATGGAGAAAGTGTCCCATACAACATTAAATTACTATGTTACAGTGCAGGGTTGAACATGATAGACCTAGTATCCCTTATAGCATTAAATTACTATGTTACAGTGAGGGGTTGGACATGATGGACCCAGAGTCCCTTACAACATTTAATTACTATGTCACAATGAGGGGTTGGACATGATGGACCTAGTGTCCTTTAAACCATTTAATTACTATGTTACTGTGAGGGGGTGAACATGATGGACCTTGAGTCCCTGACAACCTTAAATGACCATGTTACAGTGAGGGGTTTGACATGATGGACCAAGAGTCCCTTACAACATTAAATTACTGTGTTACAGTGAATGGTTTAACATGATGGACCCTGAGTCCATTACAACATTAAATTACTGTGCTACAGTGAAGGATTGAACATAATGGACCCAGTGTCCCTTGCAATATTAAATTACTATGTTACAGTGAGGAGTTTTTCATGATAGACTTAGAGTCCTGTACACGTTTAAATTACTATGTTTCAGTGAGGGGCCGGACATGATGGAGCCAGAGTTCCCAACAACATTAAATTAATATGTTACAGTGAGGGGTTGGGCATGATGGACAAAGAGTCCCTGAGAACCTGAAATGACTGTGTTTCAGTGAGGGTTTGTACATGATGGACCCAAAGTCCTCTACAACAATAAATTACTATGTTACAATGATTGGTTGTACATAATGGATCTAGTGTCCCTTACAACATGTATTTACTATGTTACAGTGAAGGGCTGAACATGATAGATCTACAGTCCCTTATAACATTTGTTTACTATGTTATAGTGAGGGATTGGACATAATGGGCTAGAGTCTCTTACAATATTAAATTACTATGCACCTGTGTGGGGTTGGATATGATGGACCCAGAGTCCTTTTCAACATTAAATTACAATGTTACAGTGACAGTTGGACAAGATGGAGCCAAAGTCCCTTACAAGCTTTCCCAGGACCTCTGCATTCATGGAGGGGCAGAAAACTGTTGGAGGGTTGTTGGGCCCTCAATTAATGGACTGCTACAGCTACAGCTGTGAACCTTCCTCATAGCTAGCCTCATGTGCTTTGAAGTTTGAGCTAATAGAAATAAAAAAAATGTAAATGTGGAGGTGGACATTTGAGAGCAAAATAAAATGAGAGATGTGAGAAATTTAAAAAAATTGTAACAACACAATGCCTTTATTGGTCTGAACAGGGAAATGCACTAAAGAACTGGCAGTGGAAATAAAATGTTAACTTCTATATATGCAGAAGATCAACTACCAGGATAATAAAGGGTTAAGACTCAAATGTGTTGCAAGGTAATGTGACAGCGGGGAAGGGGTGGAAGCAATGAAAAAGAAACCTACTTATAAAAGGCACACAGCTTTATTAACTATGTAATTAATATAAAATTAATAGAAAAATCTTATTTTAAAGACACATTTTGCAGGAAATCAGCACATATACCACATAGTCAGGTAAATATGAAGCAATAGAAAAATATAAGCACGTAATATGAGCATGTTCTTTAAAGATTACATCTTGTAATGCTGAAAGGAGCTGAAGCAGAGACTGGAATGTTAAACTGTGGAATGCAGAACAGAGTGCTGTTGAAAAAAATCATCTTTTCATTGTTTATTTAGGTTAGCTGTTGCAAAGCTATATATCTTATATACCCTTTAAATTATAAATGTGTTTCAATAGGAATTACCGCAATGACTGCCTTAAGCTTTTTCAACTGGCACAATTATTAAAGGTGCTCTAGAAATAGTGCTGTCTACTGCAGGCAGGGGTGCAGACACATGCCATTGTAGTAAATGGAGAGAACAACAAAGTAATATGAGTCAGCCAACCCAAGCTACTCAGTGGAAGATTACAGTCTCAAAATCCTGTCAGTTCTTTCCCGTACTCACAGAAATATGTCAGCATGGTGACATCATCATGCAACCATAAATATGACTCAGCAGCTATCTGAGCACTCAAGAGGAGGAAGTCAGGAGGCCAACTATGATCAGGTAAAGCCTGAAAAAGTATTTGAATAAAATAGCATATTTAAGGCAGAGAAAGAAGTTAAAGAAACAGAAGTGTTGTAAGGAGAACTGAATGAGCATAAAAAATTCTCTGGAAAAGGAAATAGTAAGTAGTAACAGGAAGAGGGAGAAGAAAAGAGAAGAACGTAAAGATGAAAAAGCACAGCAGATTGGGGGATTGTGCTACATAAGGATGCAGTGACACAGATTCAAGAGGAAGTTTGTGGTTAGACCCAGATAAAGGCTCATAAACATACCTTTCAACTGTTATGAATTTTGCATAGTGCTATGATTTTTACTGCATGGGGTCATAATGTCACACAACATTATGAAGCATGGCAAGATCACGCTGCCAATACAGTGCGATCATTGATATTGCAGCATATCTCTTTTTTCTGTGGGGACTTCACCCCCCACACACCCTGTTATGGGAGGCTGCACCCCTGAACCCACCCACTATAGATTCTCAACTCCGGGAGGGGTTCAAGTTGGAGAGCACACAAAGTTGAAAAAAATAAATGTTCTTGGGACCAGGAATCAAACCCGGTCCCAGCAGCACTGCCTGGTTCCTCTGCTGCTGTGGCTCAGTCTGTTGAGCCATAGCAGCTGGTCGGTGGAACCCCCTCCCAACAAAGGTCTTATCCTCTGCCTGGGAGAGTGTGAATGGTGTAATACTGCATACAGCAGTATACGTGGCATTGCACTATTCGCTCACTGGTGCAGCGCTGTACCGGGTAAGCCATAATGTTGTACGCTATTAAGCATGTGACATTATAACCCAGTAATGTTTCTTACACTCAGATTTGCTCTTGATCCCCAAAGGCTTACTATTGTTCTTAATGTTAGAGTTATCTCTAGAGACACTTGATAATAAATCATTGAACTAACATGACAGAAACATTCCTTAACACTAAATATATGGGACTCGCTATTTGTAGATATATTGGGCCAGATTTTAAAAATGAAGTGGGACTAAGTGCTACTCCACATCTGCAGTTGCAGTCTGAAATCTCTGCAGCTGCAGAAATTTGTATTTTCAGTCTTCCGCAGTTGCAGGAGGTGGTATGCATAGATCCACTGGTATAACATTTTCCTGCAGCAGCAGGAAAAAATATCCACAAGCTGCTGGAAATTATGGAGCCAGTCGTAAACCAGTTCCGCTTTTAAAAATACCTCAGCTGCACGAACAACTGTGGCCTGCAAATGGCAACCCACTTGTGCCCTTTTTTTCCTGCAGCTGCGGGATTGTCAAGGGCTCTGAAAATCTGTCCCCTTACTCTTTAAAAAAAGAATGTGCTACACATTCTGTCCATTTGTTCTGAATTTTGAAGGCCAGTGCTATGAATTTTAATGCTGAGAGGTTGAATGATAAACTCATAAAAGAGCACATAAAAGAAAAGAAACATTAACTCAGAATTTGAAAGCCAGGTTCCTAAGTGTCTCAGGAATAAGAAAGGCAATAAGTTTACTAAATCAGCAAAGTACAAGAGGCTAGCATTAAAAAGGGACTGCTGCTGCCCACCGTCTTTTTAACGGGTGTACCCCAAACAAAAAATGAAAATAATCTGTATTGTGCATACTAAATGGGAGAAAAGGAACATACCATATTGCTGAAAGCAAAAGATGATTTCAGAGAAATAGTTATCAAATTAGATTCCACTATAAACATGATGTGAGTCCATTTTTAAATAAAGTACAAACTCAAAATAAAATAAGTGAACAAATCCAGTTGAATATTAGTAACCACAAAGGGTAACAGAATTTCTGAGACCAGTGGAGAAGGAACATTCCATGTTAGGAAAAATGTGAAAAAATTGGGGAAATAATAAACAGAATAATAAATATGGGAGTGTGTAGTACAAGGCTATCATACCATCAAGAGGTTCTAGGGATGGGTGAACTTCGAGAACAAAGCTTGAGAGATTCCAACATGTTCCTAGTAACTCAAGATGGTGTTATAGCTAAGACATATGCACTCCCCTGTTATTTATTTAATATGTGGATCCAAACTGCAGCTTTCAGCTCATGGCTCTGACTATGTCCTACTGCTGTCCAGCCCCAGACTTGCATGCAAAGCCCTGAGAGGCATTTAAGCAAACAGCCATAGGGTGGGTTTACTGGCTGGCCTTGGCTACTGCTATCCCCCCACACACACACACATATTTTTTCTTAAAAAGCCCTTCAGGGCATTTTAACAATTGCCATGGTGCAGTTCTGCTGACTTCTGGTTCCTGAAGAGTCAACAGGCTTTTACTGTACTTGACAGTTACAGTAAAAGTTGGCTCATGCTCAGCTGTGTGCATTTGCTGTGGCACGCATGATGTCTGTTCAGTCTCATAATACCATTATTTTGAACCAATGATAGTATTACAAGATCTTGTAATACTATTGAAACAATCATATTATAAGGATTTATTTTGTATACTTTTGGATACTATTATTTTGAGTATCCATATATTACAAATAGAATAATGGATAGCTTACTGTGCATTACAAGGGAGTAATTCCATTGAGAGGTTCTGGGGTTGTAGAAACCTCGAGAGAAGCTCGAAGTTCTCACGTCCCCAGAACCTCAAGATGAATATTCACTGTAATAACAATGGGTATACGTTGACACAATATTATGGATGCAATTTTATTATTTGTTTATTAAGTGACTGGCAGTTGGCGTTTCCGTGAAGGACTCTCGGTCCTGACCAACCGCCGAGCTATCTTGCTGCTGCTCTCACCCCACCCGCCTTCATCTCGCCGTATGACAAAAACTGGTAGGCAGTCCTACCTTTTCCTTTTGTTGGGCTCCGCTCTACATTCCCTTTTCCATGTGAGGAAGAAAAAAAAATGCTGAAGAAATGCGCAGAGGCAATATGGTCTCGCTAAGTGAGAGAGCGAGCCGCCATGTTTTTAAAATTGTTCTGCCTGCCCTCACATCAAAAGTGGCCAATCAGGAGGCATGCTTAGGATGACGTGGGGGGCAGAAGACATCTTTGTGGGTACTTGCGCTGTTTGGTAGTTGTGATAATGCTATTGTTCAGGAGTGGAACAATAGTATTATCACATTCGAACGATGGTATTATCACTGTTTAACAGTGGTATTACCATTGAGGGATCAATGCTATTACCAGAGTTTTTTTGAATGCTTTTCAATAGTATTAAATCCAAGATCCATATATTAAAAATTAATAATGGACAAGACCTGAAAGGGACTAAGCATTAGTTCAGCTGTGGTTCTGAAAGAAATACTAAACTCAGAAGTAAATGTATCTCCATCAAATGACTCAGAACTGACAAGTGACTCCTCCAGCTATTGTAGTACTTTTGTTCTCACTGATTCTGATATCTGTTTGATAATGTAGAACCCCTCTGGCCCAGAACATAAATTTAGTCAGTTGGAACAAAGCATGCACTTAAGAAAAGTCAGAGAAGAACAAGTGTCACAACACTCTTTCGCAAAGTTACCAATAGGAATTTATTATTGTTTAACACAAGTTGCCATCCAAGACAACGTGTAGAAAATATTCCTTTTGCACAAATTTTAAGGTTAAGGAGAGACTGCAGCCTGGAAGATTTTAAAGAAGGTACTATAGATTTGGTAAAACAATTTAAAGACTGAGGGCCAGATATTCAAAAGGGTTGCGCCATGTGCAATAGGGTTGCGCCTGTGCAAGTCCAAACTTGCTCCATTCTGCAATATTCAGCAGGAGGCAGTTGTGCCACAGAAAACATGCTGAGCAACAGCGCAATGCAAATGAATGCATGCTGAACTAGAGGGGGAGGAACCATGCATAAACTGCACAGCCCGATATTCAGCCGGGCTGTGCAGAGTCGTGCAGGCACAACCCTCAACCTGTGCCTGCACAGCTTTGAGCCAAAAAAAAAAGGCTCAAGTCGAGGGCCACCCACAGGTGAGCTGCTGCATTGCAGGGCACAACACAGCAGCTGCCACCTGTGGCTGGCTAACCCCTCCCTGTGCCCCTTGCAGCCTGATCGTGGGTGAAGAGTGAAATCCCACCACCACCCCCACTGGCCCGATCGCGGGCAACAGCAGAAATGTCCCCCACCAGCCCAACGCGGGCTGCATTAGTTCAAAACAACTCCCCAATACATCCCTGGTCGTCCATTGGACCAAAGCCTGATTGTGGGCTGTATCACTTTAAAATACACCCCTCCTCCCGAACATAGCACTGGTGGTCAGTGGACCGAAACTCCGTTCGCAGGATGTAAGCAGTAAATGCCCCCTCAACACATCCTGGTGCCTGAGTGTCCCCTCCCCACCACCATGAAGCCCCACCACCCGCTCCCCCGGCGGCTGGCGGGTGGCAGCATCCACCCGCCTGCCACCCCGCCACCGCCGACCGACTGCCCGGTAGGAACTCGCCGCCCATTGGTGCAGAGCAAGAGCCAATGGGCTGCAGCCTACGTACAAGACAGTCAGTTTTGTGAATGAATCATTCACAAACTGGACTGTCTTGCAGTATAGGCTGCATGCCCATTGGCTTTTGCTCTGCACCAATGGGCGTGCAGTTCCCTACCGGCAGTCAGTCGGCGGGTGGCGGGTGGCAGGCGGGTGGATGCTGCCCCACCGCCGCCGGGGGAGCGGTGGTGGGGCTTCATGGGTGGGTGGGTGGGGGGACACTAGCACCAGGGATGTGTTGGGGGTATTTACTGCTTACATCCAGCCAACGGAGTTTCGTCCACTGGACCACCAGTGCTATGTTCGGGAGGAGAGGGGGTTGTATTTTAAAGTGATTCAGCCCGCGATCAGGCTTCTTGGTCTACTGGACCACCAGGGATGTATTGGGGGGGTTGTTTTTAAACTAATGCAGCCCGCAATCAGGCTGCAGGGGGCGTCGGTCCTCGACGGCTGCTGCCTGGCAGGGTGCCAGGCGCAAGTCCTCGGGGATCAGCGCACCTACATGCTAATGGCATGCAAATGGGGCTATAATCAAATGCAAATGGCCCCCCCATGCCTTGCATGAATTATGGCCCCATTTGCATGTCACCTTTTGAATATCGGGATTTTGCGCATGGCGCAATGGTACTTGTGCCACCGCAAGTTGAATGCTCCACTCTGACAACTTGCAGTGGTGCAAGTTCCACTGCACCATGTATAGTGGCTGTGACTGGGGGGTGATATTCAAAGGATTTGCTCAATAGCACAACTCCTTTGAATATCACCCTGGCCACACCCCTGCACAACTATTTTGTGCAGCGCAAGGGCTTGCGCCTCAGAATAGCACAGTTTGAATATCCAGCCCTGAGGCTCTAATGATAGCAGTATTGAAAAAGGAATTATGAGGGCATCAAACAGTGACAGAAATGAATTAATCAAGAAGCAAAAAGAACAGAATGATATTTGTAATATTAGTGGGGAAAGGATTCTAAGAGAACGTGTAATTTTGTTACTTCTTATAATTTGCAGGCACAGCAATTACATGGGTTCATAACTAAACATTAGAAAGTCCTAAAAACTGAATCCAAGCTGGATGCTATTACAAAACAACCACCCCAAATCATCTACAAATGAGCCAAGAACTTGGGAGAGCAGATGGTGCATAACTTTTATCGAGCTCCAATCTCAACAAAAGAAAAGCAAGGTCTACCTAAAGGGACATTTAAATGTGGCAATTGTAAATTTTGTAATAGTATATAGCAGACAAAGGATTATTTCATTCATCCTATTACGGGAAAAAGATATGAGATATATGATTTTTTGAATTGCAATACTGAAGCTGTGATTTATGTTGCAATTTGTTCTTGTTCAGCATTTTATGGGCCAGATATTCAAAGCATAGCACAGCGTGCAAACCAGTAGCACGCAAATAGCATGGGAATAGTGTGGACTGACCATATTCAAAGGACCTGTTAGCATGTGCAAACTGCCCTAGCATGGGGCAAACCAATAATGTATGCAAGAGGCACTGGTGGGGGCCTGCATACATGTGCAATGGGATATTCAAAGCAATAGTGCCGCACCAGGACACATAGCATGACACCTAGTGTGGCGCTAGCTACCACCTATAAAAGGCTGGTCTTAACCCAGGGCAAATCAGCTAGGAGGAGAGACCATAACAGGAAGTGGGAATGAGCGCTGTTCCACTAGCAGTGATGCTGCTATTCATGGTGACTGTAGTGGAGGAGGAGGAGGAGGAGGAGGAGAGGGAGCAGACCCAACATGGGCCACAACACAGGCAGAGGAGACGGTATGCTGCAAACAGGTGGTACCGGCATAGGGACTTCTTTGAGACCCTGCCAGAAGAGCACATCACTGGCTGGTACAGGATGGACAGGTGGACAGGGGAATGTTGAGGCAGCTATGAGAACTCCTGCATGAGCAGCTGCACCCCAACACCAGATACAGCAATGCTACGACAGTAGAGAGGAAGGTGACAGCAGCGATTTTTTTCCTAGCCACAGGGACATTCCAATGAACAATGGGGGACACAACTGGGGTATTGCAGTCTGCAACCTTACGCCTCCTGACCCAGTTCCTAGAGGCTCTCCTGCCTCACACTAGGGAGTTCATAGTATTCCACAGCACAGCAGCATAGTGCAGAGAAACAATGCAGCAATTCCATCGAGTTGTGCACCTACCAGCAGTAATGGGTGCCATTAAATGCACCCATGTCCCCATCCGTGAACCACCTGGTGATGGCAGTGACATATACATAAACAGGCAGGGATACCACTCCATCAACTGCCAGGTTGTGTGCGATGCGACTGGGTGCATCAGCAATGTCTATGAGCAGTACCCCAGCAGTGCCCGTGATGCCTTCATCTGGCACCAGTCCCAGCTGTGCCAGGCATTTGAGGAGGGCAGGATAGCCAGTGGGCACCTAGTCAGTGAGTAGCAGCTCACAAGGCACACACACCATAGCATGGACGGGGACAGGCATGGGAGGTCGGGAAGGGGCATAGGAGGGCAACACAGGGATGCATAATGGCAACATGCAGACAGCAGTACAACACTAACAGGTGCATATCTCCCAACAGGGGACAGTGCCTATCCTCTGCGACCCTGGCTGCTGACACCAGCACCCCGGCCAGCAACAGTAGCTGAAAAGCAGTACAGTGAGGAACATGCCAGCACTGGGAACATCATAGAGATTGTGTTTGGCATACTGAAGATGCGCTTCCAATGCCTAGACACATAAGGCAGTGCCCTGCAGAATAGACCTCAGAAGGTATGTTGTACCTTCCTAGCCTGCTGCATGTTGCACAACTTGGTGATAAACCATGGGATACAGGCACCTGAACCTGAGGAACAGGCCGACAGTGACCCAGAGCCAGTGGTCAGGGGGATAGTGGAGCAACTCAAGGGGAGGTATCCTTGCATGGCCCACAGGGCCATAGAACACAGGGCCAACATCATTAGGACACAGTCACAGGCCAGAGGGTGAGTACAGACTGCACAGCAACATGAAACAGTACAATGGTGTATGATTTAATGTGAAAAAACAACCACAACAGTGACAACTAAAATCAGAGCAGGTGCACAAAAAAACTGGAGCAGGATGCATGCGAGTGTGTGTGGTGTGATGTGAGAGGTGTGCAGGTCACACAGAAAGTGGACACATAGCCATGGCATGGTGGAAAGGTCGATGCCCGATGTGTGGTGGCAGTATGAGATGGGTCTCCATGGCTGTGCCAATAAGGTGGTGCATGTGAAAGTGTGGGGATGTGTGTGTGTCTGTGTGTGTGCATGTGTGTACAAGGGTGTGGGTGTGTCAATGTGTACACAGGGGTGGTGACTGTGCACTGTTGCAGGATGACTACTCAGATCACCAGCAACTACCACCACCCACATGGTGCACACCACAGGAGTGGGTCACAGCTTCAGGGGTGCTCTGTGCTGAGGACACATTGGGAGATGACCATGGCAAGGCAGGCAGGTTGGACCGCCTGTGCCCCCATTGACTGGTGGAACCCAACAGGGTGGATGGATGTCCATGGCAGTGCTGGGTGCCAGTAAATGTGCCTGATACAGTTGTGCTGGAGCCAGTGGCAGCCCTACAGCCATGGGTGCCACGCCTGTGGGCCCCTGTGCCATGGTCCCCCTGCTCCCCTCGCACATCCCGGTGACCACCATTCACCCCGGCACCAGAGTGGTGAGGTCGACTACTGCAGCCATGAGACTGTCAAAGCCATGGTTCAGCAAAGCAACCACATGGCCCACCCTGTCCTCGGCATGCTGTTCTGCATGGGCAAAGCTCAGGGACACAGACTCATGCAGCAGGGAAAGCTCATGCCTGAGCTCCCTCCGCAGGCCAAGCAGGTCCATCCTAGCCTCCTGCTGTGATGTCAAGGTGGCCAGTAGCAGTGGGCAGGCTTCTGGGGCATCCTGCTCCAGTGGTGCAGCCCCACCACTAGCAGCTGGCACTGGGGCCTGCATCACAACTGGGTCAGGATGCTGGTGCATGGGTGGCATGCCTTGCCACTGTAGACCACTGGTGATGTGCTGTTGTACCAGAGGGACCTGTCCCACAACCTGTGGGGGACACCGCATGTCCTGCACTGCACAAACATCCCCCACATGGCCAACCACCGGCTACATGACAGTACCCACGCCAGCATGGCCGACTACTCCCCTGGTGCCTGTGCTGTGGCCTGCGCCTAGCCCCATCCTTGTACCCCCCTCCACAGGCCTGTCCATGGGCATGAGGTAGGAACCCTCAGACACATCTGTGTCAATGTCACTTGTAACAGTCAGGAGGATCACCTGCCCATTGCCAGATCCTCACCCTGGGCATCCTCTGTGGTGGCAGTGTAGTCAATATCCCCTCCTCCAGAAGGCCCCCCCCCATCAGCTGTATCAGTCCACCGTGATGCTATGATAATCATAGCGGATGATCTTCATGCTAGAGTGGTTAAAACAAATGATTGGAATCTGGACAACATATTAAGAACAGCAAATAATCAAGAGGGGAATATGATTAATTAAATAGGTCCATTTTTTTCTGAATGCAGCTACAGATTCAATGTTGTGCATTATGAATTGCAGAACTGCAGGAGACTGGGAATGTCAATTCACATATCCCACCAGAGGGTTGTAGTCTCCTGGATCTCCTGGTAGTTAATATCTACTCATATCATAAAGTTACAAAATATATGTAATAGAAACCTAAGACAGTGATCACTTTCCTGTTTGCATGAATATCACAATACAGTAAGTGTTAAGATCTGTACTAGATATGTTGAATATGGGGCTAATGAGCACATGTGTATCTTTAACCATAAAGAATTGTGCAGACTGAATGCTCCAAACAAAAAAAACAAAAGACATCTTGGAAATACCTGAAAATATAATTTTCTAAAGCAAATTGGATCTGAAGATATCATATATGAGTTGTAGGTACCCAATGGATATTTTAGTAGAATTTTCTAGGACTGTGAAAGATGTTGCACAGAACCTTACTTTAAAAGGTAGAAAGATACAGTCTTGTAAAACCCATGCTACAGTTATGAATGTAAACAATTAAAATCTTTGGTGAATAAAGTGATAAGGTTAATGTGAAAAAATAGAGATTAAGGCCCAAATATTCAGAGCAGGGCAATAGGGTAGTGCAATCATTTGAACTACACTTATGCTCGCTTGACTCTGAGTCATATTCAGACAGATATCTCTCAGTGATGGAGTGATGCTATCCTCCTCAATATCATTCCATGTCAGCTCAGAGTTAAGTGGATCTACACTGCCTCGATGCAGGCCAGGGCTATATGCAGCCCAAATGAATAGCACTGCCTGAAACAACATACTGTCTGGTCATTTGTGGTTGTGGGCCATATTGAGCCTGACTATGAAAAGGAACTCATTGGCCATGCAGCATGCTAAGGGTCCATCTGCATGCCCATTGTGGCTCATTTCCATGGGGCACAGAAGCCACTTAGTGCCCCTGTAAATGTCAAAATCTTTCAGTGGTGGTCCAGTGGATACCCCCACTCCCGATCACTCATTGACATGCTTCTTAATATTCCCTGGTTATCCACTGGTTCCCCCCACCCATGTGCTTCTTGACTGTCAGACAACAGCAGGCTGTGAAGGTAAGAGAAGACTGTGATGGCCACCACATTCACAGGACTGACACTCAGGGTGAGGGGAGAGTGGGGTGGGGGACAGAGAACTACATTACCTTCTGTTTTTTTTTTTTGATATTGTTCCTGAACTCATATCGTCTGCTAGTTATAGCTCTGTGCCTCTCACTGTCCTGGCTCTCTCTCTCTCTCTCTCTCCTGAATGCACTGCCTTCTGTTTTCTGCTTCTGGGTCTCAGACTTTGTGGTCTGTTATCCTGATGGCATCCCTGACACTGTAGTGGTTTGCAGACACAAAGCTTCTCCACACATCTGCCTGTTCACATTGTCCCAATCACACTGCTACAACACATGTCTTTGCATCAGTCTCTTATGGTTCATGCCAGTTCATGCTATATCATTAACTCTACCATCTCCTAAAACCTGCCACTACTCATGCACCTAACAGCTCATATCCAACAGTCAGTTTGTCTAAATTACATCTATTATCACCTTATTGGGGTTATGGGGGGTATCAATACAATGGGGAATAATAAAAACAGTGCAATGGAAGAACAATGGAGAATAATAAAAACTGCCATCACAGAGGTAACAAGCCTTTGTGAGAAGCAAATAAGCAAAACAAAACGATGTAAGAAACCACTATGGTTCTCAAAGGAAGTGGCAGCGAAGGTTCAAGAGAAAAAGAAAGCATTCAGGAAGTACAAGGAATCACAGAAGGAGCAGGACAGAGAACTGTATCAGTTAAAGCAAAAGGAAGCTGGGAAGGCAGTCAGAACAGCAAAGACCCAAACCGAGGAAAAGATAGCCAACTCAGTTAAGAAGGGGGATAAAACCTTTTATAGGTACATCAGGGAGCGAAGGAAGACCAAGGGAGGGATAGTGAGGCTTAATAAAGGAGAGGGAGTGTGGGCAAAGAGTGATTGTGAAAAGGCAGAGATTCTAAACAAATATTTTTGCTCAGTATTTACAAATGAAGAGGGGGAGGTACCTAAAACAAACAGTAGAAACACTCTGGATACAGAAGTTGATACCAGCCCATTTACACAAGAAAGGCTTCTGAAAGAACTCTTAAAACTGAAGGTGGACAAAGCAATGGGGCCTGATGGGATTCATCCCAGAATTCTAAAAGAACTAAGGGTAGAACTAGTGACACCACTGACAACCCTCTTTAACAAATCATGGGAGGATGGGGTGGTAACTGAGGACTGGAGGAGAGCAGATGTGATTCCCCTTCACAAAAGTGGGAGCAAGGCAGAAGCAGGAAACTACAGACCTGTTAGTTTAATCTCAGTGATAGGGAAAATGATGGAATCACTTCTGGAGGAAAGAATTGTCAAGTATCTAGAGGCCAGAGGGGCACAGGACCCAAGGCAGCATGGATTCACAGTAGGAAGGTCATGCCAGACGAATCTGATAGATTTCTTGGACTGGGTGACCAAAGTAGTAGATCAGGGAGGGGCTGTGGACATGGCCTATCTAGACTTTAGCAAGGCATTTGAGACAGTCCCACACAAAAGATTAATATACAAGTTACCCTGCCTGGGAGTGGGTCCCAAGATGACAGCCTGGGTAAAGAATTGGCTGGAGAATAGGACACAGAGAGTAATAGTAAATGGAGTCCAATCTGAAGAAAGGGGGGTTACTAGTGAGGTACCACAGGGTTCAGTATTAGGACAGGTCCTCTTCAATGTCTTTATAAGCGACATTGCAGAGGGACTGGAAGGAAAAGTATGTCTCTTTGCAGATGACACAAAGATCTGCAACAGAGTAGATGCACAAGAAGGGGTGGAAAGGATGAGAAGGGACTTGGCAAGGTTAGAGGAATGGTCAAATGTATGGCAGCTTAGATTCAATACTAAGAAGTGCAAGGTAATGCACCTGGAAACAAAAACCAGGGAAGAGTACACAATGGCGGGTGAGATACTAACAACAAAATGGAAAGGGACCTGGGGTAGTCAGTAGCAGATGACCTAAAGGTGGGAAAGCAATGTGAGAGGGCAGCAAGGAGGACTGGGGGGGATACTGGGATGCACAGGAGAGGCATCACCAGTAGAAAACAGGAAGTTATTATCCCTCTGTACAGACAGCTGGTCAGACCCCATCTGGAGTACAGCGTGCAGTTCTGGAGACCCAATCTCCGCAAAGATATAGACAGGATGGAAGCTGTCCAGAGGAGGGCAACTAAAATGATGCATGGTCTGCACCGGAAGACATATGAAGAGAGACTTAAAGAGCTTAATATGTATAGCCTCAAGGAAAGGAGGGAGAGGGGGGACATGATAGAAACTTTCAAGTACCTCAAGGGAATCAACAAAGTCCAAGAGGGTAGCATCTTTCAAAAAAAGAGGTGTGCAAGAACAAGGGGGCACAATTTGAAGATAGAGGAAGGGTGGCTCAGAGGTAGGTTAAGGAAGTATTTTTTCACAGAGAGGGTTGTGGATGTATGGAATGGCCTTCTGGAGGAGGTTGTGGAGTCAAAAACAGTGGTGGAATTCAAGCATGCATGGGACAGTCACTAGGCAATTCTAGGGGTTGGGGGTAGGAAGAAGTAGGCTGCTGGTTAACTAGGATCTGCAGCTTATCCATTAGGTAGGGAAATGGGCAGACGGGGTGGGCCAAGCGGTCCTTATCTGCCATCAAATTCTATGTTTCAATGTTTCTATGTATCATCATTCCAGGCAACAGGTGTGAATGAGGGCTTTTAGCACCTCACCCGAAGTCTTCAATGTCCATTATAGACAGCACCCTTAATCCATTATAAAACTCATGATTTCTATTACGCTCTATGGCTGTGATTTTTGGCAAAAGTTTTTTAGTTCAGTATAAGCTGTTGTCCAGCTTAAGGGTGTCCATATTAAGTGTTGCATACTGTATATAAGGGTGATGGTTTTCATTTCATAGAATGTCTGTCTAATCTAAGGTTTAACATTTCCAGAGATGTTGAAAAATGACCACCAATATGTCTACCAGAATTAGAAGTGCAGTTCTGGCACAAAGGAAACACAAGGTTGCAGGATTTGATGCATTGCCCGCTCAAATCTTTCACTTCAATATTGATTTCATGGTAGAATTATTTGTACCCATATTTACTATATTAAACAATTCTGTTAAGTTCTCTCTAATCACTGGATGCCAACTGACAGAGTCAAGATGATAGATGCCCACATTTGCTGACCTCCCCCTCCACAAATGCTACAGGACCAGTTTGAGAGCCTGGATTAGATATTCAGTAGCACTGATCTGTAGCCACCAATTGGGCTGCTTGGTACAGTAGGTAGAGCCTAAAAAGTGGGAACTTTTTAAATTCAAATCTCTACAGCCTGAGTGTGGTCAGTCCTCCCCAGCCACCAGATGCCATCTGACAGGGTCAAGAGGGTAGGTGCCTTTCTTAGTACCCTCCCCCTCCATGACTGCAGCAGGATCAATTTGTGAGCCTGGACTGGCTCCCCACCAGCACTGATCTCTAGCAGCTAAGCAGGCTACTTGGTGGCTGAAGCCTAAATGACAAGAATTTTTTTTTTTATTTAAATCTCTACAGCCCGAACTCAGTTGACACTCTTTCTGTCCTCTTCAGCCACTGGACAACAGCTAATAGGGTTGCAGGGATAGGTGCCTTAAGTGACACCCTACACAAATATCCCAGGACTACTGTAATTTAATAGCTTAGACTAGCTTCTCACTAGCACCAATCTGTAGCAGCCAATTGGGCTGCATGGTGAGTGGAACCTCTCTGCTGCTTTGTCAATTCCCCCCTCCCAAGTGGGTCTCCACACTGATTGTCATATCTCTAAGGGCAGGACCACAAAAAGAATAACATTGTAGCACAAAGGATGTCACATAATTAAGTGTTAGCTGTGGAGTCAGTTGTTAGCCGGCCACTCTGCCCATTCAATGTGTGCCTGCTCTGTTAACCTGTAAGTGCCTATTGCTCACTCTTCTATTTTAGTGCCTTAGTGGCTTTAGGGTTGTGTGATCCAAAAACTGCATGTTCTCTTGCTTTATCTAACATCTGAGCTGTGCTTTCTACACCCACTTGTATATCTGCTTAATAGCTGAATCTATGTTGCTCCTGCAACTAATGTACTAGTATCATTGCCTATTTAACCAAATAGTTTTTCTGTGTCTCATACCTACTGTACTTAGCCTCCCTATCTGAGTCAGGTATTTTTTGGTGTCCTCCCTATCTGGGTGATGCTCACATTCCCCTCATTTTATGTTCAGGCTTCATCCCTATCTTGGTAAGGCCCCCCCCCCCCACACACACACACACAGACACACATTTAATGTGCAGGTATTTACTTCTAATAAATATACAACTGACTACTTTATTTCTTGTATTTTGATGTGTTGGTAATGACTTTCCACCTTATATAATAAAATATTTGTTAGTTCAGTGAAACAAGAACGTTTTCACCTTTGCTTTTCACATTGCTAGTAAAAATAATTTGTTAGAATTCTAGTATTGTGTTACTCTGACTAGAGGGATTGTTTCAGCTGATTAAACTAAAAGAATGAGTATGACCAGAGGCATACTTATTATGATGATTATTTGATACTGTTACTTCTTCTGTTACTATGCTTAATTGTCTACCCTCACAATATTTGCCTATGCATTTTCTTGCAGGTTAGCACTTATCGTAAATTACTCCTGCGACTGAATGTTTTTTATAGTCTCCTAGCACTTTCTCTGGGTTGTTGCAATGCATAATATATAGGACAGAGTATGGGTCGGGGTGTGTAACGAGAAGTTTACACACACCGGAGGGGTTAGATGTTACATAAACCCCGAGATCGAAGCTAGAGGAGTTTATGACTAGCATCTAACCCTGATAATCAACATTATTATTTTGTCTTTTTGCTGCTATATTTACTGTGTATCCCCATCCCCTCTCCAACAGGATGCATCTGGAATGAGCATTCACTGCTCAGTTTGCCATTCCTAGTGAAATTTTTAAATAAATACAATTGTTTGTGTTTTATGTCTTTATATTGAATATTATGAATTGAGTAGAAAAAAAATCCAGTTATCTGATTAGCTGAGAGCTCATCTCAGCCTTGATTAACTCTAACCACATAATCATATTTGAAAACAGTTCTTGGCAACAACATTTTTCTACAACTACATAGCTGTACTAGAAATGTTGTGAAGTTTTAATCCACCCTCAAGGTCTAGCCAAATGACAGAACTCTGCCTTCGCAGATACATTCACAATTATTTGTCCCTGTAATAAAAAATCATAATTAAAAAAAAATAATAATTCCAGTATTGTGATGTCAGAAACTGCCAACTACTTATCAACCCAATGTAGTTCAGCGGTAAACTAAATATATATATCTCTTTTTCAAAAGAAATAGATACTTCTTTCAGTAGCAAAATTTGCCTTTTGTATGTTTGCACTATTGTAGTACATCTCTATGATCTTACAAAGTTTAGCACAGTAACTGGCCTCTCTTTTCTTCTTCCCAAGTAAAATCTGGTTATGGAGATAATGTCACCTGCTATATTAGAACAAAATATCACAGGCTGTCCAAAAGTACGTCGTCCTACTAAAAGCATAACATTTTGATGGTAGTAACTAAGTGTTATTGCTCTATAAAATTTGGAAAACGGGGTTAAAGTTTCCCATTGAAATTCACTGCCAGCTTTGCCAGTAAAACTTATTTGACATCATAAAATAATAATTCAATTGGATTCTTTTTAGGGCTGCAGTGGATGGAGCCCTACAGTCCTATTGCTTCAGAGAAAGGGGACTCTGCATTCTTTCCTTCCTAACAACAGTTGCATCACAGTTCCCTCCATAGTCTGTGAAACTCTCTGCTGTGACAATGCAGTCTTCTCATAGGCATTGTTTTTTGTTATGTGTGATGGGGAAGGGGGCAGTGTAGTTTGATGTTACACTAACTCACACTACTAAGATTCCTGACTTTCTTTCATGCTTAGATGTCTGCATTAATGTTTGAGTTGGGGTGAGGGGGCTCGGCTCTTTCAGTGTGACATTACTCACCCAGGGCTCCCATATCTACAGGGATTCCTGTATTTTGCAGGGATTTGGAGGCATCTACAGGACAACTCTTCCCATAGACTTGCATTGGTTATACAGCAAAACAGGGCAAGTCAGCTTCAATAGGAAATAATGTAATCTACAGGAAAACACAGGAATATCACCCTGGAGTTACAGGGAAAATGCCAAAACAATATGGGAGCACTGCTCACCTTACAGTCATTTCTAGCTTTCTTACATCTTTGATGTCAGGTGTGTGTGTGTGTCCATTGGGGTAATAACTATTTTATTTCAGTTTGAAAGGGTGGATACGTTTGGTGCTATTGTCATTTGTAGAGAGTCAATTAGAGGTAAGTACAGGAGTGGCAGTGCTAGCTGTTAAATTCCTGTTACTGAAGACAAAATGAGCAGGACGCCTGAAAAGAGGGCGATACGTACGCCAGCAGAGTGTTTTTGCTGCTGTCCTTTCCTGATCGCGCCATGTTACAAAATCTTTAAATTAAGACTGCTGGTGGACTAATCCTTGGACCCAGTCTTTTTTGTGCAATCTAGAGTGGTTGTCATGTGCCGCTGCTCATTTTGTCTTTATTGCCATTTGTACTTGTAATATGATCTATGGTTGTACTGTCTCAATACTACGCATTTATGTATAAGGAAAAACTTATACATAAAAGGTTTAAAAAAAAGAGAGCCATTCCAAACATTGATTTGGTGCTAGATTCTAACAATGCTAAAATCTCTCATACTCTAGAGAAGGTATGCATTTTCTGTATCCATTTTACCCTGGAGCATAATGTATTTTTTAAATAGTTCCTACATCTGGGAGAATGGGAATAATTCTGGTCAACTTTAGCTTGCAAACATTCAACATCAGATCCCATGGACCTGAATCATTTTACAATTCTTGCATCATTTATAAAGACAAAAGTAAAACCTGTTTGGCAAAATCAAATTCTTATTTTTGAAGTTTTAGTGTCATTGCTGTTACTTATTTTCCAATATTCAGTAGGAGTGGGGATTACTTTTAATGTTAATTACATTAAGCAGAACTTTAAAGACACTGTATAACACAGTAGGTGCTATTTTCAAAAGCTAAAAAAATTATATAGTTGTGTCAAGAGATCTAAATTTACATCATGCAGATACAGCATATAATTGTGCCATATTTTCATAGCTGCATCAAAACAACACTTATACTTGCATCATAATTGTAGCATTTCTTTCCACCCATTGTAAATAGTTTATGAATTGTACTTCTAGTTTCTATACTGCCATGCTGTAAATATCACTTGTTATGTATATTTCATTGTTATGCACACTTCAATGCACTCTGTATGTCAGATGCATTTGCTGCTACTCTGTATCCCTGTCTCCTGGTTCGCACCCAGAAACAAGCTTCTGTTCATGGTGCCTTTAACCGTTATTAGCTTTTAAATAAATAAATACAATATTTGCATTATATTTGTGGGATACATCACTACTGCATCATGTTTGTGTCACTTTTTGCATCACTAATCTACAGTATATACGAGTGCAGGGGCAGCAGATTGAGGTGCAGCCATCTTCTGATGGTAGTACACTCTTCTGATGCAGACACTGCTGTGATCTGTGATACAAAAGTGATGCAACTTGCTGATGTGTCTGCAGCAAATCTTTGAAAATACAAGCCTGTATATGTACCCCCCTTCATAAACTCCAGTCAGCTACAGATAATGGGTCCAGAATGATACCAATATCTTGCAATACAGATTTGCAACAAATAGAGTAAAATAAGATGCAGGTCCATGACTTGCAGCATCTTCGTTTTCCTCCTCAAGTTCAAGATCAGGAGAATTATAGCATAGAAGATGCTCCGCTGCTAGCCAGTTCCACCTGTTAACTGAAAACCACTGACTGCTGCCCATACTGTATGTACACATGTGTGCTAACAATCACACCTTTTTTGAAAAATTATACCTTTACCAGATGCTTTACAATGAGAGGAAAGGAAGGAAGTAATGGAAGCCATTTTGCTGACTCCACCATTTTTGAAACATTACTCCGGTACCATCTGCATTAAGATACACTCATTTCCTAATAATTTTAAAGATGACGCACCTTAGTATCTAAACTGGAAAATGAGATGTTTTTTCACAGATGTCCCTTTTATGAAAAAAATTCCCATCATTATGAGAAGAATAGCAGTTTAAAGTTTCCCCTCTGGATACAAGATGGGGCTATTAAGATGATTGTGGGGCAGCAGGATAAATCATATGAGGTGAAACCGAGGGTCCTAAATAGCTACTCCCTGGAGGACAGAAGGAAGAATTGAGACATGATTGAAACCTTCAAGTACTTGAAAGAGATTAATAAGGTCAACAGGAAGGGTATCTTCTGGCTAAGCTGCAGCAAAACCCTGAGGATCACAGCCTAAAGTTGAGATATGGGTGTTTAAGAGGGAGGTTAGAAGACAGTTCTTCACAGAAAGGGTGGTGAGCAAATGGAATTCGCTGCCAAAAGAAGTGATCTCATTGAGGACAGTGGTTAGCTTCAAGATAGGCTGGGATAGATATAGGCAGAAGATAAAGGTAATGGAAGGAGGGGAGGATGGTAGTGGAAAGGTAGGGGATGGGGAGCAAGAATACCAGCCTGAGCTAAGAACTCTGGACAATGAGAAGACCAGATAGACCAAAAAGCCTAATTCTGTTGGCTTCTTCATACATTCATATGTGATTGTAGCCTTAAGTAAAAATGTTAATTCTTTCAGAAAACAGCCTACTATGCTGAGTGATAATCTATTCTTTTAACTATATAATATGAATAAATAAGAGATTATACCTTATAGCTGCTGTTTCATATATTTTCTGGGTTGCTAATCAATACAAACCACAGTCAGCTATCAGTGGCTCCGTAGGTAGCACTCTCGCCTCTGAGGCCGGGAGATCAGAGGGCTGTGGGTTCAGTTCCCACATCTGGCACTTGGGTTAATATCCCAGTACTGACACTGTAGTGCAGCATGAGAGGGGTGCTGCACTTCTGAGGTGCCGTCTTTCAGATGAGACGTTAAACCGAGGTCCCATCTGCCTGGATTGGTGGTAGTTCAGGAGGATGTTAAAGACCCATGGCCAGGAGGTGGTGCGGGGAAAGAAAGCAGCCTATAAGCAATTCAAGTGCTCAAGGAGTGAAAGGAATCGAGGGGAGTATGAGCTGATGGCTAGAAGGGCCACTAGAGTGGTGAGGGCGGCTAAGGCAAGGAAGGAGCAGAACCAGGCCAGGGAAATTAGGAGAGGGAACAAGGGGTTCTATAGATACATTGGGGAAAAACGAAGGGTGAAGGGGCAGATTAGCAGGATTAAATAAGGGGAGGGATGGGCACAAGACCCGGGGGAGCAGGCTGAGGTACTAAATGAGTACTTCACCTCAGTTTTCACCCAGGAAAATGGGGGTGCTGCATCATACATGGGAGGAGACAGAGATACTGAGGAGGGGGACCCTTACAATCAGCAGGTCTGGGGAGAGGGGCATCACTGGCAGGTGGGGAGGCTAAGCAGGAGAAGGTACCGAGTGGAAATCACAGCTGAGCGGAGTGAGGAAGCCCTCAGCTCCTTAAGACGGAGAAAGCACGGGCCAGATAAATTACATCCCAGAGTGCTGAAGGAACTTGCAGATGTCCTGGCAAACCCCTGGCAGAGCTTTTCACCATCTCTCTGAGGACAGGGTGGGTGCCCCAAGACTGGAAGGTGGCATATAGTGCCTATCCACAAGGGGATCAGGGAGGTGGCAGGGAACTACAGGCCTGTCAGCCTGACCTCGTGGTGGGCAAGGTGATGGAGGGCATTGTCAAGGAGGCTAGGGGGACCTGGATAAGTCAGGGTGCCTGGACGATAGGCAGCATGGATTCATCCGGGAAATCGTGTCAGACAAACCTGGTGGAGTTCTATGACTGGGTGACAAGTGCCTTGGACCTGGGTAGACCAGTGGATGTCCTCTTTCTGGACTTCAGCAAGGCATTTGACTCTGTTCCTCATGTGGGCCTGTTGGATAAGCTGGGAGAAATGGGGTGGGGAACCAGATGATCAGATGGATGAGGCAATTGGCTCCAGGACCAGACCCAGAGGGTCATAGTTGTGGGATAGTCTCATCCCCAAGGAGGGTCATTAGTGGGGTCCCACAGGGATCAGTCCTTGGGCCCCTTCTGTTCAATACCTATGTATCTGACATAAGGACAGGAATCAGGAGTGAGATGAGTCTCTTTGCAGATGACTCGAAACTGGGGGCGGTGGTGGATGGGGAGGAGGGGAGGGTGGCCCTACAGGGGGATCTGGAGGCTCTGGAAAGATGGTCTAGAAAGTGGAAGCTGAGGTTCAATGCAGGGAAATGCAAGGTACTCCACCTGGGGGCCAGAAACCCAGGTCAAGTGTACACCCTGGGGGAAGCTACAAGTCTCGATAGCTGAGAGGGACCTGGGTGTGGTGGTGGATGTCAAGATGAACAACTCTGAGACTTGTGGGAGGGCAGCAGCCAAGGCCAACAGGATGCTGGGATGCATCGCTGGGGATCACCTCCAGAAGGAGGAAGTGATACTCCTCTGTATAACTGCTTAGTGAGGCCGCACCTTGAGTACTGCGTGCAGTTTGGAGCCACACTTAAAGCGGGACATTAACCTCCTGGAGAGGGTCCAGAGGAGGGCAACCAACATGATTTGGGGCTTGGGGGACAGGACCTATGAGGAGAGGCTCGAAGAGCTAAATATGTACACATTGGAAGAGAGATGGGACCGGGGGGACATGATAGAGGTCTTTAGGTGCATGAAGAGGGTAAATAGCGGAGGAACAGTCAGGGTGCTTCAAAGGAAGGAGGAAGGGGCCACTAGAGGGCATGGCTGGAAGCTGGAGGGGGGAAGATTCAGGGGAGAAAGGAGGAGGTGCTACTTCACTGAGAGGGTGGTGGAGCCATGGAATGCACTGCCTAGGGGGCTGGTGGAGGCAGAGACAGTGGAGGGGTTCAAGAGGGGGTGGGACAGGTACAGGGGAAGGGTTCTGGAAGCAAAATCCAATGCAGCAAGAATATCCAGAACTGGGAAGGGAGAAGCCAGAGAAGGCGAGGTGGACAGCAAGGTCAGCACCCAGGTTGGGGACTGACCAAATGAGCAGACACGAAAGACCATTAGGCCTATTCTGCTGGCATTTTAGTATGTTAGTATGTTATCAAAAAGCGTAGGGGAATATTTTATTAAAGTAACATCAAACAATATCCAAAGCAAAGATACATATTGTACAAAATTCACTGCCTAAATCATAGACATACAGAAATAATAAAAACAGACACGATTAAACCAATAAGTAATAATAATGTGACATCACCTTACTTTAACAGCAACTAAGTAAAGCAAACACGCATCGTCATCATTCATTCATGTAGAGTACTATTTAAAAATATGAGTCACCTCTAAATATCTATCAGAAATATTATCAAAATAGAAAAACATTCTGTCTTCAAAAGCAAAACAGTATTTATACAATGAAATAAACAAATTCCTTTTAAAAAACTCAGTAACACATCATACTTAAATAAAAGAAGCAGTAATAAAAAAAATACCAAAAGTATCCTAAGGAAGTACAAAGGGAATCTCTAAGGAAAGCAACAAGTACTCTTCATAATCCCCACAAACTCTTAGGAATAAGGATTTCATTTCTACTTAATGAATTTCGAAAAGCCTTTCCACCAGTTTCTCACCTTCTGTGAAGAAAATAATGTAACGTCCTGACAATGAATCCTGAACATAGCTCCTTGTATTAATCTCCGAACCATGTCATAAGGCATTAGTTTCTGATAAAGCACCCATTGGAACCTGGCTTGCCACAAATAATATATCAATGAACAGCAGAAAATCTGAAAAGTGTCCAAATGGTATAATAACTGGAATTGTGGGGCATGCCCCAACACTAATGTGTCATAATCCATACATGTTAACCAGGTCATATTCCATTGTACTGCTAAGAATTTCCACAATTTGCTAGCATAGGAACAAGCAAAAAGAAAATGGTTAACTGTTTCCTCCTGTGCCACACATTCCAAGAATGGACAGTTCCGATCCTGCAATGGTTTATGTTTGGCATTACCTCTTACCCAAATGCGACCATACACCATAAGCCATAAGGTCTCCCACATATAAACCGGTAATCGTGGATTATTTAATCTATTTAAGACGACCTCTATGTATCCCCTAGGACAGTTCTTAAACTCAGGTTAACTAGGATATAATTGAAACAAGACAGATTTGTACAATTTTGAGCCCGTACTAATTTTGACAGTCTGTGCCGTCACCCCCCATTTAAATAATTTTTTCACAATTGGAAGAAAATATTTCGGGAGTAACAGTGACGGGATAGGTTTTGGGGGTCTATCATTCCACAGAATATAATATCTCCCCACCACTTGTCTATGTAACAATCCAATGCTTCCCATGGTCTCCCCCCAACCAAGTTTAATATTGGTGGCAATAAATAAAGTGGCAAAGAAAACAACCAGATCTATCATTCCTAGACCACCCTTCTGTTTCTCCAAGTATGTAAAATGTCTCTTAATCGGATTAAGCCTAATACCCCACAACATTTGAAAGAACAGACTATATATTCTGGTTTCCAATAGTAAAGGCAAAGGAAAAATCAATGCCATATACAACAACTTAGGAACAATGAATCTCTTGAAAATTGCCACCCATTTAATTTTAGCCAATTTCCATTGTTTCCAAATACTAATTTTCTGATCTATGGACTGCAACACCAATTCCCAGTTAAAATCTGGAATATTTTTTTGACCATAGAACAAACCCCATATTTTAATTGGATCACAAGAAATCTGAAGACCTTGCACTATTACTTCAGGTCTATCGTCCACACCAGGAAATACACCCTTACTTTTAGTCCTGTTAATAGCCGAATTTGCCAATGCTGCATATTCCTCTAGAAAATCTAAAAAAAACACCACTTGTGAACTATCAGCAAAAAAACACATAAATCATCTGCATATGCTTGTATATACCACGTATCCACATCAACAGTCCAACTAATACCTATCCACCGAGGTGCTTGTGTTATTGATCTAATCAATGTATCAATTGTGAATGCATATAATAAGGGACTTAAAGGGCAACCTTGTTGTACCCCAGTTGGAATATGAAACCCTTCCCCTATCTCCAGTTGTAGCACTGGTTGTGTTATCGCCGAATCATAAAGTGAACTTGAAAGACATATAAAACCTTCCGGACCTCTATACTTCCGTAGGGATGCAAATAAAAAAGGGTGATACACTCTATCAAAAGCTTTCATTTGATCAACAGAGACAATGCATCCTGAAATCCTTTGCATCCCCGTGAATTCCACAATGTCCCTCAATACCATATGAGCCTGATGTATGTTTCTCCCAGGCACCCCACAAAATTGATATGGGGAGAGAACTATAACTGCCAACTGTTTTAATCTAGTATTCAGAATACTCATAAATAATTTATAATCGGAATTCAGGAGAGTAATTGGTCTCCAATTATTTAAATCAAATTTGTCACCTGATTTATACAAAAAAAATCAGCAGCCCTTCTGAAAACCAACTAGGAAAAACAGGCATGCTTATAAATGCATTAAACACTATTACCAAACAACTAGCAAATTCCCTCGGAAAAGCTTTATATAAATCTGAAGTTAATCCATCAATCCCAGGAGAAGTTCCAGTTTTTTGTAATTTAATGGCATTAATTATTTCCTGTGTTGTAATAGGTCGCATCAATACTGAAGACTCCATCCCATGGAAAGGTATCTCAATTTGTGTTAAAAAGGCCAAAATGTTCTGAGCATTCGGAGGCCGTATCGGTATATACTTAAAAAAAAACTGCTTAATAAGAGAAAAAAGTGACTGCTGGTCATATACCAGCTGACCCATCTCATTCCTGAGTGTATTCAGGTGAGTAGCTTGTGTATAAATTTTGAAAGCATCATATGGATCACCTCCCGGCTGCTATTTGATCCCATAACGCAACTGAGCATTAAGGGTGCTAGCTCTATCATACCGGACTTTCAAAAGTTGATCTTTTAGACTCCTAATTTGTGAATCATATTCTAAGGAGGAAATACTGGCAACTGAAAACATAAAATACAACTGCTGTCTTAGTTTTAAATAGTGTAGAAAATCTTTATTAGCTTTGGCTTTACCTTGCTGTTGTAATAGTCTACAAATATCTTCCTTAGAATCCTTCCACCACTCACGCATAGAGCTATATAAAAAAACTACTGACAATCGTGCCAGTATTAATGAATGAATTTTATCCGAAATCCCTTTAGATTGTAATAATAAAGGATTCAACTTCCATCTTGCTTTCTGCGTTATCTGTCTGGCAGAAGGAGAAACGGTGCAAAGTAACATCAAATGGTCAGAAAAGGACACAGGGCATATTGAAAAGGTAAAGGGAATATCTTTAGATAAAAAAATATAATCAATTGCAGAGGTAAACCGATTCCTTTTATAAGTAAACTTGGGCCCTGAGCTCTGTTTACTATTACCATTAATTAAACCTGCAGACTGGACCATTTTATAAAAAGCTCTAGAGTCACAATAGATCTTCTTCCCCACTCCCTTAACTTGCTTTTCAACATCCAACAAAATGCAGTTAAAATCCCCACACAAAAACACCTCCAATGATGTCAACAGATAAGGTTGCAACATATTACAGAGTGCTACCCTTTCTGCTTTAAGCTGTGAACAATATACATTAATTAACCGACAGGACCTAGATTTCCACAACCCATCTAAGATCATCAACCGTTCCGGTATCAGATCTATTAATCGTATTAATGAAAAGTCATAAGAATGGAATAGAAATCCTATTCTGTCAGCCGACTGTCATCCAAAGGACCAATAAGATGGACCCCAGCACCATTCCCTATGAAAACACCGAACTTGGTCCATAGTATATATCCAAGTTTCTTGAATTAAGCAGACATCAAGCCGTGCCGAATGAATCGAATCATAAATGATCTGTCGTCTCCTATAATTTAATATGCTATGTACATTCACTGAACCTAATCTAAATTGCATCATACCTTGCCAAAGTCAACTGTTCACCTATCTTTTTTCCTCCTCTTCTTTTTTTTACCTTTATAATCCTCCTGGGGCTGTACTGGCGAAGGCGGACTGTCCATCGTCAGTTGGGAATCATCCTCAGGGCAATCCATATCTGATTCCCCCCATTGACTGGTCAACAGGGCAAAGGAGTTACTGGTTTCCACTTCTATAACCATCTGCTGAGAAAGACTTTTGACATTCATGGAGGATCATGGGACAGCAGCCACCACTGGAGTCCAAAAGGTCTCCTGTTGCTGTTGACCTGCTACCGTAGAGGGTTCCCCCGAATCAAGTACTACAGTAACCTTTTCATGACACACTACCTCCGATACCTCTGCCCCATTATCCCTCATAGGCACAACCGATGGCGACTCTATCACAGGCAGTGGGGAACCAGCAATGGTCTTCTCTATCAATAAATCTTGTGCTTTTTGAATTAATAAATCCAGGCTACCACAACAACCTTTATTTTTTGCTGCCCACGAACAATCAGCAAACACATGTCCTGTTTCGTCACAAAGATCACATTTTGTGAAGTTAGTACACAAAAAGGCAACATGCCCTATTTCTCCACAATTCTCACATCTTGGTTTGTCACAAGAGCTTGATAAGTGAGTCCTAGCCCCACATTTATAACATGCCCATGGTTGACCTGCATAAAAACACACCCCTCTATCCCTCCCCAACAAAAAGGAATTTGGGATGTGCTCAATACCTTCCTCTGTCTGCCTTAGTTTCACTTTAAAACGCCAACCCCCCGTCCAAAACTGTTCCGAATCCAGTATAGCAGGGCACCCTGAATTTCATTTCTGGCCCAGCCAGTAATATTATCTACCGAACCCTTCATTTCGAAATATGACAGTAACATATTTAATTAAAGGTTTCATCAATGGTATTACTAGAAATGGCGTCCACAAGGGGGAAAATTTAACTTGCGTATACCTTTCCCAAAACATGTCAAGAGCATATGAGGAACGAAAACTAACATCAAAGTTATCCTCTCCAGAGATATTAATAAATGCAAACACCTCCCTAGGTGAGAAATGTAATGAATCTTTTAGTAAACATTTACCCACATACTGTCTATCAGGGCGGACCTCTAAACCCCCTTTATATCTAATACGTACCACATTTCTATGTGGTACAGCATCTTGCTTAATTCTAGAAAATAATTCAGACATCAATGGCTTCTCCCCACACATGTCCCTCCCATCCTGTGCCTCCCCTCGTGCCTGTGCTACAGGTACTGTTGGTTCATTTTCCCTTAGGGGTAAACTCACCACAGGAGCTGCTTCCTTGCACCCCAGGACCCCCTCCTCCCCCTTTTTTGGACTACCAATGTCTAGCGATTTGGGTTTCCAAGTTGGTTCATTTTGGGAGAAATTCAACTTTAAATCCCAATCAGGCGTGTGCTTCCAAGAACCGCTATCCAATGTCCAGCCAGCTTCACTTAAAGCCTTCTGAGGGGACCAAGTATCAGCAGTTACAGGTACCATACCAACAGTGTCAGTAACAGTCTCTCCCCCTCCCTGCTGAATATCCAGTAAATGTCCTTCTAACCCCACCGTAGGCAGGATTAAATGTTGTTTAGCACAGTTCAATGCCATCCTCTTCTCCTTCCCCTCATCTCCTACCTTATCCAAAAGTCGTTTAGAGAAGGAAAAATCCATGACACCGGCTTGCATTCCCGGTAGCGTTTGAAAGATGCAGCGCTTCTCATTCTCCACAGACTTAGTCATAATACTCGCTGTCGGCTGAAAGTTAAAGCCCTTTGCCTTCTGTCCTGGACTCTCCTGTACTGCCCAAAATTCCTTCCCCTGTCGCATTTCCTCCACCACCACCATGTCCTTGTGCACCCGGAACTCTTGCCGTGCACAGTTCCTGTCATCTGGCTCAGTCGTCAGCTCCTGGCTCCGGGAAAGTAAACCCGTAGAATCTCTCACCACCTCTGCGTCCCGGTCCTGATTAACATCATCACCATCCGCTTCATTGGTGACACAGTCACCCCTCGAGGACTGGCCCGGTACACTCTGATCCCTAGTCATCTTACTTGCAAAGCCTTCAGTGGACCCGGTAAGGTTAACCGATTTAGGAACTGATAGTGCCTTTAACTGCTCAGACACCGTCCACTGCTCCAAATGTAATGCCTCCAATTTTTCTTTAAGTAGTCTTTCCTCTGGCAAAAGCATTGTAGAAATTGCCACTGTTGAAGTAGGTGCAACCACAGTTAAGTCTTCCGTCGAAACAAATAATTCTTTCTCTTCACCTTCAACATCAGCAACATCGTTCTCCGCTAGTTGCGATCGATCCATCGGACCATTCGCAGCCCTCGGCTGCTCCGACTGCTCCACAACCTCCATTCTCTTTCCGTGCAGGTTGCCAACTGACCTGCGATCCAACAACAGCCAGCCCCCCTACTGGCCAAGCAGTAGGGGAATTTCCCTGTTGTCCTGGCCAAATTTCCCTCATTCACTAAAAATACCACCAACAGCTTAATCTGATTTAAAGGTCAGTTGGCATTCATCTGTATTCCCCTTCCCCCAGGTCGTGCCTGAAAATAGGCAGAATTTGTCTAGTGCACTTACCTGGTCAACAAAAACTAAATAAATAAAATAAATAAATGTATGATTCTAAAAGGGGCACAATAAATGCTTTTGTATATTGCACAGTCATATTTATTTTGATTCTTTTTGAACTAGTTAAGTTCCTAAAGCAAACAAGATATACTCTCAAAAATCACTTGCATTCTCATGTCCATATGTTTGTTTAATAGAGATTTTCTTTGCTGGCCCACCTACTGGGACAGCTGCAATGTGCCTGCTTGTGGTGCTGACATCCCAGGTTTGGTGATGGACTAAAGAGTCATAGGGACAGCTGGGAGGGAGATGGAATGAATGTCCTGACAACTGCTGTCCTTCTCCAGGGGAAGGGGAAAGAGTGTTTGATGCTTTACAGACTCCTGGCAGAGGCTGGGGATACTGCTGCAGCTGACACCATCACCTCAGGGGGCGGGGTGGATGCTGAACATCATTGCACATCCCCACCCAAGGATCTAGCATTCAGAAAGACAGATGGCTCCCGGGCATGATGCCCTGCTCTGCCACCATCTCCACTGCTACCAATGTATGCTGGGGAAGGGCCCGCTCCCATGGTCCCAACCAAGGAGGTAAGCAGGAGCTTGCCTACAGTGTCTCCTGGTGGAGGCACCCACCCCGTGGTAAGGCTGGGCATGGGGAGACAGTAGGCAGTGCAAGGCTGGGCTCTGGTAAGGATCGGGGGCCCCCCCAAAAAAGTTGAGGGTTTCTTCCCTTTCTCATCTTAATACACGTCTGTAGATGTTCTATTCCCTCTTACTCCATAAGCTGCACCTGTTATGTTTGTTAAAATAGTAAAATAATGGTACTCAAATTAGTCATGTTGTAATAAAACTATTCATAATAATATAAATGATTCAGTTAGTAATTAGCACACCATTATTATTTTGTCACTGTGTGACAGCTTTAATATTGGTGGTTCAGTTTTTCTAGTACACTTTCCCTAAACTAAAAATCAAATAACCTCATAAGCCTGTATCAGCATCACATCTGTAAGGCTGCTGCACTCAAATCACTAAAGATTCTAAAAGACACTTACATACTCTGTCAAGGCTGTTCAGTTACACTGGGTCACTATCAGCCATGTGTGATACTGCATGTGTTCCAGGCCATCCTCACTGCCTTCTTTTTAATATAGGTACCCACCCCTACCATGCCAAGTAAACAAATGATGCACCAGGCATCACTGCATCACTTGGTGTGCCATGTCGTTACACAGAATGTGATGACATCATACACTACTGATGACACAGTTGGCCATCCAGTTGCTTGAAAAAGTCTGCAAAACCACTCCCAGGCCAACACAGTCAGCCCCACAAAAAACAATCAAACACGAAAAAAACCTGGGTGCAGGGTCCTGGTATGATGAGAGGCTGATTTCATTAAGGTCATCAGCTTGGACCTAAAAAATGGATAGCAGCACCAGGTAGGAAGCAATGCAGTAATACTGTGGTATATCATAAAATGCTGCAGTATGCTGCAAAAAAAATGCAGTAATACTGTGGTATATCATAAAATGCTGCAGTATGCTGCAGAAAACAATGCAGTTCAATGGCAATTAAGCCCTTTCGACTGCAGTATTTATAAATGTTGTTATAAGCCCGTCATGCTGATTACTATGGAAATAAAAAAAGTAGCAAACATGACAACAAAACAACTATATAAGCTGAGTATTTTCAAAGGTGCAGAAGTGGGGAGGGGGTATAGGTTAGGGTCCATATTAATATCCAGTCATGGCCTTTATCCAGTATATTGAACAGACCATGACTAGCCATGGCTTGCTATAACTCTGGGTATCATTATACATTTTAGTGACTACCACAGCAGCACTGATTTGTGTCATAATTCAAGGCACAAGTATATTAAAGGCAGCTGCTTGTAATACTCCTATTTTCAGAAGAGGTATTTCTGCTGACAGGAGACATGAGAGAAACTTGGCAAAGAAGAAAGATTTGAAACTCGGTGCTTCAGAAAAACACTGCTACAAATGCGGTCCTGAGAGCAGATAGTATGCATTCGATGCCTTTGAAAAATTACATCCCTTTTGAAAGATTAAAAAGAAGGTAGTGGCTAGCCCGGTGGCATGGAGAGCTGAGGCATCATGCCTTACCTCTTGCCACACCGGCGACCTGTGTTCGGGTTATGAGTGGGTTGCCGGGGGTTGACCAGCGAGGAGGAGGAGGAGGATCAAGCATCCCAAGGACAGCTCTCCTCCTCTAGGGAGGAGGGGGCAGCGATTGGTTCTTGCCTGACCCCTAGCAGAGGCGGGGGGATGGCACACTGATGCTCTACAAGGTGGGTGGAGGTTGGGCAGATGCCCAGCATGCCATACATGGGAGCATGCGTGACACCACAACTGGCATCATTGTATGCCCTTTCCTCCAAGAGAAGAAAAAAAGAGGAAACAAGTCTCTGGTGGTTGGATGACTGAGGGGCTCACAGGTTTCACTTCTTGACCTTCCAGGCGCTGACCGGAACTGGATCCAAAATTTTGCAGGGGCCTAAGAATCCCCAGCTGACCCTTTCAGAGTAGCAAGTCCTGGGTGAGGATGGTCAGGGCTGACAGTGGACATTGGGGGGACAGAGCTAGGGCTCTCTCTTGAACATGGCCCGCTGGAGACGGGGAGAAAAAGTAATAATAAGAAAAAAAATTAAAAAGAAAATGTTCATCTGAACCATATAACTGACAGGCTAATGTAATGGAGATGAGATTTCTCAATGGGGTTATAACAAAACATTACTGGGAAAGGCTAGAGATAAAGTTGATTTACTGAAAAAAAGAACAATGAAAAGCCAGTAGAAAAATTAAATTTATGAACATGGTTATGTTACTTTTGTCAATAAATTCAATCATTTGGCAGATAAAATTGACAATATAATTTATCGTAATTGCCCTACCCTGCATGTTGGAAATTATGTGACTCCAGTAGTGTGTGATAACCCATGCATTAATTTAAGCAGAGCAAGCAGTCTGAGAGACAAGTTAATCCACAGCTGATTCAAGACAAATCAGGCAGCTATCATTAATAACCAATGGTTACCATACAACCCAAAAAGTTTCTTCAAATGCTGCATATAATGTGTGCACATATACATAGCCTGGTAACGAGTGTGTACAACCCCTGAATGAAGATTTAAAGTTGGAGACATATGAATTTATTAATTGCAGTACTGAATTTGTCACATATGTTCTATGGTGTAACTGCAATAAGATTTATATGCAGAGAACAGTGCCCAGCTTGAAACCTAGCACACAAGACCATTAAGCAGTATTATTAATAGGAGACTTGACACCCCACTTGGTAGTCATTTATCTGATTGCTAAAATTAAAATCCTAGAGAGTTAAAGTTCATAGGCATTGAGAGAGTGGATCCTTTACGTGGACGAGTGAATAAACTACTGGGAGAAAAATCAACTTGGATTTATAAATTACAGAGTATTACACCTGCTGGTTTAAACAAGCAATGAGATTTAAAATATTTTTTTAAAAGATAAACTAGCCACACCACCTGAGGAAGAATCATGGCGAGTCAAAGTGACTGGGCTTCCTACAGCCATAAAGACTTGTTTACCTGTAGCCATACCTTTACATCTAGCATTTACTGCATTTGTCAGCTTTCTTGCATGTATTGGATTATATGTGTACTTAACACGGTTCGTGACATTACTGCCATTAAAGAATTTTCAACATTATGCTATGCCTGATTACTGGTTTCCTTTGTGAGTGCTCAGGACTTTAGGATTATTTGCTTCTACATTTGAGAGCTGGCCACCCTACTTCCCTGAGTACTGGCCCTGCAACATGTATTGCGCCCCCCCCCCTTTTGGAACTGGAAACATAGAAAAAAAGAGATTGTTTGACGATAAAGACTGTTTGCCCCCTCCCCAATCTGCCCATTTTTCCCTGCCTACAGTAATACCGCAGATCGTACATGAGCTCCGGTCAGTTCTCCCTCCTCCTTTTCACTGAGATTCCCTTGTGCCTATCCCATGCATTCTGGAACCCCACCACTGCTTTTGCTCCTGACACTTGCAATGAAATGCTGTTCCAGGAATCCACTACTCTCTCTCTTTGAAGAAGTACTTCCTCACATCTCTCCTGAAATTACACCCTACCCAGCTTCATATCAGATCCTCTTGTTCCCGACTGCCTTTTTTCTCTGAAAAATACTTCCCTCCTTACATTATTTCTTATCTTATTATAACAAGGCTGTGTTGAAAATTTGGTGTAAAAATATTGCAAAATAACACATGTATGAGCCTACTTTACATTTTGCAAATGCAGGCTCCTAACTTTGATACATTTCAATATTTTTGCCCCAAATTCATCACCTGCAGCCCTATCAGCTCTGGCCAGAGTTTGTTTTATTAGGAGTTTGTAAAATACAAACAATATGATGACAAGTTAATTAAAAATCAAATAAAAGCAAACCAAAATGATTACAGAGACATCCAAAGGCCCCAAACCTTTATTATTTGAGATATCTTTACTAAGTACTTGCTGTTTAAATTCAGGCTTCATCCCTATTTGGGTGAAGCCCACATTTCCTTCTATTTACAAAACAAAGGTATTGCCTGCACAAATATTCAGTATGTTGGTGCTTACTTACATAGTATTGTTTTATTTTTATTTTTGCTGTTTGCATTTGTTGTTATTTCCCCTTTCCACACTCCCAGGATGCATCTGGAAATAAGTTGTTACCAGCTCAGCATGTCTTTCCTGGTTAAAAAAAAGGAATCAATCAATCAAATAATAAATAAATACATATGTTGAGGCTAAGAAGGGCAGGAGAAGGTGGCTCCACAGAAGAGGACCAAGAAGAAACAACATCCTGAACAGTTACTTCTGCTTATTCTTCACATAGGTGGTGGTGTGTGTGGGGGTGGGTGGGGACACCAGTGATCAGCAGGAACAAAGGGTGAGGAAGGGAAGGAATAAATTACCGGTGGAAGTGGTGGAGGTGAAAACAGTAGGGGGCAATAAGTATGCATAGTATAGACATAGGACAATATCAGGAAATGGGTATGGAGGAGGAAGGGTTGCCAGAGACCAGTAAGGGTCTGCAGAGACAGACTAGGAATGGACCATCTGGGCAGACTTGGTGGGACATGTGGACCTTTTCTGGCAACAAATTCTATGTTTCTCTGCCACTTCAATGGTATGGATTTGATAGTCCAGGGATTGTGCTCCAGTAGAAACAATTGTTATTAACCATGGACTTCAACAGGCTGCATGTTGGCCTTTCTGCATTCTTAAAGTATACATTGAAACCTTGGTACCTAGTTCATGAAATATTGAGTAATTTGCCCCTATGGTTGACACACTGAAATTAAGATTTTAGTGTATGTGACTGACATGCTTTAGCTATCACACACTCCACTAGGGATCAAAAAGGGGTCTTCAGGTTGTAATTTCTCACCTAAAATGTATTGCCTTGGAACTGACTGTTTCTAAGACTAAAACTGAGTGTTTTTGCAAAAAGAGCATAAATGTTGTCAAGGTTATTGATGGGAAATATTTTAAGAAGCAAAATAAGTTTTATCTTCATGTATTAATGCATCTATTTAGTTAGTTATTTGAAAATTTGTATCTTTGAAAGGCACACTCAGCTGAGGCTTGTTTCCAGTGTGACCCAGGGGGACAGGAACAGGGAAGTACAAAAAACTAAAAATTGAAACAAACAGCAGAATGCAGTTACAGTGACAACTTAAAGTGCAAAAAAAGAATGATGATCTGCAGTTAAACAAACTTGTAGTAAAGCATGCAAGTATTTGAGTAAAATGCACAGTGCCTTTTGGAGTAGACAGTACTTTGAGTGTACAACATCAGTCCACTGGCACAGCCTAAATCATAAGATAGGCACAGCCTAAATCAGAAGGGAGGAGGTAATTTGTAGGAGGGTATTTGAAGAAGGGCAATTCACCCAGAAGTGCTGAAGCATTGTTTTTGTGCAGAGTACTGTTTGTGCTGTTTTTTGGCTTTATATTTTCAATGAAGTTAGTTTTGTACATTTCTAGTTGGACCCTTTGTGTAGTTTGTTTGTTTTTTACTCTGTGGTAGTGGTGAGGGCCTGACCAGCTTCTGACTGGTGCCAAAGGTCAAGGATACTGTTTTCATGTTGTTGACCTTGAGTTGGTTGGTGTGGAACCAGCACTGTATGTTGTGGAAGTCTTTTTTTTCTGCCTCTTCCATGTCTCCACTGTCTGCATCTCCTTCATGCCATCTGTGGTCTCTCCTCCTACTGCTCACTTGCACCTCCACCCATTGCCACCACCTCCACTCCAGATGGCAGCCACCCTTGGGGAAATCCAGTGTAAACCTTCACCAGATGGGTCCTCCTCATTTGTGGAGAAAGGCAACTACTTGGCTCCTCAGGTGCTGTTGAGGAAGTCTCTGGGGTCCATCCAGGGCACTCATGGTGGTGGAGGGGACCAGATGGCTGTCATCTGGTTGAGCAAAGGAGAGCCTTTTCCCTTGTTCTCTTGGGGGTACAGCATGCCATAACGTCAAGGTGTACGCCGATATCTGCTATGTCCCCCTAGTCAGTTGGTTGATACACTTGCTGTACCCCTGGTCTCCACTGGGAGTCAGAAGTTGCCAGACTGCATCCCCACCCTTCCCCCTGAAGAAGCAAGCAGTCAATGGATGCTCCAGCCTTCTCCCCTGGCCAGCCCTCCAGCAACCAGCATCCTTTCCCGAACCTGGGTCACCGGCATCACAAGTGGAAATACAACTGCTGCAACAAAGGGCTGGCATTGTGGAAGTCTTGCAGGAGCAGACCTTCCACAGCTGTGGCCAAAGGGCCAGAGGTGTAAATTACCAAATCATCTGCATGCATGTGGATATGCAACATGATGTAGGTGGTCAGCAGGTCATTGTGGAACACCAAGACAAGGACAGGACCCAAGATGGAGCTCTGTGGGACCCCAGCTATGAAGGGGAGGGGATAAGTCACCTCCCACCTTTACCAACTGTTGGTAACCCATGAGGTAGGAATGGAACAAATCAATAGCAGAAGCTGAGAGTCCAGAAGGGCTCTCCTTGTCCAGAAGGAGTGGGTGTGACAATGAGTTGAAGGCTTTGGCCAGATCAATGACTATAGCTGCAGTGATGTGTTATTGATCCATTCCAATGAGGATGGAGTCAGTTACATGCAGCAAGGAGGAGAGAGTGACATGGTGCTTCCTAAAATCAGATTGAAAGGGGAGAGGAATTTGGATGAAGAAAGGAAATCATCAAACCTGGAGTAGACAATTCTCTTTTGCAGTTTTGCAAGACAGGGGAGAAGAAAGATAGGCTGAAAGTTGCCGGAGGTAGAGGGGGCATCCCTCTTGTGCAGAGGCAGAACCTTTTCAATCTTCCAAGCCAGAGGAACAACACTGAGTGAGAAGGAGAGGTTCAGAAGATGAGAGAGTGGAGGAGCAATTGTAGGTATATCAGTGAAACAAGGAAAACCAGGGGAGAAATTGTAAGGCTCAAGGCGGAGGAAGGGGAGTGTAAGGAGGGAGACCTGGAAAAGGTGGAAACACTGAATAAATACTTTTTCTCAGTATTCACTGAAGAAGGGCAGGACATGAACTACAGTTGGGCAACATATATGAATGAGGGGAGGTCAACAACAGTCCATTTACAATGGAAAGAGTACTGGAGGAATTCATGAAACTGAAGGTGGACAAAGCAATGGGATCCAATGACATGCACCAAAAAATATTAAAGGAGGTAAGGAGGGAGCTAGAGGCACCATTGATGACCTTGTTTCTAGAGTCACTCAATACAGGGGTGATTTGTAAGGACCGAAGGAGATGTATGGATATGTAGTCCCACTTCACAAAAACAGCATCAGGGAGGAGGCAGGAAACTATAGGTCAGTCAGCCTCACGGCAGTAGTGGGTAAAATCATGGAGGCACAGCTTAAAGAAAGAATAGTGGGGCACTTGGAATTCAGTTGTGCCCAAGACCCAAGGCAAGATAGATTCATGATGGGAAGGTTGTGTTAAATGAATCTGGGAGGGGCTATGGACATGGCCTACCTAGACTTTAGCAAGACATTTGACACAGCCCCACACAAAAGATTAATAACCAAATTAGCCAGCCTGGGAGTGGGTCCCAGGGTAGTAGCCTGGTTAAAACACTGGCTGGACAACAGGACACAGCGGGTAGTAGTAAATGGAGTCCACAGTGAAGAAAGAAGGGTTACTAGTGGTGTGCCGCAGGGTTCATTACTGGGGCCAGTCCTTTTTAATGTCTTTATAAGTGACAGTGCAGAGGGACTGGAACGGAAAGTGTGTCTCTTTGCAGATGACACAAAGATCTGCAACAGGGTTGATATGCAGGGTGGGGTGGAAAGGATGAAAAGGGACTTGGCAAGGTTGGAGGAATGGCTGAATGTATGGCAGTTTAGATTCAAAGCAAAGAAGTGCAAAGTAATGCAACTGGGAAACAAAAACCCAGTGCAAGAGTATACAAATGGGGGGTGAGATACTGACAACAAAAAAAGGAAAGGGGCCTGGGGTAGTCATATCAGACGACATAAAGATGGTCCAGCAATGTGAGAAGGCAGTAAGGAGGGCTAGGGAGATACTGGGATGCATAGGGAGAGGCATCACCAGTAGAAAACAGGAAGCTGTTGGCTCTCTGTACAGACAGTTGGTAAGACCACATCTGGAGTACTGTGTACAGCTCTGGATACCCCATCTCCGCAAAGACATAGACAGGGTGGAGGCTGTCCAGAGGAGGGCAACAAAAATGGTGCAGGGTCTGCACCAGAAGACATATGAAGAAAGACTAAAGGAGCTTAAGATTTATAGCCTCAAGGAAAGGATTGACAGGGGAACATGATAGAAACGTTCAAATACCTCAAGGGAATCAAAAAAGTCCAAGAAGTTAGCATCTTTCAGAAAAAGAGATGTGCAAGAACAAGGGGGCACAGTTTGAAGATAGAGGAGGGGCTGCTCAGAGGTAATGCGAGGAAGTATTTCTTCACAGAGAGGGTTGTAGATGCATGGAACAGCCTTCCTAAGGAGGTCATAGAGTCAAGAACAGTGGGGGAATTCAAGAATGCATGGGACAGGCATAAGCCAATTCTAGTGGGGGACAGGAGGAAGTAGGCTGTTGGTTAACTAGGATCTGCAGCTTATCAGTTAGGAAGGAAAACAGGCAGACTAGGTGGGCCAAGTAGTCCTTATCTGCTGTCAAATTCTATGTTTCTATGATAGATTTCTTTGACTGGGTTACAAGGGAGGTGAATCGGGCCGGGGAGTGGTGGATGTGGCGTACCTTGATTTCAGCAAGGCCTTCCACACTGTCTCACATAAAAGACTGGTAAATAAGATGGATAGACTGGGCATTAGTCACAAAGTGGTAAACTGGGTTAGAGACTAACAAACTGGAGGCAGAGGATGGTAGTAAATGGGGTCTAATCTGGGAATTGGGGAATAACAATTGGGGTCCCTCAGGAGTCAGTCCTTGGGCCAACACTGTTCAATGTCTTCATCAGTGACATAGCTGAAGGGGCTGGAGGGAAAGGTCTGCCTCTTTGCAAATGACACCGAGATCTGCAACAGGGTAGATACTCCGGAAAGGGTGGAGAAAATGAGGCTGGACCTAAGAAAACTGGAAAATCGGTCCGAGGTGTGGCAACTGAGGTTCAGTTCCAAAAAGTGCAAAATAATGCACCTGGGATGCAGAAACTGAGGAGAGAGCTACAGGATGGGGGGGAGGTGCTGACAGTCACCAAGGAAGAAAGGGATATGAGGATTATCATTTCGGATGACTAAAGGTGTCTAAGCAGTGCACCAAGGCTGCATCAAAGGCCAGTGGCATGCTCAGGTGCATAGGTAGAGGTTAGAGATATCACTAGCAGAAGGAGGGAGGTGGTGATGCCACTATATAAAACACTGGTGATGCCTCACCTGGAATACAGTGTACAATTCTGGAGGCCACATCTTTGAAAGGACATAGACAAAGTGGAGGCAGCCCAGAGAAGGGTGACAAAGATGGTACATGGCTTGAACCAGAAATCATACAAGGAAAGATTGAAGGACCTCAATATGTACTCACTGGAGGAAAGGAGAGAGAGTGGGAAGACATGATAGAGACCTTCAAGTACATTAAGATCATAAACAAGGTAGAGAGAAGTGACATATTTCAATATAGGAGTAGTATAAAAATGAAGGGCCATGATATGAGACTTGAAGGAGGCAGGGTACAGGGGAATGTGAGGACAGTTTTCTTCACTGAAAGGATGGCAGACACATGGAACAGTCTGCCACTGGAAGTGGTGGAAGTAAACACAGTGGGAGGGTTTAAACATGCATGGGACAGGCATAAAGGAACCCTTAGGGTGGTGAAGGAAAGAAGAGAGCCGTTGGCCAAGTAGGATCAAAGGCAGCAAAAGAAGGATAGGCTTATGGGCAGACTGGAAGGGCCTAACGGTCCTGATCTGTTGACAATTTCTGTGTTTCTATGTTTCAAGGACCAGAGATATGGTAATGCTAATGGTTCAGCCTGTCAAGGTTAGACTTCATAGGATTAAGTGAGACAAGGGTGAGTAAGGTTTCATCAGGAAAGAGAGGCAGGAAGGGGAAGCACTCAGGTGAATTGGATGGGGAGAGACAGGAGAGGATAGAGAGGGAGAGGTGCCAGGAGAGGATGAATTAGGCATTGCACAGTTGGTAAAAAAATTAATTAAAGTGAGAAGCAACAGAGGGAGGGTTGGAGACCAGTCAGCCATTACCTGATGTGGTATTTGATCATTTCAAAGAGGCAGTATTTAGTCTATATTAAAGATAATACAAGACATTATTATGTATTAATAGATTTGCATAAACCTTTGTGGATAATTCATTCAAGACAATACAACTAACATTTTAGTCAAAATTATTAAAACATTGTATAATTGTTTAATTAGCCTTTCGGAAAGACCTTTGAGCATGAGCTCTTTTACAAAGATTCCACGTCAGTGTGGACAATAAGACAATACACATATTCAGTGGTTACAGAGGTGTGATCATTAAGCATTAAAGAGCGATTACATGACAATTAGACAAATAGGAGAAAAAAACTGAGCAGTTGTAATTGAATACTAAGTTAGTTCTAATCGGTTGCCCTAGGTAGCACACCCGTGGAAACCTGCAAATCCATTGATGGACTATGGCAGAGTAACTGCATAGGGTTTAACACTATCCCAGATGGCGAGAGACTGGGTGACAGTGAAACAAGGGGGATTGGGTTTGAATCAACCGCAGAGATCGAGAGTGGGGGATAGTGAAATGGGGGCTATGATGGGGAGCAGCTCCAGAGGGCTTTGTTGAGGCGGGTGGGGTGTGTGTGTGTGTGTGTGTGTGTGTGTGTGTGTGTGTGTGTGTGTATGGAGAGGGGTTGTGAGGGGCAGTACCAAGTGCGTTTAAAGAGGACTGATAGCTTATTAAGCCCTTGGCTAGGCTGGAATGAAGGCAGAGTTCTCTAGGTAGCCCTGCTGGGTGTTACCTTGGGGGTAGGCCTGTCTATCAAGTGGGGCCTGAGAAGCATGTGCATTTTGAGTTAGACATTAGGTGCTGCTTGAGGCCTACTTTAAATTGAGACAGACTGTTTGTTTTTAATTTCATCGGGAGTTCATTTATCCAGAGGGGGGCCTGATAGGAGAAAGCACGCTGCCTTAGTGAGGTTCGGCAGAATGGTATGGACAGTGCTCCATTCTTCCTCCGTCTGGTGATGTGTGTTGAGAGAGAAGCCTCAAGTAGCTTTCCTATACAGGGTGGGGTTTTTCTGAGGAATGCCTTCTTTCCCAGGAGGCAAGTTTGGTATTTGATCCTGTCTTTTAGGTTAAGCCAGTTTGTACGCTCATACAGGGTGCAAGTATGAGTGTAGTGATCTGCACACAGGGTGAGGTGGCATGCCTTATTGAGTGCAATTTGGACCCTTTGATTACTGTATCGGTAGCAGCTCCATAGACCACCAGCCCATAGTCTATCGTGAAAAGTATTGATCTGGAGACTGAGATTCGGAGTACTTCCCAGGTGAGGGATTTCTTATGCCTATAGAGGACCCCAATCTTTGTGTTTACCACTCTGACAAGGGAGTCTCCGTGGTGCATATAAGTGAGAGAGTCATCAATGGTGACCCCAAGGTACTTGAACAAGTGCACCTGCTCAATCTGCTCACCAGCCTTGTTGGTGATAACGAGGGGAGCATGCTTGTGTTTGTTGTAGGGGCTGGATTGAAGCATGGCCTTGGGTTTCTTGTAATTTAGTAGCAGCTTTTGCCTACTGAACCAGTCCTCAAGTTTATTGAAAGAGTTCTGTAGTTCTGTTTGTAGGGCAACCTCAGAGGTGCTGCTGCTCAGTAGCATGGTATCGTCCGCATACAGAATAAGTTTGGTGTCACAGGCTGTGGGTAGGTCATTTACAAAGATGCTGAAAAGCAGGGGCCCTAGAATTGATCCTTGAGGGACTCCTAGGTGTACATCTCTGGAGCTGGATAATGTCTGCCCGATTTTGACTCACTGGGTCCTGTGTGTTAGGTAGTCATTGAAGCAATTCATGGCGTTTGATGCCACACCCAATCTTTGGAGCTGGAGTACTAGTAGAAGGTGGTTGACAGTGTTGAAGGCTTTGGTGAGGTCATTGAAGATTGACCTCACCAATTTACCTTCATCCAGTGCCTTGTGTGCATAGTCAGTGTATTAGAGCAGTGCCGTGGTGGTACTGTGTTTTTGCCTGAAGCCATGTTGGTTTGGGCAGAGCAGATTGTACTTATTGAGGCATTCTGTGAGTTGACTTGCCACGATTTTTTCCAAAGCTTTTGATAGTGGGGAGAGGATAGATATTGGCCTGTAGTTTGACACCAGTGCCTTGTCACCATTCCTATGCACTGGAGTTACCAGGACTTGCTTCCATACCTCTGGAAATTGAGCTAGGGACAAAGATTTATTAAATAGCATTGTTATGGGCATGATAAGAACATCAAGGGTGAGAGATAGTAACTTCATGTCTAGCCCGTCACTCCTCAATCTGGTTTTGCCTAGGACTTTCCTGACCATTGTTAGGGCCTCCTTCACCATCACCTTCTTAAAGTAGAAGGCTGGGTGGTTAGTTATGAGCAGGTTAGCACAACCTTGGTCCTCCAGAGGCAGAAGGTAGTCTGGAGGCAGCACTGAGGAAAGGTCAGCAAAGGCCTGGTTAAAAGCATGAGCAACGGCTAGCGGATCTGAGGAGGTTGAGTTATTAATGTTGAACATCATAGGGTGCTGCTTTTGATCTTTACCAAGGATATTTTTTTTTAATTCAATATACTTTTATTAATACATAATAAGCTTCCAATACAAACTTGGGTAACAGTTAGGCAAACAGGAAAAACTACCCCCCCAACAAAGCACATAAAAAACATTAATTTTTAAGAGCTTAACTAATATACATTACTAACACCCAACCCTCCCTTCCTCCCTCTAAAGTCTAAACAAAAAAACCTCCCTAACCGCCCCCAAGCACGTACATGCTCAGCCATCAAACTATATTAATAGAAAAATTCTCCATACCATAAATTATTGTGGCCTCCATACAGTGAGTAAAGCATCCAGAGAACCCCATCTAGTCTGGTAGACCTGTGATCGATTGTTCATGGTTAGAATGTGCTTCTCTAACTGAAGGGCAAATAACATTTCTTTGTGCCATTCTACGATTGAAAGGACTGAGTCATCCATCCAAAGTCTCATAATAATTAGCTTGGCTATTGCCGAGAGCAAAGCCAAATGTGCATTTGTGAGATTGGGAATACCCTCTGGAAATAAGTATAACAAACAAATCTCTGGAGTAATATAGGAATGCAGGCCCAACAAGGCATCAAGCGTCTTTCTAATGGCTTGCCAAAATTTCTGGACCAACGGACAAGTCCACAGCATATGGTATTGTGTCCCAATATGGTTTGCACATCTAGGACAATCAGAAGAGAGCCTATTTCCCAATCTACATAGGTTAAGTGGGGTGAAATATAAATTATGCATAATATTAAAATGTATCAAACGCAATCTATCTTGCTTGATGAATTTATACAAGATCTGCCATATCTTAGTCCAGAGATTTTGTTCAGCACTAAGGGAAAACACCTGTAACCAATAATAGCAAACTCCTTGTGGCAGTCCAAGGTCGACCAACTGAATTGTTTTATATACTGCAGACACAGCATGGAGTTCTCCAGCTGCCTGCAGAAAATTATTAAAAACATCAGCAGACCCCTGATTCATCCCCCCTTGTACCCAAATGAGCAAGGATGGCTTTCTTAAGCTGTTCATACTTAAAAAAGGTTGTTAACAGGCACCCTAAACCGATGTCTGAACAGAGCAAAAGGAATTATTCTACCCTCCTCATATATGTCCATGACTCTTATGTTGCCAAGGAAAGGCCAAAAGGCCAGGGAAATGGGATTACATCCTATACAGAAGTGGGGATTTCCCACAACAGGCTGTTCCAACAAAACATGCCAATTATGGGATAGGTGAGTTTGCATCTGATGTAAGGCCCTAATGGACCAACCTAACGGAACACTCTGAAGAGGTTTTGGAATTGCTTTGGGCCTAGTGTATAACAGGACAGGCAGGGAACAATAATATTGAGCTGCTAGAAATTGTTCAATATCTAACCACAAGGGTACATATGTTTGTCACTCTTCCCTTGATAGCTCCCTTGGCCAATATGACAGCCTGCTGAGATGATGAGCACAATAATATGAGAAAAAGGAAGGGGCTGCTAATCCACCCTGCTTCTTAGGTGCAGAGAGTTTCAGATAGGAATGCCTAACACTCTTACCTTTCCAAAGGAAGGCGGTTAACATTTGGTGGAGTTTACCAAACCACTTTTTAGGGATAAACAGGCCCAACATTCCCAAGGGATACAATACTTGGGGCAAAACATTCATCTTGACCATATTTATTCTTCCCCATAAGGAAAGAGGAAGATCTCCCCATCTGTTTAAGTCTAACTTAATTGTATTCAATAATTCCTTAAGGTTTAGTTTAAACATGGTAGGAATCTCTCTGGCAACCTTAATCCCAAGATACGTAAGGGACTTGGATTCCCATATTAAGTTAGTGTTTTCAAGCACTGACCAGGAAGTGTTATTATTTAGGGGGAAAACTTTTGTCTTACACTCATTGAACTTATAATGGGATATAGCAGAAAACTGCTCTATCTCAGTCAGAAGTTCTGGAATACCTGTTGCAGGATGTTGGAGGTGTAAAAAGAAGGTCATCTGCATATGCAGAAAGGGAGTACATTTGCCTTCCTATTTTAATTCCCTGGAGCTTTGGGGAAGTTAACAACCTCCTGATCAGGGGTTCTAAGTAGAAATTGAATAATAATAGGGAGAGGGGGCAACCCTGCCTGGTCCCCCTCTGAAGTAGAAAGGGAGCAGACAGTATCCCATTGGACCAAATCCGGGCTGATGGGAATGTATATAATAATCTGACCCATCTAAGAAAGCCCAGGGGGAGACCCAGGTGGGCCAAGGTTACAAAATGAAAGTCCCAGGAGACTCTATCAAAAGCCTTCTCGGCATCCAAGGAAATCAGAACAGAAGGAATATCTGAGTCCTTGGATGCCGAGAGGATATATAAATAGCTTACACATGTGATCCACTGAGGATCTACCTGTCATGAAACCTATCTGCTCTCTACTAATAAGCGTGGGAAGAAGTGGACGCAACCTCATGGCCAGAATCTTAGCTAAAATTTTGACATCAGTATTAATTAAAGAAATAGGCCTATAACTTTCGGGTATATGGGATCCTTGCCAGACTTGGGAATTATAACATTAAGGAAGTTTGATTCCAACATTCCTTCAACAAACCAGTAATTAGAGACTTCAGCCAGAAAGGGAGCAAGTTCTTATGAGCAGCTCTTATACAGGTTATTAGAAATGCCATCTGGGCCAGGGGACTTATCAAGTGAAAGCTGCTCAATTGCTGTAACCACTTCCTGTACTGTAATTAAACTCCCAAGATAGTCACCTTCAGAGGTCTCTAGTTTAGTAAGATCAGTGGCATTAAGGTATTCAGCCATATCCAAAGCTACAGGCCTGTCCTCCTGAGCCTCGGAATACAGCCTTTGATTATAAATACGTAATGCCTCAGACACTTCTCTGGGGGATGTCACCAGGATATCATTGGCAACTGACTTGATGCATGGAATGGCTCGTGAGGCTGTGCTTTGCCTAAGTCTAATAGCTAATAGCTTACCAGTCTTCTCACCAGCATCAAGGTATTTCATCTTTGTACATCTCAAAGCAAGCTCTGCTTTTTGGTACATGAGATCAGAGTTTTGACTTTGCAGTTGGTGCAAAAGTATCCAATCCGCATCTGGGGGGGTGCTGAGAGAGGGTACGCTCCATGACCCATATCTTTTGGAGCAAGGCTGTTTGTCTGTCACGAAACTGACAACATCTTGTTGCCAATAATCTAAGGCACTCACTCTTGAGAGGACACTTTAGGGCTGCCCAAATCATATCTGTCCTGGTAGTCAACCCCCTATTATCTAGTAAAAAATTAACAATAAAACTTTTAATGTGTTGGAGAGAATCTGGTTTTTGGAGCAGCTGATTATTCAACCTCCAGAGAGCATCCCTTGGATGCTTGGCTCAGGGAGATATGCAAGGGCAATTGGGACATAATCTGATATAATTCTCACATGTACAGTATATCTGCATATATTACCCCAGATAACGCAAAGGAACTCAAAAGAAAGAAATCAATGCGAAATAAGTATATTGGCATTCTCCATGATGAAGAACTCGCCATACATCCAGGAGATCAGCACCTGTCGTAAGGTCATGTAACGCCCTTTGTGAGGGGGATAAACCCCGTTTCCAGGAGTCGGATCTGTCTATATGCGTATAAGGTACCACATTCCAGTCTCCTCCCAATATAGTTAAAATGGTTGGATCAGCAACGAGTAGGCTCAATAAGTGGGTGAAAAAATGAAGAGACTCAGAATTTGGCCCGTATATGGATCCTAAAATAATCTGTCACCCTTCCAAGGATCCATGTAATATTATATATCTGCCCTCAGGATCCCAAATTTCTTTATCCAGTTTAAAAGGAATTTTTTCATCTATCAATACTGTAACTCCCCCACTAGACATGAACTTCCCTGTTCCATAGGCCTGTCTCACCCATGTCTCAAGAAATAGGCTAATATCATGTCTTCGAAGAAGCGTCTCCTGGAGATAAGCAATCCCAGCTTGTAATTGGCGAAGGTGCCGGAGGATAACCTGCCTCTTACATTTGTCCTGTGCACCATTAATATTCCAACTTACAATCTTGTAGTGATTAGCCATCATTTAGCTTATCAAACAATACTATGGATAAAGTGATCACTCTAATTAAATAAGATCCAAAGCTGACCTGACTGAACACCAATAAAAATTCTACCATGAAAAAATAAGTTGACACACTTGACTTGCCACCCCTATACCTCAATAACTATAAAAAAAGAAAACTTATCTATCATATTATCCCTTAACCCCAGTCCCCAACAATTTTCAACAAACCCCTAATAATAATCTATCTACTATCTTACCCCCAGTTCCAATCAACTGCACCACAATCCACTCCCAGGTGAGTGATGTCTTAGCGCAGGTAATGAGTTGCACCAGAGACCCCTCCCCCACCTCTCTTATGCCTCCCCCTGCCCCTTCTACTGATCTAGCAATTATAGTACCCATCTGGACACCCCTAATAAAATGAATTTTCAAGCCATTATACATATAGCATCCCTCTAATAAGGCTTATTCACTATAATTGGTTGTAACAGCATAACAGTAACAGGAGGTCACTAAGACACATATGGTGCCTTAAGATACTGAAAACACCCCCTAACCCTTTCTAAATGGAGATTGTATCCAATATCCCCTTGGATCCCCAGAATCATAGCACCCACTTATGAAAAAAAAAAGAGAAAGCCCCATTTGGGATCCATTGGCAGTTATTCTGCATCCCAGGCTCTGCCTTTGATCTTTTTTTTAAACAAGGAGGAATAAAAAGTAATAGGCCCCCAGAATTTTAAACTCAGACACAGAAACATAATTAGCTTGAGGGGCAGAGCATCTATACTTTTGCTGATAAGTCCGGTAATCAGAATGCCTGCTTCTTCACCGACAGCCCACAACATAGTAACACCTATATCGGGCACCATTTCAGATTTCATCCATGAAAAATTCCCTCAAGCTTCTGTGACCACCACAAAGAAAGAAAAAAAGGGGCTACTACCACAGAAATGCTCTAATGTCTGATATCATCAGAAAGTTCAGAATATGCCCAGTCCAAAATCCACGAAGGTGTCCATCCTGTAAAACCCAGGCAGCTTCTTTTCACCTCAGCACAGACCAAGTATAGATTACATGCATTTGCCCATGATCTTCTTGTCCCTTTCACTTAAACAGGTCTGGGAAAAGAGTTTTAAGCTCTTGTTGCACCTGTTTTTGTGATTCAAAGAAAACACATTTTTCCCCTGCCTTCTCCTGAAGGACTGCTGGATACTTCATACGAAATGGAGTGATAAGCTTCATCACAATAGGATGCATTCCTTGTCGCTTCATCCGCACTGACTGTGGAAGGTCCTGTGTGATCCGAATTTTATGCCCTTCCCACCGAACCTCTTGCAATTCACGCACTTTCACAGGCACATGCTGTTTATCCAAAAAATTAAGCATTTTACAGATGAGAGGTCTAGGTGGGGGAAAAGAATAGGCGTTGCTTCTTCTTCCTTTTCAGGAAATCCGATCACCAGTAGATTATTTATTCTGCTCCTCCCTTCTAAGTCTTCAAGCTTCTCTTTGAGTTTCTTAATTCGCCTTCCATAGAGCGTCATGGTCAACTCGCCTTTATTGTGTCTCTTTTCCAAAGACACCAGTTTAACCTCTGAGACAGTTACATGGGTAGTTAGGGAATAGACAGAAGATTTGACCTGCTGCAGATCATCATGAATCTCCGAGATTTTCTCCCATAACGGTTTCCATCACTTCTAGAAATCACTCCTCTGAGAGTGCGCCCGTTGCTGTGCTGATTTTACTGGAGCCCGATGTCTGATGCTTTGGGCACTTTGTGGCCTTGTCCTTCTCCGGAGTGGGTGGTGGTGAGTGCTTTCCTCATGTACACCTCCATTTCTTAGGTAGAGATGCAGCAGTCTCAGGTGCTTAACAGTTGAAATGCTGTAGATTTATGTTATTCACACACAAAAAACTGTACCGTAGAACTGAATTGAGTAGCGGAGGCACAGAGCAATAGAGGGCTGCTGCCACTTCTCAAGCTGCCATCACGTGACCCTACCAAGGATGTTTTTGATGTTGTCTCAAAACCTCTTTCCATCTCCCCATGCATTGTTAAGCTGGGTCTTATGGAAATTGGCTTTAGCGAGCCTGATAAATTTGGTGCACCAATTTCTAGCCATTTTGTAACACTGTAGGTCATGCTTGCTGCCTGAGTTTAAGACTTTTTCCCAGAGTATAATAGCGAGTATGTGGTGTTGGGAAGAAAACACCTGAATTCAAATCAATACAAACTTTTTTAACAAAACTGTCTTGGCCCTTCTTAAGAATATGCCAAGTGCCTTTTTATGTTTGTTTGCTTGCATGTGCAATGAAAATGTGCCTATTCAGCGAGTAGGGACTGGGAAGGCATGGCAAGGTCGAATCCAATGCCTCTGTGCCAGCAAAAAGGTGGAATGCCAGTGAAAGCCCAATGAGGAGCAGTTGATGGTGATACTGTTAGCATAGCTGAATAGTTGAAGCATTGTGCAGCTGAATGCATGTAGCTGCACCTATCATAGTGTGGCTGTATCCTTTAATTTACAATATGTTGCCCAGCAGCCAGCTGAGCTGAGTCATGATAAGCCTGCTCCTTGCCCCCCACAGATATCCTCTGCATCCAGTTCTGCTGCCTACCCTGAGATTGGTGTTAAACTGTACCATCAGCTGCAACAGGTGGCTATCCTTCTCTCCCAACCCCATTGCCTGCTCTATGGTCAGGATCAACTCTTCCATCAGACATGATTGGCGGCTCTCCTCTGCTAACCCCACTGCCTGCCTAGGATTGGGAGCAATTGCGCCCTATGCTGTGATTGGTGACTCTCTTCTCCTGACCCTGCTGTATGCCCTGGGGATGGGAAGAACTGTGCCATCAGTCTTGATCAGCTGTTATCATCTCCCAGCCCTGTTGCTTGGCCTGAGGTTGGGCGCAACTGTCCCATTGCTGCAATTAGCGAATCTACTCTCCTGACCTTGCGGTCTGCCGTCTGGTTGGAAGCAACTGTGCCACCATCTACTACTGGTGACTCTCCTCTCCCATGCCTGCTGCCCACCTTGGGGCCAGGAGCAACTATCTTGTCAGCCACCACTGGTGTCTCTTCTTACTCGACACCGCTGCCTTCCCTGAGATCAAGAGCAACTGGTAGCTGTAATCGTCTGCTTAACTAAAATAGCCTTTGCTTGGGTTTCAAAGGAAGCTATTTAGAAGCATCAGCACAAGCACTTTTCATGACCAGTGACATGCTACCAGTAAGACATGCTGGTGGTGAAAAGGCAGGCAACTCTGGGCATTATTGCTACTGTGCTGTTTTTGTCCATGGGAAAATCCTTTGTGACAACGGTCATCTTAATCCTGAATGTCAGCAGGGCAAAGAAGCAAGTGTAGAATTAGAAACTGTTGAAGTTTATTAAAAAAAATGTTTCTTATTGGGTTATCCTTACTCTACTGTCTAAACATAGGCATCTGAGGCAAAGCTGGCAAGACCAGGCAATTCCTGACGTCATTATAGGTTGTTTCTCCTTGTAGAAGTTTTTTGCACAGTTATCACCCCCTTTTTATTAACAGGATCAGTAGTGTTTCAAACCCCTTTCCCCTTCCCTTCCCACCTCACATTCATTTTCATCCAGCTATTTTTTATTTTTATTTTATTTTCACCCTACATTTTTCCCTTCACTGTTCATCTTTTTCTGTCATCTCTTTAGTCTTTCTGGATATTCATTCAAAATCAATATGGGTTGTATTCATGGAATATTAAGTTCATGTTTTATTTTAAATATTGATACAATACTTAACATGAAACTTAAGGTCAGTGATATTTGCACTTGGCCAACAGAACTGTTTTGATCATAGGCTTTTGTTGCAATATTTGAACTCTCACGAGAAGGGGACTTGGCGGAGATTCATTCAAGCAGCCGAGTTTCAATAAGTTTGACCGGGCCTCACAGGTGACATCAACACGCTGACAGGTGTGTGCTTTACATGGTCCGGCCCTTCTTGTTCACCTGCGAGGTGTGCATAGTTTGTTTTACATGAGAAGTCAGCGTGTAATGGTGTCGGGAACACTTGCTTGTTTGGAGTTAAACTTTATGCGGTCCAAACGGAAGGAACAGTCCTGTGAATTAAAGATAAGGTAAAATAAAGCAGGCTTCCAAACTATTTTGAAAAGATTTTGAATCAGACTATTTAAAAGTTTAAAATTTATGACTTCTTACTTTTGATTCACAGCGTTTAACTTGTCAATACATGAAACATATAGCTTCTACAACATTTGGGCTCCAATCTTGTTTTTTGTAAGTTAGCTACCTACAGTATATTAACAATTGGTTCAGCGATATGTTAAAATTAACATAGAAAGATATCCCCAAATAAATCATCTTCTTTTGATACACAGACATAAACCACAACAGTGTTTGAATCCATATGCATGCAGTGTTTCCAGTCCATACCACGAATGTTTAATGCTGAACATTAATAGGTCCTGTTTCAGGTTTGTTCCACCTGTTTTAAATTCAAATTCACTAAATTAAATACATTATGATTATGTATTAGCTAGAATCTAACTTTTGAATAATTCAGAATTATTTTCTCTTTTATTTTTAATAGCGCACGTTATTAATGCTTCAAGTCTGATGAAGGAACATATATTAGTTCTGAAATGTTACTACTTTATTTTTGAAGAAATATATTTTCTGGAGCTTGCGAAATGTTTGCTTTATTCAAGAATGATGTTACTGAAGTATATAACTGATTGAAGAAAAATTATTGGAGTAAGTGAATTTGTTTGAATCATTGAGAAATATATTTCAGAAGCATTTTAAATTCTCAATACAAGATATGAGATTAATAAAATGAACTACAAATTGTAAATTTGTTGCTTTTTTTGGGGTTGAGTCAGACACTTTTTTTGAATTACTATCATTATCCGTTTTGGTGTCTCACTCCCAATTTTTGATAAATACACAAAATAAAAATTAAAAAAGGAACCCTGAGAGACTTCACCAGTTGATACTTTTTCAGGCAAGTGAAGACCAACATTTTCCACTCTGCAGTCATCCAGTTGTGCACCCAAAGGTCTGAGTGCACCCCAGATTCATCAGCTCTGTTAAGCCAGACTGGCCAGGTATGTGGACCTTTATTCCTGTATTGTGCCCCTTCCCTAGGACATTCACCATCATACCCCTAGACACAGGGAGGGAGGGAGGGCTTTCACTTGTTACAAATGGAATATGGCGGATCATTAATGTTCCCTGCTGTTGAAAACATAGCACAAATGAATGATGATAGACTGCCAACACTGTGCCACATGGAAGCAGCAGATAGAGGCCACAGTAGTACTGGTTTTCTAAACTAAATAATATGTTAATAAAAAATGGCCTATTGTAATCTGGTCAAGTACAGCTATGAATAACCCTTGTGCATATACCTCTGAAACTATTGAATGAAGAAAGATGTCTTTACTCAGAAAGATATAGCCAAAATCCATATGCTTAAGCAATAAGGCAAGACAGGGTGTGTGTTGTAGGATAATGGCACACCTAGGGTGGGTCAAAGCACAAGGCCAAAGGCCGAGTGATTCCACCACCCTAGGTGTGCTGTTATCCCACCATGACGCACACTCTGGAATGCCTTATTGTGATTAAAATAGAGCTATAAAAAATTCAGCATGATTTTAATGATTAAGCAATAAGCAGACACAAAAAATCAGAAGGTTTAACTTTATTGCAATTAAATTTGGACATGACATTGAGATAAAGTAGTCACTTACAGAACTAGTCTGCATCACGTCACATTGTCTGCATTTCCATTTTTTTGCATAAATAAACACGTAAAAAGCAAAAAATATGAAGTATTAAATGTATTGCAATTACCTTTAGCCATAACATATAGTGATACTGCAGTCCCTTGTCATATCTTCATAAGTTTCATAAGTTTGAATCAAGATGATAGCTTTTGCCACAGAGCCTCGTAGCTAAATTTAATATTATATATACCCCCGAGATTTTTCCTGTAATTCTATAGTAGGCATCTAATTTGCTCTTAAAACTAAACATAGTGTCACATTCCACTATTTCAGATGGGAGTCTATTCCAAGGGGACACCATTCTCTGATTTACCCAGGCTCCCCTCCATTTGGATTTACAGTATACAGAACCTTTTCAGTTGGTAATCATGTGTTCTTGTAACATTAGCTGGATCTCTCCTTAGTAGACCCACACACTCCCACAAGTCCATTTTCCAATGGGCAGAATATGCCAAGCATAAGTCCCCTCTAAGTCTGCGGTACTTCAGGGAGTACAGATCCAGCTATCTCGTCCTGTCCTCATAGGATAGAGACCCAAGATCCTGTATTTTCTTGGTTGCTCTCCTTTGAACCCTCTCAAGGTTCACTATATTGGACTTGTGATAAGGGCTCCAAAACTATACACCATACTCCATTAGGGGCCTGACCAGTGTGGCAAACAAAGGCAGCAGTATGGCTCTGTCCCTGCTTCTTACATTGTGCAGGATGCAGTACAGCATTCTATTTGCCCTGTTAACTATTCCGGTGGTATGTTTCCTAAATGATAATTCATTAGTTACCACGTTACCTAAGTCCCTCTTGCATTCCACACTTCTGAGAGTTTGGCCGCATAAATTATATGCAACCTGGATGTTGTTATGGCCATAGTGCATTACACTGCACTTAGCTATAAACTTCATATTGTCTGTTATGGCCCAATCACTAATATAGTCTAGTTCTATCTGGAATTTGAGTACATCTTCATTAGTTCTTACAATGGCACCAATTTTGCTGTCATCAGCAAATTTTGTCATCCATATATTGTCTGATATCTTAAGGGAGGACACAAAGATATTAAAAAGTAGAGGGCACAGTACCGAGCCCTGGGGCACCCCATTTGTACCATCCCCCCAATCTGATAGACATCCTTTTATACTGACTCTCTGCATTCTCTGGCTCAACCAGGCTCTAATCCATTTAATGATTTATGATGTCATACAATATACTGGATGCTGCTAATTAGACCATCATGTGGGACTAGGTCGAAGGCGTTTGAGAAATCTAGGTAGACAACATCCACTGGTAGTCTATCCTCTAAGGTCCTGCTTACTATTTCAAAGAAGTTTAACAGGTTGGTTTGGCAGGATTTCCCTCACATGAACCCACACTGCAGGATATATGTGTATCCATTAGCCTGAATATAATGCTGTAGATATTCTTTAATATATTCTTCCGTTATGTTGCATAGGATACAAGTTAAATTAATTGGCCAATAGTTACCAACACTTGTTTGCAAACCATTCTTATATATCAGTGTAACATAGGCCATATTCTAATCATATGGCATCTCTCCCCCCTTTACGTAGGGGTTCTTTAAATAATAGCCACACGAATCCTGTCAACTTGTTAGCCAGTTCCCAGAGTATACCCGGGTGGACCTCATCTGGTCCAGGTGACTTATTAATCTTAAGTTTAGCTAGTTTATTTCTTAATGTAGATTGGAAATCTGTTTCACATGATGTATTTTGATCTAAATTGTTAATTGAATCCATGCTATTAGTAGTCTGAAAAACACTTAAGTGTTTGTTGAAGGTATTGGCCATTCATTTTTCATCTGAGATGGTTTCCCCATCTAAGATAATAGGTCCTATCTTAGTTACCCCATTTCTTGAGTTGTTAATATAATTGAAGAATGCATATTTTTTATTGTTTGCTATGTTAGTTACCCTTCGCTCCTCATTTGATTTTTCTGCTTTAATTACTGTTTTACATTTTTTAGCTGTTTTCTTGAATTTTGACCATTTGTACAAGGCTGGATTTTTGAGAAATTCCATAAACAGTTTTCTTTGTTTTAATAAGTTGCTTAATTGTTTGATTGAACCAGAAAGGGATCTTACCTTTGGAGATATATTTTATTTTGTTTGGTACATAGTGGGTAGTACAGTATATCAATTTTGATTTAATGATATCTAAAATTTGTTGTATGTTAAGTCCATTGAGTTCTTTTTTCAGTTCCATCCATTTAGGTGGTTCTTCATATCTCTGTAGTTTGCTGTCTTCCAACATGTAATCCTAGTCTGCCCTTTAGTTATTGGTTCTGTACCTAAGATACTAAGTTTAACCATGTTATGTTGGCTTTGGCCCAATGGTTCTCTGACCGTGGAATAGTTAATGTCTTCTCTCATGTTGCTGAGGACTATATCTAAGAGAGTTGAGCCTCCTGTATTCTGTACCACATATTGTTTAAGTCCATTGGCACCAATTATGGCAAGGAGGTGTCTTTCTACTGGATTGGTTTGAGAGTAATTGATCCAATCGATATTAGGAAAGTTAAAATCCCCCAGAATTAAAGCCCTACCATTAAGTTACATTGACTTGAATAGAATCCAGGAACAGTGTATTTTGTTCTATACTCATGCTTGGTGCCCTGTAGCAAACCCCTATGGTAATTTTCTTTTTTCCTGTTGGATCAGCGTAACCCATAGTTGTTTCACATTTAAAATGGTGTCCTGTATGGGCCCAATTTCATGCACTTCATATGTATCTTTAATATATAATGTGATACCCCTCCTTTCTTATTTTGTTTATCTGTACTAAACACATTGTAGCCTGGAATAGTTTTCCCCCACTGTTCTTCATACCACCAGGTTTCTGTAATTGCATAAAAATTTATATTTTCTTGTATTAATAATACATGTAGTTCTTCAGCTTTGTTAACTAGGCTTCTAGTCTTAACTAGTAGTGCCTTTATTATAATTTATTTCACTAGCCATAGTTATTTTCATTATATCCTTTGTGGCCTTTAATTTGTATGGATGGGCTTTTACTTTGCTACTGATGTGCTGGTAATTATCCCTTGGTGTGGGTATAAAACCTACCTTTGTTACCCTTGGTGTTAGTTTAAATCTGACTTTGTAATTGCATCATTAACAAGTTTGCCAGGTAAAGAAGCTCCTCTTGGGCTAAGTTGTAGTCCATCATATATAAAATATACAGTAATGTATGGGGGTGAGTGTATAATGAGAAATTATGTGCATCCTCGGTGTGGGATGCTACATAAACCCCAAGGGGTTTATATGAGCATCCCACACCAAGGGTGCACATAATTTCTCATTTATTCACTCACACCCATGCATTGTTTTATGTAATTGCTGGGTAGTGTTTTCCCAGCATCACTATGTTAAAAGTAGTAGGAGTGTGACTTGTGTGCAGCTGCTGTTTAAAAAAAATCAATTTGCTGTTTTGAGCCCCAGGGGTTAGATGCATTTTATTTATTTTTTTACTTTCACCAATACAAAAAAGTAAAAAATAAACAGATTTCATGGTTTGCCACCCGATGTGAGGGATCGGGAGTAAGAGGGCCATGTCTGTGCTGTCGCAATGATCCTCGCTCATTTTTTCAAGATGACTGGGGAAGGCAGCTATCTTTGAAATTCACTCCTGCTGGCAAACGTTTGTGTATGACTGGAAATTTGCTACAAATTGAACTGTTTAATCCATGCTGATTTTGCTGCATTGTGTGCCACAGTTGTAGTTCATGAAGTGGCAGTTCCGGGATCGGTGAGCGAGGAAAAAGAGCATAGGCATGCACAGTATGTGAGAAACTGGGCATGTGTTCGCCGTTACAACTCACAGGTTATAACGGCAAATTATAACCCGGTTTCTCAATGGGAGAAAACACTCCCCAGTTATTACTAAATCATAACATCCCTCAAACAACTCCCACTATTTAATGCACAAGATGTCTTCTTGCAGACACCATCATCTTAGGCTGTTCTTAATGATTTTAATCCTCCTTATCCATCTGCGTCCAGCCTAAGGCACAGGCAGGTTCTCAGACAAAGTTAATTCTGCTTGTAAATTATCTGTTGTCTGTTCAAAATCCTTAAATTTCTGCAAGATCTGATTGATTGTTTGTTTTCTTGTGTTTTTGGTGCCTGCATGTAGAACTATAAGGAGTTTGTTCCTTGCTGGTTTTAGTATTTTTGGGAACATATTATTGATATCTTTAATTTGTGCTCCAGAAAAGCTACAGTTAGCTATATTCTCCTTGTTCCCGTTTGTCATACAGCAGTCCACAAATGTTATTAAAGAATCCTCTAAAAAGAAGATCTGCTTCTCTTTCTCTTCCAATACTCTCCCCAGGAGGCTGCTGTTTTGTCCTGTGGCAGTGTCGGTGTTTCTGAAGCCACATTATATATTATTACTGTAAAACTTGAAATGTACACTGCCAAAAAATTCCTCACTATTTTCACTGAAGCACTAATTTGTGCAAATATTAATTTACACTAATTAGCAGTTTTTCCATGATAGTGAATGTGGTGTTATTGACATAGCTCTAAATTTAATTTACGCTATTATGGTTCCATGTGAGTTTGTGCTAAAATTACTTGGTATAAAAATAATTTGTTTTATAATACATCTTGAGCCTCCCCTTCCCCTTCATTGTCTGTAGCCATTAGCGTGTCCTGTTGCATGTCAAACTGCCCCCCCTTTCTCTCTGGTACCCACAGTAATTGACATATATGTGTGCATGTCTGACTGCCCCAAGTGTGCTGCTTTAAATTAATCAGGGGTGTATATCTGTTCAATCATTCTATAGCAAAGATGAGGAAAGAGCACCAGGAACAGAAGGCAACAGTGTTGTAACAGCCAAAAGTCCAACCGAAAAAAGGAACAGCACCCATTGCAACAGACTGGAGCCAAGACACAGTACTTACATAAATAATTGGTCATTTATTTGAAAAGAGGTGCAATTCATAGCTGCAGCATGAAAACAGACTTAGGTCTAGCTGAAAAGACCAATACATTAATGCACTGACATTTTTCCTGGCCCCTGCCAGGCTTCATCAGAGTGCTTTGAATTAAAGTGCACAGCATTCAACATTTATAGTGCAAAAAAGGGTGTGTTAAAAATTCAATCAACCAATCACTACAATGCATAATGACATTACCATTTAAAGTCATAATGTTCTCTAATATGCAAAAGTGTACCTCCAGTATAATGCATACATCCAGAAACAACATATTTAAATACATACATGGGACCATATATATCTAACATGGACACTGCTGCACTTAATTGTTCCCTTCTAACTCTATTTATGTTTGTAAATATAATCTTGGCAAGATTTCTTTGGTGTCAAATCAATTGGTACAATACCTACATAGTGGTGGGACTCTAACCCATGCTGAGTCCAGGCACATACACTTCATTATCAAAATACATCATATCCAGGGATGGGAAAGAAAGATAAATAACCATAGGTGAAGCTGAAAACTTACACCCATGGATTATGTTACAAACAATTTACATTTTTCAGGGTGGGAGACAAATCATCAGGTTATTTAGAACTGTTCAATATCTGAATTTATTGAGGAAAGCTGCCAGGTCTATACTCTCATTTAGACCCTTGGCTTTTTGAGCTCTCAACTTGAAGATCCAGAAGCTCTCTCTCTCTCTCTCTCTCTCTCTCTCTGTCCAATTATGTTTGATATGTCTCCACCTCTGGGGCCTACAGTGACACATTCAATGCCAGTGAATTTAACACCATGTGCAATGTGCAGATTACTTTTCACATGTTAGGCAATGGCATATGTGTCCTCGCTCTTTTGTAAGCCGCAAATATGTTCCCCCACCCTCACCTTTGGGGCACGTGTTGTCTGACCCACATTGAAGGGGCCACAGCTACAATCTGACACCAAAGAAATCTTGCCAAATTATATTTACAAACATTGTGGTTTACTCTGAGGAACCCTGGCAGGGGCCTGGAGAAACGTCAGTGCGTTTATGTAGTGATCTTTTCTGCTTGACCTAAGTCTGTTTTCATACTGCTGCTATGATTTGCACCTCTTTTCAAATAAATGACCAGTTACTTGTGTAAGTACTGTGTCTTGGCTTCAGTCTCTTGCAATGGGTGCTGTTCCTTTTTTTTGGTCAATAATTCTGTAGAAACTTCCCCTTTCCTTTGTCTCCTTTCTTTTAATTTTGTTGGCTATATTGCTTTCCATAAAGTACCATTCCTGTATATAATCTCCCTCTCTTCTTCGTTTGTTAGAACTTTCACTTTGGTTTGCCTAGTTTACTGTGCAGCCTTGTTGCTTTCCCAATTTTAGGTTAACATCAACTAATTGTTTGAGGCTTTTAATCTCTAGTTCCAGCTCGCAAATTCTAGATTTCAGCTCCTTAATTTCTTTACATTGTAGACTATCATATGGGCCTAACTCATCTATAGACTCAAGGGTATAGTTCATTCAGTTTACACAATCTAGTCAAACTTTGCCATCTTTTGTGGTTAAAAAGGTGCTTTCCATTTTAATAATGTTATCGGGTAAAGGTACGACCTAGTAACAATGATTATGACGTACACACAAAAACTAATGAATTATTACTCAGAATATCAACTTACATACAATATATTGCTGTCCCTGTTACCCCTGTGGACACCTGCAGACAGGTGCAGATGCACTGCATATGTCTTAGCATGCATCTTTGTGCACGGCAACGGCACACTCGCCCTGCTCATTCTCAACCCGCTCACACAAGGGTGAGGTTTACACGCCCTGGAATGCAGAAGTAGGTCAGTCACCTGACTGCCTCCTCTGTGGCCTCAGTTGTCAACAATGTTAGAATGTTGTAGTAAAAGAACATATAAAGTTTGCTGCCTTTTTTTATACATTAAAAAGAAGCAAAAAAAAAAAACTAATAGTCTAACTGCATTGTAACAAAACTTAAATACGTTTAACCATATTTACTGTACTCCCTTGCAGAGCTACCCTGCATCATGTGTTTATTTATTACATTTTACTGTTAGGTGTAACAAATACAAATTTCCTTAATTTATAGTACATGCTGGTGATGGACTGGAGGAAAATAATGCTAAGCTCCTGGACACAAGTAGGTTGACTGTTTCCTGTTGGAACAAATTAATATTTTTCAACAAACCAGTCAAAGGCACATCTGTGGGCCAAGCCTTTTCTACCCTGAAAATTGCAGACCAAATTTCCAAACCATCTGGGCACTAGACAATGACAAAAAAAACACCCAAAAATTGTTATTATTTATTTTATTTTTTTTTTTTTACTTTTTTCTCAGTCCAGATCTTGGAACCCACACAACCAACTGGAAATGAACTTGGCAAGTCAGGAGATCTACCCCTCACGATTTTGCTTGAGAAATTTCATGCAAATCCATTGAATAGTTGCAAAGATATTAAAGTGCAAAGTACCCAAGAAGGCGATCAAAGAAACTTGTTTTGGGTTTGAATTCAAGAGATGGAATGTTTACTATGTATGAAATACAAGATTTCAAATCTCTGGTCAGGTCTACTGGCAGAATATTCACCCCTGCTATCACACAATAGAAGATCTTAGATAGAAGTGGGGCTTTTATCTGTAGCAGGTTAAACAACACCAATTTCCCCAGTAAGCAGGTGAGGATAGGAATGGGATTTTTCATGGTCAACAAAGAAACATGATAAACTAAAATTGTAAGTACTGTAGTACTTCATTTTTTAAGGTGTGTGTCTGTGTGTGTAGAGGATTATGAAGTCAAATAACAATTATTATGTTTTTAAATTTAAGACAGTTTTATTTTTAGAGCCTAGTGGAAGGTTTTTAATGAGTAAAGGTGACAGTCACATTTCTGATGACAGTCAAGTATGGGTTTGGTACAATTGATTTCATATGTGAAAAGGCTACTGGTCCTTCTTCCAGTGCTGTCATGGTGGGCAACAGCAATAGGTTCCAAACTGCTCAGCCAATCAGATTACTGATTTTTTATAGCCATATTATAATTCAGCAATAAACCATTACTGGGTGTGGGTTATGCTGGGATTTACCCACAGCTGGCATGGTTTGGCCATGAGGCTGCAGGCTGAGTGGCCAAATCAGGTCGGTTGTGAGTAAATCCCAGCATAACTCACACCCTGGAGTGGTATACTGCTATAATGAAATTGCCATCTTTATTTTTCTGCCAAAAACAATAAAGAAAAAGTTTTTGTTTTGTATTTTGCATTAGGTTTCTATTATTTATTACTACACCAGAAAAATAGCCCTAGATTCTCACACACGCACACACACACACACACACACACACACACACACATACACACACACTCCATCCATTTAGAGATTTGAAATCTAATAGCTTGGCAGAAGACACCAGGAGAAAGGACTGCTGTGTGACTGAACTTCTCTGCTGGGACTAAAGTAGAAGAACTTTTGTATTTGACTTTTAATTTAGGGTAAAAAAACTAACATACAAAAAAAAAGTATGTGTTTGGGTTAACTGAACTGACTTGGTATCTGAAGAGTTATCTAGGTGTAAATCTCAGGTGACTGAAAGGACTTAAGTGCTGTGAGGTTTAAATTACTTGTAGAAAGATCTGGTAAGTAGGGGGAGTGGCTTAGCTAGAAGGAAGCTACATTTAAAGACTGCCTTAGAAAGTTTCTGCTAATAGCTTGGCAGAAGACACCAGGAAAAAGGACTGCTGTGTGACTGAACTTCTCTGCTGGGACTATACTGCCCTCCTTCCCTCGCCTCCACCCCCCCACCCAAAGCTAACTCTATTTTTATAGGCACAGGATTTGACTGACAACAGGAACTTCCTGTTTAGGGGCAGGAAGTGAGTGATCACAGAACCACTAAGGACCCACCATCCTAGAAGGGCAAGAGTAGCTCTCTGGCCCTCTAGCTGCTGGAGGTCTGCCTCTGAGCAAGTAAGTGGTCTACTGCGAATATAGGATATTATTGTCTCAGAACAGGACAATCAGGAGCTTAAAGGGCACACAGGCAGAAAGTAAGGAGAGAGAGAAAAACAGAGGAAAGAGTAAGGATTGCAAACAGTTAAGGGGCAAGAAATAAGACATGATTGGAGTGGTGCAGTGCAGTGGCTGTGGAGCAGCAGTCTTCCGGGAGATGTTCTGGAGGATGCGGTGTAGTCCCATCTGCAGGCACCTCTCTGGGCTGAGGGAGGAGGTTGCTCATCTCCAGGCTGAGTTGGCCAGGATTAGTGGGACCTCCTCTTCCATCCAGGGACCACCAGTGCCACTGCTGTTGCCTCAGAGGTTGCCAAGAAAGAGGAGCGGTTGGACCACAGTGGGCTCAGGGAGGGTGAGGGTGGTGGAACAGAGGTGCATCCCTCCCATTGTACCTCTCCACAATTCCTATGCCATTCTGGCAAAGTGTGGTTCCTCTATGAAGGCACCCAGAGTGGAGACCAAGGAGGATGCTGGGAACCTCCACAAAGGAGACCCACAGGAGGGTGGCAGGGGACCCTGCAGGGGAAGGAAACAACTCCTGGTGGGGGACTCCATTGTTAGGAAGGTAGAACTGGGGGAGGAAGGGGAGAGGGAGGTAAGGTGCTTGCCTGGCACCATGGCTTGCAGGAACAGGAAGCGAATCCTCAGGATTGCCGGAGCAGCTGCACAGGGGAGGGAGCTGGATGTCATTGTCCACCTAGGGACAAATGACCTGGCTAAGAAAGGGATTAGAGAAGTGCAGGAAGAGTTTGTGGAATTGGGGAGGGGCCTTAGTCAAGTAGCACGCATGGTATCCTTCTCGGAGGTGCTACCCATCTATGGCATAGGAGAGGCTAGGGTGTTCCACACCATGGGATTCAATCATTAGTTGAAAAACTGGTGTGGAGCTCATGGATTTGGCTTCATTAGGGACTGGGGGTCTACTGGAGTGATGCAAGCCTATACTGGCATGATGGGCTGCATCTGTCTGGGAGGGGAACCAGGATCCTAGGTGATAGGTTTAAATGCTTCATTGGCAAGCTTTTAAACTAGCCAAGGGGGGAGGCACTGGAAAGGAGCAGGAAAATCCTAGCCCCCCCCAAATAATCACAGTAGTAAGTGCAGCAAACATCAACATAGAGGTGTCGATAGAGAGAAGGGCAGGGGTAAATGAAGAAAGTGACAAAGGCAAGAAGGACAGGGATGGGGAAAAAGGGAGTAAGGCCATCAGGAAATGGAGGGTAATGAGTACCAATGCCCGTAGTCTGGGCAACAAGCTCCCTGAGCTGATGGCCTTAATGGAAGATGGATGGCTGGATATCGTAGCAGTCACAGAAACATGGTACACAGAGAACCATGACTGGGATGTTAACATACCAGGGCACATAACCTACAGGAGAGACAGGCAGGGAGAAGAGGGGAGGAGTAGCTCTCATGTAAAGGAAGGGATAAAAGCAACTAAACAAAAGAGTAAACAGGGAGGAGAGGAGGCACTGTGGGTCACCTTGGAGACTGGAAAGGGCACCACAATCCGCATAGGGTTATGTACAGACCCCCATGTCAGGGGAAGGAATGGACAAGGATATGATAGAAGGCATTCTTAGAATGGCAGAGAAAGGGTGATACTGTTGATGGGAGACCTGAATATGCCAGATGTTAACTGGAGCACATTTGCTGCAGCCACATCCAAGAGCAGGGCCATTCTTGATGCCCACAGGTGGCACGCATTAGACAGCTAGTTTTGGAACCCACTCGTGAGGGAGCAATCTTAGACCTCATACTCTCAAACGGGCAGTGAGAGGATCTCAGATCTAGAAGTGGGTTGCCATCTGGGGACAAGTGACCATCAAACAGTGTGGTTCACGTTAAACTCAGCTACAGAGTCAAGCCACACAAAAGTGAGGGTACTGGACTTTAGGAGGGCTGACTTTGGCAAGATGGGAGAGTGCCTCAGAAAAGCACTAGCAAACAGGCTAGAAGGAAGTGTGGAGCAACAATGGGAATTATCAAACTACCATCACAGAGGCAACAAGCCTTTGTGTGAAGCAAATGAACAAATCAAAATGAAAGAAAAGCCACTATGGTTCTCAAAAGAGGTGGCTGTGAAAGTCAGGAAGAAAAAAGATAGCATTCGGAAGTATAAGGAAACACAGAAGGAGCAGGACAGAGAGCTGTACCAGTTAAGGCAAAAGGAAGCAGGGAGGTAGTCAGAATAGCAAGGCCCAAACTGAGGAAAGATAGCCGACTCAGTTAAGAAGGGGAGATAAAACCTTTTATAGGTACATCAGCGAGCTTAGAAAGACAAAGGGAGGGATAGTGAGGCTGAATAGAATGAACAGTGGGTGGGCAGAGGGAGACAGTGAAAAAGCAGGAATACTGAACGAATATTTCTGCTCAGTATTCACAAAAGAGGAGGGGGAAGTGCCTAATCCAATTAGCAGAAGCACTCTTGATAGGGGGGTCGATCCCAGTCCTTTCACAGAAGAAAGGGTTCTGCAAGAACTCCTAAAACTGAAGGTGGACAAAGCAATGGGTCCTGATGGAATTCACCCCAGAATTCTAAAAGAATTAAGGGAGGAACTAGTGAAACCATTGGCTACTCTTTTTAATAAATCATGGGAGGATGGTGTGGTACCCGAGGACTGGAGAAAGGCGGATGTGATTCCTCTTCACAAAAGTGGGTCCAAGACAGAGGCAGGAAACTACAGACCTGTCAGTCTGACCTCTGTGGTAGGGAAAGTGATGGAGTCACTTCTGAAGGAAAGAATAGTCGAGTACCTAGAGGCTAGTGGAGCACAGGACCCAAGGCAGCATGGGTTCACAGCGGGAAGGTCATGTCAGACGAATCTAATAGATTTCTTTGAATGGGTGACCAAAGTAGTAGACCAGGGAGGGGCTGTAGACATGGCTCTACCTAGACTTTAGCAAGGCATTTGACACAGTCCCACACAAAAGATTAATAGTCAAATTAACCAGCCTGGGAGTGGGACCCAGGGTGGTAACCTGGGTAAAACATTGGCTGGACAACAGGACACAGAAGGTAATTGTAAATGGAGTCCATTCTGAAGAAAGGGGTTACTAGTGGGTACCGCAGGGTTCAGTATTTGGTCCAGTCCTTTTAATGTCTTCATCAGTGACATTGCAGAGACTGGAAGGAAAAGTATTCCTTTTGCAGATGACACAAAAATCTGCAACAGGGTTGATACACAAGGAGGCGTGGAAAGGATGAAAAGGGACTTGGCAAGGTTGGAGGAATGGTCAGAAGTATGGCAGCTAGGATTCAATGCAAAGAAGTGCAAAATAATGCACCTGGGAAACAAGAACCCAGGGGAAGAATACACAATGGGTGGGGAGGTAGTAACAACAACAAAAAAGGAAAGGGACCTGGGGGTAATCATATCAGATGACCTTAAGGTTAGCAAGCAATGTGAGAAGGCAGTAGGAAGGGCTGGGGATATACTGGGATGTATAGGGAGAGGCATCAGCAGCAGAAAACAGGAAGTAGCTGTCCCTCTGTACAGACAGTTGGTGAGACCCCATCTGGAGTACTGTGTCCAGTTCTGGAGACCCCATCTCCGCAAGGACATAGACAGGATAGAGGCAGTCCAGAGGAGGGCAACTAAAATGGTGCAGGGTCTGCAAGAGAAGCCATATGAGGAGAGACTAAAGGAGCTTAATATGTATACCCTTGAGGAAAGAAGGGAGAGGGGGGACATGATAGAAACTTTTAAGTACCTCAGTGGAATCAACAAAGTCCAAGAGGGTAGCATTTTTCAGAAAAAGAGACTTGCAAGAAAAAGGGGACACAATTTAAAAATAGAAGGAGGGCGGTTCAGTGGCAATGTGAGGAAGTATTATTTCACAGAGAGGGTAGTGGATGCATGGAACAGCCTTCCTGAGGAGGTTGTGAGGTCTAAAACTGTGGCAGAATTCAAGAATGCATGGGACAGACATAAGGCAATTCTTGTGGGGGGTAGGAAGAAATAGGCTGTTGGTTAACTAGGATCTGCGGCCTATCCTGTAGGTAGGGAAATGGGCAGACTAGATGGGCCTAGCAGTCCTTATCTGCCGTCAAAGTCTATGTTTCTATGTTTCCTGCCTCTCTCCTTCACACACAGAGACACACACCATACCGTGCATCTCCCCCTACCTTCTCTTACCTATTTTGTGATGCTTATGAGATGGTCTCCATCTGAAATATCTTGTGTACCTATTTCCTCCATTCTTCATTGTTTTTTGGAGTGGGGTTAGGGCAGTGTCTATACTTTTCTTTGAGGCTCTGATATACTAGACTGCTTTGTCTTTCTTGTAAGTCTGGCAAGAGTAGAAGTATAAAAAATGGGGCAATTTGTGTGACCTGTTGAGAGAACATAGCAGATACCAAGCAGGTAGTAAAAAGCAGAAACTACCGAAATTCAAAACAACTTTGCATCTGTTGCGGTGTTCTGGTATTTCTGTTTTTACCATGTGATTCCAGTGTGTCTACTAACTCGTCTCTGGTGGCATCAAGAGCAAGAGTGTTGATATTAGCATTGTGCTGCCATTATTTATTCTCTTTTTTGATTTTAAGAACAAACAGCGTGTTCCTTAATGCTGCTGCTACCACTGCTACCAGGTGTCCTTTGTCCATAAAGTAGTTGCCGTCAGCAGATACGGTTGCAGGGGAAAATGGGAGAACAGTGGCTAAGCTCTCAGTGAGTTAGAATAAAAAAGAGTGGGGCAATGGACTGTGAAAAGTTGAGAGAAGTATGCTTTTGAAGATGAGCTCTTAGGTCTTATCCAACACACATCTCTATCTCTTTCTCTCTCAAACACACACACATGCACACGAAGCTTCTTTGTTTTTTTCAATGTGATAATAAACCGGGACATGCTGTGATGGTCCAGCTGATGGTGTGAGTGGGTGAACACAAGTAAATATTCAATTGTACAGTTTCAGCTGAAAAGAGATAGCTGTAAAAGTAAGCTCTTTGGTCCTCAGATAATGTTGTGATTGCTTCCAGGACTTTATATGTTGTTTGAGGGAATCTTTGTGGGCTGCAAGTGTCTGACTGGTGTCTGGTTACACAGGATTGGAGTGTGGGTTGGTTATTGTTAGGGGAGAGCCATGGTCTCACTTTGGTCTGCACTCTGGAGCACGTAGTGGACAATGTTTAATGATTACAAACTGCAGAATATTTTTAACTACAAAATATTTTGTGTTTTTTAGAGTCAGTTTGCAGACTGGTGTGTTCGCATACTATTAAAAGGACCAATGAGCATTTGGAAATTCCCACTACAGCATCATGGCTTGGCAGGGAGTTTTCTGCCTTTGATGGTGGAGGGGTTGGACTGATATGAAAAGGGGTGATGGCTGATGCGACTGATTGGTACCTTTTAAGTGGGTCATGCCAGGATTTACCATGGCTGAAAGGTGCCAGTCAGCCAATCAGAGTCCTCAATTCTAGGAGCCAATATAATTTCATTAATTGGTCCCAAAAGGTGATTCCACGAAGTGACCGCGAAATCACCTTTTGAGGCCGATTAATGCCATGACAGTGACTGAATCTATGAGGAGGGGTCCCAAAAACCCCATGTTGAAAATTTGATGCTAAAATTCCAAAAAATGCCTGAATTATCCATACAAATTGAAAACACCCTATTTATTCCATTATACAGCTTACTGGCATTTCCTCAGTTCGCGGTCAGCTTTGAAGAGTGCAGACGTGTTCCTGGTCCACCGAAGATCATCATGCCTGACTCCGGAGGTAAGAATGGGGTGAGGAGGGGTGTGAGGAGGCAGGGTATGCAGTGGGTGGGTGCGGGTTGTGGGGGGTGGGCAGAGAGACCGCGAGGGACCGTTTCCCTTGTTTACTGGTGCAAAAAAAATAAAAAGACATTGCAGGACTATTTTTTTAAAAAGGGGAATTTGGCACACTGGGGTGGGCTCCCAGCATGCTAACTGACTGTTGGGGGCAGTTGTAGCCGACGGAGTTGGCACCCCAGTCAGCATGAAAGTGTGGGGGGGCACAACAGCCGAAAGGGATTGGGCACCCCCTTGGCAGTACTGTTGCTACACTTCGGGGGGGCGTATGCCAATGGAGAGTGAGCTCCCCTGTCAGCACATCAACCTGGTGGGGGGGAGATAATGCCGACCAGGAGTGGACTCCCCATCAGCAACTCAAATTGCACCCAAGGGATGCAAGTCGATGGGGATTGGGGCCCCTGTCGGCAAACATACTGTGTTGGGAGGGGCACATGCTGCCAAGGGGGATTGGGCACCCCTCGGCACAGGGGCCACTTGAATATTGTTTGTGAACAGGGCGGCAATGCACCGCCATGTTCACAAACAATATTACAGTAGCAACGTTCCACCCAGCAATGATGGGTCGCTCCCTCATTGCAGCAAATCACTGACGCTGCAATGATGAGGTGGCCCATGATTGCTGTGGCAAAAACGTCACAACTTGGTGCAGCTTCTGGAAGCCAGTGTCATCAGCACACTGTACCTCCATTGGTGCATCATGGCCAAGCCCCAAAATGCTGTGCCTCCCTTGGCTGCTACAATGCCGCGCCTCCGTAACCCGCTTCTCTCCTAAGCTGTCACATAATGTTTCTTGTGCATGTGCGCAAGCAAACATAAAAATGGATAATACCTTTACTGATAGGTAAGAACTGAATACTGATAATGGTGCTATGGAGAAGCTTCTGGCCCTGGATATCAACTCTAATTTTCAGTGTGGGGAATTATGCAATGAAACTATGGGATTTGATAGTTAGATAATATACAATTAAAAAAATGTATTTTATCTCTCTCATTGGGAAAATATTTAAGGTGTCTAGCATAACATCTGATAAATTATCTTGAAGAACCAAAAATAAGTGTTGCATCCACAGTTCTAAATTATTGTCCCGGATTCCTCCCTTTTCCCCACAAAAGACAGAACACCAGTGTGTTGTGCTCAGATTGGCAATCAGTTTATTATAAAACGTATTTCCTTTTTGTTACATTACCATCATCATCTTTAGCTATTGTCTTATTACTCCTCTTTTCTTATATTGCATTACATATCAATATCATTTCCTCTCCTCCTTCTCCTCCTCTTCCGCTTCTTCTCGCCTCCCCAGGTGAAAACCTGGGAGCCTTCTTCTTCTTCTTCTCTCTTTTTATAGGTAACAGTGTTAACCCAGACTGCTTTCTTCTCTTTCTGTTGCTCTCCTTTTCCTCCTTTTCATTTCCTCCCCCTCCCTCTCCCTTAGTTTTCCCCCTTTTTCTGCCATCCACCTTTGGCAGGCCTGCAAAAAAGTCCAACCGGACATCTTCTGCCATCCTCCTTTAACAGACCTTCTTGGCCCCCTTTCCAAGAGACACTTTCTCCTCACTTTCACTTCTTTTTGGGTGAGTGGGTGGTAACAAAATTATCCAGCAAAAGAGGCAGAGTACCTCTGTGCTGCCTGTTATGTACCCTGTAATTTTTCCTCTCCCACTTCGTTAGCCCTCCTATGGTTCACCTGTTCCTCTATTTGCCCTTCCCCTTCCTGACTATTGCTCCACCCCCTCACCTTCCCCTCCTCCCTCTGAGCACTACCACTTTGTCCTCAAGCAAGGGATCCACCAGGACAACTTGGTCTGCCCCTTAAAGGGCAAACTCCATTATATAACTCTAACTATTGTATTGCTTTCTTCTATGTTTTTATGTGAATGTTTCAATCTTTATGATTCATAAATTTCCACTGGTGTCCTGGGTGCAGTCTCCTCCCTTCTCTTTGGCGTCTTCTTGAAGTCCATGTGTGCCTTCTTCCCTTTCATTCCTCTAATCCTCCTCACACCCCACCCCCTTCCTTTTGCCATAAGTAATACACAGGGTCCCACATGCTTTTGTCTCCCTGTTGGTTATAGTAGCAGGTGATACTGAGCTCAGTCCCTGTTTTGTTTAGTAAATCAGTCACATGCATTTACAATAAGCAGCAGTGATGTTTATTATGTTAAGGATTAGCAGTGTAACATCAGAGAGTTTGAACAGCCTGCTTCTTGCTCCTTGTGTGGCGTCTCACTTCAAACTGCACTGCTGGATCTAGGCAGTGTCAGATTACTGCATCGGGGACTGAAGGCTAACTGTCTTTAACCCTTCAGTCCCCAAACATCCGCTGTTTTCTGAAAGAAAAAAAAAACTTTTTTTTTATTTTTTGTTAACCAGCAGAGACACACTGTGCTAAACCTTGTTTATAGGTGCACCCCAAGTGCACAAGGAAGTTAAGTGACTTGCTCAGGGTCACACAGTATGCAAGTAGGTACTGTGGGATTCAAACTCAGGTCTCCAGAGCCTTAAACCACTGTACTATACTGCCTAAAGAATAGAAAATACCTTAATAGAAAATACTTACTAAGCTAAGGTTATTTTAAAGTCCTCTAACTATTTGCTATCTAGTAGCATGCACTATCTTCAATACTTGTAGTCTATAATGTTCATGCAATTTAAATAGATTAAACTTATAGCATGCAGTATCTCTTTTTATTTGTAACAGAATTTGATTAGACTAGCATGAAATGAATTACCATATTTAACCTGTCATTTTGTATCCTGGACTCCAGCATCCATATACCTAAAATATAGAGAACCTGTTTTAGTAGTTTGCATTTTAGCAAGTTTCGATAAATCATTGTGGTTGTTTAATTAGCCTACCATATCTCAACCTGCCTGCATGCTAAAGGCCGCCCCCCCCCCACTCGATTAATGTTCTCAGTGGGCATCAGAGCAACTGCAGTGGTTAATTCCATCTTGTCTTGTACTTTGGCCAGAGAATCTGGTGCCTCACTATGTGGAGCTGCTAAATTTGTTTCTCCGTCAGTGTTCTGCATTCTGGGTTGTCTGCTGTCCTCATGCTGTTGACCTGGCTCATTTCTGTGTTCTTGAGGCAGGCACTCAGATTCCATAGGTACTGTCCCTGGTATTGCAGGAGCTTGTCCATAGCCTGCCAGCACTGGCATTAAATGTCTCTTGTTTCTTCTTAACAGATGTCCACTTCCAGTGATACTAGATATGATCTTGTAGCCACAAGCCTCCGGGCAACTGCCAGTTCTCCCCAGCATCTGTCACTTCTTACCAGGGCATTTTCACCTGCCTGTAACACTCTGTGCTCTTTTGCAGTTCTGCTAAAGTTTTCATGTTTCCTGAATTGTGTTGCCCTTACTTTTATTGCAGTTTCATTGTCAGTGCAGCATTCGAGTTTCACCCAGGGCAGGTGGGTTCAAGTCTGACGTCCCAATAGCAGTTCTGCTGGGGATTTGCCACATGCTAATGGTGTGACTCTGTAATTCCATAATGCAAGGGATGGGTATATGTTTTCCTTCATTGCATTTTTTAAGAGTATTTTTATGACTTTGAACCCAATTCTGCTAGTCTGTTTCCTTGAGGTTAGGTGGGGCTGGAAGTGACATAACTGAAACCACAGGAGTGTGCAAAATGTTGAATTCTGTACTTGTAAACTGGGGCCCATTGTCTGTTCTAGGGATTTGTGGAATCCCAGATCTTGTGAAGATTACTTTTAGTTCCTTTATCACTTGGTTTGATGTGGGTGTGCTTAATTTGACAACTTTGGGGTGACATAATGCATCAAATGCAGCCAGGTACTCTTTGCACCCAAGTGCGAACAAATCAGCACCCACTTTTTCCCATGCTGTTGTGTTTTCTGAGTCCAAAATCAATGGTTCCTTCTGCAGGTGAGCCTGTAATTCTGGCTTATCTGACAAGTGCGTACTGTGTTTGATATATCTTTTGATATTTCTGGCCAGTATATTACCTGCAGGGCTCTGTGCTTCAATTTTTCCATACCCATGTGTCCTTCATGTATTTTGTGTAGTAATTCCTTTCTTAAACTACTAGGCACCTCAATCCTGTCACCTTTAAGGATTACTCTGTCTGCCTCAGATAACTCAGACTTAAATTACTTGTACCTGCTGGGTGTGTATTGTCCCTTCGACCCTTCTTGTGTTGCTGACATTACTGCTTGTAGCATTTCATCCAGTGTTGATGCAGTTGTTGGTCTTTCCCACGTTTGAACAGATACGGCTCTTGATGTTTTTATTTTGTTAACGTGTATGTCCACTTCTGAGTCCTCGCTTAGAGCTGAGCTTCTGTGTGATTCATCCCAAGTCCTTGACATAGCATCCACCACTATCAGCTGGTTACCCAGTGTGAATTATATCCTATAATCATATTTCTGTAGCTTAATTAACAGTCTCTGAATCCGGGTTGGGGTCTGCCATAAATTTCTGTTTGAAATGGTTATCAGTGGTTTGTGGCCTGTTTGAATCACAATGAGGGTGCAATTAATGTAATTATGGAATGCATCACACCCTAAGGCTATAGCCAGCATCTCCATTTCAATCTGAGTGTATTTATAGTCAGTCTTTATGAAGGCTTTTGATGCATATGCAGCAGGTCTCCAGCTACTATTTCTGAGCTCTAACTGTACGGCTCATATACCATCCTTCATGGCATCTGTGGAAACCTTTGTCTGACAGAAGATATCAAAATGTTGCAAGGTGGGTGCAGCAGTTAGTAGTTGTTTTACCTCTTGAAATTCTTGTTTGTGTGCAGGTGTCCGCCCCCAAGTGGCTGACTTTAATTTTTTTTTTAATTTTTATTTACTGTATAATTGGAATTACAATCCTTTGAGTCATAGACTCCTTTGCAAAGGCTCCACATCATTTACAGGGGGTGGAGGGAGAACCAAAGTACAAGGAAGACAGACGGAATGAGCAATTATATACAGGTTTCAGTACAGACAGTATTTATACAATGGCTCCACGGTGGTTACAGGGGATGGAAAGACACAAGACAATATAAAACATTAAAAGAAACACATTTTTTTTATATATACACTTTGATTTTTTCAGGTTACAGAATTGACATGGCAGTTGAGAGGCATTTTAAAAGCTATTGGGAGGCATACATGTGGGCCCAAGACAGAGCTAATGGAGAGGGTGGTAAGTAGGGACTAGGAAGTCCCTGAGTCAGTTATGGGGATGAAGGAGGAGAGAGCAGGCCTTATTGGCATTCACATTTAGAGTTTCCAAAGAGGTGTGTTCGAAGGCCTGTTTTGAAAAGTGCGATGCTGTGGGTCTGGGAGAGAGTAGGGGGGAGGGTGTTGAGCCATTTGGGGTACGGTAGTGGAAGGATCTCTGCCCTAGAGACGTTCGACATGGGGGGACCATGAAGGATGAGGTAGCCGACAGTCTGGTAGTCCGCCTGTAGTCTGCATGTTCCTGCAAAAGATCCACCTCCAGCTTACTCCAGCCGGGCTGACAATAGGGAGTAGTCCGGCTGGAGTAAGCTGGAGGTGGATCTTTTTTGCTAAGATGCAGGTTTGATATATGAGTCTTTGATGGAAATTAAACCAACCTGTTAGTGTGTACAGATCGCAGGTGTGGGTGAGTCTGTCACAGCCAGTAACGAGGCGGCAGGCTTTATTAAGCGCTGTGATTATGCTACTTAGGGTGGGGTTGTCAGCAGTGCTGTAGATAACAATCCCGTAATCGAGAAGTGAGAGGATGGAGGAGGTGACAGCTATCTGCATGGCATGGGCAGGCAGGCTGTTCTTGATCCTGTAAAGGTACCAATTCTGGAGTTAATCGCTGACGAGGAGGCGTATATGTCTGTGGTAGGAGAGGGAGGTATCTAAGGTGACACCTAGATATTTAAAATGAGTAACATGTTCCAGATCGGGTACCATCCAAGTTTGTGATTTGGAGTGTCATCTGGCTGTGTGGGCTTTGGCGATGTGCAAAGGTCATGGACTTAGTTTTGGAATAGTTAATGATCAGGGTGTACAGTAAACCAGTTTTCCAGCTCCCTGAAAAACCCCTGAAGGGAGAACTGGAGGGTGTCTGGCTGTGGGTGTTGCCAGTAAAGAATAGCATCATCAGCATAAAGTAGGAGATGACCACTGCAAGCTTTGGGGAGTGAGTTAAAGAAGAGTGTAAAATGCAGTGGGCCCAGAATAGACCCCTGTGGAACGCCCGAGCACACAGGTTTGGGGATGGAGATGGTGGAGTTGATTCTTACTTGCTGAGAGCGACCTGAGAGGTAGTCCTTGAACCAGGCCGAGACCTCAGCGGCCACATTTAGTTGTGGCAGGACTTGGATGAGAAGATCGTGATTGACCATGTCAAATGCCTTTGTTAAGTCTACATAGATGGCCCCGGCAATAGACCCTTGGTCCAGGGCCCCATGGATGAACGTGGTTAGTTCAGTGAGGGCCGTGATGGTGCTGTGGCCAGTATGGAACCCATGTTGTTCTTTACTTAGGAGGTTGTGTCTCGTAAGGTGCTCTGTAAGCTGGTCTGAGACTATTTTTTCAAGCGCTTTGGAGAGAGGAGGGAGTATTGAGATTGGTCTATAATTACCGGTGCAGATGGGTTCGCCATTCTTTAAGATAGGAGTGATCAAGGCTTTTTTCCAGTTAGAGGGGAATTGGCCTAGGCAGAGTCAGAGGTTAAGAATTTTTGTGAGATGGGGTAGTGTGACATCGAGGGTAAGCCTAATAAGTTTTAGGTCCAGGGAGTCATTGCTGTAGCGAGTGTTAGCGATAGCTTTGGAGATATAACATTTGGCCAGGTTGTCGGAAATGGTTCGGAGCCAGAACGGGGGTGGGAGGTTTATATTCGCTGGACAAGGTGTGGGGGGTTTGGGAGGGTGGAAGAAATTTGGGGGGAGGATATATGAGAGGTCAGAGAAGGAGTCGTTGAGGGCTTCAGTGATTTTAGCTGGGTCTTGAGTAATGTCCCCGTTCACATTGAGTTGGGTAGGGTTGGGGGAGCGAGTTTTGCCACTGATTTCCTGAATGTTGCTCCAGAATTTTTTCCCTTCTCCCCAGGAGGTGGAGAGGGTATGCTGGTAGTATTCAGCTTTTGCCCTGCGAGTTGCCCAGGTGCATTTATTACGCGCCTCCCTATATAGCTGTCTGTCCCTAGTGCGCTGTGTGTCTATGGCCTTGTGCCAAAGGTTGTCCCTGTGTTGCATAAGGTTTATAAGGGAAGGTGTGATCCAGGGGTAGTCCTGGTTTTCACCACCTGCTTTGTGAAGGGGCAAATATAACACAGGCTTTGTTAAACGTAGTTATAAAGTGGGTAAGGGCGGTATCCACTGTCTGTGCATTATATATGGGTAGCCAGTTGCTATTTACAAGGTATTCTTTGAGGCGGTCAAGGCCTCCTTTTTTGAGCTTACGATGCCATGTGGTGGTTGGTGGTGCTGGGGGGAGTTTACCTGACCACCAGCAGATAACCAGGGAGTGGTAACTGATAGCATCTGGGAGCACTGAGGCCCTGGTGATGTTACGTGGTCTGTTTGTAAAAATAAGGTCTAATAGTGTGGAGGTCCCGGTTCTTGTGTCACACCTTGTTGGGGAGGTAACAATTTGGGTGAGGTCCATAGCCTGTGCTGCGTCTTTGTAGGTGGAGGAGGATGGGGATAGCCAATCAATGTTGAAATCACCCATTAATATGGATTCATTAGCATTTTGGAGGTGAGCGATAGTGTGTAGGATTGATTCAAACACACGTTTCTGGTTTTTCGGGGGGATATAGGAAGCGATGATGTGGATAATTTTGGTGCCCAGACTAATTTTGACTGTAAGTGTCTGCCCCCCATGTTCTGGCGGGGGGTGTCCACGACTGTGGCACTGAGTGTAGATTTAATGAATATTGCACAGCCACCCCCATGCTTATCAGGTCTATCTGCCCTAAAAAGGTTATAGTTACTTAGGGAGACTACATCGTTGGGAATTTTTTTGGATAGCCAGGTTTCTGAGAGGGCTAGAATATCAGGGGCATGTTGGGTAATCCAACCTTGAAGTAGCGTGTGTTTTTAGGAAGACTACAAATATTAATTGATGCCAGCAGCAGTCTTCCCTGAGGTTTGTTTGGGGGTTTGTGATGGGGTCCAGGGTTGGGTGAATAATTCCGGATAGCAGGTGTAGGAGTAATGTGTGCCTTAGTAGAGAGAGCCTGCAATGCTTGTGGGACCCAAGCTGAGAATGATAGGGTGACTGTTTTATTTTTTTGTTGTGGGTGGGTACTGGTAGACTAGAGATGACGCAGGGAAGCAGGGAGGTTGCAGGGGGGTGGGGCCGACGTCACGTCTTCGTGGGTGGAGGGGGACTGAGATGTAGGCTGGAGTAGGGCAGAGGTACAGTGTTGACCCATCTGTAAAATGGGTGTAAGTGCAGGAGTATAAGAGACAAGGTAAATTAGGACAAATTGATGTTGGTGTGCAGTGTAGGAGTGTCTCTGCCAGCCAGTGTCTGGGGTAGATGAGGGGATAGTGAAGTTAGTGAAGTCATGAGGTGGAGGAGCCACAGGGTAGGGTTGCAGAGCAAGGAGAGTGAGCCTGCAGGTCAGCAATGTTGTGATTAATAGAAGATGCATAGTGACTTTATGTCAAGAGGGAATGTGCGACAACGGCCTCTAGGGATGGAACTGTATAATCTGCAGCTGGAAAAGTGGGCTGATAGGTTATTTCATCCTGTCACCTGACTTGAACAGGGTATAAGTTCAGGAGCTGACCAAGGGTGGTGGTGGTGGTGGTGGGGAGCCGAATGCTATGCGTTCGGCGGGGCTAAGCCTGATCCGAAACTCACAGGGCAAGGCAGCTGCTTTTCTGCTGGAGTGAACGAGCGGCAAGGCTGGGGGCTGGCATCTGTTTGAAAAAGGCACCACACAGCAACGGATTCCTTTAGGTGAGCTGCAAATTACCTGGCTCAGCGTGCTGTGCTTGTCTTATGGCAGGGAGGGCTTCTCGGTTGGCCCTCACGACCTCCGGTCTCCACGGAGGAGGGGGGTGGTGGTCTGCGAAGAAAATGGAGAAGACAAGGGGTTTAAGTAGGCAGAGGGAAAGGTAAAACGATTAAGTAGCAGGGCAGGCTGGGAGCTGGGTGGGGGGAGATGAACAAAGGAGCTGGGGCTGCTGATCAAATTATGGTCCTGAGAGCTGTTGCAGTGACTGCAGGTTTCAGTATCACAAGCACACTTAAAGAGTCCCTCTAAAAGCCATACAGAAATTGCCCAACTTCACTTAATCTACAAACAATCCCACTGTAATAGTAAAGAAATTCAAATTCTTGTTTGTCCCAAACGAGTTACAGGCAGGGAACTGAAATATGCACAGAGGCTAGATTTTAAATCAGATACTGGCCCTTCAGGCTGCTTAGGCGTTTCAGTTCCTTAAAATATTTTTTTTTTTCAAAAGAAAAAAAACTTGTACGTCTGTGCCCAACAGAGGGCTGGCCACCAAGTTCAGAGTTCGGCTCTGTTTGAGCCTGATCTGAAACTCGCAGGGCAAGGCAGCTGCTTTTCTGCTTGGGTGAATGAGCGGCAAGGCTGGGGGCTGGCGGCCATTTGAAAAAGGCGCCACACAGCAATGGATTCCTTTAGGTGAGCAGCAAATTACCTGGCTCAGCATGCTGTGCTTGTCTTATGGCAGGGAGGGCTTCTCGGCTGGCCCTCACGACCTCCAGTCTCCACGGGGAAGGGGGTGGTGGTCTGGCTCAGCGTGCTGTGCTTGTCTTACAGCAGGAAGGGCTTCTCGGCTGGCCCTCACTACCTCCGGTCTCCACGGGGAAGGGGTGGAGCAATTGGCTGAGCTGGCTAGTTTTGCCAGCCAGATTGCTAATAAATGTCCCCAGATAATTCACGATGCCCAGAAAGCATTGTAAATCTTTTTTAGAGTTAGGTTGTGGTATTCTGCTTACTGCTTGAATTTGGGAAGGGCCTGGTTTTGCACCTTCCTCTGAAAGAATTTCCCCGAGGTACTTTATTTCAAATATTCTTATCTGACATTTCTCCTTGTTCAATTTAAGACCTGTTTCCTGGGACACTTGTAGAACCTGCCTCACTCTGTTGTCATGTTGCTTTTGTAATGAACCCCATAACAGAATATCATCTAGGTAGACTTTAACCCCCTTCTATGCCTGCCAGCAATTGCATGGTTCTGTGAAAAACCTCTGGTGCAAAGCATATGACAAATGGTATTCTTTTGAAACAATGTCTTCCAAAAGATGTGTTAAAAGTACATAGGCATGCATTTTATTTTGTTAGAGGTATTTGCCAAAATCCTAAGGATGCATCTAGTATTGAGAAATATTTGGCATCTGATAGTTCATCCAAAATTCCATGTCTTGTGGGAATGTGTAAAGATTTTCTTTTTATGCATGCATTTAGGGGACAGATACAAACGTAGTGTCACATCTCTAGTCTCAATAATCACCAAGGAGTGAACCCACTGTTTTGGCTCTTGCACCCTTTCTGTGCCATATAGGTCTATTAAACATTGCAATTCTTTTTTCAGTTTATCTTTTAGGGCCATGGGTACTCTGCATGTTGCATGCATTATAGGAACTGCCTTCTCATCCACAGTGATGTTATGTGTAGCAGGTAGCTTTCCCAGTCATGTAAATGCATCACTTTATTCAGACAGAATATTATCAGTGACTGGCTTGTCATTATGTATTGCAAATAGTTTTTCTATCAAGCCCAGCTTCTGACTGGTCTCTAGGCCCAAACATTGGCTTCTTTTCCCCTGTAGCAATAATTAAACTGTGCTCCATAACCTTGCCTTTGTGGTGGCAATTCAGTATGCAGTACCCTATAGTGGGTATGATTAGTCCATTATATGCCTTCAAGACTGTAGGGTTTTCCTTTATTTGTGGTCTGTTTGGTATCTGATGCCACAGGCGAGAGGGAAGCACATTTATCTGAGCATCAGTATCAATGATACATTGTATCTTCAAGCCGCTGGTATTCAGTTGAATTGTCCATTCCTTGCTTTGAGAGATGCTTTGCTTATTCAGGACTCCTATGAACAGCTCACCTGTGCTATCTGAGTCACCAGTTTCCGTGAGTGATTTCACTGTCCTTTACCTTCTGCAACACCTTGTGAAATGTTTCAGTTGTCCACAGGTTTTACACTTTTTTCCATATGCAGGGCAGTTTCTGTATGTGTGTTACTTCCCACAGTTTGCGCAGGTTTTGCTGACAGCCTTTTTTGAGTATACCTCTCTTGTCCTGTGTCTTTTAGAATATCTTGCTGAGTATAACCTGTAGGAGATCTCTGGGATCTGCTGTTGTTGGATCGTACCGCAGCAACCTCTGAGATGTCTTTTGTTTTCTCTGCTCTGCTGAGGATTTCTATTTGCATGCATGCTTGTTCAGCAGCCTGACAGGTCTTGATGGCTTTTTTCAGGGTTAATTCACTGTCTCTTAGTAGTCTTTCTTTGACTTGTGTATCTGCACATCCCATCACTATCTGGTCTCTAATCAGGAATGGTGCCAGTGTGCAAAAATTATAGGCTGTGCTTTTAATCTCAAATATGTGACACATTTATCAATGGGTTCATGTTCTTTCTGCATTCTGGACATAAATACATATCTCTCAAAAGTCTTATGTTTTCTTGGCCCGCAGTATATGCTTCAAACTGTTGTATTACCTCGTCATAGTCCTTCTTGTCTGCATCTGACAAATGAAAGGCATTATATATATATAGAAAGCTTCTGAGCTGCAATGTTCAGTGACAGTGCTACTTTCTGTGGTCCCCATTTTTCATTTGCACCAGTAGCTTCTAAATAACAGTCAAAACGCTGCTTGAACTGCTTCCATGCTCTTCTAAATTGACACAGACCTGATTTCTGGTGGTGGTCTGATTTGCTCCATTTCAGCAAACTGTTGTGGCCGTTAGTTCAGCCTGCCTAAGTGTAAGTACTTGAACACTATATCACTGATGTTTGTGTTCCTCTGGCATGAGAAATCTCCTTCTGTATCTTTCATAAAGATGACAAAATCACTTCTGGTACTATGTTTTGTTTAGTAAATCAGGCACACAGATTTACAATAAGCAGCAGTGATGTTTATTGTATTAAGGATTAGCAATGTAACATCAGACAGTTTGAACAGCCCGCCCCTTGCTCCTTGTGTGGTGTCTCACCTTGCACTTACCTGCTAGAGCAAGGCAGAGTCTGATTCCTGCATCTGGAAATGAAGCCTCTTAAGGCTAGCTGTCTTTAACCCTTTAGTCCCCAAACAGTCATGACCCTGCCCAGTCATTTCCCTCTCTTCTCCCTAAAAGACTGAGCATGACCTATGTCAACATTCAAAGCCTCCTCAACAAGACTGATCAGTTGCAATCACTCATAGGTAATCTCAAGCCTGATGTACAGGTGATCTCAGTCTTGGCTATTCCCAAGATTCCTGATACTGCAGTTGCAATCTCTGGGTAGACAATAATCCAGCAGGATCATGCTAAAAGGGGTGGTGGAGTTGCAATCTACTTCTCCTCTAGCACCCATATCGACCCTGTGTTCTCTATTATCTCCCCTTTAAACTATGAGTTGCTCTTCCACAAGCTCTCCCTCCCCTTCTCTGTCCCCATATTCATAGCTAGCACCTACTGCTGATCTGGTCTGTCCCCACCTTTGGTCACTAAGCTCCTCACCACTATCTTCTCCCATGATTCTTTTCTTGAGCTTCCTGCTCATCATCAGTGGTTTCAACTTTAATTGGCTCTCCCACTCCATAATTAATATGTACAAAGACATTAAGTCCCTCCAGTTTACCCAGCTGTTCACTGACCCAACCCAGCACAATCACAGATCACTCAATCACTCCTTTCTGGACTGGCTTCTCATCTTTCACCGCCACTGTATCATGGATGTTGGTACCATACCCCACTCCCTCAGTGATCACCATATGGTCTATGGTGTGTGCAAATTCACATTCCCAAAGTTCCCAAAATTCATTCAGATCCACTCTTTAGGATGCTGGTCTTGTGCTCCTTTCATGCCAACCTGGTGACTGTTAATTTAACACCCCCCAACATTACAGCCAGCAACATAAATACTGCCCTTCAATATTTCCATGCCAAATTTATGTAAGCCTGGGATCTCCATGCCCATCTTAGAAAAAACAGGGTCTGAGGTTCCTACCTCCCATGGATCTCAGTTGAGATTCTGGCCTGATTCACAGCTTGTGGTCTTGCCTGACAGACCCATAAGTCTTCCAGCTCCCCTGCTAACCTAATTAAGTACATGATCTTGCCAAATGCCTGCACCAGAGCTACAAGACTTTGCAATTCTGAATACTTTGCATCCATGCTCCAGGACAACCTTATTCATCCCACTGAGTTCTGGAAGATTATCCGTATCTTCTCCAACACAATCCAGTCCTCCCCCCCATTCTCAAGGTGGGTGGTACTCCAATTTTTGGCCTCTCTTCTGTTGCCTCAGATTTCAACTTGCTTTACCTCCTGTTCCTCCTCCTTCCTCTCCTCCTCTTCCCCTACCTTCCCATCATTCTTCCACATCATGCCACCCCTTATCCTCCTATCTAGCCACCCCTACTGCTTCCCTTAAGGCCCTCTTAGCTCTAAACCCTCACAAGGGTGTGAACCTTGATGGTCTTTACCCCAAACTCCTGCATCTGTCTGCTGCCTATGCCATTGCTCTTCCTTTTCTCATCCTTTCCTTCTCCATAGCATCTGACCCTCATACATTTAAAAAGGCAACATTCATCCCTCTTCCCAAAGGGAGTGACTCTACCTCTCCTGGCAACTACAGTGCTAGTTCACTGCTACCCACACTGGCTAAGATCCATGAGCACCTTGTGCTGTCTCAGCTTCTCATTTCATTTATTTATCCTTTGTCTTCACCCCTTTGCAGCATGGCTTCAAGAAGTTCCACTCCACCACTACACCCCTCTTCTAGCCTAGTGAGTCCATTCATCAGGGCTTGGTCAGATCCTCCACTATTGTTGATTTGTCCAAAGTCTTCAATGCTGTTAACCACCCCCTTCTCTGGACATGCTCATAGCAGTGAATTGTCTGACTCCTCAGTCAATTGATTCACTCCTCTGTGGAGGACAGATCTCAAATTCCCTGAAGGGAGAATCCATAGCCTTCCCCCCACTTTCTGTTAGCTCAAGTCATCCCCAAGGGTCCATTCTTTGCACAATATTCTTCTCCATCTTCCTGAATGACCTCCCCACTGCTTGCTTTTCTGCATCCATGCATATGTATGCAGATAACACTGTACTCTTTGCCTCCATCTCCTCTACCTCTAACTACATGACCAGGTTCTTACTGGACTTTACTACCATCCATCACTGGTTGTTGGCAAATCAACTGTCCCTCAGTGCCAAGAAAGCAGTTTCTGTGACTTTCGCCATTTGGCAGAGACTTTCTAGACTCACCCTTCTCCCCTCTTTCCATAGCCATAAAGGGTAGCTGTCAGCAATCAGCACCTCACACCCAAGTGTGAGGCTGATCCCAATTTTCCCTTGGTATACAAAAACATTTTTTTTTACTTACTGATTACTGCAGTATATTGTATAGCTCAAAATATTGGCACCCGTTAATATTGGCACTGTGTCATCCTAAAAGTTGATCATGCCCGATAATATTCGTAGTTTACCACTGTACAGCATCGAATACCTTAGTATTGTTATGCCCAGCCTAATGTGGTTAAAGTCTCCCAATGTACACTGCCCAACTTCAAATTGACCAGTCCTAGGGGAACTTGAAACTGACATCTTGGTTAATTGAACACTGTCTGTCAAAGTCCAGTTGCTATAGATGTTAATTACCTGGGCACCTGGCCATCTGAATAAAAAAAAAACATACTTAATGTGCAGCATCCTTCCTTTTGTGTTGTGTTGTGTTGTGTTGTGTTGTGTTGTAAGGCACTGTGAGCTGAGCTGCTGCTGGTTTGTGAACATGTCCATCCTGAAGTGGTTAAATTCTGGCAAAGCTATGAAATGGGAATACCCGGTTGATGTTGAAAATGTGTTGTCTGAGCAGTTGACACGGCCGGGATTAGACCAGGAAACACCTAACTCTATTTCAAGTGAATTAACTGCCTGCAATCCACCACAGCATAAAAAAATCTGGGCATCATCCTACACATCTTATTCGGGAGAGGTTTGTTATGAAGTTGGCAAATATGCTAGTGAAAATGGTGTAATGGCAGCAGTTAGGTTCTACATTGCAAAGTACAGTGCTAACATAAATGAGTCAATGAGTCAACAGTGAGAAACTGTAAAAAAGAATTAAAGAGAGCATTTGCTTAAGACACCTAACACAAGCACCCTGGCACCTTCACTTCCTACTAAGCCCTGAGGGAGACCTACTCTTCTGCTGAGGATGTTGAGGTCAAGCTAAAAACAGTAATTAAAAATCTGTGTGCAAAGGGTGCAGTCATCAATGCACGGGTACTGCCTACCCTTGCTACCGGCATTGTGAAAGCTAACTGTCCTCAGATACTGGTGGAAAATGGTGGCTGTGTTCCATTGACCACCAAATGGACCTGGGGGTTCCTCAATAGGATTGGATTCAGTCAAAGGAAGGGCACCAAGGCTGCGTGCAAACCCCCCCTTGACTTTCCCACTTTAAAATGCACCTTTCTTGAAAGAATGGCAAGGGCATCAGCGCAAGAGCTAATACCACCAGAATTGGTAGTTAATTTGGATGAAACCAGAGAAAATCTCATAGTGATCTCTCAGTGGACTATGGCTGAAACTGGATCTAGACAGGTTGCTGTCACAGGTCTCGGCGACAAACGCTAAGTTTCTGTTGTTCTCTTCTGCACCCTTTCAGGTGATCTCCTACCACCACAGATCATCTACTGTTGTAAACCAAATGCATGTCACACAAATTTCAAGTTCCCCAAGGACTTGTCAGTAACGCATTGTCCAAACCACTGGGAGAACACACTGACCACACAGTTCCAGTGTTTTAATGCCGTATATGGAGAACATAAAAAAATCTCTTGGCCTCCCTAAAGAGCAAAAGGGTCTATTGCTTTAGGATTTATTCCGGGCACATACAACAACTGAAGTGATATAACTACTGGAGGAGGTTGGGTACATTCCAATCTTTGTACCTGCTTCATGTACAGACCTCCTTCAACCACTAGGTGTCTCGCTGAACAAGTTGTTCAAAGATGATTTGTAGGAGTCTTTCACTGACTGGTATGCTGGGCTGATATCTGAGCAAATGAATGAAGTGGCAGAAAATGCCAAAGTGGACCTTAAGATGAGTGTTGTGAAAGAGAAGCACGCTCACTGGCTAGAATGCAGCTATAATAGGCTGAAGCAGAGGAGAGATGCTTGTGTCCGTGGTTTCACATAAGCTGGGATACAAGAAGCACATGAGAACTGCCTTGATCACCCTATCTGTAAGTATTATTCTTTACTAGCACAAAATGAGTACTGTATTAGTGCATAGGTCTTAGGTATTAGGTCTTAGTGAGGTCTCTCTTTTAATTTTTTTGCAGATAGCCAATCTGATCATCAGTTGGATGAGTAGCAGCTAAAAAAAATCCCAAGATCCAGAGAAACACAAATAAACTTTTTCTTTTCTTTTAAACTGTGATTTATTGTGGTGCAAGAATGTGATTCAAATAAAGAAATTTGTCACACCAGCATGTAGTTCAGTTGTGCGTTATTTTGTCTCTAAGGTCTGTAAGGTTGTATGCTACAGTCTGTATGGCTAACAACAGATGCTCTGTAGTATCAGGAAATATTTGTGATCAGATAATGTTCATGCATTAAGATGCAGCAGTGACTATAGCGAATATTATCGGATTGCAAATATTTCCTGTAATACAGTAATTACCAGGTCTTCCTTTTTCCTAGAGGGAAACAGTGGCATAATTCATCATTATAAAGGAGCATTTATGATGGTGAACACATGTCTGATTTCTCTCACACTGTGCAGGCACCTCCTCTGAAGCTCTTCCTCCTACACCACTGGCCACCTCATCTTTTCCCCTGACATGGAACCGCTACGCAGATTCAGCGGTAAGTGGCAGGCAGAAACAAATTCAAATGATAAACTAAAAAACCCTAAATATTTCAGTTCTACACATAATTGAATTAAAAAAGTTTAAATAAAGGCCATAGTGGATCGTGCACTCATATCTATGCGGATCACGGTCACACAAGAACGTCTTTTTTATTTTATATTATTGCTGTGGCAAAAAAGGAAAACCAAGCAATTATATAAAATAAAATATGGGTCGGGGTGTGTAAACTAGAAGTTAACATACACCCTCAGGGTTAGATGCTATGCATAAACTTCTTGAGCTTTGCTCTCAGGATTTATGCAGCATTTATCCCCTTTGGCATGTGTAAACTTCTTATTTCACAACCCAACCCATTCTTTATTCTGTATGTAATAGATTCTATCAGACTAATTTCATTGACTTGTAAGCTAACATTTCTGGAAGCACCAAGTTTGGTAGACAGTAAATCTGTCGACCACCCTCACAGCGATGGCACAATACTGATGCAGGTATTGTGCCGCCCAAGCCCCCAGTGTTTTCTGGGGGGGGGTTATGCCATCCACACCCCTCATGCGGGGGGCTCTGCCCCCGAGACTTTAGGATTCTCAACTCCAGGTCAGAGTTGGTCCGGGAAGGGGGCAAGAGGGGGAAACATGGAAACGGACCATTACAGTGACTGTCCATGTAGTGGTCATTTTCCGTGTTTTGCCACCGGGGTGTCGGGCAAAAGGGGGCCATCCAACATTTCCTGTAACCAGAAATGCCAGATTCCCCTGAAGCTGACATCAGATGAGAGCTGCAGCAGTGGAAGATTCAAGAGCCTGCAGTGAATAGCAGAGTTTTTTACTAGCTATAATCTTATGTTTGCTGGTCTGCTGTTCTCCTGGGGCTAGGTACAGTCACAGAGGGCTCTGCTAAGCCCCATGAGCACACTGGGACCAGCAAACATTTGATTTTAGCTTACAAAATATTTAACATGTATACTATGGCCTATTGAAATCAATTGCATCTCCCAGCTATGCAGTCCTCCTCTGATGTCAGCTGCAGGGGATTTGGGGATTTCTGTTACAGTAAATGGCATCTTAGAAGTCAACAAAATTAGCCTAATACGTTCTACTATACTGCAATAAACACTAAGTAAAAAAAATATTTTTGTACACAAAGTGCACAATCCGTCTCCCACTTGGTTGTGAGACTTATTGCTGACAGTTCCCCTTTAATGGTGCAACAATGGAAACTGTTCCCTCATTCAAGCACCTCATGGTCTGTCTGTATAGGCACTGTGATTTCTTAGTGCTTGTGGATGCCAGACAAAAGATGCTGCTCCCTAAACTTGGTGCACTTTACAGGAATAAAGAGTACATCCTGCTTCCTGCATATCTAAAGATTGTCTCAAAATGATGCTCCCAATCTTTGACTATGGTGACTTAATATACAGTGCTGCTCCCAAGTCCACCCTTGCCAGACTGGATCCCCTCTTTCACTCCTTCTGCCTCTTTGCTCTGAGCTGCACTCTGATGCAACACTGCTGCTTGTATTCCTCACCATACTTCCCCTCCCTTGAGGCCATATGCCTTTCCCATTGTGCTTCTGTCATCTCTAAATACCAGCTCAGCCTTCCTCAACTTCTATCTTACTTCCATCTGTCCGTACTCTCCCCCATGACTTTTTTCTCTCTGTACAGCTCCGGTTATTTCTCTCTCACACTATCCTCAAGGAAATCCACTGCTGGTCATGCAGAATTCTCCTTCTGATTCGCCAAACTATGGGATTCTCTCCCCATTCTCACCACCCTGCCTCTTCCCACCAATCACTATTCTCTTTCCTCCATGACTTCACTACTCACAACTGCAACTGCTCCTTATACTGGTCCCTGAGCTGCTGCCCAAAACCTCTACTCCTGCTCCCCATCCACCTTTCACCCACACTAGTACTGTCCCCTTTTCCTCCCACACCAATCAACAACCTTTGCTCCTACCCTGAAGTCAGTACTGCCTCTGCACACTGCAAATGTGGTTATCCTCAAGCACTTTATTGTATTGCTATCTATTTTCCTATTTGCAATACTTGTCTTTACACAGTGGTTAATTATGGTGCTTGTTGACCTGTTATTGTATCATTTCTCTCAATGTTTCTCACTGTCCTCCTTTTACTCTTTCACCAGGATACATCTGGAAATAAATTGTTACCAGCTCAGCATGTCTCTCATGGTGAACCTTTTGAAATTGGAAGAAAGAAAGAAAGAAAGAAAGAAAGAAAGAAAGAAAGAAAGAAAGAAAGAAAGAAAGAAAGAAAGAAAGAAAGAAACTAGATTTGCATTAATAACCTTGAACCCTTCTCTTGTCCAGAGCAGGATATTTCCTTGGTGGGACAGGAATCATGGGCTGGGGAGGTTACTGCACAGGGTGAGAGTGGGAGATCCAAACAGGTTCAGCACTGCTACAATTACCTCCACTGGTGTGAACCAAGTTTTAAAAATAAAATCAAATGCTGGTTTCACCATGTGACAATCCACCTCTCTCTCCGGGCTGGAACAGCTTTTAGAGAAGTATATGTCCTTGGGTATTCACTGCCACCAGCTGGAGTTTGCTCCAGTGCCCACCTCCAAGTTTACAAAACTGGGTAATCAAACGTGCAGTTGCACAAATTAAAGTCTGGTAGTGTGTCTCTCTTGGGTGGCAGATGCTAAACAGAGTTTACCTCAGCCAGTGAAAACCATGTATTACCTTAGAAATAATGACATCACAATCTCAACTGCTGAGTAAATAAATAGCTTTTTACTTAACAGAAAGTGAACAGAGCATTACATGATATCTATTTTCAACATAAGAGAATAGCACTGATACAGGAAAAGTAAACAAATGTTTTTAAATAACATATGGCAAAAGAAAATGGCTATTACAGCATTATACTAGTACTAAACTTACCCTTCTCATATCCTTTCAAGACAACATTGGACCCTATGCTAACTGCCAGCTCCCACAGACATAGCTAGAAGGGTAGGCCTCAGGCGTAGTTCTTCCTTCAACTGCCAGAGATAAACCAACCTCCCTCCTTTCTCTCTTTCAGCATCTTATATACTCTCTTGAGAATAGGTGATTCCTATTTCCCCTTTGAATGCACCAACCGTCTGCCATGTATCTATTTAATTGTCCTAATCAGATTCAATACCTATCAGTGTCCACTAATATTCATCCTCAACCTTAGGTTTATATTTAAATGATCCAATCCATTTAAACTGTGAGTCTGTGTGTGGACATGTCAACTCTGAGATTACTTACCCGCATAGCAGAAGCTGAGGACAATGGAATTTCAGCTTGTAGAATTCAAGCTTGTGTTTTTTCCAGACTGCTAAAATAATAAGCCAACTGCAGAATCCACCATTAACTCCTTCCTTCCCATTTCTGTCACATCTCCCACCCCTCAGGTGATGAAGGCATGTCCCTTAGGCCACCCCAAGTGACACCGCCGTTCATGCAACTGCCGGGAAGTACCCAGAGTATCCAGCCATGCCATTAACCCTGTCAAGATAGCACATCTGCATTTGCATTTTGTTTGCCACTGCGATGCTGGATGGTCATGTTGTATGCCTGCAGTACCAAACTCCAACGTAGCAGTTTTCCATTTTTCCCGCTTGACCTATGAAAACATATCAGAGGATTATGATCAGTGACCACCATAAATTCTCTCCCATATAGGTAAGGCTACAGCTTCTGAAGGGCCCACACTATTCCCAAGCATTCCTACTCAATTGTGGAGTATGCCTCCTCTCTGGGCAAAAGCCTCTGGCTGAGGTACACAACCGGGTGCTCCTCCCCCTGCTGGGTAACTTGGTTCAGCACGGCCCCCATCCCATGGTCTGAGGCATCCACATGGACCATAAACTTTAGACTGCAACTGGGGCTGGCCAATACAGCTGGGACACTAAATGCCTTTTTTAGCTCCTGAAAAGCGACCTTACAGCCTTCTGACCACTGCACCTTATCTGGCTTTCCCTTCCTGGTTAGGTCTGTCAGGGGCTTAGCCAGATCACTATAGCAAGGAACAAACCTTCGGTAGTACCCTGCTGTCTCCAGAAATGCCCTTACCTGTTTCTTGGTGGTAGGAGTAGGCTAGGCCAGGATGGCATCAACCTTGGCAGGCTCTGGGCAGATGTGTCCACTACCCACACGGTGCACAAGGTAGGACACTTCTGCCATACCTATCTGGCACTTTTCTGCCTTGACTGTCAGATCTGCATTCTTCAGACTGTGGAACACATCCCATACGTTCTTGATGTTTTCATCCCAGGTCTGGCTGTATATGGCTATATCATCCATATACGCCAATTCCAACTCACCTACTCCAGACAAAATGTGATCCACAAGCCACTGAAAGGTTGCAGGTGCATTCTTCGTTCCATGTAGCATTATCTTGAATTTGTATAAACCAAATGGAGTGACAAAAGCTGATCTCTCCTGGCTGCAGGGGTAAGAGGTACCTGCCAGTAGCCTTTTGTTAGGTCTATTGTGGTCAGATACTTGTCTACCCCAGTCACTCTAGGGTCTCATCTGTTCTGGGCATGGGATAGGCATCAGACTCCGTGCAACTATTAAGCCTCTGGTAGTCAATGCAGAATAGTGTGGTGCCATCCCTTTTGGGGATCAATACCATGGGTGATGCCCAGGGGCTACTAGATTCCTGGATTACTCCAAGTTCCAGCATTTCCTTGAGCTCCTCTTTCACGGTCTGCTTAACATGCTCAGGTACCCTGTAGGGAGGCTGTTTCAGGGGAACCTGGGTCCCTGTATCCACATGGTGCTCTGTCATCATGGTGTACCCCGGTTTCCCTGTGAACATATCCTCAAATTCTCTCAGCACACCCTGAATTTCTTGCACCTGGGCTGCCATCAGCTGTTTAGAGAGGGTAAGGTTGTCCACAGAGGATGCAACCTGGGCCTCCCCAAGCAGGTCCACCAGTGAATCCATCTCAGTTGCCTCCTCTGGGGCACTCCATACAGCAAGGACCAATTCCTCCTTGTCATAGTAGGGCTTCAGCATATTAACATGATACACCTTTCACCTGTATCTCCTGTCCGGTAGCTCTGTCATGTAATTCACATCACTAATCTTTTAGGCAATGGAGAATATCCCCTCCTATACTGCCTGTAATTTATTCTATCAGACAGGGATGAGTGCCATCACTCGCTGTCCCACCTTATATTCTCTGGCTCAGGCCCCGCGGTCATACCAGACTTTCTGCTGCTGTTGTGCAGCGGCCAAGTGCTCCTGAGCAAGGCCCATGAGCTCCTTAAGGTGGGTCCTGAATTTCAGGACATACTCCACAACAGTCTTCACTTGGGAGGCATGGTCACCCTCCCATTCATCCTGAATCAAATCTAGGGGCCCCTGCACCCTATGACCAAACAGGAGCTCGAAAGGTGAGAACCCTGTGGACTCCTGTGAGACTTCCCCATATGTAAAAGGCAAATATTTGTCCCAGTCCCTCTTATAATGTTCTGCAAAAGTCCTTTACATGGTCTTAAGGGTTTAATTAAATTGCTCCACCAGATCATTAGCCTGGGGATGGTATGGGGAGGTTTTGAGCTGCTTTACTCCACACTTCTCCCACAAACTACTTATTAACCCTGACATGAAATTGGCACCCCGATCTGACAGTATCTCCTGGGGAAAGCCCACTCAGCTAAATCTTCCCAACAGTGCATCTGCCACTGGTTCCACCTCAGAGGATGATAGGGCCACTGCCTCTGGGTATCTTGTGGCACAGTTGACTACCACCAGGATATACCACTTGCCAATGTGACTTGGGGTACTCACTGGCCCCACTATGTCCACAGCTACCCTCTTGAAGGGTCATCGATAATGGACAGGGGCACTACCGCTGCCTTGGCCTTGTCCCCCACTTTCCCCACCTGCTGGCACTGTGGACAAGTCCTGCAATAATTTGCCACATCCTTGCCAATACCAGGCCTTAAGAAATTGTTGGTCAGCTGCTTTTTTGTGCACCTCACCCCCAAGTGGCCTGAAAATGGGATATCATGGGCAAGGGCCAAAACCTGCTGACTGTGAAGCTTAGGGACTACCAGCTGCTGGAGCACCTCACCATCTAGCCCTTCCTCTGTTGTACATTCTCTGTACAGCAGCCCATTGTCCCAGTAAATGGAGTTTTAACCCCCTTGAGGACCCTCAGCCCTATTAGCTAGTTCCCACAGCTTTTGCAAGGTAGGGCCAGTTCACTGTGCAGCGCTCAGCTGCCCTCTTCTGACCCTTTCCAGCTCCCCTTCAGAAGGAAATCCTGTGAACCCCTCTATTTGTGACTGGGGTTCAGGACTGCTGCTTCTAGCCAGCCCTTCCCCTGTGCTAGACACTTCCTCAGCTGCTGAGGGAGTGGCTGGACCACCTTGAGTCATCCCCTCTTTCCCTTCAGAAGCTTGCCCTTTTGCCTGACTATGAGTTGCAACACACACCAGTTTTTTCATGTGGTCAAAATCATTCACCATGATCATATTTACAGGGATGTCCTCTACAACCACCATCTCCTTTTCTCCATGGCCACCCTCCCAGCTCAGGAAGACTCTAGCCATTGGTATTTGGACTGCTGGCCCTGTGGCTGTCTGGATCCTCGAGTATTTCCCAGGCAACATCTCCTCTGTCCAGATGAGATCCTGCCTCAACAGGGAGATGTAAGTGCCTGTGTCCCTCAGTCCCTGTGTTACTGTTCCATTAACTTCAATAGGTGAAGATTCTCATCAGAGGAGAGTGGTTCTTTAGGCTGGATACACCCCACAAACACACCAGTGCTATTTTGATCACCCCCTCCCCATGCCTCTACCCCATAACCATTTTCTGAGGGCAGTTATATCTCAAGTGCCCCACTTGATTGCAGATATGACATTTCTTGGGTCCTGTCTCTCGAGTCCCTTTAGAACCAGAGGGTTCTGCTTTGAGCTCAGGTGCAGACTGGTTTGCTTTGGGCTGCCTCCCATGGGATCCCTTATAACCATGTGCTGCCCCTCCCCACTGTGAGCCTTACTCTGTGTGTATGGCCGGCTAGACATGTACATGTCAGCGCTTGCTGCCACCTCCTTTGAAAAAGTGCATGCCCTGTCTAGGAGCCATACAAACATATCCTCAGGTACAATTTTAAGAACTTGTTCCCTCACCAACAAGACTTTGATTAATTCCACAGTGTCTGATCTAGCCCCCTCCACCCACCTATCAAGGTAAGTACACAGTTGAACCTGCAGTTCAACATAACTGTCTTCTGGGCTTTTCTTTAACTCCCTACATTTTCTTCTATAAGCCTCATCAGTTAATTCAAAACATTTCAACAACACTGTTTTAACCTTATCATAATCAGCATAGTCTTCATTACTGATTCTAGAAAATGCATGCAAAGCCCTTCCCATAAGTAAGGGTGTGAGATAAGTTGACCATGAAGCCTTAGTCAATTGGAATTGCTCACATGCTCTCTCAAATTACCTTAAAAATAGAGCAAGGTCATCTCCCTCTCTAAACTGAGGGAACAATTTAGAATTCATTTTGGCTTCATGAGGAGACCTCACTCCACCATTACTCATGGTTTGCTGGCTGTGCAGGGTCATCATCTCCTTCTCATGCTGTTATCTCTGGAGTTCATGCTGTTGTTCCTTCTCTCTGCCCTGTCTTTCTTTCTCTCTGTCTGCCAGTCTCTTTTCTTCCAGTTCTTTCTCTGCTTCCTGTCTTCTTGTCTCTGCTTCCTATCATTTTGTTTCAGCTTCCAATCTTTTTGTTTCTGCATCCAACCTTCGTGTTTCTGCTTTAGCATCCAGTCTTTTCACCTCCAGTGCCTTGTCTTGCAGCAACAGCTGCAGTTACAGTGCATCAAGCTGGTTTTGAAGGGGTCTGCTACATCAGTTCCTGATTCACCACAGAGACTGTCTGCTTCTGGTCATGTGCCACAAGGGAAGTTATGAGGTCTGCCTTTTTTCTTGTGTTTTAGACCTTCAAGCTGAACACCCTTTTCCTGGCACTTTTTACAAAGCTGTTGCACAGTAAGCGAGTCATAATCAGTGGAGCTCCTTCTCTAACCCTACACTATACAGTGCTAACTGGGAAAAGGAAAAAAAAAACAGTTGTACAAGTATATTCTCTTATATATCCTGTTTTTCAACTGCTAAGGTAAATGTTCCACTAGCAAACTCTGTTTCTTAGTGTACTAAACAGTCTGCTATCATCACCCCACCACTGCCAACCAATTGTGACAACCCACCTCTCTCTCTCTCTCTCTCTCTGGGCTGGAGCAGCTTTTAGAGAGGTGTCTGTCCTTGGGTACTAGCTGCCACCAGCTGGAGTTCAGTGCAGCACCCACCTCCAAGTTTACAAAACTGGGTAATCAAATGTGCAATTGCACAAATAAAAGCCTGGTAGTGTTTCTCTCTTGGATGATGGATGCTAAACAGCATTTACCTCAGCCAGTGGAAACCATATATTACCTTAGAAAAAATGACATCACAATCACAACTGTTGAGTAAATAAATAGTTTTTACTTAACAGAAAGTGAACAGAGCATTACAGGCTATCTATTTTTCAACACAAGAGAATAACACTGATACAGGAAAAGTAAACAAATGTTTCTAAATAACAGATGGCAAAAGAAAAAGGCTATTACTGCAATATGCTAGTATTAAACTTACCCTTCTCCTATCCTTTCAAGACAACACTGGACCCTATGCTAACTGCCAGCTCCCACAGACATAGCTAGAAAGGTAAGCCTCAGGCTTAGTTCTTCCTTCAACTCCCAGAGAGTAACCAACCCCCCTCCTCACTGCCTTTCTGCATCATATATACTTCCTTGAGAATAGGTGATTCCTATTTCTCCTTTGAATGCACCAACCATCTACCATGAATGTATTTAATTGTCCCAATCAGACTGCACACCTATCAGTGTCCACTAATATTCATCCTTAACCATACGTTTATATTTGAATGATCCAATCCATTTAAACTGTGAGTCTGTGTGTGTACATGTCCACTGTGAGATTTATGGCCCCGCTTTTATCTTAGCTAGTGGTCAGTAAGAATTTAAGCTTGTGTTTTTTTTTCCAGACTGGTAAAACAATAAGCCAGAGACAAAGAATCCACCACTAACTCCTTCCTTCCCATTTCTGTCACACACCGTGCTTATCCTGCCCACAGTTTTGTGCATGGACAAGCCCCTCAGCAGTACCTTTCCATTACCAGGATAGTACAGGCAGTGAATCACACAAGAGCGGTGCAAAGTAAGAAAACTGACAGCAGCTGCAACAGAGGGACCATTACACAAAGATCTGGTTTCATCTGGGACATCTGGCATGTTGCAGGACACAGGCCACTGCCATTTGGAAAATGTTGGGCCACCTTCCACAGTGTACCAGGTTAGCAGTTGTTTCTGGTTGGGGGCATTGTATTCATTACTACAGCTGGAGCACTGAACACCATACCCAATGCTCCCTGAGCCCAGCCAAGTAAATAAAAAATAATATATGGAAGGAAGCTATATAGAGATAGATAAATTAATAAAATGAAGCGGGAGTGGTAGAAGACATTAGCCAGATAAAGAAGACACATGTCACCCCAAAGAGGAAGTAGGAAGTGGGGCAGCCCACAGTTGCTCTGCTGTGAAAATTGGAGGAGACTGCTGCCCCAATAGGGGAAGCATAGGTCAAGGTGTGCATGCAGCTGTTGGCCCAGCTGGACCCTGCTATTCCAGTGGCAAATCTGCAAATAATGAAACCCCAAGACTCTACCCATACAGAGTAACCAAGGTTGGGGTCAGCACCACAACCTTTCCAGAAGGTCATCAGCAAGGCAATTGGGCATGACCCACACCAAAAAACTGGTGGATAAGGGGTTGTTGAGGGGGGTGGTAAGCACTATCAGGCTCAAAACAGGGTCCCAGAAGGCAACAGGATAGATGCCAAAAGGTCCATCAAAAGGTAAGCACCATAGAGAATTTCTTGAAATTTTTAACATAAAAATGCAACCTCTGATATGGCACCTGGAGACAGGAGGGGGTGAAACTCCTGAGGCTGATGTCTATGCCCCCTCATGCCAGGAGCACAAGCCTTATGTGCCTTCATGGCTTATGCCAGGTTCACCACCAGTAGCGTATTTCCCAGCAGGTGGATCACACAGGAAGAACCGTGGCAAGGTTATGACAGCAGCAGCAAAGGTGCAGGCATCCTTCACTGAGTCCCCATTAGAGCAGTGATTAGACTGTCTGATAATGATTGTGGAGTGTATATCCTCCCAGTGGGCTGAGCAGATAAGAATGCTAGCCATGAGCCATGAGCCATGAGGGAGGGTACATTCCCAGCACAGGGGAAAAGGGAGAAATACAGTGCAAAAGAATGCATACAACAGTATAGTAGCCCCCGTGGATGCCCACATGACAAAGAAGGTCAAGCAACAGATAGAAGAAATATAATTTATAGATATGTTCTTCTTGTTCCTCAAAGGAGTGATAAAAAAAGAGATTGTACACTTCAGAGACAAAGGAATAACACAAGGTGGGCCAGCTTTTCCTTAACTGTTCTTCTGCCTTCATGACTATCACCAGTGTGACTTCTGAGGAGAATCCCAAGCAGAGCTGGGGCCTGTTTCAGGAAGGTACTGAGGGCTTACTTAGAAGCCAGAAGCACAGCTTTGCTCATGTATAATGAGATTTTTCATCAGCACCAGCAATCTTAGACAGACATGGAATGAGGTGACATGGACATGCCTTGTGGAAGGAGATCATTGTGCAGAAACCCCAAGTCCATCATACTGGCAGTTCACTGCCAGTTAGGGTAGCCCCACCAGAGGTAAAACAAGTTCAGGACAAAGAGAGGAGAATGAGATGTGCTACAGTACAACAAAGGCTCATGCAAGAGACATGGTTAGAGATATAAGCACAACTGCCTATGTGACATGCCTCACCTCCTGGTGCCTGTACATGAGGTAGGAGAGCCTAGCTACACCAAAGAAAAACAGTGTGATGAAGTAAAAGAGCTCCAGCAACAATAAGGGTCTATAGAATGGATGAATGGCTGTGACAATATGGGGATCTTAGCACAGCTATGGAGTTAAGGGAGGGATTCACACATGGATTTAGGATATCATACCATGGCCAAGGCATGTGAGGGAGACACATAATGTGAAATAAGTCAAGTCTCCCAGGAGGTGGTGCAACTGAAGCTTCAAAGAAAGTTGGCTGGCAGGTGAGTGATTGGATCCTTCATAGTTCAGTCTGCTAGCTGTCTCAATACAAACATGTACCAAATAAAAGATTTTACAGTAAGAAAAGAAAGAAACCTGAATAGTGCACCTCTAAGGTGATGAATTTAATCAATAAGAAAAAAAGGCTTATCAAAATATGAAGAGGCTACGGACAGTAGAAAGTAAAGAAGATTATAACAGAACATTAAAATTGTTAAACATAACAATAAGGTTTGAAAGGAACAATATAGAATTTAGCCTGGCCCATATAAGGGACAATAACAAGTTGTTCTTCTCATATGTAAATAGGCTAAAGGAAATAATAGTAATCAGATAGGATCACTTAAGGTGAATGGGAAGGAAATAACTAACCCTAATGATATGGCTGAATCCTTCAATAATTACTTTGGGACAGTCTTTGAAAACAAGGCTAGAATGAATTATGCTAAAACTGACAATGTTTGTGAACAACTTGACCTTAACATCACCTTGATAATAGTGTAGAAATTCATCAATATCTTAAAATCACATAAATCAGTGGGCCCTGACCAGCTCACCCACAGATTAATAAAGGGGTTGGGTGACCATGTAGCCTCATCTTTGGTTAAGATACTCAATAATTCTTTTGAAACATGAGAGATACCCTGGGATTGGAGGCAAGCCTTGGTGATACCTTTTTTCAAAAAGTGGGGTAGGATGGAAACATCAAGTTATAGACTGGTCAGCTTGACCTCTATTATTTGTAAGACAGCTGAGAGCTTTTTGACAATAAAGCTGGAGGAAAATATGTCTATTATTGGGCTGGTGGATAAGAAGCAACATGGGTTTAAAAAGAATGGAGTTTGCCCTTTAAGGGGCAGACCATGTTGTCCTGATGCACCCCTTCCCTCCGTTAGGGAATGGTTGTGCTCAGAAGGGAAGGGGAGAAGGAAGGAGAGGGGCCAAGAGCCAGAACAATGGGGCAGGCAGCAGGAAGGGGAGGGGAGAAGGGAGGTACATAAGGGACTGCACAAGAGGGCCTCAGCCTCTTTTTGCTGGAGTTTTGATTTGACATCAGCTGCAGCACGTCGGATTTGGCAATAATTTTGAGGTTTGTTCACAAGCAGAAGAAGGTAAGGAACAGTTGATTTGGATACATATGCGAAGCTGTTTTAAAAAAAAGAGAGAAAGGAAAAATCGTTGCAGCAGTTAGCAAAGATTGAGGGATCTGTCAGAAGACAAGATGAAGCAGGGTTTTTTGTTGGAAGCTCCTTACATGGTGGAGAGGGTAAGGGAGAAGTGCTTTGGGCAGCAAAGAGTGGGAGACTAGTTTTCTGCAACTGTTGTACAGAGGAGCCAGTTTGTTAGAAGCTAGGGCAAGGGGTGAAAATGTTTGTGGTGACTGGTTAATTAGCAGGCCTGGAAGAGGCCCTGAAATAAGCGAGTGAGAGCAAGTCCCAAGGCCACGTGGTGTGTAGTCACACGCTGCATGGTGTTTGTGAGGAAGGTTGCCCCATTTGTTTTAGGCTGCTTGCTGCATTTAGGGCTGGTGTGGAGGTGTCCTAATAAAGTGATAGGCCTGGTTTAGGCCTTGAGGTTATGGATTGAAGGATTGACCCAAGACCTGTAGCATGACGTCACACGTAGTTAGGGTCATGAGGAAGTTTCCCCGGTTTGGTTCTTGGTGGCAGGTGACATTTTTGGGAGCCTTCTATGCTGTTGCGGTGGTAGAATTTAGGACTGTAAGAGGCAACGATGAAAGAGAGTGAGAGACACGTGGCGTGACGCAACACACCATGTGGTGCATTACCAAGGCCATGCGATGACATCACACACCGCGTGGTGCTTGCCAGATGGGTTGCCCCATTTTGTTTGAGCTGCTTGCTGTCTTGAGGGCTGGTTAGGCTGTTTTTGCTATTAGGATTAGCAGGCTTGATTCAGTTTTTCGAGATTGGTAAGTGAGGGAGTGAGCTGAGAGCTGGGGGCAGGACGTCACATGCTGCTAGAGGCATAACGAAGCCTTTGCCCTGTTTGTTTTGGCATGCAACATTTTGGGGACCTGGTTCTTATTGCTGTAAAAATTGTAGGCCTGTAGAGGCCCCGAAAGGAATGGGAGAGTGCGCGATCCTTGGAACACGAGGCGCGAGGTAGCACGCCACGTAGTGCATTGCTAAAAGCTTGCTCCTTTTTGTATTAGGGCTGCTTGTGGAGTGGTGGCCCATTGTTGCAGGCTGAAGGAGGCCCTGAAGGGCTGGGAGGGAGATCACGTAATGGCGACCACGTGGCATGACGTCACACACCGCGTGGAGGGTCAAGATAGAGGCCTGTTCCCTCTGGTAAGTGTATACCGCATGGCCCTACACAGGGCTGAGCATCAATGAAAAAGGGGGGTGCGATGCACATGCATGGCAGGTGGGGTGTGGGGGAGAAGCAGACACTCCCTCACCCAAAGGGAACCCTGTGGCTGCCTCCAGTGGTTGGCTTCCTGGGAGAGCATACCCCTCAGGAAGATGTGTAAATATAACCTGGGCATCATACATAGAAGGCAGGTGAGAGCAAGGGGAGGCAGGGTAGCATAGAGAGAGAAGTTTAGGAACGGGTTGGGGTTGGGAGCAGTCTGTGGTCTAGAAGGTCCAGATTTCACTATGGAATCTGCTTCAGTTTTGTGGCATAAAGCTGGCCATTCATTGTGCTGATAGTTTGGTCTATACAGGATGTTGGATCAAGCATGCCACAACTGAATTACCTGGCTTTACATTATTGCTCCTTATGAAGCTTCAAAATTGGGCGCACAAAAAAAAATGTATAAAGGGGGGGAAGAGGCCAGGGAACATTGGAGGACAAGTAGACATGGGGCTTCGTGGCGTAGCGTCGCATTCCACTAGGGGATATGGGGGTTGGGAGAAACCTTCCTTCCTGGGGAGGCATGCTGAGGGTAATAATAAAAAAAAAATAAACTTTTAAATGGCCGGGAGAGCCCCAGGGCAGAAGGGGTGGAATCCCGACCGGGGAATTCATGGGAGACACCTCACGTGTTGAAGGGATTGCAATGAGTGTGGGCCCATGATAGGAGAGGACGACCTGCCAGGCAGGATGGGGGGTCCTTTACGGGTGGCCCCGATCTGTGTTGGCATGGGGGAGGCATGACGGACAGGAGGAAGACATACAGGGGTGGTTTCTAGGTTGGAGGTACTGAAATACGAATAACCCTGTTTTTTGTTTTCTATAGTTGTTTTCACGAAGCACAAGCTGAGACAGACATGGCACCCAGAAAGAGCAGACCATCGAAGGAAGATGTCTACAAGGCTATAATCGAACTGGCAGAAAAAGCAAACAAGATGTGGGAACTGGTGGAGGGGGAGGAACCAGGGAGGCCCGGGGAGAAGAGAAAAGTGGGTACAGAAAAAGGTGGCAAGGGGAAGAGGCCAGCCAAGGGGCTACACAGTCCCACTAGGGTAGCACCGGTGACAGTGGGGCCTGCCAAGGCAGCCGAGCCAGTACCCACATGGCCGGTGGACCCAGTGACGCCAGCACCCACCCCAGATCAAAGGGGAACCTCCTCGGCGGAACCTGGACATGAAGCCCAGAACGGGGGGTCCTGCCCGCAGATCCCAGTTACTCACCCTCCACCTCCACCTTAACCACAGGAAAAAGCAAGGGGACCTGTGGAGGCCTCCAAGTAGCCCAGCCAGGACAAGGTTACAGGTAACACGTCCAACCCAGTGGGGGATAGTATAAAACAATATATAGGGCAAATTGTGGTGGCACTGGGGACAGGAGGGCCGGGGCAGATGGAATGGGCTCTGGCAGAGATTAAGGCAGGAAAAGAGGTGCCAGGGGATACTGTAAACAGAGAGGAAAGAGAGGGAAATGGTACAAGACAGGTAGGTGCGCCTGGGATGAGAATAGGAGAACACGTGCCCTTCGCCAAAAAGGAAAAAATATGGAAAGGGGAATATGTGGATATATTTGCTTTGGTGAGCCATGAGGTGGCAGCCAAATATGAAGAGACAGAGAGCATAGGTAACAGTGAGATGGCAGCTGCCATAGTGCTCTTAGGAAAGAAAGAGGATGACAAGCTCATGAAAGGGAAGACCTGAGATGGGTGGTTTCTAGGTTTTGCCATCTTTTCAGCCATCGCTCTGGAAAAGAGGCCGGAGCTGGGCATCCCACTCATTACCTATTCATTGATAATATGAAGAGCAAAAGCAAAAGGCGGGGTAGGATGGATATACTATGTTGAATGTTTTTGGCAGAGAATGGCAACATTTGGGGATGTAAGATGGGACACCAATAAATTGATTTATGGATGGATTATGTAACAGATCAGTCCACACCCAAGGGGTGGTGGGGCAAAAAGGGGGCTACACCACAGAGATGTTGCTGGGCGTATAAGAGGGCCTTCCGCTTGTGGCCTCAGTGTTGTTTTCGGCATGCCTGTTCAAAATGCGGGGGGATGCACCCAGCAAGCAAGTGCAGAACAACTTGGCCATAGGGTGCACAAGGGCATGTGGAGAAAGGATTGGGCCAACAGTTCTTTTGAGATGGCCAGGGGTTTAAAGGGAAAACATGGAACAAGGGAGGAAGGGGCAGGGGGAACGGGAATAGAGGGGGCCAGAACCACTGAGGCAAGGAAGGCCAGACAGGAAGAAAGGGAGGGGTCAGGGAGGGGGACAGGTGGCACAACAAGGAACAATTTGGTATGGCCAGAACCCCCATCAACCTAGCAGCATGGTCAGTTTGCCTGGACGGATATCCAGACGCAAGAGTGCAGGATATGATATTAAGTGGTTTTAACACAGGGTTTTCATTGCAGTTTAGGGGACCCAGGCAACCAAGGGAGGCACGCAACCTGGAGTCGGTAAAAGGAAAAGAGGGAATGCTAAGGAGGAAGATTGAGAAAGAAAAAGCAGCAGGCAGGGTGGAGAGCCCATTTAACAATCTCCCTATTGGAAAACATGCAGATATCGCCTTTGGGTTTGGTACCCAAGAAGCAAGAGGGGGAATACAGGGTGATCCACCACTTGTCATATCCGGAAGGTGAGTCAGTGAATGACTTTATCAGTGAAGAACATATTAGGGTGACATACGTGACACTAGAGGATGCAGTCCAGATAATCCGGGCCACAGGAGATGCATGGATGGCAAAAACAGACATTGAGTCTGCCTTCAGACTGCTTCCAGTCAGGACGGAAGACTGGGATCTGTTGGGTTTTAAAAGTGAGGGACAGTATTATTTCGACAAAGCGATGCCAATGGGGTGTTCCACAGCATGTGCCATGTTTGAGGCGTTCAGCACATGTTTGCAGTGGATATTCCAGGAAAAGATGGGTTATAAGTCAGTCATCCATTACTTGGATGATTTTCTCCTCATTGGGAAGGGAAAAAGGGAGACACAGAGGATGCTGGATAAGTTTCAAGAATTGTGCCAGGAGCTGGGAGTCCCATTGGCACCAGAGAAAACAGAAGGGCCAAGCAAGGTTATGGAATTCCTCAGGATAGAGATAGATGCCACGAGCGGAGTGTTTAGGTTACCGGACAAAAAAGTAAGGAGGTTGAATGAACTAATCCGGGTACATACCAGCAGGAGGTGGGTACAACCAAAAATGGTATAGCAGGTACTGGGGCACCTGAACTTTGCATGCAGGGCCATAGGACCAGGAAGGGCATTCACAAGGAGGTTAGCCAGAGCTACAGCAGGGGTCACCAGACCACATCACTGGGTGGATCTGACTCAAGGTGTCAGGGAGAATTTTAGCATATGGGAAGAATTTTTGAAGGATTACAATGGGAGTTCATTCTGGCAGGAGGAGTGGCTTTACAACACAGACCTAGACCTCTACACAGATGCGGCTGGAGGGTTGGGCATGGGGGGTTACCTGAGGGGCAAGTGGTTTGCAGAACCATGGCTGGACAGTTGGGTAAGGGATGGGAAAGTGAGAGATATAACACTACTGGAGATCATGCCCATATGGGCATGCACTCTGGTTTTGGGGGAAGGATTACGTGACCAAAAGGTGACATTTTGGTGTGACAATAGAGCGGTGGTTGATATACTAAACAACAAGGCAGCCAGGGTGGATACAGTCATGCAGGTGTTACAACAGTTAGTTTTAAGGGCTTTGCACCTGAACATGTCCTTCAGAGCAAAACACATAGAAGGGGTACACAATACCCTGGCTGACAGCCTTTCCCATCTGCAGCTGGACCATTTCTCGAAGCTAGCACCAGCAGTGGAAGAACAAAAAACGCCCATACCAACGAACATCTGGGACGTTGGCAAGAAGGAGCAGAAATGCTGTTTCACAGCTCATGGGCGCCTTGGGCACTGAGGGCCTACGATGGGGCCTGGAGGGGTTTTCAAACATTCAGGGCAGAACACCAGATGGAGGTAAGTGGACCGCTCTCTGAGGAACAGTTGGGAATGTTCACAGTGGAACAATGGCAAAAAGGGACTGCTCACTCCACAATGGGGGTCTATCTTGCAGGAACCAGTGTGATCTGCAGCCTAAAAGGGTGGAATGACCCAACAAAATCAATGCTCATTAGGAGAATGATGCAGGGATGGGGCAGATTGAAACGAGGGCCAGGGGATAATAGGAGGCCAATAGGTGAGCAGTGGCTAATAAAGCTAAAAGAGGTGCTCCTGGCAATATGCAGATCAAAAGGGGAGGCCCAACTATTTCACACAATCTATGTGGTAATGTTTGCAGGGGCTATGAGAGTGAGTAAAGTGGTAGGCCATGGAAAAGATGACAAGGAAGGAGGTGTGGAATGGGAAGATGTGAGTTGGGGGATAAGAGAAATACAAATCAAGCTAAAGAGGTCAAAGGTGGACCAGAAAGGGCAAGGGTGCATGATAACACTAAAGGGCGGTCCGAGAGTGCGATATGCCCAGTGCAGGCCCTGTGGGTTTTCGCCGCAGAGCAGGTGACCAGGATGGGGAAGTTATTTGTGCATGGGGATGGAAAAAGAGTCACCAGCTATCAAATTACAGCACTGCTGAAAAAGGGCATGCGTTTTCTGGGGGAGGACCCAGCTAATTACTCTTCCTATTCCCTACGGATTGGGGCTGCCTCACAGTGGGCCACAACTGGGGAACCCATGAAGGACATTTTGGAAAAAGGACGCTGGCAGTCAGCCAGTTATAAAAGATACATCAGAGCACTGAAATAAAAAACAAAACAAAATGGGGGAAGGAGCAGCATGGTTTTTCAAAAAAAAAAAAAAAAGAAGACAGGGGGATAATACAATGAGGGCACTGAGAGTATGTATAAATTATTTAATTTTCTTTGCACCCCATAGGTAGAGGGAGGAGCACATAAGTCTGGATCTGTGGCCATTCCTATATTTACTGGGCTGGTAAGAGAGCAGAGAAAAAAGCTGGGGGAAAACAGTTGTACCAGGATGCAAGACAGTGTAGGTTGGTATGGCACGGCCTACAGGGGATGAGATGGGTGCAGCTCCTGCCTGCCTTAAAAGAACTCAAGGAACATCGGCCCAGTCCAGACCTAATCATTATACACCTAGTGGGCAACGACCTGGCAGGCAGACCATGGGTGTACACTTATTTACAGATAAAGAGGGACCTGGTGGCAATAAGACAGTGGTGGCCTCAAGTATGCCTTGCCTGGTCTCAGATATGATACCTTGAAGGGTATGGAGACAGGAACACAGCCACAGGGTGGTGGAGAGGGCCAAGAGAAAGATGAATAGATGGGTGGGGACATTGATAAGACAGATGGGAGGACAAGTGATACTGCGGGGAGTAGAAGAATGGGTGGATGACTTCTCCAGGTCAGATAGGGTACACTTGTCAGGGCATAGCAATTGATATGTTTAATGCGGAAACAATGGGTTTCATAGAGGAATGGAGGAAACAGACAGAAGCTGGTATATGAAAAAAAAAGGGAGAGGAAGGAAGTTTCATCCCTGAGGTAAGTGAGAGGGAAACCCTAAGTTGGGGGGAAGCCAGCCATCCAACGCAAGCTGGAGACTGGCTAGTGGGGAAAAAGGGAGGGGGGAGGATGGGAGGGGGGAAGAAAAAAGGAATAACACAAGAGGAAGAAGAAGATGAAGGAGAAAGCGGTCTCGGTTTTCACCGTTACCTAACAGAAAAGGAGAAGAAGAAGGCACCCAGGTTTTCGCCTGGGGGGATGGATAATCAGAGAGTGATATATGGATGGAAATAAATAAAAATTAGGAAATATGATAATAAAGAAATGGAAAATGGAATATGGATTTACGAATATAAATAAATTAATTGCCAATCTGAGCATAACAACAAACAATGGTCTCTGTGTTTTTGTGAGGGAAAAGGGGGGAATCCGGGACAATGGAGGATGCATAACAAATCATCTATGTTTTTATGAAAAATTAAAAAAATTACTTGGAGAAAATGTTCCTACTGATGTCATCTTCCTGGACTTCCAAAAAGCCTTTGATAAGGTACCACATTATACTCTGATTAAAAAAATGGTAAAGTTAGGTTTAGACAGCAGAATCATAAACTGGACGAACAATTGGCTATGTGACAGATATCAGAGAGTTAGAGTGGTAGGAGAATGTTCTGCACCCATGGAGGTCTCAAGTGGAGTGTGGCAGGTGTCGGCACTTGGGCTGGCTTTATTTTCAATCTTCATCAGTGATTTACTGGTTAACATAAAGAATGATAGTATAAAGTTTGCCGATGACATTAAGCTGGGTGGACCTGTTAGTACTGCAGAACAGCAGCAGGACATGAAACATGATTTAAAGTTAATTGAAGATTTGGCAGTTAGAAACAGAATGCTCTTCAGTATGCACATGGGGAAAAATGATATTTCATAGACCTACAAGTTAAATTGGGCAATACTGAAGAAAGTTGATAACAAAAAAGACTATGGAATCATTGTGTATAACAAGCTGAATTTTAATAAACATAGGACTCATATGTTAACAAGAAAAAAATATATGATTAAAAATATCAATCGATGCTTCATTAATAAATCAAAGAATTGCAGGTTACCACTATATAAATTGTATGTTATACTGTACCTAGATTACGGATCCCAGTTAGGATAGGCTATATAAAACTGGCTTGTTCTCTTTAGAGCAGAGAAGAGTAAGGGGTGATCTTCTGATGTTATACAAGATGATGATGGATCAGGAACTGATTAAGGAAATGAATATCGAGGTGAGGGAGAAACCAGGAGGACTAAGAGGTCACAAGAAACAAATCAAATTGACAGAAGCTAGACTGAATAGTGAATAGTACTCCTTTGTAAATAGAACAGGAAGATTATGGAATGGGCTTCCAGAGGATGCAGTGAATAGCAGAAATTTGGAAGAGTTTGAAATAAAAATAGATAGCTGGTTGATTGAAAATGGGGAACGGTGAACCCACTGATGTGGGGAGCTATAGTACGGGCAAGAAATGCCTTCTTTTGCTCTATACCCAGTATGAGTACCCAGTATGAAAAGGTCCCACCAAATAGGTCAGGTGCTCAGAAAGACACTAGAACAAATCAGGTTACTCTACCAGCTGTTATATTCAGAAAGAGAATTGGATAATGACTACTTTATATCCCAACGATACAGAGGAATGAGGGTTCAGCATGCACATTTGCAACAAATCTGTTAGCAGTGACTGGGCAATCCATCCAAAACAAGCATGAGACTAGAAATTAATGTGTAGAGCCTCCTTAAAGAAAGAACACACTCAGTTACTGGTTAAACTGCCATTTATTACAACAACAAATAGTTACCATACTTGATAGTCCATGGCACTTCAGACTACACATGTCCTTCATCAGTGGGCTCCCTGATGAAGGATTTGTATAGTCTGCAGCACTGGGAACTAAAGTACAAGTCACATTAAACTGTTTCTTCAATTAGTTGTTTTAGCATTTCTGAATGAGTTGCATAAGTGTTGATGGATCCTGCACAAAGCCCTGCACAAACTGTTTCTTTAGATTTACAACTCAGTTTTACTTTGCATTGTGACTGGACTGCCAATGCATTTCAATTGAGTGGCAAAAATATTTTACAGACATTCCTTTTGAGCTGGTAAAACATTGAAAAGCAATGTAATTTGAGTTGCCAATGCATTGCCAACTGTCAAAAACAATGCTAAATCAACTCCTTGGTGGAATAGTTTAATGCGACTTGTACGGTAGCTAGTATGGTGACTCCTTCCACGTTTCCCGTGTTTGGTTATTTGTTCTAACAAATGGAATTTGTCCAGTTACTGAGTGTGTCCTATCTCCTAGAGCACTGACATATTAATCTTGTGTCTTATACTGTACATCCCACCAGAGCTATCATCAGTACAATACTCCACATTTGACAGCATGAGTTAGTGGTGCATTAATGCAGCAATGAGGCCCTGCAAGGCAAACACTGATTCTGCCTTTTGGTTACTTATGAGCCACCTAGATGACTTAAGGCTGCTTATAATAATGGTCATCGAGCAGTATGACTATGTAAAGTGCATCGTGCATTCCCATGGGTTGAGTGAAAACGTGCCAATTTTTTAAGCAATTCAGTTCATTCCTTCTCTGGATGTCACCCAAAAAGCAGGCTTGCATTCACTGGTGAATTGCTTAGATAATTTCCTATTTGTGAGTCCAGCTGGGCTACCACATTGTCTCCTGCTCTTCAACATCTTCTGCAAACTGTTCAATTAGTCCAAGATGCTGCTGGCCTATGAAAAGACAGAAGGTCGAGGTACTATGATTGTATTCCTGGTAATTGATAATGACTCAGTGTGCATAGAATGTGAACTCTTGTGGACAAACTTACCAAGCTCCAGGGAGAGGTGACAGCAGGTGCTCAAAAAGATATCTAGAGCTTACTGGCATCGCTGAACCATTTCTTTTTTTTTGGTAACAAGGTAAGACCCACTGAGCCACAAGGTCTGTTTAGAGAGTGACTTGGAGCACTATGGTGGTTACGTGACTTTCTTAGAATCACACAGTATGCAAGTAGAGGTTACGGGAATCAATCCCAGGTCTGCTGGATGTATCAAGGTCATTTGCAACTTGTTACTCTAACTTCCAGGCTATACCGCTAGCCCCACATTGCTTGCTGGGTACTGCCTATAGAGTAGATGCTGACTAGGTGCCTGACTTGGATCACATGCGGCAACATCAAGGGGCATCGCTACATAAAGGTGAAAGAGTGACTAATGGAGGATCATAGAATGTGGGTGGTGTTCCTGGACCATTACAATTGCATTATATTTTAAAGAATCAGAAGTTCTCTTTCAGGTTCTCCTAGAACTCTTTAATAAAAACTTAATTTCTAGACATCAACAACTCATCTTGTACTGCCATTCTGATCTACCTGTCAATCAGAAACTGTAAGTTCACAACTCTATAAGTGCTTTTATAGTGAAGAGTTCTAAGTTTAGTTTCTCTTAGTTTTCTTGTAGCAATTACTATGAAGTACTAATACTGTAGAGAAATCAACCTTCTGTAGGTATGTCAAGGTGTCTATTCTTTATTCAATACACAGCCTGCACCACAAGTAGAAAATGAATTATTAATTTATTATTCTTACCATCTAGTTCAACAGATATGACAAAAAGCTTTGATACCCAATTGGTAGAGAAAGCATTACCCTGCATGAGCATGTGGTTTTCATTAATTACAACAATAAAGACATCTAGGCTGTGCACTAAGGCTGATAGATTAATTATTTAAGTCAGTATAACAATGATAGCATATAAGCAAAGGACAGCTAAGATCTCAAATTCCCTTTTTCTTTACAAGAAAACACATTTCTGAGATAGTTTTGCAGACTATAGCAGTATTTGTCTCACTTGGCATTCATGTTCTCTTCCCAAAATTACAAGCATGTCTGTACTATGACTATGTTATCATTTAATTATTTGTAGGTCAATGTTTACATCACAGAATAGCTTAATTTAGGTTAATCACCTTCTTCTCAAGAGAGTCCTGGGAGACATTTACATAAGCAGAGTTGCTACATAATGATTGCTGGTAGAATTAGTCATGGTTAGCAAATAACAGTTACAAATTGCTTCATATTTGCATAATAAACATCTTTATGGTAGTTAAATATTTATATATAAAAGTAGAAAAGCTCAACTATAAGGAGGAAGAGAACACATGTGGTAATAAGTGAATTGTTGAAGGGGGTTGCAGTTACAATATTACAATAAAATTTAAATCCAATTTTAATCAAATCAAATTGAACATCAATTATTAGAAAATGTACTCTTTAAACATCTTGCTCTCAATCCCTCTAAATGTAAATATTCTGATTGAATTGATCCCAAACTCCTCTACTGCTCTGCCAGTGTTTTGTCCTCCCCATCACTCTTCTTTTCAACCATTTTTTCCTTTGTGGTGTAAGTTTTCAGTGCATGGAAGAGTGCAAAGGTTATCCTCCACAAAAGCAGTGACCCCATCTGCCCCAGGTTAATACTGTTTCATTTCTATCAGCTCTGCTCTAGTGAAACATTAGGGGTGCCCAATCCCCTCCCACCTCTCAACTTTCTTGACTTCCTTCCTTCTTTCTTTCTTAGTTCTTAGAAGACTGGTTCAGGAAAATGTACTCCACTGTGTCACGTTGACTCAGAGTCACTGACCCCTTCCCGAATGGGATGCATGGATCAAGGCCTGGTCACCACTGCTTAACAGGCCAAGGTTTTTGACAGTGTATCCCACCACCTCTTTCTGGCCAAGCTCTTATGAGCTGTCTGTTGGATCCTTTGGTCTGATGGTTCAGCTACCACCTGGCAGAAAAGTCCAAGGTGGTCTTTGTACAGTTATACCAATTGACAGGGTCAGTTCTTTCTTAAAATTTAAGTGATATCACTACAGAAATTACCTGTCTGTTTGCAATACTTGTGATTAGGCTTTCCTACCCTCCCATTCTTGAGGGGACAGGAACTGGACAGGTAGCAGGTTACTGGTACTTAGGAGAAGCACTTTCCATTGCCTAGCACTGGCTAGTCTTCCTTTAAAGGCAGACTATAAGTGTTGTCTGCCACACAAGGAGGTAATCAGGTGAGCATCACCATAGAAATGGTGACATCACCTTAGGCAACCCTATAAAGTGCCTGGTTCTTGTGAATAGAGCCAAGTGTGGAGCAGAGGTGATACGGGCAGAGGTCAGCATCAGACACAGAAGAGGGGAGAAGGGCCAGTAATTTTGAATCCAAAGACAAATAGTAGGTGAAACAAAATAAGAAAGGGATTTGTTACCGATATAAAGTAGAAGGTTGAACCATAGATCATTTTTACACTTTCTGTTGGGGAGCAATTGATGAAAACAAATCATGGATGTGACATATGTTACTATGCTAGAGCTAGATGGACAAATGGGGTGATATGTGACACATGTAGCAAATTTAGTATCTCAGTAATGGATGGTCCAGATTACACAACATGTGAACAATGTGTGGAAATAAAGGCATTATGAATTAAAGTACTGGGTTTACAGTTAGAAGTAAAGTGTTTGCAAACAGCTATAAAGGAAAGAGCTGATAGCTGTACTGAAATTAGAGAGGAAAGAACTTGGAACTGCAGCTGTAACACATGCTAAAAGAGGACAACGGAGTAAGAGGGAGATGCTTCAGTACAATTACCAAGCTCCTGTAGAAATTCCAAGAAGGGTAGGAGAGCAATGGACTTTCAATTACCATTGCAGAATTAATTTGCCCCATTAAGCCAGCTTATGGATGGGGAGGAAAGCAGGGCAGATGAGCTTTTAGCAATAGTTAATGACACTGATGAACTTGAGGATGAACAACAAGGGGAAAGAATACAAACAAATAAGGTTAATTACAAGATACTAGCAAACAAGGAAACTATAGATAATCACGGACTGGAAGACATGGATATACGTGGATATACAAAATACAGAGGGCAGAAATAAAGATAGGAAAATATATATTTTGGGGGACTCAATCATAAGGTTTACAGGCCATATAACGAGTAAGAACAACAAAAACAAAGTTATTAGTACAGTAGTTGCTTTCCAGGTGCAGGTGTCAGAGTCATGTTGGCTATAGTATCAGACCTGACACAGAAAATATCTGAAGGGTCTATCACACTCATACAATACATATGGGTGCAAATGATGTCAGAGGTAATACAGCAGAGGACATATTTAATGCCATACAAGTCATGTATACAATAGTATCCAGGGCAAAATGACAGCTAATTATTTCAGAGGTACTTCCAATACAGAGAATGAACTGGGTCATAAGCAAAAAACAACTTAAATTGAACTATTGGATCTGCCAATGGAGCCGGACTCATGGTATAAGCGGCATTAAGTCATGGGAGCTTTTTGATGGAAACTATGCTTTTTATAGAAATGACAAATTACATCTAAGCAGGAAGGGCAGTGACAAACTAGCTATACTTTTTCAAGGATATTATTACACAGACATTAAACTAAGTAAATAGGGGAAAAGGGAAGACCTAAGTGGTACTTAAATGCCGATCAGAGAAAATGGAAAACAGAATGAAAAAAAATTCCAAAAGACAAGAAATAAAATTCTCAAGTCACAAATGGTAAAAATCCTACTGACAAACACTAGAAGCCTAAGGAATAAAAAGGATGAATTGGAGCACTGTATGAGAAATGCCAATATAACAATTTGTGCTTTGACAGAAAAATGGTTTGTATAAGGGGACTGGTATACAGAAATTAAGGGGTATAACAGTTTTAGGAAAGATCGAACGGGTAAACATGGGGAAGGAATAGTAACAGAAAGAGGGCTACAATACCCAATCATGGTGCTGAAGCACAAGCAGACTTGATAGACCAATAGGCCTACTCTGCTGGTGTCTAGTATGTTAATATATCAAGGATAACCTACAGGCTTCTGAATTTAATCCTGTAGGGAACACGGTACATAATAATGAGCTGACATGGGTTAAAGTTCAACTACCCAAGTAGTCCAACTGACTAGTTCAACTAACTAATGGTTGGAGACTTTAATATCAACTGGGCCTCTGCTGAAGCTGTGCACAACAAGGACTCATTAGCCATTTTCAACCTTGTGCAATTGGTAGACTCCCCCAATCGGTATAACAGCAGAACAGGCACGGGGTCAGTAATTGACTGGGTGGTCACAAATCGGCCCGAAAGAATATCCTTCATCATGGTTCTCCATGACTCTCTCAGTGACCACTCCCTGGCAATCTGTAAATGGTCAAATAAGGCCCCAAAGGCACCATCCAGGACTAGTACTGCTAGACTTCTGAAGAAAGGCAAGTTGGAGCTCTAAGACTACACCTCAACCTCCAAAATTGGAGCTGTATTGACCACAAAACAGATGTCAACACTGCCCTAGAATTCTTTATAAGCAAATTCAATGAAGTGTGCAATGTCTACGCCCCTACACCAAAAGAAAGATCCGTGACTATGAAAGCCCCTGGATCACGACACAGCTACTAGCCCTCATGAAAAATAGAGATGACTTGTGGTACAAAGCAAGAAAATTCGGTACCCAGACAGACTACCAGAACTATAGAGCTGCATGGAATAAATTCACCTGAGCTATTCGCAAGGCCAAAAACACTCACTTTAAAAATGAACTGGCAAACTCATGGGGTGACAGTAGACGGTTCTGGGAGAACATCAGGTCCCTAACCGGTAAACCTAATTAAATTCCTCCCACCTTCCTGAACATTGAGGGCCAACCTACGCAGGATCACAGTCGCATAGCAAATATCTTCAACAAAGCTTTTACTGACCTCAGTGGAGTGTTTCCCCCTAGCTTCCTTCAACACCAATCAGATACTTGCACCGAATGAAACCCGGGGACCTAATCAAACTCCCACTCGCCTTTCTACTTCAGAGCGATCACCTTTATGGAAGCAAAAAAGTACTTCATAAAAGAACTAGGTAATTCCAGAACTAGCTCTGATCAACTGGACCTAAAACTAGTTAGGCTCACCCTGGACATAACTCTCAAACCCTTCACCAAAATCTTCAATCTCTCCTTGCTATCAGGCAAATTCCCACAGATCTGGAAGGTGATAATGGTTACCCCTGTTTAAAAAAGTGGTGACAGGGCCAACTCTACAAATTACCACCCAATATCTATCCTTCCTCCACTCTCCAAGGCCCTGGAGTGAATCACGAGTGACCAACTGACTGAATATCTAGACAAGTATCATTTACAATGTCAACAACAGCATGGATTTCAAAAACAACACAGTACCACAACCACTCTAGTGGAGTTTATCAGCTTTATCCATAATGCTCTAGACAGAGAGCTCTTGGTGAGGGTAACATATACTGATCTCACCAAGGCCTTCGACACCGTCAATCAAAATCTGCTCCTGGATCAGCTCTCCAGTACCGGCCTCTCCCCTGCAACAGTAGCATGGTTCAGAAGCTACCTCTCTGGAAGGGTCCAAAAAGTGAAAATCCTGGACACCTTCTCCGACACCCTTAGTGTTAACACAGGCATTCCTCATGGCTCTATCCTTGGCCCTCTGCTGTTCAGCCTGTTCTTAAACTAGCTCCCTCATTCGGTAAACAACCAGCTACTACTGTATGCAGATGATACGGTCCTATATTCATGTCATTCTGACCCCTACAAACTGGAAAAGCAAATGCAGGCTAATTTCACCATGGCTGAGCACTGGTTCCTTCAATCAAAGCTGCTCCTCAATTGTAAAAAAACTAAGACTATGTTACTTGCATCATCACATAACAAACACCACATTCACCAACTTTGCATTCAGAACAATCAGAATACTTCCCTGGATGTGGTTCAAACATTTAAATACCTAGGATTGACACTGGACTGCACCCTCTCATTTAACCAACATATAGACACAGTCACATAATCGTCAAATGCAAAACTATGATTACTGTACAGACACCGAAAAGGCCTGACTTCTGAGGTACTCAAAACTGCTGTAAATAGCACAGTCCTCTTAGTGATAGACTATGGTCTAGCAGTATATGGCTGCCTCCCAAACTGCTTTGAAATGTATCATAAAGCGTGTTGTTTAGTCCAAGGTGTACCCCATCTCACTCACACTTGTGAGTTGTACACTCAAACAAAATGGCTCAACCTTGACGGTTGCCTCCAGTATCAGGTATGCATGCTCGCCAAGAAGTCTATGTTAGGACTTACCACCCCAGATCTGCAAAGCCTCCTTAGCTGACCTAATTTCATCAGATTCACTAGGGGTACAAATAACTCAGCTCTCTGCATCCCTTTCCATAGAACTACACAATGCCAACGGTTCTACAAATACCGGGCACCACTTTGGCTTAATGCACTTGACCTAGGCATCACAAAAGAGGACAAAATAGGCCCCTTTAAAGATAAACTCCTAGTGGCCCTCACTGCAAACAGGAACTGTTACTGTGAGACCTGAACTCCCCCACACTCTCCCCTCCTCTTTCCTGCTACCCTCATTCTAACCTGTACCCTTGCCTCTCCTCTGTTCTTGCTAACTGACACTCCCATAGTAGGCTCCAGGTCCCCGCTACAGCACTTCTCCCCCAGTGAGTCTAGCCTTCCTTTATGACTACACTCTTTAGCACTTATGACAAAAGAACTGCTGCCCATCAAGTTCTCGCCTCCTTGCGTATAGAGTTAGTTAATTATTTTACAGACTATATCATCCTCTGCTCCCTACCTGATTCACTCTATATCCTGTAGAATCTCAAGTTGTTCACTTAACAACCTGTCAGCCTAGCCTGCTTTAAATTATGTGCCTGAATATTTTTACTTATGTACTCCCTGTTATTGTAATTGTGTAATCTGTGTAACCTGATGTACTCATGTCTTTCTAGGCATGAAACCGCCTTGTATCTGCTTATGTACTTGTAGCCATTGTAAATGATGTAATGCCCATGTATTACTATGATGTGGAACCTCTGTAAAAGAGCCTTTGGCTCAAAGGTACTTCCTCGAAATAAATAAATAAATACCCACTCAATTGCTTTCACTATGTTTAGGCTATCGAGCACCTAATTCAAACATGACAGATAACGCAGACTTTATTCATGTTCTTGAACAGATAGATATTGAAGGCAACTACATATTGATGGGTAATTTTAATTTCCAAATATTAACTGGAACAAGTTAGAAGGTACTACTGGCCTAGAAAATAGATTTATTGAGATGTCCATACAAAGGAATGTGGACCGATTAATTAGTGAAGGTACTAGGGGAGTAAATACCCTGGATTTAGTACTGTGTAATTTGGAGGAAAAATTTTAAAATATAACTGTGGAAGGGCCCCTTGGAGACAGTGACCAAAACAAAATCATGCTAGAAATTAATTTGAAAATCCCTAAAGTAGAGGGTAAAACCACTATAAGATGCTATAACAAAGCAAATTACAAACTAATTAGAAACTATTTAAAGAAATGGAAAAGGAAGAGCAACTAAAAGATCTAGGATTGAATGCAATATGGAAAAAAATTAAGCAAAAGCTTGATCACTGTGTTAATATATGTGTGCCAGAATTACCAAAACATAATTAAAAAGGGAGAACCCAAAATGGTGGGGCAAATCAGTAAAGGCATCAATTAGGAAAACAGAAAAACTACAGTATATATTAAATATGAACATGCTCCCACAGATACTAACTGGGATAAATATAAAAAAAAAACTACAAATAAAAGTAAGATTATAGTTAGAAAATCCAAAGCAAGGCGAGAAATAAAAATGGTAAAAACTCTTAAGGACAACAAAAGAAGCTTCTTTAGTTATGTGGGGTTCCTAAGAGGCAACCAAAAAGTAATTGGGCATTTGGGAGTGAATGACTCCTTAATTTGCAAAGAACAGGATATGGCAAATGAATTAAACAAGTACTTTCTAACAATATTCCAACCTAAAGAATTGTCTAATACTTCACAGCTGGATGAAAGTAGATCAGACACAATATCATTTTCACAAAATAACATCTTAAATAAACTTAAAAATTTAAGCCTGAAATATCAATGGGATCTGATGGTCTGAGTCTGAGACTTCTAAAAGAACTGGCACACGAACTTGCCGGACCAATTACACAACTCTATAGTGCATCAGTTAAAGAGGGTAATACACTAGATGAATGTAGAGAAGCAAATGTGACACCAATATATATGAAAGGAGATAGGAGACAGGACTATAATTATAGACCTATAAACTTGACCTCGGTGTTGGGTAAGGTATTGGAAGGAGTGATACATGAACAGATTACGGAACATATCAAAACAGAGGGACAAACAGATGTAACACAGCATGGATTAGTATGGAGAAGGTCACATCTCACAAATCTATTACACGTCTTTGAACTGGTTGGTGCCACCTTGGATGCTAGATTACATGTGGGCATAATATTCCTTGATTACAAAAAGGCTTTTGATTTTGTCTCTCACAAAATTCTAATAGGACAGCTGGTAAAAACACAGCTGTCCTATTAGAACACCCAAACATAGAAAAAATGGATTAGCAGCTGGCTGCAGAACAGAAATCAGAGAGTGGTGATTACAGATTACAATTCTGAGTGGGGGGTGGTGACCAGCGGGGTCCATCAGGGGTCGGTGTTGGGCCCATCATGCTTTAATATTCTCATCTCTAAAATGCAAACATTAGATGGAGCATGGATGTGCAAATATGCTGATGACAGCAAAATCAGGGCTATAGTTAACAATGAGGATGCAGCTGAAATGTTACAGGCAGAACTGACTAGACTAGAATACTGAGTGAAACAAAATAAATTATCTTTTAATAGAGAGAAATGTAGAGCATTGCACCTTGGAAGAGAAACAGATACTTTACATATAAGCTTAACAATACTATCTTACAGGTAACGGATGCTGAGAGGGACTTAGGAGTAATAGTGACCAACACTTTATCCTTTGATACACACTTTAGGGAACAGTTAAAAAATGTAATAAACTTAGGGCATATATTTTCAGAAGCATCAAGAGTAGGGACTCCTTAGTATTTGTCCCACTGTACTCAACATTGGTTAGGCTGGAATTGGAATACTGTTCACCCTTTAGTGCCCCACAGAGTGTGGGTTGCACCACACTAGTGGAGAAGGTGCAGAGAAGCACAACAAAAAGGATGAAAACATGAAGGACAAAAATTACAGTGAGAGACTGAAGCTTTTAAAATTATATTCACTACAGTACAGAAGAATACGTGGGGATCTCTGTTTGATATTCAGTGCAACAAAAAGTGAGGAATTATGGGAGACCAGAGCACTGATTAAACAACAAAACAACAAAAATACTAGATCACATAGATTTGCACTGACTGTTATAGTCAATAAAACAAAACACAAAAATGGTTCAGTCAGAGAGTTATTATTCTCTAAAACTCATTACTTGAAGCTGTGGTTAACAATAAAAGCATACATATGTTTAAGATGGTGCTAGATGCACATATGGGCTCTGAGAAATGTAGACTGTTCCACTGAAAAGTGATGAACTATACATAAGTCTTTGATCTCATGTGCTCGTATGATACCTTTGAACCTATGAACCTAGAACTGTAGGGTCACCAGAAAGTATCTCCTTAGATATACTGCATCACAGAATATCTGGATATACAGCAGGGCAAGCCATGATACAATACAGTAACCTGCAGTAAGTGACATGTTGCAAAATAATACATGACAACAGGGCTTACTCACCATTGAATTACACTGTTCCCTGCAATATACTGCAGCATTGTGTGATATACTGCAGCATTACTGCATTGCATCCTGACTAACACTGCTTTACCTGATAATGTCAATTGTTCTGAATTGCAGCAATTGACATGGTCAGATATTTCCTGAAATGTCTATGATATTGCTAGATAAATTTTTTACCTGTCTACCTGCCTGTCTGAAGCAACACTGTAGGGCAACCAGAGAATCTCTAGAAATATCATGAAATATCTGACCATCTGTATTATTATAACTTTGAGACTGAACACATTTTGGATCAAACCAAAACCCCAAACTAGTTAGTGACTTGAAAAAGGTACATTGATGATGTGCTGGTATTTTAGGCAGGAAGCTCAGATGAACTACAGGAGTTGCACTTGATTTTAACACCAGAAAACAAAGCCTGATATTTACACTGAACTGGGACGGGCAGAAAATAACTTTCATAGATTTGATGCTACATAAATAATAAAACAGAATTGAAATGATACTCAATATGAAACCTACAGATATAAATACACTTCTCCATGGCATAAACATTCACAAATTGAAACTTAAAGAGAACATTCAGATATCCCAGTTCTTTATGACAAGGAGAAACTATAAGAATCAAGAAGACAATTGGGGTAAGGTTTGAAGTGACGGGCTATAAGGGGGCACTGTCCTGGTATCAATGAATAAAAGCAATCAGGACAATAAGGATGGAAGCCATAAAGAGTAAGTCAAACACACACACACACACACACACACACACACACACACAGTGATCAGTAGTACTCAATGCACGCACTTTACAGGCAGGATCAGGAGTATCGTCAACAAGCACAGTCACTTGTTTGAAGTCTCTATCAACCATATTACTATGTGTTGCCAGAAACTTCTGGTAGCCACAAAGAGGAACCTTACTTTGAAGGACAAAATTGTTTAAACTATCCATAAAAGACCAAAAACAACAAAAGCGGAATCTATTGGGGACCGTTAAAGTTAGGAAGTTTCCATGAGGAAGGAGTTCCATGTGTTCACAGAGAAGTGCTCTAAGAAGGTGAGCTTTACAAATTGTTTGATGGGTGTCACCTACAAAAACAAAGACCACATAGACTACACCAGCTTGTAGTATATGTGCTCATCTGTCCCGAAGACAAACTACGTTAATAAGACTCAGAGACAACTCAAGAAAAGTATCATGGAGCATAAAAGTTGCATCAGCAGGAGAGATCCCAAATCTCAATTGGCAAAACGCTTCAATTCAAATGACTGTAAGGCCTTCTTTCTGAGATTGTGGGCCCATGAGCTAATAAAACTACCTACTAGAGACATGAATCGGAAAGTGAACTTATGCAATAGTGGAATAAGATGGATACTTATATTGGAAATTATCAGACTGGAATAGGTGAATAAGAAATGGAGCTTGTTGTTTAAAATGCAGCACTTTAGCTGGCCCGTCGGCGCAGCGGTTGGATTTCCGCCTGCGACGCTGGCGACCTGGGTTCGGGAACGGATCCGGGTCATCAGAGAGCCGGCCGGGGGAAATAGGATTGAGCGTCTGATGGACAGCTCTCCTATTCCGGGGGGAGGGCGCTCCCCAAGGGGGATGGAGGCGGGGCGGACGCTGGCGTCACTGCACGTCCCCGCCTCCTCTGGGGAGAAAAACTGGCGCAAAAAGATGGAGGGCAGGACCACCGATTAATGAAGCCCTCCCTGGAGAGCCTCACATAGCCGCCACCGCTGCAGGACCCCGACTAGTTACAGTTCCAGGGCCACATAGGTGGCCCGCGGCCCCGCCCTCCGGGGGGCAAGCCGGGGGTGACCGAGGGTCCTCAGCAGCAAATCGACGGCGGTAAAGAGGTCTCTTGGGGCCATGACCAGGGTGGCTGGCTTCGGTGGTCCTGCCAGGGAGAAAGAAGGAAAAAAAAAATGCAGCACTTTGAAGGAAAACATATGTAATGAACTCATTGATTCTCAAAATATGCTCAAACCTAAATATGTTCAAATTGTATTGTCAGCTCTCCTTTTCCCTCATCCAAAATGATCACCCCCCAACACAATCCCCCCATAACCCCAGCCCCTCAAAGTGGTCTTACAAATTTTAAGGTTTTTAAATAAGAATGACTAGGCATATTATTTTTTGTTTAAGAAATAGGACTAAGCTAGTGCTTAGTGACAGGAGTACAGATAAAGAATTATACAATGGCCACATTACAAAAGACAAAATGCTGTATTCTGATTGGTTGGCTGGTACCTTTTCAGCATGGTAAATCCACCAATGTACCCACTAGAAAAGGTGCCAACCACCACTCTGCCTAATAAAAACCTATCCCTTGAATCACTCCAACCTTCAGCAGCCAAAGTGTGGCAAACACTGCGAAAGACAGCAAGCCATCTCTAAAAACCACCACATCTCATCCCCACTAAACAAGAGTGATCACCACTGCCAAAACAACTTTAAAACCTTTGCTGATCCTTCCTGTGAAAAAAAAAACAATCAGTTTGTTAAGGTCTGCCACTTAGTAGCACAACTAGTGACTGGAGGAGAGAAGATCTCTTTCCCAGTCAGTGAAGATCAATGAAGCTCAGGAAACAGTAAGAATAGGGGCTGGACAGCACTTAGCATATGCCACCTAGGGTTTCCTTTGTGTCTTAGCATTTGTTTCTGGTTGTTTCTGTCTGAGAGCTTTACATTAGCTGACCACCATTTCAGTGGTGGGTACAGCAGACAGTAAGCTTAGGGGCTGGACCGCTCTTGGGGTATGCCTCATAGGGGTGCCTTTGTGCCTTAGCTGTTCCTTCCAGCTGAGAGCTTTCTATTAGTTGGCCACTATTTCAGTAGTGATACAGCAGTACAAATGCTGATTTACATACAGCAGCTAGGAATTCCAGGTAAGAGGTTAAACTGCTTCTTATGTGGAGAGAGCAGCTGCTGGCTGGGTCTGAGCACAGTGATCGAGGAGAGAAGTCACCTCAGCAGAGATAGGAGCCCAGACTGTGCACTTCAAGGGGGATTCAACAAGGTGGAACTGCTGTCAATGAATCCCTGCTTCTGCACCTGTTGGAGTCTGCCTTCCCTCCAAGATTGGTCTCTCTCTCCCAGTCAGTAAAGATCAGTGAAACTCTGGCTGGTGCTGATCAAAGCGATCAAGAAGAGAAGTCACCACAGAGGAGATAGGAGCCCAGACTGTGCACTCCAAGGCGGATTCAGTCAGGTAAAACTGCTGTCAAGGAACCCCTGCTTCTGTACCTGTTGGAGTCTGCCTTCCCTCCGAGACTGGTCTCTCTTCCAGTCAGTGAAGATCAGTGAAGGTCAGCAGATGAGAGCAGCTGCTGGCTGGGTCTGAGAGGAGTGATCGAGAAGAAAAGTCACCTCAGTGAAGATAGGAGCCTGGACTGTGCACTCCAAGGGGGATACAGCTAGGTAGAGCTCCTGTCAAGGAATTCCTGCTTCTGCACCTTTCGAAGTCTGCCTTCCCTCCATAATTGGTCTTTCTTCTAGTCGGTGAAGATCAGTGAATCACAGCAGACAGTAAATGTAGGGGCTGACCACACTTGGCTTTTGCCTCCTTGGGTTGCCCTTTGTGTCTGAGCTGTTCAAGATTCAATATATTTACAAGGTAGTGTTTTGTAACATTTTGATAGTGATTTGAACTTGTAATTTATCAACCATATATCTTCCTGTTCCACTCTATGTTGAAATTTAAATTTTGGTTGTTGATATTTTTTCAAAATTGCCTCAAAGGATTTATGTATCATATTATACTACAAAAAAAAAATAATCCCTATATGGCTTTACCAACAATATCCAGATACTCCCTATAAGATGTTTTATTGTTCACTTAAATAATATCAACACATTTATTAATATGTTTCTGATTCAAAATTCAAAGTAATTTTTTTTACCAACTATGGTGTCCAGTGAGTTACATGTGTGCAAATGAGCACTCAGTCATGGCCGTTGTTCCATACCAAAGTATAGTAATGCAACTTTAAGGTGATTATAGAAGGAATTGAACAAAGGAATTGCATTAAGTATTTGCCATTTGTCTTGAAAAACAATAGAGTCTACCATTGTATTGCTCACAACACTGTTTATTAAACATTGGACTATGTTGTGTTTTATTTTTTAGGTATTAATGCCCATTGCCAGACTATCAACAATACTTGAGCCAGATAATATTTGTGTGGGTCAGGGCAGCAGAGACCTCCTTCTGACCTGTCTGCTGACACAGAACTCCATGCAGTTCTCGGTTTTCCAACCTTGCATAAAAACTCACTGAAAATTTGCTTTAGTTTTGTAAACTGTTTAACATCTGAATCACTAAACCTAGTTTGCACAACAAAAGTGAAATAAGGTAACACCATCATTTTGAGTACTTCAGCTCTTCCCCAGAGTGACACTGAGAGATTCTGCCAGTTTATTCCTATTCATTAACAATACCATAACTTAGTGAGACAATATTAGAAATGTTATTAGTTAGAATAATAAATATTTTCTTTGTGTATCTTTTTTAAAATATTTAAGATCCACATATTTACTGTCACTGTCACCTTGAGAAATCTGTATTATAACTGATTTACTAGGGTTTAATTTATAACCTGCAAGCAAAATAAACATGTCAATCAATTTAAATAAGCTAGTATAGAGGAAGACATATTTTGGAAAAACTGTAAACTGTCATCTGTATACACAATTTAGCTTCATCTTCCTCTATTTATATGCCATGGATATTATTACTGACTCCAACTGCCTGCAGCAATGGCTCTAAACGCAATATAAAATTGTTGGAAATAGCGGGACATCCCTGTCTAACTCCAGTTAACATTTCTATACTAGCTGTTAAACTTTTGTTTACCGCAAAAATAAACCCCAAGTCAATTAAACAACTGTGATATTTTAAACATTGACTCAGAGGTGCCCCATAACTTCAAAACTGTCTTCATAAAGTACATATATGGTTAGCCAAATCAAATGTTTTACTAGCATCCAAAGCCAAAGTGTAATAGTTCTCTAGGAGGGTTTGGCCTTATTCAAACAGATATTGTGCTTTACAAATTGCCTGAGCAATAGTCCTACCAGGAAAAAAGCCATGTTGGTCTTGGTGGACAGAGAGGTGGGAGTGGGGCTAGAAACTATTCATTCTGCTACCAATTTGACAATGATCTTATAATCTAAATTTAACAGTGCTATTGGTCTGAAACTTTCTAGAAGGTATTTTGGTATGCCTTCCTTACATATAAAAGCAATTCTTGCCTGCATCCCTTCAAGAGAGGAACCACAGTAATAGCCTGCATCCATCCAGGAGAGGAAACACAATCCTCAGTGGACAGTTTAAATGTTGTTTGGATGAACATTTCAACTAGCTCAGGGGAGTAGTGGAAGAGCTCAGGGAGGGAGAATTGCCTCCCACACAGGCTGAAGCAGAAAGTAGGGAGAACCAGAGAGGAGTGGTATCACCCTGGATGGAAATTTATACAGAAAGCAGAGTGGAAGAAATGAAAGGGGTGGGAGTGGATGGATTAAAAAGAGATGGAGGAAGGAGGGAAAGCAAAATGGAAAAAAAGTGGGTAACATATGAAGTGGTAACAAAATCTTGAAAGCCATGTGTGCAAATCCTGGAAGTCTAGGAAAATAGGATTGCAAACATAGAGGCCACAATGGCAGATGCCAGTCTGGATATTGTGGCCATTACTAAGTCATAGTGCACAGAAAGGGGCAGAGATATTGTGGGTCACTACTGAGATAGGGAATGGAGCCTCTATTCACATGGGTGTGATCTACAGATCTATAGCACATGGGGAGGAGTTAGATAAGGTACTGGTGGAAGCCATTGGTAAGATGGCAGAAAAGAGGGAGGTGCTGTTGATGGAGCACTTCAATCTGCCAGACACAGATTGAAGCCTCCCACCTGCAGCTTCAGCTAGAAGTAGTGTAATCTTGAATTCCCTGCAGGGCTCATTCCCCAGGCAACTAGTCAATGAGCCCACTCACGATGGGGCAATACTGGATCTGGTACTCACCAACAGGGACAGTGTTGCAGATGTTAAGGTGAGGGGGGCCACCAAGGGACCAGTGATCACCATACAGTGTGGTTGAATTTAAGAAAGGCTGCAGAATTGACCCACACAAAGCTGAGGGTCCTGGATTTCAGGAGGGCAGATATAAAAACATGTGTGAATGCCTCAGGAATGATCTGATGAGGGATGGATGAATTTGGTGAAGTAGAGGAACAGTGGGGGAACCTAAAAGGGGCCAAAGTAGAGACAGCAGACCTATGTGTCCCAAGGAAGTAAAATAAAAAGGAAAACAAAACAGCAATGGTTCTCAAAAGAGGTGTCAGGAAAGGTAAAATTGGAGAGGGTAGCATTCAGAAGGTACAAAGAGATGCAGTTGGAGGAGGATAGGGAGGTGTATCAGGGGAACTAGAGGGAAGAAAGGAGAACAGTAAAGAGCTCAAAAGCACAGACTGAAGAGAGACTAGCCAAGGTAATAACAAAAGGGGACAAGACAGTTTTTATGTATGTAAATGAAAAAATGAAGTCTAGGGGTGGGATTGTAAGGTTAAGAAAGGAAGGGTGGGACTGTGGAAAGGGTGGACAGGAAAAGGCAGACATCCTGAACAAATACTTCTGTTCAGTGTCCCCAGAGGAAAGAGATGGGAAGGGGAAACAAAAATGTAACAGGAGCTTTGGAGGGAGGAAGGGGGACATTATTCCATTTTCAGAGGAGAGACTCCTGAAGGGATTCATATATCTGAAAGTGGACAAAGCAGTGGGACAAGATGGGGTCCATCCCAAGGGTACCGAGGGATCTTTGTGGGGTACTGGCTACACCTCTGATAGCCTTATTTAACAGCTGTTCAGAAACAGGAGTGGTCCTGAGGGACCAGAGGACAGCAGATGTAGTTCCACTTCACAAAGACTATAACAGGGAATAGGCTGGCAATAGCAGTTATATGCTAGTCAGCCTGCCTTAAGTGGTGGGAAAGTTAATGGAATCACTGCTGATGGAAAGCACTGTGGAATATTTTGACTCTGAATGGTTGTAAAACTTGAGTCAGCATGGATACGTGGGTGTGGGGGATGTGGAAAGATCAAATCAAACAAATCTGATACAGTTCTTTGACTGGATGACCAAGGAACTAGATCAGGTGGAGCGGTGGGCATATATTACAGTAGCCTACCTAGATTTCAGTAAAGCATCCAACACCATTCCACGTAGGAGACTAGTAAGCAAGCTGGGAACTTTGGGGTGTGTCCAAAGGTGGTAAACTGGGTAATGAATTGTTTAAGGTATAGGTGGCAGAGGGTGGTGGTAAATGGAGTTCACTCAAAGGAAGGGAGGGTGACCAGTGGATGCTTCAGAGATCAGCACTGGGATTGATCCTCTTTAATATATTTATAAGTGACATTGCATAGGAGCTGGAAGTGAAGGTCTACCTCTTTGCAGATGACAACAAACTCTGCAATAGGGTGGACACTCCAGGGGTGGTGGTGGAAAGGATGAGCAGCAACCATAGAAAACTTGAGTATTGGTCAAGGGTGTGGCAGCGGGGTTTCAATTTGAAAAAGTGCAAAGTAATGCATGTGTGGCATAGAAACCCAGGGGCAGAGTACTAAATGGTTGGGGTGGTACTGACAACCACCAAGCAGGAAAGAGTCCTGGGGGTGACATATCAGGTGACCTAAAGGAGGACAGATTAAAGGATCAAAAAATGTAGACCCTGAAAGAGAGGAGAGAGATAGGAGATATGACGGAGTCATTTAAATACCTCACATTTGCAAACAAGGTACAAGAGGGAAGTACTGTATTTTTCACAAGAAAAGGTGCTCAAGGATAAGGGAGCATGATAAGAAGCATGAGTGGGGTGGATTCAGGAGAGATCTGAAGAAGTACTTCTTCACAGAAAGAGTGGTGGATTCCTGGAACAGTCTTCCAGTGAAGGTGATGAAGGAAAAAAAACAGTGGTGAGGTTAAAGAATGTATGGGATAGGCATACTGTAAGAGGATCTTAGGGAAAGGGAAGTGGGATGAAAGAGCCAGAGATCAAGTAAGGTCTGTGGTTATACTATGGGCAAGTATAAATGGGCAAACTAGGTGGGAAAAGCAGTCCTTATCTGCCAGAAAATTCTGTTCTGTGATCATTCACAGAGTCAGGAATGTCCCCCCTCCATCCACCAGGTCCACATGCATTTTCTGCAACTATGGAGAAAATTTTTCCCTGAAAAATCCAGCAGTGAGGTTGTCTATTGCCAGATTTTTTTTTTTTTTGAAGTGTATCAATGGCTTTCAATACCTCTTGATGTGACAAGTTTGCTCCTGATTTTTGTAAGGTCTGAAATTGCGTGTTTGATAAAAATACATTCATCACTCAGAAAACACAAGAGGTTAATGATTGATACACTGTTTTGAAATGATTCATAATTATTTCCTGCATGTCTCCTAAATCCACTGTAATCATTTCTTGTGTATTGTTTTAAGATGTAAATGATATTATGTTCTTACTATTTTGTTAAAATGTTAGCAAGTAAATTCCCTAATTTGTCCCCTTGGAGATATCTCACCTTTTGCTGTCAAAATATCGCTTACATTTTTATGTTTGCTTGCACACATGTGCAAGAAACATAGTGCCATCATCTGAGTTTTTGGAGGTGTGTCACCCCCTCCACCAATTCAGTCAGTGTGTTGGCGGGCGCGGCCCCAGTAAGCCAATGCATGCTGGAGCTGTCTATGACAAGCTCCAAAATGCAGTGGCATACAGTTGAAAGGAGGAGCTATGCTTCAGTAAGCAGTGCTAAGATATCGCCTGCTCATGTGCAGCTCCCCCACACACACACACACACACACCCTGCGCACACATGCCTCGTACTGCCCCCCTACACTCTATAGCTGACTGGGTGCCCAATTTCTCCATCGGCTGTGCTCGCTTACCCCCAAAGTCTTCCAAATGCAAATCTGGGTGCCCACCCCCAGCATGACAAGTTATCGTATAGCCGACGGGGGTGCCCAATCCCCCATCAGCTCCACTGTCCTCCCCCCCAAAAGTACCAGGTGCCACGCTGGGAGCCCACCCCAGCGTGGCAACTGATGCTATAGCCGATGGGGGTGCCCAATCCCCGGTCTGCTTCCAGGCCCCCAGCTCTTGTGCCATGCTGGGAGCCCACCCCAGCATGGCAAACTTCCTGCATTGTCTTTTAAAAAAAAAACACCTGTAAAGCAAAAACGGTCCCACACAGTCTCCCAGCCCCCCTCCACAACCCGCACCCACCCACTGTGCACCCAGCCTCCCCACACACACCCCCTCACCCCATACTTACCTCTGGAGCATGGCACGATGATCTTCGGTGGACCGGGAACTTGTCTGCACTCTTCAAAGCCAACCGCAAACTGAGGAAATGCGGGTAAGCTGTATAATGGGCTAGATAGGGGTTTTTCAACTTTATTGCATATCTCAGGCATTTTTTGGAATTTTTGCACCAAATTTTCAACATGGGGTTTTTGGGACCCCTCCTCATGAATTCTTGCACTGTCATGGCATTACTCAGGCCCGAAGGGTGATTTCGCAGCCACTGCACGAAATCACCTTTCTGGAATGATTAATGAAATGACACTGCCAGTGTTCATAAGGTGGGCACTCAAAAAGACTATTTTGAAAATCTGGTGGAAAAATTCCTAAAAATGACTGTTTTATGAGCATGCGTTGCGCAGTTCCTACACACGCTCGTAAGTTCAGAATTTTCAATATTTTCACTCCAGATTTTCAACATTGCCATTTTACCACACCTTCTTATGAACAGTACAGCTGTCATTTTTCACATCTCACTCAAAATCTGTTTCCGTCCATGTAGCGCACAATGGCACAGTCGGTGTGTGAAATCAATGTACGGAACACATTAAGAAAATCACACTGACACTTTTCATGAGCAGAGGTCTTATAATGGCTATGTTGAAAATTTGGTGAAAAGATTAAAAAAAATGACTGTTTTATGAACGTGCGTTGTACAGTTCCTACGCACGCTCATAAGTTAGCAAAGTTTCAATATTTTCATTCCAGATTTTCAACATTTGCCATTTTACCACACTTTCTTATGAGTAGTACAGCTGTCATTTTTCACATCTCACCCACAACGTGTTTCTGCCCATGTAGTGCACAATGGTGCAGTCAGTGTGCAAAATCAATGTACGGGACAAATTAAGAAAATCACAGTGACACTGTTCATGAGCAGAGGTCTTAAAACAGCTATGTTGAAAATTTGGTGAAAAGATTCCTAAAATTGACTGTTTTATGAGCGTGCATTGCGCAGTTCCTACGCACGCTTGTAAGTTCGCAAATTTTCAATATTTTCACTCCAGATTTTCAACATTGCCATTTTTCCACACCTCCTTATGAGCAGTATAGCTGTCATTTTTCACATCTTGCAAAAAATGTTTCTCGCCTCATGAAGCGAACAATGATGCAGTCGATGTGCTAAACTGTAATGTATACACATTAAGAAAACTATGGAGACACTGTTCATGAGCAGAGGTCTTAAAATGGCTATGTTGAAAATTTGTGTGAAATAATTCCTAAAAATGACTGTTTTACGCGCGTGCGTTGCGCAGTTCCTATGCATGCTCATAAGTTTGCGAATTTAATATTTTCACTCCAGATTTTCAACATTGCCATTTTATTACGCTTCCTTATGAACAGTACAGCTGCAAATTTTCATATGTTGCCCAAAATGTGTTTTCGCACATGTAGCACACAATGGTGCTGTTGGTGTGTGAAAGCAATGTTTGGGACAGATTAAGAAAATCACAGTTACACTGTTCATGAGCCGAGGTCTTAAAATGGCTATGTTGAAAATTTGGTGACAAAAGTCCATAAAATGACTGTGTTATGAGTGAGCATTGTGCAGTTTCCACGCATCCTCGTAAGTTCATGACTTTGTAATATTTTCAGCCAGATTTTCACCAGTGGCATTTTTCAACACTTCCTTATGAACAGTACAGCTGTCATTTTTCACAACATGGCCGAAGTGTGTTTTCACACTTTCAGCGCAGAGATGCGTGGTCGCTGTGGGAAATCATTGTTCCGGACAGATAAAGAAAATCACAGTGACACTGTTCATGATCAAAGGCACCAAAATGCCGGAGTTGAAAATCTGCTGTAAAAAAATCCCCAACCTAATTATATTACAGGTGTGCGTTGCACAGTTTCTATGTATGCTCGTCACTTCACCATTTTTTTAAATATTTTTACTGTAGATTTGCAACATTGCCATTTTTTACACCTCCCCATGAACAGTACAGCTGTCATTTTTTACATCCTTTTCGGAATGTTTTTGCACCTATGGTGCTAAATGCCATAGTCACTGTGCATAAGCAGCTTTTGGCTAACAAACTGATATTCCCCCCTGTTCATGAGGTGGGGTCACAAAAGAAACATGTTGAAAATTTGGAGTGAAAGTACCAACGAATGCCTGAGGTATTAGGGTTTCCAACCACAACACCCAACCCTGTAGAGAATGACAGGCATCAGAGGTGTGACTTGGGATTCTTGCCTGTAATGCTTATACCATTCCACACCCTGCAGCCAGTGAGAGGCATCGAGGTATGCCTTGGACTCTTTGGCCCCAAAGTTCACCCCATTCTCCTATATCGCACCCATCTCACCATATTTTGTAATGGAATGGGGTGCGCATAAGGGCCAAAGACCCCAAGGAACACTGTGACACTAGTCAGTGTCTTCAGGGTGTGGTGTGGTGAAATGGCGTGGCTGTTATGCCTGACAACCCAAAGGCACACCCCAATACCTGTCACTTTCTGCAGGGTGGTGGTGGTGTTGGCTTCAGTTCAATACTTCACTACCATTCCTATTACGTAGCTCTGTAACTTCTACACTACCACTGCCAATGCCAGCAAGCAAACATTCGGCATTGACAATGCTTGTTTCAGTTATTTCTTGAAGCCTAAATTAACAAGTCATCCCTTTCTCCTAATATTTCTCCCAGTCTTGAATAACTAGACCACACAATTTCTGCAACTCGTTTTGTAATAACTGTTCCTCTTCTTTTTGTTCTTCATTATTACATGACTGATAGAAAATTATAACTGCCACCTCCCCCCGATGACTGCTTTAAAAGACACATCCCATCAAGTAGACAAGTACATTTGCTCATGGCAATTTTTGTTGTCACAACAAGGGTGACGGTGAAAAGGGTAATCTTCATTGTAAAATACCCCACACTCCTGTTGCCCTTTGCCCCCACTCAGTTTCTACCCCCTCCAGGGCATTCCTGCCCCAGAGGAGGTTATATTCAATTCTGGGGGGTGCAGAGGGTGAAGCCCCCCTGCAAAAGCCAATCATTTCCTAGGAGGGCACTTTGGGGCTGTACCTCCTGGGAATCTAAATGCCTGGTGCAGCACTGTTTGGCAACATTTTGCAGGCACCATAATCGCCTTTGGCAAAATGTTTGTGGTTGTGGCATGGGTGCACGATTAAAGGGATTCTATGGTAGTGTAATAAATACTTGACCTGAATAATTTAAGCAAACATTTTCATCAATAACTTCTCATATTTTTTACACAAACTCTGGCATTTTAATAAATCATTATTAAAGGGCCAGCTATGGATTTTAATAGTTTCTTCAACTAAAATAAATGCAGCTTCCTTTAGAGCATGTTCAGACAAAAGAATTAAGTGGATCAAAGTAATGAAAATATTTTTAAAGAGAAACCTAGGTATGAAAATGTAGTCCAATCATGCGAAACAATGCACCTTTTTATCATAGTACATACATTCTTTAACTGAAACATTTTATTGTCTCCAGGAGTCAACCAAATTATATTGATCTAAAACATGTTTTAAAGTTCTTGATACCCTTTTATTATTGCGCTATAGAATGACTTTTATCAAATGGAGGATCTAAAAGTGCATTATAATCTCCCATTATGATAGTATATCCTGCATCAATTTCTACTAAACCTTGTATTATCTTAGACAGATATTCATGGTATTAATCAAAAGGCAGATACATTATAGAAAAGCAATCATGAGCATGGTTCCTTTAAAGTCACCTTATACAATACGATCCAGCATTCCTCAACTATCCACTTATTGTGAAATTTTAAGTCTTTCTTATAAAATAGAGACTTCTTCATTTTTCTTTGTTCCTGCAGAAAATATATATGGTGTCTGTCCAATTCCTTTTTATTTTTTAAGACATGCTAGCCTCCCGATGGATCTGATGAAGTGCAACTACATCAGCTTTAATTTTTTATAAATGTGCCATGACTCTTGCCCTTTTAATGGGTGTGCTAAATCCATTAACATCGACTGCAGCACACTTAATAGCAGAGTTATAGTTTGCCGTATTTTGTAATTAATAATCCAACACATATATTAACTGTAGTACCATATGGATACCCACCACACAGCCTGTCAACGTATGATAAACATTTATTTATTTATGTATTTATTTATTTATTCTGAGAAACACCTTTAAACACAGGTGCTCATTTACAAAGGTTCCATGACAGCATTTGGATACAGCACATCAAAAAACCCCAAGAAGTTTACATGCAATAGTTTACATCATTAACACAGTTATAATGAAGATTTAAAATCAAGAAAGGGTAAACACCAAAGTAGCACACTTTATAAGTTGTCAAACAAAATAGGCAAACATACAGATCAGTAGCAAAAGGTGAAAGCAAATAGCAACTACCAGGTATGTAGTAATGGTCAGGCACAGCAAGTATGCTTTGTAAGCGATCAGTAGCAGTCACAGTTGGAACAGAGGGTAAGGGTTTTTCTTACAGTAGCTCTCTCTTAAATGGGGCAAATTTGGTGAGGCTCATTAGTTACTTGAGCAGATCCTACAGCCACTGTGAAGTCCTGATGGCAAAGGACCATACCGTATGATAAGAGTTGTCCTCCAAAAAGGTACGGTAAGAGCATTCCTAGCCATATTCCTGGTGGTCTATTTGTTTTGGACAGGACACAAAATGTTTTGCAGCACAGGAGGTGTGAGGCCCAGCAGAGAGTTCTTACCAAGCAAGAGAGTTTGGAATTTTATTCTGTCCTTAAATAGGACACAGCCAGTCTGTGAGTAGAGGGAGCAGGTATCTGTGACAATCCACACCAAGAATAAAATAGCAGGCCTTATTCAGCACCACTCTGACACTGCTGAGTACAGTGTCAGTGGCTGTACCATATACTGTGATGCCATAGTCAATAATGGGGAAGATAGAACTAACCACAGCAGTCCGCTTGGCTTCGGTGGTGAGACAATTCCTTTGTCTGAAGAGGGCACCAAGTTTTCTGTTAGCTGAACTGACAATATTGTCCACATGGGGCACAAATAAGAGGTCAACATCAATGGTGATCCTTAAATATTTAAAGGTGTTGACCTGTTTCAAAGTGGTCCTACTTTCACTGAGGATCGTCCTTGGTCAAAACCACCTCTTGGAGGCGGCTTAGACCTGGGGGACTCAAAGACCTAAAGCGCTACCTTGCCCATACTGATTGGTCTCCACTGACAAACGCAACTAACATTGACTTGGCCCTGGCCTTCTTTGTAAACACCTTCAACTCTGCCTGTGACATCTTTGCTCCTATAACTGCTCGGAGGTTCAAAGTGAGACATGCCCCTTGGATCACCCCTGCCCTACTGTGGCATCTTAAGCAGCGACAACCTTGGCACCTTGCTGTCGCTACTGGCCGACCAGCAGACAGGCAGTCCCATGCAGCTGCTCACAACCAGTGCATATGGGCCATCTGCAAAGCAAAGGCGGAATACTAGCCAGTTTCCCTACCTCCTCTTGGGGAACCCTAGGTGCTTTGGGACAACATCAAGCAACTGAATGGTCACCCCTGTCCCCCTCCTTCGCTTCTTAACATCAATGGTGCTGCCTCCACTGACCCTGCCCACATTGCCACTCACCTCAATGACTCCTTTACCGACCTTCGCTCAGTGCTCCCTGGTAACTTCTTCAGTCCGCCACTTCCTTTTGCCACACCACCTATCGCACGCCCCTCCTTCCACCTGCGTTGTGTCACCATACAAGAAACCAGACCATACCTGCTTAAAGCCCTGAAAGGTAACACCATCGGTAATGACTCACTTAATCCCTGCCTCCTTTGTCAGGTCCTGGATCAGGTCCTCTCCCCTATCACATGCATTTTCAACAAATCGCTTTGTCTCGGACAATTCCCAGCTGTCTGGAAGGTTGCCATGGTTACCCCTGTCCACAAAGGTGGTGATAGGACTTTTCCGGGTAACTACTGACCCATCTCGATCCTCTCACCCCTCTCTAAGACCTTGGAGAAAATTGTGGCCTCCCAAGTCTCTGACTACCTCTGTAAGTACAATGTTCTCTGCCCTGAACAGCACGAGTTCAGAGCTGGTCATAGTACCAATACAGCACTCCTGGAATTTGCCAACTTCCTCCACGCCTCCTTGGACTCTGTCGCCCTGGCTGGTGCAATATTCATTGACCTGTCTAAAGCTTTTGATACCGTATCGCATCCTCTCCTGTTATACACCCTCGACATAATAGGCTTTGCCACTGGACCTGTTACCTGGTGCACCAGCTACCTCTCAGCCCGCTCCCAACGTGTGAAAGTTAGTGGAACTCTCTCCGATACCTGCCCTATTCACTCTGGAGTTCCCCAGGGCTCTATTCTTGGACCCCTACTATTCTCCCTCTTCTCAACTCCCTACCCAGCAGTTGTACATGGTAAGATCCTTCTCTATGCTGATGATGCTGTACTCATTGCCTCTCACAGTAACCCCTTGTTGCTTCAGAACTCTCTCCAACTAGCTTTTGACTCTGCAGCGACCTGGTTCACTGAGCACTGACTTGTTATCAATCTAAAGAAAACAAAAACTATGCTCTTCTCCCACCCCCAAAATAAGTACAGCAAGTTTCCCCTCACTGTCCACTCCACCCTCAATATCCCCATCGAACCTGTGCAGTCCTATAAATATCTTGGAATAACCTTTGACCCTGCACTTTCGTTCCATGGACATATATCTGCCCTAAATTCTGCCGCCAACTCGCGGCTGGGCATTCTCTACCGACACAAGAAATGCCTCCCCTCCAGATGCCCTCCACCTGGCTGTCACCTCCTCTGTCATATCTCTCATCGACTATGGCCTTCCAGTCTATGGTTCAGCTGATCAGACAGCCCTCAGCAAGGTTCGCCTTACGCTTAACAAGGCCTGCAGACTTATCACCAGTGCACCCAGACTCACTCACACATGTCTGCTGTACACCCTGGCAGCCCTACTCAACCTGGATGAGTGGCTTATGTATCAGACCTGCCAGCTCACCTTTAAAGCCCTTCATGGCCTATCCCCCACGGGCCTATCCAACTCAATTCGCCGAACTACGCCAACCCTGCTCACTCGCAGCTCATCCAAAACAACTTTAGTCATAGCAAGAGCCAGGACTTCTCAAGGGCAGAGGGCATTCCCCTACCGAGCACCCTCCTGGTATAACTCCCTCCCTGCCGGTATCTCTGACTTACCAACCTTAGCAAGCTTTAAGCTCAGGCTCAGAAACCACCTGCTCATCTCAAGCAAATGCAACTGTCACTAAAAAAAAACAAAAAACGATGACAATGCTCACTGAGCAGCACCCCCCTTTTCCTTTTCTACTAATCCTCCTCCCTTGTCCCTCTCCCCTTCTACCTCTACCTTCCCCTACCTGCACCCCCGCCCCAACCCCAAGTCTTTGCACTCTCTGCCACGTTGTTCATTGGTATTGAAACTTACTGTAACCCTGAATTGTAACTATCTTGTTTCTGTAATATCTGTTGTCCCTTGTACTGCTGTCTGATGTCCTCTATGTGACAAGGTACCTTTGTAAATGAGCCTCTGACTCAAAGGTTTCTAAACTGATGTTTAACTAAATAAATAAATAAACTAAATAAATAAAGGATCGTGATCTGTGAACAGCATGGCTTTACTCTTCTCATGGTTCAAAATTAGTTTAGTACATTTGAACCAGTCCTCAAGAGATGACAGATTCCGCTGAAGGTCTCTTGTTAGGGCCTCCTGGCATGAGCCACTAGTGTAGATGACATTATCATCTGCATAGAGCAGCATCCCAGGGGTGTGGCAGGTATCGGGGAGTTAGTTAATAAAGAGACTGAAGAACAATGGATCCAGTAGAGAGCTTTGTGGCATCCCTGTCATGACACATTTGGTGTCAAATAGCACTCCATTTATTTTCACACCCTGTAATCAATCAGCAAGGTAGCTTCTTAACCAGGACACAGTGTCCAAGTAGAGGCCAAGGGAGTGGAGCTTGTTTAGCAGGAGTGGGTGGCTTACCAGATCGAAGACTTTTGTAAGATCAATAAAGATAGAGCCCAGCTAGGTTGCCATTATCGAGGGCCTCCAATATGAAGTCTGTGTATTTGATTAGGGCAATATTGGTACTATGGAGTTTCAGAAACTCTAGCTGTTGTTGGCTTTGGATATTATATTTATTTAGACTGGAGACTAGCTGGTCTGAGACCATTCTCTCCAGTGCCTTAGACAAAGGAGAGAGAATAGATATGGGCCTAAAATGTGAGACTACGGATCGGTCACCACTTTTGTATACAGGTGTGACCAAAGTTATTTTTCAAATGTTCATTAATTGGGAGTACCTCAAAGAAAAGTTGATAAGTTTGCTTAGTGGGAGAGCAAGCTCATCAAGGGACAGAGCAATTAGTTGCAAATAAAGAGTGTCACTTGCTATTATGGTTTTGCCCAGAGCTCACTTGACATATCTAATAGTGCTGCAACAGATATTGCTTAGAAATAGAACTTAGGGTATTGGTCATTCCAGGAGTGGATGAGGATCTGCTTGTGGTGTGCATGGCCTGTGGAGTTAGGGTTTTCAATGGGGGGAGCACTGCACTAAGGTCAGTGAAGGCATTATTAAACATATTAGCAATCTCATCCAGGTCAAGGGTGACTGAACCATTAATGTTTAGCATAACTGGAGGTGCTTTGCCATCCTTCCCTAGTAGTTCATAGAAGGCATGCCAAAATTGTCTCCCTCTTCCCTAGTATCTAGTCTGTTACACCTGATAGTTGGAGACCATGGCCTGCCTGATATCTCAGGTGCACATGTTATGGGCAATCTTATATTTCTGTTGGTCCGCATATGAATGCGAGGCCATGGCCCATTGCCATAAGTTGCCCCTTTCCCACATCTGGGCTAGAAGTGATGGCATGATCCACACAGCAGTCTATTCTCCCACAATTTGTTTTCTGTTGAGGGCGAATTTGTCTCACGCACCATTAAATTCAGTAATGAAGAAATCGAGCACTGAGTCAATATCTGGGATGGAGTCAAGGAAACTCCAGTCAACTTGGGCCAGATGTGTTTTGTAGTCTGTTAGTCCTTTACTGATTACCCTACTGTTTAATACTTTAGGGGGCACCTAGTAAGTTTAGCAGACCAGGAACATATTACAGAGGAATGGTCACTTTTGGCATCAGGAAGTACTGTGACCTCAGTCAGTCTTTCAGGGTGGCAGGCCAGTACCCAATCGATAAGGGTGCTGGTACCAGTTTTATAATAGGTCCTAGTGCAGTCCTTCACTATCTGGGTAAGATAAAGGCTAGGCATCAGGTCCCTATGTGCCGTGCTTGATTTGGCAATCCAGTTTATGTTAAAGTCTCCAGTTACTATTGTCTCCCAGTTTTGGCTAGCATTTTTGAAGTGACTGGCAAATAAATCCAGTTCTGATGGTTGTTTGACTGGGTGTAGGTAAAACATAAACATAACCACCTTATTTTGTAATCTAAATTCCTCAAAGCAGGTTCTGCTACCCCACACACCCACCCCCCAAATAAAATCCTAACAAACCTAAACAGAAGCTAACCTTGCTTCTTTAAACTGCACGTTTACTCTACAGCTCATTGAACTATGAATTCTTCAACCATATAAACTATGTCCTCTTTCTGTTTCCCCTAAACCACCTTAACATCTCAAACATGTATAAATATGTTCAAACCTTATTAAGTTATCCAGAATAGCTTTTGATACATAACTAAATAATCCTGTCAACAGAAATATAATCTATAAATTAAGAAGATTTAGAACTGCCTATGCTGGTCTAAAAGTGCTTTTAATCCAATAGCATTCAATGTTATGCTCCAAGCAATTCAGATAGACTGCTTTTCAGGTTCTTCACAACTTCCATCGGAGTACTAAAAACAGTCTCACTTCTTCAAGAACAACTCAGAGCTTTGCAGGAAACAACATTTGATGTCTTTAGTCCACACATTACTTCCTATAAAGTCAAATTTCTTTCTATCAGTGATGACTTCCTGGGGCAAATCATTATGTAAGCATCCTCTGGGAGCTTACTAGTTCAATTTAAGTAACTAGGCAAAGAGGGAGAGAGCTGGTGCCAGTAGGTCTGGGATGTGGGGCCAGCTTGCTGCCAGATGGGGGGGGGATTCTAGGGGTATAAAAGGAGGGTTTGGCACCATTAAGGGAGAGAGATCTGACGGGGATAGACAAGAGTTCGGTAGGGGGATTCAGCCTTCAAGTTCAGCTAGAGGGCCACACTGGGGCTGAGGTGGACCACTTGCCACCCCAGCCCTCCTCCTTCAAAGACCCACCTATGGAGAAGAGGCAGTTCAGGCTGTAGAGAAAGGGAGCAGTGGAGCACAAGTTCAGGGCCTCTCAGTGCAGTGTGGGAGCCCAAGCCCGAGAAGCAAGCAGAATGGCAGCCTGCCAAGTGATCTCTGGGACCTTGGTAGGGTAAGCACCGATGGGGGCCCTGTAGTATTAGTAGTCTTGCCTGTGGGTGTGTGCAGCCTGGGAGCTGGTGTGTGTTCTGTGGGTGTGCCTGCTCTGGCAGCTGCAGCCTGGGGCACAGTTCAGAGGTGGCAGCTTGGACTATTGAAGGGGAAGAGGCAGCAGATAGATTTCCACCTATTTCTTTGGCCGGTGGCCACTACAATGGTTTTGCTCTTAGGTTGGGCAGCCTATGGATGCAGGGAAAGGTCCATTTGGGGAATGGTTTGTTGGGACCCCGGTGGGGTGGCAGACCATCCAAGTGCTCTGTGTGGCACAAGCATCAGTCCCCTTGGTGAAGGCAGTTCAGAAATTGAAATCACTGCATGAGTGGATAGTGCCTCTGGGTTTCTGTAAATCCGGGAGTGTGCCAGATTCCTTGGGGAGACCAGTGTCTGTAGTTCTGGGAACTGTTTGAAACTCTTTGTGGAGAACAGTTGGTGCATGGCAGCAGTGACTGGGTATCTGGAAGGTCTTCGGTGATTTGGTTCTTGCTAAAAGAAGACAAAGTTGATTGTGTAAGACCTTGAAGTAAAGAGAATGCTCCCTGTAATTTAAGACACCCCCAGTGGAGAAGGTTTGAAGAAATGTAAAGCAAGAAATTGGACTGGGACTGTAGAAACATCTTATGCTGTCACAAATGCCACCTCAGTTGAAGCTTGTCTGAGACTCAGAGGAGGGAAACATAAGCAAATGCCTGTGTAAAGTCAGAGTAAAATGAAGGGATATGAAGTAAGTATTGTTCATTTTCTCTATGATTCAGTGTTGAGAGAGTATGTAACCTTAATGGAAATACTGAAACTACTACCAATACACTAGGAGAGATAATTGCACAGACTGATCAAGGAACTGATAACGTGATCACTCATCCACATAGTTATAATCAAAACTGGAGGTTGTTTTCAGACTCATATTTGATGCCAGGAATAGACGGTGTGCAAATAGATACTACCAAGCAGAATCATATTTTTATATCTAAGTTGGACATTGAGGATACAGAGGATATTGTCTCAGATGACACTATAGAGGAAGGGGTTGAAAGTCCAGATATGCTAACTAGGGTGAACAGGTTCTTTAAAGAAATGGTTAAAATCAATAGAAAGCTCACATCTATACATAGCCTGGAGCAGAAAGTGGACCACACTCAGTTGTCTATTGATGCTGTAACACTGAAAAATAAATAGATTAAAACAGACATAGGAAAAAGATTTCAAAGACAGACTGATGTCCCAAGTTTATCAGGAAAGAAGGATTTCATTTATGGATTCTTCAATTTCAGTTTATAATTGTAAGCCTCCCCACTCCCGCTGTCTAGGCGTATCCAGATGGTAAAAGTTGAGAGGGTGGCACCGTACAACCATGAAAACACTGCCCATGGAAATTAGAAATGTGCTCGTTAGCTGGTTCTTCTGATGGTCATGAGAGGGCTTCACTAGTTGGGGAGCAGGCTGTCTTCTTAGGTTCCCAGGGTTGACTGCAGGGGGCAATGCTCGTTAGCAGGCACAAAGTGCACAGTTCAAATTAAATATAATAATGTCCACTCCAGAATTAAAAGGCAAAACTGATTTAATGCAAACAGGAACAGTTAATAACCACTCCATGGAGCATGTGGGTAACACACACCGTGAGGGCTGAAATGAGACATGTGTTTCTGCAACAATCTCTGTTTCCAACAACCTGATTTATTGCATGAAGACATTCCCTTCAGCTGAAAAGGCTACGTTCCTGACAGCAGCAATATGGTGGGCTAAGGTGGGCCACACTTTCAGGTATTTCATACTCAGCAGCACTCTCACTTGGTAAATCTTGGTAGAATGAGACAAAGTAGGCTACAATGCCATTTAATTGTTTCCCACTCTGAATCAAATGATTGTCTAATCTAATCTTAAATTGCTCAAAACATGGTATCATTACAATATTACTAGGCAGGGAGTTCCATAGTTTAGATGATCTTATAGCAAAAAAAATGTTGTGCTGGATATTCAATAGGGTTGCGCATGTGCAAGTCCGAATTTGCGCCATTCTGTGATATTCAGCAGGAGGCAGTTGCGCCACTGAAAACAGGCTGAGCAACAGCACAATGCAGATGAAGGCATGCGCAACGGAAGGGGATGGATCCATGCATAAAGAGCGCAATGCGATATTCAAAGGCTTGCGCAATGCGCACTAGCGGAACATCCGGAAGGTGCACCAGAGCGGAAATGAGCCAAAATAAAAAGGCTCAAGGAAGAGGCACAAGAATGCTACAGGGATGCCAAGCGAGACAGACAGAGATGGACAGTGACAGTCCAGAACAGGGCACGCAAGGGAAGTTGTGTGGGCCATAGGCTGCAGAGGCCAGTGAGAGTACCCAGTGCAGTGGAGGTAGCAGTCAGGACAGCTGGGGTAACAGAGCAACATCAGCCGGGGGGGTCATAAGCTAGGGAGATGGACAGTGCCAGCTTCCACATGGAAGCTGTAATGAGGGGGGTGAGAATGCATGCTGCAGGGGAACGTGGCCGTGGAAGGCCCCGTTGGCGGTACGCCCCCAACAGGCAGTACCGTGCCCGCATCAGCTTTGAGCTGTACACAGATGTAGAGATCGTGGGCTGGTACCGCCTGAACAGAGCAATACTGAGGCGGCTCTGTGAGCTGTGCAGTGATGTGATGCAGGCACTCTCACGACGGAGTCACGCTCTGTCAGTGGAGACCAAGGTGACAGCCTGCATGTGTCTGCTCACCACGGGCACCTTCCAGAGGCCGACAGGGGACACCACAGGCATCACACAGTTGGCCACATCATGCATCCTCACCCAATTACTCAGCGCACTGCTGCCACATGCTGCAGAGCACATCCATTTCCCCAGCACCGTGGCAGAGCGCACAGCAAACATGCAGGAGTTCCACAGGGTAGCATGTATGCCTGGCATGCTAGGGGCCATAGACTGCACCCATGTGGCCATTTGCATGCCACCTGGTCCTGATGGGGCCGCATATAGGAACAGGAAGGGCTATTCCAGTGTCAACTGCCAGGTGGTGTGTGATGCCACTGGGCACATAATCAATGTCTGTGCCACACACCCTGGTGGAGCACATGATGCTTTCATATGGTATCAGTCCACACTGTGCCATCGATTCGAGAGTGGGAACATCTCCACAGGCCATCTAGTGGGTGAGTATGCATGTAGGAATTGCAAACTTGGGGCAAGGGTGGGAATGCCACAGGTGTTATCGTAGTGGCACACAGGGATATTGGCAATATGGACCTGAACATGATACTTATCTCCACCATCTCCACATAGATGACAGTGGATACCCACTCCATCCCTGGCTGCTCACACCGTACCAGCGCCCCTTGACGCCATCGCAGCAATGCTATAATGAGGCACATGCCGCCACATGCAACATCATCGAGCAGGTGTTTGGGATGCTCAAGGCAAGCTTCCGATGCCTAAACATCTCCGGTGGTGCCCTACAGTACAGCCCCTCAAAGGCCTGCAGGATATTCCTGGCCTGTTGTATCCTGCAAAACATGGCCAAAGACTGTGGGATAGCCATTCAGGTCAAGGAGGAGGACAGTGATGGGGACGTTAGCTGCGCCCGTGATGATGGTGATGAGCAGCCCCCCCTTGGACAGCGGGACCCCCGACTGATCCGGCAGGCCCAGCTGCACTGGGACCCCATCATGGTGGAGCATTAAGCATGACACAGGTAAGTCAAGGGGCCATGTGCAACCAACACTGTCCAGGTGCAACCCACAGGCACACAGGGTAACACACCAGGGGTGCATGACGGCAAGGGAAGTGGAAGGGTCCAGGCACACAAACACACCATCAGGGAGGGGTGAACAGTCATATGGACACACACACACACACACACCAGGCACAAAGCGTACAAGGGCAGTGCACAGCAGAGCAGGAACAGACATGGCAAACACACAGATCCACAGACCACACCCACCACCTGTACTGTCCAAGTACGTGTGTCAAATGCTGGGCACCCTTGCACCTTAGTGTACAGTATAATGCAGGCATCATCATGCACACACACCTGTGGACAGCAGTCGGGATGGTGTTCAGGTGGTCCATGTGTCGGCGTGTTGGGCAGGGCACCCACCAGTGCACTGCCCACCATGATGCACATTGCACACAGGGCAGCACCAGACAGGGCCCACACTGGGAGACAGGTCAATCATGTTACACTGTTTCACGGCCACCGCAGATGCATGGGTGGCCCCGCCATGACCCAACAGCACTGGCAGGCTGAGCAGGGGCCACATGGGGTGGCACCGATGGACCACCAGGGGTCCCACTGTGCAATCGCAACCTTGTCCGCACAGAGGTCTGCAGCATGCCAAACATACCTGCACCAGGGGTGCTCGGGATGCCCACAGCAGAACCCGGCATCGACAGGCTGGGTGTCGCACGATGCTGGGAACGGGGAGTGGAAAGTGTACTGTATGGGGTGCACGGTACAGGGGCACCTGCTTGTGTGCCCACTGCAGCCACGACAGCGACCAATGCCTGGGTCTGCCTGTCAATGGCGGCGGTCACATCCATCCGCATTTGGACCACCTCTGCAAGGATCAGAGCACAGTCCCTGCTGTGCCGATCAACAGCCATGCACAGTGTCTCCACGAACTTTACAACCTGCCTTTGCTGCTGTATTGATTCCTGCAGCAGGAGGGTGTGCTCTTCAAATGGGTACTTTGCCACAATGGCATCCTGTCCTCCAGGGTATGGAAGGTCCTTATGCTCAATACCCCTTGAGGGTGGGTGCTGTTCACCAGGACCAGGAATGGGCATATCAAAGGGTGGTGTGCATGTGCCACCACTGGACACTGTACTCCTAGACCTGGTGGGTGACTGCTGCTGCTGCCCCTCCAACCACTGTGCCCCAGGGACCACTTGTTCCACTGCTGTGGCCGCAACAGTGCCAGACACCTGCACAGCCACCGGTGCTGCCTCACCTGTGCTGACAGGCACAACCTGGGACTATGCCGACATGCTGGCACACATGTTGGAACCAGCTAGGCCCAGGGGGACATGCTGGCCTGCTGTGTGTCCGTCATGGGACACACACGTGTCATTGCCCATTGCAGTCCTTGCATCATCAATGGTGCAGGTATGTGCTACAGCCACAGTCACAGCGTGCTGGCATGCTTGCATGCCAGACTGCTGAGACACAGGCTGTGCACTCCTCCACACCTCACTCACTGACAACAGAGGTGGCAGCCAGGCGTGCATGCTGGTGCAGTGCATGCTGGCTGGCGACAGAGGTGGATGGACCCTCCTCCAACTCCGGCAGGTCTTCCTCACTGCCTGATCCCACCACCACCATCCCCTGAAGATGAACAGGATCTGTAACAGAAAGTGAGGATATGTGAGTGCATGTGAACAACCTTCCCCCCCTCTACACCACCACCATGTCATACCGTGCAGTGATGGGCTTCCACCTGTCTGGAACCCACCTCCTGGTACACCCTCAATAGCACTCCACTGCATTGATGCAGCCAGTCGGTCCTCAGCCGGGGTCAGCTCCGCCACCGCTGGCTGGTTCCCACCTGTGCCAGCACGTGCCGCCCTGAGGGCTGCCACCTTCTCCTTCACCCTCCTGCGGTCTGTCCCCATCTTCTTTTTGCATTCCTGCATGGAGCACTGGTGGCTTCCATGTAGGTTCACTGCCCGAGCTACCCTCCCATGCAGCCACACGGGCCTGAGGGGTGCCCCCGCCTCACTCAGTAGTGGCTCCTTCCAGGTAGGCCTGGAAGAGGCCTCTGTCTCCGCTTTGGTGAAGTTGGCCCTCCTCCTTCGCTCACCATCCTCACCCTCACCCTCACCTTGGCTCTGCTCGGTCATGTCGGTCTGTATGGGTGGAAGTGGACACCTGTCACTGTGCAGCCTACAGCGTTATCCCATGCCCATTGTCCAGAACATCACACAGCATGCAACTCACCTCTCACCTGCAGTAACCGAATCTGTCCAGTGCAGCCCAATGTCACGTATACACAGTGCAATGCATTCAAATTAGGAGTGGCGCAACTTTAATGACATGCTAATAGTGCCACTGCACCTTTGAATGGCTGATCAGATGATTTGCATGTGTCTGCTGAATATCGCGCCGTTGCGCTTTGCGCACTACGGTTGAGCCCGCTGAGCCAATGGCACATTTCTGTGACTGTGTGGTACACTGCATTGCGCATGCCCAGGTAGCTTACACAGGTGTCTGCCACACTGATGACGTGTTGTGTGCGATCAGCACTTCAGGCCACGGCCACCATTGTGCCAATGGCGCTACAGCACTGGTCACCATATGGCACTGTGGCAGTACTGAGCAATAGTCCACTGTGGCACTGGCACACAGGTGTCTGATCACCCAGGACATGTGGACATCCGATGGCGCTGTGTGTGGCCTTGTGCCACTGACCCATAACCTTTTGCCCGACCTTTGCACCCTGGCGCTGTACGTCTGGCATGTGTACGGCTCTATCACGCTATTCAGTAACAGAGCGATGTGGACCGACGGCGCTGTCCAAACAGCGCAATAGGCAGTGATGGAGTTGTATTGCGCAGCATTTCCACGTGGGGTTGCCATGCTGCGGAGTGCCATATTGCCACTGTACATTTTGAAAATGGCATGCAGGAGAGCACCACAATGGGGAGCTTTGGAATTAGCTAACCTGGTGGCTGTGGTGGAGCCTCACTATGGCTCACTGTTTGAGGGAGTGCCCCTGCAGGTGTCACGCACCCATGTGTGGCAGCAGGTCACCGCTGCCCTGGAGCAGGCCACTGGGTGGAGGAGGACCCCTGAACAGTGCAGGCACCGCTATGGTGACTTGCAGAGGAGGGAGCGTGCTCTGCTTGCACACCTCAGGATGCGTGCCAGGAGGGGCATTGTGCTCAGACCAGGTGGGTATGCTGTGTATGCTCCAGTATTGTCTGCCTGGGTGACTGTGTAATGTAATCTGCGCATGGGGGTGGGTTGGGCTGTGGTTTGCTGTGAGGGTGTTTGCAGGTGTGTGCTGTTTGGGTCTGGTTGTGTGGGCAGGCACACTCAATGAGGCAAGGGTCTGTCTGCTTTGGGATCTCACTGATGTGTTTCTCTTCCTTTGTCTCCCACAGGTGTGGAGGAGCGGAGGCGGGCACAGGCTGAGGCCTGGGATGGCGGTGCCAAGGTGGCTGGCGGAGGAGGTGTGCAACAGCCACAGCCACAGCAGCAGCAACAGCAGCAGCCGCAGCTGCAGCCGCAGCAGCACCTGCTGCAGCGGCTTGATGAGGGTGAGTGTCATTACATCATGGATGCTATTGCATGCTGGGGAGGCACGGACACCTTCCATGGACAACACTACCATGCATGCAACATGTGACAGTCATCACTGTCCAGTGGCACTGCATGTGTGTGTGTGTGCATCACTAGTGGTCCATGCATGCACTGGGCACATGGCTGTGGCACTAGCATCCCACCATGTAGCCACGTCACTGGGCAGCCTTGGTTGTGCTGTGCTGAACATGGGCGGTGTGTGTGTGCAGTGGTACACATAGCCATTGCTGGCTGGTTGGGCTTGTCTTGTGCACGGTCACTGTGATTGGGTGCAGTCCATCACAGGAGCGGGGCACTTGGCTGTATGCCATGCATGATGGGTGGGATTCAGGGATGTGTACAGTCATAGCCATTGACTCTGTTCCCTTGTCCTAGGTATCCGGATCCTGCGCTTGTTGGAGCAGGGCATGCAGAGGCTAACACAAGTGGCGATGGACACCCATGCATTACTCCTTGACCTACAGCAGCATGGCATGCGGCGCCGGAGGAGGCCACAGGCACAGCGCCAGGCGGGAGGAGGACAGGCTGCCAGGTGCTAGCCAGTCATCAGCGGACCCCACCTTCCCTCTCCCAGTTGTTCACCCCTGCCCCTTACCCACCCCTACCTCATACCCATACCCCCAACCCTGCCTTGTACATATGTTTGTGTTTGTTGTTCTCATTATGCTTCTTAATTACATTTATATTTTGATTTGAATGCTGTGGTGGTCTCTGATTTGCAGCTGGCTATTGGTGCTCAGTTGCAGTGCTGTGCATGGCGTCAGGGTGGTATGGTCATGGGTATGTGTGTGCATGTGTGTGGGGCGGTGTCTCTGGTGTGGGTGAGGCTTCCAGTCAGTATTGCTGTCTGCTGCCACCCACTGCTGGGTGGTCATGGTGGGTTTGACTTGTGTGGTTCTGTGGTTCACGAGGTTGCAGTGTTCCGGGGGGGCCCTGGGGATTCCTGCAGTGCTGATCATTGTGCATGGGTGATGTCTTGGGGTCACAGTGCTGGGCATGCTGTGCACGGGGGGGCTGCTGGACACTGGGGTGCTCCACCCCCTTTATGTGCCAGTCTTGGGTTGATGGTAGGTGTGCTGCAGTAGCACACTGGGATGTGCTTTGTTTGCTTGTCCCCATGGCCCAGTGGCTGCTCAATCCCTCCCCCCCCAGTTATGCTGTGCTTGGGGTGTGGGGTACATTGTTGGTTTGGCAGTGTGTCCCTGTGCCCATCTGTAGCATGGGTGGTGTGCCCCTACCTACCTCCCTGGTTGTGCAGTTCCATTGCTATGCTGCTGGGGGTGTCTTTGCTTGCCCTATAGCGCCTCTGGACTGCTCAGCTGGGCTAGCCTTGTTGCACTATGGCACATCATTTCTGCTCAGCTTCCCCTTCCTGGTTGCGCTATGGCGCAGTTTGTGTGATACTCAGACGTTGGCTGCTTCTGCAATTGGCCTTGCTCCATGTTTTAATATCATGATGATTGCGCATGTGTGCAAGTGACTTGCGTTTGCTCCTGCTGTTATGCACTTTTTGGGTGCAGTTTGAATATCCAGCTCATTGTCTTTTAACAGTTTTTACCCTCAGAACATATAATTGTCTCTTATGTGATTGTAAATCAATTGCTGATATATCTTTATTATAGAAGCCACATAACCTCATCAGGTTAGAATTTTGCAATATCTTGTAGGTCAAAAGTAAATCACCTCTCATCCTTCAAGTCTCCAGTGTAAACAAACATAATTCATTTATTCTAGACCTATAATCCTTATTATTGAAACCTGCTAAGGATTTACCTAATTTCCATTGTTTTTGTTTTTTTTTCTAAGAAACTAATCTCCTTTTTCAAATATAGGCTCCATAAGGGAAAACCATAATCAAGGTGTGAAATTATATATGATTTATATAATTTCATTAAAACCTTCTTATCCCTAGTAATGAAAGTTTTATTTATAGTTCTTAGCAATCTGCTTGTAATATGGGAGACATAGCGAGTATGATCAACAGTGGCTAACTCAGTATTTACCAAAATTCCCAAATCAAGTTCCTTCTTGGAAGATTAAAATGTTTTACCATTGAGTTTATATTTATATTTTGGATTGTTCTTACCAAAATGCAGCACTGTGCATTTTGATTCATTAAATTCCATTTTATTACATCTCTCCAAGATTCAATTAGTTCCAGGTCCTGACAAAAATCTAAATGGTTCTGTATGGAATCCACTTCATGTCCCATCTTGGTATCACCTGCAAATTTTGAAATAACACCCTTTCTACCTCTCCCCATGTCACTAATATACAATGAAAACAACACTGGACCAAGCACTGATCCCTGAGGTACTCCACTGGTGACACCCTCCTCACTGGGCAATACACCATTAATCTTAACAGACTGTTTGCGATTTGTAAGCCAGTTTTTAATCCATCTAACAATATATTTGTTGATTCTGATTTTATTTAACTTGGATAAAAACAAATCATGGGGTACTGTATCAAATGCTTTTCTAATATCCAGGAGGACGACAACAGTGGAGACATTACTATCTAGTTTGTCACTTACAAACTCATAAAAATATAGAAGATTTGTCACACATGATAATCCTTTGCTAAAACCATGTTGTGACAAGTCCAGAAGATGTAATACCTCCATCTCGCTTTCAATTTAATTTTAACTATCCTTTCCATCAGTTTAGAGCAAATAGAAGTAAGGCTATTAGGCCTATAATTAGAGACACTAGAACAACTTCCTTTTTTGTGAATTAGGACCACTATGGCTCTCTTCTAATTAGTGGGAACATCACCAGATGATGATGATGCATTAAATAACATGGTGAGTGGATAAGAAAGTGAATTTGCCAAGTTTTTTTTTATTTTATTTACAGGACTCTGATTATCAGGACAAGGTGATGAGGATTTTTTAGATTTAATAACTCATCCAACACTTCTTCTTGCTGAATTTCAAATGTTTGACTACCTTGCATGGAGAACACAGGATCAGTACTGGTAGAAGGATTAAATATAGAAACAAAATTCTGGTTAAAGTTGAGGGCTATTTCTTCAGGATCTATAATAGATTTCCCATTATGTACAACTGAGGTAATTGTGTTATTTTTTGTTTATTGGTATTTATGTAAGCATAGACACTTTTTAAATCCTTATTACATGCCAATTTAAGTTGAAATTTTCTTTTTTTCTTTCTTAATCAATTTATGTAATTTAACTTGTTCAACTCTATATAAAATTCGATTTTTGTAACAGGGATTCTTTTTAAATCTCTTAAATAACTTACATTTTCTGCATGTCTGTTTCTTAATTGATTCGTTTAACCATAAAGGAATTATTATATTTCTTCCTCATCAGTACAAATTTATGAATCACATCGTGATGGGTAGTATTAATTTTGTCCCACATATTCCTAACATTAAACCCATTTAGACTTATTTCCAAATTAATATTGTTTAATTCCTAAATTATTTTCATCCAATTAGTGTTTTTAAAATCAGGAGTTTTAGTAACAGCTTTTAAATTTGGTTTGTACCTGGCACAATCAATATAACACTCAACCATGTTATGGTCACTAGTTGCCAGGTGACTCATGACCCATTGTGTCAATGATACATTCAGTGTTATTAGTACTAATAAGGTCCAGGATGTTAACATCCCTAGTGGGTTCATTTACCAACTGATCATAACCACAAGACATAATGGTATCTAATAGATCTTTCTCAAAATCATTTAGACCCAATAGTGTTTCCAATTTCTACCTGGGGCATTGAAATCACCCACAATTAATACATCTGCTAAACCAGAAACTTCTTCAATTTCTTGTAATATTAATTTATTACTACATGGTTCAGCTGATGGAGGTCTGTAACAAACACTCAATATTAATGTGGGAAGGGGAGCCAAGTCAAGATTGAGCCATAGGGTTTCTACCGAGGTTTCATATTGCAATTTTAGATTCAGTTCAGAACAGTGGATCTGATTTGATATATAACAACAAGCACCTTCACCTCTTTCACAAATCTGATTTTTTGTGAATAGTTGATACCCCAAATATTATTAGACCAAGAGTTGGAATCATCCCACCAGGTCTCTGTTACACAAACTTTATCAATTTCTTCAGTAGCCAGTAATCATTTTAATTATGTTAGTTTATTGGCAGTTAAGCTTCGAGCATTTAGATTCAACACTTTTAATTTGGATTTGGTAATAGGATAACTGTTAGCTTTTCTACTGCCCTTGTACCGCTTCTTAACTAGCTTAAATCACATCAAATAATATCCTCAAAAGTCCATCCCAGTTTATAAACCCCACGTTTACTCAAATGTAAACCATCCCAACAATAGAGGGAGTTGTTACAAAGGTTTCCCAATGAGCCACATATTTATGACCCATTTGCAAGGTCCATTTTCTAAGCCATTGATTTATTTGTTTGCTCTTTTTCTTTTTGAAATCCTGCTCTAGGAACTGGTAGAATTTCTGAAAAATAGATTTCACAATTTAAAGTTTGTAAGGCTTTAGCTGTATCTCTATATTCCTGTTTTATCTCCTCAAAGGTCAGTTTATTCAAATCATTAGTTCCCATATGAATAATAACAAGAGGATTTGTGCCAGAGTTACCAAGTATGCTACCAATCATGTTATGTATATCTCTTATTCCAGCACCTCTGAAAGAGGAACAAGTTATATTGTGCTTATCCCATCTGTAAACAAACTTGTCAATATATTTCACAGATGAGTCCCCCAATACCTAATATTGCATAGTTGTAGATATATTGCTGTCTGGTACACTGGATGCAAGAATGCCATTTTGTACTGCAACAGGTTCCTGAGGTTTACTATTAGGAGCAGTTTTCATCATGTTGATTTCAGCTGTACATGCTGGACTAGATATAACAGCCCTAGAATTTGTTTGAGAGTTTTTAATTCCATTCTCTATTATATTGTTAATTAATCCATAACTAGTATCTGTGGGACCAAGATTAGTAATTATATTCTGGTTTTCATCAATTTGATTTGAGTGAGAATCAGATTCCAACAGCATAGTACTGCTAACAGGCAAAGTTTCAATATCTGATATTATTACATTATCAGTAACTCTCTTAGACTGAAAACTAGATTGATGCTCATTTGTAGGAATGAGAGGGTCGAGATTCTCTAAATTAGTACTACTAAGGGTACAATTAATATTTTGATTCTCCATTTCTTTATTCAATAAATCAATTAGATATTAAAATCTATTTTGTACAATAATTAGATTACCCAAGGCCCTACGTCTTACTTTTGAATAATAACTTTCTTCCCCTTTTTTCCATAGGGAAACCATGGTGTAATTTGCCATTATAAAGGAGCATTTATAATGGCAAACACACGCATGGTTTCCCTGACTCTGCGCATGTGTCCTCCTGTCTTCCTGCCATTCTGACACTGTCCACTTTCCTTTTCGCCGAATCGCGAACCGCCACTTGGACTCGGCGGTAAGTGTTTTTTACGACGTAAATTTTCAAAATTTATACTAAAACAAACATATGCCTGCCCTACCAAATAAAAAAGTAAAAGATGTGTCAGTCCTGACGGCAACCATGGGCCGTGCACTGAAACCGGACCACGGTTGCAGAGCAACAGCTTTTTATTTTATATATTTGCTGTGGCAAAAGAAACCAGCAATTATATAAAATAAAATGGTCAGTGGTAAACTCGAAGTTTGCACATACCCTCAGGGTTAGGTGTTTTCAATAAACCCCTCGAGCTTTGCTCTCAGGGCTAATGTAGCACCTAACCCCTCGGGTGTGTGTAAACTTCTTGTTACACACCCTGACTCATACTTTATTTTCTATTTTACGCCCACATTGCACCAACATCCAATCCCCATCTCCCATTTCACTTGTCTCTTCTTCCTCTTAGTTATGCTTCCTTTTAACATTAACATGATCTATCCCTAAATTGGCTCCATTAGATGCAGTGTTTAAGCATGTTTCAAAAGTAACCTCAATGAGTAGAAATCTATTACTCGGGACACCATTTTGTGTTTGTAATACTTTAGCCATTTTAATCTGTTGACTTTCAATTTGGTTAAGTTTAGCATAAAATGTAGTAATATCTTCCCTTAAGACACTATTTTCAAGACACTTTTTGCACATATATATAGTGTTTGTTGGTAATTGAGCAACTAGGAAGTACATGAGACAATTTATACATTTTAGACCAATTTCTCCATCAAGAGTCATTATTGTATCAGGTAGTGGATTATTGGAAACTGAAGCACAAGTCAGAGGGGCCTGGGTAAGTTCTAGGACTCCTGTGTCACCCATTTGTTTACAAAGTTTTCAAATGTTACTATATTGCTTGAAATGTATTCGGCACAAAATGTAGAGGTGATAATATCATACAGATACAGCTGCTTGTTAAAATCCACCAATAAAGGTACTCGAACCTATATAGTCATTCAATGTTTCCCCCACACCTAGCAGTCCCTGCTGGACATGCTAGACATGCGCTAATTTGCTCTTGTCTCTGTGTGCATCTGCATGTGTGTGCTCCCGGCACGCACTTGCCTGGCTCCGTGGACGCTGTCTCACTCGCTTGCTGGAACAAATGCTTTTAAGCCCCGTAAACCAGGAAGTCTCTTAGTGGTCATGTGACCCAACTCAGAGATCATGGGTAGACCAAACACATAGGTTTAAAAATAGATATTGGAGAATTTAGTGACCGTGTGCTGTAGAACACAAACAAAGCACAGCCTGTATCTAGCTGGCATCCATAAATTTCACAATCAGTCACTCCCTTCAAGTTTCATTTAGTAATGCACACAAATAAACGGATTTTAGGTGTTAGGAGCTGCATCGTTCTGTTACTGTAACAACAGTGCACAGAGTCTTGCTCACTCACTCAGACAAGTGCTTTTAAGCCGCGAAACATGGAAGTCTCTTAGTGGTTACATGACCCAGCTCAGAAACCATGGGTAAACCAATCACATAGGTTTAAAAATAGATACTGGAGAATTTAGTGACTGTGTGCTGTAGAACACAATAGATATACACATTTAAAGGAACCATGACAACAGTTACTTCAGAGTCTTCCAAACTATTCCTGTGGATTCGCTGAGTATTAATATGCAACATGTCCTCCCTTCAACTGTATTGTGTTGAAACTGCTCTCCTTGTACAGAACACATTTTATTAAAATGAGCTGACATTCCAGTATTCAGTACAGATACAGTATCCAATAAACAATGTGCATGGAGGGTTCCTGGACTGTCAGATTTAGCAGTTGAAACATTATGAAGTACCTCTTCTACTACTTGACTTTGAACATGCTGATTCTTATAACTCTGTTGTGTTCATACTTGCAGTCATTGTAGTTCTTCCAATTGCGGAGAATTTGGTAAGGAGATATGTACAGCAGTATTCATATTCTGCTCTGAGTGAGGACTTGAAACAGGTGGGATATCCAGGATAGCTTTTTCTTTAAAACCTATAACGTCAGGCAATACAGCAGTGCTGCCAATTTCTTTAACACAATGTCTTTGAACAGGATCCCTTTGAAGTGATAAAAGAGTCACGCATGTTTCTTGCTTGCATTAGTAACATTGACGGCTTGTACTTTCCTTTCTGATCGGAAGGTTTCAGGGTCATTCATTTCATTAATCTTGAAGCTTGTTTTAGGTGGTTGATTACCTTCCATCACAGTCCCTCCCATCTCCAATACACAAACTGAAGTTTCATCTAGTACATGTACAGTAATAATCAGGATGTTTTTCTGTTCCTGTCTGTAAATTCACTCCAGGCTCAGTAGTTTGAATGGTGGGACATAACAAAAGCAGAAGGAGCACCTGAGCCTGCCTATTGCTCATTCCATGTCCTATGCACCGCGGTTTCACAAATAGATAATTTACTTGGGATCACCTTCATTCAGTTTTTGAACTTCTGGATATCTCTCTCAGTGATATCTCCTTTTTTGCTTGAAAAAACTCTTCGGGCACCATGGAAGGTTTTAAAAATCTGACAATCACTCCCTCTATCAAAGGTGTGCCAGAAATTTGTAAAGCGATTTGTCTTAACAGATTATCATTCCCAGTATTGATGGGTTCTGAATTATTCAAATATGACTCACTCCCCATCTGAATTATTGAAATGTGAGTCATTTTCCTTGTCTCCCATATTTGAATAATCACTACGGGGTCAGCTGAATTAGTGAGTAGGTTTTAATTGCATTGACATTAATTTCTTCTTTTGAAATATTCAAATCGGTCTCAGGATGACCAGAACTCACCGTTGTAGTTTTAGATTTGAAGATCTGTGCAGTTTGTCATCTTGTCATAACCAGGGGAGCTTTAGCAGCTTTCTGCATAGATTTGCCAGTGGGTTGTTTTGCCTTAGAACCTATCTTTGTCATCATGATACCTAATGCAGCCAAAGTTTGATTCTGCTTCTGTCTATAGTTGATAAAAGCCGTGGGGGATTCAGGTTGCAACATTAAATCTTCAGGTAGCTGATATTTAATTAAATATCATGGTGTGGTTCAGGGAGCTGCTTCACAGTGATGATAGCCGTCCACCATCGTCAAAACTTTGTGTATTTTTCTTGCACACTGCCGACTTTGCCCAGCAAAGTTTTCTCTGTTCTTAAAAAATATAATATTCACCCCCATCCAGGTAGCACCCTCTTCATCCTCATGTCCATCCCTAATCATTAAACATGCCCCACCCTCTTGCCACCCAAACTCAAATCCCCTCAAAGAATTGAAGTAAAAATACAATATTTCATACCCTTTTCCAACCTCATAGTATTCTACCAATTCCACTATTACACCCTTCTCCACTCAGCCAGAACAGTTAGAACATGCATCCACATTACAGATGCATTACATCCACATGCACCCTTGAGGCACCCAATGTCACCCCCTCCCCACATTAGTTAGGTTCAATCCAGCATAGAGCAAGCAGCATAGACAGAAAACATGAAATACAGAATTTTTTGGGAGAAAAGGACCACTTGGTTCATGCAGTCTGCCTAGATGATCCTATCTGGTCTCCGGTAACCTTCCCGCCTCCCTATTTTTTTTCTACCATATCCTTACATTTTCCCCCACATGTTTGAAGCACCCCATTGCTTTTGTCTCTACCACTTCTGCCAGCAGTCTGTTCCAGGGAACTACCACCATTTCAGTGAAGAAATATTTCCTCACATCTCTCTTGAACCCCCTACTCCAACTTCATCACATGCTTCCAGGTCCCGGTGCTCTTTCTCATTTGAAAGAGATACCTCCCCTGCAACCTGTTTACACCTATAAAGTACTTTAATGTCTCTATCATTTTACCTCTGTCTCTCTCCCTTCCCTCTCTTCCAGGTTGTACTTGTTTGAGATCCCGCAACCTTTTCTCATAGGGTTTGTTATGCAAACCCTGCACCATTTTAGTTGTCCTGCTCTGTGCCACCTCCACCCAGTCTATGTCATTTCTGAGGTGCAGTCTTCAAAACTGGACACAGTACTCCAGGTGGGGTCTCACCAGCAATTGATAGACTAGCAACACTGCCTCCCCCTCCTGCTGGAGACTGGTCACTATCTAGGCCATCTGCCACCTGAATGATGAATGAGAGTACAGACAATATGTAGTCAACACCAGTTTGTAAAAGTGTTGGAGATGTGTGCAGATTCTTCTTTTTTCTCTGTGCTTATTCTTGCTAGTTAGCAGTCATCGGTGGCACCCATTTAGGACACTGTGCATGTTTTTTGTTCTCATTTTGTCATAACTATATGCTTCATATCAAATCACTTAAAACGTCAGATTATATAGTTAAGTAAACATGATCTATAAAGTTGCCGGTAAAGTTTAAGTTACCAGCACCTGCCAGCAGTTGCAGACTGGATCACAGTTTTGAAATGAGCACCTTGTCTCTAAATCAGTACACTCAGTAAGAAGGAGCAACCAACTTGCATGTCATATCAGATGCTTAAGCAATAAACCACGACAGGGTGTCGGTGATGCTGGTTTTACCCACGCCTGGCGTGGTTTGGTCAAGAGGCCGAAGGCCGAGTGAGTAAACCTCACCAGGCTTGGGTAAACCAGCATCACCAACACCCTGGAGTGGTTTATTGCAATTATACAATGTGTCCCTTAATTTTGTTCAAAAAAGAATAGAAAAATAATTATTTTTGTATTTTTTATAGCTTTGTACTGAATTTGTTCTTACACTACAAAAAATAGTGCAGTGTAAAGAAAGTGTAGGTTGGTGGAGGCATGGTCTTATTACAAAGCCTGTATCATTAAAATATCCTAGTACTAAAAGAGAGATGTGTACTTAAAAAAGAGTGCATTACAAAGACCCTCTGAGAGGAGCACGTCACTTTTCTTTCTCTCTCTCTCTCTCTCTCTCTCTCCCGGAGAAAGAGAAGCCGCGGCCCCTCTCTCCAAAGACTACATATCCCAGGATGCCTCGCTGCACTGACACTAGCAACAGCTGACAAGACGCACTAGAAAGGGGCAAACCAAATGTGAGTGCCGAGCGGCGCTGCTGTCAAACTTAGAGTTCGAGTTTTGCTGTAACCCATGGAGTCTTTCCCTTTATTTCAAAATGACTTCTTTAATTATTGCGCGGGTGCCTTTCGGCTTTCTGCCGTTGATTCCGATCCTAAGTGCCGGTCCGAGCCAAGAACATGGTCGAGAGCGAAGAGGTTGTGGCAGGAATTCAGCCTCTTCATGTCGCTGTAGCGCAGTGTGGAAATTAAATGTTACTTGCTGCTTAGTTAAATACAGAAGGCAAGGTTTCAGGCTTCAGGGTTTTTTTTTTAAAGTTTGTGTCTGTCAGCTTTGTGAATGTCTTGCGAACAGGTGGCAGGCTGAAACAGGCAGAGAGCGGGGTGTCTTCAGCGCTGTGAGTGGGCCGTCCGAGATCGTGGTTTTCCGTTTAACTTCTGGGTTTGTAGCTAGAAAGATGTAGGGAAATATTTTGTAACTTTTTTATTTCTGGCAAAATTGACTTTTTTTTTGTTTTTTATTACGAATTATGGGCTAACGGAGTAGCACAGCAGGTGACGTTTAGCGAAGAAAACAAGATGGCTGCTCGGAACGATTAAAATTTTTTTTTTTGCAGTTACTGAGATGCGGCTGGCTGGCACCTTTTTGCGTTAGTAATGCTAGATTTTACAACACTTGAAAGGTGCCAGTTAGCCAATCAGAGTGGTGGACTATAAGACCTCATTGTATAATTAACTTTATTCAAGTGCAGATGTACATCATGGACAGCAAATAGTATACAGTTTAGGCTCCTGCATGCTCCTTCCCCTTCCTCGCAGTAAATGAACATCAAATGTCTTCTGACTCATTTCATGCCCCCTGGCACTTTTTTGAAGAAGGGCATGATGTTCTAACTAGTACCCTTATATAGTCATTCATCTTGCCATGACTCCGACACTCTTAAAGGTACAGTAACAGTGCAAATCAGTGCATGACTTATAAAGTTCCAATCAAATTAACTCGACCGGTCAAACAGATGGTTGAGTATAAGACTTCAATATTTGGTTTGGATATGCATCAAAATTCTCACACCTCAAAAGAAAACCCAATTTTAGCATAACCTGTCACCTCTGGATACTAATCAAGCATTTTAAAATATATTCTTTATTGTATTGTGCAAATCCTTTAAATTTAGCCATTTAAAATTGTCACCAATGGATCCCCTTATGTTCCTACTGTCTAATTGTAAGCAACATGGCTTGTGGCATAAGGAAGAAAGTGTAGTGGCTGTGGCCTCAAATTTAAAGAATGGAATTTTAAAGTAAGAAATCCCAGATCAATGGCCCTGACAGCCATTGTTTTATTGTTCAATCATGGGCAATAACTTATATTAACTTAAAGGACGCCTAAACCACCTTATTTGCCAATAAACTATTCCCAATATTTGACTTCATAGAAACATAGAAATTGATAGCAGATAAGGGCCACTAGACCCATCTAGTTTACCCATTAGCCCTGTACTTGATTACAGCTTCTGACCCTCTGTCTGCTTTATCTCTACATTTATCCCTATGCCTGTCCCATACATGTTTAAATCCAACCAGTGTGCTTGCTCCCAGCACCTCCTGTGGCAGACCATTCCATGCATCCACCACCCTGCCTGTGAAGAAGAACTTCCTTACATTCCCTCTCAAACTGCTACCTTCTAATTTCATGTCATGCCCCCTCATTCTTGTATTCCTTCTGTAATGGATGATGTCCCCCCTCCTGAACCTTGTTTATGTCTTTGAGGTACTTGAATGTTTCTATCATGTCCCCTCTCTCCCTCTTCTCCTCCAGTGAGTACATATTGAGGTCCCTTAATCTCGCCTTGTAAGGTTTATGGTGCAATCCCTGTACCAAATTTGTTACCCTTCTCTGGACCACTGTCAGCCTATTAATGTCCTTTTCAAGGTGCGCCCTCCAGAACTGCACACAGTACTCCATATTAGGCCTGACCAGGGTTTTCTATAATGGCATCACTACCCCCCATATTCTGTTGGTGATACCCCTGCCTATGCACCCCAGCATGCCACTTGCCTTCCCTGCTGCCCTTGTACTCTGCTTTGACATTTTCAGGTCACCTGAAATAATAATCCCCATGTCTCTTTCTTCCTTGGTGACTGCCAGCAACTCTCCCCACTCATCCTGTAGCTCTCTCTTGGGTTATTATGGCCCAGGTGCATAATTTTGCACTTCTTTGACTCAGTTGCCACTCCTCAGACCATTTATTAAGCTTCCCCAGATTCTTCCTCATTTTCTCCACCTCTTCAGGAGTATCCACCCTGTTATAGATCTTGGTGTCATCTGCAAACAGGAGAACCTTACCTTCCAGCCCCTCTCCAATTTCACTAGTGAAGACTTTGAACAGGACTGGCCCAAAGACTGGTCCCTGAGGTACTCAGTTGGTCATCCTCCCCCACCAATTCTACCCCATTTACCACCACCCTCTGCCTCCTGTCTGTCAACCAGTTCCTAACCAAGTTTACCACCTTGTCACCCAAGCCCAGACTAACCATCTTGTTTAATGGCCACTTATGCAGAATGGTTTTGAAGGCTTTGCTGAAATCAAGCCAGGCGATGTCAACCACCCCCCTGATTTACTTCCTTTGTCACCCAGTCAACAAATATATCAGATTCATCTGACACAGCCTACTCACTGAGAACCCATGCTGCCTAGGGTCCTGGGCACTGACAGCTTCCAGATATCCAACTATGCTTTCTTTAAGCAGTGTCTCCATGATCTTCCCCACTACTGAGGTGAGGCTGACTGGCCTATAGTTCTTTGCTTCCTCTCTACTGCTGGATTTGTGGAGAGGGACCATATGTGCCCTTTTCCAAGTCTCCAGCACCACTCCAGTGTTGAGTGACTCAGAGAACAAGGCCACCAGAGGTTCTGATAGCTCTCTTCACAGCTCTCTTAATATGACTGGGTGTATGACATCTGGCCCCATTGCTTTGTCCACTTGCAATGTAGTGAGCTCCTGCAGGACTCTCTGCCTTGTGAACATACTGCTGTCCACCTCCCTCCCCCCTTGGCATCTGTTGCTTGGCTGTGGTCCCTGTCCCTCTCCCTCTTCTGTGAATATTGAACAGAAATATTTATTCAGCATTTCTGCTGTATCTATGTCTCCCTCTTTACATTCCCCTTCCTCCCCTTTGAGCTCAGCAATCCCCTTCCCCAGTTTTCCTTCTTTTGCTCATGTATCTGTAGAATGTCTTGTCACCTTTCTTTACTGTCTATGCCAATTCTTCCTCACCGCACCTTTGCTGTATTTACCACCCTCCTCACTTCTCTTAAACACTCTAGGTACACCTCTCTGTCCTCTTCCCTTTGGGTCTCCTTATATTTTCTGAACCCTGCCCTTTTAGCCCTTACTTAGTCTCTCAACTCTTTCAAGAACCATATTGGCTTTCTCCTTCTCTTGCCTTTTGATACCAATCTGATACATTGGTTTGTCACTACCCTATGGTTCCTTTTAGTTGCTCCCACTGCTCTTTCACCCCATCCCCATTTTCTCCAGGGCTATATTGATCCCCCTTCTCATTTCAGTGAAGTCCACCTTTCTGAAATCCAAAACCTTTGACCTAGTATGACTTGACTGAGTTCCCGTCCCAATGCTGAACCACATTATGTGGTGATTGCTGGATCCCAGCTGCCCTTCTACCTGGACACCTGTGACTCTATCCCAGTTGGTCATCATCAGATCCAGAATTGCCCTGTCCCTGGTAGGATCAGTCATGAGCTGCCCATGTCCTGCCTCCTGTAGGGAATCTAGGATGCCTCTGTTTCTGGCTGAAACAGCTGCCTATGTGGTCCAATCCACATCCAGTATATTGAAATCCCCCATCAGCAGAACCTCAGCCTTCATTTTCATCTCGTATATTTCATCCACTAGCTCTCTGTCCATTTCCTCCCTCTGTTCTGGAGGCCTGTAAATCACCCCCAGTGTGTATTGCTGTGCCATTTCCAGGTTCAAGGGTGAATCACAGTGCCTTGGCCTCCCCCTGCTTACGAGTAACTGTATCACCTTTATGCCTTCCCTGACATACAGGGTGACTCCCCCCACTTTTACCTACCCAGTCCCTCCTGAACAGATCACAACCCAGTACATTGATTTCCCCACCCATGATTTGCAGTGTACCAGGTTTCACTTATTGCTACTATGTCCAGGTCTGCTTCCACTATCAGGGCCTCTAGGTCTGGGAGTTTATTTACCAGGTTGTGAGCATTAGTTACCATGGCCTTCCATGATGTGCATGTTAGATTACTCCTCCACACCTTTTACTGCTCTCCTGCTTCCTTACCTGACCCCAGTTTTCTATCTTCTATGATCTTGATTCCACCTCTCTGGCCTCCCCTCTGATAACTTCTGTTGTACTTGCTGTCAGATTTTTATTTTCTTGCATGTGCCCTTGGGGGGTGTTACTAAGCCTCCAGACCCTTCTGGCTCCACCCCCATGGCCAGTTTAAATGTTCTCTGTGGAAGCATTTAAACTTGTCATTCAGGACTGTGGTTCCCTTCCAGGATGGATGCAAATCACCATTCTTATACAGGCTCACTTCCATTCAGATTGGACCCCAGTCTCCCATTATGCAAAACCTTCCCTTCCACACCATTCCTTCAATCAAGAGTTGAGGTAAAGGAAAGGCTGCTGCTCACATCGATGCAAAAACTGCATTTATATAGTAAGCATAAATGCAGTTTCTCAGTATAAAAAATATAGACAACTGCCTTTCTTTTAAAAAACTTACCTTTTCTGAACCCTAAAATGGCTGCCGAATGTGCAGCATAATTACATCACTGCAGCCAGAGGCAGAAAGCTCCACTGCACCCTGCAGTGCTAAATTCACACTTTGTGTGTACCTTTTTAACAGAAGTATCACCCAAATAACCAAATCCATGACTTAGCATGTATATTATTTTTATCAATACGCGTTATGCTATGATATTATTTTTTTCCTATAAATCTGCTGAAAATTGTCCTTTTTTCTCACCTGCACTGACACTGCACTGTATAGCTTTAAAAAATACATAGTGGTCAGCCGGTCCACCGGCACAGCAGTAGCACTACTGCTTGCGATGATGAGACTCGAGTTCAAAAGTGAGCCAAAGGAGTTGGTTGAGGGAAGGAGAATAAGGCATCCTAGGACTGCTCTCCTGCTCTGGGAGGATGTGGGGAAGAGCCCTGTGCATGACTGGCCCCTGGTGGCTACTTGGGGAGCTAGAAGGTTGGGGAGGTATGGCACGCATCGGCACATGCCCTGTGATATCATTACATGTCAGTTCTCCCATTGGGACAGAAAATGGGAAAAACCCTGGCTGTCACTAGGATGATTGCTGTCCTCTGTAGGCCTTGCACCTAGTGACTCAAGGCTCTTCCTAGAATCTAGATTCAGACCCAGAGGGTCAAACCGTGGGGGACTATGGGAGATGTAAGTCCTGGGAGAAGCCAAGGCAATAGGGCTGGGAGGACTGGTGAAAGAGAGGACCAGCCAGGAGATGGAAGTATTTAAAAAAATAAAAGCAATACATGGTGGTCTAGGTGCTGTGTCCTCCCGCTGATCATGCTGGTCTGGTCTAATGCAGAATTAGAGGGTATTCTAATATGATGCACATAAAAAAAAACTTGTTTCACTGTATTTTGTGATGTCAAATGCCCACCCCCAGAGCCTGCCAGCCCTCCCACCCAAACACTCACAGTTGTGATAACAAGTGCCCTTTAAGTTAAACAACACTGGACCATCATGATGTCTGGGAAACACAGTCCTAGGCAAATAAATGCTGCACCTAGTTCCAGAGACTGATCCCTTTGAGAGTGCAAGCCAATACCAAACCACTCCTATTCTTCTGGGCTGCCACTACTAAATTACGTGCTTATGATGCTGTTGAGATAAGAAGATAATTTTGGTAAGTTTATGGCAAGAAAAATAACACAACCATAGCCTAACATGTGTATAGATAAAAATTATATAAATGATGTTGCCCATTACAGGGCAACCTGAATTATCAGGGGTTTTCTGAAGAAAATGGCAAGGGTCCTGGCTGGGGAATAAGGAAGGGATGGGGGGATGGGAATCGGGGGATGGCAGAATGGGGGGCTTAAGTTAAGGGAGGGCCAGTAACATCAGAGGTTGAGTCAGAGCAGGTGTGGTGGGATGGCAATGTGATTGGATAGGTGGGTGGAGCAAAAAGAGCTGAGGGGAGACTATAAAAGAGGTTGTAAGAGGGGAGAGCTCCCTTCTTTTTGCTAGGATTAAATTTAGATCTTAGCACATCATTTGGCAATTGGCAAGTTTGGAGAAAATTGAAGGTAAGGTTAGATTCATATGTTGGAAGTTAAGGGTTCTTTCAGCTTGGACTGGCATGGTAAGGGGGTTGTGAAAGGAGAGAGTTTTTTAACAGGTATGAGAAAATGTGTGTGAACTTATAATTGGGGTTTTGTAGACTTAAAATGTGGTATGAAATTATTTCAGAGGTTGCTGGTTTGGAGACGTGAGTGCAAGTTGGTAGCAAGGGCCAGGAGGCTGCAAAGGTTTTGGCTCTGATATGTAGTCCAGACAGTACTCAGGCCCTGAGGTTAAGCAGACCCACATCCAGAAGAAATGGACAGGCAGCTAAGGAGAGAGAGAACCTCGGGCAAGAAGGTCCATTTGTAACATTGCCAGGCACAGGGAATGGCCATAAGGTCACAGAGGTTTAAAAAAAAGGGGGGTAAGTGTTGGAAAAGGTTTGGTTCAGTAGGAGAAAGGAGCTAGCATTGGCCAGGTGAGCCATTTTGAAGTTCCAAGGTGGTAGTGTTGGTTGATAATGGAGAGAATGTAAGGGGAAAAGGATTCTGTTTAACTATTTTGTGGTTATGCAAGGGTAAGTGGTTGCAGCAATGGCAATGAACAGTGATGAGAGAGTTGAGAGAGTTAATCTTTTGGATGATGTATGTTGAGATGGGAAATTGTTGACCAGAGGGGCCTGGGCTGGTAACTGAGGCAAAGTGCAGAGCAGAGCAGGTTGTGGTTAAGAGGAGCTGTTCAGCAAAGGGGTATGGGTAGGTGGGCAGGTATGACATTTGTGATTTACTAATGGTTGGTACAATTGTTTGCTTGGTCGGGTTTTGGCAACTGTGAAAAAAACAACAAAAACAAATGGTAAGGATGTGCATAAGTGAGGGTAGCGCGGGGTGGGATGGTGGCTATTCAAAACAGGGGCTGAGATGCTGGTGGCCACACTTAGCAGTAAAACCCAGAGCTGAAGGGAAAGACACTGTAGTTTACCCTAAACTAATGAAGCTCATGCATGAGGTGGATATGTTGTGTTCCTTTTTGTGAAGTTCTGCTTTTGCTTGAGAGGTGAGTTTGAATCAGGACTGGAGCAGGAGACAGAGGGCCTCATTTTACAAGTTAGAGCTACAAGTTTCCACCAGCATGCACCAGAGCAAATAAAGTTTATAGAACACCAAGTTTTTTCATGCTGGTTGGGAACAAATGCAATAGACTGGAATGCTGAATTACAGTGGCTAATTTTGAGAGGTTTTATAGTGCTATCTGGAGTAGAGCCTGAGGGTCTGGGAATCAGGGGCACCATGTAATATGGCCAAATGCATAACAGCAAGCTCATATGAGCAACTACATTATGACAAGGAGTGAAATGGTGGATTTGTTTTTCTGCGGGGGGCTTTTGCCTCGCACCTCCCTTTGTGGGGGCTTTACTCACCACACCTCACTTACTAAATTAACCAACTCCAAGGTCATAGCACCTCAGGGAGGAGGAAAGGCATTTTTGCCATTCGGTCCTCACCGTAATGTAGTTGCCGTAATGTGGGTCACTGTTGTGCATTCGCCCATATCATCGGTTACAAGAATCAGGTAGATGGAGGAGGTTATTACACTGACAGTAGCAAAGGGGTTGTTATGTCAATGCACCACAAGGTCCTGGCCAAAAGTTTTGAATGTGGTAGAAACAGTCTAGGCAGGAAAATGTTGGACAGTCCAGGTAGCCTGTTAATGGCTGGGAGTGGCCACATGTTGTGGGGGAAACAAAATGGCAGATGGCCTGATCTGGGCACAAAATGGTGGCAAGCACCACATGGCGTGAGAGTGATTTCAGAATGCAGATGGTTAAGTAAAAATCAAATGGGGTGCAAAGTATGGCACTAAGATAACAAGGTAGAGCAGCCGGGTCAATAAGGGGGATTTTCAGTTTAAACAGAGTTATCTGAAACAAGCCATGTATACAAATTCTTTAGACAAATTTTTAAAAAATGCTTTTTTGTCAATAAATAATAAAGAGCATTCTAAAAATATGAGGGCATGAGTTAGCAAGAGTGACATGGCGGCAACAAGAATACACCGCTTTAACTGAAGACTGTAGGGGGAGGCCACTGGCACAAAAAAAAATTAAATTAAAAGAAAAGATAAGGCGAGGGTATGGAGCACATCATGTGGACACACAGAAGGTGCAAACATTAATGTGTATTTTTCTTAAATTTTGAGTTTGAAAAGATGGCACCCAGGAAGTCACCAGAAAGGACCACCAGTGCACAGCAAATGGATCAGGCGACCGAGTTGATGGGGAGGGTGAACGTGCTGCTGGAGGTGGCCAAGTAGAAGGAAGAGGAGAAGAACAGAACACAAAGAGGATGACACCATCTGACGGTGCTGGGAAGGGTATGGGGAACAAGCGTCTGCCGCAACCTGATTTGGAAACAACAGATCTAGGATGGGGTAAGGAGCCTAGGGTTGATCTCAATAAGGATGGCAATCCAAAAGATTATTTGATGGGGATTATAGATGAGATGGGTAAAAAAATGCTTAAAGGAGATGGAGCGGGCATTAGAGGAACTAAAAGGGTCACAAAGGGATGAGCAGGGGATGGTTGCAGAAATTAGGGGGGGGTAAAAGTGGTAATGATGGGATCCTTAGAATATCCCTGGGTGATCATGTCCACAATCCATCAAAGAGAAAATATGGAAAGGGGATTATGTGGACATCTTTGCATTGGTAGACAAAGAAACTGCAAAGAGATACAAACAGAGGGAATCAGTACAGAAGTCAGAAATGGTGGTGGCATTGACATTGATGGTAGATGTCTAAGGACACCACCTACAAAGGGAAGAACATTGACACCTGGCAAGCAGGTTTTACAGTTTTCAGCATCATCCTTCTGTAGAAACAGCCAGAGTTGCCTATCATACTGTTGTCCTAGTCAACAACAATTAAGGATACATATAAAGTTAAGTTAGGTCATGTGTGGCTGAGGTACGATGAGGCCTTCTGTCAGCAGATGGCATCACATTGGAACCTGAGATGGGACTGTACTCACATGGATTTGTGGACATGGACATTATTGGGATAGGAAAAGAATAGTTGGGAAGGAGCTAAAAGTGGAATGGGAAATCAGCTTACGAAAATGTGCTGGGGGTATAATAAAGCATTGTGCAGTTGGGCAAACTGTACATTTCTAAATGTTTGTTTCATGTGCACAGGACAGCACCCCATCTTACGTTGCAGTGTGATGGGAGACAGAACAGGCAAACAGAGTTAAAATGCACAGTAATTTTGTGGCAGTTGTGGATGGGCTGGGGTGGAAACGCTGTACAGGGTGCCAGGGGGAGGGGTTTGAATGAGAGGGTGGCAATTGGTTCTGGAACTGGGGGAAGATAAGGTGGAAATAGAAAGAGGTCAGAAAGAAGGGTTTTAAATTAACTTACTCACTCATTAGAATGGATATATTACATGAGTAGATGAGATGGCACCCAGATAGCATGGTGGGAAAAATGTTGAGGGATGGGTTTGAAATGTTTTTAAAATAGCTTATCAAGGGATATGAAGAAAAATGTCAGCTAAAAACTTAGATTCAGTAAGGCGCAAAAAAGATGTGCTAGACAAGAAAATTCGGGAAGAAGTAGTGGCAGACAGGGTGGAAAGGCCTTTCAGTGAGCTCCCTCTGTAAAACTTCAGGGTATCAATGCTAGGGGTTGTCCCAAAAAAACATGCGGGAGAATTCCGTCTCATCCAGCATTTGTTGTACCCAGATGGGGGGTCAGTGAACAATGCCATATAAGATGAGCAGAGTGACACTGGATCATGCAGTGTAGATCATTTGAGCAATCAAAGGGGCATGGCTGGCAAAAACTGACATAGAAGCAGCTTTCCAATTATTACCAGTCAGGGTGGAATACTGGGATCTATTCAGGGGAATTGATACTGTTTTGACAAGGTCGTGCCTATGGGGTGTTCAGTAGCATGTGCTACATTTGAAACTTTTAGCACATGGATGCAGTGGGTGTTTGGGGAATGGTACAGAAACAGGACAGTAGTGCATTACTTAGATGATTTCCTGTAAGTAGGACAAGGAAAGCAGGGATGGCAGACATGCTAAGGGATCTTCAGAAGATGTTTGGGAGGCTGGGAGTACCACTGACAGAAGGGAAAACACAAGGGCCATCCAAGAGATTAGAGTTTTGGGGCATAGAGGTGGATGCTGCAGAAGAAATGTTCTGCTTACCAAAGGACAAGGTGGACAAAGTAAAGGAACTGATAGATAAGGTGAGAAGTAGGAGGAGAGCACCACTAGCATCAGTACAACAAATGCTAGGCCATCTAAATTTTGCATGTAAGGCAATAACACCTAGCAGAGCATTTACCAGGAGACTAGAGAGGGCCACAGGAAAATCAAAACTGTCATATCATTGGGAAGACATCTCAAAAGGGGTATGACAGGATTTAGAGGTGTGGGAACAATTTCTAATAAGATATATTGGGGTCATATTCTGGCAGAAAGATTGACTTTTCAACATGGACTTAGAATGTTATACAGACATAGCAGAGTCACGAGGCATGGGTGCATATTTTCAAGGGGAATGGATGTCAGAATCATGGCCAAAGGAGTGGAGAAGGAGAGGTTTGCTGAAGGACATCACTTTCCTAGAGATATTTCCTGTATGGGTAGCAGCAACAGTATGGGTAATGCGGCTGAGGAATCAGAAGGAAATACTATGGTGCGATAAAGCTGTGGTGGAAGCTATCAATAGGCAGCAGGGTTCCATAGAAACTGTCACCAGAGTATTATGCCAAATAGTGTTAGAAGGTTTACATTGAATCCTGTAATTTAAAGAGAGGCATATTGAAGGGGTTAAGAACGAGGTGGCTGACAGCCTTTCCTGTCTTCAGTTGGACAGATTCAGATCCTTGGTACTGCAAGCTGCCATCTAGAGAATGTTAGTTCCGCCTCAGTTATGGAAGATTGGCTGAAAAAAGCCCAGCTGCTTTACCAAAGTTCTTGGTCTATGAACACACTAAAATCATACGAAGGGGTATGGGATGCTTTCCATGAGTTTCAGCAGAAAGAAGAGATGGATGTAAGTGAGGCTATAACAGAAGAGCAGGTCATAAGATTCATGGTAAGAAAATGGGAAGCCAGAATGGCACATGGAGCTATGGGAGTGCAGTTGGCAGAAACTGGTTGGGCATGCAGCTTATGTGGATGAGGGGAGCCAAACAAATCAAAGGTGGCAAGGTGTATACTTAGCGGGATTGCAGAGGATGTAGGATAAGCAAACAGATGACAGAAGGCCGGTGGTGAGCCAGTTATTAGACAGACTGTTACAGGTAGTAGGCTACAAATGTACATCGAGTTACAAGTCATGTTTGTTTAGGGCAGTTTTCCTGGTCACAGCAAAGTGTGCATTTAGAGTCTGTGAGGTAGTTACAAAGAGCAAGAGGATGGGTCAGTGGGACTGCTATGAGATGAGATTTGCTGGGGAACAAAAAAGGTAATAATTTGGTTATGGTGCTCTAAGACTGACCAAGCAGGACATGGCACAGAGGTCATTTTGGACAGGCACCGCCAAAGGGGGTGGTGTGCAGTCATGGCTCTTAAGGAGTACATGGTGAATAGAGATGTTACAAAGTTACATTTCACCCACAAATTTCGTGCAAAGCACCGAAAATTCACACTTTGTAAAATCTGCAGAGTTTTGGAAAAACTTTGAAATTTCTATTTGCATGAAGGTTTTGCTGAAATTCACAGTTTTTTAATGCTGAGCACAAATTTCACAGGCAAAGTGCAAAATTCACTGGTAAAATTTCACATTTTGCAGTGCAATCCATGAAATACCCGGACACAAATTTCTTTTTTTTTTGAAATTCAAGTTTATTAAATTTTACAAAATGAGAAGTAACATGAGCATTGCATGTATTAAGCCAATTGTCCATACATGGTATAAAGGAAAAGAAAAAAACAACAACCCCCACCCCAACCTCATCCCACCCCGACCTCCCCCGACCCCAGCTTCTTCCCTCACCCTCCCAGACAAAGTGTGCCAAATGTCCACATAATTAAAAATTACTAAAAGTTTACAGATATTACAAAGGCAAGCCTGCCCTCAGAAGAGCAGAGGGCAAAGGTAAGAGATAAAAAGAGGAAGAAATCCATTGGGCATCAGAGGGAAGCTGGAGGTCACTGGTGTAAATATAGAGCATATAATTTACCCCACCTTTATGAAACAGATCCATATGATAAGATGAACTGGCTGCCAACCTTTCTATGTTAAGGTAGGCAGAGAGCTCAGTCAACCATTCAGGATAGGTCAGGGTCAATTGGTCTGTCCAATGCCTAAGGACTAGTCTCTTAACTGCACTGGACACAAGGGCGATATGATACCTGTGTTCAATACAGTCTATGGCAGTGTAGTCTCCTAAAATGCTTATTTCAGGAGTGAAAAAAAAATTGGTAAGGCCTAGTAGGGGGTCCAGATTATCTTGGATGGCAGACCACAGCGGGGCTACCTTGATATAATACCAGAAAATATGCAAGGGATTCCCTTCACTATGTGAACACCTGGTACAAAAGGGGAGAGCAAGCTTATTGAGCCGGAAAAGCTTCTTAGGGGTATAGTACATATTGTTCAGAATATAGTATTGGGTAAGTTTAAGCCTGTCCTGAGTGTGGTATCTGTGTAGATCCTTCCAAATATGGGACCAGTTAAAAGTAAAATCAGGCAGTAGAGAAAGCCAGATATTAGACCCCGCGGTAGGTTTGGGAAACTTGTAATCCAGTAAAAAGGAGTATATTGATGAAATGGAGTGTGGTTTAGAAGCAAGAGTAAAGATGTGAGAAAGTAAGGGGTGGACCTTGGATTCCCTAACCTGCATACCAAACTTTCCAGCAATGAGGTGCCTTAATTGATATATTTTAAAAACCTTGCTATTGGGAATGCCAAATTTAGCAAGGATGTCAGATGATGAGAGGAGAGATCCTTGATCGTAGTACTGTTCTAAATTAGTGCCTCTAATATGCAGAAGCCACTCAGGGGCAATCATCAAGTTGCCCAGCTTAATGTTGGGATTAAGGGTGATAGGCTGTCCCAAGTCTAATTTAGGAGAGATCTTTAGAAAAAGTAAACACTGAGAAAGGGATTTAAGGGATGTAAGAACTGTTTGGTCAGTTATCCACTGCGAGAGGACAGAGGTGGGAGTATAAAAGATGGCGTAAGGATCTAACTTAGATTCCGAAAGGATCAATTTCTCGATTTGAAGCCAGATCGGGGAAAGGGGGTCGGGATGGATTGAGATCCATCTCCCTAATTTAGAGAGGTGAGTGGCCCAGTAGTATAATAAGAGGTTGGGAAACCTAAGACCCCCTTTGTCCCTGGGGAGAGATAATTTAAGGAATGAACGTCGGACTCCTTTCCCTCGCCTGACAAATTTCGAGAAAAATACGTGAAACTGTTGCAAGTAAGAGAGCGGCAACCAAAGACCTAATAGGTTAAGGGGATAAAAAATACGGGGAAGGATATTCATTTTAACAATATTAATCCTACCCCAAAGGGAGATAGGAAGATTAGACCATCTTAGTAAATCTTGTTGGATCTGAGTCTTGAGATTATCCAGATTATTTTTTCTAAGTAGAGCCGAGTCTGAGGAATAATGAATACCCAAATATTTAATCGATTTAGGGGACCAATGCATTCCAAATTTGGTGAGGTCGTGTTTGTATGTATAGGCATTTAAAGGAAAGATTTCAGATTTAGATATATTCAGTTTATACTGAGAGAGGTTCCCGAATTGATTGATGAGATATATTGCCTGCTCTAGAGAAGCAGCAGGTGGGTAACATGTAGAAGTATATCGTCAGCATAGGCTGAAAGGACCAAATCCTGCTGGTGCACCCGCATCCTTTAATAAGTGGGGAAGACTTAAGTTTAATAAGAAGGGGCTCGAGATATAAATTGAAAAGAAAGGGTGAGAGAGGACAACCCTGTCTGGTACCAGTATGAAGCTGAAACCTCGAGGAAAAAACCCTGTTACAGTATATCTTGGCCGAAGGGGGAGTTGTACAAAATCTGGATCCATTTGAGAAAAGAAGCTGGGAAACCCATCCTGGTCATCGTGGCCCAGAGAAAAGACCAGTCCACGCGGTCGAATGCTTTCTCTGCATCTAGCGAAACCAGGGCCATGGGGAGATGGGACGTTTGGGTAAGATGAGAAATATGGGAGAGGGTTCTGAGATGGTCAGATGGGGAGCGAGAGTGAACAAAGCCGACCTGTTCTGGGCTAAGAAGATGGGTCCAGATTTTCTTAATCCGCTCGGCCAAGACCTTGGCGAGAATTTTCATATCACAATTTTGGAGGGATATAGGCCGGTAGCTCGCCGGGTCTGTGGGGGTTTTGTCTGGTTTGAGAATTAGAATAATGGTAGCTTCAAGAAGTGTAGTGTCTACAGTGATAGCAGAAAAGAGATAGTGATAAAGCTTGAGGAGTAATGGGGGCGAGTTCCTTTGGAGAAAGCCTTGTAAAAATTAGCAGGAAAACCATCTGGACCAGGTGCCTTATCAGGAGCCATAGAGGCAATAACATCCTCTATTTCAGAGAGTGAAATAGGGGCGGTCAGGGTAGTTATGTAGGAGGGCGAAAGTTGCGGAATATCAATGTCCTTTAAGTATGTTGAGATGTCTGATAGAGGAGCAGGGGAGGAAGGCACACTATAAAGATTTTTATAGTACCTCTCAAAGACCCGTGCTATTTCTCTGGGAGAAGTTTCAGTGGAGCCAGCAGGAGATTGTATAGCTGGGATTATTCTGGAGCTTTCTAATGTCCGAAGTCTTAAAGCCAAGAGCTTTCCAGCTTTCACCAGTGCTCAATATATTTGGCTTGAGTCTTAACTAGACAGTATTCAGCTTTTCTTTAAGAAGGTTGGTATATTCATTTTTAACTGCCAGAAGGGCTTCAAGGGAGGACAGGGGAGAGGAAGGGAGATGAGAGCTCTCCAGTTCTTTAATTTTAGCCATTAGAAGGGATGCCCGAGACAGTCGAGCCCTTTTCCTTGCTGAAGCAAGCTTAATTAGCTCACCCCTGAGATAGCATTTTAGGGAGCACCAAATGATGTCGAATCTAGAGGTGGATCCAAGGTTATTCTCCAGGAAGAAAGAAATAAGGGTCTTAATGTGAGTCACAGTTTGGGGATCTTTAAGAAGTTGGGTATTAAGCTTCCAGGTAGTGTCCCTTTGAAAATTAGGGTCTGGGGAAATTTTTGTCCACACGATTGCATGGTCAGAGAGAACGATCGGCTCAATGCCAGATTGAAGGAGACCCGGAAGAAGAGTTTTGCTAATCAAAATATAGTCTATCCTAGACCAGAACCCGGTGGGGTTGAGAGAAAAATGAGAAGGAACCAAGGGAAGGATTGGAGAGACGCCAGGGGTCACAAAGACCTAACATATGCAAGAAGTCCATCAGAGCCCTTTGAGCTGGAGTAGGTGGATGGTTTGAATGAGGGTCTTTATCTAACATATGGGATGGTGGGAGATTCCAATCGTCATCTAATATAATTTGGGAAGGAAGCAGGGCGCTAATTTTGTCTGCTAGGGACATAAAGAATTCGGGGCTACCCCCCTATTGGCCCATACACTGACCCTAAGACCGTAGTGTCCCCATTAAGAGAACCCTTAATTAATATAAATCTCCCCTCAGGATCAGCTATCGTATTATTTACCAGAAAAATGACATATTTTTTAATGAGTATAGCCACACCTCTTTTAGAGCTGGACCCATTTGCGATAAACACCTGCGAAAACCAGACCGAGACAGTCATTTGCCTCTGCATTGGTTAAATGGGTTTTGCAGGAGCAAAATATCAGCGTGAAATAAGTCACAGTGCTTGAATACCTGGGTCCTCTTGACTTTCCTCTGAGCCCACGCACATTCCATGATGCAATTTTAAGAGAGTTTACAGCCATTTCAAGTATAAGGCAGATACAGGACCAAGCAAATATGAACCAAAGTAGTAGGCACACTTAAAACCCAGAGTTCCAGCCTCCCATAGCCTATCGAAAGGGATTGCCAAGGAGTGATATCTTAGCAACTGAGATAGAGTTGGCTTTAAACAAAACAGATAGAAACACAGACAGGCTGGAACATCCCAATTAACACACCCCAAAAACAATCCAACTATATACAATCCGCACCAGGCATGAACAATCATGAAACAGATGTAGAGACAATGAGAGCCTGGAAGCCAGTACCCCAGTGCAAACCCAGAACACATTAAGCTATAGGGGTCTCAGGCTGTACAGAAAATGACCAAACCCCATAAACCCCAAGAGGAGGGTATTCCCATCCAACCCAGAGAAATTAAGGAAGATCCTAAGCAAGGGACTGGTTTGCAAACCCCTTCCATCAGCTCGCAATGCAACTTCGAGCAGTCACAAGGGCTCAGGAGTATCCCCCCACCAACAACTGTCTGGCTTGAAATCAGGAAGCCGCAACTTTCCAAAAAATAGCCCCAGTACCCCTACCAGCAACAAAAAAAAAAGAGGAGACTCAAGTGGAGGGGATTTACTCACCGCCAACAACAGGCAGGAAAGAAGGGGCAGGAGACTGATGAAGTGGAACTCGAGATGGAGGCACCATCTCGACGAGAACAAGCTGTTTCCCGGGAGAGCCTTATGGAGGTGGGACCAAACCGGTCCATCCCAAAAAAACAGTAAGCCGGGAAACAGTGGCTGGCCCAGAGAAGTTCCAGATAGCTGTAGCCTTTAGAAAAAAAAAAAACATCGCAGCCTAAACCAGCATCCGCCCAACCGTCCGAAGTCCCCGGTCAACCCAGCGACCCCAGGAGCAGCCAGACAGGTAAGACTAGACCAAGCAAATGCCAGGAAGAACTAGTAAGGGCACAAAACACCAAATGGGGCGGGGAGAACCCCGCAAGGAAACTTAAACTAGGGGCATCAATTCAGCCATTCGTTTTGAACAGATTGGCAGTTTAGCAGCAAGTTCCTTATATGCCAAGTCCGAGGAGTCATAGCTGTGAGTACTGCCATCAACAATAACTTTAAGGGTGGCAGGATAAAGCATGCGAAAGGGAATGCCCGCAGCAACTAATTTCTGGACAACAGGATGGAAGGCAGCTCTCTTCATTCTGGTTTCTTTTGGAAGATCTTGAGCAACGCATAGTTTGGCTGACCCCCACATGATGGACTGCAGCTCTCGAGACTTATTAAAGACATGCTGCCATTCAATAATGCTGAGAAACTTATGATGATAGGTCGTGGGGAGAGCCCGGTGGAGGCCTGCCTTAATGACCTATGTGCCTTTCCAAGTGGTAGTGGGGTTATGTGAGGGGCCCACTATTTTGGCCAGGAATTTTGCAGAAAGGCAATAAGGTCAGGTCCCTCCTCGAGCTCCGCAGACCCAGGATTAATAGATTGTTTCTTCGGTTGCGCCCTCCAGGTCCTCTGTTTTCAGCTGTAGTTTTGACTTGCTGAGCTAATGAAGATATCTCAGACTCGCAGTGAGTTTCCATTGCTCGAGGGAGTATATTCTGGCCTCCGAGTCAGACACCCTCGTTGTAAGAGATGACAGATCCTCCCGAATAGATTTCAGGTCAGCGGTGATGGTTTGTAACACATCTTTTAATGGAGCAAGCTCTTGCAAGAATCTCTCTTCGGAGAGAGGGCTAGCTACCTGATTTTTGTCCCCCATTCTATCGGAGGCGGTGCCGGATTGATTCCGTGGCTTTTTGGGCAGCTTTTCCGGCATGGCAGGCGGCGTATGCCTGATTGCGGCCTGCTTTTTGTCCGCCTCCATCCCCTTGCAGATCGAAGGGATTTACTGAGACAAATGCCCGAAGGCCAACAGGCGGAGTATGGCTGTGCCGGTAAGGGGTAAAACTTGAAGGTAGCTGGTCGGAAAATCGCCGATTATGTCGGATATGTTGACGGGAAGGGAGAGTTCCAAACCCCTGCTGCCACTCAGCAAGCAGACATCACGTGACTCCACCTGGACACAAATTTCACAAAATCATTCCGTGAAATCTGCAAATTACCTCACAGATCGAATTTTGCAGACTTCACACATTTCTAATGGTGAATAGGCCAAGGAGAGTGACCAAGTTGATTGTACATGGGGATGGAGCACTGGTCACGTGCTGTCAGGTGACAGAGGTATTAAAAAAAGAAAAGAGCTCTTTGAGAGAAGATGCGAGAAGTTCTTGTCACACTCTTTCAGAATAGGTGTGCCATCAGAGGAGGCTGATAGGGGGATCAGAGGAGAAGGTCAAAAAGGTTGGTAGATTGAATTCAAGAAGTTACAATAGATATGTGAAGAAGTTGTGTTAACAGTTTATTGGTTACTATCCTCAGGTCTGGGAAGCAAAAAACAGGTGGCCTGGAATTACAGTGGGGTGTTCCAAGATCATCTTGCGCTGGTATGGAAACGTGCAAGAGAGATAATGTCATTTGAGCGGGCAAGAAAACATCTGAACAGGAGGGTGGTGGGGGTGATACCCAAGATAGGGGGTATGTACATCTCCCACAAGGGTATTTCCTATGGCTGCTTGGGGTATTATAGATAAGATGGGATCCACCTATCGGAGGTGGGTATGTTGCCTTTTCTATTACATTTAATTGGGGCATTGGAGGAATGGGAGAAGGAGTGGGGCAGAGTAAGGGGGAAAGCCCATTGTCCATCGTTAGGCTGGAGATGGGCTAGTGGAAGGGTGAGAGAAATGGGGGTGAAGGGGAGGGACACAAAGGAAGGGAAGTGGGGGGCACTGGGGGGAGGGAAAAGGTTAGTAAGTAATCAGGCATGGGCTGGGTCCTTGGCATCTGGCCAAGGCTGCAACGTGGGGGCGAGTGACGGCATATCCAAAGTGTGAGCTGGGGGTCGGGTTCTTAGCATTTGACCCCAGAAAATTAAGAGGAAGGTAAACAATACAAGAAGTTCATATTGAGTCAAGCATCCGGACCCCGAGAAGAAGTTGGAAGAAAAAAGGAAAGATCAAGAAGCAAATGGACTTGAATGTTCGAAATAAATGTGAATATAAATAGTTTTGAGTACTATAAAAAAGATGTATAAAGTGTGGTATAATTTAAATGTTCAATAAAAGACTGTCAGTTGAGCACTCAAAATAATTCTTGTTTGTGTATCATTTCCATGGGAAAATCCTATTGACAAATGCATGTATGACATCAAGGTAAACAGCAGTCTTTCCTTTACAAATCTTTGAAGCCTTATTTTTGAATATTTTATTGGCAAAAAGTTGTTTAGGTGTCCTTTACCTTGACTTAAAGTAACTACAGTACCATAGCCACGTAAGGTAAAAAAATGAATAGAAACAGTACCTCACTATAAAGATGTTGCATCAAACTTGGGAAATCACCTGGCCTGGTGGCGTTGAGGGTTGAGGCACTGGATGCCACACCTCATGCCACGCTGGCAACCAATGTTCAGGAATGAGCATGGGCCATCGGGGGTCGGCAGGGGAAGAGAAGGATCGAGCACCCCATGGAATGCTCTCCTTCTCTGGGAAGGGGTTCAGCAGTCGGCTAATGCCTGCCTCATGGAGGCTGGGAGCAGCATGCCAAAACTGTCAAGGTGGGCAGGGATGGGGCAGACACCTGGAGGAGCATGCATGGGATCGTGTGCATTGCCACCACTGCTATCATTGCATGCACAGCCCTGAGGGGGGAAAAACAGGAAAAAACAGTTGAGCAGCTTAATGGCTGTTCTGGGTCAACACGCAGCTCCAGGAGTGTCACTCCCGGCAGAAAGACTGGATCCAGACATGGCAGTGAGTAGGGAGGGTGCTCATCACCACCCCACTATGGGGGGGGGGCAAGCCATTGGGGTTTGTCCGGGAGGTGAGGACCTTAAGTGGCGGTTTGACCGGGAGGTGAGGACCTAAAGTGGAGCTGGGGCCGTGGACCGGATGTGGGCAGACCACAAAAAAAGTAATAGCAAAAAAAAAAATAGAAAAAATAGTTTAGCCATATTAGGTCCTAACTCTTTGTGCTTTTTCCTATTGTCATTAATGTGTAATGCACTGTTTTACCAGACAAAATAAATGGGGTCCCAGATTTGCCCTTTCAGAGTGGAGTTCTCATCATAGCAAATACAGTTTAGACAGTAGGGAGTAGCAGCCTACTGTTTGTAAGGGGTTGTCTGTGAAATTAATTATATCCTTAGCTGAAAGTGTCCTATAGAATTTGTAAAAAACCCCAGAAGAAGGTGAGCAGGCTTCTGGCATATTGTACACTAACTGTGTATAATCTACGCACATAACAGGGTTTACTGCTCTGGTAGCTGAAGTGCCTCTAATTGAATGTGGTCCATACTGTGAGGTGTCAATACCTGCTGCTGTGTACATAATCATGATCTAAGGTTTGAGAGTACCAACTCTGACTAATTGGAAAGGTCCTGTTGAGAGTTCAAGCAGCTTTCCAATATGCCTTCTCAGAAGGGCAGACATGAAAATATAAGCTTCTAATCGGAATTGACAATGCACACACACACACGCACACACACACATATGCACACACAAACACACACATATACACACATACATACACACGCACACACACACACACACACACACACACATTTCAAGTTGCCTAAGAGCATATGTTTTACTCTTAGAATTAAACTAAACCCTGCACCCACAGAGATGCTTTGACTTTTGAAAGTCAGAATGTCATGTGGAGGGGGATTAATGTAGCCAAACAGTGATTTTTACCTGGACATTCTGAGTTCTACACAGGGCTCTATTTTAGTTAAACAGCCATTTGGTTAGCCGAAGGTTCTTTTGCCTATTTCATTCTTTTAATTTATGCTACATTACCCCAGTCAAAGTGATATTGCACAGGTACATAGTGTACTGCATAGAAGGCCGAGGACAGATAAAGACAAAAGTCCATTGAGTCTGTCTTGTTCTTTCTATCTAGGCTTGCTCAATTATGTTGGAGCTCTCAGAACTCCTTTCAGAGTTCCATATGTTTCTAATTACCCCCCCCCCCAATAGCTATTCCTTTGAGTTTGGAAACCCCAAGATTGTGCAAGCATCTATCACTTCTCTGGATTGTTGGTTTCATTACCCACAACCCTTACTGTACAGAATACTTTGTTATGTCTTTCCTGACATTACCTCTCAGTAGTCTGAGGTTGTTTTTGCTGGTGGTCATGTGACCTTTTATCATAACTAGATCCATGGGGCTTGGTTCTCAAATTAGTTAGAATGCTTCAAGCCCAGGGTGTGCCGAACACATGGGGCTTGCGGCATTCCCTAGGAGTCAATTGGGATTCTCGATCCCATGCACCACATGCCATGAGTCAGACCAGCGTTTGCTGGTCTAACTTTTCCATCCTTTTTGAAGTGTTTGTGCCACATATTTGGCATAAACTGTTGTAAATAGGGTAAAGTGTTGCGAATGCACGTGACGTTTATGAATCGGGGCACACTGCGGCAATGTGTTCGGGGAAGCACATCAGACCTTGACAGTGAAGCCCAGGGTGTCTACCATTGTATGTACCTGCAGTAAGCTGTAAAATTCAATCAGCTCCCCCCTTATCCTACAATGACTACTTGTTTAAGCTCTCCAGATTCTACTGACAGGTCCTCCCTTGTTGACTATGGATCACTTTTGTTTCCCTATGTCGATATTTTCTAGCCACTCCTTGCCCTTTGTCAGATGAGGATCACAAAACTTCACTGTGTATTTCATGTTTGGTCATCAATTTCCCAAGACCCATTCTTTCCAGTACAGTGACCCTCTGATGTAGCCTACCATGGTACAATGATGAGCATCAGTAGATGAAATGAGAGGGGTGGAGGTTAGAGATTGTATGGAGGAGCACTAACAGGTTGCTTCACAACCCATTATGCAGGCTATAAGAGGGTAGTCACCGTAAGGAAGACAGAATATTTGTTTGGGATGATTGCCACAGGGACATAAAGACAAGATAATATCTTCTGCACTGTGGACAGCTTACTTCATCGTAGCTGTCTATAGTTTAGAGGGAGCAGAAGATGCAGAAAAATGTAAGGAGTTTGACAGATTCTTCCTTAACTGAGTATCAGTAGTTTGGGAGATAGGTTCTCCACTCATAGGTTCTGGACAGTGATGTCATGATCTCCCCATATACTGTATATGGTCAAAGTACCAGCCAGTACTTGCAAATGTGTCCTAGAGCACTTAATGTCCTCTGGATCCAGGGCCCACCTGGCATATGATAAGTAAAGATGCAGCATTGTTTAAATTCACCCTCAAAGTTAACTCGAAATGGGCATCTTCGAATTCAAGTAGCACTATGTGAAATTCCCATTAAAAGGTTGAAATTCGCCTTTTATGGACTTTGCATAGGCCAGTTCGAGTTAACTTTGAGTTACAGTTGGGGAAGGTAAAATTGGTAAGAAACAGCCCACAGATCACATGACTGACTGCAGGTCACATGATGCAGGGAAGAAGCGAATTAGGCTTAAATTTAACCTTCTGTTTGCAAAATGAGGAACTGTGTGGAGCTGACTGTCTAGTGTGTCTGTGTATGTGTGGAGGAGCGGCAGTTTTGAAAGAACTTTGGTGCCTTTGATCTTTTTTTATCATAATACTGACTTTATTTTAAACCTCTTTCATCCTAGTGCCTGTTTTGATTTTTGTATCTGATTCTGTTACTCTGTTTTTCTTTTTTGTTTACTTCTCAATACTTCTATTAATTTTTGTTTCCAAATGGAGAGAGGTGGGGTTTCTGCCAGGAGTCGTGGCCCAAGGACATGTGGTGGTGTGAGGCAGGCTATTTGCCTCAACCATGGGAACTTGTTCCCATCCAGTGCTCCCTTCCCTGAAAATTTTGTTTCCACTGGCAGTGGAAGTGATGTTCCAGAAGCATCATCAGCAGCAACTGCTGCTTTGAATGTTAGTGATGCCAGCCAAGCAGCACCAGTGGCTAGTACTGACCCACCCAGCAGGCCAAGGAGCAACAGCAACAGTGGGAACAACAGCAGCAGTAGTACCAGCAGGAACAATAACAACAGCACAGCAGCTTGTCCTCTTCCCAAACTGTAGAGCAGCTAGTACATCTGGGCCCCCCCCTCCCCACTGCCTGTGCCTGGTCCTCCACATAGCTCGGCAGTCTATCATTTTTTCACCACAGTGCCAGGTGACCCAACTGTGATGAGATGCAGGATCTGCAGCATGATGGTGCTTCATGGTCACAAGGGTACCCATTTGGGAACAGGTGGCCAGAAAACATACCTGACTGTGCACCACCATGCAGAGTGGGAGGCCAAGGTGGCTGAACTAGCAGCAACCTCTCCTGCAGTGGAGGGTGCAGTGCAAGAGGTGGCAGCAGGGCATCAGCCTGCACGGCTTCCAAAGCTCAGCAGAGGGGAACATGTTGAACAAGTGGTGGCTCCCGCAGCTGCAGGAAAGTGTGACCCTTCTGAAATTCCAACCACACAGGGTGATCTTGCCATTCTGTGGAGTGATGTTGACCACCTAGGTAATGTCGACACAATGTGCCAGCATTTGGACCGCATGGAGGGTCAGCAATTGCAAATCACTGCTATGCTCCAAATTCTAATTGGTCAGAACCAGGCCCAGTAGTCTTATTGTTTCCTTTCTTAACATGTATTATGTGTTCTGGCTTTATTTTTCCTCACTTTCTTCCCCTCCCAAAAATAAGAAAAACACACCCAAAAAAATTATAAAAGTAAAACCAAAAAAACAATCCTGTTCTGCTCTTTTCATCTTTTCCTACTTAATAATCTTTTTATATACAGAAAAAGTAAGTAATTTTTTTTTTGCATTACATTTTTTCTTCCTGTTGTATTGTGCTAAACCAGCAGTGCAATAATATAGTAATCTGGGACCTATACTGTTTTATTCAATTTTCAATTGTCCCTTATCTACTGACTTGTATGATACCCTTTCTTCCACAGTTAATTTGATTCTGCCTTATAAAATGGGCATTAAAAGAAAGTGGTCTGTATCAGAAACACCCCATCCCCCAAAGCTTTACCCCCTGATTAGGCTTTTCTATTAGAAATTTTTTTTTTTACATGGTAACTTTATTTTAGTTCGGAAAAGTCTGCGATCCCTAAATATGGCAGAAGGTACGTGGCTCCAATTAGTGTGACAGTGTGGCACTGCACCGCTCGCTTCAATACAAATATAATAAAGCAAGTGGTGCAGAACCACACTGTCACATTAAATGGAGTCATGCACCGTCTGCCATGTTTAGGGATCATGGACTTTTCCGAATTAAAATAAAGTAAGTTACCATGTAAAAAAAAATTCTAAAAGAAAAGCCTAACCGGGGGATAAAATTTTGGGGGTGGGGTGTTTCTGATCCAACCCACTTTCCTATAATGAAAGGTCAAATGCTGACTTGTCATTGGGCAGAAAGTGTTACCTGACCATTCATTAATGCCCCAGTAGACCAACAGTTGGCATGCTGATTGTAAAAAGCTTTTGATTTTTTGCCTTTTTTACAGTTAGCTATCCCATTTTATAAGTGTGATAACCTACTCCAACCCATGGGTGTATCAGGGCATTAATGCACTTCCCAGCTGGTTGAAGTCACTCAGGTAAGCCCTCATGCCTCAGTTACAATGCACCCAGGGTGTGCATTAATGCTCTGATACACCCATGGTCTGTCATGGGTAATAGCATACTTACTCACTATTTTTAGATATGAAATAATAAAAGTAGTGCTCCTGTTCACATTGTTCAGAGCTGGTTTTCATCAGTATACCCAACAGTTTCCAAACACTTACTGCTCCTAAGGTCATGGTGGTGGATCACTGCCTACTGGATTGCATGCCAGTTCATTTTAGTCACAACAGAAATTATTTTAAATAATAGAGGTACAAAAACAGGTGGGAATACTGACGAAAATTGGCTGCAAGACAGATTAAAAGAAGAGCTCTGTTTATTATTTCAGATGTGAAAAAATTAGTACAACATCCATAATTTGTTGAAAGAAGGTTATCATGGACAAGTCAGTAGATAAGTACAATCGAAAATTGAATACAGAAGTATAGTTAAAAATTGTCACATGATTATTGCACTGCTGCTGTACTTGGCATGCTATATTTTTTGTTACTGCTGACTGTGTTAAGTTTTTTTAGAACACCCACAACTACAATCAAAATACCCTAACATCACATACAATTAAGATCCCCCAAAAGAATTTCCTATCTTATGTGAACGTAGCATGCTTATACTGCTATCTTGCTACATCATTCAGCATGCAGTATTAGTGTCCCAATGAAGAATAATCATGAGAAACTGTTCAGAAAAGTCACAAGTATTTCTTGATGCACAGCTTAAAGCATGCACCTGGAGCCAGAACTCTGTAGTATAAGTGTCCCAGGTGAGAAAATGGCTTGCTGGCGCCTGCTGCTGTTGTTGTTGTCCTGCTGTATTATACTGCTGCTAATGTGCATTGTGTTGATAAATGATGATAGCCACAGATGACTATGGGCTGATGTTCTGGAACATTCTTCTGCTGCACTGATTGAAACATGCCACCCTATGTGTGTGTATTCATACCAACAATGTTAAGTTATTGTACATGTCACTGTCATGTTTTTTCAGACACAATGCCATTTCATTTGTATTGAATATTGTTTTTTGTTGTAAGCAGTCTGCTGTGTTGCTCCTTTGCAGGGAATTATCATCATACATATTGAATGTTTCCTCTTCACTGGTGTGTTGGCCATGGTCACATTTGCATGCCATACATATGTGCCACCATCTAATGTGGTACTGTAAAATTAAAAAAATTTTCGGGAGGGGTACTGCTGTAAGTGAGTGAATTATAAGCATTTCTCTTTACTGTTCTTTTCTTTTACATTCTCAGATCACAACACACGCATTCATGACTTTAGTGATGAAACCATGTTGCCTCCGCATATGTGTTCCACAAGTGTCTGATTGTTGACTTCTGCTGTACGAACAATGTCAAGCCATAAAAGGGAAGTATTTTTTGGGGGTGAGGTGGGGGGTTGCATGCATCATTGGAAAACAAGTTTCATTAATATTTTTGCCTTCTTTCCAGGTCATCAGTGTATCAAAACTGTTGTCCATCTTCAGATTGGAACATACCACCCATCCACAGTACCTCAATGCTACCTGCAAACAGATGAAAAAGAAATTATTCTGAGTTCATTCCAGTACCCCATTCAGTATCAGTACCCAGTGGAGCTGTTTCTGTCTTTTGTTATATCCATCATCTGGCCTGTATGTCACCACTGTTGAATACTTTACACCTGCACAAGACAAGGGAAATCAAAAAAAAAAAAAGGAAAGCAGCCCTCGTAATCCTCAATGCCAGAGCTGTACCCACTTGGAAATTCTTTTTCCATGACTGCATCAGCAACCTCAATGGTACACCGTTTGATACTGCAACAGGATGGTCTGCTTCACCTGCATTATTCAGCACCACCATCATCGTGACTGGGTAGAAACATAGATGTGATTGTCCTACTTGGTATGTTGCACCAAAAAAAGTTGAAGTGGTGTGATTCTTGATCGTCAAGAGGACCATGAAGAATGTGATTCATCTTGTGAGTCGTGACGTGAGTCATGAACTGTGCACTGGCAGTGCTTCTCAGAGCACCAGAAACTGGATGGAATTGAGCTTCTACAAACAGTTGTCATTGAAAATTTGAAATACCTACAGCTGCACTTCCCTGAACTGTACAATATTTGTGCTGAGATATCTACTGGATTAAATAGAGTTGGCTTGTTGTGAGGAAAAAGATTTGAGTCCATCTGCTACTAGGGCATCCTGCAGAATGTGAACACTAACAGAAGCATCATACTGGACCAAGGATCTTGACTGACATGAAATGATAACTGGGTGTCCTCCTGATTCATGATGAAAATGAAAATAAAAAAAAAACAGGGTTGGATAAAAAAAAGTTGAAATGGTGTGATTCATGATGATAACCATGAAGAACGTGATTCGCCATGAAGTCACGTGAGTGTGACGTCAGTCATGAACTTAGCACTGGCAGCGTTTCTGAGAGCACCACTACTGGTACACCTACCACTACTGGAACATTCAAAGTCATCCTCCTCATGCCTGTAGTAAACCTCTGGTGTTAATTCACAACTTTTACCTACATGGCTACTTGATGTTAATTGATGACTGGCTGGCAGATTTTATTTCAAACACACACACACACACACAGAATTAATTTCACGCACAACCTACACTAAGGGTGATGCTACAGGCACTGCTGCTACCCATACAGATTCAGAGACCTTGCCTGGCCTAACCCTCTCTGACACAGTACTTTTTCCCTTCAAGGATTTTTATTTTGTGTGTGTTTCTTCCACATAATGTGATGGAATGCCCTGTCCACAGAGCCACAGCTTATATCCCACTGACTTATGTGGCTTATACGTCACAGGCAGAAACACATTTGCCTGACCGTGTCTTTGTGGACATTTTTTTTGATTACACAGAGTCAACAAGAAAAGAAACACATTTATTGCAAAAAGTGATTTTTCAAATTTTGTTGGTTGCTAACAACTTCAAGAGAATTCACAAGACAGTACAATGCAAAAATGCAGCAATAGGTATGTTTCTTTATTATGTATTTTTCTTTCGGTTAAATGTTGTAATATGCAGTGAGAGACAGTATTCATGGTACTATGAGGGAACACACGCTAGTGTTACAGTGACAACAATTTCAACAGACTGAATACAGACAATTAACAGCAACATTATATTTATTCAGTTTTTGGTGGATGGGAAGCCAAAAAACAACCACAGTGACTTCCAGGTGGAAACTGAGCACTAAAGAATGTAGCCACACACGCACAAGACATTAACCAGTCTTCAGAAGTCCAAAAGTGGAACAACAATACCTTATTTTGTGGGGAGGGGGGGATTTAAAGCAGTAGCTGTATAAAAGCAGGAAACAATACTGCAGATGGGCTCAGAAATTAAGAGTTCTGCTATTACAGTGGTACAATAAAATGCATATCGATTTACAACACACACTTAGATTAAAGGTCAGGAACTGAAATGTTAACTGTTCCATAAACTACACAGACAGTCCTTTACAATGTTCGAAAAATGCCCAGCAAACAGGAAAAACTTATAACAAATTAAGTGCAGTTGTACTGTGTGTACATGAATACACAAATTATACAAAACTAGCCAACATAAGTTGGAAAAACTGCCTTTCTCACTAATCTCCTTTCTACACACAGATCCACCCTTCCACCAAAGCACACTTCTACAGTCTGTCAGTACAGAGACTGATTGTACTAAATTAACATTGAATATTTACTCAAAATCAATAACTGCTCAATGATATAAACACATAAGGGTTTACTACAATTGATGTACTAAATTTTGACACAAAACTTTGCGGCAAAAAAGTGTTTTTAAAAGTTTTTCAATGGTTTGAATCTCACAGCTCCGAGAGCAAACTGTCTCCAGCTTTCCACTACACACACTACGCTGAACTGAGGCTGTGCAAAATAATATAGATCCTTTGTGATCTTAAATCCCATGAATCACTGCCAAATTTTCTTTAAAGAGCAAAAGAAGAAGGTGAAGTAACGTGAAGTCCATAGAAAACAATGGGAACTTCGTGTTACATCGAGATGCAAAGTTATTCACTTCGCTATGCTGAATATCACATGAAATTCGAGTACTACGTGAAATACTACACAAAGCGAATTTTAGGCATTTCACCCACCTCTAATGATCAGCTGCCTTGAGGACCAGGTTCATGTATTTGTGGGGATTATCTGGGGCTTTCTTATGTGAGTGTTGCTTCTAGTTGTCTGTGAAGAGAAACATGGTGATGCCTCTCCTCAAAAAGCCATTTCTTGGCCCTGATACCTTAGCAAATTACAGACCTATCTCCACCTTTCCCACTCAGAAAAGTAATCAAGAAGGCCTTAGTACTGCAGCATGATTGTCTATTTGAAAGTAATACCTACAAGCTATCCCAGTGCAGCTTCGGGGCAGGGTACAGCACCAAAACTATTCATGTCAGTGGAGGCAACTTATTGTTGTTCTTGACTGTTCTTTGGCATTTGGCATGGAGCACCATCAGTTGTTAGTGGATCATTACAGCATGATGGAGGGCTCATTGGGATAATATTGTCCTCTTGACATATTTCTGGACTTGCAAGAAACCATTGTTGATGGTGGACAATGTCTCATCTGGAGTGCAAGCTCTTACTTGCAGCATGAGGCTTTATTCTTTCCCTGATATTTATTTATTTATTTCAGATTGGGATTGATAACTTTGAGTCAAGGACTCATTTTCAAAGGTTCCAAGTCAGTGGTAAACACAACATAACAGTCAATATGTAAATGATACAATAACACAGGATTACTTTCACAGGCAAACATTAAATTGAGGTTGCATACAGATTATAAGTAGTACTAACAAATAGTTATCAAGAGGAAGGAGAGGAGTGCATAGGGAATACCAAAGCGTGAGACAGCAGTTACCATAAGGGTTTAATAAACATCAAAGAAAGCAGAAGAACAATGGATCAGCAAGGTTCAACCCAGTATGAGCCTATAAGCAGTCCGAAGACATACAGTAGTAGTGGGATTCCCTTGTGATTGGGCATACAGAAAATGAGGGAGGGGGTAATCAGCCAGTAGTGGGCATCATCAGGGGGAAGGGAGGGAATGAGGAGAGTATGAGAGAATGGGTGAAATATAGCATAGGTGAGGAGAGGAGGGGTAAGGAAGGGGGCAGGAGACAAGAGTTAGTAGTGAGGGGTGGGGTTTGAGGGGGGAGAGTAGGTTGAGGGTGATTTGGAGGTTGGGGTATAAGCACTTAGAACAGGCAGATACAGGTCTTAGTAGTCTCAAGAAAGGATCTGAGCCCAGATTTGAATGCACTAATCTTGACAGTATCAGTGACGACAGCTGGTAGCTCATTGTACCATTTTGGTCCTTGGTAAAAAATGGAATTCTGGGCAAGTTTCGGGCATTTGAAGGGAATCAGCACCCTATCAGTAGACACACTTTTAGTTAATTTTGTAGGTACTGCTGACTTATAGAGGCTGCCCAAGGAGGGAGGTGTCAGCCCAAGAAGCACTTTTTTTAAAAATAGGCAGGTCTGGTAGTGTGTTCTAAGATGGAGTGGGAGCCATCCAGTCTCAGTATAGAGCGTACAGGTGTGGGTGGTGAGTGTAACCCCAGTGTTAAATGGCAGGCCTTTTTAAAGAGTGTGCTAATCCGGCTAAGGGCAGTTTTCTTTACCAGTCCTATGTATATGTATAATGTGCCTTTGGCTGTGGTCATTAGATAGCATACTGTGTAATTTCACAACTGTGCCTATGATAGCCAGCTATGCCTGTCTTTTGAACTAGGAAGGACTGATGTGCCAGCTGTGCTAATGTTTGTCTAAGGAAAAAATCAGGATGGCTGCAACCTGACTGCATTAACAATTATTACTGGAGGCAGTATGGTGCAGTGGTTTAATTTTCTGAGCTGCTAACCTAGGTTTGAATCCGACAGCCCTCACTTGCATAGTGTGTGACCCTGAGCAAGTCACTTAACTTCCTTGAGCTTCCAGGTTTCATCTGGAATCAAGCTTTGGCTTAGTGTGCCTCTCCTGGTTAAACAATAGCAAGAAAATTATCTGGACTCTGATTGGTCAGTGTGTGCTTGTTAAAGTGAGATTATCTAAGCACAACCTCACAGCATCAATTATATACAAATAACTGCATACCAGACTGAACAATAAGCCACAGTTTTTTCTTATCAAGAGATTTTGAAGTCTTGCAATTGTACTAAAAAGCAGAAGTTTAGCTTTATATATATATATATATCCTTATTTACTTATATTGTGGAGGACAACAATTTTTATCATGGTTAAAACATTTCAGAGTTAGGCAAGTGTCAGAACATCTCCATTATAGTGTGGGAACATCTCTTTTATAGTATCAGTTTTAAATTTTAATTTTTTATAAGGAAACACACTACATATGAATGCACTGCATCATGGGTATGCAAATACACAATTGCCTGGTTTTGCATAAGACACTGCAGTGATAAAAGACAATTGATTATTTTGCATACCCATGATGCAGTGCTTTCACATTGGGAGTGTTTCCTCAAAAAAAAAATAATTAAATTAAAAAATAAAACTGTACAACTGATACTATAAAATAGAAGTCCCTGCACATAAAAGGGATGTTCCAACACTTTGCCTAATAGCCATCTACATGTACTCATTTGTGTCCCCATAATATTAATAAATAAGAGCCATTGTATAATAGCAATAATGCAGGCCAGAGAATGGGTTGTGCTGGGATAACTGCACTTCTGGGATGTTGGATGCATTCAACCTTAGACCTCAAGCCCAACCACCCCAAGTGTGAGGTTATCCCAGCACAACCTACACTCTCTTGTGCATTATTGCTTAATTATGAGATGGAGGTCTGCCAATTGGATCAGATTGCTGCTTGGGGGAAATGATCAATGAAAACACTAGGGCCATAGTCTTGGATGGGGTGCCTGCTAATCAGAGCTGCAGCCAAAATAACTACCATAAGATGGCTGTCTGATATTTGCCCCATAATAACAACATGAGTAGGCATTATTAACAAGCAATGGAAATTGTCACCCACCAACCTAGGTTGTAAAAAAATCTATTTAACTCATGATGGCTCCAGCTCATGAACAACTTGGAGGAGAATAGAGGGTACTCCAGAGGTTAGCCTTTTAATGGTCTAATACTAAAACATGCTTTGTTGGGGGCAGACAGAGGCAGAGAGAAGGGAGGCAAGAAGATGTGTGGGTGTTTTAACAGCAGGAAAATATATTGTGCTGAAATCAGATTGGAGTACTGAATTAATCTCAGACATTGTTTTTTCACTGTAGTAGAGTCAGTATTCATTAAATATCTGAAGTGTAACAGATTGCTTTTGCACTATGTATAAGTGATTAACTATTCAGACTTGTAATTACATGTTGGTTTATTTATTACAAAAATGTTCTTAATAAACTTCAAGTTAAAATAAACCTCTATACTAGCCTTAGAGGGAGAGTTATATGATGACTGCAGCATGTGCGGAATGCTGCAACCAGGCTGATAACTACTACAAGCCTTAGCTTTACTATGCCAGTTGCATTGGCTGCCTGTTATGTGATACTGTACATCACCTTCATGTTATGCTTGCTAACTTACATAACCTTGAACACAGTGGGTCTATGATACAGTTTAGAGACCCTTATGCTACACTCACTATTATGACCCCCTGGTCAACAAACCACACTTTAGAATCCTCTGGAGACAGGGGAGTTACTGTAGCCACTACACCTGGGTGACATAACATAGAAACATAGAATTTGTCAGCAGAAAATAAATTTCTAGGCTCACCCAGTCTGCCCAAGGGTTCCCTGCTAATCCTACTTCTGAGGACCTAAACTGGTCTGTAGGGACTCCAGGGAGCTCCTTCATGTTTCTGTACTAATATACATTTGTGTCCATCCCATGCATGCTTGAAATCTTCCGGCCTTCAAATGCGTTGACCTATAGTCATTTACACAAAAAAGTAGGTGCCCTGTATATTTTGAAAAATTTACTAACCAATAACACTTGAGGACATTATCACAAGCTTGTCTTTTACCAGCCATTGAATATGGGAGTGATATGGGGGCGTGTGTCTGAGGAAGTTGAGAGCTAATAGAATTGATATGTACAAAACAGCTTGTAGATTTGCCACGAGGGAAGAACAGAAAGTGCACCATTGTGTTCTTTATAAGAGACTAGACTAGTTGCCGCTGGAATAAAGGGACATTTTTACTAAAATTGTTTGATTTACAATGTACAAAGGAAAGGTAATGAGGGTCCTCTGTCTGGCATTCGCATACTCCCAAAAAAAAAAAAACTTGCCACACTTGCTTTCTGATTATAATACAACCATGTGTGTACCTCACTTTAAAACCTCAATGTGTCAGAGATCATTCATGCATCTGACAGCTAAAAGTTTAAATACTTTAAGTCCAGAAATGAGAAATTTAGATAGAGTCAATTTAAAAAAGTGTACAAAACCCACTTGATGTCTAATTTTAGTTTTAATTGCTTCTTACAGGCATACACTATAAATAAAATGTTTGTACTTGCAAAGTGAAAACATCACCGTGTGTTTACCACATTTTTCTAGTTGATGTTTGCATAATCTCTTCTTTTGTATGTCCTGGGTCTTACCTGTAAAGGGGCCACGTGGCCCACATACTAACCTGGTAAACAAAATTTTAAACAAAACAAAAATAAATATGCTCCACAACTATGACTGGCAGTTAGTTATTTCTGTGAAGAAGTATTTCCTCATATCCTTAATGAAGTTTCTCTACTCAAATTTCATGGCAAATCCCATGGTGCTTGAACTTCTCCTACTTTGGAGGAGGCTTCCTCCCTTCACTCTTTCCCCCTGTGTAAGGTACATAAAAGTCTCGATAATGTCACCCCCACTCTCCTGCCCTCCATTGTGTACATTTGGAGATCCCTCTCTCCTCATAGGGCTTGGCTTGCTACACCTGCACCATATTGGTTGTCCTTATTGCCTGTTTCCACTCTCTCTATGTCTTACCTGAGGTGCAACCTCCAGAAGTGGACACGGTATTAGAGGTGGAGGTGTACCAGAGCAGTACAGTGGCAGAACCATCTTTCTACTCCTACTGGTGCTACCCCTTGCTGTGCTCCCCAACATCCTACTAGCACCACCAATGCCCTTGTCACACTACTGCCACCTTGAGGTCTTCTGTAATAAAAACCTTGAGGTCCCATTCCTGCCTAGTGACTGCCAGCACCTCACCCATCCTATACTCTACACCAGGGTTCCTGTGCCCTAGGTGCATGATTTTACACTTGGCATTGAACCTGAGCTGTCATTCCTCTGACAATGTGGAGGCGTCATCTCCAAAAAGACAGACCTTCCCCTCCATTTCCTCTGCAAAGTCCCCTATGAAGATATTGAAGAGGACTGGTCCCAGTGCTGAATCCTGTGGCACCCCACTGGTCACTCCCCCTCATCTTTAGAATGTGTGCCATGTATCACTTACCACTATCCTCTAACTTCTATCCTTTAGCCAGTTGTGATTCCACTCCATCATTCTGATCAGCAGCAACAGATTGATCTTCCTAATCAGGTCTCTGTTCAGCAAAGAGTTGAAGGCCTTCCTAGCATCAAGATAGGCTACATCCATTGATCTCCCCTGGTCTATTTTCCTGGTCACCTAGTCAAAGAAATCTCATCCATTGATCTCCCCTGGTCTATTTCCCTGGTCACCTAGTCAAAGAAATCTATTACACTCATTTGCCATGACCTTCCACCTGTGAAACTATGCTGCCTGTGATTCTGCAGCCCATTAGATTCAAGTAATTCACTATCTCTTTTAACAGACTTTCTATTAGTTTCCACATCATAGAAGTTAAACAGACTGGCATGTCATTATTAGATTCTTCTATCTGCCACTGTTATGCTGAGGGACCATGTCAGCCCTTCTGCAGTCCTCCAGAACAACTGTTTCCAGTCATCTGTTGCACAAGGCTGTTAGTGGAGCAGTTAGCAATTCCTTGAGGTCCCTCAGTACCCTGTGATGTATCTATCCATTCCCATAACCTTAGCCACTTTCAGGGCTGCAAGTTCTTTCAGTACTCTTTCCTATGGAATATAGTCTTGTGTCCACCCCCTCCCAATCTCTGATCCTACTTTTCTCTGGTGGTCTGTCTCCCTTTCCCTCTACTGTGAAAACTGAGCAAAAGTACTTGTTCAAAATATTAGATATTTCTTGGTCACCTTCTGCACAGTCTCACCATTTCACCTTTCTTATCGTTGCTATCCCTCCCCAGCTTTTCTCTTCTCTTGTCACTTGCAATTGTGAAAAAAGTCTTAACCCCTTACTCACTTGCCTTGCAGTCCATTCCTATGCCTGTGCCTTAACCCTCCTAATCATCTTTCTCGCTTCCTTCAGGCTAGTCTGTTAACATCCCTCTCATCTTCCCATTGAGTTTCCTTGTACCTGTTGAAATCTTCCCATTTTTCTTTCACTGCCATTGCAACCTCCTTAGGGAACCATAATGGTCTCCTTTTCCTCCTGCCTCTTCACACTTCTGTTATGCAGAGCCTTATTGCCCTAATGATGTATTCTGTTATTCCCTCCCACTGCTCCTAAAGCCCCCATTATTTATCTCACCCCTTCAGGCATTTTCTGAGGCAGTTGCCCATTTCTTAAAAAATCATCCTCCTGAAATCTGAGACCATCCTCTTCATGTGGCTCACTCCAGCTCCTCTCCACACATTGAGCCACACAGTATGGTGATCACTGATACCTAAGGGACTTCCAACAGTCATGTTTGCAGTGCTGTCCCAGTTTGTGACTACCAAGCTCTAGATTACCCCACTGCTTGTAGGTTCCTTGACAAGCTGCCTAAAAAAAATCTCCCTGTAAGGAATACTGGATGGCCTTGCTTCTTGCTGAAGCTACAACTGGTATTCCGCTTCACATCCAGTAGAATAAAATCTCCAACTAACAGCACCTCCCCTTCACTGCCATCCTGATGATGGCCTCCACTAGAGACCTGTCCATTTGCTATCCTAACTGCCTGCATTTTAAGTCTTCAGTTGTGCACTTAAAAACTTCTTTCAAGACCCACCTTTTCCACATGGTCTTCCTTAAATACTGTCTTTACCCTGTTCTATGTTTTACTGTAGTTTAGTATTTAGACTTTGAATTATTTATTAGGTGCCAATGTTCCAGTGTGTGCTTCTTTTATTTTTTTTGTCCTGGTTCCCCCAATCCTCCATTTGGAGGTCTGACCTGCCTTGCCTGTCATCTCCCAATGCCCAGGCTTACCCCTCTGGGCAGGGCTGCCAGTATAGCTCTCCTCCAATGGACACTGCAGGCACACCCCGGCTTGCCTCCAGGGTTGGGGCCATGGGAGCAGGACCCCCACAGCAGACATCAAAGGCAGTGGATACAGCAGCAGAGCAGATCATCATGCCGGGGGGCTGTCTTTTCTATGCTTGCTGGATCCCTGGGGAAGGGGACATGCAATGATGTCCAGCATTCACCCTTTCCCCCTAAGGTGATGGCACTGGCTTCAGTAGACCCCCAGCTTCAGCCAGGGGTCCATAAAGCACTGGACACTCTTTCCCCACCCTCCACCCCCCCAGAGAAGGACAGCAGTCTCCAGGATACTTGATCCTTCTCCCCTCAGCCATCCCTCTGACTCTCAAATCCATTCTTGAACCCAGGTCGTTGGCAACGCAAGTGGAAATCCAACCACTGCATCAGCAGGACAGCTCTCTAGTGTGTGCTTCTGTGTTATATCTGTTTTACAGTAAATGGATCCAAGCCATGCTGGAGGGGTGTTTTACTAAATTAAACTTTGGCTTGGCTAATGTAGTCTGGAATTTTATAACTATGTTCATTGACTGAAACTACAGTAGATGCAAGGAATTTTTTTGTAAGAGACAGAAGACTTCTAATCTGCACCTACTGTTTTACTATACTGCCTGTTTTATAAACTTTGCAAAGCAGCAACTTCACAATGACAGCTTGCCTTCCAAGCCACTAAAATTCTGGCAGATTATATTTCACACATTCTGACTACCTTGAAAAAAGGCACTCACTTCTCTGTCAGGATTCTCAAGAGACATAATGATTTATTGATAGTAGCCCAATTGAACAGGAGATAGATCTTTATCACACACTTTGTTATCATATATAAATTTATGGAGTTTGATGAGGCAGCAACAAAACAGCTGTATATCCTTAGATATGTTTATGATGAAAAATAAATGCAATGCTGGGTAGTCTTAAAATGTACTCACCCTGGCAGAAAGGATGTTTGAAAGGTAAAGGCACCAAGGAACTGCTGGAGTAACAGTTCTCAAATGCAACATGTTCCATTCTGCCTTGCACTACATAATGTCATATTGTAGTAAACGTCAGTAGTGCAGCTTTAGCAAATCATTATCCAAACAGCAGAAACTATTCATTGGCTATTATTATAAGGTCTCAGGAATGCTGAAATATGATTGGTTGTCAGCATTCTGAAAGCCTTATGTTAATCTCCTTAGTAATGTACATGTACAGCCTAAGCACAGGAGTATTGATTTGTGTGGCACTATTTTTTGGTTTTTGTTTTTTTATAACTCTTTATTTGAAAGTTTTCAAGTTTTCTAGAGGACAAACAATACACATAAAGTACAAGCTACAAAATACAAACAATGAACATATAACAATCTGGCTTAGTGTTAAAAACCTTAAGGCATTTCATTTGGTGAGTGGAAAAGAGAGAGGGACTACAGCGAGAGACAAAATCTAAATTTCATTCCTATTGAGAGTTTATCCAATTTATACAGTTGGAGAAACCATGGGTTAAAAGCAAGCAATCTCTCCTGTGATTCCCTTCAGCATTCTTATTCTAAGGACTTGATTGTCTCCATCCAGTAGGTTTATGGGACAAAATCTGAGCAGATGGGGGTCAGGTATATTACCCGTCTCTTCCACAGTATCTCATACTGTTCTTGAGTTTTATTTAACACTGTTGTTAATCTGTCCATCCTGTAAATTTCTATTCAAATATGCTGCCATTGAGTTATGGAGGGGGGTTCCCTCAAAAGCCACTTCGTAGTGACAGACTTTTTCGCTGCCATTATAAGGATAGTTAATAATTTAGCTGAGTTGGAATCTGTATAGACTTGGGGTTTATCAGATATAAAAAAAGAAGAGGAGAGAGTTCTAAATCTGGGGAGAAAATGTGTGCTAGGGCCAGTTGCAGATTATCCAGAAATGAGTGAAGTATGGGGCAGCTCCAAGAGATTTGCCCGTGGGTGGCTGGTGAGGTACCACATCCTCTCCAACACTGACATCCATGTTTTTTCACATATTTAGCTGTCACTACTAGTGTTCTGAAAAACTGAATCATATTCTTTCATGCAAACTCCCTCCCTGAAATAGCTGAAATCCCTTTATATATATTGTAGAGATGTGTCTAACAAAGCTCTGTGGAAATAGGCAGGTTAAGATCTGTGGCCCAGGGTTTCCTGATGTGGTCTGTGGCATCCCCTTCTAGGATGCTGATTGCTTCATATAAATATGAAATCATGTGTTCTAGAGGGGCTCCACTCACCGAGGCTCACTTCATGATTTCTATGAGTTGGGATGGGTCTCAAACCAGGTGTTCTTGGACAGGGATTTGACAAAGTCTCTAGCCTGAAAATATTTGAATCTGTCCCTGTAAGATATCCCATACCGGGTAACCAATTCAGTGAGACTGAGGACTGTGCCTCCCTCTATGACCTGAAATATCATATGGAATCCCAGTTTTTCCCAAAAATGAAAACCTGGGTCCATTAATGCCAGTTTGAAGTCCTCTAGGTGGGGAAGCGAACCAAGGAGGAGGCTCCATTGGGCAAATTCTTGGATTGCATTATTTTATGCCAGGTATGCAATGTAGTTTCTGTGTAATAGTTATCTCTTCTCCTTTGCACTCCCCCTTTGGGTCAGATAAGAGGAGACTGTGCGACTGTGTCAGGTCTGCTGTCTGCATCTCCAAGTCCTTCCATCTGGCTTGATATATAGGATGAAGCCAGTACAGTATTGTACGTAATTGGGCTGCTTGCTGATAATATTCAAAATTTGGGAGGGAATGTCCTTCCCTCCCCTCCTATGGGGAAGTTGCAGGATAGACAGCCAGATTCTTGGTCTCTGGTTATCCCATATGTACCAAGAGATCTTTCTGGTAAGGGCTATATAATACTCTTTAGGAACTGGAATTGGGATTGGCTGTGCTAGGTATAAGAATCTAGGGAGCAGTACCATTCTCACAGAGTCTATCCTTTGTGTGAGGAGGAGGAGTAGCACCCTCCACCTCTCCATTTCAGCTGTTAATTTATGCAGAAAAGGGAGTAATTAGATCCAAACATATTGTCATAGGAGGGGGTAAAGTGAACTCCTAAGTATTTTATACTGATGGAGTCCCATTTAAAGGGAAACTGTGGTTTAATGAAGGTCGAGGGAGCATAATTAATCTGGAGAGTCTCAGTTTTAGTTTGATTTAATTTATATCCTGCCAATTCTTGATATTCTTCCAGTTTTCTCCAAAGAGATAGTAAGGAGTGTTCTGGATTAGTTAAATATATTAGCAGGTCGTTAGCATACAGTGCTAATTTATGGGGGTTGTCTCCCTGTATGCTGATTCCTTCAATTTGGTACTTCTGCTGGAGAGCTTGAGCCAGGGGTTCTAGGTACAGGGCAAACAGCAGGGCCGATAATGGGTATCCCTGCCTTGTGCCATGTCCCAGATAGATGGTGGGGGGAGACCACTCCATTTATCTTGATGTAGGCTTGGGGATGGGAGTATATTGTTTTGATGATCTCAACAAAACTGTCTGGAAAACCCAATTTTCCTAGATTTTGAATAGAAAGGGCCAGGCCACCCTGTCGAAGGCCTTCTCCACATCCAAACTAAGGAGCAGAAAAGGGGCCTCCGGCAAGGCAGCCAGGTGAAGGATCTGCAGAGTTCTCTTGATCTTATCTTGTGTTTTCCACCCTGGGACAAACCGAGTTTGGTCCTTGTGTATCAGTCCAGACAGGCATGTTTCCAGCCTATCAGCCAATACAGATGCAAGTAATTTATAATCGGTATTTAGAACAATTAGTTTGGTCTTTTCCTGGTTTGAGAATACTTGTTATAGACGTGTGATTCCAAATATGAGGCAGTTCCCCACCCTCCTGAACCTCTCTACAGACTGCTAGCAGGGTTGGCAGAAGTGGTTCTCAGAATGCCCCGAGAAACTCCCCGGTATATCCATCTGGGCTTGGGCTTTTGCCCATTTTGATGTTTGATAGTGCATTTACTAATTCTTGGGCTGTTATGGGTTGGGTTAAAGACTGTTGTTGTGCCAGTGTTAGTTTGTGGCACTAGTTTTAATAAAAATTCCAATATTAGAATTCTAGGCCGCCATTATGTATAACTCTTGTCACTCTCAACAACAAAATCCAGCCTCTCCTTCCCATCCAACTCGGTTACAAACCACACTACACCCTTCATACTGAGGTTTCATAAACCATTACTTTTCTAATAGTTGTCACACAGTAATAAAAAGTGTTCTTTTGAAACTAGAAGTGCTAGCACATCGCATGCTCAACGCTGCTCATACTCAGCATTTATCTAGACTGTGCCCTTGACTGACTCAGGCAAAACTCCTTTTCCACCAAAACATTTCCGATGTTTTTTTTTATTTAACACAAACAAACCATGCTTAATAAGTGTCAGATCACCTGATTGCGCTGCTACTGTCAGCTTCTGGCAGTGCCCCAAAACAAAACAGGCCTTTCTCAATGATGTAACAATAAGGTTTGACTGTGTCATTTTACCTAGAATGTGATGGGATCCTAAGCTTATCAGGCTAAGCAGTTTGAGAGCATAAGGTCCTCTGTAAAATGGGGGCTTCAGTTTTTTTTTTGTCCTAGCTGATCTGCTTGCTTGCAGACAGCTGTCATCACTTCACAGACTCCTGACTCGTTTCATAGTCAGACAGAGTTGCAGTCCATTACAAACACATTACATTCAGTGAACATGCCCAATTAGGCAGGTAGTGTTCATTTCACTTTTTCAGTTTCCCCATCACATATGCACATACAGAATTCTGTATAGGCTGTATGTTAGGTAACAGAATGATTTTATTGATTTTATAAAGATGGCAGCAGCTCATGAATGACGCATACCATTCACCTTGTCATAACAATGACAGCAATAAACAGGATATAGAATTACATCCAGTTCCATTTGCTCTAAACAAACCACATACTAGCAAAGCAGATAGTAAACACTACACTATTGAAACAGTTAGCAGCAGTTAAACATAGAAACATAGAAACATAGAATTTGATGACAGATAAGGACCGCTTGGCCCACCAGGTCTGCCCATTTCCCTACCTACTGGATAAGCTGCAGATCCTAGTTAACCAGCCGCCTACTTCTTCTTACCCCCACCCCCCAGAATTGCCTTATGACTGTCCCATGCATGCTTGAATTCCACCACTGATTTCGACTCCACAACCTCCTCCGGAAGGCCGTTCCATGCATCCACAACCCTCTCTGTGAAAAATACTTCCTTAAATTACCTCTGAGCCGCCCCATCTTCAAATCGTGCCCTCTTGTTCTTGCACACCTCTTTTTTTGAAAGATGCTACCCTCTTGGACTTTGTTGATTCCCTTGAGGTACTTGAAAGTTTCTATCATGTCACCCCTCTCCCTCCTTTCCTCGAGGCTATACATATTAAGCTCTTTAAGTCTTTCTTCATATGTCTTCCGGTGCAGACTCTGCACCATTTTAGTTGCCCTCCTCTGGACAGCTTCCATCCTGTCTATGTCTTTGCGGAGATTGGGTCTCCAGAACTGCACACAGTACTCCAGATGGGGTCTCACCAGCTGTCTGTACAGAGGGATAATAACTTCCTGTTTTCTACTGGTGATGCCTCTCCCTATGCATCCCAGCAACCACCCAGCCCTCCTTGCTGCCCTCTTACATTGCTTGCCCACCTTTAGGTCATCTGATATGACTACCTCCAGGTCCCTTTCCATTTTTGTTGTTGTTAGTATCTCACCCCCCATTGTATACTCTTCCCCTGGGTTTTTGTTTCCCAGGTGCATTACCTTACACTTCTTAGCATTGAATCTAAGTTGCCATACATTTGACCATTCCTCTAACCTTGCCAAGTCCCTTCTGATCCTTTCCACCCCACCCTGTGCATCAACTCTGTTGCAGATCTTAGTGTCATCTGCAAAGAGACATACTTTTCCTTCCAGTCCTTCCACAATGTCGCTTATAAAGACATTGAAGAGGACCGGTCCTAATCCAAAAGTTATATCTTTGAACTATACAAGAGAACAGGCAAGTTCACAAAGGCTTACACCTTCACACTAAGGAGAAGGAAAAAGGTAAGGAGCCACAGGTAAAGGCTGAAAAAGGGGTCTGAAGAGATTCAGACAGGGGGATTACAAAAGGGTGTAGGGGTTTTGCATAAGGGCTAATGCATCCCTAATGGGAGTAGGAGAGGTGCTCTAAGAGGGATAGATGAGCTAGGACCGCATGTCAGGCTGCCTGAGATGGTAAAACCATTTGACACCAATGCATTAATAGTAGCCTTTTGGCCTTAAGGAGTGCTAACTTCAACCATTTGCGGTGGGGTTTGGTGAGAGCCCCCAACGATGTTGTGTCTCCCAGCAGAAACTTCGGGTCAGTCAGAGAGATAGGAGAGCCAAATACATTGAAGCAATCTGAGGCCACCAATGCCCAAAAAGGTGAGAGCTGAAGACATGACCATAAGACATGCAGTAAGTTGGCTTCAGGTTGTTGACAACGCCAGCATTTGGAGTGCCCCAATAGGCCTTGGGTATGTAAGATAGCTAGTGTACAGTGCCAAAGTAGCAACACTTTAAGCTGGAGAAAATTACTCTTGGTATCCTTATATATGAGGTGCACCTCTTGAATGGACCCCAACCAAGAGTTCTCAGGGATATCAGCATTGAGGACAGCCATCCATTTCAATCTGTTAGAGGCAGAAGGGTCTGGTCGAGCATCTCTTCAGGTCCTACAGAAGCGGCCAACTAGACAGTGGAAGTGGGGAGCTTATGTAAGGATGCCAGCCAGCTCCACTTGTGATCACTGCTATAATGAGTTGCAAGGTCATGCACAGTACTGCGCAATTGGAGCTACTTCTAAAAGTCCTTATTGGGAAGGTTGAACTTAGTCTGTATTTGTTTGAATGAAAGCAGAACCTCTGAGTCAGGTAGACAGAGATCTTGCACCCAAAGAATGCCCTATGTTGCCCAAGTAGGCAAATGTAATGGGGTTTCACCCACAATGAGAAGCATATTACACCACAAAGGGGTGTATCACAGAGGAGGAGTCCAAGCCGTATGGGGGGAATGTGAGAGGGTCATAAGAAAATGCCATGCCCTTCTAGTTTCTACCATGAGTGGAGATAAATCTCAGCAGGATTGAGGCTCGGGACTAAGCAACATGGTTAGGGTAGTACCCTTCACCAGGCAGGCCTCCAACTGGACCCAGGACAGAGGACTAGAAGCCTCAGGAACAAACCACCTAGTAGCAGTGACTGCTGTGCAAGCAAAGTGGTAGCCTTGAAGCCAGGGGATGCCGAGTCCATCCCGTGACCAGTGTGCCCTCAGTTTATGCTTGCCCCATCTCGGGGACTTCCCCTCCCAGAAGAAATGGAACATAAGATGTTCTAGGGAGACAAATAGTTTAGGGGAGATGCATATCAGCAGATTATTAAGGAGGTATATGACCCATGGCAGGAGAAGCATACGCACTGCGGCCACTTTCCTGGGGAGGGACAGCTGGAGTTTACACCATTGCTCCACTTCGGATGACAACTGTACCTGAAGAGGGGAAATATTGGCTGTCTCCAACTCCGTCCATCTAGTAGGAATGAATAGTCCCAAGTAGGAAAACCCCTGAGAGACCCATGACAGTTTGGTTCCCCGAAGGCAGTCTTCAGAGCAGGCTGCATTCAGGGGAGCATGAGTGTTTGTATTTTTTGTTTGGCCCGTAAGCCTGAGAGATTAGCAAAAGTCTGTAGACTTGATAACACTGCCCATAGAGATTGCTGAGGTTGGGGTAACGTAAGAAGAAGGTCATCAGCATAAGCTGCCATAAGGTAAGCATTACCAGCTACATCTATCCCTGCAGTCTCATTCAAGGCTATAAAGGCCCATACCAAAGGATCCAGGGTGACCAAGAAGAGAAGAGGAGAGAGGGGACATCTCTGCTGTGTCCCTCTGTATAAGGGAAACAGTGCTGAGATGTTAGTGTTGGTTAGGATCCTGGCTATCGGAGAGCTGTAGAGTGTGAGTACCCACTAGCGAAACTGCGGGCCAAAACCATAAAGCCGGAGCACTGCATGTAGATAGTCCCACTTTAAAGAATCAAAGGCTTTGGTCAAGTCAATGGCAAGTGCAGTCAAGGACAAGGCTGACCAAGATGCTACCCACTTGAGATTTAACAAGAACCTGGTGTTATCTACCCCTGCCTTGCCCTTCATAAAACCAACCTGAGTGGGATGGATTATAGAGGGTAGAACATCCAGCATCCTGGTGGCCAGGATCTTAGCCAAACTGTTTAGTGTCTACTGGCAAAAGGGAGATGGGGCAGTAGTTAGCACACTCCAAGGGGTCATTCGACTTCTTTGGCAGAAAAGTAATAAGGGCTTCTCTCATACTTGGAGGGAGAGATCCAACCAAGTGGGTGTCTTGAAGGGCCACAAGTAACGGCTGGACTATAACCGTCCCCAATGTCTGGTACAGTTCCACTGACATTCCATCAGGGCCTGGAGATTTCCCTTTAGCCATATGTGACAGGGCCTGACGTAGCTCTTCATCCGTAATCGTCGCATCCGGTTTGGCTGATTGGATAGGGTTGAGACCTGGCCTAGTAAACTTCTGACAAAATTGACTTAGGTCCTGTTCAAGCTGGAGTGGAGAGAGGGATGAGTGAGAATGATACAGAGCCTTATACAATGACCTCATGGTATCATTAATCTCTCGAGGATCATGTACTATTTTTCCTGATTTCTCACAGAGGGAATGTATGCAGGAGGAGGCTTGTTGTTTCTGGAGTCTAGAAGCCAAGAGCCTGCCGCCTTTTTCATACCCATCCCAGCATGCATGTTTGGACCTCAGTAGAAGCCATTGCACCTTCTGATGGAGGATGCTAATAATCTGTTATTTCAGTCCCACAATAGCCAGACAGAGGAAACTATCCCTGGGGGAGGAGGTAGAGGACTTAAAACAGCTCCCTAATACAGCTAGATCCACTTGTAGTTTGGCCAGGGTTGCTTTCCAAGCTATGTTCTTAGAAGCTGAGAAGGCAATAATATGATCCCTAAGCACTACTTTGAAGGTCTCCCAGACTGTGCCTGGGGAGACTCCACAGTTCAAGTTAAGGGATAAGTAGTATTTAACTGTTTGGGAGATCACCCAGCAAAAGTCAGGGTCCCTGAGGAGGAAAGGGTTACACCTCCAGTGGGTGCCGGAGGGCTGCTGCCCTGCCGGGGTGTAAGTGAGCACAACAGGGGCATGATCAGATATTACAATGTTTCTGATTTTGTTATTTGAGATCCACTGGGCTGCCACCACATTGGCTAACCAGAAGTCTATACGACTATAGGTAGAGCCAACAGAAGAATAATAATTGTAGTCATGGTCGGTATAATTGTCCCATCTCCACATGTCAGCCAGACCCTACTCTGCCTGCATGTTCTGTAATGCCAGCAGGGCCTTAGGGCTTGAATATGAGGTAGGTTTGACTTTATCCAAAAAAGGATCCAGAACCAAATTGAAATCACCCCCCTTTGAGGATTGGAATAGGGGAGCCAGCTGGAAACAGGGAGGATAAGGCCTGGCTAAGTGCTGGAAAGAACTCAGCATGGTCCTCGTTTGGAGCATATGCATTACCTAGTATCAGCTACCTTCCCAGGAAGGAAAGCTTAACCACCACCCATCTGCCCTGTGCATCTTTCCAGGCCTCCTCTGCAACCTATGGGGAGGAATGGCGAATGAGAATAGTGACCCCTTTAGTTTTAGACATAGCTGAGCTGGCTTAAACTGCCCCACCCAAGATTTCTTCAGCCAGGGCACCACCTTACTTAGAAGGTTTGTCTCTTGAAGCAGTGCAATATCTGTGTGACAGTATCTGAGGTATTATAACACTTTTGTGCTTTTAATAGGGTGATTGAGACCCTTAACATTCCATGAAACCAGTAACGTCCCTGTATTAGAAGGGTTTGCCATATTCACTATCCTGGATGAGAGAATTAGAGTGAGTACTTACTCAGACTGATAAAGGGAGCAGAACCTGATTGGGAAGGGGTACCCCTGGAGAAGGTGTGGCTGCCCAAATACCTCAAGCACAAACCTGTAGCATCAGATAGATGAAGGTGTAAGAACTTGAATCAGAGGGGTGAAGGCACCCACCCGACAAACATGCTGCAAAAGAAGAAATAGAAAAAAATATAGCAACAATCAATAACAACCAGATACACACAGAAAGAGCAATACAATAAAGCTTGTCAAACCTGGGGACAGGAAAAGTGCCCTGCTCAGAGCGAGGTAACACATTGCTCACAAAATTGAGAGAATAATTGTAAACAAGTGTAAACATGCTAAGGGTTAGAAGCTTGCAGCGAAAGAGGGTGGCTATATACAGTCACCCTCAGCTACACAGGCTCTCAAAGTCCAAAACAAGGGAGGTATTAAGAACCAACAGGTTTCGGCTCCTCCTAACTGGTGAAGACCCCAAGGTCAGTCACTGGGACATCAGGAGAGGTGGGTGTGTGGGTGGGGAAGAAGGAGGGGGAGGTGGGGAGATAGAAGAAGAAACAAGGTGGGGGGAATAGATGATAAGGATGGTAATCTCTCCTACAAGCAATACTATAGGCCTACCCACAGCAACAGATTATAACAGGAGAGGAGGTCACATCAACATGAGCTTTCCATTAAGTGGGAAAAACCCTGCAAAGGAAATAACCCAGGATACCAGGCAATCACCCCTTAGTCTCCTCCATACATGGGTGGGGGGAAGCGGCACAGCTGGCCAAACAGACAGGACTGAATGGCCCTGAAAAGGACAGTAAAAGACATAGGGAGGGCCAAATACCTCCCGTGTTCGCAGGCTAGGCCTGGTACGCAGGCAGAGGAACACCAAAGACAAATCTGCAACACAGGAGGATAAAGTGGGGGAGGGGCAAGGCACACCCCAATATGCCATATTTCAACCCATCAACCTTGCAGCATAGAGCGATGCCAGACCCTTTCCCCAGCCAGACAGTTGGGGCAGGGCATAATGAGTGCAAGTATCAAAAAGAAGGCAGAAAAACCTCAGCATTATGGAACACTTAGTGATACTGTCCAGGGATTAACCAGTCTATCCTTCAGCCTGCCCAGAAGAAGCCGGGGGAGAACCACAGTCTGTGCTACTGCAGAAACCGCAGTTGCGTATGTGATTAAACCAGGCCTCACTGGAGTTGATGCATCCACCGCTTCCATGAGGGAAGAATCAGGATAGTCAGCCCAATCGGTGACCTTATCAGTGTCCATATACAGTAGTTCAGGATAGACATCCTGCGACGGTGGAGGGTCAAAAGCTTGATCTTCCCTGGAAACTTTAGCTGGCGGGGCAGTCATGCAAAGTTGTTGAGCCAAAAGGTTCCCGCTCCTTGCCCATTGTCTATGCCGAGGTGTAGCTCCAGAGTGACATGGAGGTAGTGAGAGAGAGCTTATAGAAAGAATCTGGGTTGCAGGCATGTTGTTCAAGGCTATTAGTGCAGAGGAACCAGAAAAGACAAGGGAACCTTGTTGCGGAGCAGCTTGTCCGGTTGGGTAACTGGCCTCTGGAAACTTCCTCCCCTCATTCCAGTTCCCTTTGAAGATCGCATCCCTGCTGGAGTCCCAAAGTCTTCTGAGAACTGTAGATGGAATGGGGAGAGCAGGCCAGAACTTACCCAGCCACCTCTTTATTTCAGCCGGATGATCAGCCAACAGCTCCCTTCCTTCTTTAGAGACAAGTAAGCAGATGAGTCCCAGAAATTTAAAGAGGAAGTTATGTTAATACAGGAATTTTCTCAGGGGGGGCCAAATGATCTTCTTTTTGCTGCAGTCTCTTGTGCAAAGTCACGGTAGAAGGAGATAGTTGCTCCCTGCCAATGAACATCCCCCAGATCCCTTGCTACTCTCAGGATCCTTTCTTTGGTAGTATAGCGCAAGAAATAGGCCACAATCAGTCTAGGCATATGGGTGTTCCAATCACACCACTCAGTCACATGGTGAGTCCTCTCCATATCCATACGGCCACATCACCAATCACTCAGCATGACAGGGAGGGTCTCATTAAGGAATCGCTCCATTGATTGGCCTTCCACTCCTTCAGGTACACCAATGATGCACAAGTTATTGCACCGTGCCCTATTTTCTTGATCCTCGGCCCTGTCCCACAAGGTTGCAAGTTTTTCTTCGTGCAGCTGGATATGATGTAGGAGCTTAAGTTGTTGTTGCTCACAGGTGTCCAGCCATTGCTCAGACACATTCTTTCTGTCCTGGAGCTGTCTCACATCAGCCACAGTGCCTGAGAGAGTGATTAATGTCATCCACCCACTCAAGCAGGGCCTCCAGCATCCACATACTATACTGCAGTGAGTCCCCCACAGAGGCTGGCTGCATGGGTGGCTGGCGCTCTGAAGCGGTTGAGTGAAGGAACCCTGGGCAGCCATGCTGATTCAGTATAGGGCAACAAATCTCAAGATGCTTAAACAAATACTGTGCCCCCCTTGACCAAGCAAGTGTAAGAAATAACCTTGGTGCAGCTGATAGCGAGTTGGAGCAACTGGTAGGACGCAGCTGGAGTAGGTCCTATGCAGCCTAATGTCACCGAACACCTCGCAGATACCCAGTGCTACTAGAGCAACAGATCATGTCAAAATCTGCTTGATACAGGTGCCGTCCAGCGGGGGGAAGATACCCCATCATAAACTGTCACTTGGGTGTCTTGATGTCCAGGGATCGGGGTGCCAGAGCTAAGATGGTACCCAGCTTGGAGACAGCTCAAGAGATTAAGCAGCCATCATGCAGGTGGCTAGACCATGCCCCCCCCCAATAGTGGCTCATTTCTGAAAAAAAAATGGTAGTCATGGACAGTCTGTACTGAAGGTATATTTATACCGTATACCGAGAATTTCCCTTGCTACACTTCAGGTAGTAATCATGAAGTGAATAGGCAGCATGGTGTGTGGCGTGGATCCTCTGGAAGGCATCATGTGTGCAAGAGCAATTGGTGTTCACCAGCTACAGTGCTGCTGGTTTCAACTCCCTGCTCCATGCCGGCCTGCCAGTGGCATGTCCTATCTCTCCTCCGTCATCCTGAGCAGATGCAGCTGTCCCTGCTAACCCCTTGCACTTCAACCAGTGGAAAGGCAGAGTGAAGTATCAGAAACACAGTGGGCAGTATAACTAGAGCCATCACTAGTGCGGGAGGCCAGTGGCTGAACGAGTATCTGCATATCTGTGGGCAGAGCGTCAGAGACTGAAACACTACAAAACAAAAGGTAGTGTAAATGTGCCTTAATGTAGCAATACCCTGTGTCTTCATATCATAATGTCAACTACACTGGGTGCAGAATGTTTGCTATACTTTTATCTCACTCTCACCAAACACATTAAACCAAAAGGGGGAAAACAGCAGTTGCTCACCCATGCTCACATGTACTTTTTCAGTCAGTGTTTCATTCATAACTCAAAAGAAAACTTTACAAGTTCGCTTTTCTGCACTCAGTGTAACTGACATTCTGATCTGAACACACAGTGTTGCTACACTAATATCAGACTGCCTGTAACTGCTGTTTTTTATATATATAGAAAAGAGACACTATGTACAGACCTCTGTATTTTTATATGTTAAAAAGCACCTAAAAATCCTATGGATTCAGCATGCCAGAGGGACTATTTTATGTTAATTTCAAACAAAAATAAGCAACACATATTTAAAAAATTATTCAAACTTTATTAATTTGTAACCCAATTATAATAACAGCAATAATGAACTCTGGGGGTTTATGTTAATGTTCAAGTTAATCACCCCCTGGGGGCAATATGGCACTTGGCTTCACATCGTGCCACATTACATTAAATAGAACATTAACATAATCCCGTCATTTATTATTGCTTAATTATAAAAAGGGTATATGAAATGGAGTATTTTTATTGGCTTATTACATTCCAACAGCTTTATGTTAATATTTTATTAATATACTTGCAGAGCCTGATCACAGGAGCATTGATCTATAAGGCCCTACATTGTACATGATTCCAGGAACAGAATTTACAGCCACCATTAGACCTACCAGTAAACCTAATGGACAGATGAGAAAAAATAAATTAATACAGCAGCTCCTCTTTTTGCATCTACCTGTAGTTTATAGCATTTGTTGTTCATGTCTTTTTCCTCTGCAGCACACTCCTGGATGTGATCCATGTGTTCCTCCTCTTCACGCACTGGCTCACTCAACCCCGAGAATGTAAATAAAGAAAAAAAAAAAACCAGCACAGCAAATTTCAAGAAAATCCTGCAGCTGTCTTCTGCTGCAGAATGCGACTGTTTAAAAACAACATACTTTTATCGGATGTTGCCATGGCAATGCTCTGTCCCAAATGTCTGCACCTTTGCTTTGCGCCCAGTGATTGCCTCCTCTGAAAATTGTTTTGTGTTGTAGCCTCCCCTGCTCCCACCCAATGGCTTCATGAGCTCTGAATTTACATAGCACAGGAGCAGGTCACCTGTAATGCAATGACTTTAGTTTAAATGTCCCAGTAATGTTGCAGAGGGGGAGGACTGTGAAATCAATCAGCTTTCACCCTCCAACCCCTGATGCTGCTCTGATCCAGGGGTTATTGTGTAAGGGCTGCTCCTAGCAATTTTGTCCTTAAGGAGCCTTTTGAAAATTGGCACCTTTGCTCCAAGACCAGCGATTGGCTCCTCTGACAATTCAGTTGTGTTGTAGCCTCCCCTGCTCCCGCCTGATAGATTCAGGAGCTTTGAATTGATTTAACACAGGAGCGAGTCCCTAATGTACAGACATCAACCCCAGCACTTCCTAGTTTTGGGGCTGTATGACCACCATTACTTCATCAGTCCAGAGTAGAAGTTAAAAATCTATGATCACAATAGCTAAATCTTATTCTGCCTAAATCTAACTTCTACCCAGTATAGGCAGTGTTGTCAATTATAATAAGAAATGTATTCCCGGGTCACACCTGAAAATAGGCACTTGACTGTCTAGCGTGCTTACCCGGTAAACAAAAGCTAAATAAATAAATAATATATTTTACATTTTAAACTTTTTACACAGCAGTTTTGCTCCCTCCTTTTCAATAATAAACAATTTCTCCCCTTCCCTCAGCCGCTCCTCCTGTTTTTTGGCCTGCGTGTCTCAGCAGGTTGTACTGGAGTGACTGGACTGGACACAACCTCCATGCTATATACCAATGTTGAAGCTATGGCCTAGCACTTGTGCATGCAAGGCCTGCTTGATGCCCCGTCTAGCTTTTGTCACCAGTCCTGTCCAACGTACCCATAAATATCAGCTACAAGATGTGTACATCTTGTAGTACATAGTAGGATGTATGTAGCCACTGGTTGCATACAAAAGAGGCACAAAAACCATACCAGTGCAACAGTAGGGGGTTATATCATACTGTAGGTGTAAATCACCAACACAATGGCAGGTCCTAGGGTGGCACACTACTCCAGTTCAATGGTATACCATGCATTATGTGGTGTATACATACAAGGACCAATGCTAAATAACATTGACAGTGTACATGGAGCAGACATTGGCTGCAGCAAAATGCTATTCAGTACTCCTAACACCCTGGCAACAAGTAATACCCATGTCACATGACATAGTCTTTCAATCTGACACAGCACTCATAGCCATACAGTAAACACATGTCACTGTGGTATCACACACCTTTGGTGTTATTGCATGTGCATGGCTCCAAGATCCACAGTGGGTCTTGAATTGAATAGCACAAGGCAATCGGGGAATCTGCAGGAACAGTGGTCCCACACACGTGAGATTGGTTACATGGAACAATACTGTGGATCAGTTCCTATAGCACAAAAAAAGACTCAACAGGTACACACGGTGCACCTCACATTTCCTCAGGGACAGTAATAAAGCAAATCAGTATCATGGAAACAGTACCACATCCCAGACACCACAGCAACTATACATACAGCTAGCTGTACTCACCTTGCTGTGGCACAGTGCCAAGGTTGAACATGGCCCAAAGCTGATAGAGTCACCTTGGCTCCCTCTGGTACAGATTATTGTACTGGTGGTAGTACTGATCCCCTGTCTAGGCTATTCAGTCCTGCATACCATTCGCTTCCCCACCTATGCACAGACCTCACACCTGGGCCAGTCCACAGACTCTCCCTTTCTCCCAGCAGCTGCTCCTCCCTGGCAATCACCAGGTCAACCAGGTTGGCCAGTTGTACCACATTTCATTGAGTGTTCCTCTGACTCACCACTCTGCCCCTGGTTCTCCTGTCTGACATTCTAGAATGTCTATGAGGTAATGTAACCCTCATACTAAGGAACACACTCAGCCGCTGACAGGTCTTCGCTGGCTTTATGTATTAGACCAGCCATTAACACTGCACATTTTTACATTTGTGCTGCACTAATGTCAAATAGTGCAGTGCTATGCGTGTTTCTGGGTAAAGAGGGTCAGCCACACACAGCAGGAACGGAGTCATACGTGTGCATGGTGCACATGCCCTGTACCACATTGCATATCTGCAATGCCATACCATGACATCATAGCATGCATGCTGGCACAGCAATATGACATCACCAATGACATGTGACATCATGTTTGCACTGCATAGGACATGGTGCCGGAACTAGTGATATTGCATTTCTAGCACTAGTGCACAGGCAATAGCACTTGTGAAATTTCAATATTCAAACAGAGAATACAAATGAGATCATTTCATAGTCAATGCCCCAAATCTACATTTGCATATAATTACTTGACTGTTCAGTCATTTCCATGCCTAATTGTGCTTGGAGCACGTAAAAGGAGCAAAGGTCAAAATTCAGATTCCACAGAGGTACTGCAGATGGCTAGAGGTAAGTATTGTTATATGGTCTATAATATGGACAAGGGTAATCATAGCACTGTGTTTGTGCTGTATCAGGTCTATACTTTTGCTACACATGGCCAAGGGTAATGATAGGCACGCAGCTAGCTATGTGTTGAACCTGGCCATTCAGGAACATTTACGTGTCCCTGCCAGTGGGGACTAAGGGCTGCACACCACTGTACATTTGCTCTGTGCTCTTCTGTGTGCATACAATGCTCAATGATGTCCATTCTCCCCTATCCAAGAGGTATGATGGAGAAGAGACTTAGAAAGTGGAGGCTTTTGAAGGAAGACATGTTGTCACTGGCCTCGTTCTACAGTTCTTGGCCAGGGAGGACCCAGTTTGCAGATGGTGGAGACGAGGTCCGAAATCCACCAGGCATGGAACCAAATCACTGAGGCAGTAAATGCTGTAGAAGGAAGAGGCTGGATATCGAAAGAGATCAAAAAAAGGGCAACAGACCTGAAGAGGCGTACCAAGGAGGTAATAGTCACGGTTCCCCTGAAATCCTGAATTAGAGGCTATATTACCTGCACTACAAACATCAGTATTGAAATCAAGTCCAGCCAAAGTCCCATTTACTGTCAATTTATGTGTGATTAGAGTTTCCAGATTTTCAGTGTTCACTTGTAACATGGTATATGCAAGGGGATCACTTCTCAGCCTGAAGACCTGCAAATAAGACTGCATCTATTTTATTGAAAATCAGAAATGGATTCTCCAGTGGGCTGCCATTTAAAAAAAACACATAGGTCAAACTTTCAGGATCTTCCATTTATTTGAACAGAGATGGGGCCACCACTTATAAAGGGGGATGAGAGATTGAAAGTACTGCTGCAAAAAGAAAGCATTTGAATTTTTAAACTGTACAGTGTCAGCCTGGTGTGTCTAAAGAATGAATGGGATCTCAAGCCATTCCTATAGGTTTATTTGACCCCACATATAGGTATCTTGCTTTTAGTCTTTTTTTGTATTCATCTATAATTGGCTGCTAAAAATGTTTTAGTTTTACATTTTGCTCTGAAGAAACTGACTGTTTTTGTCTTTGCTAAATTCATGAGTCTCATAACCTCTTGTTTCTTATTTATTTCTGGTTCTACCTTTCATCTGTTCTCTCCACAACCTCGGTTCATGTGTGCATGTGGATCCCCTCTTGTGTTCTCCATTGAAGGACTGCAAACAGATGACAGAGTGATCACATCAAAGAAACCCCATGTTTCTGTCTTTGCTCAGGAAATTTTATTTAATAGCTACTGTATACAGTTTAGTAATTGACCACTGTTCTGTTAAGTTTCTATATCTAAAGTTTAAGTTCCCTATCTATTTTCTCTGCAAATAAACTGCTTAATGTACTGCTGTATGTTTGGCTCTAAATCAAATTTACTGTGGGAAATAACCAAGCCTGTCATTTTATGTCATATAGTAGTGCTTTGTTTGACTTTATTTTATTTTTTTTACATTTTGTAATCAAGTTGTCACTTTGTCAGCCCACTAAGGGTTTTTTTATTAGTGGAAGCCACTACAGAACAACAGTCCCAGTGGACCATGCTGATGTCATCATGTGCCTTCTATAAATAGCCGTGACAACTCTCCCTAGCTATGCCCCCTGATGAAAACTCTGCTAGAGTCAAAGTGTCAGGGCTAGGAATAACACAAAAGGATTGTTTTGGGTAATGGCATTGCTCTGTGCCTTGTAATTTGTTCTTTGAACTTTAAGGAGTCAGCCATCACTGCTGGCCCCCTTCTGATGGGGCCCAGCTGTTCCCCTTCCTGGACTTGCCATTGCCATGCTGCTCCCAGCCAATATCTCCAACTCAGCTGATGCTGTGCTAACCTAGGACCCTGTCCCAGGCATAGCCACTACCCTGCCACCTCAGACCAATTCCACTGGCCTAGCCATCGCTATGCCACCCAGAACCCAGGCTCATTGCACAGCGCTGACCATGGTGCAACCATGGTCCACATAATAAGCCAGAGTGCAGCCCGACCCTGGCCCCTGGAACAGTCCATGCCAGCAGCAAGAGACAGCTAGCAGCAGTTAATGCAGTCCACCATGGGGGCCCAGGAAGGCCTGCAGACCAAGATGGCCTGCATGTGCCACGTGCTGCAAGACCATGAGCAGTGTATGGAGGCTCACCATGCAGAGCACATGGCAGCCTTGCATAGGCTGGGGTGGTCCCTGTCTGCCAACATAGATGCCGGCTTAGCCAGACTGAAGCAGTCACTTGTGCATGTCTTGGGTGGGGTGAATGCTGCTGAGATGGAGGCTGAAGCCATGGTCTCTGGCACTGTGAGTGCTGGCTGCAGCACTGGCAGTTCTTGTGGGGTAAGTGTAACTACATGGGAGATGCTTCAGCTCTGTGCTCTTCCTTGATTTCCAAAAAGCATTTTACCATGACCTCCACAACCTCTTAGTAAAGAAACTAGTAGATGGGGGAGTTAATATTAAATTAACCAATTGGATAAGAACTTGGCTTATGAGAAAAAAACAGAGATTGACAATATGTGTAACAATGTCCGGACTAGGTGATGAGATAAGTAAAGTGCCACAGGGTTCGCTCCTTGGACCAGCCCTTTTTTCACTATTTGTTGCTGGACATGAATATAGAAGGAAATAACTGAATAACAAAATTTGTGGACGATGTCAAGCTGGGGGCTGTAGGTAGTACAAATGATCAGGTTCTAGAATTAAACAATGATCTAAATAAATTGGTGGACTGGGATAGCACTAATGGTATGACTTTCAAATCGACAAGAGTATTGTAATATATCTGGGCTACAATAATAACAACCACAAATACACTATTAATGGTACAATCTTGAGGAAGATGGAAAAAGAAAAAGATCTAGGAATTTTGATAGACAGCTGTCTGAACATTATTGCTCACTACAGTAAAGTGGTCAAAAAAACAAATGGGATCCTGAGTAGAAAAAAAAGAGTTTCTGTTTCAAAACATAGGAGTTGTATATTACCCCTGTATCAGGCATTTATAAGACCACAACTTGATTATGGCTGTCCATTATGGAGTCCTTATCTGTGAAGGAACATAGTCAATCTGGAGAACGTTCAATATAGAACTATGAAAATGATATCAGGGATGAGTAATACTCTGTATGAAGCAAGGTTGCAAGAACTAGGTCTATACTCACTGGAAACCAGGAGATTGCGAGGGGACATTCTGGAAATGTGTGAAATAACTAAAGACAAACAACTAAAGAATGGTTTGGGCCTGATCAACAACGACAGGTATATTAACTTAAGGAATCACAAACATCAACTCAACTTGGCATTGCTGAGGAAGAATGTTAGGAGAAATTACTTCACACAGAGGGTAGTGTCAGTGTGGAACAATGTCCCAAATGAAGTCATTGAGGTAGACTTCTTCACAACATTCAAGAACAGGATAGATGAGTACTTATTAGACACTATCAATACTAGGTATACCCACTAACATGGAAGACACAGAAGATGGTCTAATGCCTTCTTCTGTCTTGTTAACCAAGTATTAAAGCTGCCCAACAGTGTGGGCAGATGGATGCTCATGATGCCAAGAACACCTTGCATGTTGGCACATGCCCCCCACTCATCCTTATGCCCCCCCACTCATCCTTGGTCATGGCCATCTCCTCAGAGAAGTCAGTACCCTATGTGGCCATGGCTGTTTGTTGCTCATACTATCCCCACACACATTCCCTATTGCTTGGGTGACGTACCCACCTGCTACCCTCCTGGACACATCACAGGCATCACCTCCAAGTCCGTGGTGGTGATACAGGTTTCACTTACGGTGCTTGTGTCCCCCCGAGTCCTGCCCCAGATGTGTCACCTCATTTCCCCCTTCACAGTAACCATGTTTCCTTTTCCAGCACAAATGACTTTATATTTCCTGTCATCCCCCTTTTTAACCTCACATCTGAATGACTTTATATTTCCTTTTATCCACCTTTGTAACCCCTGCCTGGATGGCTTTATATTATCTTTCACCCTCCTTTGTAACCCCCCTGCTTAGATGGCAGTCTATTTATTTTCATCCCCCTATTTAATCCCCCACCTAGACTACTTTCTGTTTATTTCAATCCCTACTTGTACACCCCCTGCCTGGATGGCTTGCTATTGATATATATACATCTTTGTAAATCCACCCTTTCCTGCATGGCTTTCTATTTACATTCATCCCTTTTATACCCCTTCTGGAAGACTTAGTATTTATTTATTTGATTTTGTTTACTGGGTAAGTCACACTAGACATCCAAGTGCCTATTTTCAGGTGCGACCCGGGAGAGTTACAGACTTGAATTTTACAGGTACAGTGACGAATGCAACTTTTACATACAGTGAGATATCAGGATACATAGAGGAATGACAGTCAGTAAAAACACACAAGCCCGGGGGTGGTTACAGATGACCCAGTAGAGATAAGAGCTAGAGCATACATAGACAGTGAATGAGTCAAGTTTACTTGCATTATTTTCATCCCCCTTTGTAAACCCCCTGCCTGAGTTGTGTTTTGTTTATTTTCATCCCCTTTGTCCTCCCCTCCTACCTGAAGAGATTTCTTTTTCTTTTAAACATTGTTTTGTCTTACATTTACAGTAGTTTCTGACATTTCTAATATATTTTGTTATATCATTATTGTCTCCTGTATGCTCTATACTCACCGTCTCATTCCAAAGAGGTCTGCAATGAGGCAGTTTCTGTGCTTCCTTGACCTCCTGGCCATCCTGTAGTCATGTCTATCAAGCTGCTTCTGCATCCGCTGGTCTGCTGGCTTGGGATTTGCTGCAGTGTTTCCATCTGGGCCAGCAACCATATTCCATGGTTGAGTGCCATGTTGTATAGCATACAACAGGCTAAGAATGTGGCACAGACCTTTTGAGGGGTGCATTGTAAGGCACCACTGGAATGGTCAAGACAACTGAACCATATCTTAAGCTTAACAGAGACTGGCTTAATGACATTGCCTGTAGTGATGTGTGCCACTTTGTACCTGCCCTCTGCAATGGATGAGGGTCACAGGACAGGTGTTAGCAGCCAGAGACACATGTGATATCCACTGTTTCCTGTGCAGTAAATGGACATGTTTAGTGACAGCAATGGCAGCTGGTGGGGGCTTGGGTATATACTCACTGACAAGGTGCCCACTAGGAATATCCCCACCTTCAAACTTTTGGTACAGAATGGAGTTGGGCAATATGAAGGTGTTGTTGTCACTGACAGAGTACTGTGCAAAGACACCAATGATGCTCCCTGTTGTATCACCCACAACCTAGCAGTTGATGACATGGAAGCACTTTCTGTTCACATTGGCCTCTACCCCATGCCTTGGGGCTGAACAGCTGGCAACATAGGTGCAGTCAGTGGCACCCAGTATGGCCAAAAGGTTTGCAGCCCGATAAAATTGCTGCATGGTTGCTGTTAGCTCTGCTGGAGTGATGGAGAATACAAGGCAAGTCAAGGAAAGGCACAATTTATTTATAAAGCACCCAATCCAAAAAAAGCTCTGAGCGCTGTACAAAGTAAAAAGTCAAATGACAGTATTAGAACACTAAAAAAATCAGTAGAGACAGTACTTAGTTCAGGAAAGCTTTATGAAATAAATATGTTTTTAAAGAGGCTTTAAAGGCCTTCATTGAGTTGGACATTCAAATGTTCAAAGGGAGTACATTCTAGAGCAATGGAGTCTCCACTCTAAAAGCTATGTCTCCAGATAATTTCAATCTAGACAGGAGGACAACAACAGGCCTGCATCATTGGAGCAGAGGGGGCATATTGGGTGGTAAGGGAACAGGAGCTCTTTTAAGTAGTCAGGACCCAGACGATGTAAGGCCTTGCATTTTAGCAAGCAGATCTTGAAGGTGATGTGCCACCACAATGACAGCCAATACTGTGCATGCAGGACCAGTGCTACATGCTTGCTCCATGAACAGCTCACAGTCGTCTGGTTTACTGCATTCTAGACCAGCTTCAGTCATTGCATTAAGCCTCCAGGTAACCCCAGGTACAGAGCAATACAGTAGTCCAACCTTGAAGTGAGGAAGCATGGACAATCATGTCTAGGCCATTGGGAGAAAAAAAATGTCTTGATGCTGGTGATATTCTGAAGATGATAAAAGCCAGATTGGACAACTGATGACACCTGCTGTTCAAGCAACAATCTGCTGTCCAAAATTACTCCCAGGTTCTTTACCATGTCAGTTGCCCAGAGAGATAGGCTGTCAGGCAATGAGAGAGCCATACCATCCCTGGCAGCCATACCTTAATGACCTGACTCAATCACCATGGCCTCTGTCATACCTGGGTTAAGACTCAACCAGTTCAGAACCATCTAGTCAGTGACCTCAGCCAAGCACTGACTCAGCACTGAAGCCACCATATCATTTTCAGGGGAACCGGACATGTATAGCTGGGTGTCATCTGCATAGCAATGAAGCCCAACTCCGTACCATCTAATGATCTTCCCCAGTTGCAGCATGTACACAGAAAACAATGTAGGGGCCAGGATCAAGCCTAGTGGGACTCCACAGGAGAGCACATAGGCCCCCAGGAAAAATTCCCCAGTGCAACTTGTTGTGTCCTCCTGACTAAGTAAGACTCAAACCCATGCAAAACTGCACCAAAGAGACCCACAGAGTCCCACAGGCAATCCAAAAGCACTCCATGGTCAGCTGTGTCAAATGCTGTAGAACGATTCAAGAGCACCAGAATAGAACATTGCCCTCAGTTCCTCGCTATGAGGAGGTCATGTGTTACCCAAACAAGAGCAGTCTCAGTGGTGTGCCGGGATCGAAAGACTGAATGGAGAAGTTCATTGATGGAGAACTATTGCAGGCAATCTGTCAGCTGCTCTGCCACCACCTTCTCAATACCCTTTCCCCAAAAAGGGGAAGTTAGAGACTGGTCTGCAATTTGTAAGAACGTCAGGGTCCGATGATGATTTCTTCAGGTAGGGCCTAACTACTGCCTTTTTTAAGATCATAGGTAACACAGCTTCCCTAAGGTACCCATTAATGATCTTGGTGAACTACAGACCCAGGAATTCAACACAGCCAAGAATATGCCAGAGAACAGACAGAACACCAGGAGGAAGGAGCTACTGGTATAACTAAAACTTCTCTACTTGGACTAAGAACTAGAAATATTGTACTAGGACCTTCAATTTATGGTAAAAAAAAAAGAGTTAGTGTGTTTGTCAGAGGTAGTTGAAGTAAATTGTTATCTGTCATCTGTGTTATCCATGTACTTATCTAGGTGCTTGTCACAGGTGTCAGAAGGGAATTGTTATCTGCGAAATTAACTAAGTGTAGAAAGATTTGCAAAGTAGGGGGCGTGGCTTAGCTAGAAGGAGCCAGGTAAAAACCAGATTTAAACACTGCTCTAGATAGTTTCTGCAAGAGAACAGACAGAACACCAGGAGGAAGGAGCTACTGGTATAACTAAAACTTCTCTACTGGGACTAAATTGCCCTCCTTCCTTCCCCTCCACCCTCCACCCTAAACCAGTTCTACTTTTATAGGCACAGGATATAACTGACAACAGGAACTTCCTGTTTGGGAGCAGGAAGTGAGTGATCACAGAGCCACCAAAGACTCACCAGCCTAGAATGGCAAGAGTAGCTCTCCACCCCCCAGCTGCTGGAGGTCTGACTCTGAGCAAGTAAGGAGACTACTGAGAAATATAGGAACTTCTTGTCTTAGAACAGGAAGATCAGGAGCTAAAAGGGCACAGAGGCAGTAAGTAAGTAGGGGAAGAAAAAAAAAAAAAAGAAACAAACAGAGGAAAGAGTAAGTATTCCAAACAACAGTTAGGGGGCCAGAAAAAAGACATGATGGGAGTGGTGCAGTGCAGTGGCTATGGAGCAGCAGTCTTCTGGGAGACGTTCTGGAGGATGCAGTGTTGTCCCATCTGCAGGCACCTCTCTGGGCTGAGGGAGGAGGTTGCTCATCTCCAGGCTGAGTTGGCCAGGATTTGTGGGACCTCCTCTTCTATCCAGGAACCACCAGGGTCACTGCCATTGCCTCATAGGTTGCCAAGAAAGAGGAGCGGTTGGACCACAGTGGGCTCAGGGAGGGTGAGGGTGGTGGAACAGAGGTGCATCCCTCCAGTTGTACCTCTCCACAGTTTCTATACTGTTCTGAAAAAGTGTGGTTCCTCTATGGAGGCACCCACAGTGGAGACCAAGGCGGATGCTGGGACCCTCCACAAAGGAGACCCACAGAAGGGTGGCATGGAATGCCACAGGGAAAGGAAACAACTCTGGGTGGGGGACTCCATTGATAGGAAGGTAGAACTGGGAGAGGAAGGGGAGAGGGAGGTAAGGTGCCTGCCTGGCACCATGGCTTGGAGGGACAGGGAGCGAATCCTCAGGATCACAGGAGCAGCAGCACAGGGGAGGGAGCTGGATGTCATTATCCACCTAGGGACAAATGACCTGGCTGTGAAGCATTTGTGGACATGGGGAGGGGCCTTAGACAAATAGCACACATGTTAACCTTCTCAGAGGTGCTGCCAGTCTATGGCACGGATGAGGCTAGGGTGCTCCACACCACGGGATTCAATCAGTGGTTGAAAAACTGGTGCAGAGATCAGGGATTTGGCTTCATTGAGGACTGGGGTTCCCCCTGGATGGATGCAGGCCTATACTGGCATGATGGTCTGCATCTGTCCAGGAGGGGAACCAGGATCCTATGTGATAGGTTTAAATACTTCATTGGCAAGCATTTAAACTAGCCAAGGGGAGGCACTGGAAAGGAGCAGGAAAATCCTAGCCCCCCTCAAAAATCAGGGTACTAAGTGAGGTAGACACCAACAAAGAGATGTCAATAGGGAGAAGTGCTGGGGTAAATGGAGAAAGTGACAAACACAGTAAAGACAGGGATGGGGCAAAAAGGGGTAAGGCCTTCAAGAAATGGAGGGTAATGAGTACCAATGCCCATAGTCTGGGCAACAAGCTCCCTGAACTGGTGGCCTAGATGGAAGAGGGATGCCTGGATATCGTAGCAGTCACAGAAACATGGTACACAGACAACCATGACTTGCATGTTAACATACCAGGGTACACAACCTACAGGAGAGACAGGAAGGGCAGGGGGAGTAGCTGTCTATGCAAGGGAAGGGATAAAACCAACTGAACAAAAGAGTAAACAGGGAGGAGAGGAGGCACTGTGGGTCACCTTAGAGACTGGAAATGGCACCACAATCCACACAGGGGTTATATACAGACCCCCATGTCAGGGAGAGGGAATGGACAAGGATATGATAGAAGGCATACTTAGGATGGCAGAGAAAGGGGAGATACTGTTTATGGGGGACCTTAATATGCCAGATGTTAACTGGAGCACTTTTGTTGCAGCCACATCCAAAATCAGGGCCATTCTTGATGTCCTTCAGGTGGCATGCCTCAGACAGCTAGTTTTGGAACCTACTCATGAGGGAGCAATCTTAGACCTCGTACTCTCAAATGGGGACAATGAGAGGATCTCAGATCTAGAAGTAAGTAGTCATTTGGGAACAAGTGACCACCAAACAGTGTGGTTCATGATAAACAGCTACAGAGTCAAGCCACACAAAAGTGAAGGTTCTGGACTTCAGGAGAGCTGACTTTGGCAAGATGGGAGAGTGCCTTAGAAAAGCACTAGCAAACAGGCTAGAAGGAGGGGTGGAGCAACAATGGGAAGATATCAAAACTGCCATCACAGAGGCAACAAGCCTTTGTGTGAAGCAAATAAACAAATCAAAACCAAAGAAAAAGCCACTATGGCTCTCAAAAGAAGTGGCGGTGAAGGTTAGGGAGAAAAAGATAGCATTTAGGAAGTATAATGAAACACAGAAGGAGCAGGACAGAGAACTGTACTAGTTAAGGCAGAAGGAAGCAGGGAGGGTAGTCAGAATAGCAAAGGCACAAACTGAGGAAAAGATAGCCAACTTGGTTAAGAAGGGGGATAAAACCTTTTATAGGTATATAAGGGAGCTTAGAAAGACAAAGGGAGGGATAGTGAGGCTGAATAGAATGGATGGTGGGTGGGCAGAGAGTGACAGTGAAAAAGCAAGGATACTGAATGAATAGTTCTGTTCAGTATTCACAGAAGAGGATGTGGGGGAGGTGCCTAATCCAATTAACAGAAGCACTTTGGAGAGGGGGGTCGATCCTAGTCCTTTCACAGAAGAAAGGGTTCTGAAAGAACTCCTAAAACTGAAGGTGGACAAAGCAATGGGGCCAGATGGAATTCACCCCAGAATTCTAAAAGATTTAAGCAGAGAACTAGTGACACCACTGACTACCCTTTATAACAAATCATGGGAGGATGATGTGGTACCTGAGGACTGGAAGAAGGCTGATGTGATTCCCCTTCACAAAAGTGGGAGCAAGACAGAAGCAGGAACTATAGACCTGTCAGTTTAACCTCTGTGGTAGGGAAAGTGATGGAATCACTTTTGAAGGAAAGAATTGTTGAGTACCTAGAGGACAGTGGGGCACAGTACCCAAGGTAGCATGGGTTCACAGCAGGAAGGTCATGCCAGACAAATCTAATTGATTTCTTTGACTGGGTGACCAAAGTATTAGACCAGGGAGGGGCTGTGGACATGGCCTACCTAGACTTTAGCAAGGCATTTGACACAGTCCGACACAAAAGATTAGTAGTAAAATTAACCAGCCTTGGAGTGGGTCCCAGGGTGGTAGCCTGGGTAAAACATTGGCTGAACAACAGGAAACAGAAGGTACTTGTAAATGGAGTCCACTCTGAAGAAAGAGGGGTTACTAGTGGGGTACCGCAGGGTTCAGTACTGGGTCCAGTCCTTTTTAATGTCTTTATAAGTGACATTGCAAAGGGACTGGAAGGAAAAATATGCCTCTTTGCAGATGACACAAGATCTGCAACAGGGTTGATACACAAGGAGGTGTGGAAAGGATGAGAGGGACTTGGCAAGGTTGGAGGAATGGTCAGAAGTGTGGCAGCTTGGATTCATTGCAAAGAAGTGCGAAGTAATGCACATGGGAAACAAAAACCCAGGGGAAGATTACACAATGGGGGAGGTAGTAACAACAACAAAAATGGAAAGGGACCTGGGGGTAATCATATCAGATGACCTTAAGGTTGGCAAGCAATGTGAAAAGGCAGTAGGGAGGGCTGGGGGGGATACAGGGATGTATAGGGAGAGGCATCACCAGCAGAAAACAGGAAGTTGTTATCCCCCTGTACAGACAGTTGGTGAGACCCCATCTGGAGTACTGAGTCCAGTTCTGGAGACCCCATCTCTGCAGGAACATAGACAGGATGGAGGCAGTTCAGAGGAGGGCAACTAAAATGATGCAGGGACTGCAAGAGAAGCCATACAAGGAGAGGTTAAAGGAGCTTAATATGTATACCCTTGAAGAAAGGAGGGAGAGGGGGGACATGATAGAAATGTTTAAGTACCTCAGTGGAATCAACAAAGTCCAAGAGGGTAGCATCTTTCAGAAAAAGAGATGTGCAAGAACAAGAGGACAGAATTTGAAGATAGAGGGGGGACTGTTCAGGGGCAATGTGAGGAAGTAGTTTTTCACAGAGACGGTGGTGGACACGTGGAACAGCCTTCCTGAGGAGGTTGTGGGGTCTAAAACTGTGGGAGAATTCAAGAATGCATAGGACAGACATAAGGCAATTTTTGTGGGGGGTAGGAAGAAATAGGCTGTTGGTTAAATACTGTAGGATCTGCAGCTTATCCTCTAGGTAGGGAAATGGGCAGACTAGGTGGGCCAAGCGGTCCTTATCTGCCGTCAAAGTCTATGTTTCTATAAATCAGTCCTGTAGGTCCCAGGTCCAGCATACAGTTGGTGGGGCACATGCTGAAGATTAACCAGAGTACCTCAGCCTCCAAAACCAGTTGAAACTCATGCCAGGTAGGCAAATATACATAACACAAGAAACGACCACCACTGGCCCCAGCTGGCCACCCAGAGAGATACTCAATCTAATGGCCAACACCTTATGAGTCAAAAATCGAACAAGCTTATCATATTTTTCTGCAGAAAATGCCCTAAAGGATTGCAGACAGGGAGGATTCAGTAACCTGTCTACAGCACGAAAGAGCTGAGCTGGATGATTTTTCACTGCAGCAATGGATCATCACAGGAATTCAGCCTTTTTCAGATTGATTGTCCTCTGATATTTAGCATAGTGAATTTTCAGTACTAAGTTGTCCTCCATAGACCTGGACCTCCTCCAGGAATGCTCCAACCTCCATCCCTTAGTCTTCAACCAATGCAGTTCAGCACAGTATCAGGGTGAGCTACTAAAGGTGGTCAAGAAATGAACATGGAAAGGTGTAATGGAGTCCAGGGTGGTCACAAGCACCAGGTTATACTATTTCATATCCACCTCAGCACTCCATGCAAAGCTGGCAGCATACCCAAGACGTCCAGTGCCTCTTGGAGTTTGCCAGGCTCCAATGTATGCTCAACACAAGATAGTCTCCATAAAGGGGATATTTAAACAGGGGACACCACATTGGAATGACACTGCACAATGATCCAGTTAAGAGACCAGATCAACCTTAACCACACAAACTTCAAGTCTGGATGAAAAGGTCAGGTCCAGTGTGTGACTATGCTGATGAGTAGCAGAGGTTACGGCCTGTGTCAGTCTCATTGAAAACATCAACTGAAGGAGCTCCTAAGCAAATTCTGAGGATTAATTATTGATCCATGTGTTGAAAACCCCCAGAATCAAAAGTCTGGGAGCTTCAAACACCTGTTTGGCATTGCAGTCTGCCCACTCCTGCAGAAATTCCCCTTCCCCCGGGGGACAACAGATGAGAATGATTCTGCCACTGATAACTGAACCACATCTATGCATCACACACTCAAAGGACCTGAAAGTTTCCATGGGGTGTACAGTGAATCCCAGGGTGGATCTAAAACAGATGTCCATCCAACCCCCTCTATGTTCACTTCTTGGGCAATGTGCAATAGAATAATCAGGTGGGACAGATGCCCTCAGGACAGGTTCTGAGTCATCACCTGGCCAGGTTTCTTTGCTACAAACAAGGTCAGCTGAGGAATCAGAGAAGAGACCCTACATCACTTCCATCTTCTTTCTCAATGACCCAACATTACAGAGAATGACACGAAAGGGAGGAGAAGAGATGGCTAGTCAGATGATTACCTGCTCACTGACATTTGGCAGGGTCCTGGGGAGGAGAACCTGGAATGGCAGTCTCCTGTCCTCGTTCATATCCTCCCCAGCATCTCCTCGACTCTACCACACCAATTCTGTGCTCCCCAATTTTCATACTCTCCCGAGTACTCTACTGTGGAATTTGCCCCACCTTTGAAGGATTCCCAGTTCCCTGCAGTGGCTGAGGACTTCTGCAGGGGGAACTATTGGGATGTCTGCAAAAAGACAAAGCAGCCACAGGTGATCTCTGGAATAGCTATGCCTAGGAAAAATGCCTCTACACATCATATGCAATATACAGTAAGAAAGGAAAGCTAAAATCCTCTGTAGTTCACAATATTTTCTAAAACTGGTACATTCCCTCCTTACTCAAATCCACCCATCCTATTCATAAAATTAAAACAATTAACAGAATTAAACCACCAGTCCCACAACAACCATATAACATTCACACTAGACACACACCACCATCATACCCTGACACACTCCAACAATAATAGGATTTGCTCCAACCCAGTTACTCAGAATGGTTACAGGAACTGCTTTTTAATCTTTGAGTGGAAAAAATGATAGCCAGTATGAATGGTAGGATGTCCTCATATAAAAAAAAGATGGGAAACCCTCAATGTCTTGTACTCCTTATAATTCTCTCAGTACTTGTAAGCTAATCTACCTGTCTGTTCTTACTGAAATCAAATGAAGATGTAATCCAAATATATCAGTCCTACACTGGCACTCAGGGAATGGGAGGGAGGGAGTGAGTGATGGTGGGAGGGTAATGGGGGATGGGAAGGGGAGTGGGAATAATAGTAAGGGATTTGTTTGTTATTTGTGTTACCATGTATATCATACCTATTGTATTCATGGAATGTAGCCATGTATGTATGTTGGTTAAGAAAAAACAATACATTTTGAATTATTAAAAAAAAAACACTCCAACAATAATAATACCAAAAAGCAAATAAATAAATAATACATAAATAAAATAAACATGATGGACTTCCCAGCATGGGCCAGCAGGGAATCTAGGAACTGACCCAATAGGCATGAGGTGACAGCATTTGTGATACTGGTGGTATCACCCACCGATATTTGGAATGTTCGGTGACCAGAAAGCACAGTGCTGCTGTCACTTTGAAACATTGCATGGCTGTGGTGGATGTCTATCCACAGCTGTTCGTACAGCAGCTCACACAGCTGCATGAGCATGGGCCTGTTAAGTCAGTAACAACCCATGATTTGTTCATCAGTGTGTACTTAGAATGTGACTCATGGACAGTACTGTCTGTTTGCAGTATAGCACTTCTGTGGCCTGCACAGTAGTGCAGGGGGTCATTTATCCACTCCTCTTACTCAATCATTTCCTGTATTAGGTACACAGTGTATTCCATTTTGTTTGTTGCTGTGTAATGCAGTGCTTCTCCCCACCTCTGGGGTTTTCCCAAGGTTGAGACCTGCTCTTTATAGGCCATAACCTGCATTGTGTTGAGTCATGCTAAGTGTTGCTAGTGCTACACAACAGTCAGGCTGTAGTGCAGGACACTTTACCTCCTACAGGCTCTGGCAATCCTCGAGTTCAGTCTCCGCTGCTGGGCAGAGTTCCTGAAAAGTTGAGCCATGAAACTGAGCATCCGGTCATGGCTGGGCTTTACAGGCAAGATTTCTCTTATTTTAGATTTCGTTTTTAAAATTTTAAATCCGTAGCCTGACTCCCGATTCCATAAAAAAAAAAAAGAGTCCAGAAATCAAATTAAAGAAAGAAATACCAGTGATGAGACATTTCGAACACTGGATGGCTCTCCACAGCTTCCCTTACTGAACTGTGAGCTCTGTTTAGACTCATTCATGCCAAAACTGCCGATCGCTTAGAACTCTTTGACTTTGGGCCCTCTCCAGTTTTCCAAGGCAGAGAACACAGAAACATTATTATATCTTTATACATAAAAGTTTTCAATAAAATAAATAACTACCAGTAATTGTCAACTCAAGCTCTGTTTAGTCCTTTACAATCGTTCAGTCTGAGATCGGCGCTTGCTAGGCACCCTCTGACCTCAGACCGCTCCAGTCTTTCAGGAGTCGAGGCAGAGGGTAGACAAAAGAAAAAAAAAAAAAACACTGGTTAGTAACATTCCTCAACCTAGGAACAAAACAGCAGCAATATTTCCTAAGTTCCCCTTGTGAGGTATAGTAATTCTAATTACACAGCTCCACCCTGGGATCTCCCCAGCAACACAGAACTATTTTTTCTTGAGGAGCAATAAATTTTAGATAATTTAAAATACAAAAAAACTCTTTTTTTGTCACCAAAAACATGGAGCCATTTTATAATCACAATAAACCACTCCAGGGAGGTGGTTATGTTGAGATTTATCACTTCTGGTTTGGATTTGGCCACTTGGCTACAACCACACCAGGCGTGGGTAAATCCCAGTATAACCCACACCCAGTCATGGTTTATTGCCTAAATATAAATATAGAAGGGAGACTCTTCATGTCTTTATATGCATTTAGTGAGGGAGTTCTTCAAGTGACTGAACAGTGACTTGTGGAGTTGTTGGACTGGGACACTATGCCTTTACCACCCATAGGTAATCACAGTGCAGTAAGGTAGTGAATGGATTGTTGGGAACAAGTGAATGTCCACTGACAATTGACTTGCATTGATTTGCTCATGAAATAGAAGTGTTTGTTAGTCAGCAAACATTTTCATCCTATACATTTTTTTAGAAAAAGTGGACTTCTGAAATCCTTAGATTCATCCTCATTGTGTTTTTACAAGTACTGTCCCTAGAAATTCTCAAGAAGCTTCTGTGATAGTTTCATTTAATGGCCCTGTCTAGATTTGAAAATGTGCTTCCTTGTATCTTTAAATATTTGTTACTTAATCTACAGTATATGCCAGAGGGGCTTTCATTTACAATACTTGAGTGCAGATTGGTGGTGCAGTGGAAATGTAATTAGATATGAATGCAAGGTACCAGCTTTTCAAATCCCACTTAAAATCTGCATTGCAGCAGCCAATAAATAAAAATATATATATAAACAAATTATGTTGCATATATCGTAATTATCTCATGCATGTCTTCTGTGCTGCTTAGTTGCCTGTGTTTGGGCTAGGGCTGTGAACAGATTTATGGTATATTTCTGTTACCACTCTTGCATGCTTTTTTTCACCATGCCATGACCTAACAGCATGTTGTCCATTTAAACCTCCTCGCAAGCTATGGTAGAAAAATTCAACCAGTCAGGTTTTACTAGGAGCGAAAATGTCACCATTCATTCATTCATACTATTACAAAATGGGAGTCAGCACTGAACAGATCAGACACTCTGCACCAGGGACCATTTTCTTTATTTGCAAGTTGATTCTTGAGGAGGAAGATGGGGTGACCAGAGCGGGGCTGGGTGGAGGAATGGTGTGTATATATATTAAAGACAGTGGCACTTTGGTGGGGGATGTTCATGTAGTATATTTGGGGTATGGGGGGAGAAATTACCTTTTGTTACAGCCACAGGCTGTGACAGCAGGAGTGATGTTCACAAGTGCAGCGGGGAGGAGAGAGGAGGGTGCCAGTTGAGGAGTTTATCATGATCTTTTATATGTTCTTGGGTGGGGAGGGTTGGCTTCAAAGCACAGTTGGTGGGATTTTTTTAAGTTTAAAAAAAATCTGCTGAGTGAAGTTAGCAGTTCAGCTGCAGAATTCACAATTTTTGCAAATGAATTTACATCATGTACACCAACTTCACCAGTGAATTAAAAATGTGCAACATCTCTAGTGCTCACCACAAGCTCCAGCTGAGGATGGTTTCCTTTTTTTTTTTTACAGATAAAGGAATGAACCTGAAATTTATGTTTGGAAGCACTGGGAAGAGGAGGGTTGTTTACTGTCAAAAGGGTGATAAAGGGTGGGTGATTATGTCAGGAAATAGGCACATAGGTAGAGAAAGGTGAAGGGAATTTGCTTCTGCAGGTGGGGAAAGGGATTTCACTGGCGGTGCCAACCTTATTACAAACTTCACTAGATAGAGGGTTGGGAGGAGGGAGGTGGTTACCTAGTGCTGGTTGGGGGGGTTACTATTTTATAACATTTGTGGCATATTGGGAGAAAGTGGGCAACAGGACTGACAGGATTAGATGGTTTTAATATTTTTTTGATAACAGCACATCTAGCTAGCAGCAGTGTGCAGTTCTTCAAGCATAAAATGCTGCTTCATTCACTGAATAGGCACTTTGCTATGTGAAAATCCATGTGAAGTACTCACTTTGCACTTCACAAAGTTAGAAAACTTCACAAAGTATTTTATTAAGTAAAGTTTCCCAACTTTGCACACCTTAAACTGAAGGCTGAGCGATAGCTCAAACGACCATAGTCTAGAACTCATAATGCGAAACCTTAGGCTAACATTTTTCTTGTTTACGGTAAAAGTGAATTATTGACCATATAAAACAATCCAAGCTGGTGATAAATAGATTTAATCAATGACTTAATATGACAATTACATGAAAAAGTACTACCTAGGATAACTCCCAAATAAGAAACTTGATCCACTAGTTCAATACTGTTACCATCCAGGGTTCTTAATTATTTAGGGAAAGGGAACATTGTTTAAACAGGAGAGGCACACTAAGCTGAAGCTTGTTTCCAGATGTGACCTGGGAGCACAAGGAAGTTAAGTGACTTGCTTAGGATCACACAGTATGCACCTAGGTAGCTGTGAGATTCAAAGCCAGGTCTCTAGATCTGCAACTCAGAGCCTTAACCCACTGTGCTATACTGCCTCCTGATTTCTAATTAAACTCTTTTGAGCACTTCTAAAAGCCATAATTTTTGCTTTTATTTGCATTGAGTGCTAAATGATTCAACAGGAAACAGTTTTGAATTTGATCAAACAGAGATTGTAAATTGTTATTTAAACTAAAGAATATGGAAGTCATCTTGTGCAGGGGTCACCAAAGGCAGGTGTTACATGCATGGGTCACCAACAGAAGGGCAGCAAACTGGGTAGTACAAGAATAGTAGATCCCCAGTTGAAGGAAGAAAGCACAGATGCACAATTTTCACTTTAAAGCAGGTCACACCCATCAAAATCTATTGGCCTGAGAGCCCAATACACATTTAAATTGAAGACATAGAGGCACTCACAGACCTGATGTGGGGAATAACTGGTGAACCAAAAAGGAAAAATTCTAGCTATTCCAAAGGAGTAGATCTGGCAGAAAAGGGGTAAGAGTCTCACGTTGGTATGTATTTATTTATTTTTGATTGATTGATTAAGTTATCATAAGTGCAAACATTTAGCCACAGAAAACACAACTGGTACAAACATGGAATGGGATAAAGCACAGAAAGAGCTTTACAAGCAGAAATGCACACTGAAAATTAAGATTAGCATCAAGAAATGTACAGTTAGTCAAAACAGGAGCAGCAGGGTGGAATAAGGAGTTTAACCTCATGCCTGAGGGAACCTATTGAGCAGGAATGCCAAATGGAATGAGGGAGCAGATTCCAGAGTGAAGGCAGTTGATAGAAGAAGCCAGATTGCCCAAGAGAGGAACAGTGTGAGGGGCTGAGAAAGTTTGATGGTCTCTTGAATGGAGGGAGCATGGAGAGATTGGAGAAAGACTAGATAGGAGGTCAGGGAGACAAACCAGTACTTGGAGATAAGGAGAGTGTTATGCAACTGATGACACAAGGGTGGGGGGAGGTTGGAAAGAGAGGATTAAAGGGAACAGTGCTGCATGTGTGGAGGGGAGTTAGTGCAAAGCATCTAAAGGCATTACTCTTTTTAAGTGAGAATTCTGTGAAAAACATGGAGGAGTCAGTATGACAAGCAGTTCCATTGGATACATCTAGCTAAGCTTGGAGAACAAGGCAGGATGGGGTAGAAATTAGTCACCCGGGAAGGAAGTACAAGACTGCAAGTGGTTTAGCACAGCTAAATATTGGTGATAAATGCAATGTGAAAGTTGAACTGTACAAAAGAATTCTACTGGGAATACTGATCAGACTTCCATTAATTTTTGACCAGGTTTTGCCAAATAGTAATCTGCGGTATTGTCCCTGTTAATTTTAAATTATTGAACCACATTTCTCCAGCTGTGTCAACTTTCAGGTGTACACCTACAATAGCAGCAGAGCTACAATCATTCAATCATTCAATTGTTTTGAAAATGTTCACAAATGTTTACAAATAATTAATGTGTGAAATTATGAATTCATGTAATTTATAATTCACTTATCTAAATCACTCCACATTCAGCAGTCTCCAATACCCTTCGAAGAAAGGTATGCATACAAATAGTCAGCTGTCTAGCTCCAAAGATGACTGCTTTGTAAGCACAGAAAAAGTTTCAAAAAAGCTCCCAAACAATTAAATTGCCAGATTTTGAGCCATAAATTCAAAACTTGCTATTTAAATCTCATAAGATTTAACATGTTCTTAAGGACTTCTTACAGGGTGAATATAGCACTGCCAAAAGAGCGCATGAATTACCATGCTGCAGAAAGCACCAATGGTAGTACAGTGATGGGGGTACAGCAATCAGGATTAACTGCTACCCCATTTGCTGTATGGTCAAATAGGGGAGTGGCAAAGAGGTTGCCAGTGCAGTGTCTTTTGGAGCCGCTCCCATGGTGGAGTGGCTAAAGCATGTATACTGTTACAACAATGAAACTTTCACAGCAAAGACCATTACAGTGCCAAATATCGGCAGGTCGCTGTAATTGTCTCGCTTTACACTGGCACTGTTTCTCCCTGTGTTATGCCCCCACTAAAAACAACTCTGACCTAGAACTGGTTATTTTAATATGGGGCTGCAGGGGGGGCAAAGCCTCCCACATGGGGGGCATGGCGGGCAATGTCCCCTGTAAAATAGCATTTTCTTTGGATGGCACAATGCCAACTGTCGGCATTGTGCCTGTCACTGTCCTGGATGTCGACAACAGTGTTGTTGCTGCAGCTCGGTACATCTGCTAGAGCACCAGCACCCAGTGGTGTAGGGGATCTGGGGCTGCTGTTCAATTCCCCCAAGGTCCCATGGTGTTGTGGCATTTATTTTTTTTTTAAAGGAATTTTTCTGCCTTCAGTGTTTCACCCCATCCCCAAAGTCCACCCCCCCTCGGAATTAGTTATATGAATTGGCTTCATAAATGGTGTCTCAGACAAAGTATTCCCTGTCTGACATATTGGGAAGAATTCCATCAAAGTCCATCCCTCTTTTGTTGGGAGGGCTTACACCTAAGCAGACAAGGAAGTACATTATTGGGTCGTAAAATTGCTACTTTTATTCACACTCATTTAAACTAATGAAAAAGGGGGAGATTGAGGTACAAACCAATTCTCTTATTACTGGAATTCAATTTTCTAACCAGCAACAACTAAACATATTATCTCTTAATGCTTGTTCTCTAAACATTGCTAAACTAGCAGAGCTGGAACGTGAGGCACAAATTCTTGATTTATCATTAATAGCTATAACAGAAACATGGCGCAATACTGATAAAACCTGGACAACCAAAATTCCAGGATTTAATCGTTACTTCAAAAATAGATCAGATAATAAAATAGGTGGTGGGGTCTGCCTTTATGTCAGAGATAACATCACTTCTTACCAATCTTCAGTGAATGTCCAGTCTGAGAGTATATGGGTATATATTCAACCCAAAGGCTCATCCCAGATATTGATTGGGACTTGTTATCGTTCACCTTCATCAGACTATAACCAAAGTTTACAGTTGGCCAATAAAATCTCCCAGCTAGCAAAAAATGGTTTCGTTTTAATTCTGGTTGACTTCAATCTTCCCAATATAAATTGGGATACTTTAACAGGTTCAAGCCATCAATAGGACTTTATCAATTGGTTAAGGAGCCGACAAGGGGAAATAACATCTTGTATCTCATCATAACCAACATTGAAATACCGGTAAACAATTCATTAATATCTGAATCACTTGGGAACAGTGACCATTTGCCCTTATTTTTTTCTATCCCTTTCTCTCAACCCCCTGTAAGGAATATGCATAAAATTAAACAATATGATCAGGCAGATTTTCAGAAAATAAACCATCATTTAGGAGCATTAAACTGGGACGACATTCTTTCCCCTCTTAACATTAATGAAGCTTGGGAATTAAAAAAAAAACAACAAATTCAAGAACTTGAATATCAGTTCATCCTGGAAAAACATAAATACAACAACAAAGGCAAAATTCCCCATTGGTTTAACAGAGCTATAAAAAAACTAATATCCCATAAACAAAAACTATTCTCATTATTAAAAAAATGTCCACTTACTCAAAAGAATGAAGTATTAATTAAATACAGGGAATCAGTTAGAACATTAAAAAATGTAATTTTGTTAGCAAAACACAATTTAGAATTTCGTATTGCACACACTAAGGACTCTCATAAAGCTTGTTATGCCTATCTAAATAGTAAGAAAGGGAAGAGCAGGAAAATTTGGACATTAAATATAAACAACACAATAATTACCTCAGACTCCGAGACTGCTACAGCTCTAAACAATTATTTTTCATCTGTTTTTGTTCAGGATCCATCTCAAATTCTCCTTGATAGACACCTCCCGAGTCACACAAAATTTACAATCTCACTGAATGAGGTTTATGATTTATTATCAACATTAGAAAAAACTACCAGTCCTGGTCCAGATGACATATGTACCAAATTTCTGCTGGGTGTTAAAGATACTATAGCCTTACCACTTGCTTTTAATTTTAATAAATCTCTCTGTGAATCTAGGGTACCTTCCAATTGGTTAATCGCAATAGTTACTCCCATTTTTAAACAAGGTTCTCATTCTAGAGTAGAAAACTATCATCCAATAAATTTGAATTCGATCCTTTGTAAATTAATGGAAAGATTAATTAAAACTTTTCTTGAAACAGAAATGGAAACTCTGAAAATACTTGATACAACCCAGCATGGATTTAAAATAGGCTTTTCTTGTACAACAAACCTACTTTCACTTTATAATTATATTAGTATGAAGCTCGATTCAAATATACCAACTGATGTAATTTTATTGGACTACAGTAAAGCATTTGACAAAGTGTCACATGACATTCTGATTAAAAAACTCATTCATCTAGGATTTTCATCAACACTAGTTTCATGGATTAACAGCTGGCTGAGTAACCGCACCCAGAGGGTTAGAGTAAATGGTACCTTGTCAGACTTGGGAAGGGTGACCAGCGGGGTTCCTCAGGGTTCCGTCTTGGGGCCCATTATCTTTAATGTTTTTATCAGTGATATGAAAATTTGTCCTTCAAATATACTTATGAAATTTGCAGATGACACCAAATTAGGGGTCACTGTTAACAATGCTGAAAATATACAAACTCGACTAACAGACCTTGCATCTATTGAACATTGGGCCTCCAAAAATAAAATGCACTTCAATGTAAAAAAATGTGCAGTCCTACACATGGGTAAAAACAACCCTAGACAGGCTTACACCCTAAATAATATAACTATTAGAGTATCTTCTCTAGAAAAAGATATCGGGGTATTAGTAAATAATAAACTTTCCTCATCTTCCAATTGCAATAAAATAGCAAATCAAACCAATGCTCTCCTTCGTAGAATAAACAGTACATTTGTTTCAAAGTCAGAACAGTGTATTATGACTTTGCATAGATCTCATGTTAGACCCTTCATGGATTATGGTTCATCTTTTTGGAGTCCTTATTTAGCATCAGACATTAATAGAATTGAACAAATTCAACGTAGGGCAGCAAAAATTATTCCATATTATGCCCATTTGGATTATGACACCAGATTACAGAAGACTGGCTTATATTCACTCAAACAGAAACGAACAAGAGGTGATCTTTTACAGTTATTTAAAATTATGAAATCCCCTATTCTAATGGAACAATGTGGCTTAACATTATCCAACAGAAGAAATTGTTGCTAGGATACATAATAAACAAATTGACATTAAAAAATGTAATACAAACAAAAGACAAAACTTTTTTACCATTAGAACTCCAATGTTATGGAACACATTACCACAGGATATTGTTGATTCTCCTACTATTATGATTTTCAAAAACAAAATAGATAAATGGTTATTAGAATAGCACCATATACAATGATCCACACATGTAGAGGACAATCTCGATGGGCTACAGCCTTCTTTTGTCCAACTAACCAAGCAAACAAGTAACCAAGTAATTCTGGGGGCTGTGCGGGTGAAGCCTCCAATGTTGGAGGTGTGGGGGGCAGAGCCCTTCTTCAAAAAAGGGAGAAGTTCCATTGTAATCAATGGGCATGCACAGTCCTTGTATTGTCGGTGTTTTCACCAACATTATTTCAGCTTGCGCGGTTTTGTCTGCTGCATTATTTGCTGTATGGTTTACTCTGCAACATTATGACCCCGTGCCTTCTTACAGCAGGTAAGTATGCCAATTTTCAGATCTCTAGCTGCAAGAAAGGTTGAGTTATGACCAAATAAAGAATTTTGCAAAATTACATATTTTGGGGAAGACTGCAAAATTTGAGGATTTTCAGGAAAATTCTATGAAAGTGGAATTTGCTAAATTTTCCCAGCCCTAACGTTAAGCTGTATAAAGTAGAAAGTGTGATGGGTTGATCAGTTGTGGCTAGGTTGTCACTGGTAACACAATTTCTCAAAATGAAAAGTTTGCAATTCCTAGGAATCTAACCAAGAAACAGGGGCAGATATTTAACCTAAATTTCATACAGAAGAATTTCTTGGCCTCCTTCAGGATTCTTTTAAAAATAGTTTCCATGATGCAGTGATGCAAAATAAAATAATATACAGCTATTGGCAACAGAAATTCATAAGCCAGCCTGGGTGTCCCTTTTTGATATGAATATGTTCAATTATTATGGTTGTAATACAGTGCGTGGACTGAGACATGGAATGGAAACACAGAATTATATGGGTAGATAAAGACCATGGGTGGAATTTTCAAAGGTGTCCAAACATTCTACTGCATCATCAATATAAGAAAAACTGTGTCATGAAGATGTGGTAACATAATGTACTTCCATTTTATTTTCATACTTGTTTCATGCATGGCACGACATGGAACAAATAAAAATCAGCATTATAATTATTTTTATTTTATTGATTGATTTATTTATTGAGAGTATCGGAATTACAATCCCTTGAGTCAAAGACTGATTTACAAAGGCTCCACTTCAACAGGTGCAAAAATAACATACAATCTGGCTGCAACCAGGGTACAATTAAAGGAAACAGCAAATATTCATGATACACAAAAGCACAGAGTTAATAACAGGTATATATAACTAATAAACAAAAGATACAGAACACAAAGTTTAGACACTGTACAGTAGGGGTTGCAAGCAAAAGGAGTAGAGACAAGATGAATAGTCCAAAGGCACTGGATATAGAGGAGTTGGGAGGGAGGTAGTGGGGCAGAGCAGAGAACAACAGGAGGAAGGTAGGGGTGGGGAGGAAAGAGAGTAAAGAGAGGAAAAGAGGGAGCTGGAATCTGAGAAGACTGCCTAACTTAGTGGAAGTTCAGGGTTTGGTGAGTTATGTAATGATATATATGGAGACGCTAGAAACAGTCACAGCGACTGGCGGCAAGGAGATGCTGTCTGAGCATATCTTTGAAAAGGCCTAGTTTACAGACAGAAGTGATCTGCGTGGGCAAACCACTGAGCCAGAGAGGAGTCCTATACATGAAAGTCCTTTGCCCCAAGGAGGTCCTACAAGACAGGACTAGGAAAGAGGCTGTAGAGGAGTTTCTGGTTGTGCTGGTGGCTGGGGCCATAGTAAGGAGATGTTGGGCAGTAGAAGGAAGGAGGCCAATGGATATTTGTTTGGTTAACAGGCAGGTATGGTAACAAAGCTTTCCCTCAGAATTCAACCAGTCTGCTTGTTTATATAGCTTACACGTGTGGGTGAGCTGATTACAACCAGTGGCCAGGTGACATGCTTTATTCAGGGAAGCCTTGATCCTTCAAGGGCTGAGTCAGCTGCTGATCCATATATAACAATGCCGTGGTCAACTATGGATAGTACTGAAATGGTTACAGCCAGACGCAGGGTATCAGGTGGCATGCATGACCTATGCCTATAGAGAAGGACAGTCCTGGTATTTACCACCTTACAGATCTGGTCATTATTCTCCTGGAAGGAGAAGGTGGAGTCCAGAGTGATGTCAAGATATTTGAAATGAGGCATCTGTTACAGGGGTGTGAGCTGGCAGTTTAGAATATTTAGGGGAGTGCCTTTGAATTTGTTTTGTGGATTAGTAAATACCATGACTTTAGTTTTTTTGTAATTTAAGATTAGTTTTTGACTGGAGAACCAAGATTCAGATTCTGAGAAAAATAATTGGAGGTCTTTCTGCAAAGGGGCTGCGTCAGGATGGCTACAATAGATTACAGCATCATCCACATAAAGAGCAGGCTTGGGGGAGGGTGTTGAGGAACAGGCTGAACAGAAGAAGGCCGAGAATTGAGCCTCGGGGAAATCCTGATCAGACTGGTAAACAGGTGGAGAGTGTATCACTGATTTTTACCCTCTGTGAACGGTCACTCAGGTAGTTGACGAACCAGGAGGTGGCATCTAAAGAGAGGCCTAGAGATGAGAGAGAATCAATTAGGAGTGAGTGATTGACCATATCAAAGGCTTTAGTTAAGTCTATGTATATAGACCCAGCTAAGTGACCACATTCCAGGACCTTATGTATAAAGTCCGTATACTCCAAGAGTGCAGTGGCATTACTGTGGCCCTGCCTGAACCAATGCTGCTGTGGACATTGAAGGTTATAATTCAGGAGATATTCAGAAAGCTGATCAAAAACAATCCTTTCAAGGGCTTTGGAAATGGGGAGGGAGGATAGAGACTGGGTGATAATTATTGTGGGAGGTTCTGTCACCACTTTTAAGATAGGTGTAACAACCGCAGATTTCAATTGAGAGGGGGATTGTCTCAAGCAAAGGGAGAGATTAAACATTTTGATAAGGGGGGATAGAACAACATCCAGGGTCAGTAGCAGTTTAAGATTTTATTAAACTTGTGACTAAATAAATTATGCAAATTCACAATACTGGCACGTATTTTCCAAAGTGGCCTTGGAGTGTGAGCATGAAGAAAAATGGACAGCAGGAGAGAGTGAGAATCATCTCATCTTGGTAAGTGTATTGATGATAAAGGATGTAAAATGTATGTACTGTATAAAACACAAGTGATGTGTCATGTTGCTCTGTGTGTGTGCATGTGTGTGCGCGCACTGCCCTAGAGGCAGGCTGCAATGGCTGATAGAATGAGCAATATCATTGGAGGCATGGGTGAGTCATTCACTGTTATGGACACTACAATGGACCTAACAATTCTGAGGGAGTTAGTGAATGGTTTTGCTGGTGAGCTGGAATGTGTTGCATATCTGTCAAAACACAAAAATAAACATTTACAGACTGAAACATCAGTTTGCAATTGTTATGTATGTAAGAGCACACTACGCATGAAGACCAGATTCATACATCAAGATGATTATGGTCCACAAACTATGTGTAACCACAGTGTCCCCCCCCCCACTCCCCCTGGTTACTAAACAGTTTTATTAGAGTGTGTACTAAAGTGTTTCCTACAGTGTGTTTACAGATTTTTATAGTAGAGTCTTTAAAATGTTAACGGTGTACAAGAATCCTATGCAGTGAAATGGTTTTCTGTTTGTTTGGTCACTCTGAGCTGCAAATGGTTAAGACCTACATGACTTCCCGGAAACCACTGTCAGTCATCTGAGCAGAGGTGTGAGGGAAGGAACTCACTGCTACATGAGCCGCAATAAAATGTTGCTGCAGGGAGTCAGTTGCTCACTCAGAATTTTGAGTTAATCAGACTGAAGAGAGCTTCAGTAAGAGGTCTCCAGCCCTCTCATGTCCTGTTTCATTCCACAGTTTGGTCGTGGAGTAGCTGCAGTCATGGCTATCTTCAGGGGCATACCCCATTGTGCGCTGAGGGACTTTAAACACACCTGGTAATGAAAGTGTGAGTAAAATATGTGAAACAACCCTGAACTGTGAGAGACTTTTTTTCTTTGTGTGGCAGCCCAAAGCTGACTCCTCCAGGATGGGCCCAGTGGGAATGCCTGTGAGAGTTTGGAGGGACCAAACTACAGTTTGTCTGAAAGGATGTTTGAATGAGAACAGTCCAAGTTGTGCCTCAATGGCATAGTTTCTGTAGTGGATGGAGTGGCTCACGCTGATTCGGAAAAAGGACAGTACAACCTCTGACTAAAAGACTGAGAAGGACTCACAAGTTACAAATCCAAGTTGTACATGCCACATAGAGTATTTTCAGTAAAGGCATGATCAGTTCAAAATGTGGAGTTTCTAACAAAAAGTATATTCAATATGTACATCAGCTGCCTTCAACAATGTTTCTGTCTGTGTGGAAAAAATGTGCTCTGTGAACCCAAAGTTTTCAAATCCTGTGAGGACATGCTCTGTTCTGACTCCTATCCCAGAAGAGGGATGGATAAAAGACTTCTGCTTGATCCAGAACTCAGGGACTTTCTTGGATTTTTTTGTGTTTGTTGCAATGAACTGTGTACCCTTTCTACCTTGTGCACCTGCAGCCCCCCAGTGGGCAAAAAGTTGCTCTTCGTCCACCTTGTGTACTGTGTAAACCTACTACATGACCGTTATTAAAGGAGAGGACATTGATTTGTGATTTCTGTGTTTTAGTGGCGCCCCATCATGACTGTGCAGGTCCCCAGTGTAATGACCCATCCCAGTTCCCGCGTTAAATAAATATATTTTGTGTAACTTTCCCTTGAGAGCCAAGCACTGAAAAAGCAAACCCTAGTGGGGGGGGCAGGCAGGTGTGTCAGCATCAAGGCAGTATGATAATGTAACCGCTGGTTACACAGCAGGGGTTAATGTCTGGATTTTTGGGGGCTGAAGTTTCCTTGAAAAATGGCCTAAGGCTGTGAATTTGGTGGTAGTGTGTTCAGGAAAGTGAACATTTCATGTGGTGCATGAGTCTTCAAATTGCACCTCAGAGTCAAGAAAAGAAATGGTGCTTCAGCTTGCCATTTGAATTGCTCCCCAATACTGATGGAATGCCTTGTGATTAATCCATAATGTGCCACTGCCCTAATTTGCATAGAGTTGTGTGATTGGCTCATGCTGGGAAGCCATGCCTCCTTGGACTGTCTGCTGTGTGTGTGTTTAGTGTGTGTGTTTGTGTCGGGGGTTGGCTGAGCTCTCATGCTACAGAGCTCATGTGGAAGTGCAGGCATTTTGAGAGAGAGAGAGAGATAACTGCTGAACTCAGTTTTACTAAGGAAGAAAATGTTTGAACTGAACAAAGCCGCACAATTGAGTGACGGGCATCCCCACAGCATGAAGTAGTCTGATCCCTCAATACAGAAGCAACTGTTGGAACCATTATGCAGTGTTTGTGCCTACCCATGTTGATAAGATGTTCAGGAGTGTGTGCATGGCGTTGAGTGGTCCGACATGCCACCTATTGCCTGGAAAAAAGCAGAAAACATTTTTCATCTGTCTGTAAGTACAAATGAAATTCTGAGAAGCAGCAATTTAATAGAAGTGCAAAGCACATTACTAGGATGTAAGAGAGTTGTAGAGACTGTCTGTCAGCTAGTGCTCCAATAAAGGTACAAGTGTGCTAACAAATCAAACAGTTTTGGAAAAAATAAAAGTGTCCTAAGGCAGGGGACAAAGAGAAGTATAAATGCAGGGTGCAGAAGGGTACATGTGTGCATGGGAAAGTAATCACCTAGCAGCTTGAGATAGAGGACCAAGCAGGTCCAGGTCAAACAGGCAAATAGTGACAAATCAATAACTACAGGAGAAAGAAATTGTGATTTCTGTGGGAATGCTCTGCAAATGTGTATGGGACTTGAACAGACTGAGCAGTATAAATGGAGGTGGCCACCACGGTCTGCATGGGCAGTATGCAGGGGCCTGGTAATGATGAAGTAACAATCCAGCAGCACTTGCAGCAGAATGCTGCCTGTGTGGATTTGGATGTGCATGTGTGAGCAATATCAAACAGAGCTAGCACAAGTAAGTTGATATATGGAGACAGAGTAAAAAAGAGAATGAAATGTGTTTGGGACTGTTTTTGAACCGTGTCATGTGGAAGCCAGTAACCTTGCTGCTCTCCAAAGTCAGAGCACTGTAAAAGTATCAGGGTGGTGCCAGAGCTAGATTCCTGTATTGAGTGTGAGACAAAGAAAACGTTTTAAATCCAATTCAAGTTAAGAGCATCAGTTTCACAGGCATTGTGTTTTGTTAACAGGTTTTAAGCAAACCAACAGAATGGCATGTAATGGGGTACTGAAGATGTTGGTGACCAGTCCAGCACATGTGAGCACCTGGATTTGCCAGAAGAAAGGGGTCCTAGAGAGGCTAAAGAAAGCCTGTTTGAAAGATAGGGTAGCAGATGTAACCCCCAGGCCACTTTTCAACTAGTGTGCACACCCCTCATTAAAATTTGGAAACACTGGTATACTGGCATACCAATTTATTTTACAAACAGGTCAGCACCACCCTTGGCATTAGGATGTATACCTGGCTCATTTTCTAGATGAAGACAGGGGGGTGAGGGTACAGAAACAAACAACATGAACTTTGTGTAAATGACTCAACCCAGGTCCTGGGTGGAGGCTGCTAGGCATATGCTTGATCTAACCTGCTGAGGGGCGCCCCCGTAAATCCACACAACCAGCAGCAATAATCAGAATGTCCATAAGGGTGACTGGGATTGTGTAGTACGGCTTTATTAAACAGATAGAAAGTAAAAACAGAAGTGGACCCCTAAGGGTCAGTCCAGGCTGGAAAAGTACAATTCATGAACTCTCCTTGCATGCAGTACAGTTCATGAATAATAAAAGAACATCTTCTTCCCTATATTCCCAATAGGTACGTTAGCGGACACCTGGCCATGCACAGGAATATCTTCTTCCCATGAGTGTCATTCAGTGAATCTAAGCTACGCACTCAGAATTCTTAGCACATAGGTGCATATTAATGAAACTCAGTCATACACCTTAACCTGCAGCTTGGCTCTTGCTCAAGTGAAAATACTGGTGCCCTTTACGAACCAGGAAACCCAGACTTGTAAGCACTTGGATGACATTCCTATCACCCTTGGCCCCAACCGACAGTCTCTGCCATTCTTCAGGGTTACACCACTGAAACCCCCATTCTCCACCAAAATGCATGAGGTCCCACACTTTATCTTGTCACTCACTGGGGTGACCAGAAAATAAACTGCACTCACTTGAATACACAGTTTTACAGTACTTCACTCACTTGGGTGAAACTAGGGGCATTGATAGGTGCGATCCAGCCTTATATATGGGCACACACACCCCAGACTATCAAACCCCTAAGAAATGTGGAGATCTAGTCTCTTAGAACAGTACTGACAGAGGTTGTCCCATCCACAGGGCAAGGAAAAACAAAAGGAAAGAAAGGCGCTCTCCTGGGTAGCCGATCAAACAGGCTCTTTCAGGTTCTATGCAAAGCAGCTGAAAACACCACAGAACATTCAGGGGATTGCCCTTTGAGTCCACTGAATACAAGCAGTTCCTTTCACTTCACTGGGAGTAGAAATCAGAAAATCCTACTATAACCCTTGTCTCCACCATTTCACTGGAAGCTGGAAATGTCACTCCACTAGGGTGAGAAATACTGGATCCTTTCCTCAGAGCCCACTGGCAGTCCTTCTGCCACTCTCACCTCCTCACTCAAGCTCACTCTGAACATAACTGAGTATTCTAAGCTCCCCAGAGCAGCTATCCACAGAGTGTGGCTTATGCTGCTGTGAGAGTTCTAAATGACCTAATCATTCTTCCCTCAGGCTAACTGAGTAAACAATGTTGTCATTATGTAAAGAGCCCCTAATGAGCTCCCTACCAGCTGCCTGCTACCTTCCTAACAATAATACTGATAGGATTATAGTAATCACAGGGGATTGGGTGGTTACACAGATACCACCGAGTTACCTGGATTTTCCAGCAATTGTGTGCAGCATTTGTGCCCATTGTGGGAGAGACATTGTCAATATCAGATGCTGCAGTGAGAGCCATGAGCTTCATGGCCTGAGTCAAAGCTCCCCGAGAACCCATGGCCGCACTGGTCCAGCACCTGCAGTAGTAGCCAAGGAAGAATATTTGCAGTGATATGCCACTAGGCCTGCAGCCAGCAGTGTGGGCCCAATGATGTAATGGAAGAGCAAAAGAACAAACAACAATCTGTTAGTGCTGGCACCCAGTGCACCCTAGATGCAGAGGCGCTTGGAGTTGATTGGGACACTGTCTGTTTGCCATCCCCATCATGCTCTTGGTCCATGGAGGAAGAACCATGTGGTACAATACACTGTGCAAAACAGACAGAGGAACCCCCAGACTTTGATCCACCTAGAGACTTTAACGAACAGAAATCTTGCCAAACCTCTTATGCACCCTCCCATGTTGCCGTAGGGAATGAAAAAAGATGCTAAACACCCAGAAGCACCTCTACCATTGTCATGTCCAGTCTCTCTGAGGATGAGGTACCACTGGTAATGTCTTCAGTGATCACTGTGGTAGAATTGTCTGAGTCTGAATCCCAAGAAAAATTGGATTCTTTTGGGTTCAGCCCTCCTGTCTGTCCTATATTTCCTCTGGACTTGCCCAGCCTGAGGAGTCTGAGCTTTACAGTTGGGAGGAGGAGCCTGTTCAGCACACAGTAGACTAGGATCAGGATGCCCAAGACTCACAAATCTGGCCACTTCAAGGGACAGCAGAGAACAGGTGCCTCCCAAAGTCAAGCAAAGAGAAACGCATCATCAGAAGTAGGACCAAGGCTGAGTTCAGGGAGAAGTACCCCTACTTGGAAAGGAGGCTCTCATGCAGAATTGAAAGCAAAAATGGAACAGCGGCTCATGGAACACGCATGGGAGGACTACTTCTCCCAGGGCTACCCTGGAAGCAAGCCAGCTTTAGCCAGAGCCAAGAGAATCTACAAGGAAAGAGTAGAGACCTGGTGAGCTAGAAGGTCTCTGAGAATGGATGAGGTGATTTCCACTTGCACAGAAGGATAACAATCGATCCACATCCTTGCAATGAGATATCCTGATATTGTCAACCACTGCCACCCTGACTGGTACCCCTGAACAGACTCCTGGTCATTCCAGTAGGGTTTCCAGACAGGAACCTGATGTACAAATTTGCCATTTTGGCATACAAGAAAACTCAGTACAGAGTAGAGTTCACATACCACTGAAAAAATTGCTTAAACCACATACAGTAGTATTCAGGCAACTTCATGTTTATTTTAGTGCCTGATTCAGTAAATGCTGTGCAGTACAGACCGATTGTCCCAAGTGCTAACCTTTCCCCTTTCCAGGCCACACTTTCTGCAGGGCATCATCTGAGGAGGAGAATAACATGCCACTGCATCATCCCCCTGATGTAAGAGGGATGTTCCTGGCTCCAGATCCAGATCCAGTTCTTGAGGTCATGAAGGAGATCAGGTCTATGAAGTCTGCAGTCCATCAATTCCATCAGGTCCATCTTGCAAATGAGCTTCTGCTAAACAATGAATGCCTGGTTAAATAAAGACTTAATTAATTGATTGATTGATTGAATTCTAGATGGATAAGGAGGCACCAACTGACAATAATTGAGAGATCCAGAAGTACCTCTGTGCTTCAGAACTAGTAGGCCAAGTTTTTATTATTTCTTGACTGTTTACACATGTTACACCTACACACGGTAACACACCTGAGGGGTATTGTGGACAGCATCCCAATCTGGTCCAATTGGACATTTGGTATGGACATTTCCAGTGGGTGATCTGCCCATTTCAGAAACTGTGGAACTTTTTCACCTGGTCTCCAGAGACATTTTGTCTGGGAAGACCCAACCCCAAGCACGTTTCATTTTCCTTTGATGGACTAATTGGGTTCCCATTTCCCAGTTTGTAGTGTTTAATGCTGTTTTATACAAAAGCACAAACATAGAAAACAATTCCAAAACTTTTATAAAAAAAACTTGTTTTCAAAAAAGTTAGAGTCGAATAGTATGTATTTTGTGTGTTTTTGCATGTTCTCTTGCAGGTGCAGCCGATGAAGAGGATCCTGAGATTTCGCCCATGGCACCTGTAGGTGCTACAGGGCCTGATTTGACAGTGTTTTACAATGTGTTTGACATGCACAGCTATGACATAGTTTGCAGAGGTTTTAAAAGTTTAACAATTCTTGTGGATTTCACTTTTAAGAAATGCATTGCTATGCCATCTGCATATTCTTAAAAGGTACCAGCATTTATTTATTTATTTATAACTTAGTATGCTTTATTCCCTGGTCACACAACCTGCCCTTATCTTCCTCCTCTTTCTTGTCCCATCCTCCCACCATCCCAGGGCCTCAACTTGCTAACCTTGCAGTGCCCCACTGTTTACCTCTTCTGGTGGAAGTCCCTGGGTTGCCAAAGCTCAGGAGGAGTTTAGCTCATTTGTGGCTCAGTGAGCCCAGTGGGTGGGTATGGAGCCTGTGAGGCAGAAAGCATCATCCTGCAGGCTGGGGGTTGTCCTAGTTTTCTGGTCCCCAACTCTAGGACGTCCATAGGGAAGGCAGCTTGACATACATGCATCAGTGGATGCCATGATGTCTTATGCCAGGCATGTCTTCCCACTCAGAACTACTTCTCTAAACCTGCAACACCACCACCTAGGGTCATCTAGGTGGCAGTGTCACAGCTGAGCAGGTTACATTCCCTCCCCAGTGAAGGACAGTATCCATTGGGACACTCAGTCCTCCCAACTCAGCTAACCTCCAAGTGGCCCAGGCTCATTCCCAAAGCCATGTCATCAGCATGACAGCTTGTAAGGTATGGATGCCTCAGCCCTCCACACCACTGGGCTGGCCCCAGATAGAAGATTTTACAAAACACAGTATAGGCTGGGTTTCAGTGGTTTTGGTATGGTACACTTAATGCATCTGTGACATGTGTCTGGGGGAAGTGTTTTTTCTGTGAGTAATGTCTAGATAGAGGTTTCCCTAGTAGGAAGTAAAGCCATGTGAATGCTAAATGGGTGTGTATCAGCACTGTTCCAGTGAGCATCAAGGATGAAGCCACCACAGCTAATGGGACACCATGTTTTGTAACTGGATATGGTATCTGGTAGCCATATACACTACCCAAGAGGGATCCCATAGTTAGCTGTCCAGAGCCAGCTTCAGTTGGTAGTTCTCCTTATGGTCATTGCTTCCATGTCCCCTATAGGGTCTGGCCTATCCTAGGCATTGGTAAAGGGGGTGGGCCAACCCTTTCCTAGATCACCTATGGGAAAGTCTGGTGAATTCAGGGCCCTTGCTGAGGACAGCAAGGTTTCTTCACAGTGGTAAGTATAACCCCAGTGTCCTCCCCTGAGATACTAGAAAGTTTTACTAGAGTGTGTACTAAAGTGTTTTCTACAGTGTGTTTACAAGTTTATACAGTACAGTCTTTAAAATGTTAACAGTGTACTAGAATCCTATGCAGTGGAATGGGTTTCTTTCTGTTTGCTCATTCTGCACTACAAATGGCTAAAACTTTCAAGTCTTCCCTGAAACTTCCACTACTATGCACAAACTCAGGAAAAAGGTATTTTGCCTATAGTGCTGCCACAGTCTGGAACCCCCTGCCTGACATTGTTGAGTGCTCTTCATCAATTAGTACAGTACTTTCTCCATTGCTGTATGTAATTATTTTAAAAATATTATTGTATGCACTTGTGTAAAATGATGTAACAGATGGTTCTGCTTGTCTGTGTTTTACTGTTGTTGTAAGTCTTTGTATGTTAAGCTTATTGACTTCATGTTGTGCCTGAAAATGGAATTTTAACATTCCAGTGTACTTGCCTGTAACTACAAAATAAATGAAATGAAATGAAACCCCTGTCAATCATCTGAGCAAAAGTGCAAATGGGAGAAACTGTCACAGCAGAATCAACCATGATCAGATGTTGCAGCAGGGAATCAATTGCTTGCTCAAAGTTTTAATTTAGTTTGCCTGAGGAGACCTGCAGCGAGAAGTCTCCAACCCTCTCCTACCCTGTTTTGGTCCCTAGTTCAGTCCTGGAGTAGTTGAGTGTTGAGTCATCTTCTTCAGTGGCATACCCCAGAATGTGGTGAAGGACTTTTACTACACTTGATCATGGAAACCATAAGAAAAATATGGGAAAAATCCCTGAATTGTGAGAGACCTTTTTCTTTGTGTGGCAGCCCAAAGCTGACTCCTCCAGGATGGCCCCAGTGGGAATACCTGTGAGGATTTGGAGGGACCAAACTGTAGTTTGTCTACAGGATGTTTGAAAGAGAACAGTCCACGTTGTGCCTCAATGGCACAGTTTCTATAGTGGACAGAGTGGATCAGAATGACTGGGAAAAAGGAAAGTACACTATCTGAACAGAAGATGAGGAAGAACTCACATGCTACAAATCCAATTTGTACACATCACATACATGGCACATAATATCATAGTATCATAGTATCATAGTAAAAGCCAGCAGAATAGGCCCCATGGTCTATAGTGTCTGCTTGGGAGCTAGCCCCCTACTGGGAGCTCACTCCTCCACCCCTCCAACCCCAGAGGTGGCCGTCCCTGGCCTCAGCTTCCCCCTGTACCTGTCCCAACCCTTCTTGAATCCTTCCACTGTGGTCTCTTCCACCAGACTCCTGGGCAATGCTTACATGGTTCCACCACCCTCCCTGTGAAGAAGTGTTTCCTGCGCTCCCCCCTGTAATCCCCCTGATTATGCAGCTCAGTATCCTGTTTTCTTTTGCTGCAGCTCTTCGACAATTCTCTGTGTTATTCATTTTGCTGTCCACCACTATCCCTAAGTCCCTCTCTCCCTATGTGACTTGCAGTGTGGTCCCTCCCAGGGTGTATGCATATCCCGGGTTTCTGACCCCCAGATGCAGCACCCTATATTTCCCTGCATTGAACTTCAACCCCCTTTTTGATAAGTGCATGATCTGTCCAAAATGTGCAGTTTCTGAAAAAAAATGTACTCAGTATTGGCACCAGCTACCTTCAACAGTATCTTTGTCAGTGTTGGAAAAAGTCTGTTTTAGCAACCAAAAGTATTCAAATCATGATTGGACATGCTCTGTCCTGGCTCTGATCACAGAAGAGAGATGGACAAGATACTTTTGCTTGATCCCTAACTCAGAGACAATCTCAGAAACATTCTTGGACTTTTGTGTACAGTGCAATTACCTGTGAATAGAGATGCAGCAAATATAAATTTTGCCAGTGAAGTCACGGTGAAGTGGCCAATTTAGCTGCGTGGAGTAATCCATGAAATTTCCCTGCATTTGGCGGAATTTCACCAAGGTAAAATTTTGCCTTCCATGGGAAAATGTCACCTTTCGTGGGTGAAATTTCTCCACAGAAGGTGAAATTTCGCTACAGAAGATGAAATTTCACCATTTCACGGGTGAAACTTTGCCACTCCGTGGGTCAAATTTCACCGTTCTGCAGGCCAAATTTCGCATTTCACCCCACAAAATGGGTGAAATCCACAGATTTCTCCACATAGTGAAGTTTTGTCACTTAGCCCACCACTACCTGTGAACCTTTGTACCTTCTGCACTTACAGCCCCCAGCAGGCAAAAAAATTGCTGCTTGTCCAACCAGTATACAGAATAAACCTACTATTTGACCCTAGTTAAGGAGAGAGTACATTTGTTTGTGAATTGCCTGTTTTACTAGTGCCCATCATGACTGCACATGCCCCAGTGTCATGGCCCACCCCAGTTCCCAGGTTATATAGAAATGTTTTGTGTAACTCCCCTTGAGAGCCAAGCACTGAGAAAGCAACCCCTAGCCAAGCGGGGAAGGGGGGGTGGGGGCAGGTGTCAGAAGCAAGTCAGGCTGATACTGTAAGTACTGGTTACATATGTACATGGTCAAGATGTAGGCTGTTAAACACATGGTGTATGTTTTACATACCGCATGAGTCATATGTGTGTTTTCCTGTCTGGACCTGTTTTAGTACTCTCTCACATACAGTATACACATCCTGCAGTGACATGACCCTCCTGTGTGCAGTTTATTTATTCATTGCATATATTGGTGATGCAGATGTACAAAAATATCAGCCCCTAGATGATGTGGTGTATGAGAATGGCACACATAGGTACCACATACAGATGTGGTTGATAATCAGGAGAAGGATGTTGCTAAACAAGAACACACACATATACAGGGGTATGCACACTGCAGCTGCATTAGGTGGAGGAGATGGAGGGGGAGGAAGAACTGGTTTCAGACACAGTGAAATCAGATGGAACACAGATCACAGCTTCATCACTCAGGAAGAGGTGGGAAGTTGTTAAATTTTGCTTCACAAATTATTTGCAAAGTTTGTAAAATGCTAAGTTCAACAAGTTTTCGGCAGGTGAAGTAACACTTTTCAAGTGACGTCATGCTGAGGCATGTTCACAGCACTGTCTTCAGTTTTCAAATGTCTCATTAATGGAGTTCCAGTGCTCATTTTTCCATGAGAAATACATCTAAACCTTAGTCTCAGTGCATTCTTTATTTAATAGACTATGTTTAATGTATAACACAGCCCTTAATAAGAGAAATCAGGTGCCATTTTAAATCTCCTACACACTCTTACTCTTCCTTGTACATCAGTGCATACTTCCAATATTCACATAAACAATGTCAGACATCATAAGTGGAGGAAGGAGAAAACTACTCTTTATTATGTTTTGGATTAAAACAGTGAAAAAATCAAGAGGCATTCTAGATACTGGCAGTACTAATTACTGTTACATGAAATGTCATTTAAGGGACCAGTATATCCTATATTGATATTTCGAATACGTACCTAGACAGTGTCCCTTTAAAAGGCATCCAGACATCAGCAGTGCTTGTTCTCCTTGTTTTTTTTCCAGATCCAAGATTTTATTTTTATTATTTGTGAAATATTTTCATTTACCCATATTACATGTTTAAAAAAAAAATATTCAGAGGACACAAAATTAGGAGGCCCATGTGCAACACCTGAAGAAAGAAGTTCAGTTCAATGCTATCTAAATAAAATATTTAAGTGGGGAAGCAATTATGAAAAAATAATTAACACTGACAAGCATAAAATCATGTATCTAGGTAAAAATAACATTCAACAACATTGCATTCTATGTAGAAAAACAGTTATCAGAAACAAGTTATGAAAGGAACTTGGAGGTGATTATTTCTGATGATTTTGAGTGTCTAAGGCAAGACAATGAAGCTATAGTTAAGACAAATAGGGTCTTTTGGTCTAGTAAGAAAAGTATTAAACCAAGGAATTAAATGCCATCTTCCCTCTGTATTGGGCATACGTAAGGAAACACCTTGACTATGCTTCACAGGTCTGGTGCCCATACAAAAAAAAAGAAATATCATAACAGGAACAGGTTCAGAGAAAGGCCAGTAAGATAATCACTGAGCTAAAAAATATGGATTACAAAGAGTGTCATTCAAATTTGTAATTTATGTCCCTTGAAACACATCATATATGAGGAGACTAATTGAAATAAATCGTGACATTAAACAATCAGATATTAACATCAGAGGCCGACCATTACAATAACTGAAAAGGAAATTTACCTCTACCAAGTGCAGATTCTTAATTTCCAATAGAGTTGTTAATATGTGGAATAATCTCTGAACAGAAATTAGTATTAGTAAAAACAAAAAGGAGATTATTACCAAATTAGATAATTATGTTTCTCAGGGTGGATATGTAAGTTATTATTAGACACAATGGAGCACCCACCCGACCTCTGTTGCTTTGACTGGCTGAGTCGCTACCAAACGTATCTGGCTATGGCAGTGGTCTGCTGCACCTTTATTCCAATACTGAGCTAGAGACCAACTAGATAGATTAATCCACTTGAGGCCCAACCGCTCAAGCAGTGTGTGCATAGTTAGTGTCCTACTTCCAGACTATGCACTGGGCCTCCTCCACCCTACTTTGTTTCTTCTCTGTCTACCTACAAGTTTTTATTGAGTTGCCGCCCGACATGGTGGCCTCTACCTATCCTGAGACTACCCGAATGTTATCCTACCTGCTGTCTTTGTTGTTAAAATCCTGCTGTTTTCTTGTACTGACCTTGTAGTTTGATGCACTTTAAATGTAACCTTATTTGTTTTGACTGTTCATGAATGTACCATTGTAATCTCCCAGGTCGCACCTGAAAATAGGCACTTGGTTGTCTAGTGTGCTCACCCGGTTAACAAAAGCAAATAAATAAATAAATTATGGGCCAATGCTTACTGACTCCTATACACCTTAGTATGACCCTTAGCAGATGTTTTTTCTTGTATCTAACCAACTGTACTGTAAAATGGTATGCTTACTGCATGGGTGCAAAAAAAAAATGTGACTAAATTTGTTTATAGCTAAATCAAGATTAGGTATGAGGCACATTATATCCCAGCTCTTTTAAATCAATCAAAAAAGATTCTGTAATGAATTTCTCAAACTCCATTTTATGGTAACAGTTTTAACAGTCTATAAAAGATTACTTTGACCACAACTCATTAATTAGTGTATCAAGATATTCCAAATTTGGGAGCCAGCCCTGGAAACACTTGCATGTAGTACAGGTGATACAAATTTGAGGTGTAGGAAGGAATCTTGATTTCCTCTCTAGTGGGAATTAAAGTGTGTTGTTTTGACACTAAATGGGTCAAAGCTTTTTTTAACTTTTTACCTCATAATGTGCACCAATCTATATAAAAAATAACCTAATAGGGAACTATATGGCACAGTGGATTCATTGTGAATTAAGAAGCCTTTCTCCTCTAGGTCACTGATTTAAATGTAGCCAAGTTCAGAGTGGCCAAAAGTCATAATTTCTCACTGGCTGGTCAGTGGCCTATGCAAAATGAGTTGTGGTGACCTCAGTCCTCTCTCCAGTAAACTGGTGTCTGCATCACAAAACACTACATTTACAACTGGCACTTATTGACACCCTTGTTGCCAGTCTGACATAAGAAGCCAAGAACTGAATTGGCATGGAGTCCAAATTACACTCTCATCTACAGTATGTGATGGTCCCTCAATGACAGGGTATGGGCACATTGGTGGGGCAATGTGAGAGAAGCTTGAAATGTGATCGCCTTTGCTATACCTGTCATGTGGATCAACCGACATCTTCTGTTTCCAGTGCTGTCAATATGATACCTTTCATGAGCATAAAATTCACACCAAAAAATAAAAACAATAAAATCACCTTTCTATCCCCTGCATTGTTAAACAAAATGTGGAATAAAGTTACAAAGATAGCCTCCTAAGTCCTCAGCCAGGGAGTAAACTGTGGCTACAGTTAGTTATAACTGAGGTAGGTGCCAGAAAATGTCACTCAGACTCTTCAATATTCTTTGTAACTGTAGTTAGAGGTGGACAAAAGTCCTTTTTCAAATACATAAACACTCATTCACCATGCTCAGATCTGTCACACTGTACCTTATGATATTTTGCAATTTTCAGTTCTTGTCAAAATTATGACTAAGCCAGTTTTAGAGATACCTATGATATTAAAGTTGCCCTTACTCTTCCAGATCTTAAGGGAGTTCAAGTTTATTGCAGGAAAACTCCATTGAGCAAGCTCATTCACAAGGAGGTCCTGTGACATAAACACTTAAAGTACAAACACAGATAGGTAATAACAGTATATACATGAATGCACGTTACATGATACAGGCTGGATATACATACAAGGGTACCACATAGGGTGACCACAGGTGGTAAACATTGATATGAGACAGGGAAGCGACTTACAGGTTGCATACTGATAAATGAAACATGATAACTGGTGTGTGCAATACATATATTTTGGCAGCTAGAACAAACAACAGACTACAACTGATATGGGGGAGGTGATTTGATAGAGTAGCAGTGAAGCGTAAGCATAGATAAAGCCAGGAGTAGAAGGGAATGGAAAGCAGTTAATATGACAAATCAATTATACCTTACCAGTGGATAAATATGGCACACATGGGAAGGAAGAGACTTAATGACAGTTACAGGTGTCTTTTATTTTGGCTGAACTTAGCGATTTGTAGAAGTTTATTGAAACTGCGCTAGTTAGTTTCAGTACAGTTTGTAATTGGTTCCAAATGGAGAGAAAGGCATATGCAATATCACGTTTACCAAAGGAAGTCCGCATACTTGGTATATCAAGCATAATAAAGTCAGATTTTCTTAACGAGTATGCACTATGTGAGATGCTAATAAGGGAAGACAGATAGCTTGGCAATTTCTGTGGGAGCAGTTTAAGAGTCCATAGCCCAGCATGGAGCAGGCGTCTAGTAGTAAGGGATGTCCAACCAACAGCTGCATATAAGCCACAGTGGTGCGAACGGTAAGGGGAGTTGGTAATGAACCATAACGCATGGTGATAAAGGATGTCCAGTTTACTTAGATTTGCAAGAGTGGTGGAGGAATAGATTACATCATACCATAGTCAAGTAGGGAAGAAAGGTGGCCTGTACAAAGCTTGTTTGGTTTCCAAGGGATAAGGGCCTATTTCTGTAGAAGAAACCTAACCTTGCTTTTAACCCTCTAGAGACATCTTGACGTGGTCATTGAAAGATAATTATTGTCGATCAGATACCCAGATATTTAAATTTGGTTACAACTTCCAGAGGCTCGTTTAGCGTGGTGACAATGAAGTCTTGGGCAAGGGTATTGGGGGCCTGTGACAGCACTGCAGGAGAATATCATTGCTTTAGTCTTCTTAGCATTGAGCAGAAGCTTTGCCTTTATTAGATTATGCTCAAGTTATGCGAAGTCGCTTGAAGCACTCCTTAACTTCAGATAACGATGAGCCAAGTATACAACACAGTATCATCTGCAAAAAAGTGCAGATTGGACGTAGATATGTTAGCATCTAAGTCATTAATGTACAAAGAAAACAAGATAGGACTTAAGATGGATCCTTGGGGGACTCCTCTTGCAACTGGCAAGGCAGCAGAAAAAAAGCCTTCCGCCTTTACTTTTTGGAATCTTCCAGTTAGGTAGCTAGAGAACCACTGGGTGGTATGGTATGTGGCACCCAACTTTGCAAGAGCAATTGACTAATAGTTTGTGATCAACAGTATCAAAAGCTTTGCTGAGGTCCAAAGACTGCACCAGTTACCTTCTTAGCATCTATAGCAGAGATCCAATCATTGGTTACTTTTGCTAGTGCAGTGATTGTGCAATGATTAGCCCGGAAGCCAGATTGAGCTGGGTTAATGAGAGAGAAGGTTTCCAAGTGAGATTTTAACTGAATATGGATCAGTTTTTCGAGACCTTTAGAAAGGATAGGCAATATGGAGATAGACCTATAATTGTTTACATCGCATGGGTCACCAGATTTAAATAGAGGAAGGATATGTGCTGATTTCCAGCAGGACAGCACAGTAGCAGATGTAATGGAAAGATTGAAGATGTGGAGAATTGGGGCAGTGAGATGGGCGTAGCCTGACCTTAGGAAAAAGGGTTCCAAGCCGTCGTTCCTGTGCTTTTTGGTGTCTAAGTTAAGAAGAGAATCTACTACCTCTTTATAAGTTATCTCACGCAGTTGGAAGGGGCTGGGTGCAGGACTAGATGTAGGGGGAGGGGTATGCTGGCTCACCGCAGCACCAGCATAAGGTGACGAGTCAAAAGCTAATCCAGCTGTGGCAAAGTGGTAGTTAAGTTCCTCCAGGATTAGGGACTTGTTTTCCACAATCTTGCCACTTGCAACTATCTTTGTTGGGACAGAGGGGGCCATGGGCTGTCCTTCTATAGCTTTGATAGTCTTCCATATTTTATGAGGGTTACCTTTAGCTTATTCAAGAGTAGAAATATAATAGATAGCTTTAGCTGAGCAAAGTTTTTTCACACAGTTATTCCTGGCTGTTCTAAAGGCCTGCCAATGCGAAGATTCTTTGGAATGTCTAGCTTTAGCCCAGAGCTTATCTCGAGCTATAAGGGCTGCCTTGAGATCCGAGGTGAACCAGGGGTTGGAATTGTTCTGTACCCTTACTTTGATGAAAGGGCATGCTTATTTATTATTGTAGTGAGTTTGTCATTAAGGATGCAAGCTGCCTTGTTGACATCTTTGGCTAGTAGAGATCTTGCCATCTGATCATACTCAGGTCAGATAGGAAGTTTACTGCACTGAATTTGCGAAAGGATCTTTTTGTTATAAAGATGGGTTCTTGGCTGGGCCTTAATTTGAGATCTTATGCAAGCAACAATTCCACGATCGCTCATGTCGTTGTGAAACACTGCCGAATGAGATATTTTGTGTGGATGGGTGGTTAGTACCACATCTAGAATTGAACTTTTGGCAGTATTTAGAGTGTTGTTCCTAGTGGGTTCACTGATTAATTGCCCAAGAACTAGCTCGTCACAAAGGGATTTGAGGCCGTGTGATTTAGGTAACAGACAGTCCATATTTAGATCTCCTAGAAATATTGTTTCAGTTTTTGCATCTACAAACATGGATTTCAAAAGATTAAGGACTTCATCACCACCAGACGGGGGTCTATAGCCACCTAGGATAGTGATACATTCCGAGGAGGGGAGATGAAGGCTCAGCGAAACTAACTCAAATTCCTTGGCTAGAGATTTGCAACTAATATCAGTGACCAAGTACTTAGATTTGTCCTAGATAACCACACCCCCGCCTCTAGACTCTCTATCTGCTCTAAATAAATTGTAGCCCTGCAGTGATATTTGTTGATCAGTGTTCGTCTTTTTTAACCACGACTCAGTAATTATGATAAGGTTAGGTTTAACGTGTGCAGCCCAGGCTTGCAGTACAAGTTTTTTAGGCAGGCTTAAAATGTTGACCATCATCATTTTGAGACCTGTGGCCTCGGCAAAATCGATAGGCGAGGTAAGTTGTGGGGGGCAGGGTTGAGCTCCACATTTCCTGAGCAGAGAAGAAGCAGAAGTATAACTTTCTTTAAGGAGCTTATAAGAATGGAGACTGCTTTTTATTTCTTCGTGGCAACCATATCGTGCTTCCAGAGAGTGGCACCACTAATGACAGTTGATCGTGATCATTGTAAGTGCTTGAGCAGACATAGGTGAGGACAGTAGCAAGGGGTGTAGGCTAACGGGGAATAGGCTAAAAGGGGATAGGAGAATGACATAGTGTCTGCACGGTAGACCGTTATAACATTAGGTATTGATAAGGTACATTGGAGAACTGAATTGCATTGAGGTACATCAAATTGCACTGTATTGCTGAAAACTCTGCACCTTAGGAGCAATAAAAACACAATAAGGAGAGCCATGGTCCCAGACTGAGTGGTCTCGTGATTTGTATTAGTGCAATATCTTCTAGGCAAGTAATTTGCCCACCTAGGTACTCACTTAAAACCAAGATGAGAAAATGCAGCAGAAAGGGGAGCAAGGAGAGCAGGAGCAGTTTAGTTAGTGGCGGGGCTCAAGAGATATTCACACAGGGCAGTCTTATTGGCCACACTCAGATACCAATCATAGGTTGGCAGCAGTCGAAACTAGGCCAATGAAGCAGTAATATGATATAGGAGGCGGATCATGAGTGTATTTAAAGGAGGCCTGGGAGAGGGGGGATGGGAGAAAATTTCAGGTCAGAGAGAGAGCTGAGAAGTCAGAATTAAGAAGGGAACACTGTAACAGGCTATAGAGAAGGTGCCCCAATCAGAGCAAAGCAGGCAAGCGGGCATACCAATCACAATCCCCCTATGGCAGTGCAGCACCAATCAAAGGTGCCCAGGTGTGCTGGCTCTTTGCAGAGGATTCTATCGGTACCTATCGGTATGACAGCGCAGCGTAGGTAATAATAGGGTGCTCAGCATCTATCTGACTTAAGTCTGAAGGGTGGATGGCAGACACTGAGGGCTTCCTGTTTTCAGCTGCAGAGCTGTCACACAGGCAGTTCTAAGGAAGTTGTCAGCCTGTTGAGTGAAGCTTAGGGGAACCTCAACTACAACCACCCCTTGTAGCAGCACCGGGAAAGAAGTAGAATGATAAGGCAGGCCATATTGCCCACGAATGAGTACAGTGATTTATGTAGAAGACCAAGAATCCCTCTAGTGGCAGGTCTGTATAACCTGCTAATGGAAAACTAGCCAAAAAAAAAAAAAAAAGGTAGTTAGACTTATCGGTGCCAAGGCAGAGTGCTTGGATGGGGCGCTGCAGGAAGAGCAGTCAGACAGAAGAGGTGTAAGCACTTTAAAACAGTAGTAGAAATTACAATCCAGCTAATACAGTTGAAAAACTTCTAATAACACAGTTGAAATGTGCTTAGTTCTATCGAAAATCTAACAAAGTGCCAGGTGTCTATAGCAGGGGAAAAGACCTGGCCAAACAGAGTGGGTTTGCTGGAAGCACCCGTGTTCTGATTGGCTGCACTGTCCCGTACCTTCCAAGGAGCTGCAGGCGGGTGTCCTTGTCTTGGTTGGTGGCTGGCTGGGTGCCGGCTGACCGTGGATGAGCTGAAGCAGCCCTGTTCAGGGGCAGGCAGCTTCCAAGGGGCTGCAGGCGGGTGTCCTGGTCTTGGTCGGTGGCTGGCTGGATGCCGGCTGACCGTGGGTGAGCTGAAGCAGCCCTGTTCAGGGGCAGGCAGCTTCCAAGGGATGCAGGTGGGTGTCCTGGTCTTGGTCGGTGGCTGGCTGGGTGCCGGCCGAAAGTGGGTGAGGTGAAGCAGCCCTGTTCAGGGGCAGGCAGCTTCCAAGGAGCTGCAGGCGGGTGTCCTGGTCTTGGTCGGTGGCTTGCTGGGTGCCGGCCGACCGTGGGTGAGCTGAAGCAGCCCTGTTCAGGGGCAGGAAGCTTCCAAGGAGCTGCAGGTGGGTGTCCTGGTCTTGGTCGGTGTCTGGCTGGGTGCCGGCAGACCATGGGTGAGCTGAAGCAGCCCTGTTCAGGGGCAGGCAGCTTCCAAGGAGCTGCAGGCGGGTGTCCTGGTCTTGGTCGGTGTCTGGCTGGGTGCCGGCCAACCGTGGGTGAGCTGAAGCAGCCCTGTTCAGGGGCAGGCAGCTTCCAAGGAGCTGCAGGTGGGTGTCCTGGTCTTGGTCGATGTCTGGCTGGGTGCCGGCCGACCGTGGGTGAGCTGAAGCAGCCCTGTTCAGGGGCAGACAGCTTCCAAGGAGCTGCAGGCGGGTGTCCTGGTCTTGGTCGGTGGCTGGCTGGGTGCCGGCCGACTGTGGGTGAGCTGAAGCAGCCCTGTTCAGGGGCAGGCAGCTTCCAAGGAGCTGCAGGCGGGTGTCCTGGTCTTGGTCGGTGGCTCGCTGGGTGCCGGCCGACTGTGGAGTGAGCTGAAGCAGCCCTGTTCAGGGTGAGCAGCTTCAAGGAGCTGCAGGCAGGTGTCCTGGTCTTGGTCGGTGTCTGGCTGGGTGCCGGCCGACCGTGGGTGAGCTGAAGTAGCCCTGTTCAGGGGCAGGCAGCTTCCTAGGAGCTGCAGGCGGGTGTCCTGGTCTTGGTCGGTGGCTGGCTGGGTGCCGGCCGACCAGAGGTGAGCTGAAGCAGCCTTGTTCAGGAGCAGGCAGCTTCCAAGGATCTTCAGGTGGGTGTCCTGGTCTTGGTCGGTTTCTGGCTGGGTGCTGGCCGACCGTGGGTGAGCTGAAGCAGCCCTGTTCAGGGGCAGGAGTCATGGTTAGGAAGCAAACTCCTGGCATTGTCAGCTGCTAATAATAGTTTGTTTCACCAGATCTGGCTGGGCTAGGGTTACCTTCAGTGGCACTGCATACATAGAAATGAAATAGTGAGCTGAAGAAAGCCTTATGATCTATCAAGTATGCTTGACTGAGGAGTAAAAACTGCAAATCGAGCACCGGCACCATTAAACAGTCATTACATATGGCTTTATTACAAAACGTTTAAAACTTCCAACCATCCATCAGACAAGGTCTTTGCAATTTGTGCTAATTTCACACTGTGCACATGCATTAACAGTGGCGTGTTTTTGCCTACCATCATTGACTGAGGAGTCCCTGATCTAGAGATTACAGTGTGCCCTGACCCCTACCCTCAAAGCATGACTCTCCTCTTCATCCTTCCACACTCTCTTTTGGACCCACTACCACCATTTGAGTGGCAACCTTATCTAGAATTTCACCCCATTACAACACTACTCCCTCTTTGAAGAAGTGCCTCCTGAAATATTTTTTAAACCTTCCCCCTTCTAATGTATAACAGTGCCTCGTGGTGGTCTTGTTTTCACTAAAACCAAAAAAGGTCCCCAATATCTACCTTGATTGTACCTTTCAGGTACATTAAGGTTTCAGCAATATCCTCTTGCTCCCTCCTGTAATCCAGTGAGTACCCTTCTCAGCCTGTCCTCATGTCTTGCCTTGCTGTCTCAGAACCATCTTTGTTGTGCAGCTTTGAACTACCTCAAGCTGGTTGCTATCCATTTCATGTAGGGGATACAGTGCTACATACTGTACTCCAAGTGCAGTCACATCAAGGATCACTACAGTTGCAATATAATCTCCTACTTTCTGCTCATAAACCCTTAACAATACATTCCAGTTTCCTGTTTGCCTTGGTTACCACTTTTCTACTCTTCATAGCTTACTTAAGGTTGCTGATGATGGCTAACCCCAAGTTCTTCCTTTTCTAATTGAATGAACTTGACCCCCTTAAACTGTGTATTACAAGGGCATGGTAACACCTCTATAGTTAGGGTTCTATAGGCTGTGCAATATTAAACCCTAATTTGTGCACCTTAATAACTTTGGCATCATTTGATGAAATAGCACAAAATGTGACATGTGCAGTCAGGCTGTCAGAGTCTCAAGATATGAAAGTTTTGTGACAACATTTTTTACTTTTTATAAGATACAGAGGCCTGGATATTCAAAGTGGTTGCACATGGTGCAACTGAGTTGCACTGGCGCAAGTGTGGACTTGCACCAAGGAGCGCTACGCAGCAGGAGCCAGTGCATGGTGCAAAGCTCATTGCATCAATGTGCAACTATGATGAATGCAGGTGCAAGTGCAGGAGGCGTGCCAATGAATATCCAGCACAGTGTGATATTCAACCATGAAACCATGGCGCAAGTGAGGAGCAAATCAGAGATGTGCCAAGCAGACTTGTTCCTATAAATACAGGGTGCAAGCACACAGAAAGCACTTACGCCAGGTGAGAGAGAGTAAGAGAGAGAGAGAGAAAGAAAGAAAGAAAAAAGAAAGAAAGAAAGAAAGACAGACAGAGAGAGACAGAGTGAGAGACAGACAGAAAGACAGACCAAGGCAGACACAGAGGGAGAGGGACAGAGGTGGCTGTTGATAGGGAGACTGGGGCAAATAGAGTGTAAAAGACAGGCAGACACACTGCCAAGCAGTGCACTAGGGTGGCACACAGCCCACAGCATCCAACTGCCCAGGAGGATATAGGACAGCAAAGGCCATGGATAGTGTGCCCTTCATGATGGAGGCTGTAATGAGGTGTGTGAGGGGGCAGCAGGAACAGCAAAGTGGCTGTGGAAGGGCCCATCGGCGGTATGCCCCACGCAGTTGGTACCGTGCCCACATCACCTTTGAGCAGTACAGTGACATGGAGATCATGGGCCGGTACCACCCGAACAGGGCCATTCTAAGGCAGCTCTGTGAGCTGTGCAGTGAAGTGATGCAGGCACCTACCAGACGGAGCCACACCATGTCCATGGAGATGAAGGTGACAGCCATCATGTGCCTGCTCACCACGGGCACCTTCCAGAGACCAACAGGGGACACCACATGCATAACCCAGTTGGCCACATCCTGCCTCCTCACAGAGTTCCTCAGCGGTCTGCTGCCACGTGTGTAGGAATACATCTGTTCCCCAGCACTCAGGTGGAGCGTACAGCAACCATGCAGGACTTCCACAGGGTAGCACGTATCCATGATTTGGGGCCATTGACTGCACCCATGTGGGCATCCGCATGCCCCCTGGCCCTGAGGGTGTGGAACATATCAATAGGAAAGGGAGCCCGAGTGTCAACTTCCAGATGATGTGTGATGCCACGGGGCGCATAACCAATGCCTGCACCACACACCCTGAGAGTGCACATGATGCATTCATCTGGCACAGCTCTGCACTGTGTCACAGATTTGAACATGGGGATATACCCACGGGCCACCTAGTGGGTGAGTATGGCATGGGCAAGGGGCAATGGGCAGAGCAGACCTTGGGATGTAGAGGGCAGCATGTGCATGTTGGCGTGGGTGCCAGGGACAGGCAAGGGGCACAGCAGATCATAGCAGTGGGCTAACCATGTCAGTATCCACATGGGGAACAGTGCCTATCCACTGCAGCCCTGGCTGCTCACCGCCTAGCAGCTCCCATCGTCCCCAGCAGAGGAACACTACAATGAGGCACATGTCAGCACGTGCAACATCATCGAGTGAGTCTTTGGCATGCTGAAAGCATGGTTCTGTTGCCTAGACAGGTCAGGGTGGCGCCCTACAGTACAGACCCTCAAAAGTCTGTGGCCTATTCCTGGCCTGCTGCATACTCTACAACATGGCCATTGACTGTGCGATAGTTGTCGAGGCTGATGAGGGTGACAGTAGTGGGAACAATGGAGGCAATTGGCCGGAGGGAGGGAGGTGGACAGCCACCCCCTGGGCAGAGGGATCCCTGGCTGATCCAGCAGGCAAGATGGCACAGGGAGATCATAGCATGGGAGTACTATGGTGCACACAGGTAGGTGGTGCGATACACATGCACAGGCCACATAAACAGGTACAGCACAATGCAGGGGCGTGCATGGCAATGGGCATGCACTCACTGAGGTGGGAAGCAGGGGTAAGGGTGACAGGGCTCTCACCCACACAACCACACAGCACCCCTCACAGCCCCCACACACACCCACACACACAGGTGTGGCTATGTGGCGTGAATCAGATGCATTGCACTAGTGCACAGGTATAACCAGTGCAGGACTGCTGTCATCATGCCCATGCCACATGGCCCAATGGCCGGGCAAGCACACACACAGGCAGCGTGTGGTGCGACACACAGGTGCCACACCTGCGACAGGCACACACACACACACCACCCATGTAGCCACTGTGTAGCAGCTGTAGACCACAGGTGGGGTGGGCCGCACATCAGGGCCACTGCATGGAACCTTGGCCACCATGGCCATGGGGGTGGCCACGTCTGGGATGATCAGTAGCCACAGGCTGCACATCATCCATGGGGGGTGTGCAACAGCCCCCCAGGGGCGGAACTGCAGACTGCGACCATGTCCATGTGGGGGTGTCAAGGTGCCCAAACAGCCCAGCCCCGGCATGCCTGGGATGCCGACATCTGAGCCTGGCATCGACTGTGTAAGGCTCGCCCGACGCTGGGTATGTAGGGTGCATAGCACAAAGCGGGGTTCATCTGTGCCTTGCCACACCCTGTGGCAGCCAGCAGCTGAAAGCTATCAGAGATCGCAGTGGTAATGCGATCCGGAGATGCAGTTGTGGCCTCCTGCATGTACTGCATTCCCCGCCAGGATCTGTGCAGTGCCTCTCTCCTGCTACTCAGCTAACTGGCACACATCCATGCACAGTGTGCACACACCAGTGGCGAGCTGCACCTACTCCCACAGCAAACGGGTGTGCTCAGTCAGCGGGTCAGCATTCTGTGACTCCTGGGCTAGACGCCGGTCCCCATGTGGTGACCGGTCATGCTCCACAGCCCCCTCTCTGGAGGATGCTGCACAGTGGGGTCTGCAGGGGAATTGGGCATGGCAGGTGCACCCGGTGGTGGACCCTGTGTCTGGCTGCCTGGTGGCATCCGCAGCCTGCTGCTGTTGCCCATCCAGTCGCTGCATGCCACCCATCACCTGTGCAGCTGTACCACCTCCACCGCAGGCCACTGCCTGTGCACCGCTATGCCTGCAGTGGTGGTGGGCAGCTGTTCTGCCACTGGCAGGGCACTGGGTGTGCTGCCTGCATCAGTGCACAACAGGAACATCTCCCCACAATGGTGGCCATGCTGTCTAGGATGAGCTTACGTCATCATCAGTGTTGGACACATCCAGGGCCTCATCCGATCCCAGGTCCAGGACATCCCCTGCACAGCGGTGGTGAGCTGCAGCCTGTCAGGTCCCTGGATGCCTATGGAGGTGGAAGGCTGGTCCTCCAGTGCTGGTCCAGTGGCCACAGCTGCCACCGCCGCCGCCACTCCATCAGCTGCGGAGGCATGCTGGTGCTGTAAGAGAAAGAGGCATGCTAGTGATGCATTGCCCATATGGCACCCACACTGCCTGTGTCCTGCAGCATGGCATGCGCTTGGGTGCACACACTTGCACATGACAGGCATACTGACTGCACTCATGCCAGCATGGCTGTGACCCACCCTCCACACCCTAGCTGTGCGTAGCTGACATACCACCATGCAGTGATGGGCTGCCACCCAACTGGAATCCACCATCAGGCACACCCTCCACCCTGCTGTGGTGCATGGTGGCTGCCACTATCTCCTCCTGCACTGTGAGTGGTGGCACAACTGCAAGCCCCCCCTCTGGTGGCATTCTGGGAGGCACAGATGGTTTCCACCCTCTCCTTGATGCACCTCTTGTCCATGCCCACCTTCTTCCTGCACTCCTACACTTAGCGCTGGTGGCTGCCCTGCTGGTTGACACATTCTGTCACCTTCACCCAGGCCCCAGCCCTGGCCTGTGGTGTGCCTGTGGCACCACTCAACAGGGGCTACCTTTCAAGGTAGTTGTCGAACAGGTCCTCTGTCTCCAACTTTGTGAAACTGGGCCTACGCCTGTGAGCAGGCCCATGCTCCTCACCTTCCTCACGTTCCAACATGTCACTTCCTGTGGACATGGACAGCACAGTGTGTCAGCGGCCGCCTGCTGTGCTGCTTGCTCCCAGTGAGCTGCAGCAGCATGCACAACTTACCCCAAAAGGCTGCAATACCGGTCCATGGCCTGTGCTGTTCCGTGGAGATTATATAGCATATTGCATGCAATTGAGCTTTGGTGCAATGGTAATGACATGCTAATTCCCTCCATGCATTGGCTGATGAGCTTATTTGCATGTGGAGTCTGAATATCGTGATTTTGCTCTGTGTGCAATGAGATTGCTCAGGAGCGAGTCGTGGTGCAATGTATGATCATGCAGGTGCGCAGGCCCACAGTGCACATGTGCTGAATGGTATCATGTTGTCAATTGCGCACTGTGTGCTGACTGCATGATGGAGGCCATGGCGCATGGTGTGCCAGGCCTGCTATTGTGCATGTGCGCACTGCCTGGAGGTGGGTGACCCCTGACACCTGCTGTGGCCTCTGCCCCAGGGTGACCCCCACACCCGTGACCCTGACTAGCCGTGCCCATGCCATGCATCTCCGAGACTGCGTGATGGGTGGACAGAGCACATGTTTCCTCGGATCACACATCTGACACATGCCATGGCCACGTGTGCTTACTGCTGCCATTTTTCTCACAGGCTAATACTTGCAGCATGGCACAGCAAAGGGCACCAAGGGCAGCAAACTGGATTCAGGTGGAGCTGGTGAACCTGGTCACCTGTGTCCAGCCCCATGCACCACAACTCTTTGGCCAGGTGCCCCTGCAGCAGCCCAGGGTTGCAATGTGGCAGGGCATTGCTGCCACACTGCAGCAGCAGACTGGGGTGGCCAGGATGAAGGAACAGTGCCTCCACCGATATGATGACCTGGCAAGGAGGGACACAGAGCGCCTGAGGAGGCCGGAGGTGTGAGTCAGACTTGGGGCTGTGCCACAGCCAGGTGAGTAGGCCCATATTGCATGTGTGCCCTGGTGCTGTACTGTGGTGTTGGCTAGGCTGCCTGGCATGCCATGCAGAGTGGTGCACTGCCATTGTGTGCAATGCGATGCAGCTGTGTGGGACATGTCGGGTAGGGGCTCACCCTGTGCACAGAGGTGGGGTGGTGGGCAGCTGTTATGGATGTTTACTGATGTGTACCTGTCTATGTTCCATTTCTAGGGCCTGAAAATCGCTTGGAGAGCAGCAGCAGTAGCAAGACGGCAGGCCACATTGGGCCAGAGAGGAGGCGCAGGATGGGTTCCGGCACCAGCGGGGCCACAGAGGGCAGAAAGGCACTGTCATGGTCCATCGCACTGTACATGGGGGTGGCGGGGGCATGGGTGCAGGCATGGCTGCCTGTGCTGTGTTCCCTGGCAGCTGTGTGTGTCACACTGTACGTGGTGCCTGCCACTGTGGCGCATCCATTGAACACGTGTGCCAGCTGTTGGTGGGGTGGGTGTGTGCCCAGCTGCCACTGATGTTGCTGTGGTGTTGCCAGTGCACTGTGCCATGTGACTGCCATTGCACAGTGGGGTGGCCACTGTGCAGCAGGGACCACTGCTGTGCACTGTCGTGGTGTGCTGTATTGCTGGCAGGCGTTGGCCCACCCCTGTGGGTGGCCAGTACAGGCCCTCTGGAGGGTGTATTCCACTGCCCACTGTGAGTGGACATGGTTCCTTGGGACATTGCACTGATCAGCTGTCCTGTCTCTTGTCATAGGTGTCCACAGGAGACGACAGAGGCCCATGTACTGCTGGCTGCTCCGGCAGCTGATTCTTATATGTTCCATCACCACGGAGGCTGTGCTGAAGGTATGCCGCATGCTCCTCCATGAGCAGAGTCAGAGAGGGTGCCAAATGGTGGCAGGCCATGGCCACTGAAGGATGGACCCCAGCATTCCCCTGTATTCCATGCTGTACCTCCCCCTACACTCCCTCATCCCACTGTACAGTTCCTGTTCCCTGTCCCCTTCCCTCGCTATCCTACCCTTTCCCACTCCCTTGTTACTGTACATAGTTCTTTGAATATATCTCTATTTTGACTTAACTGCCTGTGTCAGTGTCTGCTTTGCAGGTGGCATGAGGAGCCATGCTGCAGTGGCCCAGTGCCTGTCCATGTGGTGTGCATGTGTTGGGGCACGTATTGTGCTTCTGTGGTTTCCTGCTGTGTGCTGTGGTGTGTCCCACTGTGGTGGTATCCCTCCCCACAGACATTGACTGTGCCTTGGGGTACCCATGGGGTGGCTGTCAGGGGTGTGTGGCAGGTGTGTGCATGGTGCTGGCACATGACCATGGTCTTTGGTTAGGTACTGGCCACACACTGGGTTGGGGCCCCTGCTTGGCACTGTGTTGCTTGTCCCATGTGGTCTGCTGTGCTACATGGCTCCTGGCACACTCCATGCCTCCTCTGTGGGCCACTTGTGTGCCTGTGTGGTGCATGTGGCTTGGCTGCATGGTCCTGGATGTGGCCTGCTGTGGTGTAGATGTGTGGGGGACATGGCCTACAGCCTGGGGGGGTTCCCTTGGTGGCCCTCTGTTGGCCATTGGCACCTTCTGTTGCCTACTCTCTGTGCCACTGTTGTGTTGGGGGGTCCTGGGTGCCTCTGTATGCCCTGGTGTACCCTGCTGGTAGTGGTCTCCTTTGGCCTGTCACTGTGCTTCCCAGGCTCTATCCCTGGGTCTCTTTTCAGTGCCGTACCTGCCTCTGTTGTTCTGCTGCTCTTCTACCACAGTTGCACTGGGGCATCTCTTTCTGTGCCATGGTTCAACTGTGTTTGCACCATGATGCATCTCAGGTTGTGCCATGGTGCAACTGTGCCATATTCAGCCTGGTTGTGCTGGCGCAGTGTGGCCAGTGCAACCTCTGAATACAGCTCCTGTTGCACCATGGTGCATTAGATTTGTGCTGTGCTGGACTTGACCAGCCTTTGGTGCATTCTGAATATCTGGGCCAGAGTGTCAAAAAAGAAAAAAACTATAGTCAACATTGCATATTTTCTGCTCTCACCTACAGCCTAAATGGTGTGTAATTTTGTAATTAAATTTTCAGGCTTGAAGGGGCCTGTGCCAAAAGATTGTCTTTCTAAGCCTTGGTGAAAAAATGTTATACCATTTTAGAATTATAATGATTTTTGAGTTAACACTCAAGTTCAACCAGTAACAAAAAAAAAATATATATATATATATATTGCAACTGCTTATTTTCTTAATTTGCCTCTTATGCTGAAAAAAGTACTGATCCTGTTGGTCACCATTTTTTCCTTGTTTTAAATTCACAAACATTGAAAAAGCATGAAAGTTATGTTTTTAAAAAGTAAACACATGAGCTGAGCTAAACAGGACCTGTATAGTTAGATTCTGATGTTTTTGTTTTTTTTAATGCCAGAGATGCCTTTTCTGGGCACCGGAATCAAGGTGCCCAGCTTAGTGAAGGAGTCATTCAAATTCATTCTCTGTATGGGAGCAGCAGGACTTTCCTGAGCTCTGCAGCTACAGCTGGAAGTCATGTTGAGACTGCAGGCACAGCACTGATTTGATGATCCCCTGTTCTCCTTGTGTCTCTCTGCCTCTCTCTTTGTTTTTTCTTTCTGTCTGTATCTATCATCTATCTATCTATCTATCTATCTATCTATCTATCTATCTATCTCTATGATATTGGTTAAGTGGACCAGAGTGTCCACCTCAGTATCACTTCTCCCCCCAGGTTGCCTGACCCCCCTCCTATGTATAATAAAATTAAATTCTAATCAGACCAGGGTGCCCACCCTGATACCACTTGTATTAACCCGATCCCCTCCAGGTTGTCCACCACATTTTCATATTGTAGGTGGTGGGAGTGGGGTGCCCACCCCTGGTGCTTTAGAACAATAGCCCAACACTGGGGTGCCCAATCCACAGTGTCAGAATATCCATGTCATGTCCCCTCTAAAGAATAAAATTGTCCCTCATATTTTCCCTGCAAAGAAGAAAACAGTCCCTTATTGATCTGACACCTGACTTCTGACTTAGCACCCTTCACCCCACACTGCCATCATATCCCTCACATACCATCTCTCACCAGAGTTTGTCCCTTGGTGAAGATCCACTCTCTGATCAAACAAACATCTTGATGCTGAAACTGCTGACTGCTATATGAGAAACTGAGGCACTATAAGTACACTTCATTGTATTTCAATGGGGTTTTTAACTTTAATGCATAACCTTGTCATTTTTGCCTATTTTGACCCCAAATTTCCAATGTAGATTTTTAGGAACCCCACCTCATAACCAGTGGTGGTGGTGGTGGAATTACTCAAATTAGGCCTGAAAGGCAAGTTCAGAGTTGCTTGGTGAAATCACCTTTCAGGTAGGATTTGAAAATTTATACCACAGTTGTTCATGAGGTGGGGTCATAAGATGGCTATGTTGGAAATATTGAGGGAACCTAATATGTAAAAAGGCAAAGATTATGAGCATAGTTGAAATTTGTAGATGCTCTCATAACTTTTGAAATTTTAAATATGTTGACCCCAAATTTTCTACATAGCCACTTTTTCACACCACCTCATGAACATGACAGCTGTAAGTTTTCAAATCCTGGCCAAAATGTTTTTTTGCACCTGTGGCGCAGAATGACATTTCTGTGGCACAAAATGATGTTTTAACAGGGATTTGAAAATTTTCACTGAATGGGTTCATGAGGAGGGGTAATAAGAAGGCTGTGCAGAAAATTTGGTGCACAAATATAGTAAAATGCCCAGGTTATGAGTGAATGTTGCAGTATTTCAACGTTCATTCATAACTTCACTAATTTTCAGTATTGTGACTCCAGACTTTCAACATAGCCATTTTCCCACACCACCTCATAAATGTAACATGTGCTATTTTTTTTTTAAAACCTAGATGAGACGTGTTAAAAAAATAAACGTCCTAAGGATAGCTCGATTTCTGCATTAACAGTAGTAGTGAAAGTGATTTCTTTCAAATTGATTCCAGTAGCTGACTGATGAAAACAGTTTGAGGGAAATCAAAGTGATTTCCTTCTCACTGCTTTTATCAACCAGCTGATAAAAGCAATATGAAAAAATCACTTTCATTCACACTACTCAAAATTAATTTTGTACTACTGGATGGTGCATGCCCAGTTCTGCTTCTGGTGTCTTCCGTGCCTCCTCCCTCTTGACCCAAGTGTTAAGAAAAACAAACTAAAAATAGCTGGTGTGTGTCAATACCACGGCTGATATATATTGAAAAAACAGACTCTGGAATTCCTACCCCGTTCCAGCTGAGATAACCCCAGAATAAGAAGTGGACCATGGTGCCCACCACCAGTACCACTGTAAATAACCCTCCCATCCATGCCACCCCACACATAGCTGGTAACACTAGGGTGCTCAAACCTAGTGCCACCAAGACTCTGCTGACACTGCAGTGCCCAATCCCAGTGCTGGAACCCCTGCAAATGAGAAAACTGTCCCTTGAATATTTTGTTTTAACCTGAAAAGTAGAAAACAGTTCCTCATAGATCTCTAGCTCCCAACTTCCCACCTCAACCCCATTCAGCTCCCACCTCCACACCCCACCTCACACCCTCGCTTACCTATGAAGATTCCATCAGCACAGATCCACTCTTACCAAAAGACATCCTCCTCCTTGAAGCACTACCATGAACTGACGAAACAAGGTAAATGCTGCCAATGTGTTTTCAAAGTGTTTTGAACTTGTAGTAATAACTTCTTTTTTTTTTTACTTTTTCTTCCTGCACCAGCTGGTCCTTACTCCGCTAACAGTCCCCTCAACCCATTTTCTCTGGGAATTACTTTTGTCCTGGCTTGCATCCCTACAGCTTTCCACATGTGATGGAGCTGGAGAAGGGTATCCCAGTACCCAATCTGAAAGCCTTGCTAGATTGAGTCCACCCTGAGCCCAGTAGGTGGTGTAGGGTCTGTGGAGGCTGTCCACTTCATCCTGCCAGCCAGTGGGATTTCACATTTTCTCCCCCTGAATGCTCCATGGATAGGGTGGCATGTTGCTGCATGCAAAGCATGCTGACATCTTCCACAAGAAGCATCTTGCACCCTTTAGCTACTGTATGCACACCACTCCCTATGATCACCCAGGTGACAGAGTTTGCTGCCAACCCACACAAGAGGAGGAGGAGGAGAGCATCCTGTGGAACACTTGATCTTCCCCCTCTCCAGAGTGCCCCAAATGATTCAGGCTCACTACCAAACCTGGGTCATGGTGTTATGATTGGTAGTGCTACCACTGTGCCAATGGAACAGCTCTATTACTCTAAACGTTGTCATTTTTAAATATATTTGTACCAAGTGTTCAACATGGCGTTTCTGTGACCTCACCTCATATGTGAGGTATAAGCAACTTTTTAAATCTGTCCCTAAAGCTAATTGTGGAGTTGCTCCATAAAATCACCATTTGAGCAGGATTTCTAAATTTTCACCTACCGAGTTCATAAGGTGGGGTCATAAAAACAGTATGTTGGAAATTTGGTGAACAAATATGGCAAAATGACCAAATTATGAATGAACATTGACATTTTTCAATGTTCACTCGTAACTAAGCTATTTTTCACTATTCTGACCCAAAATTTTCAACGTGGCCTTTTCTGATCCTACCTCATAAAAAGAGAGGTGAACGTTTTCAAATCCAACACAAAACATAATTTTTCCATCACTCCATGAAACCACCTTTTGGCCTTGATTTGAAAAATGTCACTTACCAGATTAATGAGGTGAGATTATCAAAAAAGACTATATTGAAAATTTAGGTTAAAATATTAAAAAAACAAAAAAGTATGAAGGAACATTAAGTTTTTAAAATTACTGGTGACCCCCTTTATCACACCATTAACATGTCCCTTTCAAATGCCGTAATAACCCGAAAACCAGTTATTATGGCATTCTTAAAATTTTCTTTCAATTGGCTGTGTCCTTGAAGATCAGTCATTTGTTGAGCGCCATCTCATTGGTTCTTACTGTGCATGTGGGAGGGCGACACCATCAACAAACATGGCAGCTCCATTTCTCAATACTGGGGATCTACATTCCTCATTTGCCTCTCACATCCAGTACAGGTAACTTATTCATTTTTACAGTATTTATCTGGTTGATCTTGTTTTCCAAGTTAAAAATATATTTAGTTGATCCTGCTATTGAAATGGTTCAGGCAGAACTTGGGACACGATCACAAATGGAGTCAGACAGTGGCTCACTGCCTTCAGTTACACAATCTAACTTTAAAAAAGTTAAACAAAAAACTAACAATCACTATACTGTACAGGAAGACAGAGAAAGAATGTGTGTGTGTGTGTGTGTGTGTGTGTGTGTGTGTGTGTGTGTGTGTGTGTGTTGTGTCTGTCTCTCTCTTTCTCTCTGACAGCAGTGGTCAACTAACTTTGGCACCTCTAAAGTCTTGGATGAAAAAGAAAAAACTCCCTGCACCATTAATTGTAAAAGATAAAGGCTATGGAAATTTTGTGTTATGGATTTCTTTTACACACCCTCGGTGTATAAAAATCCATAACACACAGTTATAGGCATTGTTCTCTATTTAACATTCACTGATCATTTGCTATTTTCACTATTTTGACCCCAGAGTTTAAATATAGCCTTTTCTGTCACAACCTGATGAATGTGACCAGTATCATTTTTTAAATCCAGTACAAACTGTGTTATCACACATGTGGCACAAAATGACATTTCATCCAATATTTCATTTATTTTATAAATGATACCTGTCATTTTCAGAAGATATCATGCAAAGCATATGTTCAAAATTTGGGGTCAAAATATCTAATGAAAGATGTATAAAGAACCATTGTGTGCAGGGCTGGCCTAGTGGAAGGCTTGTTATGATCCTGCGTTGGTATACTGAGGTTGGCGGCAAGCACAGTGAAACAGCTAGATGGGCTGAGACTGGGTTGATGGCACTGCCATGTGGCACAACTCCCAGCCTGGGAGAGATGGTGCAGTGTTGTGCCACATGAGCAACAAGTAACCAGCCTCTGCATCCATAGCTGCATGGATGGACACTTGGCTCTGAGCATCCTCATTTGTAGCCACTTGGTCCCAGAGGGTCTCGTACTTCCACAGCTACAAAGATTCTTTGCATCCATAGCTGCATAAAGCTGCATGGGTCAGAGCTTTCACAGCCAGATGGACTCTTTCCTGGGCCTTGCACATCTGCATCAGTTCACACAGGTCCTGAAGGGACTCATGTGAATGAGGAGTTCCACTATCTCAAAGAAGGAACTTCATAGCAAAACTATGTTTAATGCAGATATGGGGGTTTAGGTCTCCAGAGTCTGGGCAAATCATGGGTGGGGTCTTTCTTGTGATTGTTAACTTAATGTCACCTCCTTCTCCCAGCCTGTAGCCTCCTGTCAAAGCACAAGATACATCTCCATGCCAGTGGCTCATGGTGATATGTATATTTCAAAAGTAGAGAAGTATAGCTCACTGCATGTTGCCTACAGCATTAGTCATGTGGGCCCTGCATGAAGAAAAGAGATCATGGCTGGTCTTATTTACTGAGAGGAGTAGGTAGGCAGTATGAATACCACACCACTGACTCACCAAGACTCCATAGACCCAAAACTCTAATATTTATTCATTTCCTTACTTTGTGTGCTTTGCATTCTTCAACTCTAATGTCTGCATTAACATATTTGTTTTGCAATATGTAGATACCAGTATATACTGTGTTATATATATATATATATATATATATATATATATATATATATGCAATAAGGGTGGAGATAAACAGAGTGTGATAAATCCATTTATCTGAGTAACTGTGTACATAAATTTCATTTATGTATACAGTGTATATCATCAGCCATTTATCTATACAATGCTCATGTCATTTAGAATGTTCAGCCTTAGTAGCAGTATTAACCATATTCTAATATGAATAACTTTAAAATGAAAAATGATAGCATGGTATTGTGAGCATGAAAGTTGTTCAGCACAGAAACATCTATGAAATGAGTGGTGTTTCATTTATTGATACCTTTTAGATTTTTTGATGATTAGCAAAAAAACAGCAGAAAATGAATTTTTTTCCCGTTTTGTCAGCAAACAAATGTAAATAACTTTAAAATGAAAAATGAGAGCATAGTACTGTGAGCACAAATGTTTATTCAGCACAGAAATATCTACACAATGAGTGGTATTTCATTTATAGATGGCTTTTAGTTGTTTCATAATTGGTGAAATACAGCAGAAAATTCAATTTTTGTGCACTTTTTCATCAAACAAATGCAAATAACTTAAAAACAAAAAAATGATAGTGTGGTACTTTGAGCACAAAAGTTGTTCAGCATAAAAAATATCTACAAAATGAGAGGTGTTTCATTTCTAGATTCCTTTTAGATTTTCTATAATCAGCAAAAAATGGCAGAAAATTCCATTTTTATTCACTTTTATGACTAACAAATGCCCCCTACAAAGCAAAAAAAAAAAAAAGAATTGTATAAATGGAATATACAATGAAAAACACATGTAATAAGTGATTTATCTGCACTCCAGCAGTTTGACCTTGGACACCTCACTCGTGGCTTACGCCACTCATGAGGTTACCCAAGGTCAAACTGCTCTTGTGCAGATAAATTGTTTAATACACTTGCTTCCATTGCATATCCTATATATATATATATTATTTATGCAATGGGGTGGCGATAAACAGAGTGTGATAAATCCATTTATCTGAGTAACTGTATACATAGAGAATAATGCATGGGGTAGTGTGCATTACGAGAATTTAATGCACACCAGAGGTGTGGGATGCTACATAAACCTCGAGAGCAAAGTTCAAGGGGTTCATAAAAGCATCCCACACTGAGGGTGGGAATTAAATTCAAGTATGTACATTACCACATGTTTATTTTTTATAACTGCTGGTCAGCAATTTTTTCCATCCTGACTGCTATGACCATGCGTGAGAGACAAACAGACACATCTTAACAATATTGGACATGCTTAGTTAAAAAAAAATCTTGCAGTGGTATGCCTTTGTATGCCCAGTGTGCTCTCTAGTGATCTCCAACATCACCCATCCCATGCAAAGAATCACACCACATTTCTTACCCTGCAACATCTACACAACATCTTGATACAACTGTGGTTCTCCTTTCCTGTCTGCAGCCCAACACACACACACACACACACACACACACACACACACACACACACACACAGTGTCTCTCTTTCTCTCCTTTTTCTACAGAATGAGCATATAGTTATTTTTTTCTATTTTAACTTACTGTTTTGGATTGTGATCACACTTCAGCAGAGCTGTTTGCTGTCTGTGAAAGTCCATGTTTGCTCACACTGTTACCTGAAGCTGACAAAACTGGAGGAATAACAAGATAAAGCTTTTATTTTGTAGTTTAGAAGTAGGATCAACCACATACATAGTAAAACAAAAACATAACTTAAACAACAGGCCAGTCTACTGTGGTGGCTCCCAGTTAACAGACAGATGGAGCTGCCATGTTTGCGGAACTGTACAGCCCACCCACACACAGCATGGGAGCCAATGAAGTAGCGATCTCGGATTTTAATAGCAGAGCACATGAATGCCATAGTAACCCGCTGGTTTTTACGGCAAATATCAACTCGGTCAGCCTATTGAAAAAATTGCTGACCAGTAATATATTTCATTTATGTATAAATAGAATAATAGATAGGTTCTGATGTATTACAAGGCAGTAATTCCATCAAGAGGTTCTGGAGACACAAGAAACCTCGAGAGCGAAGCTCGAGAGGTTTCTTGTGTCCCCAGAATCCTCAAGATGGAATTTCTGCCTGAAACACCAGAAACTGTTTGTTATTTTTTGTAATATATGGATCCGAGGAATTTTCAACTTCTTACTTGTTTCGCTATATGGCTGTGGTCTGCAGAGTTAGACTCGAATCTTGTTTCTTGCTCCTCATTACACCCCCCATTCCGTCCCCACTTCTTTCTCTCAGAAATAAGTAAAAAAAACATGGTTTAGACAGTAGTCGCGTCAGTGATCCCAACGATACTATTACGAGGACCAGAAGTATAGTATTATTGGGCCAGAAGTATAGTATTACGAGGACCGGAAGTATACTATTACGGGACTACCTAGGATATTACAGGGATTTTTTCATATGCTTTTTGGGGGTATTATTTTAACAATCCATATATTACACAGTGCTTATTCATCAGATATTTATCCACACAGTGCTTATATCATCAGCCATTTATCTATACAGTGCTTATGTCATTTAGAATGTTAGGCCTCACTAGCAGTATTAACTATATTCAAATATGAATAACTTTAAAATGAAAAATGAGAGCATGTTACTGTGAGCATGAAAGTTGTTCAGCACAGAAATATCTACAAAATGACTGGTGTTTCATTTATTGATACCTTTTAGATTTGTTGATGATTAGGAAAAAACAGCAGAACATTCTTTTTATCCATTTTGTCAGCAAACAAATGTACATAACTTTAAAATAAAAAAATGATAGCATGGTACTGTGTGCACAAAGTTTATTCAGCACAGAGATATCTATATATTAGTGGTGTTTCATTTATAGATACTTTTAGTTTTTCATAATTATGAAAACAGAAGAAAAATCCAATTTGTGCACTTTTCATCACACAAATGCAAATAACTAAAAACAAAAATGATAGTATGGTACTTTGAGCACAAACATTGTTCAGCATAAAATATCTACAAAATGAGAGGTGTTTCATTTCTAGATTCCTTTTAGATTTTCTATAATCAGAAAAAATGGCATACAATTAAATTTGCATTCACTTTTTTGACTAACAAATGCCCCCCCCCCACAAAAGCAAAACCAAAAGGATTGTATAAAAGGAATATGCAATGGAAAACTCATGTAATAAATGATTTATCTGCACTCAAGCAGTTTGACCTTGGACACCTCATTCATGGCTTACACCACTCGTGAGGTTACCAGAAGTCAAACTGTTCTTGTGCAGATAAATCATTTATTATACTTGCTTCCACTGCATATTCTATATATATATATATTATGGTATCACGGTAGTGCTACCATAGTTAGGGTTGAGGAGCCATTTCTAAGTTAAACCCCAAAACTTTGCACCTTAATAACTTTGCAACCATTTGATGGATTTGCCTGAAATTTGGAATTTATGATCAAGAACCATAGGCCTTGGGATCTGCCAAGTTTTGTACTGGTCAGCTATACGGCTGTGGAGTTATTAAGTGTGATCTGTGCGCGTTTACGCTTTTCTGGAATTCTGTGGTCGCACCTACAGGTCGTACGGTTTGCGTGACTGGCCCGAAATCTTCAGGGAACGTGCAGCCAGGGTCCCCAATGTGCCTTTTGAAGATTTCGTGAAAAAATATTAAACGGTTCAAAAGTTATTCAAAAAACAGTTTCCCATTATAAGTCAATGGGAAAAGTTAACAAAAAGTTCAACACTTTCGCAAATGCATTTTTACTTTCGCAAATGGGCCTGTTACTTTCTCAAATCGGCCATTTTGTTTTCAGTTAGTGATCAGAAAATGGTTGGCATTTAAATTTGGGACCCTCTAGCAACCTAATTTTTTTTGTATTCACCTAGTCGGGCCCTGAGGATGCTTGCCATGTCTTTATTTTGTGGTAAAACACCCCAGAAATATGTTTTCCAAATTTCTGGAAAAAGTACTTTCGCAAATTACTTTTGTGCTCACGAAAATGTCGCAAATTTTTGCGAAAGCTTTCTCAAATTGCGACAGTAATTTTCTAGTCTGTGGGAAAATGACAGCAATTCTTTGGCACTGCACTGCAAAATAACCGTTGGGAGTTTTGGGCTGAAATTTGGAGGGAACGCAGCCGACATCTCACAGATTTCAGTGTTGTTTTGAAAAAATATTACACGGCGGCAAAGTTATGGCACTCCAAAGTTGACAGTTTTTCCCATAGGATAACATTACGGCGCCCGAAGCATTGCAGGAATCCTTTGGCACCCTGCTGCAAAATAACGGTTTGGTCTTTTTTCCTGAAATTTGGAGGGAAGACAGCCAACAGTACACAGATGTGCCTTTCAGTAGTTTGGTGAAAAAATATCACATGGCTGCAAAGTTACGGCACTCCAAAATTGACTGTTTTTCCCATAGGATAACATTACGGTGCCCGACACTTAACAGAAATCATTTGGAGCCTTGCTGCAAAATAATGGTTTGGTCTTTTTCCTGAAATTTGGAGGAAGACAGCCAACAGCCCACAGATGTGCCTTTCAGTAGTTTGGTGAAAAAACATTACAGGGAGACAAAGTTATGGCGCTCTGAACTTTTCTTTTTTTCCCATAGGATAACATTATGGCGTTCGCCGTGCCTTTCAGGGCCCGTATCTCGGAAACGGTGCGAGATACGGACTTTTCGTCAGAAAATTTCTTAGCCCTTAGAGGGGCTAAAATTCAAATTAGCCAGGACAGTTGTAAATAATATGACTTTTAAATTTTTTTTCTACGTCGTACGGTTCTTGAGATATAATGTATTTAGTATTCCAAGATCTCATTTTCTGCGCCGATACTCATTATTTTGAATACATTATTTGTACTCACTGTCTTTCTCAATGCAGGTTTTGGGGAAAACCAGCCTGTGCGCTTACATTACTGTTACCGTTGCCCTTTCCGCTTGTGGATCTGTACCTGTTTCACTTACCATTGACGTCTGCTCCACCATGTGCATTATCCTTTGCGTTTTCATTTGCGCTTGCGTTTCTGTTATTTTTGCCATTTCTGTCTACAGTACTGTTTCTCTTATTGTTTCACTTTACATTACCATGCCCATTGACATTTCTGTTTGCAGGCACCATGTTACTATGTGACAACACATCACGTGGCAGACCATTCCATCTATGCCACCATGTGCGTTACCCTTTCTGTTCTCATTCATGCTTGTGTGTTTACCATGTGCCACTATAGCATTTCTGTTTGCATTGCTGTCCCTGTTAGTATGCCACTACACATCATGTGGCGGGCCTTGAGGCCCAAAGGTCCCAGCGCTCCCTGCTGCATTATGCAGCGAGGCGCTCCGCCAGCTGCATTACATTCACTATTCTCGTTATCATTCTCAAAAGAAGGGAAATTAGAAGCCAAAAATCTCCGTTTAATGCATTAGTTAGGGTTGTTCCACAGCGACAAAAGTGAGAATTCGCTGTTAGGGTTGAAAACCCCTTGGACTCCCGCCCACCCCTCCAACCCGGCATTGGCGTGCGCATTGGGATCGTGGTCTAACTCTCACCCATTCTCCTATACTTCTGCTGCTTTACACATGTCATGGGGTGAGAGTTGGGGATAACGATCAATCGCCTGTCTGGTTAATTAGGGCATCAAAGGGTTTCCTACTTCTGAGCCTCACTGTCAGAGTACTGCTAACTCGTAAATAGTTTTGCCTCTAATATATATATATATATATATATATATATATATATATATGCATAATAACTTTGCAACTGTTTTGATGGATTGGCCTAAATTGAATACATGATTCAAGATATCGCCTTGAGGATCGTGCTAAGTTTAGTACTGGTTGCATATATCGCTGCAGACTTAATAAGCGTGATCTGCCTGCGTTTATGCTTTTCTGGAATTTTACTGTCGCTACAGTTTGCACAGTTTCGCGACCAGTCCAAAATCTTCAGGAACATGGGGCCGAGGGTCCTCGATGTACCTTTGAAGAGTCGTGAAAAAATATTAAGCGGTTCAAAAGTTATTCAAAACAATTTCCCATTATAAGTCAATGGGAAAACTTAACAAAAGATTTGACAATTACGCCAAATGCACTTTTTAGTGTCATAAATGGCCCTTTGCTATGCAGTAAATCCGCCATTTTGTTTTCAGTTAGTGATCAGAAAAATGCTTGGCATTTAAAATTGGGACCTTCTAGCAACCTAATTCTTTTGTGTATTCACCTAGTTGGGCCCTAAGGAAGCCAGCCATGTCTTTATTTTAGGGCAAACCACCCCGAAATATGTTTTCAAATTTCTGGAAAAAGTACTTCATAATGCTGTAGCACTTATGACACTGTCGAATGAAAGTCGCAGCTTTTGCAAATTCGACAGTACTTTTCTAGGCTGTGGGAAAATGACAGCAATTCTTTGGCACCCTGCTGCAAAGAGCGGTTTAGTGCTGGCCTGAAATTTGGAGGAAGCAGACCAAACATCTCACATATGTGCTTTTCAGTGTTTCATTGAAAAAAATATTATACAGCGGCAAAGTTACTGCACTCCAAAGTTGATGCTTTCTCCCATAGGATAACATTATGGGGTCCGCGCATTACAGCAATCGTTTGTCACCCTGCTGCAAAATAGCAGTTCAGTCTTTTGGGCTGAAATTTGGAGGAGACAGCCAACATCCCACAGATGTGCCTTTTAGTAGTTTGGTGAAAAAATGACACGAGGGCCAAAGTTGCTGGACTCGAACTCTTTTTTCCCATAGGACTAACATTACGGCGTCGCCCGTACCTTTCAAGGAGCCCGATATCTGAGAAGCGGTGCGAGATACGGACTTTTGTTGGAAAATGCTTGCGCTAACAGGCAATAAGCACAAAACTAGTCAGAAAATCATAAATCATATGACTTTTAAATTTGTTCTTCGTTGCAGTTTTTGAATATAAGCAATTTAGTATTCCAACTCTTCATTTCTGCTCAGACCCATTATTATGCGTGCATTCTTTGTACTCACTGTCTTTCTCTATGAAACTGTTACCATTGCCCTTTCCACTTGCGGTTCCATACCGTTTCACTTACGTTCACGTCTATGCCACCATATGCATTATCCTTTGCGTTTTCATTTGCGCTTGCATTTCTGTTATTTTTACCATTTTGTGTCTGCAGTACTGTTTCTCTTTCTGTTTCACTTTGAATCATCATGCCTATTGCCACTTTGTGTTTGCGGGCACCATGTTACTGTGTGACAAGACATCACGTGGTGGACGTTCCCATCTATAGCCACCATGTAGGTACCCTTTCTATTCTCATTCGTGCTTGCATTACCATGTGCACCACTGTTAGCACTTCTGTTTGCATTGCTGTTCCTGTTACTATGCCACAAAGACATCACGTGGTTGGAGCCGGGACCCTTCCTGCTCCTGCGCGCACTAACTTTACTATTTCTTGTTATCATTCTCAAAAGAAAGGAATTAGAGGCAAAAAAATCAGTTTAATGCATCAGTTAGGGTTTTCCACAGCGACAAAAGTGAGGAAATTTGGTGTTAGGTTGAAACCCCCTTGGACCACCAGCCCCACCCCCAACTGGCATTAGAGATTGTGCATTGAGGCCTTGATTCCTAACTCACCCCATTCTCCTATACCTCTGCTTCTTTACACATGTGATGGGGTGAGAGTGGGCCATGCCACCCCTAATGTGCACCCCAATGCTGGTTGAGGGTGGGATGAAGGGTCAGGGATTTTCAACAACACGAATTTCCTCACTGCTCGCTGTGAAGGCTCCTAAGTGATGCATTAAACAGAGTTTTGCCTCTATCTGTGTGTGTATATATATATATATATATATATATATATATATATAGTAGCATAGTAGTGCTACCATAGTTAGGGTTGAAGAGCCATTTTAAGGTTAAAGGGTCAAACTTTGCACCTTAATAACTTTGCCACTGTTCAACAGATGTGCCTGAAATTTGGTATGCATGGTTGGGCTTGGCAGATCTTGGGAGCTGCCAAGTTTTGTACTAGTTGGTATATAGCTGTGGGTTATTAAGCACCAACAAAATGTGCATTCACGCTTTGTTAATTCTTTGCTCTAGCCTACAGGTCACACAGTTTAGCGACTGGTCCAGAAACTTCAGGAAATGTCGACCAGGGTCCATGATGTGCCTTTTGAAGATTTCATGAAAAAATATTAAACGGTTCAAAAGTTATTCAAAAAAACAAGTTCCCTTTATAAGTCAACGGGAAAATTTAACAAAAAGTGCAACACTTTCTCAAATGCAGTTTTTAGTGTTGCAAATGACCCCAGTAGTGTCATGAGTCAGGCATTTTTTTTCAGTTAGTGATCACAGAAATGCTTGGCATTTAAATATGGGACCCTCTAGGGACACAATTCTTTTTGTGTTCACCTAGTTGGACCCTAAGGATGCTAGCCATGTCTTTATTTTGGGATTAAACACCCCAGAAATATGTTTTTCAAATTTCGGAAAAAAGTAGTGTCACAAAGTAGTGTCGCACTCACGACACTTTCACAAAATTGAGAAAGGTGTTGCAAATTGTGACACTACTTTTCCAGACTATGGCCAAAATGACAGCAGTTCTTTGCCACCCTGCTGCAAAGAACGGTTTGGTCTTTGAGCTGAAATTTAGAGGAACGCAGCCAGCATCTCACAGATGTGCCTTTTGGTGGTTTGGTGAAAAACTATTGCATATCTGCAATATTTATGGTACTCCAAAGTTGGCATTTTTCCCTTAGACTAACATGGTGGCGTCACGCCACACCTTTCCAGACTTCGTATCTAAAGCGATCACGAGATACAGATTTTGTTGTGTGTTGCATAGCCCTTTGGGCTGTGGAACAACAAAACCTAACCAGGAAAATCATGATTCTTGTGAAATTTACATTTTTTCTATGTCGTGCGGTTGCTGAGATATTAGCAATTAACTGCTTCAATGCTCATTTTAAGCTTCAATGCCCATTATAATACATACATTCTTTGCAACACTGTGTTTCTCGATGCACCTGTTTAGCAAAACAGGGTGTGCACTTCTGTTACTATTACAGTTACTGTTTCCACTTGCATTTATGTTCCCATTTGCATTACCGCTCCAGTGTCATCACCATGTGTGTTTCCATTTTGGAGTTCTCATTTGCACTTGCGTTTGCGTTACTGTTAACATTTGCATTTCCACTACTGTTTGTGTTTGCATTTTGGTTTGCGTCACTGTGCACATTGCCATTTACGTTTCCGGCAGCCCTTTTGATTGCGTTTGCGTTTTCTTTTCGTTTCGTCTTTCTTGCTGTTACTGTTACTATTTGCATTTGCAACTCAGTTACTGTGCCTGTATGCATTAAGGTTTGTGTTTCCATATGTGTTTGCATTTCCTTTTGCGTTTCTGTTTCCTTTGCTGTTATTATTGCTGTTATCATTACCATTTGCGTTTATAATTGTGGTACTGTGCCCGTGTGCATTCGGTTTGCGTTTCTGTCTGGCGCTTCTGTTCCTGTTTATGTTTCTGTTTCCTTTGGCATTATTCTTCATGTTAACATTACCATTTGCATTTACAAGTGCTGTACCATGCCCGGTCGTGTTACGGTTTGCGTTCGTATGTCCTTGCATTCTCGTTTCCTTTCTGTTCCCTTCGCATTGTTTTGCATGACACTTAACATTTCCATCTAAAATACTGCTGCCATCACTGTTCACATTACCAGTTGTGTTTTCGTATGCTTGCATGTCTGTTTGCGTCACTGTTCACTTTGGCGTCACTTTGCGCTTGGTTTCTATTAATGTTTCCTTCACCATTTACATTTGCGATACCATATGGTCACTGTTGGCACTTGTGTTTGCATTGCTGTTCCTGTTATTACTATGTCACAGGGCTTGTCATATGGCTGGTAGCGAAGGGCCAGAAAGACTATGCTCCTGCCGCCCGCATCCCATTCACTATTTCTTATCATCATTCTCAAAAGAAGGAAATTAGAGTCAAAAACTCTGTTTAATGCATCAGTTAGGTTGTTCCACAGTGACAAAGTGAGGATATTCGGTGTTAGGGTTGAAAGCCCCGTGGACCCCATCCTACCCCCAACTGGCATCAGGGTGCACATTGGGGTCATTGGCTAACTCTCACCCCATCACATGTGTAAAGAAGCTGAGGTGTAGGAGAATGGGGTGAGTTAGGACTGATGACCCCAATGTGCACCCGATGCTTGTTGGAGGAGGTGGGCTGGAGGGTCCAAGGGGGCTTTCAACCTAACACAGAATTTCCTCACTTTTGTCGCTGTGAACAACCTCCTAACTGATGCATTAAACAGAGTTGTTTGCTCTAATATATATATATATTATATATATATATATATATATATATAGTATATAATAGATATTAATTTGTTAGCAACAATATTAATAAATTCTTGCAAACAACTTCATCAATTTTAAGCTACTTTTTAGAAACGTAACTGGAGAGGCCCTAAGGAATGACTTTGACATTTGCAAATTTAATTATTTTTAAAGCATTTAAGTTACACACATTTAAGACACATTAAAGATATACTGTAGTACTGGCTGTGACATCTAATTTCAGAATGTTTCATCCGAGTGGTGGCAATGTATGAGACATACATAGTTAAGGTGAATTACCAAGTGTCTTAAGGCAGGAAGCAGAGGGTGGTAGAAGGTCAATACTCTGTGGGGAGAGGGGCCTCAGTGGCATCCCTCAGTGATTAGTTCTGGGGCAACTGCTGTTTATAATTTTCATTAAATCTAGAAGTTGTGTTTTCCAGCAGGCTGTGTAGGTTTGCTGATGTAGCTAAAATCGCTCAGGTGGTGCACTCCTTTAGAGTGAGAACCAGCTGGGAGATTGTTCTGCTTGAAGCATCTGATTCAATGTAACCAAAATAAAGGTGCTACATTTGGGGCAGATCATTTAGGCAGGATCACTCATTGTGTGGGCCTCACTTTCTGCAGTGAAAAGCAAAAGGACATTGGAGTCATAAAAGACAAGGGGAAGAATCTGACAAACAGTGTGTTGCTGCTGTCAAGAGGGCCAGCAGAATGTTGAGGTGCATCATGAGGAGGGTGATAAGCCATGCAGAGAAATTAATCCTGCCACTATACATAGCACTAGTTTGGCCTCACCTGGAGTACTACATGCCATTTTAGGATACTCAGTACAGAAAGGACTTTGAAGCAGTCAAGAAGGTGCAATGTAGGACCTTGAGCATGGTGAAGGGGATGGGAACAAAAGCTATGAGGAGGGGCTTTAAGCCCTTAATATGTTCACCCTGAAGAAAAGGCAGCTGAATGATGACATGGAAATACACTAGCTAAGTAAATTAGAAACTGGTTGTCTCACATGATCCAGAAATTTGTGATACATTTCAAATTTTCAGTTGTCAGGAAGGAAATATGTGGTCCCATAGGGGTATGTGCTGAGTCAAATACTGTTCAATTTTTGTATTAGCTACAAAGGAGTTGGATTTCATGGCAAGATTAATCTATCTGCAGATTACACATTGCTTTGTGAAACGGTAGAAAATTATGAGAGAATAAACAACATAATGGGAGAAGTGGAAAGACTTGAATATTGTTATGGAACGTGGCAGTTAGAGTTCAATGCCAAAGAATGTAAGAACAGATCCAGAAGCAAATGGCTTGACACCTTTTATTGGACCAACACAGATGTCACAAAAAGAAAACAATGTCTAAGCTTTTGGACCAACCAAGTCCTTCCTCAGAGACTTACGACAATTTTTCAGAGAGTCACAGGCCCAGATATTCAAAACTTTTCCCTGGGGCTAAATTAGCACTGCCCGGTGGGCAAACTTAGCCCAGAACAAATAGCCTGCTATATTCAAAAGGAATAGCCTGGTGCTAAAGCTACTGAATATAGCATGCAAAGGAAGCCAGGCAAACTGGGCCAGGTGTACAGGGCAAAAATAGCCTGGGAATAAGACAGCACTGAATATAGCTCCCAGGCAGGCAGAGCAAACACCCACAGAAACACAGTGCAGAGGTGATACTGCTTGCCCGGGAGCACATGCATAGAAGACCAGCCCTGAATGTGAATACAGGAGTAGACAGCAGTGCAGTACCTGTGAATGCCAAGGAACAACCAGGGCCCACATGTGACAACCGCAGAACAGTACAATTCGACCAAAATATCCAAGCATCCAAAAATGACACAGGACACAGGGCTGTCATGAAAAAGTGTTTATAAACCAAAAAGGCAACCAGAAGGGCAATAAAAGTACAAGAATAGTAATAGAAAGCACAACAATGGCCAACCACAGAAACAAACAATAGGGAAAAAAAAACAAAGGAGGGAAACAAAGCAAACAAAGCCAAGCAGTAAAACTGGCATGAAACTGAAATGGGCATATCAGAATGGGAAACACATAATAAACAACGTAATTAAGGACATATTTACAATATTTACATATGTACAGAGGCAGCAGAAATGTAAGGGAAGGGGAAAGGGAAGTGGACACAGAAAGTAAAGGAGGGCAACAGAAAGGGAACAACAAAGGGTCAGGCAAAGGGGGGGCAGGAAGAAAAACTTAAAAAGGGCCACAGTTAGGACTGGTTGCTGGAGTGAGCTGACAGACGTTTATCCAGTAGAGATGCCACCCTCCTGGTCTCCGATACAAGAATGGCCTGCTGTTCTACAAGCGTCCTCTGCTGATGAATGATTCACTGCAGAAGCTCATCACTCACCGTAGACTCCTCTGGATAGGTGGCCCACAGTGAGGACTGGTGTGGACCTACAGGAGAAAGGGGACCATGTCAGAATGGGATACCGACAAAGAGGCACAATGCAACCTGAGGTGGCAACCCAGGGTGGACAGCATGTCCCAACATCTATGCCCATGTGGCAATACAAACAATATGCAATGCATGCCTGATTGCTGCCTGCATGATGAGGCAGGACGACGCAGGCAGCAAACACCATCCCAATGTACACGGACATGCATGGATGTATGCTGTCAACACCACAGCAGCACAGTGGACACCACATAGCTCAGCAGCGCACACAGTGAAACAGTGCAATCAGACAGCCATTCCATGAGATGTGAACAACATTGGACCATTGCACAACATACACATGGGATGACACATGTTGGGACATAAAGGCCACGGGAACAGAACTATTAAACAAACTGCAGACAACACCCACCAGAGGAATGGGAACAGCCACAACACAATATGATGGCAAGCAGCCTATATAGTAGCATAGCATGGTATGTTGCGAGGCCCACCACTGGTACAGTAGCACACACACTGCTGAAAAGCACGGTCACCACCAGGTCACTAAATGATGCTGGCCATGCCCCAACAGCAGCAGGACTGCAGTAGGCCACACACATGCCAAGTACAGTGACGATCACACACGCACAGCATGGTAGCCCCACAGGTGTCAAAACACCAACCCCAAGTGCAAACACACAGAACAGCATGCATGTAATATAGGACAACACCAGTCATCATCCATGCATGACAGGCGCATATGCACCAGTCATAGTATGGAATAGTCAACACCTGGCGGGACAGGAAATGGGCCCCTCCCCATAGGTGCTGGAACAGGTGGGCCACAGTACAATAGCTCTACTGGTGTCAGTGGCAGCCCCATCAGTATGTTCAAGGCCACCGTGAGGAACAGCGACCTACAACCCCTTGGGCCTCACACTATACAGACCACATCGGCACCACTGCACACACTCCTGCAAGAAACCATAGGCACACAAACCACACAGCATCACTTGGTGGAACACCAGAGGACCCACACAGACCCTCATACTCTGACATGCAAACTGTAAGGCATCCTAGCCAGACACATTGTACACATAGCCAATGGAATGGCCATAACAGTAATACGTGTCATGGCACTTTGTACTGCATACTGCCACGTACATACAATGCAACAGTGTCAGGCCATGGACCGAACCACCCAACCCACCCAGTGTACAGGCCACACAGTGAACAACCAAATAGAGTACTCACGCAATACGCCCTCCTGTCCATCACTGCTCTCCTCAGCACTTTGTGGCAATTGTGGCACCCTCCTGTGGTTGTGCAGGCTTCTGGATCAGCGGGCGCCCTCCCGGGCCCCATTGCCATCACCAAATGGTCCCCTGTGCTCTGTTGGGAGAAAAGGGTACAGGGCTGTCATTACATGAACAACTCACACAGTCTAAAACAGTAATACTCCACAACATAACACACACCTGACACCTGTGGCATGCAGCAGTGCATGCACATGCCAGCCCCCCATGCAGAGGCTGGCATGGTCACCTGTTTCATGCACATGTATGGACAGGTGTAGACACAATGACCTATCGTGTAGCCACAGTGCAAACAGTACAGTAGAGGGTGGCCACGTGCAGACAACCATTGGCAGGACACACACACACAGCAGTGGCAGCACCTGTGTTGGGTTACAGTCACCGGCACAGGCACACACTGCAACACACAGACACATGTGACAGCAGACCCCCACCAGACACACACACACACACATACAAAGTCACACACATCACAGGCATAGCCATAGTAACACATGTCATCTATCTGGCACTGGCACAGTCCCATCTCGGACAATGCATTTGTAATGCTTCAGCTGCCTATTCTGATGCCTCTGGAGGTCCACATCGGTGTCTGCACTTCTCGCCATCCCTGGGTGCCCCAGTGCATGCCATGAGATGGCGGGCAATGGAGGCCCACACCTGCCTGAGGGGCAGATCCCCTCCCTAACATCCCCAAACAGGTGCTTGTGCCACTGCTGTACCAGCTGTACCAGATTAGCAGTTTCAACCTCCCCCAACTCCTGTCCCTGTGCACTACTGCCTTCTGCCTTCTTCTGCCTGACATTGTAGGTACTGCAATGGTTGGCACTCTACTTGCACTGAACACTGGGAAACCCTGCACCTGGCTAAAGAGCTGCGCTAGGTATGGGAATGTGAGCCACGCTAATGTGGACGTGATTGTGCTATCGTGATAGCGCTGCACAACTAGGTAGTGAAGACAATGTGCATGCGTGACCCTACAGTGACCCCTGAACAAGATAGAATGCATGAGCCACCCCCTGCACAAACTCATTCACAGCGCAGCATTACCATGATAGCGCAATGTTGCGTTAGTGCCACACCACAGCACATGCGTGGGAATCGCCAATGCACACATGTGCTGTGGTGTCATACAACACACGTTAGTGCAGCGCAATCTCAGTAGTTTGGTGCTGTGTTATGCCAGAATAGCCCCGTGCTAATACTTTGCCCAGTGCTATTCATTTGCCCAGTGCTAACTGTTGGTATATTCAAAGGCGGTATGCAAATCAGGCTTATTCCATATACACAGGGCAAACAGTCCGATTTGCATTTCACTAAGGTGTCATTTGCATCTCAAACAGGGCTTATTGCCTGGCCGAGCTATGAAAGGGCAAACAGTGCACCACCTGTGTTACTCACTGGAACTGCAGTGCTGCATGCTGACTGTGGCTGAGTACAGAACTTGCAGAATGTTCCAGGGGAATCAACAGGAAACAGCAGCTTTGTTCAGATGAGAGGCTACTCTGCTGATCTGAATGGCTAATATGGGTCCCACAGTGTTCCATTGTGCCCTTGGGTGGCCTGTCAGTGTAGGGGATGGACACAGTGGCACTCAACACCAACTCACACAGCACCATGAGGCTACTTGGTTGCCTGATGACAGCACACATGAATGCCTGATGTCTCAAATGTACCGGTACACCCAGTGTGGTCAGGGGAACATGTGCCCATTCACCAAGCAATGGCAACACAGAGGCTCACTGGGTGGTGCCTGTGCCGCTGGTGGTGGCTGTGTGCATTGGCACTGCCATCGGTGTATGTGCACAGCACTGTAGGCCAAACACCTGCTGATCAGCAGCACAGCCAGCAGTGCCATACCCTGCCATACCCTGCACAGATCACAGTTGTGGGGCACCACGGACAACACACAGTGGGACAGTGCCATATGCACGCTGCCTACAACCCTGTAGCAGTGTGCTGTGTGCATTGTGGTACACTGGTAGATATGGTGCTCTGTGAGCCACAATGGCAATGATAGACATGCACAAGCTCTGCACAGTATGGGACAGTGTACAGTCACCAGGCATGGTGCAACGTATGTGGCCTGTGGCATGTGGCATGCACACCCACAGTGTGGATGCCATGTCAACATCCACACATAACCAGTGTATGCTACTACGTAGCAGTGTGGTGCACATGCACCGTGGCAGCACATCCTGGGAGGCATCGGCGAAGTGTGTGTGACACATGCAACATCCTGTGACAATGGGACAGGCCTGGACGGCTGCAGCCACCGCTGTTCCATTATGATGTGCATGCATCACACACTAGCAAGCATATGGCCGCCCTGGGGCATATGCCCACTGTGCAAGAACATGGCCACCACGTGCTGTGTGATAACCATGGATGTTGTGCTGCGTGATATTGTGTGAGCTCAGCACTGCACCAGCGATGTAGGTGTGACACTGCTGTTGTTGCACAGTCACGTGCATAGTAGAGTTATCTGAGCTGCACTGGGGGCATGTGCTGTACTTGTGTTACAGTGTGTGCCACAGCTGTCCTGTGCATGGGCACATGGGTCCTATCATGCACCACTGGGTGGTTAGTCTGGAATGTTCTGCGGGTGCAGCGTTTTACATGCCTCCATTCCCCACCAACCTGTATAACTGATTCATCACATCTGTTCTATACAGGTGCTGCCACCGGCCAAGAGAGGCTCCATGCACACAATTTCAGCAGTGATGAGCTACGTGCACTGGTCCATGCCTGAAGGACAGGGATAGGGTGCTGACGACAAAAAAGCCAACAGAACCCATAGTGCGCCAGATGTGGGATGAAATTGCTGTGGAGTTCAATGCAGTGGGTGGCTGTGGCCGCAGCGCCGATGCTGTCAGAAAACTGTGGAACAACCTGCTGTGGTGAGCCATGGAGTAGGAGGCCCAGAGGCTGCTGGTAAGGCTCAGGACGGGATGTGGTTCACAACCATTGGAGCAATGGGACTGGGACCCAGTCCTGGCATTGGTTGCCTCCACTTGAGGCTGGTGGTGGTGGAGAGCATTGAAAGTGGTGCTTGTGAGACGCAGCTGACACCACCATGTCCAGGTATGTACATGTCACGATACTACAGTGCTGGCATGGCACATGCAGGGGTTGTGTGTCTCTCCGCTGTCGTGGCCTAGCTGCACATGACAGTCACATATGGGGTGGTTGCTTGTGTTAGCGTTCATGGCTTCACAAGACTGTGCATGTGTTGGCATCACATATTGTTCACCACTGTTGGAATGCAGGAGGATAATGCCTGACCATCTTAAAACCCTCCCAACACATTACAAATACAATAATTATCAAAACTCCAAAAATAAATAATTTCAGTCTCCAATACCACCCCTCACAAACACCTTCAGCAGGGTGCCTCTCACAAAACCCTACCAAGGATCCAAACAACTGTAATCAGACACACAAATCATCACTCAATTCACATACTATCACCACAACATAAGCAATATAAACCCCAAAAATCAACACAGAAAACAAATATTTAAACAATTCAGACTTAAATGCTATATTCAGACCACCTTCCAAAAGTCCTCCCAGAACTCCTCAAATTATAAAACCTTAATTCAGTTCCAATATAAAATAATAACACAGTCCTCCACAGCAGATCAGACAAATGACAAACTACTCCAGATGTTTAATGAATAGGCCAGGGAAGCTCCCACCTCCCCTGGCCAACAATGTCAAGGCTTCCCAATAACAGACTCTGCTCTCACCAAACGTCTGAGAGAGAAGTAAACAGTGAAAAATAAAAGAAGAAATTCAAGCCAGTAGAGTCTAATAATATCCCAAAATATTGTAAATATACAGGAGGATGACTGCAATATAATATCAGACCAGGTTCAGCGTTATAAAAATGATCTCAAATTGCTCCAGTCGCAGAGACAAACCTTGATAGACAAAACCTTAAACCAAGCTGTAGTCCCCAAAAACAGACAGGCACAGCTCGAAGAATCTTCAGCACAGCAATGGGCTGAGATGTGCAAGCTAGATCCAAGGGGGAGCCCCCCATCCAAATGTACCAACCCTTGTGCTCTGGCACCCAGCCACCAGCGACCCATAGCTACAGTCCTCGGGGGCAGGCCACAAGGCTCACCCCACAGGAGACTTCCAGAGAAAGCCCAACCTGTGCTCCAGCTCCCGGGTGAGCACAAGGGTGACTCCTTACTCTGGTCACATGGAGCACAGTCACTGACTAGCCCTAGGAAACAGAGGGAGACCCCCACCCAACACAGCCCCAAACCACGCCACTCCTCCAGTCTCAAAAGTCCAGTAGATAAGCAATACACCTCTCAGGAATCTTCAATGTTACAATGTTACTCACAGTTATACAGTTCCTCAAGCAGTTCAGGGATGCAGCAAAACTGCAACACTAGCCTGTAAAAGTCCCAGCAAGTCCAAAACGATTCCAACCACAAGCCTCTGCAAGCTGTCTTTAGCGAGGTATCTCCAGCAATCTGCTACATGCCACAGACAGCAGCAGACCTGAATAACCAGCATATTTGGGGGTCCAAGCACGAACTCCCAAACAGAATATCCCTTGGGTCACCCTCGAGTCATCCACAAGTCCAAAAACATAAAACTCTAGATGCCGAGCATTTTATTAAAACTTAAAATAAAACAAACAAAGTGGCACCAATGGGGAGGCAAACAGAATAAAACTGGGAGAAAAAACAAATGAACAAGATAAAATAACAGACAAATCATATTTACAAACAGAAAACTCCTGAAAGCTGGCTCAACATAGCCACCATCTTTCCATCTGCTCATCAGGCAGGGTCTCAAAGGAGACTCTGGGCTGGTACAACCTGTGTGCAGCATATCTCCTCCTTGGCCTGAGGTGTGGGCCATGGTGAGACTGGTCCCTCTCCTCCTCCTGCACTACTTCCTCCATGAGGTACAGCATTACTGCATTTGTGAAAACAGCCATGGTGGCTTCCTGTCCTGGCCACACACCCCTCTGTGGTTTTATTTATTTATTTTTTATTTATTGAATTGTTTCACCAGGAAAGATAGACTGAGCAACTTAATACTCGTTTCACAGTATGTCCTGGGGAAGGGAATTAGAATGATATACAGCAATGCAGTGACAAATCGCACAGCAATACAGAGAGTGCGATTAAATGCAGCAATGCAGCAATAAAGAGGTACAATAAAATACAATACAATACATACATTCAAGCATGGTCAAGGAATGACTTCCGTGACGTCACCAGTGGCATGGCGGCTTAATCGAGTGGCTCTCTCTCTGATCATTCAAATTGTTTCCATGCAGCCTAGCTAAATCAAATTGGTATAAAGATGCAGAGAAATGCAAGTGGAAACTCAGCCAGGAAGAGATCCCACTCTAAAAACTGGAAAATGAAGGCTGATTGCAGAGGATTGAGTCCAACCAGCTCAGCAAACAGTGGCAGAGTCTCCTTCAAAAATGGCAGGAGGAGACACCAAGACAGAGCTAGACACACTTTCTTGTTCCAGATTTGAAACCCTCCTCTCTGAAATTAAACAATTTCGATCAGAAACGAAGCAAGAATTCACTAGATTGCATTCTGATCTAAAGGGGCTGGAGAAAAGAGTGACCTCCTCAGAAGAGTGCATTTCAACTGCTGAAGATGACCTCATCCAAGTTTCTCGTGCGATGGAGTTTATAGCATCTCAACAAGAACAGACTCCTGCCAAATGTTTAGACCTCGAGGCTCGCCTCCAGAGAGATAATTTAAGAATTTATGGCCTACCTGAAGCATTGAGGTGGAGGAGATGCAAATTCTTAGAGGACTTATCATGCATATTTAGACCTCCCACCGTCCTTCCACTTTAGAATTGAAAGGGCACATAGAGCGCTGGTACCCAAACCAACCACAGCGAATGCCAGGCCCCAGTTGATCGTAGCGAAATTTGCAAGCTTCAGGGAGAAAGAGCAGATTTTATGGACGGCCTAGAAACAGAGAAAGGTTGAATATAATGGTGCATGTCTCTCTTTTGATCAAGACTACCCCCCCACGATTTTTCAGCAACGTATGGCCTACTCTCCGATACTGCGGAAATTAAAAGCTTTAAATATAAAATTCCAAACCCCCTACCCTTCTCACCTGTAAGTATGTTGGGACTCAGGTACAGAATTATACCACACTTATGAGGAGGTTCTTCAGGCACTGAAGGATAAAGGACGTGAAATTGTGGAGGCCTCCCTTCGTAAAGAATGCCAACCTACCCTTCAGCTTCTATGGCAACCGGTTAGGCCCCGGCAATCCAATCGACCAGGTGGGCGAACAGCGGCTGCTATGCTTCAGGAGGTCTGAGAAGTATTACGTAGACTTTCACACCCCCAACCTTCGTAGGGGCAGCCAACTGAAAGTATGGAGGATACCTGAAAGGAGGACACAGAATATTGAGTACAGGACAGTATTTGTGAAGTCCCCACTTTGCATGGGGTCACCTCTGCGAGCGAACTGGGGCTCCAATGTGTTAGCATTTGAATTTGATGGGACATCCTGAAACCCTTTTCTGAACTGGAGATGAAGGCCTCTATTGATAATAAATTAGAGATATGGGGGGTGGTAGGGTGGACGTTAATTATTGCAGAGCTGGGTCTGTTTAGGTGACTTCATGGGCCTCACAAGGCAAATTGTAATAACATAGAGCCCGCTAACATTGTGGCATCTTTCCACAAGAAGGGGAACGAGGGAGGATAAACCAAAAGAGGGAGTATATAAGCAGTCACACTGCCTGGAGGGGAGGGAGGGGACTCCTGGACAGATGCTCTCCTCAGGTGGCTCTATATTTGTAAATAGATATGTTGGTATCATGCAGCTCGAGTATATGGGGCTACCTGGGGACGTGATGCCATGGTGATCTCTCCCTGTGGGGGTACCAATCCACTTTATATCAGATTTGGATGTTTCGCTGGGCAACTTGGATCAGGAGGGGACAGCTTTAAATGTCCTGCGGTGGCATTCCGGTTCTGTCGTCCGTATGAATCGGAGCCACAGTCAATAAGGGGTTGGTGGTTTGCCGCTATTGAAAATGTTTAATAATCCACTGTTGCTCAGGATGGGGTGCAAGTTCTCCTTAGATGCCTTAAAGTCAGAGGAAAGTTGGGACCACGGTATTGGGGGTTGATAGAGGAATGAGAATGGGGGGGACACCCTAGCATCAGACACATCCTTGATCCTATCTGGATGAGCGCTCTGACAATGGGGAACCCTCTATCATACTGGTACTCTGCTGGAGATGCTTTGCCCATATTCAGGGCTAGGACCCTGAAATTTGAGGTCCAGGGGAACGTGTCTCATTAGGGGCACCTTACATCCCACCCGAGTTGTGATGACTCAGATTGATAGAGAACAGAGAACACTGTTCTCCTGCCTTGGGAGCATTCTTGTAAATAGTTTGACTTTTGGGGAGGGCCGCCCGTTGGCACCTGCATATAGAAAAGTAATGATTTGTTGTCTTCGCTATGTTATATGGAAGGTTTTGATTTTATTTAGAATCTTTCACTGGCACTTTACAATTGTACAACATGTCAAAAGCAGAGTATGTTATAGCACTGGGGTGGCGGGACAGGGGTGATCTGAGGAGGAGAGGAGAACAGAGGAGCAGCTTATTTACAACAGAGATACTACCTCTGGCCTAGATGGATGATAACACCAGTTTGAAAATTCTCTCCCACAACGTTAATGGGCTAAACAACCCAGTGAAAAGATACAAGGTCATGTCCATGATAAAAAGACAGAGACCTTGATTGTTTTATTACAAGAAACCCACTAAGGCAAATCTGAACATCAGCGAAATTTGGGTTTGAGCAAGTAATAGCAGCCTCATATGGGAAAGGGAAAAGAAGAGGCATTGCAGTGTTGATTTCTAGGGGGGGCGCAGTTTCGAAAGCTGACGAGCTACGTAGACCCAGAGGGGCGATTGGTTATTGTCTCAGGGAAATTAGAGGGTACCTCTGTTACGTTAGCCTCTCTTTATGCACCACCAGGCTCCACTAAGGAAATGTTATGCCTCCTATTGCAAAAAATTACTGAACAACAAAGAGGTTTATTAATAGTAGGAGGGGATCTAAACCAAGTATGGGACCAGAAAGACACATCCAATGCTAAAGCGTTTTGTCAGAGTCCAGCTAGCAGGTTCATTAGGGAACATCTGAGGGGTACCTTCCTGGTGGATGCCTGGAGTGGGCTCAATAAGAACAAACAAGAGTATACACACTACTCCTATCCACATGGCTCCTTTGCTAGAACAGATTACATAGTGATCTCTAGAGAACATCAGTATCAGGTTGTTGAATGCAACACATTCCCTCGGTACTCTCCGGATCATTCCCAGCTGCTGCTGCGGTTGCACTGGAAAGCTAAAAGGGCCAGTCCTTTGGAAGTTTAATAATTAATTTTAAACTTATAAGAGTTTACTGATTTGGCCAAAAGAGGCTAATACAAATCCAGCAAGACAACAAGTTCCTCAGGTACCGAGTAGTATATTCTGGGATACAGTGAAGGCTGTATCAGAGGGGACTGTATCAGGTTTGCTGCACACTTTAGAAGACAACAAAATCAGCAGATGGCAGATCTTCAGAATCGACTATTGGTGTTACAGGGGAGATTAGTGGAGGGAGATAATTCTATATCCCCGGACATCCAGATAATCAAACAAAAAATTCAAAAGTTAATAGATATTAAGACAAAACAGGCCCTACAGTGCTTGCAGCAAAAATATTTTAAAACAGGTCCTAGAGCGTCTCACCTCTTGGCACATTGCCTGAGACAGCATACCGCTAAATCCATGATCACTCGAATTAGGGACCCTGTGACAGGTCAACTATTAAAAGCCCCAGAAAAAATCCTAAATGGATTTAGGAATTTTTACTCGAGGTTATATGCCTCAGAGCAAAGCCCAGATGAGGGGCAAATTAATACCTATTTGGCTAAATTAAATCTACCGAACTTAACAAGGGAGATGAGAGACTCTCTCGACTCCCCCATATCCCTTTCAGAACTGACCTCTGCGATTGAAAGATTGAAAGTAAAAAAATCCCCTGGTCCGGATGGATACACACCTGAGTTTTTTAAATTTTTTATTCAGGAAATCAAGGACCCTCTGCTGGAGGCATGTAAAGTAAGCAAGATTCTGGGGAGGCACCCTGACTCTGCGGAGCTATGCGGCTTCTCTGTCCTAAACCTGGGAAAGATACCACACATTGTGAGTGCTTATCATCCCATTTCAGTCTTAAATATTGATTGCAAGTTATTTGTTTCAATTTTGGCGAGACGCCTGGAATTGGCTTTACCGAACTGATCAACGGTGATCAGGCTGAGTTTATCCCTGGTAGGCAGACCCAGGATAATGTTAAAAGACTGCTACAAATTTTACACCATGCCGCTTGGTCGGGGCCCCAGCTTGATATCAAGTCTGATGCGGAGAAGGCCTTCGACCGAGTGGCATGGAAATTCCTGGTCTGTCTCTGGTGCTTCGATTTTCAGATTCATTCACCAGTCATACATAACATATATACTAAACCTCAGGCATACATAAAGATTAATGGAAGAGTGTCCCCAATAGACCTGCATCGGGTACAGACAGGTGCCCCTACTTTTGCATTGTACTTGGAGCCTTTGGCCCAGGCTTTAAGATGGGATGAACTAGTGAGGGTTGGGATCTGGGGAACGCATAAGTTGGCACTATATGCTGATGACTTGCTGATATATCTTAGAGACCCCGAATATACGCTAGAACCCTTATGGGCTAGGTTGTCGGAATTTAGTTTTTTAGCCGGCTACAAAATTAATATGAATAAAACGGAGGTCTTGAGATCATACTACGATCCCTTAGAGCGGATTAGAAGGAAGTTCCCTTTCAGATGGAACACTTCTCAGATCAAGTATCTGGGTGTCCAGCTAAGTGGTCAAATGGACCAGTTGTATCCCCTCAACTTTGCACCAGTGTTGGGAAAAATTAAGTTAGAGTTGGACAGATGGGCTCCTGTGGCTATGCCACTGGTTCAGAGGGTGGAAGGGATAAAAATGATAATACTACCTCAATTCTTATATTTGGTTCAGACTCTCCCTATCCTTGTCCCAGAGGCATTTTTTCATTCCTTAAACAGAACAGTGTCATGCTTCATTTGGGACCCACATATGCCTAGGGTTCGCCTTTCAGTACTCCAAATCCTAAAAACAGAGGGGGGTTTAGCATTACCAAATTTCAAATTATATCACTGTGCAGCCCAGTTGCATACTGCCATTTACTGGCTGGACCAGGCATATTTGGCCAAGTGGAAGGAGTTGCAACTGGGGGGGCAGCTTCATTTAAAAATTTGAATGACATGCTATTAAGGCAAAGAGGGAGATCAAATTTAATTCAGGGAAAGAACCCCTATACAGCCTCCACCCTGAGTGTGTGGCATGGTGTCCTGGGGGATAAAGGTGCTAAGAGCTGGAGCTGTTTGTTAACTTTGGTCCCATACTTGAACTCTTTCCCACCTAACAGATAGGATGGAGGTTTTAAGAGATGGGAAGAGAAGGGTTTACACCTGATTTGGTATTTCTTAGATGGAAATAGGATGTTACCATTTGATTCACTGGTTAATAAATATGGAATTGTTTGGAAAGACAGATTTAGATATTTTCAGATAAGAAATTATATTAGTAATCTCATGACACAATTTAAGCTGGGTGACTCATCACCTCCACAGATTGGATATCTTCTTAAAAAGGTAATAGAGAGGGACCCGATTAAGTCTCATATAATATCCAAGTTATACCGGGCACTTTTATCTTGGAAGGGAACTCCTCTGCACACATAAAGAGAGCTTGGGAAAGGGACTTAGGAGTCCTGATTCCTGAGGACTTCTGGGTCTGGACTTAAAGGAGGATTCACTGGGGTATCTCATCAGGGAGCTGGCAGGAGTTCTCATGGAAGATTCTTGTCCGTTACTTTCAATCCCCAGCAATTCAGACGAGATTCCATGCTTCTATTACTGCAGCGTGCTGGAGGAACTACGGATACTCACCTACATCTCTAGCCCATTTATGTGGGATTGCCCTGAGTTAACTCCCTTTAAACAAAGCCTTCAGCAGGCTCTAAGGGCAACCATAGATCCTGAATTGGAGGTGTCCCCCCTCTGTTATTTTTTCTTAGATCTACCTAAGGAACTCCGAAACCCCTTGATGATTAAATTTTTTAAAATTCTCTTTTCTTCTGGCCCAAAAAGTGATTACAAGTAATTGGCTATCCTCTAAGAGGATCACCCTAAACATGTGGCTGGACTGTATGATAGATGTGTATAGATTGGAATTAATAACAGCTAAGCTTAATAAAAGGGTTTCTGCCTTTGAGATTTTGTGGCGGCGGTGGGTCCTTTACATGGCAGTGGAGAGGCCTGAGTTTGTTCCCTAAACAGGGGCAAGTAAAGAACTGGGCTAGGATTTAATAGGGCAGATTCTGACAGTGCACTAGGGTTTTAAGTATACATTATGATTATTCCCTGTCTCCTCCCCTCTTCCTTCTCCTCTCCTCCTGACCGACCCTTATATTTAGAGGGCGCCCTATGAGATACAAGTTAGAAATGTATTTTGGTGATACTTATAGGATACATCTAAATGGATACTCTGGATATCTCATTTTGTTCAGCATAAATTACACTGTATATTGTACATCCACTTTTTCATAGGACTTGCTTGCCAGTGAAAGTAGTAGAAATGAATCAATTTGTATGAATGTTGTTTATTTGACGTCTGTGTATGTTACATGGGCCTGGGCCCAATAAATTACACTAAATAAAGAAAGTTTAAAAAAAAAGCATGGTCAAGGAATAAGGAACATAGTAAAAAGTACATCCATGTGAGATACATCCATTTACAATACATGAGGAGCATAGATGATGCAGGTATACAATGCATAATACATACGAATAATTAAGAACAATGCTGAGCCATGAGCCTATGTGGAATGCAACAGCATTATGTGGGCAGTACACCAGCAGTCACAGTAACCTGGGTGGAAAAATAGGTGAGCATGTCTGAGGTTGAGGCTAGACCATGAGGGGTAGCGTAGGGCAGGAGTTAATAATAATAATAATAAGTTTTATTTAAATTGTGCCTTTCAAAACCAAGGTGCATTCCAAAAAGATTAAATACAAACAAAACAAACAAACAATAATATAAAAACTGTTAAAACAAATACAAAACATTAATCAAGGACACCATATGCCTTATTCCATAAAAAGGATTTAAGAGCCTGTTTAAAGCTCCTCACGGTCAAACACCCTTATCCAATGTGGTAGAGAATTCAAAGGGTTGGTGCTATAAGATAAGGGGCAGGAGAGAAGGTGAGAAAGGAGTTAGGTAAGGAGTGGGTTAGAAGCAGGTGCAGGAAGGAGGAGATAGTTGTGTAGCAGAGGTAAGAGAAAAAGGGAGGAGGAGGAAGAGAAGTGGATTTGAGGAGGCAGATAATTCCACAGTTTAGGCAGGTGATACGAGAAGGCTTTCTGGCCAGAGGATGTGGTTCTGCTAAGGATAGAAAGGGTGCGAGGCCAGCATGGGATCTCAGGGAATAAAGGAGGGAAAAGGGGCACCGAGAGAGGAGGAGATGAAGTGAGGGAGCGAACCAAGCCAGAATTTAGAGATGAACTTAGCGCCATGTAAAGCTTGCCTGTTGTGGAGGGAAGGAAGTTGAGGGAGCGGTAAAGATCACAATGATGGTTTAGAGGAGGGCGCAAGAACAAAATGACAGAAGGAGTTGTAGAGAAAGTCCAGTCTGGATAGGTGGGACTGTGGGCAGCATCAGACTATGTCACAGTAGTTGAAAATGGGCAAGAATATCTTCTGTACCAGCTCGTGCCTGGTGGCAAGAGGGATGTAGCTGCAGTTCCTGTAGAGTGCATCGAGTTTAGGCCTTAATTTTTTCAGAATGGCATCTATATGTACAGAGAAGTCGAGGTATCTATCCAGCCAAACGCCAAGATACCTGAATGAGGATTCGTCCTCGAGAGCAGTCCCGTCAAGGGTGTGAAAGAAGGGGAGATGGCTTAGATGAGCAAGTCTCTGCCTTGTGCTGAAGGACATGGAGACTGTCTTCTTGGCATTTAGAAATAGTTGGTGTGAGTTAAACCAGTGTTGGACCTTGGTGAAGTCAGACTGAAGCCTGGCAGTGACATCAGGGACTGATTTACCAAAGGTAAACAGCACTGTATTGTCAGCATATATGTGAATGCTGGATGATGAGCAAACATGGGGGAGCTCATTTAAAAAGCTGGAGAACAGGATGGGGCCTAGCACTGAACCTTGGGGGACTCCAGTGGTAATAGGCGATGGGTGAGATAACATCAGCTATTCTAACTGATTGCAACCTGCTGGACAGGTAGGCACTGAACCAGCCTGTGGCAGAAGTGGGAGAGTCCAGCTGCTGATAAGCTGTGTAGGTGGAGGGGGTGAGAGACAGTGTCAAAGGCTTTGACCATGTTGACAAAGATAGCTGAGGTGATGTTCCCTTTGTCAAAGCCTGAGGAGATGGTGTCAGTTAGCCTCAAGAGAGAGGTGGTGGAATGGCTTCTGAAGCCAGACTGGAAAGGTGTGAAAAAAGCGTAGTCAGACAGGAACAAGAAAAGTTGGTTGAGTACTATGTGTTCTTGGAGTTTGGCTAAGATAGGAAGGAGAGAGATAGGTCGATAGTTCCCAGGAGAGGTGGAGTCTCCCCCCTTAGGGAGGGGGAGGACTACAGCATGTTTCCAAGCCAAGGGAACAGTGGCAGACTCAAAGGAGAGAAATAGTATCAAGGATAGAGGATAGGCGATGGCAGAAGCCAAGAAGGAGAGGAACCTAGGGTCAAGGCCATCAGGTGAGGAGTCTTTGGTAGAATCAAGTGCCAGGAGAGCTCATAGTGTAGTTTCAGGAGAGACAGGAGATAAGGAGAACTGAGGGGGGAGGTAGGGGTGAGAGATGGTGGGGCAGAGCAGCAGAGGGAGGTGGCAGATTGTGGGGATGAGAAAGGGGCAGGTAGGGGAGCAGTGGGTGGAGAGCCCATGTGGGGGGAGGTAGACAGGGACACCGGGGCAAGAGGGGGGTTTGGAGGGTGCTAAGCAGCACAGAGGCACAGGTGTCAAAGTGGGAATTGAAGCAACTGGCAATGACCATAGGTTCAGTAAGGGCAGAGTGATTGTGCCTGAGGATAGATGGTGGAGTGTTTGAAGAAGGTGAGAAGAGGGATTGGACGACCTTCCAGAATTTGGATGGGTTGTTTGTGTTAGTCTGGAAGTTGGACTTGAAATGCTCAGCTTTGGCTAGACAGATGGCTTTAGTGCAGCCATTTCTGAGTTCATGGTAATGTTTGAGGTAGCTAATGCAGCTGGTGGCTTTAGCCCAATGCCATGCCAGGTCACGAGCCTGTTGGCAGGCCAGTAGTGCAGATGAAACCCAAGGTAGGTGCATGCCAGGTACCCTAGTTTTGCAGAGCAGAGCACGGGAGTTCCAAATTTTTAGGAACTTCGAGCTGAAATGGGTGAGGGCCATGTCAGCTGAGGTAGCTGAGGACAGGGGGGACCAGTTGGTTTGAGGGAGATCCTGAAGCAAAGGTTGCAGGTCAAGGGATGTGGAAAGGATGAGTAAGAATCGTTTTGTTGGAAGCTTGGACCTATGTATTTTATACACTACAAAGGTCATGTGGTGGTCTCTGATAGAGTTGGGTAATAGCCTGGGCCACTACACGGTGGGGATGGGAGGTGAGAACTAGGTCAAGCAAGGAGTGGTTTAGTGACTTATAGTTTAGTCAAGTGGGTTCCAGTATAAGTTGCCGAAGGTTTAAAGCATCAGTGGTGGAGTGAATATGAGCCAGGGATGGGGCCGGCAAGTTTAGATTTAGGTCTCCCAGGATGAATAGTTCACCGCCACTAGCCATTGAGGAAAGTTTTGTGACCAAGTCAGCGACATAGGAAGTTGGCTGCCCTGGGTGACAGTAGACTCCAGTGATGAAGATGGGGATGGTATGGGAATATGAGAGTTTTAAAAGTAAGGCCTCTTGGGAGGATTGAACAGTTGAAGTGAAAGAGGGTGTGTACTGGAGGGTAAAGGAGGTGTAGATAGCCATGCAACCGCATCTCCCTGCCTTGTCCTGTCTAGAGATGGTAAAGCCAGGTATGGCGATAGCATGATCCAGAATGTTATCAGACAGCCAGGTTTCAGAAATTACAATGATGTCTGGGCCATATGCAAGTACCATGGGTTGTAGTAGAGCGATTTTTGGAGTGAGGCTGCTTATGTTTAGGTGAATAATTTTAAGGCCATTTGGTAATGTCAGAGGGTGGTGGTTGGGAGGGCACGGCTGCGGGTAATCTATAACAGGGCCTTGGTTTGGGTGGATATCCGCAGATGCTAGCAAAAGTAAGAGAAAAGGAGAAGGATACCCTGCTTCCCTCTAGGAGCTAAGAAGTAGCTGTTTAGTTTTATATGGGGAGAGATTGAAACATAGGTAGTATACCAGCCTGAAGAGGTTGGTGAAGTGGGTGACTGAGGTTATCGAGGCACAGGGGACCACCTGGCAGCAGAAGAGGGGTATAGTCTCAGGGTGGAGTACTGCCAGAGAGGCAGACTGTGCTGTTTGCCCTGGACAATCTGCCTTTATAGGTGGTAAGTAGTGCAGCACTACACGCCATGCAATGTGATTGTGAACTGTGCTAAACCTTTGAATATGCCATTGCACCTGTATTCAGGTTCCCACCCTCACTTTGCCTCTTGCATACATTAACTTTTTGAGCCGGCACTAACGTGTTGTGCCGACGATATGTCTTGTTTTGAATATTGCAAACCTGCATTAAACCGGCACAATCCTGGTGTAATCCATTTGTGTGCAGCGCTAAGCTTTGCATATCCTGGCCACAATCTACTAACACCCAGATCATACATAAAAAAACAGAAAAAAATTCTTATGGGTTAAAAGTACCTGTTTAAAAAATCACAAATTTAAATAGAATGAATATACTCCCATTAGCTTGCTATTACTGAGGATCTTTTCAAGGTCAATCCATTAGATCAGCTGAACACTCTAGCAGGCAAAGCCTGTAACTGAAATTATTAATGAGACCAGCTCCATGACGCCAAGCGAAGGGGTTCACTTGGCACATTGGCAACCTGGATTTGCACACTGAGCCTGGTTGTCAGGAGTGGAGACCGGCAGCGAGGGGGTTCCATAAGCATCCATTGGATGATTCCCTCCCAGGGGGGGTGGTATTTGCCTGTTGCCCTGTGGATGGATTGGAGGCATGCATGGGGGATGTGCTGCCTCAATGCGCCTCCATACACACTCCTGCTAGGCACCCCCATGCTCATGCAAGGCGAGAACTGCAATGGGCAGGGAAAAGAAAACTGGAAAAATGACCCTGACCAACCAGATGATGAGCATCCTAGCTCCCTGCAACCCAAAGCCCCAGAGCCAGCCTGAATCCAGCCCTACAGTGCCTGAGGTGCGTAGTCAGCCATTGAGGCCATTTCCTCCCAGAAGAGATAGCCATCCCGGGAGAGGGATATGACAGGCTACTCAAGGTAGGCTGCAATGGGGAGCTGGTAGAAGTGGCAGGAGGTCAGAGGGTGGTGAGATGGCACTGGTGCTCTGTAGGAGTGGTCGGTTGGGGGTGTAGGAGGCACATAAAAAAAAAGAAATTAACGAATGTGTGTGTTAGGAGAATACATTTTAAATTAAAAGCAAGATCTTAGATTTAATACCACAAATGTAAAAATTAAAACTTGATAGTATTGTATAATAACCTGTACAACAGAAATATATTTATGGAAATAAGAGGGGGATAAGAAAAAATGTACCTTGTATGAACAACTGTTTAAAACATTCATACCGAATTAAACTTTTCTGGAGATATTTTCTAAACTGTACTCTCAACCAGTTAACACATTCCATAAACATAAAAATCTACAATGTTGTAACATTATTTGTGCAAGATAATATCAATTGTCAGTATTATTGCCAAATAAAAAAAATTATACAAAAAAATAAATCTCTCAAGGGCCACCTAGAAAATGAGTTCATGCATCTTAAAATGTTCAAAGTTCAATAATGAGTCAGTATAAAGTCAATTAACTACTGTATATGAGTAGAGACAGTCTTAAAAATCTGCATAAAACCCCCATTGAATTAAACTCTCCCCCACCCCGGGGAAAGATAACTAGAAAAGAGGTGCATATTCACTATGTATGTGAGCCATGAATCCTAACACCCTGTTGCATAATTATGTATGACGTGTACCCAAATATGTCTATCTAAATATGTAAGCATAACTCCAACCCCTACCACCACACACCTCATCCTCCACACAAAACAAAAAACTAACACAAAAAAACACCATCCCTCAACCACCTAGAAAAACACAGAAAATCACACACACACACCTCCCTCCTCCTACATACTCACCCAAAATAACCCAACATCCCCAACCCCCCACAATATATATTTGGTAAGAAACCATCATATTGATAAACAGTTAAAAAGGACTCTATGAAAATAAAAACAAAATAACACCACACTGATGTCCTGTTAAATGCTCATCCTATGAAGCAAAAGTCTGTGTAAGTTTACACACGGTAATGTGTCATGAAACCCAAATCCATATTCATGCCATCTGCTACCGTATTGAGAAGTAAAATAAGCTTAATCTCAAAAGTCTGTCTCTGTCCTGTATTTTTTAAAAATCCTTTTAAATTCATCACCGACATATCTGAGATTGAGTGGTCATTCTGAGAGAAGTGTCACCCTACTGGTTTGTCAGTAATCTTCAAATTAACAGTATGTCTGCATGTGTTCATTCTAGTGCAGAGAGCTTGGCTTGCCTCTCCAACATACTCTGTTTGTGGACATCTCTTGCACTGAATGAAATAAACAACATTATGTGATGTACAGGTATAATTCCCCTGTATCCTGAATAGTCTGTTTTGTGATGTAACCACACAATCCAAAGTGGAAATAAGCTCACAAGTCCTACATCTGGGTTGATTACAGGTAGTGTACCATTTGGGTGTCATGGTACCCTGTTCTTGTGCAAGTTTACTCCTAACAACCAGACTGGCTAAATTAGGTGGTTGTTTAAAAGATACTAGTGGTAGTTCTTGAAAATGTAATTTAGGGTTTCATCCTCACTAAATATAGGGTGGAGGTCCTTAATAATTTTACGTAAAAGTTCAAGGTTAGGATGAAAAGTGACTACTAAGGGTATTCTGTTGGTAGTGGTCCTTTCCTTATGCTGAAGTAGTTGTCTCTAGGGCAGCTGTAGCACATTCCATTGCTCTGTATATTTCTCTGAAGAGTGTCCCTGCTCCATAAAGGAGTTTTTTCAACACAGACAAATGTGTAACTCTGTTTTCTCATTTGAACAGATGGTGATATCAAGTGCTTGACTGTACACATAGATTCTTTTGTGTGGCTCAGGTGATGTCTATTCCAGGGCAAGTATATTTGCCTGTCTCTTGGCTTCCTGTAAATACATGTATTGTAAGGTTCCATCCTTGCTGGTGACAGTGGTGTCCAGACAATTAACTCTGATGGCAGAATACTCCAGGGTAAGTTTCATGGTAGGGTAGAGGTTATTAAGTTCCTAATGAAAATCTTTGTGTGTCAGTGCCATCTGTCCAAATTATAAACAAACCATCAGTGTAACGGAAACAAGCGAGTGGTCTGTGGGGATAGTGCTTTAAAAAGTCCTCCTCCAAATTCACCATAAAGAGATCAGCATACTGTGGAGCCATCCTGATACCAATTGCTGTTTCCTTAGTTTGAACATAATGTTTACTATTGAAGCTGAAGTTGTTATGTGTCAGAATGAATTCAATAAGTTTCTCCACCAGCCTAGGGACGATGTTTTGGTCTAATCTTTTCTCATATAAGTACTTCAGGCAGGCTGAAATGCCATCCCTATGTGGAATATTAGTCTAGAAGGATGTTACATCCATCGTTGCTAAAATGATGTTAGGCAGTAAGTCCTATAACCGGAAAGTTTATGCAGGAAGTGTGTGGTGTCCTGGATGTAATTGTCCTTTTCTATGCATAGCCCAAAAGGTTGCAAGTAGGTGTTTTTCACAGGTGGAGAATTTCTTTTCCACTTCAGTTAGCATTCTGGAGGCATGGGCAATTGGTCTGAGCTTGTGTTGCTGTTCTTGGCATTGAACTGCTGCTATGGTGGTTGGTGATGCTAAGACTTCAATGTGAAATGACAGCACTGGGTTAGGCTAGATTAACAATGTGGCTGCCAACACTGCTTCTTTAAGTTTACTGACAGCTGCAGTGTGTTCCTGAGCCCAAGCTGCTCATATGTCATCATCTACAGAAGCATCTAATAAATCATACAATGGTTGTGCAAGCTCTGCATAAAATGGTATGAAGTCTCTGTGGCAGTTTGTGAGCCTTAGAAATGAGTGTAGGGCCGTTTTGGTGACTGGGAGATCTAGTCTCTGAATGGTTTTTATCTTTGTTTCATCTAGCTGCTTGCCATTTGGGGTTACTGTAATGCACAGGAAATTAACTGATGCACTCACTAACTGCTAACCAAGTAAGTTAACTTTAAGAGATTTGGAATGAATTGTCTTGGGTTTAGCCTGCATGCTGAAGGCAGCATTCAGCCACTGGAGTGGAGTTGCACTGGTGAGTGAGTATGGACATCACTCCGTTGATAATGTCAGGATGTTTGGTGTCATGATGCCCATGTCTGCATGGCCACAATGGTTCGAAGGCAGTATAAGCAGTATCTAAGAAGAAAGTATTCAGCTGTGGGCATCCTTGTCAGTTATCAAACAAGACACTGAGCATTCCCCTGCAGAGACATGGTAAGTGTCCTTCATTATATCATGGGCTTTTAATTATCACATGGGCTACCTATCCAGGCTCACCAGAAAAGAAGTTGTCCGGTGATATGCCAACACATCTATAAGCCAACTCAAAACAAGGTACCTTTTTTTCTGCTTTACCATAATGTGCTGTCCATAGAAAGAAACTTGTGTAAAAGAATTAAGATAAAAAGAATGTATTAATGAGAAAGAGTACAGTTTAAGTCTCATATATCAGGTGATATTCATAATGTTGTAATAGCATTTTATGAGACAAAAAAAAATGATTCCTACTGATACATGTAGTGCCCTGTAAGGAGACAGTCAGTATGACTGGCATTCACAATGTGTTATTAATAAAATTTGGTTTTGCAGTAAAAATTCATTGTTTTTGTTTTAAAAAAATCCAGTGAAAAAAGACACAGTTTTGAGCTGCAGTGTCAAGAACCACTTGGTTCAGGTAGGTTGTATCTTACTTGAATTTATTGACAAATGAGTCATAATAACATTGAGACTGATTTTAATAGGGTGAATATATGGAACACCTACACTGTTTATATATTGATTCGTATGCAGTACCTGACTGCAGAAGAATATGTTATGAATATGTGGATACAGGGGTTCCTAAGGTAACAAGATGACATATAACTTGAATTTATGAAAATATGGTGGTTGTTACAATAGACAAGTGACATACTGTATGTCATTATATTCTGAATTATTTTCAATATGATATTTACATTTACATTTTAGTAACATTATAGCCCTGATGAAGAGGAGTTTTCCTCAAAACATTGGCTTTGTATACAGTACTGGTACCAACTAGGCATGATAAACATATAAATATTCCCTGGAGAGCGAATCTATTTTTCTCCAAGAACTGGTAGCAATTTTTAGGGCTTATTCTGAAACAGACTCTTCCCAGTGTCTATTTCTTTTTCTTGCAAATGATGAGCCATACTGGATCCCTGGTGCAACAATGCAGATTGGTAACAGGTATCGAGAAATACTGTAGAATACAAAATACATATGGTTACAATTGAACCCTTGATAGAAGAAAGGGATATTGGGTACATTTCAGTGTGCAAAAACGTATGGAAAGACAGATATGATACTGGTATCTATTACATTGAGTTCACTAAGGAGGATATCTTACCACTGTACAGTTCAATGGTTAAGCTGCTCCAGAAGTACTGTGTACAGTTTTGGAACACTCATCCAAAAAAAAGGAGAGGCTGGAAAATAGCCAGCAAAGGTAAACAAAAATTATTAATGGCAGCCAAGGAAAAACATATTGAGAGCTGCTGGAGGCACTATTGTAAATCTGCAATATACAGAATTATAGGAGGGAGCGGGGGCATGACAGAAACTCCCAAATATATACAAGGGCATACCTACAATGGATTTCTTTAAGATTACAGGTCAGATAACCACAAGGAGTAGCAACCTCAAACTACAGGGGGATAATTTCAAGAAATACATAAAGACATAATTCTTTATAGGAAAGTCAGTGGATAAAAGAAACAAGTTGTTCAAAGATGTAATCAACTGCAGTACCATCTCTAGGATCAAAGCCCTATGGAATAGCTACAGGGGGCATTTAGAAACAAGCACCTTAGGTGAAGGAAACACTGGAAGCTTTGAATTAATTGAGTAAATGGAGATAGTTAAAACAGAACAGATTGGATGGACTCTTGTCTTATCTGTCCTCAGCTATTTATATATTTATGCATCTGTGATTTATGTCTTCTGCATGCTCAGTGGTATTAACAAGTTTGAAAATAGAGAGATGTTTGATCTTGTGTACTCCAGCAGGATGTAAGAGAACACTCTGAGGCTATGATGTGGTAAACTGAAAAGAAATGTAAGAAGCCCCTTTTCTCCCAGATTGTGGTGAACCTGTGGAACAGCCTACCAGTGGCTTCTGAAGATGTGAAGACTGTACAGGCACCTTCAAGAAAAGCCTGGGCAAAATTTCACTGACCAGGAATTAACAACTACTGTGTACAGTAGAGTGGGCATAGTGTCCCTATGAACTGGTACATGTATGCAGAAAATACTTTTTTTATGGGGATAGACATGATGAAGATAGTGTCCATTTTTTACCTTGAATTGCTATGTTGCTATGTTATTATGAGTAGTACAGCATCAGTAGTCTGTCATTAGTGCTGGAAAATAACCCCTGCCATTACTAGTCAAAAAATGGGAGGCCATCCCCTATATCAACAAACACCTCACAGTCATTTATTGTCCCATTCCACCAAAATCTCTCTAATGCATTTCTGCTCCTTAGCTGAGGGGGTCTTCACAGTGGCATTGAAAATTGCACTGGTTAAGCCCATTCAGAAGACATCCTCCTTGGACCCAGATATTCCAGCTGATTATCATCCTGTCTCTAACCTACCTTTCCTAGGTAATGTTATTGAGAAGGTTGTGGTGTTGTAACTTGAGGCACGCCTCACAGCTTATGACATATATGAACCCCTCTAATCTAGTTTCAGATCCAGGCTTAGCAATGAGATGACATTGGTCACAGTGCATAATGACTTTCTTATGGCTACAGATGGGATGAATGGTTAGCTTTCATTCTCCTCGATCTCTCTGCAGCTTTTGACACTGAGGATCATTGGCTGTTGCTGGATCATCTGAGAGAGTATGGCAGTCTCATCAACACTGTCATCTGCTGGTTTCAGTTCAACATCTGGGATGGGATGAAGAGGGTGGTGATGGGAACCTTCTCAATGTTCCAAATGCCCCTTCTCTGTGGAGTGCCCCAAGAATTGGTCCTCTCACTCAGGAGCTCAGTGAGCTACCAGCTGCACCTCTGTCAGACCTATTTAGCAGATTACTGGAGACTGCCGTGGTTCTGGAGGACTGGAGAGGGGCAGATGTAATCCTATTTCACAAAGGTAGTAGCAAGACAGAGGCAGGCAATTATATGCCTGTCAGCCTGACATTGGTGGCGGGTAAGTTAATGCCAACATTATTAAAGGAAAGAATTGTGGAATATCCAGTACTCAATGGATTACAGGACCCAAGGTAGCATGGTTTCACAGACAGAAGGTCATGCCAAACAAATCTGATACATTTCTTTGACTGAATGATCAAGGAGGAGCAGTGCATGTGGCCTACCTGGATTACAGCAAGGATTTTGACACTGTTCCACATGGGAGACTGGTAAGCAACTTGGATAACTTAGGGGTGAGTAATAAGGTGGTAACCTGGGTAAGAAACAGGTTCGCAGATAGGACACAGAGTGGAGTAGTAAATGGAGTGAACTTTGAGGAAAGTAGGGTGACCAGTGGGTACCTCAGGGATCTGTTCAGGGACTGGTCCTTGTCAATGTCTTTATTAGTGACATAGTAGAAACTGGAAGGAATGTTCTGCCTCTTGGTGGATGACACCAAGGTCTGCAGCACTGTGGACACTCTGGGGGGGGCAGGGATCTGAAAAGACTGGAAGAGTGGTCAAGAGTATGACAGCACAGGGTCATAACAGCACAGATGAAACCGCACACAGCAAGATGGAGCTGTTACTAACCGCGTGCAGCAAGATCTGTGCATGCTTTCTTTGTTTTAAGGGGGGCTTCATTCCACCATACTCCCCATGTAGGGGGATTCATGCCTCCCAGAACTATAATAACCAACTCCAAGGAGGTGTGGACACAGGGGCTATAAAATTTATTTAAAAAAAATTCCCTTACAGGGAATCAAACCACTTTCTCCCCAACCCCATCCACTGCAGGGTTGGGTGCTCTAGCCACTCCACCATTGGAGCAGCTTGATTGAGAACCTGACCCACAGTGTCCACATACTCTTCCTTCTTCCAGGTGACTGACAGGGGGTAGCGACACTTTCTTATCATGTATAGTAATTCCCCTGTCACTTTGAAGCCATTCATAGTTTCACTGTGCGATCTTGCTGTGTGTGGGATCATCTGTGCTATTCTCACTGACACCGGTTATGGCAGCTGGGTTTTAAAGCAGAAAAGTGCAGAATAATGCACTTGGCTGTAGAAACCTGAGTGAAATACAAAATGGGTGGAGTGATACTTACAAAGACCAAGCAGGAAGAGATCTGGGGTTATTATATCAGATGATCAGAAGGTGGCCATGTGGTGTGACAAGGCAGATGGAAGGGCAAGGGGATGCTGGGGTGCAAGGAAGGGATATTGCCATCAGGAAGAATTGGTGTTGTTACCTTTATAGATAACTGGTAAGACTCCACCTTGAGTACTGTATCCAGTTCTGGAGAGCAGATCTCATGAAGGAGGCAGACAGAGTGGAGATGGCCAGAGGAGGGCTACCAAAATGGTGCAGGGTCTGCATCAGAAGCTCTATGAGGAAAGGTTAGAGGAGCTAAATAACCCTGGAGGAGAGGAGGGAGAGGGGGACTATGATATAAACCTTTAAATACTTCATAAAGATTCATAAGTACAGGAGGGAGGTATTTTTCATAAAACAAGGTGCTTTAGAACTAGGGAGCAAGATACAAACTGGAGGGGGTAAATTCAGGAATGAGGTTAGGAAGTGTCTCTTCACAGAACGGATGGTGGACATCTGGAACAGCTTACCAGCAGAGGTAGTGGGGGTGAAAACAGTGGAGGGGCTCAAAAATGCCCAGGACAGGCACACGTGAATCATAGGGTTAAGGAAGGTGGAGAAGAGATTGTGCCATAGATATAGTAGGGTTTGCAGCAAAAAATGATGGTTAAAAAAAAACATGCAGACTGGGTGGGCCCAGCAGGTGTTGTCTGCCATCACATTCCATGTTTCACCTATGTTGTTCACTGTGTAGATGCTGCCCGGAAGGACTATTCAGCATTACAATCTGGGTAGCTAGTGCTCTATGGACAATACACAGCTGTACTTGTACTTTCACTCAGGTTGCTTGACACTGTTGAGGTGCTCAGTTTGTGCTTGGCTGCTATTTAGAGCTGTATGCCACCTAGTTGGCTGAGTCTTAACCCAGACAAGCCTGAGGTATTAATGAATAATCCAGATCATTGGGAGTGCAGAGGTCGCTGAAGGAGAGACTGGGCTTCTGCTTGAGTCATCTAGGCTGTTGGCTTCTATAAAGGTGAAACATCTGGGAGTCATTCTGAATGAAAGATTGACATTTGAAGTTCAGGTGTTAGCTGTAGCCTAGTAACTTTTACTATCCTAGGCACATCATCTGGATTAAGTCCCTTATCCCCATGAAGATCTGTGAACACTGGTAATGTGTTTGTGATGCACAGGCTGGGTCATTGCAATGCACTTTGCCCTGGGTCAGTGGAGGTACCCTACAATGCTTGCAGCTGGTGCAGAAAACAGCAGCCAGGTCGTGGACTGGCCTCACAAGGTTTAGTCATTTGACTTCAGTCTTGCATGAGCTGCACTGGCTGCCTGAGAGGTGGTGTGTCACCTTCAATATTTATGAAGGCCATACATGGGTTGGGCTCAGGTAACCTAAAAGTATGTTCACTAAAAATACCACTAACAGCTTAATCTGGCTCAGTGTCAGTTGGCATCCAGCTGTATCAACCCCCGGACGAGGTTGAAAACAGGCAGAACTGTCTAGTCCTCCTTTCCCATTAAACACAAACGAAAATAAATAAAAGTAAATGCCTACTGAATCCTCAGAATCCTCTCCAGTCCTCATGCCCCTCTACTCTTCCAAGGCAGGACTCCTCTTGTTCCCAAGGCATGGCTTACATCCACAGATGATTATGTTTTTTTTAAGGTTGCTAGCCCTTTCTTTGGAATACTCTGCCTGGGTACTGAGAAAGGCCCACTTGATGGAGGCCTTTAAAGGGGTCTAAGGCATACCCTTCTTAGACAGGCACTTGGGGATCACTGATACTCCCTCTTACTTTCCAGGTATTTTTGCTGCTGCTATTTCTTGTTATTATTACTAAATGGTGCCATATTTTAAATACCCTTTTATTGTTGTTTAATTTATGTACATTTACTAGTTTATTATGACTGTTTTTTTTGTCTGTTCTTTGTAATTCCTTGTACAGTGCCCTGATTCTCTGGGGAAGAGGGACAAAGAAATAAGCTTACTACTGCTACTACTACTACTAATACCCCTTCATAACCTGATCATCCTTTCATAAAACAGATAATACCTCCCCCCATTTTTCTTTGTGTTCTCAATCCCTTCCTAACAACCATGTGGCCGTATCACAAAAATAAAAGATTCCTTACTCCCTTCCCTCTGTATCCCAATTCTCTCTCCATTTCCCCAGCCTGACTCTAATCTAGAAGAATAATATAAAATCTTCATCTATAGATCTATGTCCCCATCTTTCCACATTCCCATCAATCAATCAATCAATCAATCAATTAATCAAACTTTATCTATCTAGGCAAATCATACTTGAGCAAGCTCATTTGCAAGATGGTCCTGGGCAGGATAGTACTGGTACAGTGAATAATACATTAAATACACTTAATACAGGGCTGATACATACAGAGAAGTAGCAGAAACATCAACAGCTAATACACAGTGGACAGATATGTAACAAGATTGACAACAACAGCAAGTCAGAGAGTGACATGCACACAAAGCAAGAGTAATGGATGAGGCATAATAAGGACTGATCAAGGGTCGCCCTGCATAGGAGTAGGATGGAGGGATGGGAAAATGTGAATGGGGATAGCTAACAGGAGGAGAAGGTTAATACAACCAAAAATATGACCAAACGAGGGAAAAAATGAGACGTGCTGGTTGCTAGCAGCACCATTACAAAACAAATTATTTTATGAACCAATCACTTTAGGCTCTTCTGTCATACACACTGCAATCAAATATATTGAAAAACATTCAAGTTTTCCTCTGTGTCCCCCACTGTTCCCTTCCTTAAGGTGGAAAAACCTGAGGGCTAAAGAACCCAGCTGGTTTAGCTGTGAGGTAGCTCAGGCAGTCAGGGACAAGAGCAATGTTGGAATTATAGTGGGATTTGCCAGGGCTCTGTCCAGCTAGCTCTGATGTGAGCCCTGGTAGCTTACAAATCACCAGCCTTGACTTATAATGGGAATGGGCCCAATTTAAAGACAGGACCCTCATGGGCCCACATAGCTCCCAATGCTCATTACATGTAATTCCATCAGTGCTCAAGAGGCCCACCTACCGGAAGTTTCAGAGGAACCAAATGGATGTGTACAATTAGAAACTCCAGAGTAAGGCCAAAAATGCAGGGAAAGCAGTCCCATTGGCCAAAGCTGAGAAGGAACCTCAGCTAGTGAAAGGGATTAAAAAAGGGTCAAAGCCTTCTATAAAAGATGGCATTGTATGGCTAAATAGAGGAGAGGGGTGGGTGGTAGATAGTGGGGACAAGGCAGATAGGGACAAAGCAGAGGTATTGAAAGAATACTTCTGTTTAGTCTTTACAAAAAAGAGGAATGGACCAGTACCATGGGGGGGATGGGGGGCACAGATTAAAAGATCTGTTAGGACAGGGTGAAACATAGAAACCCAGATAGAAACATAGAAATATAGACTTTGGCGGCAGATAAGGAATGCTTGGCCCACCCAGTCTGCCCATTTCCTTACCTATTGGATAAGCTGCAGATCATAGTTAACCAATAGCCTACTTCTTCCTACCCCCACCAGAATTGCCTTATGTCTGTCCCATGCATTCTTAAAGAATTCGTAAAGAAAGGTTTGTGATCCTTCAGGGTACAGAAATCTCTGAGGCCCAGATGGCATCCATCCCAGAGTATTGAGAGAACTATCTGAGGAACTAGCAGGCCCTCTGGGGGACCTGTTCAAAAGTTCATTTGAATCAGGGATTGTAACACCTGACTGGAGAACAATGCATGTGTTGATGCTCCATAAGTGTGGATCCAGGGATAACCTGGGCAACTACAGACTTGTCAGCCTGACCTCAGTCATGTCTAACCTCAAGGAGACCATCCTTAAGAAAATGGTTGTAGGTTACCTGGAGGAAAATGGACTCCAGGATGTGAGACAGCAACGGTTCATGGCTGGGAGATCCTGCCGAACTAACCTGATCAATTTCTTTGACTGGATCACTAAAGCAGCAGACACATTTCAAGTGGTTGATGTCCTACACTTAGACTTCAGCAAGGACTTTGACTCTGTGTGCTGTAGAAGATTAATCAGAAAACAGGAGGATCTGGGGGTAGGTGAGAGACTCTCTGGATGGATTGCCAGCTGGCTAACTATACCCAGAGGGTGGTGGTGGGGGAGCTGTCAGGGTTTAGGGAAGTCACCAGCAGGGTACCATAGGGCATGGTGCATGGACCAGTGTTGTTTAATATCTTTCTTAACAACACTGGAGAAGGCATAAAGGGCAAGGTTTGCTTGTTCCTAGATGACACCAAGCTCTGTGGAAGGGTGGATACAGCAAAAGCAATACAGGACCCAAAGGAAGATCTGGACAAGTTCAAGAGATGATCCAGAACATGGCAGCTAAGGTTTAATGTGAAGAAGTACAAGGTCATGCACACTGGAGCCAAGCACCCAAGGATGGAGTACAGCTTGAGAGTGGTCCTGATAGTCAAATGCAAAGAGGAGAACGTCCAGGAGGTGATGATCACTAGTTACTTAAAACACTTCTCACAATGCAGAAAAGCAGTGGCAAAAGTCAACAGAATGCCAGACTGAATTGCCAGAATTATCAGTAACTGGCAATAGGAATTTGTATTGCCACTATACTGATTGCTGGTGTGGCTGCACTTGGAGTACTGTGTGGTGTACTGGCATCTCTACTTTTAAGAAGAATGTTATCCTACCAGAGGTGGTCCAGAAGAGTATGTCTATGATAGTTAAAGGTCATCAGGGTAGGACATAGGAGGAGAGGCTGAAGGACCTGAACATGTACTCCCTGAAGGGGAGGAGGGAGAGGGGTGACATGATTGAGACCTTCAAGAACATGAATGGCATAAATAACGTTAGAAAAATTAACCTCTTTTGTCTCAGTGGCAACAAAACTATGAGATGACTTTGCCTTAAGCTGGAGGGGGGGAGGTTCAGAAGAGAGTTCAGGAGGCATTTCTTTATGAAGAAGGTGGTTGCAAGGTGGAACGAGCTTCCTGAGGCCATGGTCTTACTGGAGACAGTGAAGTATTTCAGAAGAGGGTAGGACAAGTAAAGGGTAAGGTCAGGGCCAAAACGAGAGTGGAAGGAAAGGGGAGATAGCTGTTGTGGAGAGGCAAGAGGTCCTTAGTTGCTATTTGGGACTCCACAATACAAGCAGACTTAATAGACTGCTAGGACTTCTTCTGCTGGCACTTTTCATATATTTGTATGTTCATATTACCCCAATACTAGACAATAAAATAAAAAACATTCTTTTTCTACTGTGTCCTCATTCATCTTTACCCCATCACCTAAACCTGATTCAGAAAATAAAAATCAAATGCATTTTTACTGCTGCCTGTGTCCTGATTCCTCCCCACTACCATCTCCTGTCCTGAATCTAGAAAATAAAAACAAAAATACTTTCCTCACTTCTTCTGTGTCCCCAAGTACACCTAAATAGGATGTGAAAAAGTATTTTTTTGTTACTGAAAAGGTTGTAAATAGATGGAACAGGCTACTGAAGGCAATTTGAATGCTGGTTCCATCTTAGGTTTCAGGAAGAAATAGGACTGACATACTGTATAAGGATCATCATCAGTAAGACAACATCCAGTGTGCTGCAGATAAGGCATGGACCATGATAACTTACAATAGGTACAGCAATGAAAACATGCATAATATGGGAGGAGGTGTATCACTGGACACCATAGAATGCTTAGCACAGGATCATGAGGGGAGCAGCGTGCCACCAGACACCAGGGCTGGATTTTCAAATGGGCTTAGATAAGCACAAGCTGCAACAAACTGCAGCTTGCACCAATGCCAATGCACCAGGGACCCTGCACCCAATTCTCTATCTGGCAGGGCCCCAGTGGCAAAGTCCAATGGTTTGCGGCAACCCAGGCTATGCATCAAACAGTCAGTGCACCAGTAGTTTGCACAAGCTGCAGGGCAGCTGTGTGCCACTCTAGACCCTGGTGGTCTAAGGTTCCCCCTTCCCAATCCCCAATCTCGTCCATTATGAAATTAAGAAATATATCCCCTGCCTGTGGTAGTTTAGTGATCCCCCTCCCCAATTCCCAATGTCACTTGTAAAATAAATATACTTAATTTCCCCTTCCCTGGTGATATACTGGCACCCCTGCCCGAATCCCCAATGTCACCCATTATGAAATTAAGGAATATTTCTCCTGTCCCTGCTGATTTATTGACCCCCTTCCCTGATCCCTGATGTCACCCATGAAATAAATATATGTAATTTTCTCTTCCCTCGTGGTACAGTGGCCCCCCACCCAATCCCCGATGTCAACAGTCACAGATCTGTACATAAAATTCCCAATCTCTGGTGGTCTAGTGGATGCCCACCCCACTGGCAGGTAATGCTCACCACCCCAATTCCCCACCCCCATCAAGAAACCTATGACAGTTTTATTTTTGCTTTAATAAGCCTGTCTTAAAGAGGAAAAGATCTTCAAGGCATACAGTTCAGTGCACTGCTTACTGTGAGCAAAAAGCATAGATCTCCTATTTTTCTCTCTTCATGTCTTTGCATGACGTTTTGAATCCATATGTGTTGGAGCTCACTAATATTAATTACATATTTACATATTTTAAATGACTGTTGTTAAATGAATGATAGAGTGATTAATCAGCATATTCTAAAATGGAAGCAGTCTTGCTCTACAGCCCATTTCACCCCACAAATGATAATCTGTTAGCATTTTGGCACCACCATGTGATGAATTCCTTAAAGGAGAAATCCCTTATGTCTTTAAAACAAGGGTTACTGAATCCTACATGCTTTCAACTGCAATAAAAGTCATGCTATTAATTATATGAGGGGGTGATGAAGATGTTAGCCACAGTCATATAAAGGACTGTGGACATCGGAAATTAACATATAAATAGTGGTCTAAAACAAACAGGATAATGCTGTAGGAAAGTTCACTAGCAAGAATTTCTACTATTTATGTAAATGAAATTGGGCTTAAGGGTTATGTATAGTCTTCCTAAGAACATGGGAGTACTGTTAAGGTACCATGCACTAATTTGTAAACTTCATTTAGTTCTTGGACATAACAGAATGTGCAAACAGGAAAACAGGTTAACAGCTTGTTGAAACGCTAGTGCCTCAGCAAACCACAATGAATAGTTACAACAAAAGCTGGGCAACTCTGCAAGGAGAGCAGAATAACGCCCTTTAGGCTAGGTCACATTTCAAAATCAGTTTAATATTAAAACAACCACTGAAAGATACAAAAGCTTAGCAGCACCACACGTGCTCACGCAGACATATGTTTCACGTCACAGATGCTTTGTCAATGCGTCTGTGATGTGAAACCTTCATCTGCGTGAGCATGTGGGGTGCTGCTGAGCTTTTGTATCTTTCAATGGCTGTTTTAATATTAAACTGCTTTTTAAACGTGACCTAGCCTAAAGGGCATTATTCTGCTCTCCTTGCAGAGTTGCCCAGCTTTTGCTGTAACCATAACAGAATGTGAGTTAGTTCATTAGATCTCCCATTGAAGAAAGAAAAACTGATACAATAAGGTATAGATGAACCATTGAAGTGCATCACTTAATAACGATATAAAATCTTTTTTAAGTTACTGACCAATTGACATAAATTATTATGCAGATCATGCACGTGGTCATGTGAAGGAGAACAGCTATATGATAGATGATGATTATGCAATATTGTGGATTCAGAGAACTGGAATGTGGTACATTGGAATCCAAAAGTAAACTGATATAATCATTTATGAAGTTTTCAATATTTAATGGCAAGCAATATTGGTTTCTGGGTCAGTTTCAAGTAAAACACTTTTTCCTATTCACTTCCCAGATTAAGTTTTTTTTATTTTCTGTGCAGGATATCAGGAGGTACTGATAAAAATGACACTCTCAGATCTCAATAAGGTGGTCTGGTATGCATAATTTATTCAGCATAGTTTTTGCAAGTAATAAGTAGTAAATCTTATCGCTTTCATAGAAAGGCTGAGTAGTATGTTAGATTTCCTATTGAAGGGACAGAACCAATGACACGGTATTTGTTGAGCCACTTACAATAATGCAGCAAAGTTCAAATTGCAAGCCTGTATACAGTATGGGACAACAAGAGGTGGAGGCAATGTCACTGCAGACATTTTTAAACTTTGAGGATGTAGTGTCAAAGGCCACTGCATGTCTGTCACTGGATGGCCCAGGGAGATGGGGGAGATGCAGTGAAGAAGAGCAGCTAGCTATGATGAGAAGGCAGTGACTGGCCCTGATGACTAGAGGGACTTTGTTGAAACAACAAACAATATCTCCAGGGAAGGGAAGGAACCTGATTGAAAATGTGACTGGCTTGTATTGATAATGTTGTGTTGCCTCCCCATTATTACCCAGTTGGAATGCATTGACTGTCTTGGCCCCTGCCCCCTCATATGCCATCAGTCTTGGGATGCTTCAAGAAGTGGTTACCTGCATCGCTGGAGATGGTGAGTTATTTGGCATATTTAAAGGAGTTAAAGGATAATGATCACTCCAGTGGTTGCAAGGCTCAGGGATTGGGTAAAATAATGTCCTATACAGTATCTATCTATCTATCTATCTATCTATCTATCTATCTATCTATCTATCTATCTATCTATCTATCTATCTATCTGTCTATCTCTCCATCGATCCATTAGGGCTGGAATAACTTGGTAAAGTTCTGACCCTTATTAAATAAAAATTGGAACATAAAACGGTTCTGATCAGTCCTGATTAATACTGATTATTTATGAGTATTTGAATAAATGTATTAAAATGCATAACATGATTCAAACTCTGTAATATTTAATACAGAGGGCCAAATGGAATACTTTTATTCTTTTTTTGTATGAAAAATAATGTAAAACTGCTCATGTGGGAGGCAAACAAGCCAGGCACTTGCACCTCTTGGAGAAAGGAGGGGGACAACTATGACACATGATGTAGCGATCAGCAGCTCCTTCATGGCCTGCCTTGGTGATATACCTGCTTGGGCCCATGGGAGGGCTGGGAGAGAGAGACAGAGAGAGAGAGGGCGATAGAGAGAGAGAGAGAGAGAGAGAGAGAGAGAGGGAGAAAAAGAGAAAGAGAGAGAGAGAGGGAGAGAGACAGCTTACTCTATTTAAATTAAAGTACTGTAGAGTGTCGAGTATCCAGAGTAGTTTCAATGTCTTCTGTGTTTTTGGAATCTGTTGAACAAAAGACCCTGATGATACAGTGTGGTGATGAGGAAGAAACAGAGATGTATGCAAGTACCTACTAGTACCAGTCAGATACAATATTTTGTATGGAGGCTGAATATTCTATTGCTGGTTATGCTAGAGAAGACCAGGTCAAAAAACAGCTATGAAAGAATGATCAAATAAGCAGTAGTTAAGAGTCCACCCACCCAACCCATGTAATGCAGCAGCACTGCATTTCCCAGTGTACAGTACTATGGTACACTACATTATCCAACAGGTAGTACTGTTTTCTACTTCTTCTCAGCAACAGCTTTAAAATAGGAAATGAGAGATATCTTCATGATCACCACTGGTCACATTAGTTAAGTGAAGTCAGTAATTTGGCTGCCTCAATTCCACCTGCCATGCTCCCCTCTCCCCTCTATCCATCCATGAACTACCTACCCCTCTTGCTGCCATACTCCCCTTTTCAATCCTATCCATCTCTACCTCTACCTACCCCTCTCGCTACTTTGACAATGCCCCTGGTTGCTACCTTCCCCCTCATACAAACTCCTTATTTACCTCACCACTCTATCCTAGTTAGACTTTTCCCCACTTTGTATTTTTGCAACTGTATTCGACTGTGTATCACTATGTATCATGATTTGATGCTGTATGTTGTAACTCAAATTGCCCCCCATGTCTGTTTTGTTACCACCCTGCCTACTGATGTGGAAACTTTCTAAATGAGCTGCCTGAGCTCAAAGGTATTTTGTAATCTGAGCTTGAATAAATAAAATAAATAAATAATTCTTAACAGTGTGCTGTGGACCTGATGACACACATAATATATCATTCCTAGATTCAGCAGATTATTGCTTCCAAGTACTAGAAGTGTATATAATAAAATATAATCTCAGTCCAGCCAGTCACTGTAACCGAGATGTAGTATTACATCACACTACATGCTATGAATGAATGCTACATTTTCCTCTATATAGTAATCACAGCCATATATGAAGGGATGTGAATATATTATCCAGAGAAGAACATTCATCTAAGTCATCTGTTGTAACAAAAACAGTAACTGTTTAGTATTTACTGCATCCTACAGCTGGTAAAATAGTATTTTACGCAGTTGCTGGTAAGTAGTAGTACTGTAGTAATAAACAATACCCTACCATCCAGATCAGATTCTGAATCAAGAAATTTTGGACATGAAATGCAGTTGCTTTTGGCAAAACAATACGGAGTCTGGAACCACAGATGTCATCTTTTTTTTCCTGTGCTCATTGTGTTCATTCAAGTAATCCTTGCTTGGCTTGACTCTCTTCCACTGTCACATCATTCCTTGTGTATGAAGTACTGTAGACCCTAATTGCAAAATATTTTTAATAGAGCTACAGTGGGAGTAACCATTTCATGGATAGAGCAAGCCACTGAGTCAGTGGTACATATTATCAAAGGTTTCCAATTGCCACATGCCATGGGTGTGCTACAGATATGGTGCACTGGGCTCACATCAGTCTAATGGGATTTTCTATTCCATGTTGCGACTGATGCAAGCTAGACCATCTTTTTGTTGTCTAGCTTGCATTAATCAAGGGGACTGTTTTCATGGAGCTTGCTCCCAAGATTTGGCACAAGCTGCTGTTAAATGGGTAAACTGTTGCAGTTGCACCTGTACTTTGAAAATCAGATGTAGTTGTGGCTGATGGCATTGGTGTAGTGGCAATTTCAAGGTGTTGTGGCTCAGGGTTTGAAGCAAGCCCTGCGTCACCCTTTGGAAATCTAGCCCAGTATGTTTTATATTAACTGTGGTATCATACTTGAAATTAAAGTGAGGAATGTTAACTTTCAGAAATGTCAAATGCTCAGTGCTTTCTGATGGCAAGCAGGATCTTGTGTCAGTTTCAACATTATAAGTGAAACTAATCAATTGTTCTGAATAAATGCTAGTAGGTGAGCAATTCAGGTACTTCATAGCAATTTGTACTTAAACAGGCCCACATATTAATTTTGTTTAGATTTCTAGCATTTCAAAGGATCTGCTTTTCAGGTGATACTGGGCTTTGCCAGGTGCAGTTCAACTATGAACTGTTCTGAGGCTCTGTTAGAAGAAGTGGAAGAAACAGTTACAATGCCATCTTGTAAGTGACTCCAGAGACCCGAAGTTGAACTGTCCAGTCATGGGACATTGCTATTTTTTGATGCTTGTGAAGAAGATCCTTGTGTAGTAGAGAAAGAAGAAGAAGCAGAAGAGGAAACTACTAGAACACAAAGGGGGATTACCTGATGCTGTGCTGTCTTGTGAAGATTGTTCTGAGGTAGTCACAAAGGGGGGTTGGCAGTTTATATCAGGGAGGAATAACTTGCATGAGGGAGGAGTTGAAGAGGAGGCATTATGGGTTCAGTTAAGGTCCAATAGAGAGAGAAAGGTGAGGTTGGCGGTGCTTTACAGACCACCCAGTCAGGATCATGAGAGGACAGGGAACTGAGCTCACAAATATTTGAAGCTGCAGGAAAGGAGAGGCAGTAATTGTGAGGGACTTCAACCTGCCCAAGGTGGACTGGAGCATACCCTCCACAACATGTGCTAGGATGATGATCCTGAAAGGACTGCAAAGTGGGTTCCTGACTCAGAGCATCACTGAACCAACAAGAGCTGAGGCAATTATTGATCTGGTGCTCACAAATGGGGAGCATGTACAGGAAATAATGGTCAGGGAGCCACTAGGTGGAAGTGACCATTGTACAGTGTGGTTCTAGTTGGATATAGGCAGGGAAAGCATCCCGACTAAGTCCAAAATCTCGGATTTCAGGAGGGCAGACTTCAGGAAACTGGGCAAAGTGCTAAGGAGCCATCTGGCAGGCATCAAAGCAGATATGGGGGTAGACCAAAGGTGGTCCATCATTAAGGAAGGCATATTGGTTGATGAGGGTATAAGGCTCTGGGGTAAGAACACAAGGGCCAAAGCGCCCAGCTGGTTCAGTTCTGTGGTTGCCCTGGCAGTAAAGGAAAAGAGGTTGGCCTATAGAAAATTAAGGAAGACCAAAAGAGAAGTGGATGGAAAAAAATTACCTAAGGTTGGCTAGTGAGGCAAGTAAGTAAATCTGGTGAGTAAAGGCACAGAAGGAGCTGCAGGTAGCTGAAGGAATTAAGAATGGGGAGAAGGCTTTCTTTTGCTATATAAGTGAGAAAAGGGACAAGATGGAAGGGATTATTAGGCTTAAGAAAGGAGTGGAGTGGGTGGAGGCTAATGGGGGAAAACAAAGATACTAAATGAACACTTCTGTTCCATCTTCACCAGGGAAAAGGACGGACCAGTGCCTTCAGGAGGTAAAAGAGGAGCAGGGAGGAAGGGGAACACAGATGTAGTGATAGAGAAGGATAGAGTGAGGGAGGGGCTGTTGGCATTGAAGGTGAACAAATCACCAGGCCTGGACGAAGTACTGTATATCCAAGGGTACTAAAGGAGCTAGCTGAGGAGCTGGCAGGGCCACTGGCAGACCTATTTAATAGTTTACTAGAGTCAAACGTGGTACTGCAGGACTGGAGAACAGTGCATGTAGTGTTCCCCACAAAAGTGGTCCTAAGGATGATGCAAGGAATTACAAACCAGTAAGTCTGACTGCCATTGTTGGCAAGCTCATGAAGACCATACTAAAGGAAATATTGGTGGAATATCTACAGGATCATGGTCTCCAGGATGCAACGCAGCATGGGTTCATGGGGAGGGACTGTGTCAAATGAATCTGATTGACTTCTTTGACTGTGTCACTAAGACAGTGGACTAGGGCCAAGAGGTAGACATCATCTATCTTGATTTCAGCAAGGCCTTTGACTCTGTGCCCAACTCAGGAAGTGGGTGAATCTTGGGGTTGGGGAAAAGATGGCCAGATGGGTGGAAAACTGACTGAAGGGCAGAACCTAGTGGGTGGTTGTGGGGTGAGAGTTATCTGGTACCAGAGAGGTAACCAGTGGGATCCCACAGGGCTCTGTGCTGGGGCAGGTGTTGTTTAATGTCTTCATCAACGACATTGGGGATGGCATTGAGGGCAAAATGTGCCTATTCACAGATGACACCAAGCTCTGTGGAAGAGTGGACACAGCTGAAGGGATACAGGACCTACAGGAAGATCTAGAAAAGCTGGGTAGGTGATCCAGGATCTGGCAGTTTGGCTTTAATGCCAAGAAATGCAAAGTTATGTATTTTGGAGCCAAGAATCCCAGGACAGAGTACTAACTGGGTGGAGTCTGAGTATCTGCATCAGAGGAGTAGAAGAACCTGGGAGTGATAATCACTAGTGACCTGAAGCACTTGACACAGTGCAAGAAATCAGTATCAAAGGCAAACAAGATGCTGGGATGCATATCTGGGGAATCAGTAGTAGGAGAGAGGAGGTTATACTGCCCTTGTATAAGCCACTAGTAAGGCCACATCTAGAGTATGGAGATCAGTACTGGTACCCACACCTCAAAAAGTACATTAACCTGCTGGAGAAGGTCCAGAGGAGGGCTATAAAGATGATAGTGGGTCAGCAGGGTAAGGCATATGAGGAGAGGTTGAGGGCACTGATCATGTACTCCCTGGAAGACAGGAGAGAGACAGGGGACATGATTGGGACCTTCAAGTACTTGAAAGGAAAAATACAATTGGTAGGAGAGTCTCTTTAGCTGTGTAGCAACCATAACACTAGGGGCACTGTCTTAAGCTGGAGGGTGGGAGGTTTGGGTGGGAGGTTTAGGAGGGTGGTCAAGAAGTACTTCTTCACAGAGTGGGTGCTGGACACTTGGAATGCACTGCTCGAAGAGGTCATCTCGTTTAAGACAGTCGGCAGCTTTAAGAGAGGCTGGGATAGGCATGGGGGAAAGTAAGGATCATGGGTAGGGAGGATGGGAGGAATGGGGAGAGACGTCAGGGTCATTTGCTCAAGGTGTGGACCCTGCACTATAAGCAGACCTGATAGACCAAATGGCCTTCTTCTGTTGACTTCTTCATATGTTCATATGTGATTCTGTACTCCGTTTCATGATCGCATGCATTTCATCGATTATTTCTCATTTGTTTATTTCAAAAGAAGAGTTATAATCCTTCAGCAGTTGCTTTGCTGTGTATCGTGTGTCCTGTTTTAATATAGTGGTCAGATTGAAGCATTTTCCATAGTTTTCATCTTCATCAACTTTTATGATCGTATGTCTGGTCAGATCTTTTTGTATTGTGATGGGCAGTCTGTCTGTGTCAACAGAGGCAGCATGTGGGATGGAATTGTCTGTGTTCTCTAAATTATCCCCAATTAGATTCAAGTAATATTTTACATTTTTTATCTAGTTTATCATCTAGCTCAGAGTGGCTGTGTTTGCAGTCACATCTCTAGTATTTTTTTTTCAAATTGCTGGAGAACTAACATTTCAAACTCCAGCATGCCCCATTGTGGTGGAGTGATATAAACGTCTACATCACCAATTTTATTTTTCAAGGCATATGCTGTCTGACAACTTTGTTTTCTTCTAGCAGCCACTGGAACATAAGAGGTTCAATTTATTTATTGATTGATTGATTTAGGCGAATAGGCAGGTCCTGCATCCCCACCAGGTGGGAGGGATGGTCTGGGGGTGGAGAACAGTAAGTGGAAGGCAGGATAAGATGAGGAGGGGGTTGGAGAATCTCCAGAGATGCCACTACAGAACAGATTGCTCCACTGGATGGGGAGGAGGAGCAGTAATGAAGTGGAAAGGGAAGGGACAGCAAGATAGGGCTGGAAGGTAGTGGGGCATCAGGGTTAGGAGGGAGGGCAGGAGAAAGTGAGTTCAGAGGACAGGGAGAGGCAGGTGAATAGGGTGAGGATTGATGGGCAAGGGAGAATGAGGAGCTAGGCCAGGGCAGCTAGAATAAAGGGTGGGGGCGAGGCCAAGAGGTTAGCAAAAGGAAACATACAGGGCCTGCTAGTGAGGAGAAAGGTTCAGAAGGAGGAGGAGATGGGATAGCTGCTGTAGGGGTCAGGGAGGTTTACAAAAGGGACAGGAGGGAGGGGAAAATGCAGAAGGGAGTGGACACCTGTATGGCAGAGAAGAGGAAGGGCCCAGGATAAAGTGCTCTTGGAGGATTCAATATTGAAGAGGTGAGATAGGGAATGAAAGAGTCAAAGACAAGCCATAGGAGGGTAGAATGTCTGCCAGGGATGATGTCAGGGAATGTGGGACCCCAGTAACACAGTATGTGGGTCAATGGGGAGGGAAACCTCATTTTATTTTACACCTGGGTACTAATGACCTTGCAGGATGCGAGGTGGGGGTAGTGCAAGAGATGTTCAGAAAGGTGTGAAAAATGTGCAGGGAGGATGGGAGGTTAGAAGCCTTCTTGGAGGTGCTTCTGATCTTGAGGGCTAGTAGGGCAAGGAAGATAAGGATTGAGGAATTTAGTGGATAGTTTAGAGTGTGGTGTGAGGCAGAAGGATTTGGGTACATTGGTGACCTGGGAAAGACCTGGGATAACAAAAGCCTGTATGCACAGGACAAGTTAAACCTAAGTAAGAAAGGCTCAAGTGTTCTGAAGTGTAAACTGGAGGAATTAATGGGGAAAAATCTTAACTTAAACTGACATGGGGGGCAGCAGAAGCACAGCACCCTTATTCACATGGTGGAGGAGACCGACAAATGTCCTCCCCAATCAGGACTGCCTGAGGAGAAGCTAGTTTGGAGGGCTGGTGGAAGAAAGGAGGAGCAGAAGGAGGAAGGGTGGAAGGGGGCAGGTCAGGCATAAGGGAGATCCTGAGTCATGGTGAATGGTGTTGTCGCTGAATGCTAGAAGTCTGGGAAATAAGATGGCAGAATTACAGTAATTGATGGTCAAGAATGAGGTGGACTTAACGGCCATCACAGAGATGTGGGCCACACAATATTACAACTGGGACCTTGCAGTTCCTGGGTATAAATTGTATAGAAAGGATAGGAGGACCGAAAGGTGGAGATTAGTTCGGTACTTAAGGGAGGGGATAAACTGTACAAGAGAGGAAGTGGTGGAAGAAAACACTGAAGCATTGTGGGTACAAGTACAATCTACGAAGTGGAGGAGACTAATGTTGGTGGTGGTCTACAAGCCTCCTTCCATGGATGAGTTAGACAGGTTGCTGTGGTCCCAAATCATGGAAATGTACCACAAGGCAGAAGAAGTAATAATGGGGATTTCAATCTATCTGGGGTGGACTGGATTATCCCTGCTCCCCCTTGCACTAGGGAGTGAGTGCTGCTGGATGCATTCCAGAGTGGTTTCCTGAAGCAAAGTGTCATGGATCCCACAAGGGAGAAGGCTATACTGGACCTGGTCCTGTCCAGCTGTGCACATGTTGCATGTACTGTAGTGGCAAACACAGTGTGGTTTTACCTGCATATGGGCAGAGAGATTGTCAGGATCAAGATGAGGGTCTTGAACTTTAAGAGTGTTCACTTTGCTAGGATGAGAAAATATCCTATAGGATACCTTGCTGGGATCAGAATGGGGATGGATGTAGAACAGAAAAGGACCATAGTAAAGATGGGACTGATGGAGGCCACTAATGAAGACGCCAAAATCAAATGTAACAAAGCTAAGGCCAAAAAGCCCAGCTGGTTCTGCACGGAGGTGGCAAAAGCAGTAGGAGACAAGACAGCAGCCTTCCATAAGTAAAAATATACTGAGAAGGAGGAGGAGGAGGAGAAGGACATAGAGGATTACTCTACTAAATCTTGGAAGGCGAGTATATTGTTCAGAGCAGCAAGGCTATAACAGAGTACAGCTAGATAGGGCAGTAAAAGCAGGCGAGAATTAATTTTTCCAGTATATAAGGGAAAAGGAACATAACGGTTGAGATTGTCAGATTAAAAGGAGTTTAGTTGGGCAGACATTAGAGAAGAAAAGTGGAGGTACTTAACAAGTACTTCTGTTCAGCGTTCATTAGAGGAGAAGGATGGATCATTGCTATGAGAATGAGGAGGGCTGGGAGAGGAAGTCACAGAGTAATAAAACTGACAGGTTAGTTAAGGGCCTATGGGTGGGCCGGTTCTCCAGGGCCAAATGGCATGCACCCAAGGGCCCTAAGAGTACTGCCGAGTGCTGTTGAGTTCATGGTTGACCTGTTTAATACTTCTCTGGAGTCAGGGATTGTGTCCCCGAACTTGAGAACTACACATGTGATACCTCTCCATAAAAGTGGTCCAAGGTATGAACCAGGGAACTACAGGCAAGTCAACCTGACATCAATAGTGGGCAAGCTGATGGGCACCAAACTGAAACAGAGATTAGTGCATTTTCTGGAGGATAGTGGGCTCCAGGACATGAGGCAACATGGGTTTATGTTGGGAAGGTCCTACCAAACCAGTCTAATTGACTTCTTCAACTGGGTCACTAGGACAGTGGACAAGTGCCAAGCTGTTGATGCCCTATATCTGGGCTTTAGATAGGACTTAAGTTCTATGCCTCATAGAAGACTGCTCAGGATGCTGGAAGAACTGAGGGTAGGGGCTAAGCTTGTGGGATGGGTCAGAGGCTGGTTGCAGGAGAGAACCCAAAAGATGGTAGTTGAATGGGAATTCTCAAAAGTGAGGCCTATGACCAGTGGGGTTCCACAGGGCTCAGTGCTCAGTCTGGTGTTGTTTAACACCTCCTTAGGTGACATAGTAGATGGGACCAAGGGTAAATATGCCTGTTTACAGACAACATAACGCTCAGTGAGATAGTCAACACAGAAAAGGGGAGACAGGAACTCAGGGAAGACCTGTCTAGGCTACAGAACAGGTCTGACATTTGACAACTGGAGTTCAGTTTTAAAAGTGTAAAGTTATGCACTTGGAGTTGAAGAATCCAGGGACTAAATACTGGTTGGGTGACATGCAGGTGGCCAGGTCAAAGGAAGAAAAGGACAAGGGATTAATCAACATGAGTGATCCAAAACACTCAGCACACTACAGGAGAGCAACAGCCAAAGCAGATTTGATGCAGGGCTGCATAGCTAGTTGAATTACTAGCAGGAAGGTGAATGTCATTCTGTCACTATACTAGTCTCTGGCTAGACCACACTGTGAGTACAGTGTGCAGTATTCAAGTCATTATCTTAAGAAGTATATCAACTTCCTGGAAACAGTCCAGCGAAGGGCAATCAAGATAATCCAGGGCCAGCAAAGCAACACCTATGAGGAGAGGCTTAGCAGGTACTGGGTTCAGGGCTGAGGACTGGGAGCATGGAAATTTTGCCACTGCCTGCAGCTGCGGGACTTAATTTTTTTTTTTAAATCCAGACTGTGCCCCTTCCCCGACATGCACCCCCTGGAGTTGAGAATCTAAAATCACAGGGATGTGGGGGGCAAAGCCCCCTCACAAAAACAATATTTGTTTTTCCAGATGTTAGGCTGCAGGCAAGTATACATTACTGATCTGCTTTTCGGCAATATACACTCACCATAATAGCAATCACTGTTTAGCAATCTCTATTATGACATGGAACTCAGAGGATGCAGTTATATGAGTAGGACCTCGGCGGTTACACCAACACTGACTGAACACTGAAGAGTATGCCTTTAGCTTTGTTTTTTAAAGAATGATAAGGTGGAGCAGTTTATGATCTCGCTTGGGAGATTGGTCAACATGGATGGGGAGAAGGCAAGTCTGCCTGTGGCTGGACTTGCCTTATGGATTTCCATTAGTGGTCTGAACATGTATCGGAGTCATCTTAGATGCATCCTGTGCTTGATAACACACTCAAGGCTAGGAAGGGTAAAGATTTTCACTAGCATAAAAGCAAGACAAAGCAGTGGGATCTCCATATGCAAAGCTAGAGCAGACCATCTTAGGGCAGTGAGCACATCACAATGGTAGCCCCGGGTGGGCACACCAGCTTCAAAGCATCCTATGCAGTAGTATAGGCAATTGAGCTTGTTTTACTCCATGGCCCTGAAGACTGCAGAATTGTAGTACCACAGAAGGGGATTAGCAAAAGAGTGCTTTTTGCAACAGTTGGTCAGGAAAAGACTTCCAATGACATCACCACTGGCATTGCAGCTTAGCTAAGTAGCTCCTTATCGGTGTTTACAACTGTGATCCAAATGATTTCCCGACATACATCAGCCCATCATTCAATTGCCTGACACTGATTGCCAGACACACTCAACTTACAGTCAGAAATTAGCCTGCTATGCAATTGCCCAACTTGCCCTCCCTATTGCAACAAGACCATAATAATACATTACAGACTATGAGCATTTCATTTCAAATTTACATCTCCCACCCCACAATGTAGAAACATGAAAACAAGTACCTGTGCATCCTGTTTATCCAACCCGATGAATGACCCGACAGCAGTAATGATCATGGAGTGAATCCAGAGCCATTTATTATGTGCAATTAAAAAATCTGTAGTTGCACAATTACGTTTTGCATGTTCCAGGGTCAACAGTTTCACTGTCTTTATTAAACTGTGGTAAAAGTGTGAATTAAAAATCATTTAAAAGTTACTGGAATGGAGTTTATCTATTCACAGTACCAGACTGTGAGCAATTCCCCAAACAAAATCTTTTCATGACCTTTGCTTCCTGCCAGAAACTATATTGAAAAGCTTTTCCTCTAACTTGCCATACTTTTTCTTGAGAGGAGATTTTGACAAGTCTCAGTTGATTTTTTTGGTGGTGGTGTCAGTCACCATTTGTTCATTTCTAAGTTCAGCCACAAATCATAAAATACCAACTTGTGCACTGCTGATTAGTGTGCCAAGATGGTGATGCCATGCCTCAACATCATTTTGTGTTCATGGCATTCCATTCTTAATCTGATCATGGACAGACCAGAACTGGGGGAGCAGTGGGCTACTTCTAATCATGGTGTTATTTCTCATTCTTCTACGTATTCTTTCCAGAATGTAATTTTCCTCAAACCACTCCTGCACCTCCACATTCGAAGATGGCATTTTTTCTTTAATTTCATTGTACACTTCTGGTTTTTGTCCAGAGGAAGGAAAACCACTGCCACTAACTGGCACATAAGAAGGTTGAAGTCTGGGTCCATTCCATAAATTGTGGCCAACCCACAACTCTGGATTTTTCTCCAGATTATCTAGCCCAGATGGAATAAACAGCCCTTATTTTCAGCACTCGGGAATTCCTCCTTGCATGCATTTATTGCAGCTCATTCAAAGTCTGTTATTATATATTTGGGTGACAGGGAGTATTCATGTTCATCAGCAAAGTCCTGAACATCTTGGAAAAGTCACAAGTAGCAGCAGTCTTGCAACTTTGCAGACATCAATGCATACACAAGGGGTACAATCCTGCTGGTGTCAACATTCCCCACTGCTGCATGGATTGAGTATAGCTGCAGGAACAGTGATGGCACAGTTCAAAAAGTGCCATCCATTAGCCAGTAGTCAGCTGCAATTAGTTTCTCGAGGTTCTTCTTGGTACTGAAAAGTAAGATATTATCAGCCCCTGCAGAATCTACAATCCACCCGCGTCCTTATTTGGACTACCTGATCCAAATATTCAAGAGAAGAAGCCTTTCCTAGAAATCGAGGGCATGATGGATCAAGAACCCTTTGACTATTTCCCAGAGACAAAGCAACAAATAGATCTGGCTTATCGTCTCTTCTCTGAATTAAATAATGACAACTAAAAAATGTTTTGCTTTTGCTGTTTCTGAATAAAGTTAAATAAAACCTTTTTGACAAGCTTAATTTAGACTTAAGTTGCTGTTTAGCCAATAATAAATTGAGTGTGCCTTACTTTTAAATAGTTTAAAGATAAACTTAAAAGAAGAATGATTATAGAGTCTTTGCAATATTTAGTCATAAAATTAACATTTTACAGTTTAAAAATATATATATATACTGTATCTTGTTTGGAACTAACTGGAGAATGGGGAAATTTTGTTTGAGAATGTGAAACAGAACACATTTTTCACTGAGTCAGCAAGCTTCCTTTTCAACAGAATGCAGGCTAAACCACAAGGTACTTCCTCAATAGTAACAAGATTTTTAGAGCTTACAAAAACTTTTCCAATGAAGTAAGAATCTGACATATTTCACTTCTAATATAAGACATCTTTTGCCACATTGCATAGCTTGGAGTGACAACACTTAATATACTTTTACAAAAGTACAAGAAGTTTAATACGAGGTACATCAGCTGCCTTCCATCCAAAATGTATACATTCAAACCCCATTTGAGTCAAGGTAAGTGGGGCAGATGAAGTGGGAACCAGAGAGCATTCGTCCCCTTGCCTAGCGCCTCAAACTGAGCATCTGTGTACTGGGACAGTGGTAGAAGAGTGCTTGCATTCTGTCAATTAATGAACAGAATAAATAAGGTAATGCTTGACATAAAATTAATTTTTACATTTTTTATTATGTATTAAAAGTTTGTATTCTAATGAATGGGGGCTACCCCCAGCAATGGGAATTTTATATTGTATTTTGCTTGCTACTGCTTATCAGTTATTGTTATATTTTCTGAAATTCTTTTAAGTGAAAGAATATTGAATGGACTTGGTATTCATTGATACTTCTTTAAATACTGAACACAGACATAAGGATTTTTTAAGTGTATACAGTTTCTAGAAGGGTAGACATGTTTGACTAGTATATAGATGGTATTTAAGAAATAATAATCAAGGTTTATAATTGAACATGACTAATTCTAACATAGAACAGGGACATTATAAGTCATTCTTATTAAGTGACAGGGAATAACTTAAGAATATTAGCATTCAGTAGTGAAGTTGTTCCAATCACATTCAATCCAAATAATTTAGGAAACTGAAACATTATTAAATTAACATGACATCCCCTGGCATAACTCCTAGAGTACAGAGTCTTATTACCTACAGAGGCATAGATAATGTACAAAAAGGTAAATTAACACATGACTGTTGCTACATTCCTCAAGCTGGTACTTTAAAAGTCACAGTAGATGGCTATCATCATATTTTACAATGTGAGGACCCTCACTGTAATATATTATTACACAAATACCTTGATTTTTGTCACTAAGACACTTCCAAGGATGACCAGTATAGAATAATGGATTGTCCCATGCATCATGGCAAAACTATGAACTGTTTAGTAGTTAAAATGTTTAATTACCTCTGCCAGTCCTATTGCAACATACCAGAAATACATGCCCAAGAGCACAAGGGCAATTATGGAGAATATGATTTATTTGCCCTTGGGGACAAAATACTTCTGGTCTGTCAGAAAGATGGATATGTAGTACATGTGGGTTGGATTCAAGGTCCCAACAACTCCATAGAACATCAAGCCATGACAATAAGCTCTCTTGCTAGACTTTATCCTAGCCTATCAATGTTGATAGGGGGGATGTCCACTCCCACTGGTTGTGGTGAGGTCGAAAAGGCCATCCCAAGTACACAGAGTAAACCCAGAAAGTCAAACTGGGGTTCAGGTTCAAACCCCAGCCAGCACAGTTGGTGACCCCAATGTGATCAAAGAGTGCAAAAAAACTAAAAATAAAACTAGAACATATAAACTTAAAAGATCCACTAGTGTACCCTGTGTTCATGACATGCAGACACCACTGCATGGGAAACCTAAACAAAAAGGTATCTTAAAAGGTATCACAAAAGGCATAAAAGATAAAAAAAATTGGTCTTTCTAACAAACCTATACCTAGAGCACCAACCACCCTCCTGGAGAAGAATATGCTTATTCACAATTTGATTCTGACAGCTCCAGTTATAGTTCGAGTTCTGAGAAGGAACAAGAACCGAAGACATCTAACCAGTACCAAAAATCAAAAATAACACAACCTATGGGAACAAATGATTCTACAGGACATTGCTGTTTACCAACAAAAAATGTGAAAATGCCAATCAACCCACTCACTAATATGACAGATGCTATTAAACAAATACCATATATACTGTAAATAGTGCTGTAATGTATCATATAGAAAAATAACTTCTTTATGATCCTGAACTTCATGATATAATTAGATAAAACCCCAATGGCTCACTGCTCTCTTCAATCTATATCTTGGTAATAAATTTATTTAGCTAAAATGCTAGCTATTTATTTGTCCCTAGTAGAGTCCATACATGATTGTAATTTAAAACTATCACAAGACAATGCAGCACTGCAACTTAAATGCAGCCAATCAGCAACCTTGCCAAAATCTTTAGCTTTCCAATATACAACATTACAATCTCCACACCCTATCTTTCAATCAACCTCCTATAAGGATCCCACATCTAATACAGTACAAACACCAGCCCACCTCCCTCAACTGTCAATACTACCCTCTCAGCCCACTGTACCCGCATTAAACAATATGCCCTTAGTGCAGGCTCAACTGTCCCAACCTCAACAATTTCCTGCAGCATACTCTACTCCTAATTTCTCACTGCAATCACCAGTTCCCATGCACTTGCACCAAGTAGTACCCCTACCCTCTTGCAAATTCCAAATCCACAATCTAGATTAGCATCCCCATCATACCCACAACAACCATCTGTTCCACCACAATCTTCAATTCCTATGCAGCCTTTTTTTCAAGCTACACAGACAAGTTAAAATTAGTTAATTTACTTAAATCCTGCTTCACTCCACACACAGATATTACAAATACTAATATCCATACTTGTGTAGCACAACTTGAAAGTTTTCTTGAAACATATGGTAAGATATTTTACTGGAAGCATTGCAGCAAATAATGGACCCTGTTAAATACAATATATTTAAAAATCACTTTAATGCTAACACATCTGTTACAATTTGCCTGTGCCACACCTATGGGTTGCAGGTTGAAAGACTTCTACAAATGGCTAACAGATTGGCCTTCACAGCAAGAACAATTTTTCATTCTTGGCTTTACAATTTAAGATGTGAGTTCAAGACTTTGGATGTTGAGGATTTGAGAACTTACTTAAATCCACATCTCCAAACTCAATATGACCTCCTTGGAATTAAGCACTTACCATGGGAAGAAGCAGTTCAAAAACTTGACTTACTGCATCAAGCCCCCAAAATACATAAACATGATAATCAGCCCTTTCATAAGGAAACTGAACACAGAAAACAAAATGCTTCCGAGCACCAATCATTTCCAGGCATACAGCAGCAGCAGCAGCCCTTTCAGGTTGCAAGCCCCTTTGCCACAGCCCCTACCAAACAACACTGCCCAATCATGGGCCAAACCTACTTCACAGGGACAGCATTTCCCAAATCCAAGGTCCTATGAATATGCTCTATGCCCCAATGAAGATATCAATATGAGCCAAGGACAACTTTATTGGGGACCTTCCAGAGGCAGAAACAGAGGAAACTTTGCTTATTGGCTCAGGAAGTACCCATACAGTATTGCCCCAAAGGCGTTATCCTAGTGATTTATCAAAATACAAACAAAAAACCTTATATTCCATCATGGGTCAGCCCGCCATGGTAGGCTATGAGATACCTGTTAAAATTAATAATTACCCTACAACTGCAGTTATAGCAAATATTCCAACACAGAGCATACAGGGGGCAGGAGATATCAAACACTTATCATTATTAAAGTCTATCACAGACATATTTCCCTTACAAACGGATATACCACTAAATAATAAAAACGTAAATCAACAATTAATTCAAACAAATACAAGGTCAGAGTATGCAGAACTTATTAATGTAACACCTGTCAGAATACATGGTAATACACATTCTAGACAGAAACAATATCCTATTAAATCACAGAATAAATCCAAGTTAATGGAAGCCATCCAAATATTTTTTCAGTGGTGGTATCAGTCGCCATTTGCTAATTTCTAAGTTCAGCCACAAATCGTATAATACCAACTTGTACACTGCTGATTAGTGTGCCAAGATGATGATACCATGCCTCAACATCATTTTGTGTTCAGGGCATTCCATTCTTAATCTGATCATGGACAGACCAGAACTGGGGGGCAGTGGGCTAGTTCTAATTATGGTGTTATTTCTCATTCTTCTACTTATTCTGCCCAGAATGTAATTTTCATCAAACCACTCCTGTACATCCACATTCGCAGATGGCATTTTTGCTTTAATTTCATTGTACACTTCTGGTATTTTGTCCAGAGGAAGGAAAACCACTACCACTAACTGGCACATAAGAAGGCTGAAGTCTGGGTCCATTCCATAAATTGTGGCCAACCCACAACTCTGGATTTTTCTCCAGATTATCTAGCCCAGATGGAATAAACAGCTCTTATTTTCAGCACTCGGGAATTCCTCCTTGCATGCATTTATTGCAGCTCATTCAAAGTCTGTTATTATATATTTGGATGACATGGAGTATTCATGTTCATCAGCAAAGTCCTGAACATCTTGGAAAAGTCACAAGTGGCAGTCTTGCAACTTTGCAGACATCAATGCATACACAAGGGGTACAGTCCTGCTGGTGTCAACATTACCCACAGCTGCATGGATTGAGTATAGCTGCAGGAACAGTGACAGCACAGTTTGAAAAGTACCATCCATTAGCCAGTAGTCAGCTGCAATTAGTTTCTCAAGGTTCTTCTTGGTAATGAAAAGTAAGATGTTATCAGCCCCTGCAGAATCTACAATCCACCCACGTCCTTATTTGGACTACCTGATCCAAATATTCAAGAGAAGCAGCCTTTCCTAGAAATAGAGGGCATGATGGAGCAATAAGACTCTATTTCCCAGAGACAAATCAACAAATAGATCTGGCTTATTGTCTCTTCTCTGAATTAAATAATGACAAATGAAAAATGTTCTGCTTCTGCTGTTTCGGAATACAGTTAAATAAAACCCTATTGTCAAGCATAATTTAGACTTAAGTTGCTGTTTAGCCAATAATACATTTTTAAAACATAATATAATGACATTGTGCAAGTCTTCAACAAATTTTCCAGTTTTACCAGTACTTAAAAAAGATGGTTCTATCCACCTAGTGGTAGATTACAGGCAGTTAAACAAACACACCAGAGATTATGCAGTACAAAATATAGACATGTTACAACGGTGGGAGTCACTGCCAATTAACACTTATAAAACTGTCCTTGATGTGTCAAATGGATTTTTTTTCAATAACACTACATCTCAAAGATCAATTTAAAATGGCATTTACATTTAATTACCAACAATTTTGTTTTCAATGTCTGCCTCAGGGACATAATAATGCACCTAATCTGTTTCAATTTATTACAATCAAGGACTTAAAAAATATTCCCAATACACGGGTTTACATAGATGACATCTACTTTAACCATGACTCCTCCAAGGAACACTTCGCAACACTAAAAAGAGTGGCAAATAGACTATATGATAAAGGCTACAAAATTAATTGGGGAAAAAAGCAAATCGGATTGCACATAGTTAAATATGTGAGTAAACTTATACATCAAAAAATATGCCTAGCAGCTGATTACATTAATAAAGTAAAAAAAAAATATTACTGTGCCTTAAACCAATAAGCAATTACAACGGATACTTGGCTTGTGCAATTTTTGCTAGAAGTCATGTACCTAATTAAGCAGCTACAGTATAAGTAAACCATTCTGTCAGTCATTGACACAATTTACTTGGGACAGAGAAAAATAAAAAAACTCTGTACCAACTTCAGCAAGCCATTTTATAGCATCACAAGTTAACACCAGTCAATCTGTCCTTGCCAATTGACATACACACTGGCACTAGCCCTGATAGTTATTCTGCTGCCCTGCAACAACAAAGTAATGTAATTGTTTACTACACTGGATCATTTTCACAAGCTGAAGTCAATTTCTTTGAGCCAATCAAACCATTATTGGCCCTTTACCAAATACTTAAGTGAGCACCACACCTGTGGTAAGTACCAAAAGAGATGGTACATCTTAAGGATTCTGCCACTGTAGCTCTGGTAAAAAGTCCTTCATTAGCTCCAAACAAGGCTCTTTTTTTTGATATTTAGGTAGCTATATTTAATTTTGTTACAGAACCATACATAAAACACTCTACAGTACAAGACATCACAACACCTTACTTTACAATATAATACCTTATACATACTGTACATATATCCCCCTCCCCCCATCCCCTGGCAATGGCTTGTTTTATTAGTAAGATCATTAACCTTATCCATGTTCTGAGATGTTCATAAGGTATACAAAGTTTGTAATTTGCTCCACCTTTTATCAAACCTGGACATACAATTGTTTACACTAGCTGTAATCTTTTCCACAGATAAGTTGAATAAGAATTCTTGTAACCATTCATTACATGATATCACTTCATTATCCAACCAATGTCTGAGGACTAGTTGTTTTAACTGACATAGCACATCAGATTTATATGAATCATCTTTCTGTTACTGCTATAGAGGAGTAATCTCCCAGCAGACATGTTACAGGCTCAATATATTCTACTATACCAAGTAAGGGTCAGCTCTTTGCTTTATTAGGGACCAGAGGGGGGCTATTTTGGGACATTCCCAGGATATGTGACATAATGATCCTGTACCTATCTTACAGTACATCGATTGCATAATGCATTGGGGTTTTACTTATTTTGGTCACTTTTCTGGTGTATAATATGTACTGTGAATAATTTGGTACTGCATTAGTCTCAATCTGTCTTGAGATGTGTATCTGTGTATAGCTTACCAAATTTTGGACCATGTAAATGTCCTCTCTGGAAATAATCTTTCCTATTATTTAGAGGTTCCTGCAGTTTTGGGAGACCCTTCTCCAGAAGATTGGAGTAGATCCCTGAGATGGTATGCTTGCCTGTGATGAGTTGGGCGAGATGGTTTAGAAATTCCCTTTTTCAGCCTCCATATTGAACCAGTGTTTAACCAATATGTGTCTGAGTTGTGATATTTTTAAACTTAGTTTGGGATCCAGTTTGTTATTATTCATAATTTCTGCCATAGTGTGAATACTTCCCGTTTCCCACAAATCTATAATCCTTTTCCCTGTTAACTGAGGAAGCCACTTATTATTAATCATATGGCCTCCAATTTTAAGGTTCGGGTTTCCTACTAACAGTTGATTCAGATCCTGTGAACTTATATAGTTTAAGGTGGTGCACATCAGTGTATGTATTCTTACCAATATTCTGATTGGGTTATTCCTGAGTGCATGAGGGAGTAACTTAGGGAAGTATATAACAGGGCTTCCGGTGCTAATTTTAAAGCTTCCATCATGTCCTTTTCTATAGCCAAATAGGTGTGTATTGGGAGTGGTCAGATTCCATACTCAGGCTCGTCCATTTCATGTATTTTGCTGTGCTGCCCAATAATATAACTTGATGTGTGGGAGTCTCAGGCCCCTTTGTTCTTGGGAGCTACTAGTTTCTTGTAGGCCATTCTACACTGTTTCTTTTTCCAAATAAATTTTGATAGTAGGGCGTGGGTTTTGTTAAACCATGCTTGGGGTAGCTAGAGATTTAACATGTTAATGGGATAGAAAATACATGTTAATATGTTCATTTTAACTAAGTTGACCCTTCCCCAAAGGGCTAATGGTAGTTTGTCCCATCTTTCCAGATCTTGCTTTATAGTTTGTACTAATTTATCCAGGTTACATTCTCTGGAAGATTTAGTGCTCCTTGTTAAATTAATACCTAGATATTTCAGTTGTTTGCCTTCCCATTGAACCCCTAGATCCTCAACTTCCTTTTTATAGGATGTCATATTTAAAGGGAATATTTTTATTTTCTCCAAGTTTAATTTGTAGTTAGATAGTACTCCAAATTCTTTGATCACTTGTAAAGTTTTAATTATTGATACCCTTGGGCTTGTTAGGTGTAAAAGTATATCATCAGCATATGCTGATAGTTTAAGTTCCTGGTTCCCAACTTTAATCCCATGGATCTCAGGTTTGGTTCTTATCCAGGGTAAAGAGTGGTTCCAGGTATAGGTTAAACAGTAATGGGGAGAGTGGGCACCCCGTCTGGTACCCGAGGAGAGGGGAAAACTGCACGAAAAAGGTTCTATTGCAGTATATACGTGCCTTAGGTGATGTATAGAGTGCCCTGATCCATTGCACAAAGAGAGAAGGGAAGCCAAACCTGTACAGTACTCGATACAGAAATTCCCAATCTACTGTATCGAAAGCTTTCTCTGCATCAAGTGACATCAGAATCGCCTGCATGTTGGTGTCCTTGGAGACAGAGAATATATGGTCCAGTTTCCTGAGATGGTCTGAGGAGGATCTTCTTTCCATAAATCCCACTTGTTCTGTACAAATGAGGCAGGGCATTACCTGGTTCAACCTAATGGCTAAAATGTTCACCAGTATCTTAAGATCACAGTTTATCAGTGAGATTGACCTGTAGTTTGATACCAGTTCTGGATCCCTCCCCCCTCTTTGTGCAATACCACAATCAAAGCTTCATATAAGTGGGGATCCTGCATTCTCCTTCTAGTATGCCATGAAATAAGTGGAGCAACCATGAGACAGTTCCTTCCCCAGGCCCTTATAGAAAATGGGGAGAATCCATCTGGCCCTGGCTCTTTATCTAATGGTAGTGTATGTAATGCCCTTAGTATCTCTGGTTCTGTAATGGGGGAAGTTATTCACAGTCTCTGCTCCTCAGTTAGACTGGGGATAGGTAATTCTGATAAATAAGAGTCAATGTTATCCACCAGAGGGGTCAGTTCTAGCTCTATAGAGCTCTGTATAGAATTCTTGGAATTCTGTTGCTATGTCATTAGGATTCATTTTAAAGGTGCTGTCCATTTGAGATTTAATTGCTGTGATCCCCCTTAATGTCTCCTGTTGCTTTACCCTCAGGGCTAGAAGCTTCCCAGCCTTTTCACCCTGGTCTATGTATTTAGATTTGGTTTTGATAATTGCATATTCGCCTTTTTCACCCAATATGTTATTATAACATGCTCATAGATGAATAAGTTCCTGCTTTTGTGTGTCACTAGTTAGAGGATTTAGATTTTTTTCCAAGTCTCTAATGTTACCCAATAATGTTAGTAATTGTTTCTCTCTATCTCTCTTATGTCTAGAAGCAATTTTTATTAGCTCTCCCAGAAGGAAACACTTCAGTCCTCCCTATTCCATGTCCATGTGATCCATGGTTTTCAGATTATGGTGTGTATAGTATTCAATACTAGCCTTTAACTTTTCTATTATGTTTTTGTCTTTCAATAGATGGTTGTTCATTTTCCAAACTGTATCTACTTTCTGAGTGGAACACAAAGAGACAGTGCAAAGCAATGAGGAGTGATCTGATATTACCTCTGGAGAGATCTGACAATCTAGGAGATCTGGTAAGATTTGTTTACTTAGCAAAAAGTAATCAATATGGAAAGAAGTGCCATGTATTGCTGATCTAAAAGTGTATTCCCTCCCTCACGGGTATAATACCCTCCAGGGGTCACATAGTCCTAACTTGTCAGACGTATCTCTAATGGCCCATTGTGCTGGAGATAGTCCAGCTTTTGCTTTGCCTGTTCTATCTGCAACTGGAGTAAATGGTAGATTCCAATCTACCCCTAGATTCAGTGGAGTCGACAAAAAGGGTACAATGAATTAAGTATTTCCATAAAGAAGGAAGGGTGTCCATATTAGGCCCATATGTGGATCCCAGAACAATATCAGATCTCTCAAGTGTGCCATACACTAATACATATCTCCCCAATGGGTCCTGAATGCACTGACTGCACTGGAATCCTACATTCCTTGTCACCAATATTGTGACACATCTGCTTTGGGTGGATGACCCTGCTGCAAACACCTGACCTACTTGCATCCTGTGTAACAAATTCGATTCTGTTTCTAATAGATGTGTCTCATGTAGGAAGATTATCTGACCTTTAGTCACTTGCAGATGCTTTAGGACCCTGTATTGTTTATTTTTATTTCTCATCCCTTTCGTATTCCATGTCATAAACTTATGTCTATTTGCCATCCTAAATGATAACATTACCTAATACATGGTAGGAAGATAAGATGCAATACACCACCTTTTTTAGCCGATGCCAAGGTGTCCCTCCCTCTCCCCATGTTCCCAATATTTACCAACACATTCATCTCCGGTCCCTCCTCTGACCAACCCTCCTGATCCCTTTCTTTCCCTTCACCAACTTTTTTACATTGTTTACTTGTTTTATTGGAGCCTGTAAGTATTTTAGAGATTTCCTAACCCTTCCCTGAACTAGCTTCTTAGTTGCATTTTGTGTAGGTGAATAAAGAAAACCCTTCCTCGATATGGTGTGAGGTGCTGCCAGTCTCTGCTAGCCTCAATCCTCCCACCCCCCTGCTCCACCTAGAATGCCCACTTCCATATCAGAATCCTTACTTGTCATTCTACAATCGGAAGTGAGAGAGAGATGATATAAGGTGTTGTTCATTTTAACAGAGAGAGAAGAGACCTCTCCCCCTCAAAAAATACAATCTAAAAATGGAAGGAGGGGAGTCACGTGATGCAGTCCACCAGATAGCAGCTCTCTAGTGCAGCTCCAGCCTCCCGACCCATCTAATCTCTTATTTTACAATTAGTAATTATCTGAAGCTTGCCAAACCATCCTCTACGACATCAAGGAAGGAGCTAGAACAAGAGTGTTGGGTTAAGTATACATATGGAGGTAACTATGAGGAGGAATTCATCAAAACATACTCCGCCGGCAACGCCTGAAAAGGCCTCCAAACAATCCAGGGTCTCAAGTAGTAGAAGGACCGGCCTCTAAAACTACGGAGAAAAGCAGCAACCCTCACTTTGCAGCGATTTTTGCAGGAATTGCTTGCCCAAAAAAGCATCAGTGAGATAACGTCTGAAATTAAAGCATAACTCAAACACTGGAAGATCTGCATCAGGAGACAGCAGATAGTGAAACCCAGGTTGCTCAGTAGAAAAGAAATTGAGAAAGCGGAACCGAGATTGCAGCCATCTGTCAAAAGTTAACACGAATGGAGGTTAAGATCGAAGACCTAGAGGAGCGCAGTCGTAGAAATAATCTACGGTTCTCATGGGTCTTCCGAAAACAAAGAAGGATCTGATGTGGTGTCATTTATACAAAAACTGGTGGAAAAATTAGCTGTTATCGCCTTTGGACGAAATACATTATAGGTGGTGCACAGATCTCTTTGTCCAAAGCCACCGGAGGGAGCACCCCGCCGCCCCTTAATCTTCAAATTTTTAAACTATTTAGAACGGCAGCATTTTTTCACCAAAATTAAAGAACTGCACGAAGTGCGATGGGAAGGCACTAAAATCAGGGTGGCGCAGGACTTACCAGTGTCCATCAGACAAAAAAGAGCTTTGTTCCACCCACTGGTATCCAAACTAATCACAGCCAGTGTGAAATTCCGGATGAGATATCCCGTGAAACTAGGGGTAATGATATCTGGAACATGGATGCCTTACAAAAGACCAGATGTTGCCACTAAAGGGCTCAAGACTGCCTTTCCTAATCTATTCAAAGATGCATGAAAATCCTGTACAAGAGGGTATAGTTGCTGAGAGGAATAAGAGATACAAATTTGATTCAATGTAAACCTGAAGCCCGTCTCACTACATGCTGGCAACAGAGTGCATAGTTATTATCCAATGCACATAAAGTTGACAGTTTGGTGGCCATCAGATAAAGTTTTAGTCTTTCCTTGTTCGCAGATCTCTTTTGAGGGATTTCCAGTGAGACGTCCTAACCCTTGAAAGCGGCTTTGTTTAGACTGCAAAGTTTTAAGTAGCTCGCGAACAGTTTGAAGCCTCATCCCTGCTATGTGTAGGGGAGCATGCCTTATTTCATCTCATTTCACCTTAGCAATGCCTGCAAACAGAATTTACTTTACTGAGCTGCTGTTTCAATGCCCGGTACGTTTTAATGATGGTCTCTGCTAGAGGGCTCCCGAAACCCGGCAATGGCTGGAATGCCCAGACTGACAGATAATTAAACCGCATTGCCGACGCTGGCAGCAGAGTAGCTGGGTGCGAGGCTACGATATGGTAGAGCGGCATACAGATAATTTTTACTCAAGCGAGGAATTCCGACTCTGGCACTGATAATGGCGAATAGCCAATGTCCCAGGAACATTACCCAGAAGAAGGTTTTTTTTTCTTCTCTAAAGTATAACGTTATAAAACAGCAAACTCAGGGTATAAGACAAATGGACCCCTGAGTTCATTCTTAGATAATGGAGGCTCTATCATGGGAAAAGGTAATACTAAAAGGGGCATCGGACTTGGAAAAGGGGCTAAGAGAATAATTGTTAAAAGCTTTGCAATGAGGAGGGTATCTCCTTTATGTTATGTATTTACATGGGGGCAGACTCTCTAGTGTTGTTCTTTTAGAAGATTTGTATGTTTATGGGAGCTTGCTAGTTTCCTCCTGTCTCTGTTCTCTTTTCTTATTCAGAGCAATTAAGCTCAGGGCACTGATGATCAGACGAGGTTACTGTAAAGTTCTATAAAGTACTACATGGTTGAAGGGGCATAGGAAAAGGGATCTGGTTGCTCATTAGTGTTTCAGTGGATTTAGAGGCATAGGTGTTAATGAAGATTAAAGTATCAGCAGCAAGGTAATAATTTAGAGTAGTTGTAGTAGGGATAGCCTATTGGTAAAATTAGGTCAATAAGAATAACTGGCTCATATCCCCATTCTACCTTAGGTGTATGGTTCAAGGTTGAAGGTGTGGATGGGGTGGTGGTTTGGGTCAGGAGGGCTGGGTAGAGGACGGGCTTAGGGAGGTGCACTGTTGACCGTTGATAATAGCTATGAGGGTGGGAGGGTGGGCGGGGAGAATAACCTGATGCAAATACTGGAATATTCCTGCCTTGGGCAGTTGGGTTTCGGGGAGTGGGAGAGGGAGGGAGGTTGGGGGGAGGGTCGGGTTTGCTCGGGTCAACCTTTTAATACCCAGACGGGATTAGGGTTTACTGAGAAAGTGCCCAGAAATGCTCACAGCTATATATATATATATATCAACCATGATCAGTAGCTTAGTTTTTTCCACATGGAATGTTAAAGGAATTAGGCGGAAGATTAAGCAATACCATGTCCGGAAGCATTTACAGTTGTTAAGATCTGATATCACCTTTATTCAAGCGTCCCACCTACTGATTTCAGAAGAATTTAAGATGACAAGGCAGCAAATAGGGCAAGTGTTTGCAGCTGAGGGTACTACACAAAGTTGCGGGGTGATGATTTTGATAAAGCATAATGTCCCATTCTCACCAACTAAGGTTATCAGGGATGCCCGTGGGAGATACATATTAGTTCAAGGGAGAATGTACACTATGGAAGTATTATTGGGTAGTATATACGGACCAAATACTGACTCCCCAGGTTTTTATATGGAGTTAATCAACGTATTAGCCCCCTTTTAGCAGTTCCTATGATTCTGGGTGGTGATTTAAATTTAGTGTTTGACCCAATATGGACTGTACAGGTAATAAATTCAGAGCCTCTCACGGCCCAATGGGCGTTAAGAGACATGTGGGACAGGGTAGGGCTGTGTGATGTGGCGTACTCTGCACCCTCAGATAGATGTTATAGGTTCACTTCTCAGTTCATAAAACATCATCTAGAATTGATTATATCATGATTTCCCAGCAGCTATTCTCGGGGGTGGTAGAATCGTCCATACAGCCTGGACCTCCATTGGACCACTCTCTTGTTACTTGTCAGCTCTCTCTAGCCGCTGTTTCAAAAGTGGAAGGGCGTTGGAAAATTAATAACCAAATTTTAAAGGACCCAAATACAGTGAAATATATTAGTAGTCACATCTCACAATTCATATCTGCTAATCTCAACATCACAGGGAAATCCGATAAGGAATGGGGTGCCTTAAAGGCCTATCTGAGAGGAGTGTTAATTGGGGTGGCATCAAAGAGGAAAAAAAATGAGAGAGCAGCAATTAATGCAGCTCCTCAATCAGATTAGAATTATAGAAAAGAACATGTCCCCCCATACTTCGGAACAAACTCAGTTGGAACTTATAAAATTAGAGGATTCCTACTCGGACCTTCTGAGGCAGAGGGCAGAATTTCTGATCTTGAAATCGAATGCTACTTACATTGACCAAGGGGAGAAGGCAGGTCACCTTCTAGCTACTCGAGTTAAGCAGCAAGAATCTGCTAGATTTATTGCCTCAATCTAGTCTTCCGATGGGGTATTGGTAAATACCCAGAAAGAAAATACAGAGTTTCAGAAATTCTTCAATTGTTGTATAGCCTGATGGTTGACCCCTCTGCTTAAAGATATGGATCTCTATTTAGCTGAATCATCTGCCTTCTCTCTCAGAAATGCAACAGAGTAGCATTATGTACCCCATAACTGAAGCAGAGATCCTAAAACCATAGATGACCTCCCTCGATAAATCCCCTGGACCAGATGGGTTTCTACTAATTTTATAACAGGTTCGCAAAGCAACTTGCCCCATTACTCCTCTCTCTGTTCCAGCAGATTCTTGCAGACAATAGCACAGATGATACACTGCTTGAGGCTTTGATAACTCTATTGCCAAAACCTGGTAAAGCTCCTGTATATATGGCCAATTATAGGCCTATATCTTTACTTAATCAGGATGTTAAAATTCTGAGTAAATTGTTAGCAGATCATCTCAATGTGGTCCTTCCTGATCTAATAGGAGTGGAACAGGTGGGCTTCATGAAGGGGAGGTCGGCCAGTGACCATCTATGCACCCTGGCCCATGTCTTTTCAGCATCCAAGGATACAGACTACCCAGCCGCCTTGGTGTCCCTGGATGCCGAGAAGGCATTCAACAGAGTAAACTGGAATTTCCTTTTCCAGGCATTACATGCTTTCAGTTTCCCCACAGAGTTCCAAAACTGGATACAAGCACTTTACAAGGCCCCCACTGCCAGGGTTCAATGCAATGGGTGTATCTCTGAATTATTTCCCAGGGTTCGGGCACTAGGCAAGGTTGTCCCTATCTCCATTACTTGTACCCTGGAGCCACTCATTGAAGACTGACTGCCAGTCCTAAGATCCAAGGTATCACCATACAAGGCATTGAAGTTAAAATCTCGGCCTATGAAGATGATCTTTTACTTCAAATTTCTCACCCCAGAAAATCTATTCCGCATCTATTGGAAGTTATTAAAGAGTATAGTCGGTTCTCTGATTATAAATTGAACGTGGAAAAAACTGTGGTTTTCCCTCTCAATCAGAGAGTGATGAAACATGAAGTTAGTGCACTAGGTCTGTTCTGGGAAAAGAAATTAATGAAATATTTAGGCATTGCCCTCACAAGAAGTGTCGCACAGTTGCAGAAGAACAACCTGGATTCCTTATAGCAGGTCATTGCCCAAGATTGAAATAGGTGGTCCCTTCTCCCATTGACTGTCTGGAGTAGAATCAACCTCATTAAAATGAATTTATTCCTCGGCTGTATTATCCACTGAGTCTCTTGAATATATGGCTACCTCAGTCATGGTTCAGAAGGTACATAACATTTCACTAATTTTATTTGGGCAGGGAAATGTCCCCGTTTGGCGTTCCACAAGTTAGAGGCCCCAAAACTCAAAGGTGGCCTTCGCATGCTGCATGTTGGCCTTTACTATTGGGCCAGCCATGCAAGCAAATACCTGAGGTGGCTTAAGATAAATGATCTGGAAGAGCCCCATGGGTATAAACCCCTCTGGATAAAAATAGAATTAGCCCTAATCCAATATTATAATCTCTCTCCTGTGGCACTGCTTTTTGTGAAACCCAAGAATCTCCCAAAGCAGCTTTGTTTGACACCTATTGCAACGTCTGTGAGGTACACTCCCAATTTTGTAGTTTTATAAAATGCAATCACTGTTTAGATCTGGAGCAACCGTTGATACAACCTCCAATATTAAAATAGATGAAGGTTCTCTCTCAAAATGGCTCCCACAGGCTAAGGAGGTCAAACTTACATGCTTTTGGAATGAGACCAAGGGAATGGTTTTCATCACCAGAAATTTTAGACAAGTTAGGAGTTTTGACCTCTAATATTTTTAAAATCTTCCAGCTGCGGCACATACTTGTGAAGGTCATAGGGATGAAGGCCCAGCCATCCAAGAGTCCTCCTTTTAGGGTGAATCTAGGTCAAATGACAGGCCTTCCACATGCCGTATTGAAGATTTTCAATGTTCTATATGATTGGACTTATCCCAGACCCTTTGGACCATCAGGTTCCTTCCTGAGATACCCATTAATTGGGAGACACTTTGGCAAGGGTGTCATAAATTTATCACACAGGATAGGCTCCGACTCATGCAGTTCCAAATTTTTCATAATTTATACTATACTCCCCCCAAAATGGCTAAACTTGGTATTACTTCTTCTGCCAGCTGTACAAGGTGTGCCCATGGGGAGGGCAATTTATTGCACATTTTCTGGCTCTGTCCCAAGATAGCCTCCCTATGGTCAGAAATTAAACAAAAAGCAGATCCCCTGCTAGGGCTCAATGATTTGTTTTCATCAAGAATTTGCCTCTTAGGAGACTATTCTGAAATCCCAATAACTACACATAAATATCACATGGCATTAATGTCTATGTCAGTTAAAAAATTAGTACTCAGACATTGGAAAGATAGCGAAGAAATACCATATACTGAATGGCTGAAGGAGCTCCTGGCTAATCTTAGAGTGGAAAAAATGATAGCTAGTCTGCTGAACAAAATGAGTAAGTTTAATAAAATCTGGGCCCCGTTACTAACTCTTTATTCTCTCCTGACAAATTAATGTAATGGATCCCCGAGGGTAAGGGTAAGGGTATGAATGAGCCACTGTTCTGGAGAAGCAAACCGGGGCGGGGCGGTGAGATACTGTAGAAGAGTTTTCTTTGGGATGTTGCCTTCCTTTTTTTTCTTGATGTATTGGAGTTGGGGAGGGGTATGGGGGAAAGGAAGGGGACTAGGTTTATGCTTATGGTTTTGCCAAAAGCATATATCAATATTTTTCTGCATTAGGTGATCATGATGTATTGTGTGTTAAACTTCTACTAAACTTTGAATTAAAAAAAAAAAATGGAAGGAGATATTATACGAGGTCTTCACTATAAAAATAAAAGCCACTCCTTCTTTCTGTCCTTTCCTCAATGTCAGGGTTTATACCTCACCCTCTTTTAAATTAATGTTAAATTGGTACCGTCCCTTTTTCCTAGTTTAATTATAATTATAAAAAGGTTTTGGCCCTCCAGTCTATTCCCCGGAATTAATATTCATTCCCCAGATGTTGGAAAACTCACTTGCACTTGTGTTAACTGATATTGCATTACTTGGAAACTTTAATAATAATAATAATGTTACTACGATCACACTTCTGGATTCTCCCAGCCTCTAAAACTAGAAAATCTTGTAAGTAATCTATGTTATCTTGCCATTCTAGTTTAAACTAAAATAAACTTCTCCTTTAATTCCTCTACTCCATGTTTAGTCCCTTATATAGTATTTTCAGCACTACTGTGCCATGTCTGTGAAGCAGAAATCAATACAATAAAATTAAAACTTGAAAGCAAAAAAAGGAGAAGGAGAAGAAAAAATGAAGAAACAGGACAAAGAAGGGTCACATAGCTTTAATAGATGGAGTCCACCTTTATACATCTTCTTCGCTGAGAGGATACAGCCTGTCCTTTTCACTGCAGCCCCACACACTTTCATGCAGTCCATTTTGCAACACTTGAACATCTTCTGCACCTCCATGATCATGTGAATCCTCGAGAGGCTGCAGACTCTATTGGAGCCGAGTATTCCAAACCGCCAGACGCGATTTCTCAAATGTTTGGATTGGCTCCTTTCCCCCTACTGATATTGTTGATCTGGAGTAAATGTTCACATATAGGAGATTGTTCTTTTTCTTTTAAAAGTGTGAGCTCCATAGTCAAGACCGTAATTCTGCAACATGCTCACTAGGTAACCAGCATGGTGTCCTTTCAAACCACAGCCAGTATAAAATGAAGATTTCCTGTTTGTGTACCGAACATAATATTGCCATCTAAAGCATATGCCTTTTCCAGCCATCTCATTGAGCTTTTCTTTGCCTCTTTCAGTAGAACTAGCCCACCATTTTCCATCCATTCTCTGCTCCTACATTCCACCTGCGACTACTTTATCTCCTGAATAAATCTGATAGAAGTCTCTGTAATCCCTGTACTGCTTGTTCGTTGGAGTCAAATGAATGCCACCTGTCCTGGATCCTAACTTGTAGTTGTGCCGAGTATAGAATTTTAAACCTCACTCATGCAGGAATGAGTCAAGAAATAGTGGCATGGAAAGATCCACATTTTTGTCTGACTAAGGCTGGAAGATCCTGTGCTATACCTATTTGTTTCCTTCCCACATCACAGCTTGAACTTCCCTGAGTTTCATTATTATGTGCTGTTTATCCAAGAAATTCAGGAGTTTCAGGAGGAAAGTTCGGGGTGGTGAACTAGGGTCAGGTTTATTGCGCAGTGCCCTATGAACTTGCTCCACCACATATGATGGGCTATTGGGCAATGGCTCCTCTACTTTATCTAACAGCTTTTGAGCAAAGATGATAGGAGAAGATCCTTCCTCCCCCCCCTCGGGTAGTCTGATGACTACCAGATTATTGCGACAGCTACATCCTTCTAAGTCCTCTAATTTTGTTTCCATTTTAGTAAGTTGTTTCTTTATTGCTACCAATTCTGGGTCTGCAGTTTCTCTCCACTTCTCCAGTGATATTGCTCTCACTTCAGTATCCCTTACTTGTCTGGATACGTCCGATAAGTTGGATTTTAAGGATGTTATTTTCGTAGTTAGAAGAGCGATTGCTTCTTGCAGGGGTTTCATCTCAGATAGGAAGCACTCTTCTGAGATCGGAGTGGGAGCCGCTTTGCCGAGTGAGGTCAGGACTGCTTTACTGCTCTACTGCTTTGGTTTCTTTGTGGCCTTGTCTGGCAATGCGGGTGGAGTATGTCGAGGCAGTTCCTGACGCATTGTTAACTCCATTCTAAAGCTTTTCCAATACCACTGCTATCGGACCTTTGGTAGTACCCTTCAGATATGTTTCTATTTAGATAGCTATTGAAAAGTCATATTTTTTAGGCGTAAAAGTGGAAGCGGGAGAGTCAGAGAAACACAGTGGCGCTGCTTGCATCTAGCCAGACATCACGTGACCGTCAAGTCAGCTCCAAACAAGGCTCAAACAATGCACCTTAACACATTAATAAATGCTGAAAAAAATAACTTTTATAGTAATAGGAACATTACACCCATCACTCAGACACTAAAGGGTAGCCCACAACATTTAAAGTAGATCTCCTGGACAGATACACCAAGTGATAGCATCATAGTATATGCAGATGGAGGTGTACAATATATCAATGGTAAAAGAAAATCAGGTATTGGTATTATTCTAGGCATCAAAATATTACCTGGGAATTGTTCTATTACTAAACAGGTGGCAATGCCAATGAGATCCCAATCCACTCAGCATGCCGAACTATTGGCACTCAAAGAAACATTGAAACACAAATCACAATTTATTTTTAATGACAGCAGTTATGTAGTACATATGTATAACTTGCACACCAAACAGTCTGAGACATAACCATCAGACTGAGATGGAATTTGGTGAGCAAGCGGCCTCTTTAGTCCACGACCCAAAGTATCTCATGCTAGAGGAAATGGATGAAATGGCATTAATTCCAAGTAGTATCCTGGCAACTCAGCAGTGGATAAAATGTTGAAGATTGCATGCATCATGCCGCTGCACCACTCAACCAGTTACACCATGATGGAGGCTTATCTGGCTAAACAGAGGGTTGGCCACTCTCTGGACAGTCAGGTATCTCAGAAATTGCAGAAAAGGGAGTTGGAAGGTTTCATAGAAAAATCAACAAGGAATACCTACCTGGTAAATGATGATTCCTGCCAGAAGGAATTAATTACTTTAGCCCATATGGGTACTGGACACGATCCATCCAGGTACAAAGGCAACTTATAGAATATTTAAGGCATAAATTTATTTGGCCTTCCGTAATGACAGATGTTGCCACCTATATTAATAACTGCATAACCTGCCAACAGTTTAAGCAACATCAGACATTTCCCACTTCCAGTCTGCAGGTACATTCATCTAAGCCATGGGAGAGAATGTACATAGATTTTGTCGGTCGATTACCATCAAGTGAAAACAATAAATACCTTTTGGTTATTATTGATCATTTTACACAATGTGTGGAGGCATTCCCTGCATTGACAGCTACTGCTAAATGTGTTGTGGATACACTGACCAAGGACATTTTTCCTCCGTGGGGAATCTCCTCTCACATACATTCGGACCAGGGTTCACATTTAAAAAATGTTCATGTTTCAAAGTTAACAGAGGAATATGGCATCAGTTGGCACTACGGTACTCCATATGACCCCCAGTCTCAGGGTCTGGCTGAAAATGTTAATAAGCAGCTCAAACAGGCCCTGAGAATGGGTCAAAATACGTTTTGGACCAGAAGCCTACCCATGCACTCATGCATCTTAGAAACAGGCCACTAGCAAAACATGGCCTGTCACCTTATCAGCTTCTTACAGGAACTCAAATGCAAACACAGGCTGTCTTGGATACTAATTCCAGACAAGACCCCACAGAATTAAGACAACAGGTACAACCACCAGTAAACCCTTATGAAATTGGAGTCTGGGTTTGCTGGAAGAAAATGCTAACTACACCACTGGATCCTAAATATACTAAGCCCTTGCAAATTAAACACATTTCAAATAATGCTGTACTTTTGGAGGTAAAACACATACCTAAATGGGTCCCTATTACACAGTTAAAGAAATACTCTATTTCAGATGGCTGATAATAACCTTTATGTTCAGATCCAGAATCCAAATGCTAATGCCCAGTATGGAGTAGCAGGGTATATAAGACAGAACCAAGCACGTATCAGATGTAACTTGGCCAGATCACAGCAAGGGTCTAGATTAAATTTATAGGAAATCAGAGAAATAGAAGATTCCCTTGATTTTGGGAAATGCCGAATACCTTTTGAATGGTGTCAAGAAAAGGAAGTAGTTTACGGGGCACTCTGAAGAATTGTATACGGAGACAGGGCTACTGGAAACCCATATTGTAGGGTGAAACAAACTGAAATTTCTCCAGTTACAGCTTGCTTTGTAATCATAAGCTTTTGCTTTTTTTGCATGATCTTTGCTATATATTGTGGGCAAATTGTTTACTCCTTCTTAACAATTATTCTGGTTTTAAATCAGTACTTAAGTTAACCAAAGGCTCTAACAAATTCTTAAAAAGAGAAGTCAAGATCAGGTAGTTCAGTACCTTCCATGGGAAGTAACAAACATTCTGTATCATGCCCTTAATTTTCATTTTTTTTGCAGTGCTATTGAGTTTATTTTAGTAAAAATAGACTTTTACTGTAAGTCTCTAGAAAGGTTTATAGCATATTATACAAGTATAAAACATCCCAGGGTAGAAGCTAATACTAAGGGTTGCAAAAGTATGTGATTAACTACTGCCTATTGATTTACTGAACATCTTTTTAATAGTTGAGTTTATACTTTACTTTTTACTTTCGGTGACAATAATTTCTGTGTCTTTATCTGCATAGTATATATATATATATATATATATAGAGAGAGAGAGAGAGAGAGAGACATAAAGTACATAGTTCATGATACATAGCAGCAAAATATTTTACTATTTTTTTTTCTCTTCGCCTGCTTTCTCTTCCTCTCTTTTTAGATAAAGGCATTTTAAAGCACTCTTTAAACGGTATTTGCTTATAATTTTATGGCTGTAAGATGTTGCACCTAAATGCTTAAAAGAGGTCCAAAATGTGTTACAAAACAGACAAAATCCCTTGACGGACATTAATATCTAATAGGAGGCAACCTCTTGTCTGGAATCTCTCTGGGCTCCTGTCAAGAACAGCCTTTGTGTTATTGTTCTACATATTCAATTTTACAGTATTATTGATTCTTTATATTTACAACATTGCAAGATGACACAACACAGTGGGTACAAGTCTACCACTAAATCATCCATAAAGAAAACATGTCCCTTATACCATGGCAGATGAGCCTCTTAAAGCTCATGTAGCATCACGTAAGCAAGAATAAGCCATTATATTGCTCAGCATAGAAGCTGGTGCAAAGGGCAATCAATGCTGCTCTTTTTATTGTTGTGCTAACTTTCTTGATTTATGTTTCTTATTTATCACATAATGGTGAAACTTAAGTCTTACATAAGTTTCACCAGCCCACACAATGCAAAGCATCATGGGCTGCATATGCAAATCACCACAGAATGTTATGCTGGTTCAAATTTAAGCAGAATTGCATGGTGCCAAAAGGCCTCTCACACAGTTTGCAAAGGGTGCTAACAGATGACATAGACACATGTTTCGTCCTACCAGGTCTCACCAGTATGCCTCGTCTGTTTGACACCCCAGTGGAATGAACCAGCTACCCTAAGATGGTCTGTCTTGCTGACTCAAGATTTCTTACCATCACCACAGTCTCATAGGTCTGATCAAATTCACCGACTGCCTAAGGCAGCCTACCAGGTTAGTTTTAGAAATACAACAACATTATTGACATTTATATCAAATCCGCCCATACCAATATCTGAGATGAAAATAACAGGCAATTCAAAGCAGAATCTCACTAATGCACGCAGACAATTACCTAGGTGCATATTAGTTGCAAGTGAACCACTTCTATACCAATATAATATCAGCATGGACATCAGAACTTATATAGATTCTTTGTCTCAATGGTATCACTTGCCTCTATTTAAGAAATTGCAAGCATTTTTGAAAAACGTGAAGTTACACTGCAGTCCATGTTCAAAACAGAATGTTGATCAAAATACAGTCTCCATTAATTTCACGGCCCACTGGTGTTCATTTGCCAAAAGTGACACTTCTGATTGGCATAGATACTATTCTGGAATCTATTACATTGCCCGAGCAGAAAGAAATGAGTCAGATGACCCCTTACTACACCAGTCTTGTCCAGAGAACTATCTGTATTATTCCAAGGAACTTGGAATAGGAGATGTGGGACATATAGTTAAGAAAGGAGGGTAATATTATAGACTCATGCATAAATGTCAACCAGTGCCAAATGTGATAAAACCTATGTATTATCTTGACCATAAAATTATCTCCCTCTGCAAAAGTTCAGTGAGAACTCTACTGCCAAATCCAGGAGGTGAGGCTGCAATGGAACAGCTCTATCAGTGTAAAGAGCTCCATGGAAGTATTTCTGACCAATATGTCAATACTACAAAACGTTACACTGACCTTCAAAATGAAACATACTGCATAGTTGATTATACTGGATTATGGACCCTTCCATTGCACACAATATATCCAGATGTGCACAGTTGAAGTACATATCTTGCAGAGAAGTTGTATCTTGCCAGCAGTGCCATGCTGTTGAAGAAACCGAAAGACCTTCATGGCCTGCAGCATGTACCCCAATGAACTGCAACAATACTAACTGCCCTAAAGCAATGATCAATATACAGATGCCTGCCATGAAGTGGTATAGTAAAATAAAGGGCATTCAAAATGTGGGAAGACCTGGCAAGCCTGCAGAAAGAAAGTCCCTGGGCCTCGCTAGTAATTTTCTTTCTTGTAAAGACAGTACTCCACCATGCCATGCTAATATCTATGAATATGAATCAGGCTATAAAATCAAAAACTGTCACAAAGTACATTGGTCTCAGTTACAGCATCATAAATGAGCTTTGACCAATGCTTATCAACATATTGCCAACACTAATTGAGAAAATCAACAAGCCTTGGAACATCTGGAAGAAAATGTACAAAATTGAATAACTCATCTTAACAATCAGCATGTCCAGCTGGTGAATCAATTGAACCTGGCAAAAGATATTAAAGAAGCAACAGATATGCATTTAAATGCCCTCCTATGAGGAGATTGTCCAGAATCTGAACAAGCATGCAAAACAGAATTCTACTTTGATCCTGTTAAATATCACTTTCAAGAGACAAAGTTAAGTCATTCAGTTTGTTCGTATATAGGAACTCTGCACGTAGTTCCCCCTATAGTATTGCAGTCTCATCTGTTCTTATTAACACATCCTGTTTTTTGTGCACATCATTAAACTAACTTTTCACTGTTTAAATGGTGTTGGCCTTTTGAAGGTTTTGACTCTTATATATTACCCTACAACATGCTGCTAATAACACATTACTAAGCAGTAGGGCTACAGGAAATCTTGACACTCCTATTCTTATTTCAGGTTGTATATGGAAGAATATCACAGACCTTTGCATAGTGAATTATAACTGCACTGCTGAACAGTTAGCTATCCAACACATTCTCCAGTCACACACATTTACTGTTAATCAGCAGGACATAATTCAATATGCACTTGTTAAACTGAAAACTGTCCTAAGTACAATGTTCTTTCTTAGATTTGTACTAAGTCATAAATATACACAGTTTCAAAATGAACTACACAAAGCTGAACATGATATACACTTAATAAAGGGGGACATCCATGAAATTAAGACTAACATTAATGACATGCAAAATGCAATGATGCACTTGCAAGTGGTGAAACTTGAATTGGCACAATCAGAATTGGAATTTTCAAATTGGAAGCACAATTTTAAGCATGTAATGCAATCCTTCTTTGGGGGAACTAATGAAGGAGCCTTAAGTTGGTTAAATCCCCTAAAATGAACTCGGGGGTTACTAGAATGGCTTCTCTCACCCGTTAACCAAATTCTGGTGATCTTGGGAATCTTTGTTGTAGTCCGCTGCTTTGCTGTTGTCACAGATAAAACATTTGCATCATTACTGTCACCAGTTTTGGTCTAATTTCAGAATGCTGAGGCATCACCACTATCTTTCTTTGGCAATAACCTGCCTAAGACACCATCAAGTCACCGATGAGCTTGATTTTGAGAAATGTAAATGGATGATCTCAGCACCTGCTCTGTTTCTTCATTCATTTACCAGCACTCATGTCAGATGTGTCCTGTGCTGCCATCAATCTGTTATGTCCACATATCAGCTTAGTGGCAGCATTAAAGTTCATATCTTCAACAACATCCTGAATATAACCACTGCTTATCATTCCAATGTAATGGACAGACTTGTCTTATGGTTAACATTATCAAAATGTATGCTCTGCATCAACCAGCAGATCCAGCATTTTATTCTCAAATATATTTTTGTGAAAAGAGTGGAAATTGCAGAATCTGCAATCCACCCGAGTCCTTATTTGGACTACCTGATCCAAAACAGTAAAAATCGGCAACTTGCCCATGAGTATGCATGGGGCCAACTACTGTTTACTTTACAGCTGTTTATTGACACACAGAATGAACCTTTCCAGTAGTGCTTATCTGATTCAGTACTATAAAAAGACGGGGAGGGTAACCAGGTTGTGTACTCTTGAGGAGACCGATAAGTAGAGAGACAGAAAGACTCGTCTACAGATGGCCCACCTATAGATGGGAGAAAATAGAATATAGGAGTAAAGCAGAGAGAAAAGAAAAGTGTGCTGTTGCAACAAACTTTGGAAACAAAGAAATGGTCCCTTGGTGAACACTAGTCCTCTGACATACTCCTCCCTGCTTAGGAGAAAACCAGGAGGTTTAACATGTTATACATTCAAGGTTTTCACAAATAGGAATATCATCATATCATACATTCAGACACCAAGAGATCAGATCTCTCACAAGGAGAGATGGAGCTTTAGCCCACCCACTCCAAAGCTCCACCTCGGGGTCCCTAAAAAAATCAAAATCATATTATAAACACAGAATCAGAGGCTTTCCTTTAATTCATTCATATTCTTTACCCCAAGATCTGATGATGTCTGTATGTTTGGATCTGCCCCATAATGAGACATAAAATCTGCATTTCGATTCAAGGTGCCAAACCTGTGCCTGAAGGTAAGTCTATACAGTTGTAAGGCAAGGTACCAGCACATTATGCAGGGTTTTTTGTCCTTCATTACCTGTTACCAGCAAAGTGGGTTGTGGTCTGTCAATAACTTAAATTCTGCCCCCCACAGATAAAACCTCAAAAGCTTCCACTGCCCACCTTATTGCAAGACAGTCTTTCTCTATTGTGGAGTATATAGTCTCTCTTTCATGGAGCTTATGACTTATGTATATAATGGGATGCTCTTCTCCTTCAATGATTTGTGAAAGAACTGCATCAATACCTATGTTGGAGGCATCTATCTGGACCACAAAGGGGAGGTCAGGACTTTTTAATACAGGGGATGAGCATAGGCTTGACTTTATAGTACAGAAAGCCTCTTCACAAGCTGGGACCCAATTTACTCTAGTAGGATTGTTTTTCTTAATTAAGTCCATTAAGGGTCTAGCCACAGTTGCAAAATTAGTCACGAAACACTTATAATAGCCTGCTAAACCCAAGAATGACCTGACATGATTTTTTGTAATTGGTTGTAGACTGTTCACCACTGCATCCACTTTTCCTGTATTGGGTTTGATTTGCCCATGCCAATCAGAAATCCGAAATACTTGGTCTCCCTCATTGCTAGGGAACACTTGGTAGGATTTATGGTTAGGCCAGCCTTGGTAATAGCATCTAGGACAATGATAAGGTATTGTACATGGTCCTCCCAGCTAGAGCCGAACACCACCACATAGTCCAAGTAGGCACCTCCATAGGTCATGTGGGATCTAAGGATGCTATCCATAAACCATTGGAAGGTTGCAGGGGCACCATGAAAACCAAACGGCATGGTGGCAAATAGGAAAATCCCTATAGGGGTGCTGAAAGCAGTTTTATCTCTTGCATCTTTGTCCAATGGGATCTGCCAGTATCCCTTGGTAAGATCCAACATACTGATATACCGTGCATTTCCAAGCCAGTCGATGATATCATCTATGTGAGGCATAGGATATCCTTCGAACTTCGAAATGGCATTCAGATGTCAAAAATCTAAACATAGTCTCACACCCCCTTCCTTTTTTCCAACTACTACAATGGAGAAACTCCACTCACTGTTAGATGGTTCTATCACCCACAATGTTTGCATCTTTTGTACTTCATTGATAATCTCACCCCTTACTTTCTCTGGCAACCAATAAGGTTTTTGCCGAATAAGCTTCTTTTGAATGACTTCAGTGTGGTGTTCTATTCCTTTAGCTTTTCCAGGTATACTAGTAAAGGTGTGTTGAAACCTTTGTAGTACCCCTTCTAATTCTGTTTTCTGTTGGATTTCTAACTCCAGATTAGTAATGAGATCCATAAGTACTCCAGACTTTTCCAGCCTTTGATATACTATTTCCATTTCACTATCAGGCTGCTCAGGGTGTACATAAAAGGCAAGGGAAGGTCTCTCAAACCATTTTTAGGAGGTTAGCATGGCATATGCATCTCTTGTGTTTTTCTCAGGCAGTTCTATCTCATAGTTTACAGGTCCTCCCTGTCTTTTAATAACATAGGGCCCTTGCCATTTCATCAGAAGTTTATTTTCTGATAAAGGCAACAGTAAAAGTACTTTCTCCCCTGTTAGAGGACTTTGTTACCTACCCTCGATCATACCACTCCTTCTGTGTTTTCTGTTTTTCTGTATTTTGGTGATGTGCTAGCTGAATGTATTTCATATGTTTTTGATGTAGCTGGGTCATATATTTGAGGGCAGTGGTGGAACCCACACCCTTACCTTCCTCACAGTGTTCCTTTGTAACATCAATGGGGCTCCTGGGATTCCTCCCGTATAACAACTCGAATGGTGAGAACTCCTTTGAGGCTTGTGGTACCTCCCTATAGGAGAATACAAGGAAGGGTAGATAAAGATCCCAGGTTCTACCCTCTTCCTGTATGAACTTTTGTAACATTTTTATCATTGTCTGGTTGAAACATTCAACCAGGCCATCTGTCTGTGGATGGTAAGGGGAAGTATGGATGGCTTTAATGCTCAGGGTCTGGTATAAATGTTTCAACAACATGGAACAAAAATTGCTGCCCTGTCTGTTAAGATTTCTTTTGGGATACCTACCCTACTAAATACCTTAGTTAATTCATCAGCAATTTTGTTGCAGTTGTAGTTTATAAGGGAACAGCCTCTGTATATGTTGTTGTGTAATCACAGATGACCAAAATGAATCTATTTCCTTTTGCACTTATAGGAGTGGTCCCACAATATCCATGGCTATCCTCTCAAATGGTGTAGTAATCAAGGGGAGGGGTTGTAAAGGCATCTTCTCTTTCTTGCCTATAATGGCTATCTTCTGCCATTCTTGAGAGCTACAACAATATTTGGCTACCTGGTCGTGTATACCTGTTCAAAAGAAACAGTTCAGAAGTCTGCTTAGAGTGCAGTCTCTGCCCAAATGCCCAGCCAGAGGGAGGCCATGGGCCAAGTGTAATAATTGCTGCCTATGCTGTTTTGGGACTAACAGTTGTATTGGCCTGTTTTCCAAGATGGCAGTCATGCTGGACTAGCCCTTACTACCTGTTTTGCTGCCCTGATTGATTTTGTTTTATTTTGTTTTCTTTTTGTTTTTTTCTTTTCGTCTTTATTTTTATTTTGTAGTTTAAAGGCATTCTTTGGTATAATGCTTACTTGCTCTTGCTTTAGTGGTCACTTTTGTTGCTGCCGGTCAGTGTTTTGGCGTGATCCTGTGTTTTTGTACTGCCTTGGTGGCAGAATCCAAGTTGGACCATTCGATAGAGCCGTAGTTTCTGTTTACAACAATTTTACAACAATTTTTTAAATTAGTGTTTGACTGTGGCATTGGTCATGGCATCAGTCGATAGCTCAGTGCTTAGCTCATGAAGAAATTATTTTGAGCATCTGAGCTAGCAGTCAGCTCATAATTGGGAGTTGGAGAGTCGGAGAGTGGATTATCTTTCCAGGAGCTGCCTTCTCAAATTGGTACTTGGTATTGGTGAATTTATTCTGGGTTTGTCCCTGATGTCTCAGCTTTTGGACGTCTTTTCCCTAAACTTGCTGATTTGCGATGTACTTTTCAGTGCTGGATAAGGAAGAACTGGGACTAGACAGTTCTGCAGTGCGATAGTTTTGGATATCGGCTGGAGGGACTGCTGTGGGCTTTCCTGGAGTACTGTGAGTGAGGGGGTCTGATTTATTGATCAGAAGCCCTTATTTTTTATAACTTTACTTTTACTGTCTCCTGAGTTTTGAGTTCAGAAGTAGGGGCATAGCAGTGGTCTGGTGGTGAGAGGCTCTGACCTCCCTCCCCTTTATGCCTGGGTAATCTTGGGTGCCACTTGGGACCGAGCAGGAGCTACCTCACTTTTCCCTAGGGAGTTAGGGAACAGAGGTGGGTTTCTAAGTTGTCTCTGGGTCTGTCCGAGTGGTCTGGCCTTGGGACATCTGTAGCTGCAGGTCCTGATGGTATAATTAAATCGGATTAGGCAGTTTGGGGTGTGGGAGGAGAGAGTCTCGCTCCCAGTGACTTAGCCTGTTTATTTCTCTGGCTCTTTTGGAGACTTTGTGGTTCATCTCTGGATCGATACTGAGCCCGTATGTGTCTCCACATTCAGGTAACCTTAATCTGAAACTGACGGAATCTCTGCTGCTTGGCCTTTTATCTGCTTTTTGGATTTTACCTATGTTGGATTATTTGAAACTTTCATTAAGACTTGGATTTATACTGCTTTGAATTTTTTCTATGGCTCCTCCTACTGCTTGATGACTTTCTCTCCTGGACTTATTAATTTGTTTTGTGGTTTCCTGGTGGTGATAGGTCCAGGGTGCCTATATTTTATATTATTTTGATGTTTATGTTTATATTTATTTTAGTTGCTGTTTGATTATTTTCCTTTCTTCCTCAGCTGTGAGAGGGCTGTGGGGGAAATTATATTTGTGTCTGTTTTCTTTAATCCTGTGAGGGATCATGTTATCCTGTGAGAGGGACTGTATTATTGTTTTATTTTTTATTATTATTTTATTCTAGGGTTTAAAGTCATCCTATAGTGGGAGGAGAGTAGTTTAATATGTTTTGTTAGGGTAAGGGTTACTGTATAAGTTATTATTGTTTTGGGGCTTTTTAAATTGTCTACAGTTTCACTTTGGATCTGGGAATTTGGTGTTTTATGTGCTTTCCCTTTATTTTGTTATAATTATTAGTGGAATGTGCCTGCTTGCCCCCCCTCATCCTGTGCTATTCGGCCTCTGCTCTCCGCACCCTCCGCCCATTTTCCTGTCCTTTCCACCTGCTTCTGTTTATCAGTGCTGTTGAGTGCTGGGGATTGCTCGCAGGGGAGGGAGTCAGGGGTGGGTGGGGGGTCATGGACAACGGGGTCCGAATGAGTGGTGCTCTCCCATAGGGGTGGTTAGGACCAGAAGACGCCCTGGGACGAAATGGTACCTGGAACATGGTGATTCAGTTCTGGTTCCCCTACCCAAGGGCACCTCCATTTTGGGAGGGCAAGTAGTTGCGACAACTCACCAACCTTGCCCTACTTGGGTGCTGTTATGCAATGCCAGATCTGCTTTCAACAAGACTGGCCTTGTTGCAGACTTTTTGGAAGGGCAGATCTGATCTGCATTACGAGACCTGGTTAGATGGAGATGCTCCTATTTTAGAGGCAGCTGTTCCGATGGGTACCGGTTTTACATCACCTGAGATTGGACCGCAGTGGGGGGATTGTGGTCTGTTTCAAGACCGAATTGGGCCTAACTAGTGTACCAGTTGAGGAGGCCAGGTCATTTGAGTGTACCATGGTAGCTTGTGTGGGGTGCAAGATAGCTTTCATTTACCATCCACCAGGTGATGAGAAGCTGTTCCTGCAGGAAGTAGCAGACCACTGCCTACATGGCATTGGAGGCACCCAGATTGATGGTTCTGGGTGACTTCAATGCCTGGGTCAATGAAGAATCTTCGCTTTTTGGTCAACACTTCCTCCAGTTGATGATATCTCTGGGCTTCACACAGGTTGTTTCCTCAGCTACTCACAAAGGTATTCACTCTCTTGATTTGGTCTTCCTCCTGGGGATCGAGGCCTCCGACTTAATGGTGGAACCAGTCAGTTGGTCCAACCATTACTCTGTTGGGTTCAATTTCTCAGCCCCCCTGGGTAGGTCGGCCCCTGTGGAGATGGTCAGTTATTGCCCTTTATGGGATGTGGCCCCTGAAGTCCTGATGGTGGTAATTGACCTCTCGTTATTGACCGAGACTAGCACAGATCCTGAGAGGTTAGCTACAGCATATAATGGGGCCATTTCTTCAGCTCTCGATTTGATTGCTCCTGTTCATGTTCACCCCCTTCTGCATCATCCTGGGGCCCCTTGGTTTGATGGGACTCTAAGGGAGTTGTGGAAACAGGTGCATAGGTTGGAGCATCATCGGCGGAGGACAGCCTTAGATGCTGACCATCTTATTTTGTTAGAGCATTATAAACTCTATCAAACAGAAATTTCCTGTAGGAAGGCAGAATTCCTGTCCAGGGAAATAGCTGTCACATGGAACCGACTGGCTCAACTCTTCAGAACTGTTGATAGACCGTGCAACCCAGCCTGTCAGCAGTTCATCGAGTTTTCACAAAATGATTGTGATGAGATCGCTCGCTTCTTTGTGAATAGGGAGGCTGACATCAGGCAGAATGCTCCAAATTCACCCTATGGGTGATGCTGTTGATTAGTGCTATGTCACAGGGCCTGGAGTTTTCTGGAGCACCTTTGATCTGCGGAGTTCGTGGATATTATGAGGATCGTCCAGGCCATGTGTCCCACCTGCTGTAGTTTAGACCTGGGCCTCACCTCCTTGATTTTGGGTTGTAGTGACATCACTGGCCCAGTCCTAGCTCAGATTGTCCAGTGCTCTCTGGACTTGGGTGAGTTCCTAGCTCCCTGAAGGTGGGGGGTGGTGATACCCCTCTTGAAGAAAGCTTCTTTAGACCTGGATAACCTAGCAAACTACAGGTCTAACTCTAACCTCTCTTTTGTGGTTATAGAGAAAGTTGTTGCAGCTCAACTGGATAACCATTTAACTATCCATAATTTATATGGACTTCTTCAATCGGGTTTTCGCAAAAGGCATAGTACTGAGACTGCTCTGGTTCAGGTTCTCAATGATCTCCTGATGGCGAGGGATTGGAGACACCATTCCATCTTGGTTCTCCTTGATTTATCATCAGCTTTTGATACTGTGGATCATGGGGTTTTGCTTGAACATCTGAGGTCCATCTGTGGACTGTCTGGTACAGTTCTCAGATGGTTTCCTTCCTTTCTCAGTGGTAGAATGCAGAGAGTTTTCTCGGGTATATTTTCTTCCGGGGCTTTCTCTCTGCCTTGCGGGGTACCCCAGGGTTCAGTGCTGTCCCCTATGATATTCGCAGTATATATGCTGCACCTCAGAGACATTGTAAGGTGGTATGGGCTGAGGTATCACTGCTATGCTGAAGATACCCAGCTCTACCTGCCTTTTGCCCCAGACCAGGTTAGTTCTATCTCAGTAATGAACAGCTGCTCGCAGAAATCCAAGATTGGATGAGCACCAGTGGTTTAAAGTTGAACCCAGGAGAGGGGTTGAGGACTGAGCTCCCCTACAGTTTAGTATTGGGGGGCCCAGATTCTCACCTCTGAATGGGTGCGTAACCTAGGAGTCTTGCTTGACGATGGACTGAACCTTCATCATCAGGTGTCGGCAGTCATTAAGCTGGCCTTTTACCATCTTAGGAACATTGCTAGGATTAGGCACTTTGTTCCATCTAGTGACCTACCTGTTTTGGTCCATGCCTTAGTGACATTGCGCCTTGATCACTGCAACTCCCTTTACTTAGGGCTTCCTGGGGTTGATATCAACCACTTGCAGCTAGTGCAGAACGTGGCAGCATGTTTGTTGACTGGGGTATCTAGAAGAACTCACATTACCCCTGTGCTGCACAGCCTACTGGCTGCCTATTCAGTGGCGGATCACTTTTAAGGTAGGTCTACTGACTTACAAAGTCCTACACAGACAGGGTCCTGATTACTTGAAAGAGCTCCTGGTTGCCTACACCTCTGTGACAGCTCTGCTCAGCTGAAAAGGGGTTGCTAGAGATTCGAGGTAAGCTTAAAGTCATCAGGTACACGTGATTTTGGGTTTGTGGCACCTACCCTGTGGAATTCTCTGCCACATCAGCTTTGGGAGTGCAGGACGGTGGGGTGTTTCAAGCAGGCTCTTAAGACTTTTTTGTGGGGAAAGACCTATTCCGTATCTTCTTGATTTTATTGTATTTATTTTATTCTGTTTTATTTTGAATGTACAGTGCTTTGATATGAGAAAGGCACTATATCAAATAAATGTTATTATTATTCTTATTATTATTACTACCTCCTCTGTTACAGGGTTTGTGCATTCTTGATATAATAACCCATTTTTTAAGACACATTTTGGCCCTGTCTGGTCAGGTTTTTTGTTGACCACCTATGAAAAAAAAATTTGCAAGGTGTCATCTTTTGACTGTTCAGAACCAAAATCAACAGTATTAATAACATTTAACAATTCAACATCAGAGTCCCCATACTGTATTTCTTGGTCCATTGTGTTTTAGCCAGTATTTTGGCTCTCCTGGACTTCCAGGTTTCCCCACAGCCTCATACAGTTCCTCGTCAAAGGGAAATATTTGTGGCAAAGTCTCTTCCCGTTTTGCCTGGGCCCAGGTAGTAACTGCACATACATTAGTGGCATTTGCTAATAATGTCTCAAAACCCAGATAATTATGTCTGATTAACACTGGAACAGGCAAATAGGGAACTAGTCCAACCATGAGCTGCTGAGTTAAACCTTGGACTTGTAACTCCAACTCCCTAAATGGGTAATGGTGAATGTCCTCATGGATACAGGTCACTCCTCCTTTTAGCACCTGTAGTACCCGACCCTTGGACCAAGCTTGTCCTGACCAAAGTTTGTTTACTCCCAGAGTCAATAAGTCAAGTCACTTCCTTACACTCAACTAGTACAGGAGTCACATATTGTCCCCAGTTTGTCAAGACCAACTGTGTTGGCTTAGATTTTTTCATAGGCAAAATCTGGCAATATGTCCTTTCCTTGACATTCATAACAAATAATATTGGGATTAAACACTCTTCCTGGTCTACTGTTCCTATTGCCCCAGTTATACTAATAGTATGAGATGGGAAGTTCTTACTGTGGGTGGGGTAACACCTGCTCTGGAATGTTCCCTCTGATGATTTGATCTGACTGTCAGGTAATCTTCGGCTAAGTTGATGGCTTTTTCGGCAGTCTCCGGGTGGTGCTCCCTCACCCACATTCATATGTCCTGTGGCAAGATTTTCACAAACTGTTCCAGAATTAGGGATTAGAAAATTTGATCAAGGATTCTGGCAGTTGGTTGTAGCCATTTATGACAAAGCTCTTGCAACTGAACATAGACTTCCTGGGGTGAGACAGTGGACTGGAACTTAAATGTCTTGAACCTCTGCTGGTAGATTTCTATGCTGATGTCATATCTCTTCAGGATGGTTTGACAAACCAGGTCATAATTGTTAGCATGACATCTGTCCATATTACAGTAGGCTAGTTGAGCCTTTCCGGTCAGGTAAGGAGCCAACTGAATCACCCACTGTTTTTTCAGCCATCCACATGCTGCTACCACCGTCTCAAAGGTCATTATATTGGCAAGGCCCCTACTTTTCTGTGGCACTTTGGGACCAAGTTCTGTGGCAGGGTTACTATTTGCCGCAGAACTTCTGTGTTGGTGGTTTGTAATTTCTGCGGCACCAATGAACTACCACATTGCTGTGTCAGTTTGACATCCTGACTTCATGTCCATGGCAATGGCTATGGCAATTAGGATGTGGGAATGCACAGTAACATTAGTTAAAAAAAATGCATAGTTTTAGAAATAATGTTATTTTTTAAAAAAGCTAAAAAAGATCTATCACTTAAGATCCTATTCTATTGCATAATTGAAATACGCAGAGTGAACCTTATGTGATAAATAAGTTACCCAAATACTCATGCTGTTTACACCACTCATGAGGTCCCCACTGTGTATCACTTTATATGCAATCTGTAACATAGCTTTTTTTAAATAAATTTCCCTTTTTGTGACCTTGAAATTGTATCCTCATTCATACAGGTCTCTTTGGAAGTGGAATACACAGACTAGAGGAGATATTTCAAGATTCATTTTTCACGGCATCCCACTTCTCCTGACACACTACGAAACCCCATAAAGGCCATGACATGCAGGTGAACCTCTTGGAGAAAATGCTCCCCAGTCCATCACAAGGTGTCACCCATGTGACAAAACACTGTGCCATACCTTCCCAGACTCAGAGTAGTGGTGTGCAACAAAGCTGCCTTGCCATTATTGTGCAGCCCAGCCAACTCCCAGAGTTCTTCCCCAAATCCGAGTCACCAATATGGGAACACAACATGTTACCTGCTGCCCCAATGACTAGCCTTACACACATTTCTCTATAACTTTTAGGTAATTCTATCAACCTGTGATAACATGTAATCAATAATCCTGGCAAAATGTGTATAGTGCAGTTATTCATTTAGTAGATCTGTTCTTTCAAGTTCTACACATTATTATATTCCACCTTTCTGGGAATAATTACTTTATTTTTCCTTAAAAAGGACAGGTTAATTAATTTTACCAGTAATTCATTTCAGACAGCATCTCTATACCTTAAAGGCACAAATAAATCTTACAAAGTAAGGTATGGAGTTAACAAGTCTATGCTATTGTTAAGTATTTGTTTAAGTTGGCCCCAGTGTAATAACTTAAGACTGAAAATGTTATTAGGCTGTAGTACAGGTTGAGCAAATATAATAGTACTTGATGTGCTGTGCCACTTCCTTTAGGGCTGGGAGCTATTGTAGATAAGTGACTATTCATTTCTGTGGCAGAATGCAGCCATGTCATTATAACGTATGATGTGATAGCATTGACCATATCACATGCTGAGCATAGATGGGTTTTGGATCTAAAAGGAGGGAGGGAACCAGGTGCTATGGATAAACTGGAAATATTAATAACAAATCACCAAGTAAAGTGAATTATGTGGCATTGCAGATATTCTGCAGCAGGTTGCAAGTTCTGTGCAAAATTCTGTGCAGCAGAATTCGAGGGCCTGGACAGAGACCTCAATATTATCTGACTCACTCAGTTTTGATAATTTTATGTCCTTTGGGCCATCTACTGGAGATGGGGGCCTGTCAATACAGAGGGCCTGAATGGCTGGGAGGGTGTCTGTCCACCTGACCTCACTCTGTAGTCTGTCTCTTTCTCTTTGTTTGTCCATGGCCATTTGTTTCACACGATGCCACCGAAGTAGCTCCTGAATGTCCCCAGATGGGTCCTCATCAGAGGTCTCTTCCTTCCTCACCTGGGCACCTTCACTTTCTTCTTTGTCCTCTCTCTTTGTCATCATCTTCCTTTTTACATCTACTAACCAAGTCAGAAGGGGCTCCTGATACTGTAGTTCTCAGTCATCATCCTAGTTAGTACCCTGCTTGGCTTGGGCTGGTCCACCTTGTCCTGCTGCATATACTATCCACCTGGATACCTTGTCGAAATCCTCATTGAATCATCACTGATACTTGTGATCTAACTATCCCACCTTTCACACCAAGTGTGAGACTGGGTATAGATGGACACAGAAAAAGGAATGGCAAAATAATAATCAACTTTATTATGAGAGCAGAACAAATAGATACGCGAACTTGAATGACAAAAATATATAATAGAAACAAGATCATAGTCCACATCACTGTGGGCTTATACTGCTAGTAAACAGCTAGTGTACTATCAGAGTCAGCATGCTACTGAGCCCTACATAACACTGAGTGGACTTTCGAGCTGTTCTCCATTTATTCCTGAGTTACATTATGTGATTAAGCTAAGCTCTGACCACGTCACATAAGTTTATCAAAATACATGAAAACATATTTCTTTTTAGTCTTGCCAATACTTAAACTCAGTAACGATCATATGTGATAGTAACAGTGTGCTTTAAGAAAGGATATTTAGCAGAACCCATCCATTTCTGAAAAAAAATACGGATACAGGCTCCTCCCACAAGTCTTCCGCACTATAAAAAAAAGTGATTACAAGGGCTGGCCAGCTCTATAGAGACAGAACAGGAGGCTTGTGGAGGGTCCTGCTGGTTCATGAAAAGTGTGCTAAAACAACATTTTGATGAGCTTTATCTTTCTTTGTTAATGTTATTTTCCCTCTTAGGATAAGGAACCAATTTTGTCCTGTCCCATCTTATATTTATGTATAAGTCATATGTAAATAAAACACAAAACGACAGTGTGGCGCTGAAGTGTTTCTATGCTCAGCCTGAAGCTGACCTGCCTGTTCTTACTCCACTTCTGCCTTTAAGTTGTCAAGTGTCACTACAATACAGTTTGCCAGCTTCTGTTTTGGAATTCAGGCTGGTGTTGTGATGGAGGGCAGCAGTCAGAAGATAGCATCAAAACTACCCCAGGTATGGGTATAGCAGAGGAGGAAAGGGAACAAAATTAATCGTTATTGTCCTATCCTCTTTTGCTTACAAATACTATTATTAACAGGAAACTCCTAACAAAATATAGCATAACAGCATAAAAGTATCCTGGCTTGCATTGCAGGGTCCCAAGTGCTGCTCTGACTGGGTTTAAAAACCACCAACATTTGAAACCGGGAACTTATTCATGAATAAGTGCAAGGACAGCTACTGTTTACTTTATAGCTGTTTATTCATACTTTTACAAAAGTTCAAGAAGTGTAACACAGGTCCATCAGACCTTGCATAATTTGGAATGACAACATAGCAGGATAAAGATTAAAAAAAAAAATTAACATACTTTTACAAAAGTACAAGAAGTGTAACACGAGGTACATCAGGTGCCTTCCATCTAAAACGTATAAATTCTAACCCCATTTGAGCAAAGGTAAGTGAGACAGATGAAGTGGGAACCAGAGATCATTTGTCTCCTTTCTAGAGCCTCAAACTGAACATCTATGTACTGGGACAGTGGTAAGAGAAAGCCTGCATTCTGTCAATTAATGAACAGAACAAATAAGGTAGTGCTTGGCATAAAATTAATTTTTAAATTGTTTATTATTTGGTAAATGCTTGCTTTCTAATGAATAGGGGCTACCCCCTGCAACAGGAATTTTATATTGTATTTTGCTTGCTACTGCTGATCAGTTATTGTTATATTTTCCAAAATCTTTTTAAGTAAAAGAATATTGAATGGACTTGGTATTCATTGGTACTTCTTTAAATATCAAACACAGTTATAAGGATTTTTGTTTACGTGTATACAATTTCTAGAAGGGTAGACATATTTGGCTACTATATAGATGGTAACTAAGAAATAATAATCAAATTTTATAATTGAACATGACTAATTCTAACATAGAATAGGGAAATTATAAGTCTTTCTCATTAAGTGACAGGGAATAACTTAAGAATATTAGCATTCAGTAGTGAAGTTGTTCCAATCACATTCAATCCAAATAATTTAGGAAACTGAAACATTATTAAATTAACATGACATCCCTTGGCATAACTCCTAGAGTACAGAGTCTTATTACCTACAGAGGCATATATAATGCAGAAAGGTAAATTAACACATGACTGTTGCTACATCCTCATGCTGGTACTTTAAAAATCACAGTAGGTGGCTATCAGCATATTTTACAATCTGAGGACCTGCACTGCAAATATATTATTACACAAATACAGTACCTTGGTTGGTGTCACTATGACCCTTCCAATGATGACCAGTGTAGAATAATGGATTGTCCCATGCATCATGGTAAAACTATGAATTGTTTAGTGGTTAAAATGTTTTATTACCTCTGTCAGTCCCATTGCAATATACCAGAATGATATGTCCATGAGCACGAGGGTGATTATAGAGAGTATGATGTATTTGCCCTTGGGGACAAATAATTCTGGCCTATCAGATAGATGGATATGTAGTACATGTGCGTTGGATTCAATGTCCCAATAACCCCATAGAACATTCAACCATGACAATAACCTCTCCTGCTAGACTTTATCCTAGCCTATCAATGTCGATAGAGGGGATGTCCACTCCCACCGGTCGTGGCGAGGTCAAAAGGACATCCCACATACACGGAGTGAACCCAGAAAGTCAAATTGGGGTTCAGGTTCTAACCCCAGCCAGCTCACACCACATGTTGATTCACAAAGTAGAAATGGATGGCTGGGGGAGTCACATGATGCTCTTGCGAGTAGCTGTTCTCCTGCATCTCTCCCCTCTACCCCACTACAAATTCCATTATTTTGCTATTCAAAATCTACTTCTCACCATTGTTGCTGAAGGATCTAACTACAGAATGTCCGTGCAGTACTTTGGTGGTGTTCCTCATTGGGTTTTTGCCAGCATCTCTGAAACAGATTTGAGGCCCGCTGGCCTCCGCCATATGCCTCCCTAAACACCGGAAAAATCCAGTAAGAAACCAAAAGCCCACAGCTCCAGTTCGGGCAAAAATTCTACTCCCACCCTAGCAACTGTTCCACTCTCCGTGGAACACTTCCTCCAAAAATTATCACCATTCAAGGAGTCTCTTCACGAGATCAAAGAACAGCTGAAGTCACTGCATTCTGATATAGGAGATCTAAATAAAAGAACGGGGGATTTAGAGATCAGAACTTTCTCCCTGGAAAAATGGAAAGAAGATTCATGCTCCAAAACTACTTTGATACGTCAAAAAGTTTGTTCGGCAGAATGACCTCATCCTTTTTGGGCTTTCTGAGGGGACCGCACTGATTCAATTTACCCAAAAGCTGCTAGAGTGGATTGCTGGGCCCTCTCTGAATGGCCCCATGTAAATAGTGGAGCACTCAAATCGTTCCCTGTGCCCTAAACCCCCTGCCGGCTCACCCCTTCACCCCTTCATGTTTAAGCTCCTAAATTTTTTAGATGAACAGTACATGCTGCAGAAAACCAGAGATTTAAAAGATATTCTCGGAGAAGGTACAAAGTTGTGGATTTCCCAGGATCTGCCTGCAGGCACTCATCAAAAAAGAGCTACCTTCCACCCCGTAGTAGTAAAGCTTATTACTGCAGATATCAAGTTTAGGATGTTATACCCTGCCCGCCTGCAAGTTTTATTTCAGGTTACCTGGCAATCCTGTGACACAGTTGACTCTGCTATCTAGTCACTCAGAATGGCACTCCCTGACCCGTTCAAGGGCTGATGAACTCCAGGAAACAATGGGCACTGGCAATCACTGTTAGCTAGATGAGATTTTCTACTCATTGTTGTTACTCCTTGTATGTTCAACTTGGAATATGCAACTAGTTTCTTGAGCTCCAGAATTCTTGTTCTGACCTGACTTCTCCTGGATTTCTCAATTACTGAACAATTATTTTTCTTTTTTTCCCATGGAAGCCACCTAATTTACATTTGAGGCTTCCAACTTGTCATTATACCTTTCCACTACCATGCTCCAGGTGGGTGACCTCCTTCCTTGGTTTTTGTGTTGCTGATCTTTCTTCTTCTTCATCTATTTCCACTGGAGGGACAGTTTGCTCATGCTAGGGGCTAAGGTTGCTGTCTACTAGCTTTAATACTTTGGACAGTATGCACAGGGACCTTTGTACAAGATTGCATTGTACTTTCTGGACTAATTAGTTTGAGCCATTAATACAAATTCAGTGTTAGGTTTGTACTTCTAATTCTCCGTGATATAATTAGTTCTGGTTTCTTCCAAGTCCAGGGATATTTTTTGAGGTAACTCCCTGCCATTGTGTAGCTGTAAATGTTGATAGGGTGTTTAAACAATTTTATTACTAGTTAATGTTGAGATGTTCGCCACATAAGGGTGAGACATGGATTTAGGTCAAGGGGGGAGTTGGTGGGTTGAGGTGCTAGCTATGTCAGAGCAGGACATCATGCACCAAGTTTGTTGGGGTTTAGGGGATGCTTTCAGGGAGGTTGTCATGGGTTTTCAGTGGGTCAGCATTTCACCTTTCCTTTTACATGGGTGGGGGGTGAGTTATGGTTTGATGGTTGTGGTGGTGGTGGGAGGATTCGTCTCTGGTTGGATTATGATACTGCTTGTGATACTCAGTTGTTATTTGCTGACTGGCATATGGTAGTCCCCCCAATACTTATTCTCTTATCAAACGGATATGGCATCCAATTATAAATACTGCTCCTGGAATGTCAAAGGGACTCAATCCGCAACAAAAATGAGCCAAAGTCCTGCTTCATCTTCGTAAGCTGCAGGTTGATGTGGCATTCCTTCAGGAGATGCATCTTCCTGTAGCTCAGCTCCCATTTCTGAGACATTCCTGGGTGGGCCAGGTATTCGGTTTGGGGCAGGATTCCTGTAAATGTGGAGTCGTTATTTTGATCTCCAGATCTGCCCCATTTCACCTCCTTCAAGAGGTTGCAGATTTTCAGGGTAGATTTATATTTCTTAGGGCCTTACTGGGACACCTAGAGGTCATCCTGGGTTTAGTTTATGGCCCTAATACAGAGGATCCCCTTTTTTTTCTCTCAAATGCCTTGCATCCTATCTCAGTGGTCATCTCTCCCAATGATTCTTACAGGGGATTGGAACATACAGTAGTCCTGAACAATTGTTTAAATAGATTCCCTTCCAGGTCTCAGTCCCCCACCTCAGGTCAACTGGCATTAAGGGGGGTAATGGACACCCTGGGCTTAGTTGACCCCTGGAGGCTTATGTTTCCTGAAGTTACTGAGTACTCCTTCCACTCTATCCCACATAACACTCTCCCGTATAGACTTTTTGCTTTTGAGCACTGAAGCGCTGCCAGGAGTCATAGCCTGCTGTTATAGTGCCAATGTCATCTCGGACCATCACCCTGTTATCTTACAGGTTAATTTGGCCCCTTCAGTTACAAGGGACATGTGATGCCTCAATAATTTCCTATTAAAATGCCCAGATATAGCCAATAAAATCAGTCATTTATCTTAGAAATTTTCCATTTCAACCAGTCCTCTATGACCAAATTAGATATCCTTTTGGGTGCTTTAAAATGTGCTCTTAGAGGGGAACTCATCAGGATAGCCACTAGAAGGAAACAAGAGTCATCTCAAGTCATGGCCTCTATTCTGTCTGATTCATGTGGCAGAAAGAGGACTCTCAGAATCCTCCCCTTTATCCTGTTGAGAGTGCCTTGAAACTCTAAGAGCTCAGTACCACGCCTTCATAGGGGAAAAGGTGGAACACCTTCTTTTAAAAAACAAATCCCAATATTTTGACCAAGGGGAGAAGGCAGATAAACTCCTCACACTCGCTTATGCAGCCAGCAGGCTGACCAGATCATTCCATCCTTCGGTCACACTCTGACTGCTTACTCACCTCACCTAAGGATATTGTTCATCAATTTCAGACTTTTACAGCTCTCTTTACACAGCCCTCCCAACCTCTCCAGGTTCTTCTGCTCTGGACACTTTTCTACAGAACCTTGATTTAGCAAGTCTAATGAGGATCAGGTGGGCTGGTTGAAAGCTCCGTTAACTTTAGAGGAAGTTAAACAGCCATAGAAGCCTTACTGTTAGATAGGTCTCTGGCCCAGACAGATTCTCCACCAATTTTATCATAAATATAAAGACCTTCTGACCCCTTCTCTCCTTGACTTTTTCGATACCTTCACCAGATGGGACTAACAGACACCTCTCTCACCGTTGCCACCACAGTTGTCCTGCCTTACCTGGGCCGCGACCCTCTATGGGTGGCCAACATAGACCCAATATCTTTAATTAATGTAGATATAAGATCCTTACAAAAATCTTGGCCATGAGACTGAAGGTTGTACGTGAAGGTCTCCTCAGCGGAGAACAGGTGGGTTTTGTTTCAGGCAGATTATCAGCTGATCATATTCAGAAAATTCTGCATCTTGTCTCTGCATCCAGGGACTCCACCACTCCCACTGTGTTGGTTTCTCTGGATGTGGAGAAAGCTTTTGATAGAGTTCCATGGGACTACCTGTTTCATCTGCTCCCTAAATATGGTTTCTCAAGTGAATTCATAACATGGATCAAAATAATATACACCAAACCTTCAGCCCGTGTCTTCTGCAATGGGGTATTTTCTGAGTTTTTCCCCCTTCAACAAGGAACATGTCAAGGGTGTCCACTCTCCCCTTTTTTATTTAATCTATACCTTGAGCCCCTAATTTGAAAATGAATCTCTCCCCACTAGTCCATGGTATAGTCATAGGTCCTTCACAATACAAACTTTCCTTATATGCAGATGACATCCTTTTCACATTACCTCCCCAGCCACCTCGTTACCTGGCCTTTGAACATTATCACTTTATTTGGCTCTTTCTCTAATTATAAATTAAACTTATCAAAAACTAAACTTATGCCCTTGAATAATTCAACCCACCGTTCTGTGGTAAAGCATCTGGGGTTCTGTTGGGTAAAGAACAAGTTAAAATATTTAGGCTTATACTTCAGTATAAGATCAAAAAGTATAATTTGGACCACTTACTTCTTGTAATTCAGAAAGATCTGAGTTGCTGGTCTTTGCTTCCTCTTTCCAAACTGGCACCTGGTGAACATTCTCAAAATGACTGTCCTTCCTAGAATTTTGTATCCCCGCTTTATGCTTGGCTTACACCTCCCTAAAAGTTGGTTTACCCAGATTAATAGGCTTTTCTCCCACTTTCTCTGGCTGGAGAAGTCACCCCATAGATCATTAGTTAAATTAATGAGAGCTAAAGAGGCTGGAGGTTTAAAATTTCCCAACATGTACCTGTATTATTTAGCCATACACTGTTCTCATCTTTCCCTGTGGCCTGGCTCTGTCTCATATACCTCTCTTCCAAGTTATTCTCCCCAATGACTTGATATAGAGGGCTTTCTGGCACAACAGCAGGGCCTATATCTCAACTCATTATTGTACATCCCAATTAGAAAAATCCACCATCCCTTAAACACTACACCTATTGCATATTCCATTAGGGTCCATCATCAGCTATGTCAGCTATTATCATTAAATCCTTGTCAGGACACAACACAACCACTACTGGCTAACTTGAACTTTCAGATTGCTGGCAAAATGTTGACCAGATCTACCTGGCCCACACTGGAGTCCCTCTCAGTACATGACTTTTTGTCCTCTAACAAGCTTCTTACTTTCCATGAAGTCCAGCAGAAACATGGATGGCCCATATCTATGAGCTTCAAATATTTCCAGCTGTGTCATATGCTCTTAAGTCATTTTGGAGGTGGACTTTGGCCCAGTGAGTATAGAACTTTATTACGCCTCCTGTTATTGTCCCATCCCACTTCCCTTGTGGTCTCTTTTTTCCACGCACAACTTCAGGACCTCCTTGCTGATAAGGAACACCCATTTCACTATTATTGGGATATGGTCCTTCCTCAGCAGGACCAACCTCAAGACTGGAGACACATTTGGAAAGGAGTCTACAAATACATAAAATGAGATAGATACCACTTTATGCAATTTCAAATTTTGCATAACTTATTTTACACACCCATTAAAATACACAAAATGGGCAGGCTCCCCCAAGATATTTGTACTAAATTTCAGGGTGATAGGGGTTATCTACTTCATATTCTCTGGCATTGCGATAAGGTTAGGCACTTTTAGGAGGAAATCAAACATCATCTTGATCACCTCTTGGGCCTTGACCAGGCCTGTACACTGGATATATGTATCCTTGGTAATTTCTATGAAATTTTACTAGGTAATCAGAAACCACATATAGCCCTAATATCAGTCTGTGCCAAAAAAATTATTCTGCACCATTGGTGTGATTCTGCCACCCCTATATATTGGGAATGGTTCTGAGAAATCCTGTTTGTGCTTCAGGCAGAGCGTACCATTGCCAGTATGTCCTACTCACTTGCCAAATATAACTGTATCTGGGATCCCCTATACACTTTACTGACACTGAACCCTGGGTGATAGTAAGAATATATTTATTGTGGTACATCTCAAGTAAGCCATTTAAGGAATGCTACTCTTGAAGCCCTTGAATCAATTTTAATCATAGTCCATGTCCATGGCATTGGGGATCCTTTCTGTTGTTTTATCACAGTTAATGTTATCCCAAATAATTATTACTACAGAGAGATGGTTGGGGTGGTGGGGAGGGTAGTTGGGTGGGTGGTATTTGTACTGTAACTGTAAAATGATTGAGTGTACTTTATGCTGGATACACCCTTCCCTGTTAATGTGCTGTTTTTTGAATTAACAGCTTGCACTGTTCTGTACTTTGTTTGTAGCACCAACTTTACCTTAATCAGGATTAATAAAGTATACTGAATGTTAAAAAAAAAGAAAAGGTTGGCTGATTTTTACATAATTTATCTAATCTGGTGGCAGTACACCATCAATCGGGAAAACAGACCAAGCAGAGCTACATCACGCAACAAGCAACTGTAAGTCTTGGTTGAAATGTAAAAGACGCTATTGTGTCACTATCTAAAAGCCGCAAGTAATTGCCATTATTGTCTGGGGATTTGTTTTGTGGTAAATAAAGCAGATGGGCAAATTCATTTCGGGGAATCGGTGACAGGTAAAAATTTGCAGGCATACACAGTTGGGCAATCATACTAGATCCTTTACAACTATCACTTTATCCAGCTTATGAATTAGCAATACTTACTCAAAAATGTAAAATTACTGACTTTATTATGGCAACCCACAATCGACTCAAGAAAATTCCAACTATTTTGCCTCTGAAAGGACCAAAACAGAGGCATCAGAATGCAACACTACTGGTGGCAGTCCAATCTCTGGTCTCAATCCCAGCTGCCTGGCCCCCAACCAGTGATCCTGAAGATCCAGACTGTACTTTTACATTTATGACACTGTATTGGGCACTGCAGCAGATGACAGAGACACTGTAATGGCTCAAACATAAGGTTTCAGTGGACAGGAGAGACCAGAATGTACTGGAGAAATGAAATGCAGTGACTGAAACGTGCCTTATAGAATACAACACCACCATGGGCATCCAAAATGCAACACTTCTCAAACTACAGAAGTGTGAAACACTTCTCAAACAGTGTTTAGAAGAGCTTTCTCAAAGAGCTCCTCAATTTATTCATTTATTTTTATTCATTGAAATGTTTAATCAGGAAGGCACACTGAATAACAAGTTGCTCGTCTCCCGGTGCAACCTTTGCGTGGGGAGGGGGAGGTACAATTAGATGAAGAATTAGACATACAGTTTAACATTTAACATATCCAAGAAATTAAACATTCAATTACATTTGTAACAAGACATACAGTTAAACAATATCATAAATAATCAAACAATCGATTTGTGACACATAACATACAGTTAAATATATCATACCGGAATATGCATTTAATTTCAAGTGGCATATCTGAGGAACATAGAACAGAAAGTGAATGTAGCCTTGGAGCCAACTCCTTGCAGGAATCAATCACAGTTAAGAGGCAGATTATTTAACAATTATAGAATGAATGAGGTGAAGTGAGGGGGGAACATTACCGGAGCAAAGTGAGCAAAAAATCAAGTTGTGAGGGGTAAGTTAACACAGGGCTAGTGCAATCTGGGAGCACCTCAGATAGAACAAAAAGTGTAAGTTATTAGCTTAAGTGAACAAATTCCTTTGTTTAAGTGCAGGGGATAGAGAGGGGGGCAGGAGAGAGGTGGGGGTAAGAAATAGGGTAGAGAAGGACTAATCATACCTGAAACTGACCCCTTCAGAGTGCAGAGATTGCTGCCAGTGGCAGAATGAGGCAAGGACTTAGAATAAGGGGCAAGAGTAGGCAAGGACAAGTTGGGTAGTGATAGAAATGGGGATGGTAAAGGGAAAGAGAAGGAGGGGTGGGAGAAACTTGCCTAAGACTAGGCCTCTTCAGGATGCTGAGAACCCTGCCAAAGAGCAGAGTCTGGCGAGGACGAGTTAGGTAGAAAGGATGGAGGGGAAAGGGGAGTGAAGGAAGAGTCATTTTCAAGTGCTGCACCCCTCCAGGATGCTGAGAACCCTGCCGGGGGTGGACCTAAGCGAGGACAAATTGGGAAGAGAGAAAAGAAAGGATAAAGGGAAAGGAGGGAAGAGGACAGAAAGAAGAAGTTTGCCTAAGACTAGGCCACTCCAGGATGCTGAGAACCCTGCCAGAGTGCAGAATCAGGTGAAGACTGTTTGGGTAGAAGGGATACAGGGGGAGGGGGAGTGAAGGAAGAGTAATTGCCCATTGCTGGGCCCCTCCAGGATGCAGAGAACCCTGCCAGGGGATAGAATTAGATGAGGGGATAGGGAGATAGAAGAGGAAAGGAAAAAAAGGAGGGAGGGAACAAACTTACTTGACAGTAGACATTGCCAGGGTGATAAGAATCCCAACAGAGAGCAGATTTAGGCAAGGACAAGTTGGATTGAAAGGAGAGAGGGTGAGGGAAGGGGAAGGAGAAGGCTTGCTCAGTGCTAGACCCTTCCAGGATGCTGAGAACCCTGCCAGAGGTCAAAACTAAGCAGGGACAAGTTGGTAATGGAAGAAGGTTAGGGGTAGAAGTGAGGGTAAGTGGTGAAGGAAAGAAGAGCACGTTGAGACGCAGGCTGGAGTGGGAAGGAAGGTTTAATAGTGGATGTGAGTCATGGAGAGGAGCAGAGGTATAGGAGGCAGTTAAGGATGGTTAAAGCATGAGCAGTTAGATGAGAGAAAGTTATGTAAGGCAGAGGCAAGGGAGTAGTAGGAGGAGGAGGAGTACCATATTTGGGGGGTCCCAATTTGCAGAAAATGATGGGTGAAGCCTGACTGACCGATGAGAGTGGTTCAATGGGGGGCCAAAAAAGTGTGAGTATCAGAGGAACTGAGGAATGGGAGGGGGGGAGAGTGGGAAGAGAGTAAGCATGAGAGGTAGGAGGGAAGTTCTAACAAAATGTAGAAGTTTGTTTGGTATAATGAATGAGGTGCTTGTCGGCAAATGGGGGAAGGGACAAGGTGTGGTAGAGGTCATAGCGATGAGTGTATGATGGAACATCAAGAGCAAAATGACAGAAGGAGTTAAAGAGAGTGTCCAATCTGGTTAGGGAGGATTTGGGATCAGTACCATAGACTACATCACAGTAGTCGAAAATGGGGGGATCATCTTCTAGACTAGTTCATGCCACGCTATAGGAGGGATACAATTATGGTTCCTGAATAAGGCACCAAGCTTGTAGTGCAGTTTTTTCAGTATGGCATCAATGTGGCCAGAGAATTTGAGGTGTTGGTTCAACCAAACCCCAAGGTATCTGAATGAGGAGGTGTCCTCTAGGATTATCCCATGAAGAGTATGGAAATAAGGTAAAGGGTGGAGCCTAGAGAGTCTCTGCCTAGTGTCAAAGGTCATGGAGACAGTCTTTTTGGCATTTAGGAATAGCTGATGAGGCAAACCATAGCTGAACCTGGTGAAAGTCATGCTGAAAGGTGGTTGCTACATCGGTGGGGGCATTTGCCAGAAGAGAACAGGATAGTGTCTTCAGCATACATATGTATAAAGGAGGAGGGAAGCATACTGAGGCAAGTCATTTAGGAAGATGGAGAAGAGAATGGGTCACACCACCAAGCCCTGTGAGACTCCTGTGGAAATAGGGAGGGGAGAGACTGCATCCTGGATCTTGACTGATTGTGTTCTGTCTGATAGGTAAGCTCTGAACCAGTTTTGGGCAGAAGTGGACAACCCTGCAGCCATAAGGGAGTCAAGAAGTAGGGCATGGGAGAAGGTGTCAAAAGCCTTGCTGAGGTCGACAAAGATGGCAGAGGTAATGAGGTCATTATCCATCCTGGTGAGGATGGGGTCAGTCAGCCTGAGTAGGGAATTGGTAGTGAAGTGGTTCTTCCAAAGCCAGATTGGACACGGGTGAGAAAGGAAGAGTCATCGAGGAAGGAGGTTAGTTGAGAGAGAACCAGGTGTTCTTGGAGCTTAGTAAGGGTGGGGGTGGGTGAAGATTTTCAAGGAAGGAGGGGTCACCACTCTTTGGGAGAGGGAGAACCACTGCATGTTTCCAGGCTGAAGGGACAGATAAGGATGAGAAGGAGATTTTTAGGATTAAGGAGAGGGGGTAGGCTATAGCAGAAGCTGAAAGTTAGAGAAGTTTAGGGTCAAGGTCATCCAGTGTTGAGCCTTTAGAAGGATTAAGAGAGAGAATGGCCATTAGTGTTTCCTCTGAGGGGACAGCAGAAAAGAAGAAGGAATGGTGGGAGCAGAGGGGGTTGAGTGCTGGGTGTGGGAGGATGGGGAGGGGTAGATTAGAGAAGAGGGACATTAGAAGAGCGGTGGCACAGGAGGTATAATAGGAGTTAAACTCTTGAGCCACTGCACATGGTTTGGAGACCAATGAGTTGTTTTTTTAAGCGCTGGGAGCGGTGAATGTGAAAAAGGGGAGAATAGAACATGGACCACTTTACAGAATTTGGATGGTGAATTGATGTTTTTGAGAAGTGATGATTCCAAATATTCAGACTTGGCATGTCTGGTAGCTTAGTGCAGGTACTTCTTAACATGCGATACCTGGCATAGTCTGGGGAAAGCTGGGAGACCTTATGTTTCCTCCAAGCTTTGTCTCGCTCCCTGAGACAGGTCAGCAACTCAGGGAAGACCCTGGGATGATGGTTGCCATGAACACTAGTGTGTTGGAATGGAGAGTAGGAGTTCCATGTAGTTAGAAATTTATCTTTAAAAAGGGGGCTTGGTCAATCAAAGGGCAAAGGCAATAGGAGACCAATCACAGCTGGCCAGTTCATTAAGAAGGGAATTAAGGTTTAAGGAGCTGAAGGAGCGGAGTTGCAGAATTTTGTGTGGCGGTTTTGTTCCATGGACTTTTCTGACTATGAAGATTGGGTGATGATCACAGAGGGCATCAGCAGGATACCTGATTTAATGACTCATTGGGGGTGAGAGGTGAGAGCCCAGTCTATCAGAGAGTTGTTAAGGGTTTTATGATTTAGTTGGGTGGTTTCCAGGATGAGCTGTGACAGACTGAGGGCAGTGATGTGACTTCATGTCTTGGCAGTTGTTGGTGATAGCCAGTTTATGTTGGCATCACCCAGGATGTATAGCTCGCCTTTATGTGAGAGGGAGGTTATGGAGGTAATGAGATCCGAAGTATTGGATGCCTTGGAACCAGGTCAACATTAGATGCTGGCTATAAAGATGGGGAGGAAAAAGGCGTGGTAATGTTTACTACAAGTGCTTCATAGGTTGAGGGTAATGAGGATGATAGAATGGTTGTGAACTGAAGTGAGGAAAGGATATACATGGCTACTCCACCATCCCTGCAATCATATCCTGCCTGATTATGGAAAAACCTAGGATATTAATGATGAGATCAGGTATTTTAGCATTTAACCATGTTCAGTTAAAATAAGAATATCAGGTGTGAGGCAGATTAACATAGGATGTAAATGGTCAGTTTTGGAGATGGAACTGCAGATGTTTAAGTGGAGAATATTCAGGCACTTGGGGAGGGCAGAAGGGGTGTGGGAAGTTGGCATGTTAGTGGAAGGATTGCAACTGACAGAAGTGGGTGTACTGGGGCCAGAGGTTTTTTTTTAACTGTATTTGTAGCCTCCCAGCCTGGAACTCTCTCAGGCCACTGATCTCACCACTTGTTCTACTGCCGCTGTGTTCCCCTGTCACCTTCAAGTACATTACGTTCCCGGGTCGGGAGGACAACCCCGAGAGACTGTGGGGGCAGTGGCAGGGGAACCAGCATTGGTCATGTGGCAGTGGCACTGGCAGGGCTGTCGTCTATCAAGGGCTGGAGGGATGTTTCTTGTAGGAAACCCAAGATCACCACTCCCCACCCGCGTGGGCACGTCTGACTCTGGCACGTGGCAACCATGCCTACGTCAGCCACACTCTTACATGCAGCCCGGCAGCTCAATGGTACCTCCAGTCTCCACAGGGGGTTGCCAGAGCACCAGGCTTCCCCAACCCTCCCACCCGGAGAGGAGAGCTGCCTGAGGGCTCAATCCGTCTCCCTCCCCTGCTGACCCCTGACTCCCAAGCTCAATCCCAAACCTGGGTCGTCGGTACGGCATGAGGTGTAGCGGCCAGTGCCTCAACCCCCAGTGCCACCAGGCCGGCGCTCTGGGGCCAGGGTTGGGATGAACATTTTCTGATCTGAACAAGAGGAGTGCTATTATGAAGGAGTGTAGTTTAGGACATTTGTGATGGGCCGAGGATTTGGGAAGTATTGGGGGGGTGGGGGCTAGGTGCACTGAAGATAAGGAGGTGAAGAAAAGCTAGGTGGTTAGGTGCTGAGAATACAGTAGCAGGGGTGAGGTGAGGGAAGTGAGACCAGAGTATTTGAGGGGATGTAGGAGTTATGGCAAGGATAAAGGTAGGGGCTAGGAGAGTGGAGAGTAAAGGTGATAGAGGTTTATTAGACTGAGGAGAGTGTGGAGCTGAGGTAGATGAAATTGATAGAAGAATGAGAAGGAGGTGAAGTGGTGAAGGAAGGGTGGACATGTTGTATGGATCAGGGGAACAAGAATAGATCAGGGTATACTAATCAGCAGTAGGGCGTAGATCAGTGTCACTGGCAGAAGTAAAGTGACTGTGAGTTGCGGTGGACAGTAACAGTTGCCAGCAACAGCAAGTTCATTGATTTGTTGCCCTCTAGTGGCTTTGCAGTATAATTTGCCAACTGGAAAGTAAATAAATAAATAATATACAGAGTAGTAAATACGACCCAGCAATATAAAAGTTTGTGAAAACTAAGCAGCTTAGGGAGATGAAAGCAGTAGCGAATAAGAGGGCAGGAGAAAGGTGGAGTGTCCAATCAAAGCTGAGGAACTGAGATACAGAACCAAATCAGCCAGTGGAGACAGAAAGCACCAAGATACAAGCCCGGTAGCTCCAAAGACTGGGCTGTGTATCTGTGTCTATACCTCTGGGTATCTGGGCTGGCTTGCAGTTGGGCAGGTCACCATGGAAGAGCCACCAGAGAAAGTGCAGCTCCCATGGGAGAAGTTAGAAGCAGATGCCTGTTCAGGGCAAGAGGCTTTTGGGTCTCTGGGCTGGCAGGTTTTTGGGCAGGTTGCCATGGAAGAGCAGCCAGAGAAGGCGCAGCTCCCACAGGAGAGGTTGGAGGCAGATGCCCATTCAAGACAAGTGGCCTGTGGGTCTCTGGGCTGGCTGGCAGCCGGGCAGGTCACCATGGAAGAGCCGCTGGAGAAGGCACAGCTCCCATTGGAGAGGTTGGAGACGGTCTTCCATTCAGGGTGATTTGCCCAAAGAGAAACCACTCACTATCATCAGAGCACATAGGGCTCTGGAACACCAAACCCCACCAGAATATTAGAGCCAGACCTCATTCGATCATCATGGACTTCCTAGATCTCAGCATGAAGGAGGAGGAGCTGTTTACAGCTTGGCCAGGAAAGACCTTCACTTGGGGACACCAGGCTCTTCATGGAGCAAGATTATTGTATAATCCACAAACAGTCCCAAAGGAAAATGATACTGGCAGTAGAAAAACTTTTCGACAAGGAAGGAATCTGCTCTTATTTTGAGTAAATACTGTATAATACACAGAATGAGTGTGCACAAAGACTGTTGGTGCTAAGCAGAAAAATACAAATCAGTACACCTTCAAATTCAGGCACTCACCACCCATTTAAATAAATAACATGTGGCTCTTCTTTAAAAAATTAAATTGTTTTATTTACACTAAAATAAAACAACAAACATCCTTGCAATGCCAACCTCATCTGATGCATTTCAGACCAAGGTCATTTATCAAAGGTTGAGGTACATTCAGTAAAACAAACCTTAAATACACCCATCTGATGATGTAATAGTGATGTCATCATTAACAAGTTAAAATGATTGGTTCATATGATAAAATAGCAATAATATTATTTCCAATTATAGAACAACACACTTTGATAAAGGACTTTGGTTCAAAACTCGTCAGATGAGGCTGGTGTTGCAATGATCCTTGCCATTTTATTATTTTAGTGTAAATAAAAAACTTTAATTTTTTTAAAGAAAAGCTTCATGGTATTTATTTAAATGGTTGGTGAGTGCCCGAATTAGAAGGTGTACTCTTACCATGAGTACCCTGCAGGCTCAAAATCATTACTAATGATGGGCTGAAACAATCCCCCAAATTCACAGATTTTACTTCCTACCTTTCTTTAATAGGCATCAATGTAGATGAGATGCCTTCGCCTCAAGTCATACAGGAGGTGGCCAAACATGCTTGGCACAAAAGAGGATATATGATAAAAGCCATGACACTGTGGCGAAACACTCCCAACAACTTTGGACCACTATTGCAGATCATCTTCTCAACACAGCTACTAAGAACACTGGTGTGCAAGAAGAATCTTTTTCCATGGACCAACCCACTACTTCTACTGGAGTGCAGCTGAGCACCTTGAACACTAAAACCTTGAAAGACCTACACCCATGTAGAGGGCAGTTGAACTCTAGTGAAAATATATATATATATTTCCAATCACATTTATGTTTTGAAAGCTGGACATTAATATTGCTGGATACACAGGTACAGTCAGGAATCCAGTGGGGTAAGGGGGGCTCCCTTGGAGGGACTCTCTATTAGGTGGATGGATCACACATCTTGGATTGAGTAAAGTAGGGCCGTTAAGTTCAGTGGGGTTGAAGGGCTGGTCTGGGATGGTCAGGCTTCATGTCCCGGTGGGGTGTGCCCTTAAGGAAATTCCGACAGGTAACTGTACAGTGAGACTGGATCTACGGGCCAAAGGGCTTTCTTACAGTTCAGTGCCAAGTGCATAGGCATCTCTCTAGCATCCATAGAGCTCTCAACAAGGTCAACTACTGTACCCACATGGAGTCATCTGTTCAACTGCATCCACATGAGCTGTAAACAGATCTGTAGAACCAGCAAGCTACACATGTGTCCCAAGCCACCAGAATTCAATGGAGCATTCCAGGATGACTTGATGGTTTGGGAATGGGCAGTGAGCAACCCACTGACTGGAAGGAAAATACTCCCATGAGATAGGCAATGCCAGGTGGAGGCCACAATAAAAAAGTTCATCATGTGCTGCTTCTCCATTTCATCAGGGCAGAGGGCTATATATCTTGAATATAAAAGCCAGGCTTGGTGATCCAAATAACCCAGGGCTGCACAATATATGTGTGTTTCTTCTCAGAGAGTTATTTACACCACAGCTTAGCACCAGTCACCTTTTATTAGATTGGGGAACCCACTCCCCTCTACCATTATCATCCACAATAATTAGGAATAACTGTACTCAGTTCATCCACATGTGGCCCTAACTTTCTATCCAGCACTAAAATAACATACAGACAGAAAAGATAGACATGATGTGTTGTGCTACACCTTACTTCTCTATCAAATACATCTCTAGCACAAATGGAAGTGGAAACTGGCAATACTAAGGAAAATGTGGACTAGATTACCCAAGTTTCAGTACTTTATGCCAGTTCCAGGCATCTTTAACAAAAATATAGAAAGATCCAACATATGTACTGAGATGACAGAAATCTATGCTATTTTCTAAGTATATCTGAGACACTTCAATGTTCTATTATCTTTACTATAGAAACATAGAAACATAGACTTTGACAGCAGATAAGGACCGCTTGGCCCACCTAGTCTGCCCATTTCCCTACCTAGAGGATAAGCTGCGGATCCTATTTAACCAACAGCCTATTTCTTCCTACCCCCCCACAAATTGCCTTATGTCTGTCCCATGCATTCTTGGATTCTCTCACAGATTTAGACCCCACAACCTCATCAGGAAGGCTGTTCCATGCGTCCACCACCCTCTCTGTGAAAAAATATTTCCTCACATTGCCCCTGAACCATCCCCCCTCTATCATCAAATTGTGTCCCCTTGTTCTTGCACATCTCTTTTTCTGAAAGATGCTACCATCTTGGACTTTATTGATTCCACTGAGGTACTTAAACGTTTCTATCATGTCCCCTCTCCCACTCCTTTCCTCAAGGGTGTACATATTAAGCTCCTTTAGTCTCTCCTCATACGGCTTCTCTTGCAGACTCTGCACCATTTTAGTTGCCCTCCTCTGAACTGCTTCCATCCTATGTCCTTGTGGAGATGGGGTATCCAGAACTGGATGCAGTACTCCAGATGGGGTCTCACCAACTGTCTGTACAGGGCGATAACAACTTCCTATTTTCTGCTGGTGATGCCTCTCCCTACACATCCCAGTATTCCCTCAGCCCTCCCTACCACCTTCTCACATTGCTTGCCAACCTTAAGGTCATCTGATATGATTACCCCAGGTCCCTTTCCATTTTGTTGTTTTACACCCCCCATTGTGTAATCTTCCCCAGGGTTTTTGTTTCCCAGGTGCATTATTTTGCACTCCTTTGCATTGAATTGACTCTGCCATACTTCTGACCATTCCTCCAATCTTGCCAAGTCCCTTGTCATCCTTTCCATGCCTCCTTGTGTATCAACCCTGTTGCAGATCTTTGTGTCATCTGTAAAGAGGCATACTTTTCCTTCAGTCCCTCTAAAATGTCACTTATAAAGACATTAAAAAGGACTGGACCCAGAACTGAACCCTGCGGTACCCCACTAGTAGCCCCTCTTTCTTCAGAGTGGACTCCATTTACAATTACCTTCGGTGTCCTGTTGTCCAGCCAATGTTTTACCCAGGCTGCCACCTGGAATTTACTCCCAGGCTGGTTAATTTGACTATTAATCTTTTGTGTGGGACTGTGTCAAATGCCTTGCTAAAGTCTAGGTAGGCCATGTCCACAGCCCCTACGTGGTCTACTACTTTGGTCACCCAGTCAAATAAATCAATTAGATTCATCTGACATGACCTTCCCACTGTGAACCCATGCTGCCTTGGGTCCTGTGCCCCACTGGCCTCTAGGTACTCAACAATTCTTTCCTTCAGAAGTGATTCCATCACTTTCCCTACCACAGAGGTCAAATTGACAGGTCTATAGTTTCCTGCCTCTGTCTTGGTCCCACTTTTGTGAAGGGGAATCACACCTGCCCTCCTCCAGTCCTCAGGTACCACACCTTCCTCCCAATATTTTGTTAAAAAGGGTAGTCAGTGGTGTCACTAGTTCTCTGCTTAATTCTTTTAGAATTCTGGGGTGAATTCCATCTGGTCCCATTGCTTTGTCCACCTTCAGTTTTAGGAGTTCTTTCAGAAACCTTTCTTCTGTGCAAGGACTGGGATCAACCTCCCTATCCAGAGTGCTTCTATTAATTGGATTAGGTACCTCCCCCACCTCCTCTTTTGTGAATACTGAACAGAAGTATTCATTCAGTATCCTGCTTTTCACTGTCGTTCTGAGGGAGTTTCTGGATTAATGTGAATAAAAGAAAAAAAGCTAAATAAAGAAATAACCTAAGTTATTAGTAGATGTGATATGTACAAAATAACTAAGAACCAAGAAAGAGCACCTCATACTTTACTGAGTATTGAAGCAGCACAATGATTCATCCATGTGAATACACACTGTTTTGTGGATTATGTTTGATATTATATGATAGCACTGTCTTTTAATTTTTAACAAATGCACTTTCTATTGAGCTTGTTTTTCCAAATGTTGGCAACCAATTAAAAGTCTGTATAGGCAGTGATGTCATATGTCTGCACCTTAAAAGTTGATTTATGCACTTGCATGTTACCACTTTGAAGCCTCATGGAGAGACAATGTGCTAGTACTATGTACTTCACAGCAGTGACTTTAAACTGCAATTGCTATTAGGAATAAACTCTTTAAATTAATTTGTTGGCAGTGGTGCTGCTTTATTTTCCGTAACGAGTGTGTAGCTTTTGTTTTTTGTTAGCTGATTGGGGCTGCTACCTGCTACACCCTGCTGCACTAGCGTGAGTGCGAACTCTCATTTTGAACTGTTACCATTTGGGGGCCAGGCCTGTATGGGCATGGGCCCTGCACATGCTACTTTGGGATTTCAGAGAAGTGCCAGGGAGTCAGTAGTCAGTCACTCTCCCCCCACATGGAGTGTGTGGGGATACCCATCCTCCATAGTACATGGTACTCCTCCTTCTGACCCAACACATGATGCTCCTTATCAATGGGAGAAAAAATCACTGAGGGGAGCAGATACCAATCCCTTTTCTATATGCCACTCAAGGCACTTGTGCCATTGCTAAATACAACAGCTTTCTTCCACCATTGAGCTGTCACCCACCTGGATCTGACCCATTCAAGAACAGGAGACCAGGCTGAAGGGCTAATCAATACAATTTCTCTTGCACCCCAACACAATACTCCACAGTGGGTTGGAGAGTGTAGAATAACCTTGAAATGTATTTTAATATTTCTGTTTTTATGTACTGTTTATAATGTTTACCCATAGTTACTGCCTATCTCTGAGGGTTTCGGGAGCACAAAATGTTCTGTTTTATAGTTGAGGGTCTCTCTCCTCTCAGCTCTCCCTCAAGCCTAATGTCTGATAATGTTACCAGTGGCTGGCTTAAATGTAATTTCTTATAATGCATAGGGGTTAACAGTCCAGTGAAACAGACTTGCATGTAGCAGGAGCTGAACAGCCTGAAGGCCACTATGGCCTTCCTCAGGAAACCACCTATCCTCTCAGAAGCATCTAAAACTCTGAATGGTGTGGGTGGGGAAGTATATGCCTCACATTTTGAGACACACACACTCATAGGCAGAGTGAAAATACTGATCAGGCAGAATACCCCACTTATTGTTTCAAAGGTAGAATCAGACCCAGAGGGAAGGTTTATAAAGCTCTGGGGAGACTTCAGAGGCCATCCCTGTGCCTTCCTGAATTTATATGCACTGAATGATGAACAGGGTAATTTAACATTTGTAAAAAGGTGATGCAGCACATGGTGATGGAGCCCCAGAGTTTGGCTGTAGTGGTGGAGCTTGGGTGGGAAGCAGACACATTTCAGGGAAGTATTTGTTGATTTTCACTGATTTTAATGCTGTAATTGTGTCTTTGCAGCTTCTGGTTGTTTTCAATTGGTACCAGGGGCTTTCTGACTTAAGTTAGAAAGGTACCTATTAAGGGATTATGCCGCTACAGCTGAGTGTCTCAGTGAGGGCTTGCTGGCATAGCTGATTATCTGTCTCTAGTACTCAGAAGGGACCAAAAGCCCCTATCCTTCCACCACCCACCCCTAGCAATCACTTCCTTTATGCTGGTAGCCTGTGACATCAAACGGTACCTGATGTCTGCATACACACCTGTTAGCTGAACTGGACACACACTGGACCGTATGTGCTTGTGAGACTTGGGAGCAGCTATTGGTGGGTTTGTAATTGGGTTCAGTAAACAACTGCAGTCAGTATAGAGACTGTATTACACTGTCCTGTACAGGTACTGCATTGTGAACCATGGGTAGGATTGTGGGGTGCAGTGGTTGTGGGGCAGCAGTGTGGATGAACATACTGTGGAGGCTGGGAGGTGCCCAATATGCACAGGCTAGGAGGCTTAAGAAAGCGGTTCAGTGGCTTGGCAGGGAGCTGGGGAGGTTGAGTGGGTAGGGGAGGATTGCATTGGTAGAAGGGCTGACATCTGAGAATATCAGGGGGGGCACCACAGGGAAGGAACAGTGGGTCAAGGGAGGTGTTGGGTGAGGGGCAAGCTAGACAGGAAACCTGATGAAAGGTGGACTCTAGTAGGGCCTAGCAAAAGAGGAGCAGCAGTAGGCAGGATGAGGAGAAAACACATAGTAATGCAAAGAGGGTAGGGAACATGTTTGCTGTGCTAGCGACACATGGGAAGAGAAGGATGCAAAGGATATTGTGCAAGGATAGTATTCATGAAAAGGAGTGAGTGAGGGGCATTACTAATGGAGAGATTGAGCATAGCATGGCAGAGGAAGGGATACTACTTGGATAGGTGAGAAGGGAGAGAGAGGTTGGTAGTCAAACAGGAGGAGTCTCAATTGAGAGCGGCAGGGGGAAGACACTGGGGAAAATGGTAAAAGCACCATCTTGAGTGGCCCTGGGAATGAGAACCTGATTACGGGGGATGGCGATGGGCACAACTAAAGAGGAGGGGCGTGTACTTGTGTTGGGGATTCCGTACTCAAGGGGATCAGGTGGGACAGCAAAGGGGAGAGACACAGTTGGATATGGGTTGAGCCAATACCAGGATTAAAGGCAGACAAGGCAGGACAGGCAATCCTAAGGTGTGCAAGGAGGGGTAGGAAGAAACTGCACATTGTGTTACATGTGGAGACAAATGATCTAGCAGGGGAAATGATGGAGGTAACAAGGAAGAGGTTTGAGGAAGTGGGAAGGTTGTGCGAGGAGACTGGGAAGTCTGTGTGCTTCTCAGAGGTACTCCCAGTACCCTGCGAAAGCACAGTGAGAAAGGAGAGGATTGAGGAGTTGAACACATGGTTGGTAGAATGGTGTTGAACTAAGGGGTATGGGGTTGTGGGTGGCTGGGACAGTACCTGGGATGATAACAATCTGTTTGCAAGGGATAGGCTGCACCTGAGCAGGAAGGGGAAGGAGGTATTAAAGCAAAGACTGGGGAGGTATATTGTGATAAAGGTGGATTTAAACTACTTAGGATGTGTGGCAAGTGGACAGCAGGTAGGCAGGGATCTGATAGAGTGGAGTCACAGCCTACCACCCAGGAGAGCAGGGAAGGATTCGGGGTGGCGGAAAAGGGAGGGAATAGAAGAGAGGAGATGGAGGGTGATGAAGGAAAGGGGGCCGGATGGAGGGTGGTCTTGCTGAACGCTAGAAGCTTAGGCAACAAAACAGCTGAACTACAGGCACTCTTGGCAGTGTGGAGGGTGGATATTGTGGCTGTCATGGAAACATGGGCAACCGAGCATTGGGACTGGGATTTGGCAATCCCAGGGGACAAATTATACAGGAAGGACGTGAGGAGGGGGGTCTGGGTGGCAGTCTATGTGAGGGATGGGATCAAATGCATAAGGGACGAGAGGGAGGAAAGAAATACAGAGGCAATCTGGCTGCAGCTCCTAGATTCAAAGGGTAGGAAACTGAATTTTGGGGTGGTATAAAGGCTGCTGTCCCAGTCTGAAGAGCTTGACAGGGAATTAGCAGGACAAATCAGAAAGATATATAGAAAAGGGAAGGTGGTCATCGTGGGGGATTTCAACTTGACGGGGGTTGACAGAAACATTCTGGTCACTTCCAGTGCTAGGGAGCAAGTGCAATCCAGGAGGGTCTCCTGACACAGTTAGTAAGTGGACCTACTAAGCTAAAGAACAATTTAGATCTAGTATTGTCGAATGGGGAGGCAGTAAGGGAAATAAGGGTGGAGAACCCACTAGCCGACAGTGATCACCAAACGGTGTGGTTTAATATCACGAAGTTCAGGGGGCCAGAGAACTCAGTAACCCAGGTGATAAACATCAGGGGGGTTGACTTTGGGAGGATGCAGGAAGTACTGAAAGGGAAACTGGAGGGTATAAGGCAGGAGATGGATACGGAGTAGAAATGGGATATTATTAAGCGGTGGATTACAGAGGTGACAGAAGCCTGCACCAAGACACAGAGTAAGAGAAGCAGAGCAAGGAAACCATGCTGGTTGAACAGCAAGGTAGTGGTGGTGGTGAGGGCAAAATGGGAGGCACACTAGAGATGTAGGAGAACAGGGAAGGAAGAGGACAGGGAGGAGTATGTAAGATGGTTCAGATGGTGACCAGAAAAGTGAGAGAAGCCAAGGCCCACAGGTAGCTGAGATTAGCACAGGGAAGGCAGCATGGGTTCATTTCAGGGAAGTCCTGTCAAACCAACCTGATACAATATTATGACTGGGTGACTGGTGAGCTGGATAACAGTCATGAGGCGGATGTTCTTTACTTGGACTTCAGCAAGGCCTTCTGTTCGGTGCCTCTTGGTCGGCATGGGGGAAACCTAACTGGTGTAGGGGTAGGGGCAAAAACAATGAACTGGATTACAAGCTGGCTGAGTGGGAGGCTACAATGGGTGGGAGGAGGAGGAGGAGGAGAGCTCTCAACTCCGAAGCTGGTGATGAGTGGGGTGCCACAGGGCTCTGTGCTTGGACCAGTATTATATGGGATTTTCATATCAGACATTAAGCCCGGGGTAGTGAGCAAGGTAAGTCTGTGGTGGATGGAGAGGAGGGATGGAAGTAGCTGCAGGGGGCCTTAAGCAAGCTATAGGAGTGGTTAAAGAATTGGCAGCCGGGGTTCAATGCAAAGAAATGTAAGGTTATGCACTTCGGGGTGAAGAACCAAGGAGAGAATACTGGCTGGGTGGGGTTAAGCTGTGGATCAATGAGGAGGAGAAGGACCTAGGGGTAATGGTAACAGGGATCATGAACAATACTGCCCAGTGCAGGAGAGAGGCTGCAAAAATGAATTGCTGGGGTGCATAGTGAGGGTGTTTTCATCCAGGTGAAGAAAGGTGATTTGGCCCCTCTACAGGTTGCTGGTAAGGCTGCACTTGAAGTATTGTGTGCAGTTTTGAAGGCCATACCTAAAGCATGATATCAGGCTACTAGAGGGGGTGCAAAGGAGGGCAACGAAGATGATATGTGGAATGGATGCTGGGAGACCTGAATATGTACACCCTGGAGGATAGAGGGGACACGGGGAACATGATAGAGACATTCAAGTATCTTAGGGAATCAGTAAGGATGGGGCAGATGGGGTCTTTAAGCTAAGGAGGGTGCGGAGAAACCAGGGGGCATGAGCTAAGAATAGAGGGGGGAAGATTTAGGAGAGTAATGAGGAGACACTACTTCACAGAGAGGGTGGAAGCAAAATGGAATGCACTACCAGAATGGGTGGTATCGTAAATCTGGGAACAGCTTTAAAAGGGCATGGGACAGGGATCAGGGAAGAGTAAGGGTGGTGGAGGTGGGGGGCAACAGTGGGATGACAAAGGTGGGGTGGAGCAGCTGCTAACTAGGGTTGCTAGCTGCACACTCGAGTAGACATAGGTAGACTGGGTGGTCTGTTTCTGCTGGCACATTCGTATGTTCGCATATGGACAGTTGCAATCCAGAACTGGTAAACTGATCACTAGGTTTTGCTCTGAAACTAGACTAATGGATATTTGGTGGTTCATGCACCCCAGAGACTGAAATTACACGTACTACTATCTGAGTCATAAGACATATTCATGCATAGATTATTTCTTACTCTCTTCGTCTTGGGTACACAAGGTGGCAGGGTAACATATTAGCTCTATCTCTGCATCTGACCATGCTCCAGTTTTCTAGCATCTGTCCACCTCATCTGACCCTAAACCGACCTTGTGGTGACTGAAGGCCCGCTTCCTCGGTCAAAAAAAGTTCTCTGACCTGGTGTCTCAAGTCCTCTTCAGACCCATATCCTTGTATCAGATGGGTCGTACTCAAAAGCTTTGCTGAGGGATAAATAATAAGATACTCCTCTTACCTTAAGAAAGTAAGGGCTCACAAAGGGTGGAGTCAGAAGAAGTGATTCCAGAGTTAGAGTTCTGCCGTAAAATAGCCATGAAGGATGCTGGGAAGGCAGACCTAAAGGCAAAGAAAACACAGCTCAATAAAATATTGAATGCTCAGGTAGAAGTATGAACCTGAAATAGCAGAGTTCTGTAGTTGATTCAAAACATTTTGTAAGTGCAGTAACAATACACCAAACCTTAAAACAAGTTAGCAAGGTTCAGTCTTCATCCTAGTTTAAGTACCCAACTGCTCCTAGATTTAAGGTAATTAATTTCTTCATAGACCTAAAGAAGACAGAATGGAGCATTTGTGTCTAAGATATAACATCTGCAATAGGAGTCCTCACTAAGGTAACAACTACAAGGACTGGAAGGCAAAAACAACAATATCAAAGGACAAATAGCTGTCATACAGGGGTGGGGGGAGAAGGATAAAATATATAGGAAGGCAGAAGTAGGGCAGAGGGGAAGGAAGGGGGGCAGAATTGACACCCTCCTTCCTTCCCCTGTGCCTCCCACCTCCGCCTTTCTATACACTGTAGCTGTTACCTCAGTGAGGATTCCTACTGCAGATGTTATATATTAGAAATTAATTTTAATCCACTCCATTCTGTTTTCTTCTTTTTTTTTTTGTATTTATCTCCTGCCTGGCTGCCCCCATCAGCCCAACCGCCTCCCCCAGCCCTGACATCCTGGAATTACCAGGAGTTACCTTAAGCTTGGCCTGGCCTGGGAGTAGAGCCTGCAGAGGGTCAGGCGTCATCAGGCTGCCAGCTCATTTTTCTGTTTTTCCTGAAGTCTTCCCAGTTTTAACCCCGGGGCTCCAGGAGTAGAGATACATGTGCGTGGAGGCGCGCATGCGTACTACAGCCCTGGTGATGACCCATTCCTTCCACCTGTTTGTCTAGTGCCTGGCACTCCCTCTGGCCTGAACTGCCCTCCCAGCCTCCACCACGGGGCAGTCAAGAGCCAAGGGATACCACCAACTTTTCCCAGAGAGGAGAGCTGCCTTTTGGCAGCTCCATCCAACTCCTTGCCCTCCTCCCGCCCAACTCCGATGATCCATGCTCTTTTCTGAACATGGGTAATCGGCATGGCACAAGATAAGGTGTCCAGCACCTTAGCCCTCAGCGCCACAGGGCCAGCATTCTGTCTTCTTTAGGTTCATGATGGGATTAATTATCTTAAACCTAGGAGCAGTGGGGTACTTAAACTATGCTAAGGATAAGATGAAACCTTGTCAACTTATGATAATGTTTGGTGTTTTGTAACTGCACTTTACTATTTCAGGCTCATACTGCACACAGTTTTGTATCTGTCCATTTAAAAATGAAGGATGTCTTGATTACATATAAATCCATCATAACCATATGCTATACAAACACAGGTCAGTTCCTTGTTTCTATTGATTGATTGATTGTCCACAAAGATCAGTTCTGCGACTGAAAGTGTCCATTATTCACTCTCACTCTATTGTCCCTTGAGAGAACTGGTGTTATATCCAGAAATTCAGTTGATTTTAAGGTGGGATATTCATATCACATACTGTAGTTAACATATCATTTAAACAGTGCTCTCAAAGAAGACACACAAAACAAAAAGGAAAAAAGGAAAAGGGACATGATCCAGAGGAGAAAAACTGTCTAACTTAACAAACAAGGAAGAAAAAAAAAAGGAAAACTAAATGCATGACTTTTATTTTTGTGTGCAAAGTTACAGATTTATAATTTTAAAGTTATAGTATATATTAAGAGGTCCATACCAACTTGATTCCCTATCAAAGGCCCCTTACCATGTCATTTAATAGGAGGCTGGCATCCTGGGTATTTTAATTATGCTGCCTCCAATCGACAGCATCCAACCCTGTCACCCTGGGGAAGGGGGTGGAGGCGGCTGTGGTGTCGGTCCTCCGCATCCATTTCTTATTGCCATGGAAGTATATACTGTTCTAGCACTGGAGTATTGGTACGACTTTCTATAAAATCATAATAAGGTAACCATCTGGAATTAAATTTATTTGTCATCAACCTCAGACGTGCGTGGCTCCTTCAGCCTCCTTAACATGATTCACATTTTTTACCCATTGAGCTAAAGTTGGGGGATCTGTGGTGAGCCAGTGCTGTGTAATAGTCTTTCAGGCTGCTGCTATCAAAATGTAATATAAGTACTTTTGGGCTTTCAACCTCATCTCAGGTGGTGGGAGGCCTAATACTACATGCTTCAGACCCATATTTGCCTCAAGATGGAATATCTCTTTAATAGCCTGAATTATCTTCGCCAATAATTGGTAAGGGATGAGCACCCCAAAGAATATCGTAAGTGGAGCCTCTTGCCCCACAGTTCCTCCAACAGCTATCAGAGGGGGGTATCGTATAATATTGGGACACTGTCGGGGTTATAAAAAATCTGCTCACCACTTTCCAATGGTGTTCCCTCCATATAGGGGAGTTGGATGTCTAGCTCACCCTCAAACAAATCTTACCCCACTCCCTCTCCGACAACTGTATGTTTAGCTCATCCTCCCACTTTCTTTCTATATGTTGGGTCTGTAAAATATCCTCTCCCTCCTATAATGCCTTATAGATGTAGGAAGTGAACCCTCTCAGCTCTCTGGTTTGTGCTTTCTGAAATGTTCCTACCAGGGGTGGTATTATGGGCTGGATAGGGCTGTCAAGCCACCCTTGTCTCAATGTAGTGTCTACATTGCAAATATTTATAGAAAACTTGCTTTGGAAGGTTGAACTCCTGTTGCAGATCTGTGAAGCTCCTCAGAACATTTCCCTGTAAGAATTGGGTAAGATGAGTCAGTCCTTGCCTTTGCCAATTTAAAAGACTACTGCCTGTTTTATTCAGGGGAAAATGGGGCAAATATGCTAAGGGTATGCAAGGCCATACCGGTGTCGGGATTTCCCATTTCTGTCATGCCCAGAGCCAAGATTCTAGGGTGTGCTTAGTCCACCTATTTTTAATTTTATTTAGGTCTGATCTAAGAGCTGACCATACGAAATAATTGAACGGTGTCTCTGGAAATGCATTATGCTCCATCTCTACCCAGCTAACCCTATGGCCCAGGGATATCATGTGCAATATTGGTAGGATCTGGGCTGCCAGATAGTAATTATAAAAATGTGGGACTGCTAGGCCTCCCCTAACCCTGGCCTCTGACAACAATTCCCATCTCTTTCTGGGCCGTCATCCAGCCCAAATAAATTTGCTCAATCTCTGTCTCAACTCCTTCCATTCTCCTCGTGTGAATAGAATTGGGAGATTCATGAACAGAAATAGATATCTGGGTAATACATTCATCTTAACTGTTTCCACTCTGTTATAAAGAGCCAGTGGCATGTACTGCCAGTGATTCAAGTCCACAAAGACCTGCTGTTTGAGAGCTCCATAATTGAACGTATGTAACTTTGAAAGTTTAGTAGGTATCTGTATTCCCAGGTATCATATCTTGTCTTTGGCCATGGAGAAAGGATAGCTCCAGCTGGCCATCCGGCTTCCCCTTCCCCCTTTTCTTATCATCAGCATCTCAGATTTTGTCTCATTCACCTTAAAACCCGAAATTCTCCCAAATCTACCCAGGAGTTGCAAAAGTGGGGGGGGAGAGACGACTATGGATTATTTATATAAATTAAAGTGTTGTCTGCATACAGCGAGACTTTATTCATTACCCCATTTACTTTAGTCCACTCTATGTTATTATCTTGTCTTACAGCTTGGGCCAAAGGCTCAATACTTAGGGCAAACAGCAGCGGGGACAGGGAGCAACCCTGCCTCGTGCCCCGACTTGCCTTAAAAACCTCTGACACTGTCCCATTTACTCTAACCCTGGCAGATGGATTTTGGTAAGCTAGCATGATCCATTTTAGGAAATTACCTCCTATTCCCATATGTAATAATATTACCTTCATATAAGTCCAATTGATATAGTCGAACGCTTTCTCTGCGTCGAGAAAAAATGCTGCTTGGGGGGGTATTGGTTTCTACTTGGGCTGTTATTATTTTAAATAATCTTCTAATATTGTCTGAGAGGTGGTGATGTGGTATGAAGCCGACTTGGTCAGGATGAACAAGCTGCTCAATGCATTGTTGCAGCCTGTTGGCCATTATTTTGGTTAGGAACTTAAAATCCTGGTTCAATAACGAAATTGGCCTATACGAATCACATGCATCAGCTGGTTTCCCTACCTTGGGAATGACTGAAATTAGGGGCTATGTCCACGATTGTGGAAGTCGCTCCTCTTCTAGAATAGAGTTCATAATCAATTTCAACTTGGGCACCAACAGCTTTTAAAGGTCCTGAAAAACTCTACTGGGTACCCTTCAGGGCCCGGGGATTTATCAGCCGGTAATTTGTTGATCACTGAATATAATTCTTGCTCAGTAATGGGAGCTGAAAGGGCATTCTGATCCGCTAAGGTAAGCTTGGGAAGGGACAGTGTCTGGAGAAACTCCTCCATTTCCTGTACCATGACATGCTGTTGTTTGACTTCACTATATAATTTCTCGTAGAACAGCCAAAATTGTGCTGTGATATCCAGGGGCTTTGTCCACTTCTGACTAGGATGGTCTATGTTCCTGATACTTTGTATACATCTAGTAGCTTGTGCTTTTCTAAGCCGGATAGCCAACAACTTCGATGCCCTAGCCCCACCCTCATAATATTTTTGGTTAGAGAACCTTAAGATGCCCTCCACTTTTTTATCAAAAGCCTGCAGAGCTTCTCGAGTCTTAATTAATTCACCCAACACCTTTGCATTGCTGGGATTGGCCTTATGCTTCTCTCCCCATGTCTCTATCATTTGAGTCAATTCTATCCATTTTTTACTATTACTCCTCTTTTTATTCGATGCATAGCTTATTATTTGCCCCCTGACCACCGCCTTCATCATGTCCCACCAAACCAATGGTGATGTATCAGATATAGGGGAATCTGATTCCAGGTCTTTCAATGTGCGAGTAATATGCTGCTGAAAAACGTTATCATTCAACAAGGAGGTGTTCAGCCTCCAAACCGTTTTCCTGCCTATACTACCCCAGATACTTGCATACCTATTGGAGCATGGTCTGACAATGTTATAGGGAATATAGTAGAGGAGGTACACTGGAAAAGATGTGATTTCAACATCCAAATCATGTCTATCCTTGAGTAAGACCTCTGAGCTGGAGAATAGTATGTATAATCTCGTTCTGTTCCGTGCGTAGATCTCCACACATCCCAGAAAACCACTATCCTCCAACAACAGCTTCAATTTCCTAGTGGCTATTCTGTTAGTGGATGTCTACCCTGATGAACGATCTAAGGTGGGACACAGCACAGCATTGAAATCCCCTCCCAGGACTATCTGCCCTCCCGTTAGCCCCCTATCTTGAGACGTAGTTCTTCGAAAAACTTCTCTGTTCCTACATTGGGTGCATATACATTTATTACATGGATCAGTTGGTCCAAGATGCTACCTGTCACCCTAATAAATCTACCTGAGGCGGCTGCCTCTACCTCCTGAATCTGAAATGGGCAATCTCTTTTAAAGAGGACCACCACCCCACCTTTTTTTGCTATCTCATGTGATGCCGCGTCCACCCTGCCCACCCATGCTCGCCGAAGTTTGTTGTGCTCTGCTGCACTTAAATGTGTTTCTTGTAATAGGGCTGTATCACACTTTAAGTGTTTTAACTCCACTAACAATCTGGTGCTCTTAATTGGTGAGTTAATGCCCTTGACATTATAGGATATGATGTTTAATTGTGTCATCTTGGCACCATACGTAGTGCTACTGTCCCTCTGCAAAAACACCCATAACCGTCTCCTCTATTTAGCGGTGCACAACGCCAGCCCTCCCTTACATTTGATTCTGATTCACAAAACTGCACTGTCATGAGCTTTTATAAAATCATTGCTAAAAAAATAATATGGCATAATGCCTAGTTTCATACACTTGAACAACAACTTGTTCCCTATTAACCCGGGAACTCTCATAAAACATTTCAATCAACTCTATTTTAACTTCCAAAGAAATGCTGGCCTAATATGGCTAGCTAGATATCAACCACTTCCTGGTTGTCAAAATGGAGGTTGTGGCTGTACACGCTTTCCGTGCGTGGACTTTGCCACTAGAAAAACTGACGTCAGGCTATTTAACCACGAACCTGTTTTACTCCCCTACCCCATAATCCTCTGAAGCCGCGGTTCATAACTATGGCTTCCTCAGCACCCTCGTAGTATTTTCCAGTTGCTATTTCAACTGGACTCTCATTTTATATAGAGCTGTTCAATTAGGCCTCCCCCCTGCCATTCGACCAATTTTACACTCCCCGCTCCAACCATCCCAGCACGTGGAAGCAGGCCCCTTTTCCCTTAGCTGTCTAGTTGCCCATTCCGAGAACACTGAGAGTCCCCTCCATCTAGTCCCATGGATTCCCCTGATCCTCTAATAGTCTACTCTGGGGGTAACAATGCTCCCATCCCTCCCGGTCCTCTCCTCCCCTCACTTGTAAGCCATATATATATTTGGGAAGCCAAAAGAAACAGTGATTATCTGCCTAACCCCTCCACTGCCCTTACTTCCAGTCTAATCTCTGAAATGGGTCCATAACCAGAATCTAGCCCGCCAGAGGCCCCCCGCCATTCGTCTGCCCATGTGGCGTGCAAACGTCATCCTAAGATGACCTGCGGGCCCCCATCACTCAGATATTCGATGAGGGTTTCCGCGCTCTAACCATACACCTTGCCATATTCCAAGGGCTCCCTTAGTAACTCACGTATGGTGGGATGAGGCCCAGATGGTGTCAAACAGTCCTGATTTCCCATTCCTAATCGCATTATTTTGGGCAGCCAATCACAATTACTACACCGATTCACTTTGTACAATTGAAAAAGGGGAGACCATTGTATCCCATTCCCTAATTCCCCGGTTACCTACCCCCCCCAATATCATCAGCTCATTATTACTAACCCATTCCCAGTTGACTAAATTATAAGAGCATATTCCCTATAGCTCCTGACCCTCTGTCTATGAGGAATGGAGGTAGGGCTATCAGAGGTCAGGAAAAAGCAACTTAGTCCCAGCTTAATAAAGTTCATGACTTATCTCCTTTCTGAGCCATTTTCTGTCGAGTCAGGTTATTATCTTGTTCTCTTCAGTCAGCTCGCTTCAGCAACTTGCTAACATCATGAACATCCTCCAGTGGAATGGAACCCGGTAAACCTCTCTTTCTGCTGACTCCTCTCGATCAAATTGACCATGCCTCCGCTCAAAGTTTTTTCTCCAGAATCTCTACTTCCATGTCTGGTACCGGAATATCCAGCTCCTTTAGAAGTGGGATCGCTTCCACCAGTGAAGGGAAAGTTTTTATTCTAGAGTCCAGGTGTATTTTTAATTTGGCTGGGTAGAGGATCTGTGCTGGTATATCTTTTCAGGCCTTCAGCTCCTTCACCACGGCTCTAGCCCTCTGCCTCTCTGCTTGTAGTGCGCTTGAGAAATCCTGGTCAAAAAATATAGGTGCATCATGATACTTTAAATTCCTAAGTCTCCAAGCCTCTTTCAGTAACAAGTCTTTGCTTTGATAGTACACCATCCTTATAATTAAAGAGCATGGCTTTGCTGTGGGGTCTGAAGGTTTAGCGGCCAGCGATCGGTGGGCCTTGTCAATGTCCAAATTCAGGTCTGGTGGGATTGAAAGTACTGATCAGAGCAATTGTTGGACAAAGTCCTCCATATTAGCAAACCCCTCCTCTTGACCCTCCGGGACCCCAAAGATCCTAAAATTATTACGACGCGACCTGTTCTCCAGGTCTTCCATTCTCTGCTGATTCTTCCGGTCTTGTCTCAGGAGGTAGAGGAGAAGGCATTCGTTAGTGTCCTGGACCTCGGTAAGCTCTACTACCTTAGCTGCGTTATCTGATACATTACGATCCAAGGTCCGCACATCTTTTTTGAGGTCAGTTAGAGAGGTGTCTATCTTTGTGACTGTTTTCAGGATTTGTTGCAGGGTATTAGCCGTGGTTGTTTTCTCTGAGGACGACAGCTCATCTTCTGATTCCACTGTTGATTCCGAGGCCTGGCGCCTAAGCGGCGGTAGCGCTGTTAGGCCCTCCAAGGCCTCTCCCAGTACCAACTGCTTCATTTTGCTAACTGCTGTGTTCGTCTTTGCATTTTTTGGCTTCAATGATTTCCCCGCCATATCAAACTGTTATAGGTGCTACTAAAATAATCAGTAGACCTCGGGCTATGCTTATAATCTTTTTTTTCCCCGGGATCGTGGATGAGAACTTCAGGCTAGCATGCAGTCATGTTCATGATGTCACTGGAAGTTGCCCTCTCATAGGGCTTTTGTAGCAGACCCTGCACCATTTTAGTTGTCCTCCTCTGGACCGCCTGTACTCTGTCTATGTCCTTCTGGAGATGTGTAGTCCAATTTTAGAAGGGCCATAGATCAACTCAAGGGACTTTCATCGGAGAGTCAGATGCAAGGGGTGACTTGTGACAGGCATTGCGGCATTCACGATTTTGAAAGTCGCAAACTCTGATGTAAGTCCCTTGTGCCAAATGTAGGAAGTTAGTTGAGCTCCCACATGGTCTACACTTGCGCCATTGGGGAAAGTCATTTTACAGGGCTCGTGCCAAAGCTTTGTCGCAAGCTGCTGTGAAGTGTGATGCAGTGGTTTAAGGCTCTGAGCTGCATATCTGGAGACCTGGGTTTGAATCCCACAGCCCCCACTTGCATACTGTGTGACCCTGAGCAAGTCACTTAACTTCCTCATGCTCCCAGGTTGCACCTGGAAACAAGCTTTCAGCTTAGTGTGTCTCACCTGGTTAAATAATTGGAAAAAAAAAATAAAAAATAAATGTCGCAACTGCACCAACCCTTCCAAAATCGGACTGTACTGCATCCAAGGGGCTTGGCACAGCTGCGCCCAGCACTGCGGATGATGTAGGGCTTGATGCAAGCCCTATGGCCTCCAGAACTGGACACAATACTCTAGGTGAGGTCTCACCAGTTTTCTATCCAGTAGTAACACCACCTCTCTCTTTCAAATGGTGATACCCTTCCCTCCCTACACACCCTAGCATTCCACTAGCTCTCCCTACTGTCTTGTCACAATGTCTAGTGATCTTTAGGTCATTAGATATGATTAGAAAATGGCTTTTTAATTCCCTCGAATCCAATTGGCTGAAACACTCATCAGAGCGGGTGGGTATTTTTCAATAGATCCTGCTTAGAAGTAGACCCAGCTCTTGGCAGAAAAGGGTGACCAATCACCCAAAAGAATCATGCTGCCATACAAACTCCCTTCAGAAAACCAGCTCAAAGTGCAGTGCGTGAAGCGGTGCAGCATTCAATTGCCCACAAGTCCCATGGTAAGTCACATTCCCCACAGCCTACACAGCCAAACTATCAATTAAAAAAAGTCCTAAAAATAAAATAAATGTTTTCAAAACTGCAACACACTTTAAACAAGCCAAATGTTGATTGCGTTGGTCTGTTGAGCACGCTCACTGACCCTCTGTCAGACGCTCAGTCTGTTTCGTCCAGTGCTGCAGGCTGTTCTTTTGTACTGGGCTCCTGCCTGCATTGGCACCTTGTTCTGCCCACTAAGAATTCTGCAGCTGTCCCGACAGAACTCCATTGAGGTGCCTCACTCCCTCTCTCTCACTCGCTCATTCTGTTTCTCCTGGTGCTGCAGGCTGCCCTTTTGTACTGGGCTCCTGCCTCTGTTGGTGGCTTTTTCTGCCCACAAAGAAATCTGCAGCAGTCCTGACACAGGTCTGTTGAGCCTGTTGACTCCACCTCTCTCACTCACTCATTCCATTTCTGCCGGCACTGCAGGGTGGCCTTTTGTACCTGGCTCCTGCCTGTGTTGCCACCTTTTTCTGTCAACAAAGAAATCCGCAGCAGTCACGATAGAGCTCCATTGAGCTTGCTCACTCCCCCTCTCTTACTCGCTTGTTGTGTTTCTCCCAGCACTGCAAGCTGCCTTTTTGTACTGGCACCTTTTTCGGCCCACAAAGAAATCCACAACTGTGCCGACAGAGCTCTGTTGAGGTCGCTCACTCCCCCTGTGTCACTCACTTATTCTGTTTCTCCTGGCGCTGCAGACTACCATTTTGTACTGGGCTCCTGCCTCTGTTGATGCCTTTGTCTGCCCACAAAGAAATCTGCAGCAGTCCTGACAAAGCTCTGTTTAGCTTGCTCACTCCCCTTCTCTCACTCACTTATTCCGTTTCTGCCGGCGCTGCAGGCTGCCCTTTTTTACTGGGCTCCTGCCTGCGTTGCCACCTTCTTCTGCCCACAAAGAAATTTTCAGTAGTTACAATAGAGCTCTGTTGAGCTTTCTCACTCCTCCTCCATCACTCGCTCATTCTGGTTTCCCCACCAGTGCAGGCTGCCCATTTGTACTGGGCCCCTGCGTGCATTGGCACCTTTGTCTGTCCGCAAACAAATCCGCAGCTGTCCCGACAGAGCTCTGTTGAGGTCGCTCAGTCTCCTTCTCTCACACACTCATTCTGTTTGTCCTGGCACTGCAAGCGGCCCATTTGTACGGGACTCCTGCCTGCATTGGCGCCTTTTTCTGCCCACAAAGAAATCCGCAGCAGTCCTGACAGAGCTCCGTTGAGCTCACTCAGTCCCCCTGTCTCACTCGCTCGTACTGTTTCTCCCACCACTGCAGGCTGGCCTTTTGTACTGGGGCCCTGCCTGCACTGATGCCTTTTTCTGGCCACAAAGAAATCAGCAGCAGTCCTGAAAGAGCTCCGGTGAGTTCGCCTCACCCTCCATCACTCGCCTCTAGTCTGTTTCTCCCAGTGCTGCAGGCTGCCCTTTGTACTGGGCTTTGCGCTAGCCCTTTCTCTGCCCACAAACAAATCTGCAGCAGTCCCAACAGAGCTCAGTTGAGCATGGTCACTTCCTCACTTGTTCGATCTTAATGTGTCCCAAACAGTGATTTTCCACAGCAACTGTGCTATTCTGCAGCAGGAGTGCAAAAACACATTTTAGCCACGATGAGAAAAATGGCAGCTGTACTGTTCATAAGGAGGTGTGGAAAAATGCCACTGTTGAAAATGTAGTATGAAAATATTACAAAATTGTGAAGTTACAAGGGTGCGTGGAAACAGTTCAATGCACGCTTGTAACACAGTCATGTTATGGAGTTTCGTCACCAGATTTTCAACATAGGCATTTTAGGACCTCTGCTCATGAACAGTGCCACTGTCATTTTCTTAATCTGTCCCGAACAGTGATTTCCCACAGCGACCACGTTATTCTGCGCCGGAACTATGAAAACACATTTCAGTCAGGATGTGAAAAATGACAGCTCTACTGCTCATAAGGAGGTGTGGAAAAATTCCACTGGTGAAAATCTGGCGTGACAATATTACAAATCTGCAAAGTTACAAGGGTGTGTGGAAAGTGTGCAACGCACACTTGTAACACAGTCATTCGATGGGCTATTATCACCAAATTTTCAACATAGGCATTTTAGGAACTCTGCTCATGAACAGTATCACTCTCATTTTCTTAATCTGTCCCGGACAGTGATTTGCCACAGCGACCTCTCTATTCTACGCTGGAAGTGCGAAAACACATTTTGGCCAGGATGGGAAAAATGACAGCTTTACTGTTCATAAGTAGGTGTGGGAAAATGGCAATGTTGGAAATGTGGAGTGAAAATATTATAAATTCGTGAAGTTATGAGCTTGCGTGAAAACTGCGCATCGCACGCTCGTAACACAGTCATTTTATGGAGTATCGTTACCAAATTTTCAACATAGCCATTTCAGGTCCTCTACTCATGAACAGTGTCACTGTCATTTTTTTAATCTGTCCCGAACACTGATTTCCCACAGCGACCGTGCTATTCTGCGGAAGTGCGAAAACACATGTCCGCCAGGATGTGAACAATGACAGCTATACTACTCACAAGGTGTGACAAAATGCCAATGTTGAAAATCTAGCCTGAAAATATTGCAAATTCAAAATTCTGGCGTGCATAGCAACTGCATAGCGCACGCTTCATTAAAACAATCATTTTGATTTTGCCACCAAATTTGCAACATAGGCTTTTTGAGAATCCAACCTATGAACACTGGCACTGTCGTTTTGTTAATCAGCCCTGAAAGGTGATTCAGCGCAGTGACCGTAAAATCACCTTTCGGGGCCAATTAACGTCATGAAAGTTCAAGAATTCATGAGGAGGGTCCCAAAAACCCCATGTTGAAAATTTGGTGGAAAAATTCCCAAAAATGCTTGAGATATGCAGTAAAGTTGAAAAAGCCCTATGTATTACATTATACAGCTTACCAGCATTTCCTCAGTTCGCGGTCAGCTCTGAAGAGTGCAGACGTGTTCCCAGTCAACAAGATCGTCGCGCCAAGCTCCTTAGGTAAGTATGGGGTGAGGTGTGTGTAGTGGCTTAGGAGTGTGCAGAGGGTGGAGTGCGGAGTTGTGGGTGGGAGGCAGAAGAAGCGCGAGGATGGCTTCCTTTTTAAGGAAAAAAAACATATCGCGTGGACCATTTTTTAATTCACTGGGGCATCCGACGCGCTGGGGTGGGCTCCCAGTGTGCCAGGAAGCCTTCTTGTCGGGGCAGCAGCAGCCAATGGGGATTTAGCACCCCATTGGCAAACGGGCAGGGGTATCATTATGCCGACGGGATTGGGCACTCTATCGGCAGGTACAAAAGCGGGGGGGTTACAGAATGCCGATGGGGAGTGCGCTCCCCCATCAGCAACAAAAGAAACACGGGAGCACCAAAGCTGATGGGGATTGGGCACCCCATCGGCAGGAACAAATGTGGGGTGGGGTTACAGAATGCTGACAGGGAGTGGGCCTCTTCGCAACAAAAGAAATACAGGAGCACCAAAGCCGACGGGGATTGGGGCCCTGCCGGCAACTAAACATGGTGTAGAGAATAGTTGAACATGGCGGCAAGCCGCCGCCATGTTCTCAAACAATATCAGGGGTTTTATATCCATCTGCAATGATGGATCACTCCTCATTGCAGCGGATGGCTTACACCTGCAATGATGAGGCGGCCCCTGATTGCAGCGGCTGATTTTTTAGAAAGTTGTGGCACGCTGGCTGAACTAGTGTCAGCAGCAGCGTGCCACAGCATTGGGGGAAGCGGGACAAGCCTTTGCAGGCTATGGGGGCATTGGCCACAACAGTGCCGTGCCTCCACAACCTACTTGTGGAGAAAGCTGATGCAACATGTTTGTTGCACATGTGCATAATCAACATAAAAATGGAATCAGTTACTTGCAGCTCCAGGCCTCTCAAAAACCAGTCACTGTACTAGTCTGACCTAGCGGTAATGAAATCTGCATCTCAAGGCAGCCACATCAAACAAACTGCCACCTGTGATCCTCGGTCCACGCTCCTTTCAGGCCACTATCAGTACTGTCCCTTTTTATCTAGCTCTTGCTCTATTCATAAACAAATCACCCCAGCAAGATTAAAAAAGAAAACACATAAAAAAAAAAAAAAAATGAAACTACCTCCCCCCCATACCAGAATAACTCTCCCAGCATCATTCCAGACTGCTATTTCTCTGGACAGCAACAGCACTTCCTCCTTCTCTTCGGTTTTAAAACAAACAACCATAAAAAAAAAAAACAGTAGTGTCTCCTAGAGTAGCCCATGCTCACACCGTGTCTATTTCTTTCTTCCGCGTCACTATGGAAACAGCTGCTGCTTAAAAAAACTCCTATTGCCAGTGCGGGGCTAAGATGAAGAAAAATAAAAAGCAATAAAACTTAGAAAAGTGAAATGGGGAAACAAAGCTGCTACTTGATGAGGAGGAGGTCTCAGTCAACAAACATAAGCAGACTGCTATGGGGGGATGTAACTGCATACAACCAGGTTTGTTTCTAATCATAATCCATGCAGAGGAACTATTTTATTTCAAAACTCCTATTAAACAAATTTTTTACTAACAGCTTTTTATTAAACTTTTTTTTACAGTGCCATTTTCTAAGTGCAATAATACCCTTCAGGGTGGGCAGTATTGGGGAATACCAGATTTTCTAGGGGTTATAAGACCCTCTGCCTGCAGCGTCGGGCCTCATTATGCCCCTGGGCGGTCCACTATTCCCCAATACTGCCCACCTTGTTGGGTATTACTGCTTACTTACACCCAGGTTTCTTTCCTGTTTGGTGGTTAATACCACTCCCCCATTTTGTACTCTGACCCTTGGCTTCTGTGCTCCAACTGCATGATTTTCCACTTCTTTGCACTGAAACTTAGCTGCCAGACCCTTTACCATTCCTATAGCTTTTTTTTGCAATTAAATAAGCTTTATTAAAGGAATAGATTGACATACAAGAACAATTGTCACACAATGTACAATTCAATATCTTAGACAATACAGGTGGACAAATACAGACATATTTTCTATTGATTTTCATCTCCCTCTCCCCCCCAACTCCCCTAGCTTTCTTAGATCTCCATTCATCACCACCCCGAGTTTGTACCTATTGCAGATTTTAGTGTAATTTGCAAAGAGGCATACCTTCACTTCTGACCCCTCTGTATTGTCACTAATAAAGACATTAAAGAGGACCGGTCCCAGCACTGATCCCAGAGGTATCCCACTGGTCACCCTCCCTTCCTCAGAGTGAATTCCGTTTACCACAACCCTCTGTTTCCTTTCTCTTAACCAATTCCTTACCCAGTGTACTACTTTTGGATCCAGTCCCAGACTTTCAAGCTTGTTTATGAAATATAGAAACATAGAAATATAGAAGTTGACAGCAGATATGGACCACAAGGCCTATCCAGTCTGCCCATGAGTCTCCTATGTGGAATGGTGTCAAAGGCCTTACTGAACTCTAGGTAGGCCACATCCACTGCTCCACCCTGTCCTAATTCCCTGATCACCATGTCAAAGTAGTCTATCAGATTTGTTTGACATAACCTCTCCCCAGTGAATTCATGCTGCCTTGGATCTTGTAAGCCAATGGATTCAAGATATTCCACAATCATTTCCTTCAGCAGTGATTCCTTTAATTTCCCCAAAACCAAAGTCAGGCTGACTGGTCTGTAACTGCCAGCTTCCTTCTTGCTACCACTTTCGTGAAGTGGGACTACATTAACCCTCCTCCAGTCCTCCAGAACCACTTCCATCTCCAGTGAGTCACTGAACAGGGCTGTCAGAGGTGCAGCCAGCACATCTCTGAGCTCCCTCAATATCTTTGGATGCACACTGTCTGGCCCCATTGCCTTGTCGGCTTTCACATCTTCAAGTTCCTTCAGAACCTTCTCCTCTATAAATGGACTAGTGTCAGACTCCCTTCCTTCGATGCTCCTGGCACTCTTCTGTGGTCCCTCACCTTCCCCTTCCTCTGTGAACACTAAACAAAAGTATTTGTTCAAGATGTCCACTTTTTCCCCTGTCCCATTCCTCACAATCCCCCCTTTCCTCCTAAGCCTTACTATCCCTCACCTAGTCTTTTCCTTTTGGCTCACATTTTCTCCTCTGTGTGCACCTTTATGCTCCTAATTGCTTTCCCTGCCTCCCACTGTTTCTTGTGATACACATGCCAATCCTCCTCTCTCTGTGTCTCCTTATACCTGCTGAATGCTAACTTTTTTGCATTTACCTTCCCGGCTACCACTTTTAAGAACCATGGTGGCCTTTTGTTCCTCTTGCTTTTGCTTACTTGCCTAATGCAGAGATTTGTTGCCTTCACTATCCCCACTTTCAATTTCATACATAGATACATGAATGTTGATATTATATAAGAGCCTACGACCCACCTAATATGCCCATGTGCACATGTACTTAGCTTCTTCAAGCTTCTCTAGAACTAGGTTGTCCCCTTACTCCGACTACCAGGATCCCCTAATGCCCATCCCATGCATTTTTAAATCCTGTAATCGTTTCAGCCCTCACCGCCTCCTCTGGCAGGGTGTTTCATTTGTCCACACCCTCTCTGTGAAGAAATTCTTCCTCATGTTCCCTCTGAACTTCCCTCCTTCCCTCCTTCCAGTTTCATCCCAGGTCCCCTAGTCCTGGTACATCTTTTTCTATGAAAGATCATGTTTTTCTGCACCTCGTTCCTCCGCTTGAGGTATTTATACGTCTCAATCATTATATGTTTCACCCACTGTTCCTCCACTTCACTCCAGGCCTTGCCCCCTTTCAAGTAATTTCTGAGGCATTTCCCCAGCTTTTTAAAATCTAGCCTCCTGAAGTTCAGGACCCACTCCTTTTTGTGCTTCGATTCTACTACAGCACTTATATTGAACCACACCATACAAAGATCACTGGTCCCTAGGTGGTCACCCACTGTGACGTCTGCAACAGCGTCCCAGTTGGTGAGTACAAGGTTCAGTATTGACCCCTCATGAGTGAGCTCTTTTACTAGTTGCCTGAGGAACACCCACTGCCGGGAGTCCAGGATGTCCATACTCCTAGCTGAAGCTGCAGCTGTGATACTGCGATCTATATCTGGCAGACTGAAGTTCTCCACTACCAGTATCTTCCCCTTATTTTATTTGCCATCTTTAGATGGTTCCACCAGAACCTTCTCCATCCCCCTTAAGCTGCAGGTCTGTAGATCACACCAGTGTGAAGAGCAGCTTCATTCCCTGTTTCTAGGATGACCCACAGACCTCCACCCTCCCTGTATTACCTGTACTTCTGTTGCTTTTATGCTATCCCTCACAAAAAGATCCACTCCTTTCCCTTTTTTCCCCCCACCTTGTCCCTCCTGAAAAGAGTATATCCTGGTATGGCTATGTTCTAGTCATGGTTCTCATTGAACCACGGCTCAGTAGTGGTGACAATGTCCAGGTCAGCCTATGCCATAATGGCTTCTAGGACTGAGATTTTATTTTCCAAACTATGCGCATTTGCACACATGGCCTTCCAGATTCTCCTTCCATCCTGCTTGTCAACCCCCTTTTTCTGTTCTTCTCTCTTTAAACCCTCTGCTCTCACTCCCATCTCGCTTCATTTCTACCATTTTGTTTTTTGTGTTGTTGGGTACACTTGGTGATTTCTCTTGTTTAGGGTTCTCCTGACTGACTGCTTCAGATTGTTGGGGGACAGTTTATGTCTCCCTGTATCCATCTGCCACCCCCTCATCTAGTTTAAATGCTCGCCAATGTAACAATTAAACCATTCACTGATGACTACGGTTCCCATCCTGGATGGATGCAGGCTACCTCCCATGTATAGTCTCTTCTCCTTCCAGGTGGGACCCCACTCCCCAATGTAGCCTACACCCTCCACTCTGCACCACTCCTTCAACCACGAGTTGAAGTTCCTGGTTCAAAGAACCCTATCCTCCCCCCGTCATAGACAGGGAGAACCTCAGAAAAGGCCACTGAGAATTCTACCTGCCTAAGACCCCTTCCCAACTCCCTGAAATGCTCCTGCACTAGCCTAGCTTTGTCCCTTACCAGGTCATTTGTTCATAGATGGACAATGACATCCAGCTCTTCCTTCAATCCTGCTGCCCTAGTGAACCTTAGAATCCACTTCCCATCCCTCTGAGCCATTGCAGCGAGTAGGCACCTAACCTTTCTATACCCCTCCCTCCCTTCCTGTCCCCAAATCTATCCCCCTCACAATGGAGAGCCCCACCAGGAGTTGCTTCTTCTTCTTCTGGGGTCCTCTTCCACCCTTCTTGGGGTGTCTGCTATGGAGGATCCCCACATCCTCCCTGTTCACTACTGTGTGTGCCTTCATGGGACAGTCCCACCCCACCAAAGCAGTATAGAAATTGTGTAGTTGTACCATATGAGAACTATGCCTCTGACCCACCACCCTCACCCTTCCCATGCCCACCGTAGTCCATCCTCTCCTCCTTGGCATCCTTTCAGGTAGCAGTGGGAGACTTGGTGGTCCCTGGGTGGGGGAAGAGGCCCCCTGAATCCCAGTCAACTCAGCCTAGAATCTAGCAGCCTTCTCACTCAGCCCAGAGAGGTGCATGCGGATTGGACAGCACCACATTCTCCAGCAGGTCTCCCTGAATACTGCCACCTAACAGCCACTGCGCTGCACCACTCCCAGCCAATTTCTCACTCTGTCTCCCCTGGAAATACTTGATCCCTTTCCACTGCTATGGTTTACCCTGTTACCCTGCTCAGCTAGTAGTACCCTGTTGTATTAGTGTTCCTTCCTTCATCCCCTTCTGCTTTACCAGTACCGTAGTTATACCACCTCTAGCCTTGTTTGTAGCTAGTGTCTCCTTCAACATCTTTTTTTACCCTTTTGTACCTCTACTCTAGATAGGGCTTTTTACCTATACCCAATTTTAGACTACCTCTGACTTATCATGCTCCCTTGCTGTGTGCTTGCTACAATGTGAGTTAACCCTTTGGACTCCTTGTAAACCCTTTTCTACTCTTACCTTAGATAGGGCTTTTCACCTAGCCCCAGTTTATGACTACCCTTGACGTACTTCACTCCCTTGCAGGTGTGTGCTACAACAGGAGAAAGCAGGACTCCCACCTCCTTCATCAGGTATGCCTTCTTCTCCCATGCTTACTCCTTGGCTGCCTGCTGGCATAGCTCTGCTGTTTGGTAGTCCTGCCACAGAGCAGAGGGGTCACGCTGCTCTGTTTGTGGACCCCCTCTGGTGGATTCTGTTCTGCCCTGTTATGCTGTGGTGCTGTTGGACCAAGGGACTGACATTGGGTTTTAAATCCCCAGTCTTCCTGGTCTCTCTATTACCTTGACTCATATTGGTTGCCTGGATGGCTGCAGGTGTGGAGTCCTTGTCGGAGCTTCAAGCTCCGCTATTTGAAAGCCCTGCCACAAAGCAGAGGGGTCCCACTGCTCTGTTTGCGAACCACCACTGGTGGAATCTGCTCTGTGCTGTTGCACTGTGGTGCTAGGGGACACGAAGACTGCTGCAGGATTTTTTTTTTTATTCTTTCTTTATGCCCCCTTCTCACCACCTTGCTTCCCTTTCTTCAGGAGACTCCTTTTGTGGCCTTGTACATTCCTGCTCATCATGCCAGATGCCAGTGCAGTCCATCCCCCCCAAGGAGCTTTGGTTGTACCCAAGGCCCCTAGAATTCTGCGGCCACAGAATTTTGCACAGAACTTGCAGTCTACCACAGAACTTCTGCGGTGCCGCAGAATTCACTCTTCTTGGTGATTTTTTATTAATATTTCTGTTTATACATAGAATCTGGTTCCCTTCCCCTCTTTTTATATCCAAAACCCCCGTATATGTTCAGAATGTGATATTATCATTGCTATGATATCATACATTAGCTAATGAAATGGCTACATTCTGCAACAGAAATGAACAGTCACTTATCTACCACAGCTCCCACTGCCAGAGACGGTGGCACAGCACATCATGCATGGTGATATTTGCTCAACCTGCACTACAACCTAATACAATTTTCAGTCTTACATTGTTGCACTAGGACCAACTTAAACAAAACCTTGTCAATAGCACAAACCTGTTAAATCCATACCTCACTTTGTACAAACCTATTTGTGCCTTTAAGGTATAGAGACGCTATCTGAAATGAATAACTGGTAAAATGAATTTAACGGTCTAAATTTTTAAGAAAAATAATGTAATTATGCCCAGAAAAGTGAAATATAATAATGTGTAGACCTGTTGAAAGAACAGACCTGTTAAATAAATAATTGCACTGTACGCATTTTTGCCAGGGTTATTGATTACATATTGTCATTGGTTGATAGAATCACCTAAAAGTTATTGAGAAATGTTGTGTGCAGGGACAGCTGTTGGGCTAGAGGGTAGCATGCTGTGTTTCCGTGCTGGCAACTCAGGTTCAGAGATTAGCTCTGGGAGCTAGCTGGGCAGCACAAGGATTGGTGGAATACATCACTGCCTGGGAAGGTATGGTGCAGTGTTCTGTCACATGGTGAACACATTGTGATGGGCCGGAGAGCTCTATCTCAAGGTTGGTTTACATGCATGTCATGGACTGATGGTGTTACGCAGTGTGTCAGGGAAAGCAGGTTGACATGAAAAATGAGTTTTGCAATAACTCCTCTATTCCATTTCTAATGGGACCTGTATGAATGAGGATGCAAGTTCATAGAATGAAAAAAATACAATATATATATATATATATATTCACATACACACACACAGTATCTCTGTCTCTCTCACCACACACACACGCATATTTGTATGTATGTTACAGATTGCAGATAAATATATAAGTGATACACAGTGGGAACCTCATGAGTGGTGTAGAAAGCAACTACAAATATGTAAGTGATAGCTAGTGGAAACCTCATTAGTGGCATAGATAGCATGCATATAGAAATACCTTATTTATCACATAAGATCCCCTCTGCATATGTCATTTATGCAACAGGCTAGGACCTTAAGGGAGAGACATTTGTTTTGCCTTTTTAGGTATAAAATTATTTTTATAAGTCTATTATTTTTTGAACTAGTGTTACTGTGCTTTCCACCATCCTGATTGCTATAACTACTGCCATGAAAGTGAAGTCAGGATGACAAGCTGACACTGTGATGTGGTAGTTTGTTAGTGCAGCAGAACTTCCACAGAAATTACAAGCCACCGCCACAGAAGTTCTGCGACAAATGGTAGTCTTTCAGCAGAACTTGGTCCCAATGTGCAGAAAAGTAGGGGCCCTGGTTGTACCCTCCCAAGCGGGTACAGGATGGGACCCCCCTTGGCATCCCAACATGTCTGTCTTTCGTTGGGGAGATGCTGTCATCAGGCGCTGGCAGAGGCACCAGGATCAGGGCCTGGAGCTCCGTCTACAGGGAGCACTGTGGTTTTTTTCTGTTTCTCTGGCCCTTCCCACAGAATGTTGGTACACTAGGGGAGCCTAGGGGTGGCTCAAATTGAGACGTGTGAGCAGTCTGGCCCCCAGCCAATGTTCCTCCTCCCTTCTTTCTTCAGTCCACAGCACTTCCACCCGTGGTCACCCAGGTGGTGGTAGAGCAGTGGGACATGCACCCCAGAGGAGGAGAGCGGCCTGTGGGTGCTCAGTCCTCCTCCCTCTAGCCGACCCTCCAGCAGCTCGAGTCCTTTCCCGAACCCAGGTCACTGGTGACACAAGCAGTAGCCCTACCACTGTGCTGGTGGGCCAGTGCTGCAGGGTTTTAAATCCTATCTTCCTGCTCTTTTCAATGCCTTACCTCAGACTATGCTGTTGTGCTATGGTGCTGTGAGGTCTGTAGACCGCATGGGTTTTAAATCCCAGCTCTTCCTTGTCTCTTGCCTCCAATCTATTGCCTAGATGGCCAGAAGTGCAGTCTTTGCACTGACTGGCACTTGCCTGGAGCTCTTGTCGGAGCTTCAAGCTCCACTGTTTAGTAACCCTGCTACTAATCACAGGGGTCCCACTACTCTGTTTGCAGACCTCCTCTGGCGGATTCTGCTTTGCACTGTTGTGCTGTGTTGCTTGAGGACATGGGGACTGCTGTGGGGTTTTAAATCCCTGGTCTTCTTGGTCTCTCCAGTCCCTTGCCCCCCATTTGGTTGTGTAGATGGCTGGAGATGTGGTCATTGTACTGATTGGCTCCCACCTGGAGCCATTGTTGGAGCTTCAAGCTCTGCTGTTTAGTAGCCCTGCCACCAAGCAGAGGGGTACAGCTGCTCTGTTAGTGGACCCCTTCTGGTGGATTCTGCTTGGTGCTGTTCTGCTGTGGTGCTGGGGGACACTGAGACTGCCGTGGGGTGTTAAAGCCCCTATCTTCCTGGTCTTTCCAGTGCCTTGCCTCAGATTGTTGCTTGGGCAGCCAGAGGCTTGGACTTTGCAATGATTGGCTCCTGCCTGAAGCCCTTGTTGGAGCTTCATGCTCCACTGTCTGGTAGTCCTGCCACAGAGCAGAGGAGTCCCAGTACTCAGTTCAGTAAAGAAGTGGTGAGTGCCAGATTTTGGTGTTTTACATGCTGAAATAACTACCCCTGCAACTGGTTGCGGTATACTCATATTACAGTACAAAACCTAAGTAAATTGTGCGTAACCACCCTGTTACCCAGGGTTACTAGAATCCCAGTAAGACCTAGTAGTAGGAAGGGAAGGCAGCTTGTGAAACTCCAGTTAAATGGATTTCACACTGTCTTACTCTGTTTTCTGTCTCAGCTGAGACTGAGGGATGACATCATTTTAGAACTGTCACAGCTGCATAAGCCACACTGGAATGTTGCAGTTGGAGGTTAGAGTAGAATGTTGGGGAATTTGAAGCCAGTCTGTGTGCAGTCAGAGAGAGAGACTGTAGTGCAGCAGAGTGTATGCAGGCTCTCAGAGCTTTAAGCTCTGTTTCAGAGCTACTTTTGGTTAAGGTGTGTGTTTCCACCTGAAGAGGAATACAGCAACTGGTAATCGAAGTGGTTGAGACTGCTCTCAATGGTTCAGAGCCCCATCCCTGAGGGGATGGGGGAAGAGGTCTGCCTGTTTTCCAGGGACAAATCCCCTGGGTCTGGCTAGTGGAAAGAAGCTGCCTGTTTGTGTTGTGCTGAGGCATCAGAAGTTCTGAGATGAAGATTCCTTGTGGAGGAAACACCTGTGGGGCACCTGCAACCAAAGGGTGAGTTCGCTCTGAAAACGCCAAGTGTTTTCACCTGAACAGAATGAGATCTAAAGGCACTGTTACTGTGGGGTCAGGAAAAGACAGCCAAGTGCAGTTGGAAGAATGTGGGATTGGACTGCTTAACTCAGTGTGGGTCTAGAGTAATGGACATTGCCACTAATAAGTATGTTCAAGGCCAGCACAAATGGAAAGAAAGACTGTGGGGACTGGACTGCTTAACCTGTGGGGGTCTAGAGTAATGGACAATACCACTTAATTTAAGTATGTTCAAGTCCAGCACAAATGGGAAGCAAGACAAGTAGATGGAATGTGAAATACATTTAGCAAAAATTTACATTGCAAAGTGCTAAAGGATGAGGTGTTTACTGTCCAGAGAAATGGCTGGGTATGAATTGTGGGAGCAAGAGGTGGGAGACCCCCAATCAGTAGTAACCAAATTCACCTCTATGGATTTGCTCTGAGACACCTTTTGCTTTCTCTTAGGTACTTGGCCAGTGCCTAAGGAAAGTACCCAGACGTGGGATTAAAAGCAAGATTCCCTGATGGAGCAGTGGTGCTGTTAGGTGGTTTAGGGAGCCACCAGAAAATGTTTCTATGAAGTATGGAAGGTGTCCAAGTGGCTGGCAAGGGAGCCGAGCCAGGGAAAACCCTGACCAGTGTACGAGTTTGGGCTGTGTAACCCAAAGCAGCGTACAAGTCTGGGCTGTGTGCCCAGTGTGTTGTACAGCCTGATGGCTAAAGTGATGAGGATGTGTTCTGGTCTCTTTTAATCTGCATTACCAGGAGTGTAGCCCTGTGGGGGTCCATCTATGCTTTGTTTATTCTGTTTGGATGTGAATAAAAGCCACACTTTAGAATCCCACTTCTGGTATTGGACATTACAGTTATTGCTTCCTGTGTTCGGAGTTACTTAGGTGCCCCTGTGCAGAGTACCCAAACCTAACCTATGTGCCAAGTGACATAAACCTCCCCGAACCTAGCCCACCTGGTAGAGCTGTCAGAAACAAACGGCATACCAGCTGGGGGTTACATGTGAACTGGGGTACATATTAGGAATAGTAAAGGGAGGAGTTGTGCTATTTAAACACCAAAATCATAAATGCATTTTGTAGATATGATTGTTGGCCAATGTTCCATCAACATAGTGGCCTCAGGGTGAATTAGCCAAGTGACCATTTAAGCAGAAAAGGTTTGAAGTAGGGGCAAATCATATGTGTAATGCTTTCTATTTGTTGAATTGTTGCTAGATTCCGAGACAGTCTCTTAAGGTTGGTGGATTAGGAAGGATCAACCGTGTACATGCTATCACTATTTTGCCACAATCAGGATTATTATACAAATTTCTTGTTTCTTCTTTTTTCTATTGGTTTTATCATCAGGTTGGAAACCCCATCCCTCACAGAACCAAAAGTGTGCTGTGTACATGCAGAATACATGCCACATGCCTAATTGTACAATGTTTGCTTGTGGTTCGCATACACAAAGTGAACCTCTGCGAACCAGGTATAAAAAGCAAATCAGGTTTGCATGCTGCAAGCTTGACATGTGCGCAGCAGGTAAGCTGGTGTGAACATCTTCTAAAATTACATCAGGTTTGCATGTTGCATGCTTGACATGAGTGCAGCAGTAAAGCTGGTGTGAACATCATTTAAACATCACATCAGGTTCATATGCTGCACACTTGCCATGTGTACAGCAGCTAAGCTGGTGCAAATCTCATCTAAAACACATAGGTTTCTATTTCTTATACTGCTGATAGCAATTAGAGTCATTAAAATAAATTTTTATTTGAATTCTCATACAAATAAGCTAAACTCATTAATTCTGATCCTTTTGCAAGTTGTTTAATGGCTTTTGATTTTTGTCATTAAATCACCATTAATTTGTAAAGTATTGTTTGCTTACTGCATTAAAAGCCTAGGATATACTAACATACTATTTGCCAGCAGATTAGGCCTTACGTTCTATCGAGTCTGCTCGAACCGTAGATCCTTAGTTGGGTGCCGAGGCCCTCCCATCCCTTGTGCTCCAGAAACCCCTATCATCCATCCCCACCCCTGGGACAGGCCATCATCTATATAACCAGTCAACATCTCCCATTCAAGATGTCAAGAGAGGGCCTCTGTGTTGTGAAGCCTATCCTTTTGTTTTGGACCATGGAAATCCCTTATGCATATTTAGTGCTACAAATGTGTTTCTCCGTGACTGTTTCATCTACTTTATTTCCCTTTGTCATTCTGTATTGAGCATATACACTATGGCCACTTTCAGCACTCTTTGTGCTGAGTAGGGTCTTGGAAGCATGCACCAAACCTCACATTTTGTCACTGAAATGAGGGCCATGGACACCCAAAATGAGGGACAGTGATGGACACTAACCCACATGATGATCAGGACACATCATGAAACATGGAGATACAGTAACTCAGGACACAATGGAAACCATTGCATTAGCACCTGAGAATGAATTTCTACCATTAAGCAGGGTGCAATTGGTAGGGCAAAGGGGTAGTTGCCCCCATATTTGTGCTTAGGTTGTTCTTATGGTAAGGCAATAATGGCTTTAAATTTGGATTTAATCTTTGCACAATAAGTGCCTACCTGGCCTGTGTGTGTTCATGTTGCAGGTACTCTCCAGACTCGACTGTGTCCATATTATGTTGTCCACCTCTCCACCTACTAGCGAGTCCACGATCACATGTGAGGTGGATGAGCTCCAGCCAAGAAAGAGTGAATGAGCCTAGCAAGTGCGACACTCTCTTTCCCACCACAGAGTAGACAAACTGTACACTACAGTTTGGAGGAGCCAGTAAGCACTGAACTCTCAATAGCAGTGTTGTAGAATCATATTTTTGTTGTTCTACTCCTAATGAGTCTCTGTCTCCCCTGGTGGCTGAAGGGGCAGAGGGTGAGCCAGAAGTTAACTCAAGACTAGGCTACCTACTTACTCTACTAGGCTCACCTTGCAAAAAAAAAAATAGCACAGACCCCCATGGCAGCAAGCTTGGCTTGGCAGCAAGCAGCAGTGGTGACAGCAGTGTGGGTGGCCTTCATAGGCCTTGATCAGTGCAGTAGCGGTAGCCAGCAACAGCAAGCAAGAAGCAAGCAACCCAGGTTGGGTGGGTTTTGTTGGTGAGGTGACTTGGTCGCGGACCATGTTGGGGACCTAGGATGGTCGATTCTAGCATCCAGCTTCTGGCGGAAGGAGAGAGGGAGTTTACTGAAAACTGGGCTGGTGGCATACTATGCCAGGCTTGCAGGTTCTGGCCTATATGGCCAGGTAAATAAAAGTAAATAATTTTATTACAGGGGATTGGGGAGGAAGAAGGACTGAAATATTGATGTGTTTTTCACATTTCTTCACCTTTGGGCAGCTTCATGACCCATTGGGGATGGTATTGAATGGAATGGATTTGGAAGAAAATTGAGACAATGCTCTTTTTTTTTGGGAAAGAACTTCAGCCAGGAAAAAATTGGTTAGTAACTGGGTGAGTTTAAGCCCAAATCTGATGCGCTGCTTCAGTGTATAGATAGCTGAATCTTATACATTTGAATTTTTCCTGATTTGCCATCACATTTCAGTCAAAATGAATAAATTGTACCTTTTAGAGATGTTACAGACATTCTGGAGCTGTCCCTTGTGTTCACGGACAGTTGAGCCGTATGGTATGCACAGACTATTGCAGCCCCACTATAGTCAGGCTTATGCCTCCCCACCCCCCAGTGAAGCTGACCTCCACATCCCCATGCTCAGGTACATTATGACAAAGGGCACAGGAGACTGCAGGAGTATGCACCATTGAAATGAATGGAGGTTTTTTTTATTACTATTTTATACATTATTGATGGAGAGTTGGAGATTAATGAAGGCTACTGCTCTTCTAACAAGGGCCTTGTTAGTAGAACAGTGGCCTTTATTATTCTCCAACTCACCATCATAATGTATAAAATAGTAAAAGAAAATAACTCCATTCATTTCAAGGGGGCACGCCCCAGCACTATGACCCATGGACATCATCTCTTAAAGACTCCTGCCTCTGGCTCCCTAGTGCTCAAATAAGAGACTTTTTACTTATACCTATACTTGATGGGTTATCTGTAGCAGCATGGTCATATCTGCTACAGTGTGTGTGCATGGGGGGACTGGCTATGTGGGTGTGTGTGGGTGTTGAGTTATTGGTACTTTTGTGTTTGTGTGGAAGCATTCAAAATTATGGAGAGAAAATAGTAGGAGTACAGGCCAGACAGAAGTAATTAAGTGGTTTTGTGGGTAAGATTGAGCATTGGGAGTGGAAAAACACATGTGTTTCCATTGGTATGTGTGCTACATTCAACTGTGAAAATGAGATGAGGGAGAGAAGAAAACTGAAAAGCATAACAGTGGCTACAAGCATGCTGCATGTATGCAGATGTATTCAGATACAGTATATATTGAAGTACAATCGAGCCATATGTGTGCAGACTAGGGTTGTCAGAACCCTCTGAAGTTCTGGGTTCTAGTTCTAGTCTAGAACCTTTGAAAATGTTCTAGGGTTCTAATCTTTTTTAGAACTTTTTAGAACTCGAACCCTATTTTTTTAATTGTGCTGCCAATAATGAAGATAATAATGAAATACATGTGAAAAAAGAGATAAAATCTGTTTAGTATAAGAGGAGAGAAAAATGATCGTGTGTGACTTTGATGTATTAGTTATGGTGCAGCAGTCAAAGGGCACACAGCAGGATAAGCTGGCCAGTACACAACGTAGGAGATGGGGTCACACAACACAGTGAAAGGATTTTTCTGTCTCTCCTCCCAACAAGGAAATATACTTTGGCATGTATTTAAGGAGGAAACAAAACAAAAGGGCAAAAGGGCAAATTTCCAAAACAAACAAAACTGCAGCACTTGACTCAACCTAAAGCTTAAATTGAGCTTCAAACGTATAAAAACAAGAGGCAATCTTACCAGTTCATCGTCCTTTGTTAAAGTGCTCTGAAAGCTAATCCCACATGTAGCATTTAAGCTTTCAGTTAGTGCTTCAGTTTTGTTTGGGGCAATTTTACTCTTATGTTTTCTTGCTTCAGGTCCTTATCTGCAGGCACTGGATTGTAGTTTTTACCAGGAGTGAATTGAGCCCCTCACTTGCTTTTAATATATTTAAGGATACCACCACACAACTGGCTGCTGAGCTGCACACAGTCACACACACACTGGGTAGGGTGCAGTGCAGTCAAAGGGCACACAGCAGGGCTGTAAAGGAGGCACAGCCAACTCCAGCCTGGGCACATGCAAAGAACTCACCACCACCTATTCGGAAAGACATGCAATGTACATGCATACACACAAACCAAACCAGGAAACAGTGCAATGTCAATGTGCACTGCCCACAGCTGGGAGTCATGCAAAGTGTGTATGCACACATGCTCACACAAATCCTTACCTTCACCCAGCCAGGATTCAATGTAATGCAACACACACACACACACACACACACACACACACACACACACACACACGCACACACCAAGATACTGCACACTCTATACCCTAACAAGGGCAAGTGCAACCTGAACACACCCAATGGCCCATGCAATCCCCACACACCCTAGAGGCAACACACATGCCAACACACTGACTCTCTATACAGTGTACCCCCCAAATAACCAGGATCTGTGAAAACCACAACACCTTCCCTAAAACTGGACCAGAAGCAATTACATAGCAAGGCACCCTTTGAATTATGTGCAATCCACAGCCCTGACCCCACCTCCAAAACATCCAGGAAAAACAAACCACAACTGCACCCCAAATCAAGACTCCATGCAAAGCATAGCAAGACAATTTACTCCATATAGCTTGCAAGCCTCATCCTCCACCCCTTAAAAATCACACACCTGGACCCTGTGAAGTACCCCTCCCATTCCTGGAGTGCATCTCCACAAGAATCACCACATGGACATGGAGGCGGTGAGTGTGACTTTGAGCGCTTGTGCAATAAGTGTGATTCTTTCCATCCCGAGCTGAGCAGTGCGGGCAGTGCTCTGCTGCAGCATGCATCCCTGGCACCAGGATCAGGGTCAGTGGTTTGAGTCCCAAAAATATCAAGGTGCTGCAATTCATGTTAAAAGAGGCTTTTACTGACTACATGGTTGCCAGGTCTTTGAGCAGTTGAGTACTGTTCCATACACCATACTTTGCACTTTCAGTTAGAAATTCTTCTAGGGGTTAAATAAATAAATAAACTCAGTTCTGCAACCTCTGGGAAAAACGTATGACAGCTCCACCACTTCTGTCATCTTTCCTTACTGACTTCTATAGGAAACCCCAACCACCTAGAAATGACAGTTTCACCACCGAGATGTGAGAGCTCCCCCACCTAAACATTCCCAGTTTAACCACTGAATACTTCCAAACAGGAGGATAAAAAAGTACTTCAAATATAAAAAGTGACAGTTGATTACTTTTAAAAGTTGCTAATTTCTGTCAGTGTGCCATCTCTTTAAAGTATTACTTTGGCTGTACTGTATTCTATGACAGGCAATTTCCGAGCCTTTTTCTGCCTATGTTCAAGGCATGATGCAAAACTGCAAGCTTCAAAGCTCAACCAATTCAGCAATAGAATAGCCAAAAACAATCAGCCCCATCATACCAGCCATACTGTTAATGTATGTACAAGAATGTATTTTGTTTTCTATTTTTGAAGGTACTGAAATTTACAGCAAGAAATGTCTGCACTCCCAGTCCAAGAAGTTATCACAGAACAGAAGAAAATTGCACGCTTTTACTGTCACATAAACCAGCATGACTGCAATGGATCTGCTCAGCACTGAACTGCATCTGTGATTCATACCTAAAGGGGAAATTTTTAGTGCTTACTGCTCTCTGAGGTTTGCTGCTGGCAGCCTCCGAGTGACTATGAGAGGACTACAATCCTGAACAAGGAGTAGCTTAAAAAAAAAGAAATCACTGCTTTGTGTGTGTGCAGGTTGGCATCCATAACTGGGGGAGAGAGTGCAAACCAGAAGCTATGTGGTGGACATCACAGCAAAAGCTTTTGTTCTTTGGTGCCTTCATTTTGTTTTGTTATTCTTTGATGACAAGGTAAGGCCCACTAGGCATAGGTACTTGTTTTCAGGAGTGACCCAGGAGCACTGGGGTGGTTAAGTGACTTGCTCAGAGTCACACCATATGCAAGTGGAGATTGTGAGAATCAAACCCAGGTATGCTGGATGTACCAAGCTCATTCAAAACTCTTTTTTAAACCAGGAGTGTAAGCTGAAAGCTTGCTTACAGGTGCGACCTGGGAGCACAAGGAAGTTAAATGACTTGCTCAGGGTCACACAGTATGCAAGTAGGGCTATGAAATTCAAACCCAGGTCTCTAGGTTTGCAGCTCGGAGCCTTAAACCACTGCGCTATACTGCCGCCTCCTCCTTGTTATACTAACCTCTAGGATTAACATTTCAAGAAAGCTATCATTTTAGTGTTGTGGCTGGTTCCAAAAAAAAAAACTGAATGCATAGCTAGGCCAGTGCTTCCTGAAGGAGGCAGTACTGTGAAAATAAACTGTTTCTATCATGGTGGGTGTGGGGTTAATTCTAGCCAATACAGGAAGGAGATAAATAAAAAAGTACAAGTTTGGCAGTTCTGTTGGTTTTCCGGGCAGGACAAATAAATATTAAGAAAGCAGCTGCTGTGACATGTGGTGGTAGAGTATTATTAAAGAGAAGAAACAATCATGTTTGCAGATGGTAGAGAGTTTGAGTCCATGCATGGTGAGGGGGAACAGGAGGCAACTGAGTTGAGTGAGGGATCGGCTGGGCAAGCAGTTGAATGGGGGTTACTATGCAGGTGGACAGGAGGTACCAGCAACAAACCCTAGCTACAACAGAAGAGAAAAACAGTAAAAATAATTTCACTGCATTACACAGATAGAAAGATAACCAGATTCATAGATAGATCATAGATGGATGAAAGATGGACACTGCCCCCCCCCCGGTGTTGCCACCACCAGGATGACCACAATGCAGCTGTGCCACTGCCACAGTGCCCCCACTGCCAATCCAACACCAAATTTGGAACAGGCCCCATCCCACCTCAGTGCCGCAGAGCACAGGGTGGGCCACCAGTATAAATCCTCTGGGCCACAGCTTCCTTAAATAATTGAAAAGGGGGTCACTTTCCTTGCCAACCACCCTAACAGGAACCCAGCGCAGAGCAGCACCGAAAAGTGAAGGCCGCAACTCCCCAGGCCGAGGTTCGAACCCTGTCCCCACACTTGTGCACAGATGTCACCGTTGGCCTCTCGAACTCTCTACCAACACCCCTTTTATTACAGATGAGCCAGAAGGACACACCCATGAGGGCAGACACCAGCTGCCAGTTCCCTAACAGGTCGAACCACAGGAGGAGAACAAGGTAGCTTGTAGGAAGCCCCCCAAGGTGGAGTGGCTTAGACTTAGGTGGCATTACTAAGGGAATGGAGGATATTGGGGTGTACCCAGCCCTGTTAGGCACAGAAAGAGCAATCAGTGCCTCTGGCAGAGGATAGCAAAGGTGTATATCCTAGCAAAACACATACAAACTACGAGGTAACACTGCCTTCTGTGGTCTGCCCTTGCCCTGAGTTAGCAACATTTATGGGCACAGCAACAGTGGCTTACCAGATACTAAGTCCATCCCTTACCCCTGGGGTTCATACCCTTGGCCACCACTGCCCTGGTCTTCCACAGAATACACAGGACCTTTTCTCAAGGTCACAGGACCCTGCCAGAACAGGAATTTCATCCGCTATTTTTCCACTGTTACCAGGAACACGGAGCAGATAATGCAGAAGCCATCAGGAAGCCCTCTTTAAAGTGGGAACCCAACCCACCCCAGTAGGCCCCCACTGTCTCCAATTTCAGACCCAGTTGGGGCCTGAGCCTCCAGAGATAGGCTTGGAGAGAGCCAGTGCCACTCAGAGTACATACTATATTTAAAAATCCCTTTTTTAAAACCAGGGAGGGGAAAATGACATGTGCCTATGCAAGTGTGAGACACTCCAGGCTCCCCAAAAGACACAAAATAAACTTTAGGGAGCTTCACGCAGTGATCTCACATCTGTTATGGCATTTGCACCAAAAACGGTTGTACCTACTGAATTCTCACTCTCTCGCCAACCGTCACTCTGGGTCTCCGACTCTCCAGCTACAAATAGCACTGCTGACTGACCTGTCCAATGGATGTCCTCCTCCTTAGACCTTGGCACCTTCTGATTAGCCCACATTTTTTCTTTGCTCTTGCTCAGAAGCATATTCTCTTGGCAAGTCCACTCCGATCAACTGCTCACTACGTCGCCGACCCCTCACCTTGTCGCCCACCTTGATTCCTCGAGCCTGCTGCCCAATCACATTCCCCGCTTTCACTGCACGCACGCGCATTGACTTAACTTTAAAACAGGTGCACATTTCAAAAAAGGACACCAATAGGTGTGGCGCGGCCGGGGATTTACTCACAGTGGGGCACCGCAGCAGGTCATACAGGGCAAGAAAACAGCAAAAAAAAAAGTCGAACCTTTGCTAACCCTCTAGTGTTCGACTTCTACTTAGAACTCGAACACCAGAGTTCGAGCAGGGTTCATATCTTCTTAGAACTAGTTCTAACAACCCTAGTGCAGACAATATGGTTTAGTGGTTAAAGGCACTGAACTGCAACTCAGGAGACTTGGAGACATGAACACCTAAGTTTGAATCTCATCAGCCCGACTGTGTGTGGTGTGATCCTGAGCAAGTCACTTAACTTTTACATGTGCAGTTATCGGTGATCACTTGCTTTTTGCATTCATGCCACATGCATGCAGTCATTCCCAATTTAAGATACAAATCATGGTTTCCACACTTGCTTGCTGCATGCATGCTATATGCATGCAATTGGTTCCAATTTAACGTTTATATCATACTTGCAGCATGCATATCACTTGGGTAGTTTTATGAGTGCAGCATGAAACCATTTCATGTAATTATTTCTGTAAGGGATATCAGGATCACTTTAGCATTGTCAAACTCCCCCCCAAAAAAACTCCAATCTGCTCCTTAATACCTGATTAGTTAACCCCACCCCATGGTGGAATCATCTAGAAGGCTCCCCTCCTCTTTGGTCTTGGTCTGCCAGAGCTTAGATTAAGGGAGAACAGGCCAGGTAACCTTAAGCAGAAAAGGTAATTTATTTAAATACTTTAAGAGTTTGCGTATGTGAGTGAGTAGACAGAAGTCAGTGTTTTTTTAAATTCAATTTTTTGGGTCTATTTTTAATTTTTTATTTCTGTAACTCTGATTAGCCAAGGAGGGGACCTAGCTGGGGGAATATTTGCAGTCTGTTGTGGGCTAAGTGGCTACTTACAAGCTGTGAATCAGATGTTTGATTATGAGAGGAGCCGAAGCAGACTTAGAAGAGACAGAGGGTTTAAGCCCCACAACTGCCAGTGTCCCATTGTATGAGTGTCACAGAGTAGGCGTGTGACATCTGTATAAGAGGTAGCTGCAGACTATCTAGGTTGCCTGCATGCCCACAGTGGACTTTGCCAGTGCAGGATTGGTAAGCTATAAGTTGTAAGCAGGTCAGTTTCTGAAAGGAATCATAGTAATTTCTATCTGAGGTACAGCAGCATTGCATTTGAATGTGTAAGTTTATGTTTGGGTGTGCACATTTACATTTGAGAGTATACATTTACATTTGAGTGTGCACATTTATGTTTGAGTGTGTACACTTACAGCATTGAAACTGTAGTAACTAGTAGCCAGAGCTATAGGCACCTACCTAGGGTAGGGTATAGGGTAGCATTATTAACTACCTATCTATGGCATGGGTATAAAGAAGGCATCCAAAGATGTATCAGGAAGTAACTGTGTAAAGCAGTACTGTAGGCTAATCTTCCTATGTAGGGAAGGCTAGTTTGGGTCCAAGTTAAAGAGTAATAGCCAACTAGAAGTAGAAAAAGAGTGCCAGCAGTCCAGCAGTTATTGTGTGTAAGGAGATAGCTAACAATATGGAGCATAGGTATGATGGGTGGGGCAGTCAGCTGCAGTGACTGTGCGATGCTCATCTCAAGCATTACACTTTGGAGGAAGAGACACTGCTCCATATGCAGGACCTTGGGAGCTCTATGCTCAAGTGGTAGCCACAGGAATGTAGACACCTCAGCTGTGATACCAACTGCCTGAGTAGACACCCCACACCTATACTCTCCCAAAGGCCCACTGGCCCTGGAAGGTTGGGGGTGGGGAGGGGAAAGGCATATAGGGCAGTAACATGGTGGTTGACCAAACTAAAAAATTTCTGATAAATTGCTTTGCTCACCTGGAGGATACACAGGTGCCTGATTCTGAAATGGGGGGGGAGGGGCTCTGAGTCACTTGGAAAAAAAAGCAGGGTGGCTTGATGGCATCCAGTGGTGACAACAAGAGAAAATTAATAGGGAGTATCTTAGTAGTAGGGGACTCAATGGTTAGCAGGGTGAAGAAGGTGGTGGTTAGAGGGTGAAAGGAAAGGGGAAGGTCAGATGCCTTTCTGGAGTATGAGCTATAGAGGATATGGACAGCACAGGGAGGATGTTAGAGGAGAATGTGTGGGAGCAGGATGTGCTGGTACACTGAGGTACTAACAGTCTGGCAAACCAGCCAATAGAGACAGTGAAGCAGAATTTTCAAAGGCTGGAAACAAATTGAAGTCATACTAGGCTTCCCTGGTCTTTTCTGAGGTCCTTCCGTTGTGGGTTTAGGGAATGTGAAGGATAGAGTGAGGAAGAAGGAGACCGAGGACTTTAATGGGTGATTAAAGAGATGATGTTAGGAGGAGGGTACCATTTTATGGTGGACTTGTGTGGCTACTGGGACAGTAGGTTCTTCAAAGGTGATGACCTTCACCAAACAAGAGAGTGCAGCAGTGCGTGGGACAGACATTTTATGTTCTACACTGGTTGGACAATTAAACGGATTACAGGAGAGGCTGAGGCTAGGTATATCACTGAGAAGGGTCAAGAAGTGGGGATTCTAGCTAGGACTCCCCTGAACTGGGGCTAGAAGCATGGAGGGAAGCTGAAAGGCATGAGTTCATGAAAGGTATAGAATGATACTAGGAAGGGGGGCTCACTAAGCCTGCAAAAAATTGGAAAAACTAGAAAATAAGCAGGCTTGGGAAAATGAAGGAGATCTTGTGAAAACCAAAGGACAGAGCACAAGATGGACAATGGTTCTATATAATAACAGTGACTTCAAAACTGTGATTGCCATCACAATGAGTGCACATCACTGTAAATCAAAATGACGATACACACTCCACTCGAATGCAGCAATAGCCACAAAGAAGAGCAAAGCAAACTTTGTTTGTTAAACACTATTCCAAAGCCAGATCATAGCATTGTACATATAGAAAAAACAGTAAAAACATAAATTAAGCAAAAACGATAATCATAAAACCATTAATCGCAGGCAGCAGAAATTTCGAGAGTCTGGAAAAGCCAGGTTAAATAAATAAGTCTTTAAGGCTGATTTAAAAGCCTCAGCAGTCAGGCACTCTCTGATCCTATGAGGTAGAGAATACCACAGGGTTGGGGCTGCACAAGCAAAAGATCTAGCTCCTGAGGTTTCAAACAGACCCTGGGAATCTCTAGCAATCCTCATCGGTGGGGTGGAGAGGGCAGAGATGGTGGTGGTGCAAAGGAGATCTTGCAAAATACCATGGTCCCAGTCTGTGTAGGGCCTTATAGATCAGTAATCTGATCTTGAAGGTGATCCTTCACTGAGCCAGCAGCCAATGCAGACCGTGGAGCACAAGAGTGACATGGCAAGATTTTGATAAGCCAGTCAACAACTTGGCAGCCACATTCTGCACCAGCTGCAGGTGGCAGAGGTCCACCTCCAATAGCCAAAGGTATAGGGTGTTGCAGTAGTCTAGGTGGGAGGTCACAAAGGCGTAGACTAACATTGGAAGATCATCATGCTGGACCAGATGTTTTATCTGGGTGATATTCCTCAGATGGTAAAAAGAGGTCTTGATGACGGCTGACACCTGAGACTCAAGTGTCAGCCCACCATCATGCATAACGCCCAGATTTCGCACCTGGTCAGAGGTCATCAGCTGGCTACACCCCAGCCACAGCCTGGATAGCTGCCCAGCAGACAACCCCTCTATCCGATGATCTGGGTCCACAATCAAAACCTTGGTCTTATCCTGATTCAACCTATGCCAGTTGGCACCCATCCAGTCCTGGATCTCAGAGATGCAGTTGTTAAAAACTGAAACAGAGTCAGTCTTCTCAGACACAAATGACATGTACAGCTGAGTATCATCTGCATTGCAGTAAAAACTCAGCCCATACTGCCTTATATTGTCAGCCAATGACAGCATATAGACTGAGAACAACATGGGTGAAAGCATAGAGCCCTGCGGCACCCCACGTGGCAGGGGGAGAGGAGCTGAGGGAAAAAATCCAGATTCCACTCTCTGAGTCCTGTCCATGAGGAAGGATTGAAACCATCTGAGGACTGTCACAGACAGATCACAGATCAGCCACAGGCACTCCAGTAATACACCATGGTCCACAGTATCAAATGCCACAAAGAGGTCAAGGAGAACCAAGATGGATGGCTCTTCTGATCTCTTACTATAAGAAGATCATTAAGTATCTGAATCAACGTCATCTCAGTACTGTGTCTCTTCCTTAAACTGGACTGGAGAGGATCATACACATCGTGGGTTATAAGATGATCCTTGAGCTGTAACCTGACCGCTTTCTCAATAAACTTGCCCACAAAAGGCAGGGTAGAGCCAGGCCTGTGTTGGCAAGACAGCCAGGGTCGAGAGAAGATTTTTCAGAACGGCATACCACCATCTCTCCTCAGGGTGTCTGGAAATACCCAGCTCCAATGAACACCCAACTGTCTCAGCGATGGTCGGTCTGATTACCTCCACGCACCCCACCAGGAGGCATGCTGACCTGGGTCCAAACTACAGTAAGTAGGTCACAAATCCTGGATAATCTTCATGACGCTCCACAATCACCAACCAGTCAAAGTCAGACCAGATAAACTGGGTGCCTCTAATCTCCCACCGATCACAGCCATGCCTGTTTATGTGAGTTGTACAGATCTCAGACCTGATGGTGGCAATCTTATCCATGAAAAATCAAGCAAACTCATCCCACTTATTCTGTGGAAAAGCTCCTCAATTCTGGAGACAGACTGGACTGCACAGCCTGTCCATAGTATGGAAGAGCTGAGCCAGTCGATTTTGTGCAGTAGCAACCTCCTGGACAGGAACTCTGCCTTCTTATGGGAGACCACCAATTGATAGTCCTTATAATGGGACATCAATCTAAGCTTGTCATCAGTCAGACTGGTTTTCCGCCAGCATCACTCCAACCTTCTCATCAGTCTCCTCAGCTCCCTCAAAGTCCCATCAAACCAAGGGGACCGAGGGCAAAGGGTGAGGGGGTGAACCTGGACAGGAGCTATGGAATCCAGAGCAGCTGCCACTGCCTTATTATAGGTTAGAAGCAGATCCCCTGTATCTAAGATAACATTCCATGTCCCTGATACGTCCAGCACCGCCATAAGACCATCAGGGTGAACCCCGTAGAAGGGCGGTACTGGACCATCTCCATAGCAGGTCCATTGGGGAGCCACGAACTGAAGTGTGGTGATCAGACCACCTGATGGATTCCACCACCACGTCGGAGATCTCCATCCCCAGTAGGAACATTAGATCCAAAGAATGACCTTGTCTATGGCTCACAGAAGTAACCACTTGTGTAAAGCCCAATGGGATCATCAGTTGGAGGAAGTCTTGACCAAAATGCAAGAGTTCATCATCGACCCAGGCATTGAAATTCCCCAGCACCAACCATCTGGGAGACTCCAGTACCATGTCAACGATGAAGTCTGTGACTTCCTGCAGGAAATCCATCTTGCTCCCCCAAGTGGACAGTAGATGAGAAGTATCCTGAAGCCCAGACCTGTGCCCATGATACACTCAAAGGATCTAGTGACCCCAGCTGGCACATCCACAAGGCCCAGTTCCATCTTAAAACAATTGGCTACAACCCCACCCCTATGATCCAGCCTTGGGTGGTGTATCACTGAGTACCCATCTGGAACCACTGACTCCAATATGGGACCAGCATTCTCATCCAGACAGGTCTCAGTGATGCATACCAAGTCTGATGTTCCAACAAGATCAGCAATCACTGCTGTCTTGTTTTTAATTGACCTAGCATTGCATAACACAGCCCAAGCAGGATGGGCAGTCAAGGCTGACTGTACTATTTGCCACAAGAAGTGGAGCCCTTGGGTATGGGAACCAGGCAGAATGGACCCCTCTCCTGGGCCCATGTTGTCCCAGGACATCTTCTTGACTCCACGACCCCAATCCATCTGCTCTGTTCCACACCCCCATTAGGCATGGGCCCCTCACTCTCTGATGCCCCCTCGCTATTTCCAAGGTGCAACAATGCCTAAATATCTCCACCGGTAATGGGAGTCAATTGAGAGGGTGGAGGGCCCTAAGCTTGGTGGGATAGTAGCACCCAACTGACAAAGCTCTCTGCAAACACATCCTGCGGCTCCGAAAACTAGCAACCACTGCCTTCTAGCTAAAAATCAGCCAAGCTGATCTTACTCCACACCTATCTAAAACCACTGTCAACACAAGCACAACCCACATATAACCTAACTACTATGGGGCAAAACTAACTAACCAGACACTACACACACACACACACACACACACACACACACACTCACACACTCTGCATTCATACAATAATAACACCCCACTAACCCAATAACTAATATTTTAGGAGAACCTAATCAAATTTACTGCAGAGGTAGTTTTATAACTTTAAAGTCAATGTTTTGGAAATATCCAGATTGTTTTCCTTAAAGAATGAAAACAGTGTTCTCACCACCATACAGAAGAAGTTTTATAATTCAAACAAGAGGTGTAGAGCTCTCACCACCTCTACCAAAGTGTGCAAGAATTTTCAGGCAGGGTACAGTCACTGTGTAGCACAAAGCACAGTAGTGTTCCACAGGAGGGTGTACTCTCCCAACGACCTGGCAGATTTTCCACAGGCCAAAAGAAACCTCCACAGGCAAGCACAAACCAACCACACAGTTCCCAGGAAAGTACCCAACAGACACCATGCACGACAGTCCAGGCCAGAGATTACAAGGGGGCAGAACAGTAAATTCTGTTTCAAAGACCCACAAACATCGGCAACAGGTTTGCCACAGAGATTTTATGCCAGAAAATCAGTAGCATAAAAACAGTGGGCTGGATATTCAAACTGTGCCCAAAAAGTGCACAATAGCAGGAGTAAGCACAAGTCCATTGCGCCCATGTGCAATAGACATGCTATTCAAAAAAGGAGCAAGCCAAATTGCGCCAACAGCTAACGTCTGAATATCACACAACCTGCACCATAGGGCAACTAGGGAGGGGAAGCTGAGCAGATATGATGCGCTATGGTGCAACAACGGATGTCCAGCTGAGCAGCCCAAAGGTGCCATAGCACAAGCAGGGAGCCCCCCAGCAGCAGAGCAATGTAACTGCATAACCAGGGAGGTAGGTAGGGGCCCACCACCCATGCCACAGATGGGCACAGGAACACACAGCAGAACTGACAATGCACCCCCACACCCCAAGCACAGCACAACTGGGGGAGGGCTGAAATATCCACTGGCCCATGGGGACAAGCAAACAATGCACAGCTGGGCCATGGTGCCCCAGCACACCCACCGGCAAGCTGAGACTGCCACACAAGGAGGGCTGACCACCCCATGCCACACCAGCCCCCCCAGTGCACAGCACACCCTGCACTGTGACCCCCAGACACCCCCATGAGCAGTGACCACCACTGCAGGAAACCCATGCATACCACCACCCCCACTGTCACACTGCAACCTCGTGTACCACAGAACCATACAAGCCAGCCCCACCATGAGCACCCAGCAGTGGGTGGCAGCACACGGCAATGCAACAATGGCAGACACAGTGCCAACACACACAACTCCTGAGGCACAGCTGAAAGACTGACCATGCATCAGCACAAGAGGTAACTCTACATGAGAAAGGGGGCGGCCCTGACACCACCACCATTGATACAGCACCCTGCACAGTAGACAAGTGACACATCCTGACCCACCACTAGCCACAGCAGCCAGCACAGACACCCACAGTGGTGCATGGATGCATGCATCACACCGATGCAACACATGCAGGGGCAAACACATACCCATACCCAAGGGGACAATAACACAGGGACGCAGTAGTGTGGCAACCAAGCCCCAGTGTGGGCCCATGAAAACTGAGACACACAGCCTGCAGTCCTCCATGGCACAGGAGTGACACCCACCCTGTGCAGGCACTGTGGTCCCGTGACGCCACCATCATATGCCTGGAGCACAAGTCACAGACAGTGGTGCACAGCCCCTGCAACACACACAAGCCAGAGCATGGAGGTGGGACTTCAACTGCGGAGGCCACAGTGTCACCCGAGGCAAACATGCACCACACCATTGACAGGAGGCAACCCAGCATTGTGACGGTTACAGTGGATGACCTGCATGGACAGCCACCACTGACATGGCATCAGACATTGCAGGCCACAGACATGCAATGGTGTCAGCTGCACAGGCCAAGGATGGGTTGACAGGGGCACAATGGACACAGAGCAGCACCATGGACCACTGCACACAGTAATGCAATGCACAGGGAACAACACACACACCACAGACACCGACTGAAAGCCACTCCCACACCATAGACACTTCCCCACGCACACACATACCCATGACTGCACCACCCCAGATGCCATGCACACCACTGCAGCTGAGCACCTATAGCCAGCTGCAAATCAGAGACCACCACAGTATTCATATCAAAATATTTATATTGCAACATATAAAACACAACTATATACAGAAAACTATGTACATATGGGGGTGAGGGACAGAAACAAGGTGGGGGTGGGTAAGGGGCAGGGGTGAACACATGGGAGAGGGAAGGCGGGGTGTGATGGTTGGTCAAAGGGGGGAAGGTGTTGGTAGGTGCATGTGGACATTAGTGGCTGGCCTGGTCCTCCTCTGCTTGTGGCTGTTGTCTGGCCCTTCTCCTCCTCCTAACCCCATGCTGGTGTATGTTCCTCAGGATGTGCAGGGACTTCCTTGCCACCTGCAGCAGCTCTTGCACAGCCTGCTGTATCCGCAGGAGTAGCCGTTCACCTAGGATGAGGGATCAGAGTCAATAGGTGTGACTGTCCATCCCCCTGCAGCCCACCCATTATGCATGGCATACAGCCATGTGCCACGCTCCTGTGATGGTGTGCGCCCACCCACAGTGACCATGTCCACAAGACATGCCCAACCAGGCAGCAACAGCCATGTGGACCACTGCACACACACACACACCGCCCATGTCCTGCAGAGCACCACCAAGGCCGTACAGTAACGTGGCTATGCGGTGTGCAGGCAGTGCCACAGCCATGTGCCCAGTGCATGCATGGACCACCATTGACACACTCCCAGACATGCAGTGCCACTGAACAATGCTGACTGTCACAAGTCGCGTGCATGGCAGTGGTGTCCATGGATGGTGGCCATACCCTGCTTCCCACCCTGTTACACAGCATGCAATAGTAATCATGGTGTCATGGCACTTACCCTCATCGGGCTGTTGTTGTCGGTGGTGGTGGTCCCCGACACGCCTGTGCGCTGTGTCCTCCTCCCTCCGCTGCAAAGGTCGGGCACAGGTTCATGGGTCTCTGGCACAAGGCCACGCACAGCGCCATCGGACGACTATGCATCTAGTGCGATTGGTTGCCTGTGTGCCAGTGCCACAGCGAACAATCGCGCAGTTGTGTCACAGCGCCATGTAGTGACCCTTGCTATAGCGCCACTGGCACAATGGTGGCCGTGCCCTGCATTGCCTACCACGCACAGCACATCATCAGCATGGCAGATGCCTGTGTAAGCTACCTGGGCGTGCGCAGTGAGGTGTACTATGCATGCCACAGAACTGTGCCATTGGCTCAGCATGTTCAACACAATTGCGCAAAGCGCAACGGCGCGATATTCAGCCGTCATATGCTAATCATCCGATCAGCCATTCAATAGCACAGCAGCACGATTTGCATCTAATTAAAGTTGCTCCTCATCTAATTTGCATGGATTGCGCTATAAAGATGCGACAATGTTCTGCATTGGCCATATTCGTTTACTGCAGTTTATTGGTGAGTTGCATGCTGTGTGGGGGTCTGGACTGTGGTATCAGGGACTTGCTTTGTACTGCACAGTCACAGGTAACCACTGTCATCCTTACAGGCTGAATGATGACCCAGTGAGGTCCGGGTGAGGAGGACTACGATGGTGGGTGGAAGAGGAGGCCCAATTTCACAAAGGCCAAGACGGAGGCACTCTTCGAGGCCTACCTTGATCAGGACCCACTGCTCAGTGGATGGCGGGGTACCCATCAGGCCCATGCTGCTGCATGGGAGGAGGTGGCACGTGCCATCAACCTGCACGGCAGCCACCAGCACTCCGTGCAGGAGTGTAAGGAGAAGATGGGTACTGACAGGAGGAGGGTGAATGAGAAGGTGGCTGCCATCAGGGCGGCATGTGCTGCAACAGGCGGAGGCCAGCCGTAGGTGGTGCAGCTCACACCGGCAGAGGACAGGCTTGCTGCAAGCATGCTGCGCAGTGTCATAGAGGGCGTTCCAGGAGGTGGCTTCCGGACGGGTGGTAGCCCATCACTGCATAGTAAGTCATGGTCTGTCTGGGGGGCAGGGTAGATCACACGCAGTAAAGTGACTTTACTTTCTGTTACAGATCCTGTGCATCTGCAGGGGTCAGCGGTGGAGGACCTGTCCACTGCGGACAGTCATCTGGAGTTGGAGGAGGTACTATCCACCTCCACAGGTATACGTCGAGCATTGCAACAGTGGGTCCACCTGGCTGTCCACACTGATGTCATTGAGACAGGTGTGGGGGATGCCTTTCCTGTGTCTCAGCGTTCTGACATCCAAGGATGCCAGCATGCTGTGGCTGTGGCAGAGACCTGCACCAATGATGAAGACACGACCGTCATGGGCAGTGACATGTGTGTGCCACAGAATGGACACACAGCAGGCCAGCTTACCCCCATGGACCTGTCTGGTGCCGACGTGTGTGCCAGCGTGTCAGCATAGTCCCAGGCTGTGCCTGTCAGCACCAGTGGGGCAGCACTGGTGGCTGGTCAGGACAGTGGGACTGTTGCGGCCACAGGGGTGGAACAACTGATCCCTTGGGCACAGCAGGCGGAGGGGCGGCAGCAGCAGTCACCGACTGGGACTGGGGGTTCAGGGTTCAGCGGTGGTGTCTGTGAACCACCTGTGGACTTGCCCATACCTGGTCCTGATGAGCAGCGCCCACCCTCAAGGGGTGCTGAACATCAAGCCCTTGAAAACCATGAGGGACGGGATGCCGAGGTGGCAGACGACCTCTTTGACGAGCACACCCGCCTGCTGCAGGCATCCATACAGCAGCAGATGTGGCTTGCAACGTCCGTGGAGGCACCGTGTGTGGCTCTGGAGTGGGCCGAGGAGCGACGCAGCAAGGACACCGATAGGACCCTGTCACGGATTGAACATTTGCGGGAGGATGTGACTGCTGCCACTGACAGGCAAACACAGACGTTCATCGCTGTCATGGCCACGATGGGCACACAGTCAGGTGCCCATGCGTCGCTCACACTGCGCAGTTCGCTATCCACTCCCCATACCCAGCATTGTGCGACACCCACCCTGTTGACGCCGGGTTCAGCTGTGGGCATCCCGAGCACTCCTGGTACAGGTATGTTCAGTGTGCTGCAGACCCCTGTGCGGGCATGGTCGCGTTCATGCAGTGGAACCCCTGGTGGACCATCGGTGCCACCCCATGAGGCCCGAGGTCAGTCTGCCAGTGCTGCTGGGTCTCAGCGGGGCCACCCACGTATCCAAGGCAGACGTGGCACTGTGCCACAAGACTGATCTGTCTCCCAGCATGGACACTGTCTGGTGCTGCCCTGTGTGCGGTGTGTGTTTCGTTGGGCAGTGCATGGGTGGGTGCCCGGCCCTGCACGCAGACACACGGTCCACCTGCACACCCTCCTGGCTGCTGTCCACAGGTACGTATGCATGATGATGCCTGCATTGCGCTGTACACCAAAGTGCGATGGTGCCCAGCATCTGACACATGCACATGGACAGTCAGTGGATGTGGTGGCCTGTGGACATGTGTGTTGCTAGTGTTTGCATTCCGTCTCGGCTTTGCACCTGACCCCTGTGCACATTTTGTGCCTATTGTGTGTGCATGTGTGTGTGTCTGTCCATGTGGCGTGTTACTGTTCACCCCTCCCTGGTTGTATGTGTGTGCTTCTGTGCCCTGCTACATCCCTTGCCAGCATGCATCCATGGTGTGTTTCCATGCGTGTATGTGGGTTGTGCCCTAGCCACTGGTGATTGCACATGGCACCATGACTTACCTGTGTTGGCTGAAGTGCTCCTCTGTGATGGTGTCCCGGTGCAGCTGTGCCAGCCAGATCAGTTGGGGGTCCTGCCATCCAAGGGGGCTTCCCATCCCCATTGTCACCGGCGTCACCGGCGTCCCCTCCCCCTCTTCGACCTGTACGGCTATCCCACAGTCTTTGGCCATGTTGTGCAGGATGCAACAGGCCAGGAATATCCCACAGGCCTTTGAGGGGCTATACTGTAGGACACTGCCAGAGGTGGCAATGGAAACGCGCCTTCAGCATCCCAATCACCCACTCAATGACGTTGCGTGTGGTGGCATGTGCCTCATTGAAGCGTTGCTGCAATGGGGTAGTGGGCCACTGGTAGGGTGTGAGCAGCCAGGGATGGAGTGGGTATCCACTGTCACTTGTGTGAAGATAGTGGAGGTTAGTGTCTTGTTCAGCTTCAGAATGACCCCGAGCCCTGTGGGCCACACCCATGGCACCTCTGGCCATACCCCCCCTTGCCCATGATATATCAGTTCTACATACATACTCACCCACTAGATGACCTGTGGGGATGTCCCCACTCTCGAATCAGTGGCACAGTGCTGACTGGTGCCAGATGAAGGAATCATGTGCTCCACCAGGGTGCGTGGCACAGACATTGATGATGCACCCACTGGCATCGCACACCACCTGGCAGTTGACACTGGCATATCCCTTACAGTTCATGTAGGTGGCACCCTCAGGGCCAGGTGGTGTGCATATGGCCACATGGGTGCAGTCTATCGCCCCTAGAAAGCCAGGCATACGTGCTACCCTGTGGAACTCCTGTATGTTTGCTGTGCGCTCCACCGCAGTGCTGGGGAAATGGATGTACTCTGCAGCATGTGGCAGCAGTGTGCTGAGGAATTGGGTGAGGATGCATGACGTGGCCAACTGTGTTATGCCTGTGGTGTCCCCTGTTGGTCTCTGGAAGGTACCCGTGGTGAGCAAGCACATGCAGGCCATTACCTTTGTCTCCACTGACAGAGCATGACTCCATCGTGTGGGTGCCTGCATCACATCACTGCACAGCTCACAGAGCTGCCTCAGTATTGCCCTGTTCAGGTGTTATCAGCCCACAATCTCAATATCTGTGTACAGCTCAAAGCTGGTGCGGGCTCGGTACTGCCTGTTGAGGGCATACCGCCGATGGGTCCTTCCACGGCCATGTCCCCCTGCAGCATGCCTTCTCACCCCCCTCATTATGGCATCCATGTAGAAGGTGGCACTGGCCATGTCCCTGGCTTTCGTTCCCCCCCAGCAGCTGTTGCTTTGTTCCCCCTGCTGTCCTGACTGCTACCTCCCCTGCACCGGGTACACCTACTGGCCTCTGCTTTGTGTGGCCCCACACACCTTCCCTTGCCCCTCTTATGTGGTGTGGTTTCCCTGGCCTGCCCTCTTTTGTGCTGCTTTCCTGTGCCTGTCTCTCCCCCTGCCTCATGTGGCTTCCCTATAGCGTTCTTGCACCTCTTCCTTGCACCTTTTTATTTTGGCTCATTTCCGCTATGGCGCAACTTCCGCCTGCTCCACTGTTGCGCATTGCGCAAGTCTTTGAACATCACACTGCACACTTTATGCATGGTTCCTCCCCTTCGGTTGTGCATGCCTTCATTATCATTGTGCTGTTGCTCAGCATGTTTTCAGTGGCGCAACTACCTCCTGCTGAATATTGCAGAATGGCGCAATTCCGGACTTGCGCAGGCGCAACTCTATTGCGCATGGTGCAACCCTTTTGAATACTCAGCCCAGTACCTTTAGTTGTCCAGGGCTCCGACAAGGTCCATGAAAAATTGCAAGCTCTCACCCCACTTCGCTGATTGTCACACTAGTGAGCTCTCACCATGACAGTCAGCCTCTCAGGAGCACTTGGAAGCAACAACTCCACAGATCTCCACCAGATTTCTTCAGGCCACCTTCACTGCCAGATCTTCCTTGGTGGCTTTAATCCAAGGCACTGCAGTGTCGGTCCGATCAGAACATACCTCCACAGGAAACTTTGGCTTGGAACATAGTTCCTGGCTCCCCTGCCAAAATATTCTGCAGCTCTAATAGTTGTTTCTGTGAGGAATTGCATGCTGTAATTATGGTGCTAAATTTGAATCCTCTGCAGTCAAGAACGCCTAAAAATAAAAAAGCTAGCTCCTATGCTATCTCGCTAAAACAAATGCAATTTTTATATGAGGGAGCAAAAGTAACAAACTTCCTATGCGGGGGGGCTGCGTCCCTTGTGGGGGGCTCTGCTTCTCACACCTCACTATTTTTATAAACAACTCCTGGAGGGTGCATGTCAGGAGGGGAGAAACTCAAGGGGAGCATAACTAGGGAGACACAAGTCAGGTGGGGGAGAACATGGGGGGGGCACTATTGGGAGAATGGGACATCAGGCACACCAAAGAAAAAAATTACACCCCCCCAAAAAACTACAAAACATAAACCCATACACAGACTCAAACCCAGGTTCACAGGCATCACAGACCAGGACTCTAACCATCATGCCTAGCGAGCAGCTCAACACTGCCCCCTCCAAGAAATGCTGATTTTCCTTCTAATTACTCTGACTAGGTTATAAACCCAGCAACTTATCTGGAATGGATATCATTAACTGTAGGTACTGTGGAACAATTTTCAGAAGGACAGTCTTACAGGATTTAGGACACTGTCCTACATGCTGGGCCTTTGAAGATCTTAGGGCTCAGCTCCGGGCAGCATGGGCAGAGATTGCACGCCTCAAATTTCATATTCAAGAGGAAATACATTATAAGAACCACCCGCCATTTCCCCAGCATCCAACAGAAAAACCTCGACCGCAGAGGGTAGTTGGTCCAGGAGGTTGGCAGGTGGTTAGAAGGGGCAAATTGGGTGCCCCATCACTCTCTGCTCTCCAACATATTACCTCCAAAAACCATATAAACACTACAAACAGGTATCTGCCTCTATCTCTGAAATCAAACAAAGAGGCAGAAGACACTGCAGAGCAGGACACTGCAGCACAGGAGCTAGCACAACAAAACTCACCCAAATCAGGAACCAAAACAAAAAGCAAAAGGAAATCCAAAAACTCTGATCATAGGAGACTCCATGATTCGGGAGTTGATACCCATCTCCAGCCAGGGTAATGGTCAGATGTCTCCAGGTACATCAGCATGGAGAGACACTGACCGCATTGCTAAAATTGTTCACAAAGCAGGAGAAAACATTGATGTCCTAGTACACACAGGGACTAATGATCTCGCCAGCAGGTCAGTTATGGAGTCCAAGGAACACCTGACCAGGCTGGGTGACAAACTATCATCTATTTCAGATGGACGGAAGGTCAGAGAAGGGGAGATAGGGGAGCTAAACACGTGGCTCAAGGGCTGGTGCCAGGAAAAAGGACACAGATTTGTAGGGAACTGGCAACAGTTCTGGGAGTGAAAGTTCTTTAAATTTGATGGACTGCATCTGACTAAGGAGGGAGTCAGTACATTGGGGCAGAAGTTTGACGTCTTTGCAGAATATTTAAACTAGCAAATGGGGAGAGGGGTGCAGCACCCCATACATCGAATGGGAAGAACACCCCTCCCCCCTCAGCTAGTGGTCAAACAGGGATTCAGCATGTTTGCAGTTCATTTGCATCACCAGGTAAGAAAAAAGGTTTGTCTCCCCATACGATGCACTGGGGTAATGCCAAACCTCACCCAACAACTAACACACCAAAATCTGGCCAATGGAAAATCATCTACACATATGCTCACAGCATGGGAAATAAGATCCCAGACCTGCAGTCAATAATGTCAGGGACTAAACTGGACATAGTAGCAATTAGTGAGAAGTGGTTTACCAGTAACCACACTTGGGAGACTTCAGTACCTGGCTATGTATTGTTCAGAAGAGACCGAGGTGCAAAAAGGGGGGGAGAAGTGGCCCTGTATGTCAATGAAAATATCAAAGCTACAGAAATTCAGAATACACATAAGGAGCCAGAAGAGCTGTGGGTCACCCTGGAAACAGGAAATGGAACAGCCATAAGAACTGGGGTTGTCTACAGGCCCCAGACCAGGGGAGGACACAGACACATTACTGTTAGAAGATATACAAAACATGACAGCTAAAGGGGAGGTTCTGATAATGGGAGACTTCAACATGCTGGATACAGATTGGTCAATACCAGCAGGAACATCTGCCAGAACTAGACACATAGTGGATTCCCTGCAGAGGGAGGGCCTCAAACAACTGGTACAGCAACCCATGAGAGACAGGGCTATCCTAGATCTAGTACTGACTAACAAGGAAGGGATCACAGATCTCCAGGTAGAAGGTCACCTGGGGGTCAGTGACCATCACATGGTATGGTTCAATTTGGCTACTACATCTAAATCATCCCATTCCAAGGCAAAATATGGGACTTCAGAGGAGCTGACTTTGATAAGATGGCCAACAGAGTTAAGCTAGCCTGGCAAAAAGAAACACAGGTGAGGGGTACAGGCAAAGTGGGCAAGCATTAGGATGCAATACTTGAAGCAACATCCCATTGTGTTAGACAGAAAAGGAAGTGCAAAGAAGAAGTAAACCACTTTGGTTCTCAAATACAGTAGCAGAAAAGGTCAAAGCCAAAAGGCTGGCCTTCAGGAAATAGAAGGGAACACAGCGGGATGAAGATAGGGAGGCATACCAAACTGCCCTAAGGGAAGCAGGGAAGGCAGTAAGGCAGGCAAAGTCCCAAACTGAGGAAAAACTAGCACGAACAGTAAAAGAAGGTGACAAGACTTTCTATAGATACATTAGTGAAAGGAGAAAGTTCAGAGGGGGTATTGCTAAGCTTAATGGAGAAAAGGAGCATGTGAGGAGGAGGACCCTGTAAAGGCATCTATCCTAAATACATACTTTGCTCAGTATTTTACTGAAGAGAAGGTAGGCAGGGCCCACAGCTCAGCATCATGGACACAGGGGAGGAGGTGAGCACTACTCCCTTCACAAAAGAAAGGGTCCTACAAGAGCTATAAGCTAGGTGGATAAGGCAATGGGACCTGATGGCATACATCCCAGGGTACTTAAGTAGCTAAAGGTGGAACTAGCAGAACCATTAGCAGAACTGTTAGTGAGTCTCTGAGCACAGGAGAGGTCCCAGAAGACTGGAGAATGGTCATGTGATCCCGCCTCCACAAGAGTGGTAGCAGGGAGGAGGCAGGATCTACAGACCAGTCAGTCTTACCTCAGTAGTGGGCAAGATTATGGATGCACTCCTTAAGGAAAGGATAGTGCAACACCTGGAATCCATAGGGGCACAGGATCCAAGACAGCATGGATTTACAAAAGGAAGGTCCTGTCAAACTAATCTCATAGATTTCTTTGACTGGGTAACCAGAGCGGTGGACCAAGGGGGAGCAGTTGATGTCGCCTACCTTGACTTCAGCAAAGCTTTTGACACTGTTCCACATATAACATTGATAAATAAGCTGGGTAGGCTCAGGGTTGGTCAGAAGTTGGTGAACTGGGTGGCAAACTGGTTGATGGGCAGAAAACAGAGAGTGGTGGTAAATGGTATACAGTCAGAAGAGATGCAAGTCACAAGGGTACCTTAGGATCAGTCCTGGGGCCAGTCCTTTCAACATCTTCATTAGTGACCTGCAGATGGACTAGAGGGTAGCTTGCCTGTTTGCAGATGACACCAAGATCTGCAACAGAGTAGATGATCCAGATGGGTGGGCAGAATGAGAAGAGATCTGGATAAACTAGCAAAATGGTCAGAAGAGTGGCAACTGGGATTTAATGCAAAGAAGTGCAAAGTCATGCACATAGGGAAAGAAACCCTAAAGCCACCTATAGGCTGGGAGGGAGTTGCTAGCAGTCACAAAGGAAGAAAGAGACTTGGGCATCATCATCACTGATGACCTGAAATCATCCAAGCAGACCTCTAAACAGCAGGTAAGGCTAGGGGGTATTAGGTGTATTAGTAGGGGTATCACAAGTCATAACAGGGAGGTAATAATCCCTCTTTACAAGACACTGGTTAGGCCCCATCTGGAGTACTGCATGCAGTATTGGAGGCCACACCTTCACAAGGACATTAACCAAATTGAGGCAGTCCAGAGAAGGGCAACCAAAATGGTGCAGGGACTGCATCAGAAGACATATGAGGACAGATTAACAGATCTCAATATGTATACCCTTGAGCAAAGGAGGGAGAGAGGTGATATGATCGAGGCATTCAAACACCTTAAGGGCTTTAACAAGGTGAAAGAGTCTAACATGTTTAAATATAAGAAAAATAGCAGGACAAGAGGACACAGCATGAGATTAGAGGGGGCCAATTATGGGGAATGTGAGGAAATCTTTTTCACAGAAAGGGTGGTGGATGCATGGAATGGCTTACCACAAGAAGTGGTGGCTATGAATACAGTGCAGGGCTTCAAACAGGCATGGGATAGGCATAAGGGAGCAATACAAATGACTATGAATAGATAGACCACTGACAGAGCAAAGGCCGATGGCACATTTATAAGGTAGAAAAAGAAAAGGGCAGACCGGATGGGCCTTGCGGTCCTTATCTGCTGTCAACTTCTATGTCAACTTCTATAACCTAATCTACCTAATGTTGCCTCACTCTTTATTCACTATTGTGTCGCTCTGTCCTTGATATTCCCTACATTCGTTATTCTCTACAGGTTTCTGTCCTGACAGGCACTCAAGCTGAGTCACTCAAAAGTGAGTTGCTTAATCTGAGTTGTCCACATTACAGGATACCATGGACAACAGTCTGCCTTTATGCCAGGAGCCTGGAAAACAAAATCAGTGAGTGCCATGTGATAGTAGCAGATGCTGGGTGGGACCTTGTAACCATTATGAAAAGTAACAACTGGGACCTGATGGCCCCAGGCTACACAATGTATTGAAAGCAAGTGAAATTGAAAGGAGGCCTCTGTTGGGGAAGAAATCAAGGCAGTGGAGGATGGCTCCATCAGGAGAGGGGATGGGGTGCTGGAATCACTGTGTGTTCAGCTCACAGAGTCATAAGGAAGAAATTGCACATGTTGGTGTTGACAGACCATGAGGGCAGAGGAAAAAGAGCACTCAGGAACTAGGGGCAGAAGTAGGGAAGGAGGCAGCAAAGGGGGAGGTGGTACGTGCGGGGACCTCAACCTGCCAGACATTGACTGGGACATTCCAGCAGCTAGGGTCACCACCAGCCAGGACTTGCTAGCTACATTGCAAGACTTCCTGCTGCTGCAGCTGGTCATAGAGACCATAAGGCTGGCTGCCATTCTCAATGTGCTGCTCACCAGCTCAGAAAGGGTAGGCAGAGTGTGGGTTGGGGAACCACTGGAATCTGGCTACCATAACACAATATGGTTTGAACTGATCCTTGATACCAGTAAGCCCTATTCAGTTTCTGAAGTTCTGGTTTTCAGAATGGCAGACTTACACCAGATGAGGTAACTTTTCAGGGACACTTTAATTTGTGTGGAAAGTACCATAGGAGTGGAGGAAAGATGGGGAGAAATAAAAGGGACAATTCTTGAGGTGACAAAGACATGCAGGAGAATGGTTACCAAGAAAAACAGGTATAATAAACAAATATGGTTCTCTGAAAAGGTCAGAGAGGCAGTAAGGGACAAATAGGTCTTTATCAGGTATAAAGAGAAGCACGGGGATGTAGAATGGGGGGGCACCAAGTAAGAACTAGGGAGGCCTAGAGGCCAGTCAGGGATACAAAAGCAGAAACAGAATTGCATATTGCAGATGGTGTCAACAGTTTTTATGTACATAATGGAAAATGGAATGATGGTTGGGGAAATTGTTAGGCTATCATAGCATGCAGGTTTACAGAGGATGACCAGAAAGCAGACATTCTTTTTTTTTTTTATAATTTAAAATTCATTGAAAGTTTCACAATATACAATGGACAGGGTCAAAACAACCACAGTGTAAAACTTGAGACAAAACAGATAGACTGACCCTGTCCCTCTCCCCCACAACACCCCCAAAGCCCCCGACACAGTCCCAAAAGCTTGACAGTCCATGACATCAGAGAGATTAAAGATTAAATATTAAAAATTAGATAGTATATAACGTATGAAGCGAGGCCCAGATCCGTTCATATTTGGAATTATTATTATTGATACTCGAGATAGTCTTCTCCACTCGGAAATTAAATAATAGCTCATTTAGCCATTCAGAATAAGAGATTACCTCAGAACTCCTCCAATACTTAAGTACCAATTTTTTAACAGACATGGAAATTAAAGCAATATGAAACTTACGCTTATTAACAGAAATCTGCAAATAATCCCTGAGAATACAAACCTCTGGAGTAAACAAGTCTCTCAGCCCAAGGAGTGGGTCGGCCTTGTCCCTTATAGCCTCCCATAGGGGTGATATCTTAGAACATTCGGATGAGACGTTAAACCGAGGTCCCATCTGCCTGGATTGGTGGTAGTTCAGGTGGATGTTAAAGATCCCATGGCACTTATCGAAAAGAGTAGGGGAATTTCCCCGGTGTCCTGGCCAAATTTCCCTCATTCACTAAAAATACCACCAACAGCTTAATCTGGTTCAAGGTCAGTTGGCATTCATCTGTATCCCCCTCCCCCGGGTCGTGCCTGAAAATAGGCAGGATTTGTCTAGTGCACTTACCCGGTCAACAAAAGCTAAATAAATAAATAAATAAATAAATTCCCAGAAAATGTGGAGCAAAGAACCTTCTGCTTGATCACACCTAGTACAAACATTAGAGGAAGTTATTTCCCATTGAGCCAGTTTCTGAGGATAGTGGTAGAGATTATGGAGAATATGAAATTGCATCAATCATAGCCTATCTTGTGTTATGATATGATGGCAGTTATTCCATATAGTCGTCCAGTCCCTATCCCAGTGTGGGAAGAGGGCAGACCAAAACCCTGTAGGGCCAAACGGCACAGGGAAACGCCAGTCATACAAAATATTGTACAATTTGGAGATACTCCAGGGGGAATTAACCAAATGAACTAGTTCAGTGAGGAAGGCGAAATCTTAAGATATAGGGGTACCCTCCCCAAATTTTTTAGTGAAGGGGTGTCTAAGCTGATACACCTTGAAATAGTCACTTCCCTTGAGCCTGAATTTTGCCACGATATCCTCAGCTGATAACCAGGTACCACCCTCCTTAAGAAATAAGTGAACCTTCCCATCACCTAAACTAGGTAACCATCTAGGGCAGGGGTTCTCAAATGGTGAGGCCAGCCTCCTTGGGGAGGCCCCAACCTGTTCCAGGGGAGGCTCAAGCAAGTCTGAAAAACTACTGTCTTTAAATTTTGGGTTTTATATATTTTGTGTGAAGAGATGAAGCAAACTGAAAGAGGATAATATAGTAGGTGAATTTTATGTATTTATTTACTAATAGGTGACAAGGAAGGTGAATGAGCCAAGGCTCATTTCAGGTGTACCTGGAAGGGTAGGGAGTGAATACATTTCAAAAGGTAACTGCAAAACAATCAAGAAAATATACAATGAGCAATAGTGCAAATAAATATGAATACATTAATAATGAGTGGTGGTAATTGATCAATTTGTAAACTAATGACAGAACAGCCAAATACAAGGGTTGAGCATAGAAGTGCTAAGAGCAATAGCAGGAAGGAGCAAAATAATTCTGATATGTTGCTAGAGCAGAGAAGTAGAGGCAGAGGCAAAGTATGTAGGAAGGTTATTTCAAGCAGAGAGGAAACAGAGGAAGAAGTCTGACCCATGAAGTTACTGCAAAAAGAGGTAACAATGGTTCAAGAATGAAAATAGCAGAGCAAGTACTTGGCCTGTTGGGGTTACAATAAGCTTGAATAATAATATTTGTTTATTTTATTTATTATTCAGAAAACACTTTAAGAACAGGAGCTCTTTTCAAAAGTTCCAAGTCAGTATAAGACAAAGAAATGAATGAGTCAAGTACTCAAAGGGGTTCATTTTATTCATGGTGTACTGCACAAGTACAGTACGTTATTTTTCTTTGGGGAGGCCCAAGATTATTTCAGTTTTTTGGGGGAGGCTCAAAATCTTTTCCATGGATTTGGGGAGGCTCACTGGGATGAAGTCTGAGAACTACTGATCTAGGGGATAACACTTTGTTATCTATTTTAAAGGCAGGAGTGTTCCAAATCGACTGCTCCACATCCAACCAATTTTTATATTTTAGGAATCTGCACAACTGTGAATGAATCCTCATGGAAATTCCGATTGTGGTACTTTTTAACTCCTTAGGTACCGAGGCTGTATTGAGGAATAATAGAGCGGAAGGGGCTATATTAATGGAGCGAATCATTTCCCTCTCTATTTTAAGCCACGCGGGCAAATAACCTGAGGAATTGGAGACCATCCACCTTAGGTATTTGGCAGCACAACAGGCCCAGTAGTACATCCACATGTATGGAAGTCGTAAACTGCACTTGGACTTAGGTGCCACAAGCTTGTAAAAAGCTAATCTAGGCTTCTTTTTAGATCAGATAAAATCACCAATCAAACTCTGGGCCTTTTTAAACCAGCCACTTGGCAAACAAATGTCAAGTAACTGAAGGGGGTATAAGAGACACGGGAGAACATTCATCTTGACCAGGCTGACTCTTCCCCAAAAAGAGATAGGTAGAGTCAACCATCTAGCCAAATCTAGAGCCACCGTGGACAGTATGGCCTCCAGGTTATATTTAAAGGTACTCTGCAAATCCCTAGTTAACACAATGCCCAAATACCGCAACGAGTCTTTAGACCAGGCCAGACCCAGGGAAGTAATATCATTCTTAAAAACTTTATATGGCCCGAAGGCGCAGCGTTGGATTTCCGTGATGCGACGCCGTGACCCGGTTCGGAATGGACTCGGCCGCTGGAGGGCCGGCCGGGAGAAGGATCGGCATCCTTGGGACCGCCTCCTTCTCCGGGAGGGTCGATGTGTCCGAGCGTGCATGACTCCTGCGGTGGAGGCCAGGGTCGCGCGCAGCTGCCGGCACAGGCACGACTGAGGTGGGCAGGACACCCGCCACAGCATGACCGCCTCCTCCAGAAAAGCGGAAAAGAACTAGCCTTCTTAGCCGCCGCTAATGAAGCCCACCATGGCTTTGATGTGCTCCCCAGGCCGGCCCTCTGACTAAGGTTACACATCTGCGTCATGCGAGGGAAGTGTCACAGCCCCACCATGGGGGGGAAGCAATGGGGCATCGGAGGGTCTGAGGCCGATGTGGGGAGCAGAAGCCGGTGGTCCGTGACCGGGCGGAAGGACATCTGGCGGCAGACAGGCTAAGGGGAGATAAAATATAAATGGAAAAAAAAAAACTTTATGATTTAGGGGAAAAACAATCGACTTCCCTACATTTAATTTGTAATTGGATAGTTTGCTGAAATGCTCAATTATATCCAACATGGTGGGAATAGAAGTCTCTGGATGAGAAAGGTGCAAAAGCAGGTCGTCCTCATATGCAGCAACTTTGAGCTCAGTACTGAGAATGGTAATCCCCTGGACCTTCGAACATGAAATTAGTTTATGGATTAACGGCTCCAGGTAGAGATTGAAAAGTAGAGGAGAAAGGGGACAACCCTGCCTGGTTCCAGAATGCAAGATGAAGGTCCCAGAGAACACTCCATTCCCTGAAATCTTAGCCGTCGGTTGCTGATATAAGGCCTTTCTCCAAGATTGAAACTGTTGAAGAAATCCAAAGGAATTTAGTGTTTGAAGTAAAAAACTCCAATTGACTCTGTCAAAGGCCTTCTAGGCATCCAGAGAGACCAGAGCCATTGGAAAGGAAGCATCTCTGGACACCAAGAAGACTTGTGAGAGAGTGCAGAGATGGTCTGCAGAAAATCTGCCTTTCATAAAACCCACTTGATGTGAACCAATTAAATCGGGAAGAACCAAGCTGAGTCTATCCGCCAAGATCTTTGTTAGAATTTTTATGTCTTGGTTCAACAATGATATGGGTCTATAACTCTCAACACATTCTAAATCTTTCCCTGGTTTTGGAAGGAGCACGATGAGGGCCTCAAATAGAGAGGAGTTGATTTGCACACCTGATAATAATATATAGTGAATGACAAAAAGAAGATGGGGAGTAATTTGCTCCTTAAACCACTTCTAGAAATTTGCTGAAAACCCATCTAATCCAGGTGACTTGTCTGAAGGTAGGCCCTTTATCGCCTCCAAGATTTCCGACTCCATAATAGGAGCTATTAACATTCTACCCTGGGACTCTGAGTGACAAGGTAGATGGGCCTCCACCAGGTAAGAGGATAGAGAGTAAGGGCTGAAGGGGGGGTTAGGCATTTCGCCGTATAGATGTTTATAATAGCTTACGAACTCCGAAACAATCTCCTGAGGATTAGATTTGAGAGTTCAGTCAAATTTGGAGCAGATCGAGGGAATAAACCGAGTGGACTCCAATTGTTTAATTCTCTTGGCCAGTAGTTTGCCGGTTTTTTCCCCGTGTTCTATGTAGGAGGCTTTAGTACATAAGATAGCAAACTCTGCTTTCTCATTGAGCATAGCTATATAGGAGTCCCTCAATTTTGCCAGCTCTTGTTCAGAGTCGTCAGATGAGTTTGAATGTAGGCTACTCTCTAAGGTTCTTATCCGAGTTAACACCCCCCTCAGCCTAGCCTCCTGTCCCCTTTTCCTCGTCACGGCCATCCCAATTAGGATGCCCCGGAGATATGCCTTGAAGGCACACCATAACACATCTGGCCTTGTGTTCTGGGTAGCTTTCAAATCAAAAAATTGTGAGATATGCTCCTTGATTTGGTTTCTACACTTAGAATCCTTAAGCAGTTGGCCATTCAATTTCCACCTGGTTTGCTGCTTAGGCAAAGAAGTAAGGGCCAGCTTACAGAGCACCACAGAGTGGTAGTAGGGCGGACCTGACTGGATAACAGAACTTGTCACCCCTGGTAACAGGGCTTGAGACACCAGTAAATAGTCAATACGGGAGAAAGACCTGTGAGCAGGGGACACAAAAGTGTATTCCCTGTTCGCAGGGTGTAAAACCCTCCAAATGTCACAAAGTCCCAATTTATCTATTAGTTCATGTAGTGCACGCTGTGCTGGGGAGAGGGGAACTGAGAGAGAGTCAGTGCGGTCTTTACATGAATCCACCACTAGGTTCCAATCCCCTCCTAAAAATATGGTGGAAGGCAACAATGAAAGAATGTTATTAAGTAATCTCGTAAAGAATAGAGGGTCATCTTGTTAGGGCCATAGATGCTTCCCAGCACAAAATCTACTGAGAAAAAGGTGTCCTTAACCAGAACAAATCTACCCTGGGGGTCATTAATTTCCTGGGTAACCTGAAAGGGGATGCCTCTGTTAATGAGAATTAAAACCCTGCAGCTGTTCGAAGTTCCTTGAGCTGAGAAGACCTGTCCAATCTGCATCCGTCTCATCTGAATGGCTTCCGAATCAAGCAAATGAGATTCCTGGATAATAACAACATTAGCACCTAAAATATCTAAGTGCTTCAATATCTTATATTGCTTAGTTTTTTTGGGGGCCCCTTTAACATTCCAAGTTGAAAAACAAAGCTCCTTAGCCATTATAGAAATACAATATATAACTGTAGTAGCTAAAGTCACAGACTACCTTAAGAAGAAACCTAACCCAACCTATAATGGACTGTGTTCCCCCGAAAAATACCTCTCCCACCCCCAAACCTCCCCCCTCCACCCTACTGAAAACATCCCCCAAACTATCCAACCATAACACAAACCCCAAATACCATACCCATCGATCCCCCGCCTCCCATCCCACCCAAATCTCCCACGCATCGCTAAGCAGCACTCCTACAAAACAGCCACTCCCATCCTCCCGCCCACCCCCGCACAAACTCAATATAGTAACCATCCATGATAAAATTGAAAAACAAGTTCAACACGCTTATGGGACCCACAAACACCAAAACTAAGTGTGAGTACCACTATTAAAGCCAGAATAGTAAAATTAACAGATTTCAAAAATCCTGTCCTTAATCCAAACTCCTTACAAGAATGGGTATCACCCTTGATACAGAATAACATGAGGCAGGGTATCTCCCATCCAATGCCTCGCTTCGAGGCAAGTGCACAAGAAGGGGGTAAAGTCACCACCCCCAGATCCAAACAAGAATAGGTCTCTCCCCTTTAATCAACAAAAAGGAAATGAGAGTGAAAAAGGAAAGAGAAGAGATATTATTTACCAAAATAGGCAAAACCCAGACTCAGGGAGTTCCCCCTGAAAAAACGAGATTAGAAACATCGAAATGGGCCGAGCCCCGCCTCCGTCCCAGAACAATAATTGTGCCACTGAACCCAGCCTATATCCCTATTACCACCCATTCTGCCTCGCTGCCTCTTCAGTACTGTGAAGGCTGCATGTAAACCAAAGAAATACTCCCCTCTAGTGATTGCCAATTGCAACTGCATGGAAACCGTCCTCCCCATAGATGATCCCTGCATCCCTTCATGTGGCTGCAATAAACAAAAAGAACCTAAAAGGGCTTCTACCTCGCTGACTTCACCTAAAGTTCAATAAGCCCTGCAAAGCCACCCGTAAACCAGCCACTCAAACTGTCTTCATCAGGGCTGTTAAACTGGCGAGGAGTTCCCATACTCCAGCTTAAAAGAGAAAGGGGAGGAACAGAATTGGACCCATACTAATCAAGAACAGGGTGCAAATGCCGCCGTATCCTAAGACCTCGTCCCTGCAACCCAAATCACGACGCTGGGCGGCCCAGCACAAAAATGCACCCTTTACTCCCTGAAGACCTTCACGGTCCCCCAAAACGATGCCCTATACATAAACAGGCATTGTCCTCCCATAACGTTTGCCAGGGATGTCCCCACTATTCTCCTTACCTTCCCCCCAGAAGATCTAAAATGTACCTGATTAACCAAAAAGTTTAAGGATATCGCAATTCTTCATTTTTTAACCCCAAATAGAGAAACAGTCAGGAATAGATAGTAATAGACCAGAAAATAGAACATTAGACATTTCCATGAATTCTGTTACATCTCAGACTAGCAAAACGGTCCCCTTTAATAACCCCCTTGCTATTTCAGAGTCTTTAAAGAGGTCAGGCATAGCTTTTCTCAGTCCATCCATAGCAGAGTCGGAGTCCTCATATGAGTGCCACTGTCCAGATATCTGAACCTGTAACGTTGAGGGATACCGCATTCTGAATTTAAGACCAGAAGCTTCTTCACCACCGGGTGGAAGGTAGCTCTTCGTTGCCTCACAGAGAGCAGCAAATCCTGGGTAACTGATTCTCGTTCCTTCCCACTGCAACTCTTGTATGGTCTTCAGCTTGAGAAAAAATGCTGTTTGTCCAAAAAATTAAGAAAATAAAAAATTAACGGTCTGGGAGAGGCCCCCATTGGATGCTTAGAACGCAATGCTCTATGGGCCCTCTCTATAATGTAATGGGGGCCATAAGAAAAGGGTCCAATAATTCTCTCGATGAACTTCTGCACAAACAGAACCGCATCCTGCCCTTCTTCCATCTCAGGTAGGCCGATAATAACTGCATTGTTCCTGCGGCTATGACCCTCGAGGTCTTCGAGCTTTTGTTCCATCTTGTTAATTTTTTGCCGAAGCGTAGCCACCTCAGGACTCTGTTTGTCCACCTTCCTTTCTAAAGAAATGAGTCGAGTCTCGACATCCGAAGTTCTCAACGCTATATCCTCGATAGCCTGAGAGAGGGATTTGAATTCAGAAGTGAGGTTTCATAGCTCTTCTTTGAATGGCCTAAATTTGGCCAGGAATCCGGCGAGGGTTAATGGCTCCTTATCTGAGGTTGGAGGTGCCGTTGCCTGCGCTGAGCCTGTAGTTCCAGCCCGCGGTTTCTTAGGGGCCTTCTCTGGGGTGACCGGGTGTGTGTGTTTAGGCGGAGGCTTCTTCATTTCAGCTTCCATTCTTCACCGAACACACCAATTACACACTTGTAAGCTTCCCCCACCAGATTATAACTTAGATCAGGCTCTCGATGTCGGTAAGCTCAGTGAAAATATATGAAGTTAATGGCAGTGGGCAGGAGAGAATGGGAAAGCGTCTTCTCAGGCCTGCTGCATCACGTGATCAGAAAGCAGACATTCTGAGTGACTACTTCAGCTCAGCATGCAGTAGGGAGGACAGTAGCATAAAGGCTTCTGAAAGCAGGTCCTGGTAAATATTTACTAGTAAAAGGGTCATAAAAGAGCTAGCAGACCTGAATATACTGTAGATGCCAAACAGGATTCACCCAGGGGGGTATAGAGCAGTGTTTTGACAGCAAGAGGAAAGAGGTATTACTACCTACAGTAGTTATTCATTGATCGCTGTTGAGACCACACCTAAATTACTGCATCCAATTCTGGAGTCCTCACTAAAGGAAAGACAAAGACAAGCTGGAGACAGTGGAGTAAAGGGTAAATAAAATATTCCTACAAGGTTCAACTTAGGGCACTGAATTGCAGTATAGTCTAAAGGTTAGAGTAATGAGCTGTGAATGAGATTGGTACATCCAGCAGTTCTGGGTTTGATTCCCACAATGTTCACCTGCATACTGTGTGACTCTGAGCAGGTCACTTAACCTCACCAGTGCTACAGGGTCGCCCCTGAAAACAAGCAGTTGTGCCTAGTGGGCCTTACCTGGTTACAGAAGAATATATAAAATCAATTTACTGGCTCAAGGCCAGAGAAGAGAGGGGTAATATGAAAGAGACCTTCAAGTTCCTGAAGGAATGAATATAAAGAATATTGTATGGATAACTATGGTTGGCCAGTGTAGCCCCACATGCTGGGATCTGATTCACTGACCTCAAGAGCGTAGCTTGAGAAGCCCATGAGAATCAGAACCCCGACGTAGCAGAACACACTGGTTATGCATAAAGTTGCTCATCCTGTATTGTTTATAGTGTATAATATTATGTGAGATGTGTGCATTGTGTTTTTTTTCCTCTTTCACAATGAAACTGACATGTGCAGTCTCTAGAGGTTCTAGAATGCTGTTCTACCACAGAAGGGTACAATCACATTCCATGACCTTTGAACTGTGGTACAACATAATTTTGAAAAGGATGAATTCCTATATGGAACAATGCTCTACTATATACTATAGGATGATCTGCAATGAAATATTTAAAATGTGTAGCAAATCTAGAACACAAGGTCATGAGTGGAAGCTTGTGGAGAGGAGGTTCAGAAGGGAAGAGAGAATTTTTTATTTGACAGACAGAGTGGGTGAGCCATGAAAAAAGTCTGCAAGTGGAAGTTATGGGCACCAAAACCATTAATGGTTTCAAACATGAGACAGAGATAAAGGCTTAGTAGTTATTCAGGGGAGTAGCAGTAAAATCAGGGAGCAAAGGGGAGGAAAGTGTAGAGAAAGACCCTATATTGATAAAAGCTCTTAGGGTATGGCATAGTGTTACGGGCAGATTAGATGATCCATTAGTCTTTAACTGCCATCAATTTCTATGTTTCTATTTCTTTGTAATTCACAGTTGGTATGGAAGCAGCTAAGAGGACACTGGACCTAAGAGTGATTATGCTAGCTCATAGATGGCCATGATTTTCCTCTGACATTTTCTTTTTTTTTACACTGGTTATCAATCCACTACCTCTGACAACTCACCAGTCTGTTTCTGGCCTCTTGAACTCACAGTCCACCCCTTGCAGATGAACAGACTTCATTGACCTCCACTGAGAGATGCTGTAGTGGCAGAGTGTAGTGATGTCCCAACCATTAGCTGGGACATGTTGCCATTGATAGTGCACCATCCCAGACTGCCAATAGATCTCCAGCATCTGAGATTCACTCCAGAATCCAGGTCACCAGTGCAGCAAACTGATGCACTACTGTTGGACTATCGAGTAATACTTACATTTCAACCACTAGATCACCCTAATGAAAGGATTACTGCATTTCAATATTAATGACAGGATTACTGCATTTCAACATCTGATCTTATAAAATAGGTTAAAAAAATAATTAAAACTGCTATCTCCTTATTGGATGAAACATACCACATGACAGTGCATTATACCACAGTGACCACATGCCTGCACTTCTTCCTATTTTTCACCCCATCCAAAACAATTTTGGCTATCTTATAGGACAGATAATCCACTACAGGGTGTGCAGTTGTGCTCTGGTATACACACACCTTGGATGGTTGAATGCACTCAGCCTGCAGCCTCATGCTTCACAATGCACACTAAGGTATATGTAGCCCACTCCCTCCTCGGTGTCTAGGGGTACGCTGATGGTAACTGTCCATGGGGAGAGGGGACCATAACAGAAACTGCAAAAGATAACTTATGTTTTTGAGTCCTCTGGCCTGGGGTGCAGACTCCATCCATAGGATTCTGAGCTAGGAGGCAAACTTGATTAGCAACACTTTGAAATCAGGAAGACACTGATATAAATTCCAAATAGTAATTATAAACAACCTGGATCCTTTAATGAAATTTGATTTCTCCATGGAGTAACAACTTGATAAACAGTATCCTATTGGGGAAATGCCCACTGGGCCTAGGGGCTCTTTAGATCAAAGTCCAAGCAAAGTCCATTGATCTAGAAGCAGTGTCCATACTGAGGGGCAATAAACTGATGACTCTGTTAACTAGGTAGCATACAGTCCACATTTCAGGCAATCTTCCATCCTTATGCTCCCATGGTCCTACTGACCACTAACCTTGGGGACACTGATCATCCCAACGGCATCTTTCTTACTTGGCACACTGTTTTGTGACTGCCCCACTGAACTATGGGTAGCACATCCACTTCATTGCTTCAGATACTATTTTTCTGTGCTAGGATCTCAAATCACAAGCCTTAAGTATTCCTTTCAGGACTGGGGTCCCCTCCAGTCCTTGCTCCATTCAAATTCATGGGGGTGTCTGGCTGCACATTTCCCCCCTTTGCAGATGTGAAGTCCATATCCCCTTTTTCTTTACCCTCAGCGCTATATCGGTGCTTGGACTAGGGCTTGGTTCTGACAGCTGATGTCCATAGTGATCTCTTTCCCTTGGCTCTGCCTCTGGCCTTTCCTCCATGTCTCTGCTCCCTCAGAGCTCACTCGATCACCCAGACTAGGTACTGGTTCAAATTGCATAGTGGCTACTTGCAAGGCACATCAGGCTTCTCCTCAATATGGCTTCATATTCCTCCCACCTGGGGGTCATTTAACTCAGGCCTCTGCCACTTCAGCTGTAGGATATCTCAGGCCCTCCACAGAGAAAAATGATTTAGAGGGCAGAAGCCAGGCAGTGCCTGCCTGTTAATCCTCTCCTCAGCTCTGCCAAACCCAAAGCAACTTCTTGCAACCTGTCAACTGCAAGCAGCTGCCCTTCCTCCCAGCATTCCAATATAATTAGCTGCTAGCTCCCTGAGGCTTGAAATAATTAACCCTTTAGAGGGTCACAAGCACAGAGCCCTTACATTTAACCCAGTGTAAAATCCAGTACACTAATCTAATGCTCTAACCCAAAGGGGGTTACATATGCATACTGTATATTAGAGCATGACATCACAACCTGTAGTGGAGTATCTGTTACTTGATAAACACTTCTAAAGTGGTAGCTAGTGAGATGACTATCCAGATAAGTATTTATTATATCCCAGGAAATCACAATTAATTCCACTTGGATTTCTGCTATGTTTCCTGATACATCCAGATAGAAAATACATTTTATCAATGATTACTACTACAATTGTAACTGGATTCAAAAAAATTGTGATGTGCTAGAAGTTATCACTTCACATACCATTATCCTTTAGAACGTTGTTCTTATTGTCTCTGCATGGTGATTAAGTTACTAGCACTCTTTATTTTTGGGTGGAGGCATTGTGTTGTTTTGCCTTTCTGCCAACTGGCTGAAGCTGGATTGTAGTACAATGGAAGCTCACACCTGGGGGAGTGACACTGCCTGACTCCAACAGTACATCACACACCAATATGTATGCTTGCATTCCTTGACGGCAGCCCTTGGGAAGAAAATAAGTGAAAAACACTCACAGAGGGTAGGATTATGCTTGTACCCTTGCAGGCCCTGCACTTCTGACCATAGCATCCACATACCACAGATGGTCCAGGGTAAGTGGTGCAGGTAAGTCCTGGAAAAGGTAAGTGGTGAGACTGGGAGGGGTGGCAGCAAATGGTGGCAAGTTGAGAAGATGAAGGAGATAAACACAGAATAGAAAAAAAAATAATGTTACTTGCCCACGTTTGGTGGTCCCTTTTGCACTAGAGGAAGACCCAGGTTCACATTATGATCCTAACTCCCAGCCCTGTGGTGAAAGTGTCTTAGGAGTCCTGGCTCCTACACTGTACAGGAGGGCTACATAAATCCCACAGCACAATCTGCTTCTTTGGTGTGCACATCACAGGTGTCTATAAAACATTACGTCTTCCCCAAAAGACATGGTGGGATGTGTTGCACCTCTCATGTGAATGTGGAGGATGGAAGAACCTGAGGAATATACCATGGAGGCATGACAGACTTAAACACACACACAACCATGTCCCAACAGTCTGACTATGTTCTCAAAATCCCCTGCTTATGCCAGCCTGGCAGTGCAACAGCAGTGTTACTGCTCACTATGCCAGTGACTTGAGTTCAGAAGTGAAATCGAGTTGCAGAGGTCTGCCAGGGGAACATCTAAAGGACTGTTCATCTCTCATGAGGTGGGGGGAGGTCATGCCTACCAAATGTGCATAACACCTCACAGAGGTTGGGAATCAAGGGAGTCTGGAGGCCCAGAAGGGTGTGGGACATTGTCAGACACTCCATATCATTGCATGTTATCATCACTAGTGTAGGAAAATCCCTTGTCATAAAGGATAAGTTCAGAACCCTGCAGTCCTGGCACTACCAACTAGGCACCAGCTGGAATCCTACTGTGGAGGGGCAAGGCAAGGCCCTCTGATGCTTCCACATGTGTAATTTGCAGGGATGGTGAGTGACTGGGCTAGAGGTGCTGTCCAGATATGGGCCAGCAAGGTGCAAGGAGGATAAACACCAAGGAAAACAAGATCACCTGTTTTGAGGATAGATACTGGTGGACAGAAGGGTGCAAGACACAACCTGCTCCAGGGTTGAAGTTTAGGCTTCCTATTTCTGTTCCAGTTCAGGTTTTTTTGCCAGTGGAGAGCTTCAAAAATATTTACTAATCCAAAACTGTACAAGGATTTCAAACCAAATGTTTATCAAAGATAACTAAAGCAACACTATATTGATTGCAATTTAGGGAACATCATCCTTTTGGTATGTTCACTATTTATCCAGCAAGGACAAATATGTTGGTTTGGATATCAGTCACATAATGCTTAGTGTTCAATCAGAGCTTTAAAAATGTGATAATGTAGCTAAGAAACAGAAGAAAATTAGGAAATGCACACCATTCCAAAATAGGCAGAAAATGGGTTGACTGTTAATAACTATCTCATGAATTGATAAACCGCTTTACCACAGCAAGGTGGCCAGCCCCATAGACAACCACTTGTACAGTGCATACAGGCAATCCAATTTCATCTTGGTAAAAACCCTCCTAATCTAACATCATGCATTCACAACTGATAGCGTACTTACAGCCATTCACAAATAAGTAACAACTTGTTACAGTATATCTCTGTTCCAGCACAGAACGATGCAGACAGATAGCTGCAGACAGATTACACCCATAAAATTACTATTAGGTTATTTTCGCCACTGATACAGGATCACTTTACAAGTCACACAGTTTACTACAGTATGAGCAGTTAACTGAGGTCAGTACTTTTGACAGAGATGCATGTATCTCCTAGAATTTAAGGCAAAACCAAGTGTAGATCAATGGTTAGAGCTCATGAATGTGAAACAGTAGAACTGGGTGTAATCTCTCCAAAATGTTGAAACTTAAAACTCCTTCAGTACTTCACCAGAGTGATGATTCATGGTTGACAGAGTTAAAATAGTAAATGTCCATCAAAGTAAGTTAATCTCAAGAAGGAATAATGCTTGAAGTAAAGTTTTCCTACAAAACATTGAATTATCAGTGGCTCACAATGTGTTTATGTTTGGGAATCTGTCTAAACTGTTGTAGTAACAATTAAAATGAATAATATCTTCTCATCAGAACTGTACCTTATCAAGAATGTATGCCTTATTATGTAGATTTGTTTGAAGCATAATTAAACCCTTTAAATCTTCATTTAACAATTCCATAATTAATCTGACATCAAAAGTTTAATCACAAAGACAGAACTGCTGACTGCAGTGCTCTGGAGTGTGATGCCACATAATTAAACAGTACATGTGAAACAAATGAGCTAAAGCATGAATTCTAAAAACAACTTGCAGCTTATGTGTGCTTCTGTTTACTTCAGCTCAGGATAACTACAGTTTGAGGAGGAAACGAAATTACCCTATAAACAAAAAATAGGTAAAGACCAGGAACACATTGGGCCAACATTTTGATACAGACAAACATCTAGCTCAAGGCGATATTATACATCAAGCCCTTGCCTGAACTACTGTAAATATAGTTCTTCTTAAAGTGACAGGTGTTAGCAATTATTTTGTTTTCTTTGAGCTCCATTTCTAATGATTTTGTTTCTACACGCACATAATTGGAAAACCTTATGAAAGTAAGGATCTTTCTCTTATCATAACCACTATCTCTGTTCATTAACCCTGGGGCAATTCAGTTTATCCTGAAAAATCATGTCACACAAGGTAACAATCTTACAGCTACAGTAAAAACAAAGCTAAGAAAATATGTGAAACACCTGATTAACACATACAAACTACTTTTAACATTAAATAGTCTTCAGAGAAATCTAAGAAATGTAAAAGTAAAGAAATAGACCTACACAGCAGAAAAAAGCTATACCTAGGACCCAAGCCTGGGGGAAGGACTGGGGGTCTTGTGGAGGAAAAGGGTGGGTATGAGTTTAGGGGAGCATACTGTATAGAAACATGGATGTTATCCCTTAGGGTCTTCTCCATCTAATGAATGACATTTTTTTCTGTCTCATTATTTCCTGGTTGAACAAATTGTGTCTTTCTTTTTAATTTCATAATTTAAGCTGTTGGGTACAATTGTGTTCAATATGCAGTACAGTGGTAGAACGTGACAAGGTGCACTATATATCTAGATATATCAGGACATGTCACAGACATCTTGTTTAAATTAATGGGGCTCTTCAGTGATCGATCATAATGTATCTGGATATTCTGGATCATTGCATTAGCTACCACTGTATTTATCTTCAAAATCTCTCTCCTCATAAAGGCTTATAGACCATCCCCTATTTGGGTTTGTACACACCTTTAGTTCTTTTGTATACACTCTATTTAATAAATAATTTATGATCATCATTGAAGCCATGTATATGTACCACCAAATGGTGAGTCACAGAATGCAAAAATTCCAGTTCTACTGTCATTCTTCCCTACAGTCTGTATGGCTCCACTTTTCTGACTTACATAGTTCAGTCCATAGGGGCATGTCAGTAGGTAATACATCAACTGTTTTCAAGAAAAAGGTAGTATAAAAATTGTTACATCTTTGTGTTTTTGCAAGGTACTATGTCATCAGTAGTTTTCATTTGGCAGTTTGTGTAGGCAATTGTTGCTTGACTCTCTTTTCTATTGTGCAAGCGTACAATAGTTCATCATGACCCTTACATCCTATTATCTTTAAAACCCAAGTTACCCACAGCAGCTAGCTCCATTTTCTACAACCCTGTCATTTTACAACAGGCTAGAACAGACACCCTTACATTTGCCTTTTTTTGACCCTGTTGGTGATCGGATTTAAAAGTTAGTGTTCCCTGCCCAATATAACAAAAAAACAATCCTGTCTCATCTGCATTAAAGATGTTTTGTGCAGTGTACCAGGACAGAATGTCTGACAACACATCTCGTACCCAATCTTTTGCACCAAACCCATCTGCATTTTGTTTCTCCCCAAGTGTGAAGTGGTAACAGATATTATTGCACACCTTCCATCTCTGCAGCAGTCATCAGTGGGATTAAAATCATCCTTGCCAAGTGTGTCTACAGTCTTCTTTGCTTTTGCAGACAGCAACAGGCCACACACCATAGCATCCCTCTCCCATACAGTTGTGAACCAAAGCAGGAGAGCTTCCTTCACCTCATAATCTTTACCTCTCTCTTTTGCTTTCTCTGAGGGTTCTGAATGGAGTGCCACTCAGACCACAGCTGCTCTTTGCTATGCAGAATATCTTGACACCGTAGATTTCGGCAGTGAAAGATGGCCTGCCAGGTTGCAGATACCCATCTTTGGCAGAGCATCAATTTGCTTCAACAGCTCAATTTTTATTCTAGACCATTTAGACATGTTCAGAGAAAACAAAAACACCTACTGCCAGCAGGTACTCTGATGGGAAAACATCATAACATCTTAAGTAGTGCCAGCATTAGCACCAGATTAACACATTAACAAGTGATAAGTGAAGCACCAGTTGCAAACAATGGCTCTAATTGCCATAATGACCCTAATAAGCTGTCCACATTTTCTGGCATTTAATGTCTGTATAAACAAGTGAAATCAGTGCTGAAGCCTATGGGCACAGATATGGTTTTGGCAATTTCACAGAGCAAAATATTTTATGTAATTCGGTAAAATGGCAACATTTCACACACAAGTTTCAAATTTGGCTCTGTGTGATAGGCAACACCTGCATGCTCTGTCCTGTGTGCACAGCTGATCAAGTAAATTTTTTTCTGTCCATAGATGTCCAGAGGAGTCCAACACATTCACAGGATCCAGAGGTTTTTGAGGGCTGAGATGACTTTCTGCACAGGTTGGTGCACCAGCAGCACCTTATATTGAGGTGCCTTGAGGACACTACAGAGGCTGTTCTGGAGATGGCAACTGCTAAGCACCAACATCAACTACCTCCAGCACCCTCACACCAGTGGTGTCATAACCATGCTTGCACTGTGGGCATTAAAGTGTTGTTGCAGGACTGTTTTAACCCCATTTTTGCACCCACCCCTGCTTACCTTCCCCTTTAACCTTGTTTTTTCTTATGGTCTTTTGTCTTTCATTACCATTAAAGTATGACTTTGATACTGAAGCAACTGTGCTGTGTGTATCTGTCCTTGGTATCCTCTCCACCCACCTACAGCCACCTTCAGTGTGCAGTTCCATACCTGGTGCCCTGGACAGGGGCTCGGCTACTGCACAACCCCTATCATTCATTCTATATTCACCACTGCACCAAAGCAATATGCTATGCTTTTGTCTGTCGTTTGTGCAGAGATCAATCAACCATAGATTCAGAGAGATTAGTGCCAGTGCTATATCTCTGAATGTAGCAGGCTGTGGGTCTGGCACAGGTGCAACCAGGCAGTACAGCATAAACATTGTCCATTGGCAAATGTTTGAATATCTGGTCCAAGAATAGATTCTGTCCAAGATTTGAGATGCATTGATTTTTACCTCATTCAACCCTTTACCTCACAATTAGAGTTGGGTGAACTGGCTGAAATTCACTATATGAATTAAGTTGCAAAGTGCCAGGTTTACAGAGTTTTCACCAGGTGAAGTGGTTGTTTTTCTCTGTGGATTTACCTAACTTTGCTTGTTGTCACTTTGTGAAGATCTCACTAAATAAGTGCCAGTTTGCATGGAAAACTTTGTAAAACTAGAAAAGTGTGAAGTTTGTAATGTCAATGGGAATGCACGAAGGAGAACTTTCATACTTTGCTAGAACATTGCTGGCAAAGTAAAATGTAGCAACATCTTTACTCAAAACTCTGCTGCTCCTGATTTCAGATTAGCACATTCAATTTGTATTTTTAATATTTGTAAATGGGGGTGTGGGAAGAAGCACCTAAATTAATCAGTAAAAGCTACCCCGAACATTAATGTGAAGCAATAAATAAGTACCCTAACATGAAACAGAGACAGGTAGTCAGAGTGTGTCCATCATTACAACGACTTGAGCACAAGTCTTGGTGAAATCAAGGCAGTTACTTATGGGAGGGATAAACTGTATGCACTCCAAATGTTCCAGGCCTACAATTGACATTATCGTGGATATACTGACGATGCCATGGGTTATCAAAGCAGCTCTAGTAATGTACTGTTGTTCTATTGTATCTGTTTTGATTCTGAAGATTATAGTAAAAATTTCTTGGTCAAATTACTAAAACTATAAAGGTCAAAAAACTGTGTCTCAGCTTAGGGATGCTGTGGCTGTATTAAACTAATCCAGGTTGTGTCCTCCCCACTAGGTTTAACTACCGGTCTGGCACCAGTACCATGATTGATCTTATTTTATCTGACTTACCAGACAGACTCATCAATGTCAAGGTCTTACTCTGATGTTCTCAGCGATCACTATCCAATTCTCTGTTGCTGGTCTAATCATTCCCCCAAGCTCCATCCTAAGACCTCCTACTACTTCTCACTTAAGAAAGGGCAGTTGAGGCGTTTCAAGGACTACCTACACAACTGTGACTGGTCCTCTTTAGACTCTGCCACCAGTGTCGATGGTGCCCTAACATTTTTCATTTCTACATTCAACTCCACTTGTGACATTTTCTCCCCACTCACCAAGCGAACAATCAAAGGCCATGATACTCTCTGGATCACCCCTGCTCTACTGGACCTTATGGCTTAGCATGACAAACCGTGGCACAAGGCCCTAGCATATGGCCTACCTGCGGACAGGCAAAGATACAGGGCTGCCAGAAATATTTGTACATGAGAAATCTGCTGTGCTAAAGCAACCCACTTCTAAAATTACCTCTCCTCCAACTGGGGCCATGGGAGACAATTTTGGGACAATATTAAGGACCTTACAGGTAAATCTAACTCCCCCCTCTACTCAGTATCAATGACGTCACTACCAAGGACTCTCAACTTACAGCAGATACCTTTAATACTGCCTTATTGGACCTAAGTACTGTTCTTCCATCTGACTTTTTCAATAAATCCTCAAACTACCTTACTACCAACCCCTGTTAGGTATACCCCCTTTCCGTTTCAGAATTGTCACTCCCCAAATAGCAAAAAAGTACCTTTCCTGAGTTCTGGGGAAATTCAGATTCATTGGAGACTCCCTAGACCTGAAACTTCTGCACCTGGCCCTTGATGTTCTCCTATCCCCACTCACCAAACTCATTAATCTCTCACTCTGTTTAGGTCAATTCCCTTCCCAGTGGAAGCTGGCAGTGGTAACTTCCATATTTAATGGGGGAGACAGAACCTGTCCAAGTAACTACTGTCCCATCTCTATTCTCCCTCAACTCTCCTAAGCCCTGAGAGGATCATTTCCGACCAACTCTCTGAATACCTCTCAAATCATGACTTACTATGTTATCAGCAACATGGGTTCTGGAAGGGTCACATTACCAACACAGCCCTTCTGGAATACACTGACTTCATATTTAAAGCCCTCGACTGTGGCCACCTTGTTAGGTCTGTGTATGTAGACCTAACTAAAGCCTTTGACATGGTAAACCATTCCCTTTTCATTGGCTCCCTTCCATCGCTAGGTCTCTCCCAAGAAGCCACCTCCTGGTTCTCAAACTGCCTAAGTGGTAAATACCAGCGTGTAAAAATTCATGACACACTCTCCTCCACCTTACCAGTCCAATTAGGAGTTCCTCAAGGCTCAGTATTGGGTCCTCTTCTTTTTAGTATCTTCCTCAGTTTCCTCCCCCATGTCTGCTCTGGGCAGATGCTACTTTATGTGGATGACACTGTCATCTTTTCTAGCCACCCTGACCCCTCCCCCCGGAATGCAACCTTCACAGTTTTTTTTCCTGAGACCAAATCCTGGTTCACAAGTCACAAACTCATTCCAAACTACAAAAAAAAACAAAAAAAAAAAAACAAGGTAATGTTACTTGCCAACTCCCAAAGCAAACACAAAGAAGAGTCCCTACACATTCTAAACAATCGGCTATGACCCATAGACCAAGTAAGTAGTTTCAAATACCTGGGCATAACCCTTGATCCTACCCTCTCTTTCCATGATCATATTGATCTGGTCTGCAAGGCAGTAAATACAAGGGCTGGCCTACTTTACCAGCACAGGAATTGCCTTACCCCTAACACCCTCCGTCTGGCCTTCACCAGTTCAGTATTGTCCATAGTTGATTGTGGCATAGTTATCTATGGCTCTCCAGTAGTCACTGCATTAACCCGCATCAAAGTTGCCTTAAATGAAGCCTGTTGCTTTGTAGTTGGTGGGGACAGGTGCATGCACACTTGTTATCTGTATGAAAATGTCTACTGGCTAAACTTTATGGGAAGGCTCACCTATCAGACTTAACAGTTAGTCAAAAAGATAGCCCTGGGCTGCTCCCCACCTGAAACCCTTCTTCTCCTAACTCCTACTTCAACACCCTAATCTATCAGAAGCTCCTCAAAGGCTACACTCCTAGTCCCGTTCTGCAGGACATCTATGGAACAGAGGGCCTTTATGTACAGGGCTCCTTGTTGGTTAAATAGCCTACCTCCTGAAGTATCCTCTACACTTAGACTTGGTCCTTTTAAACATTTACTCTGGCAGCATCTTCTTTCTAAAAGTCAGTGTGACTGTACCCAGACTCCTCTCATCTTCAGCACTTGTGGGTGCTCACTTACTCTCACTTTCACTCAGCTTAGTCTGGACATGGTGTTCATTGTCTGCCCCTTTGTTCCTCACCTCTCATAATGTCTTCTCCTCTCAAAGTACGACAAGGTCCCCTGAACTGCCCATTACTAGCATCCCCTCCTCCCACCTTTCTACCCCTCCTTCTCATCTCGTGCATCCCTCCCTGATTACTAAGCTTTTCCCATTGACAAAGGTCTGTCTCAGATTGCTCACTTACACATCTCATTCATCTCTTATTCCTGCTATTCATTGCCTTCCATGTTTTTATTCAAATGTTCAAATTATGTTACTACCTGTTGCCTCTCCCTATATGGAGTGCTGTTTATGAGTTAATGTCAGTGTTTGTTTACTTGTTGTTTGCACTTTTTACATATGTTTTACTTGGAACTGTACTCTCTTGATGCTGTTGTACCTGACATGGAGCCTTTGTAAAGTAGTCACTGACTCAAAGATTGTAATTCCGAGATGTCAATAAATCAATAAAATAAATAAGTAAACAAAATCTACTTGCAGTTTGCAGGGGGTAACCCCTCCTTCTCCTACCATTCCCCTTCTTACCTGGGAAACTTGTTGTTCCCCAGGAGGCTGAGGTTCTGCAACCTCATCTACCCCCTGACTCAGTTAGAGAAAGAATCCATCAAATTCTCCTGAGTTTTATGGCCCTTGTAAGTAGAGCCCCTACCCAGGAAGACCAGATGTTTGTTGTTTCCTTGTACATAGTTTAGATTATTGGTTTGTTAAATGTATTGTTTTGGTGTTACCTTGACGCATACTGCTTCTCAAAGGATTGATTTGGAAAGTATGCACTGGGAGGAGCCTCTAATCAAGACAGCAACTTAAATGGTTATAAATGGAATATATCATTCAATCCTATTTCCTTTCATGTGCAAATGGCAGTGAACATCTGGACAAATGCCCAGAGATGCACTGGGCTAGGTGGACATAGAAACTAACTCATAATGGCAGGATCTAAGGTTACAGATTTACTCTGTAAATGTCAATTGATTCAGTAATCCAGTAAAAATATCCAAGGTGTTCACTGTCATCTGTAGGGAAAAAACAGATTTAGTGTATATACAAGAATCACATCTTACCCAGGCAGAGTCTGCAAAATTTACCAAATATGGTTATTCTAGTACTTATTCCTTATCTTACAAACAGGGTAAATGATGAGGGGTGATAATTCTGATAGCTAGGCATCTAGTATTTCAGGATTTAAAAGTTATAAGAGACTAAGAGGGCTATGGAGTAAAGGTCCAGGGAGAGATGGATTGGACCCCTATAACTCTAGCTAATGTCTATATCCCCACAGGATCAGACACCCCTCTTATTAAATGTTTACTTTCACTTAATATGGTTGCAGACAATGTTAGAGGGCCCCTCATTTTGACTGGGGACTGTAGCCTGTTAATTGATCCTACAAGGGACAATACTGCTGTAGGACAAACCTGTTTTCTGCAGCTCATAAATATTTTTGCAGATTTTTATCCTAAATGGTAAGGTTTGATATCTGGCATGAGCTCCACTCCATTCAAAAGGAATTTACACATTATTTGGCTACACACCATGCCTATAGTCAGATATACTATTTATGCAACAAGGGGACTTGGCCAGGGTTGCTTCTTGTAGGGTGGGCCCATCTATTTCTCAGACCATGCTCCGATCACTGTGGAGGTAAACGTGGTTATGATTCACAAAAAGACGCACTGGAGATTTGATTTGTTTGATTTTAAAAATGGGGAATTTCTGGATATGGTCCACAACCATATTAAACAGATAGTATCATTAAATGATACCCCTGAAATGCAACCCACCTTCCTGTGGGACACAGTAAAAGCGGTTCTTAGGGGACCACCAGTTTAGCTATGCAGCCCAAAGGAATAAAAAGAGGAAAACTCATGGAGAGGACCTAAATTCTACCCTCCTTGCAACATCAACACCAGCTATATACACTAGCAGACCCCCTCATAAATTGATAAAATAAAGAAGCAATTAGATAACCTCACCCTAGAACAGACAGAAAGAGTACTTAAAGTACAGTATTTACATCAGAAATTTTATGATGGGGATTCAAGAGCATCACGTCCTTCAACACAGACAGTCCGAGGATACCATCAAAGAGCAATAATTTCCAAAATTCAGAATCCTGTAACTGGGCAAGAGTATAAGGATGTCCAAGCCATAGCAGAAGCTTTTCTGGCTTATTATAAGAAATGATAAATGGCGGATCCAAACCTTCAGCCAGAAGCATTAGCTTCCTCCTTTACACCATAGGCCTGTCCAAATTAGATGCCCATGCCCAAGACTTGATCCAGAGTTGGGTCACTAGTTCAGAAATCCAAGCAGGCATAAGTCACCTTAAGACTGATAAATGCCCTAGTCCAGATGATTACTCTGCAGAGATCTATAAAAAAATTCACCCCTGAACTGGAACTTCTACTCCTCAATGTTTCAAACTGGATAATGGAAGGTAACAGTCCCCCTCCTTCTTGGAATTTTGCCACAATTTCAGTTATACCAAAGACAGGAAAATCATCAGACAGATACAGTATGAATCCTACAGGCCAATTTCTGTCCTAAATGTACTGTAGACTACAAAATATTTACAGCCATTCAGGCAAAATGACTGGATAGTATCCTCCCCTGTATAATTCACCCTGGTTAGACAGGTTTTATCAGGATTAGGTAAACCATGCATAGTATTTAAAAAGCTTGTATCCAGCATACATCAGGCAGCTAGTACAGGTACCCCTTTCCGGCATGGGGTCATAATGTCGAAGATGAAACCATGCACATCATGACCGTGCAGCAAAAATCAGTGTGCGGTGACATCCAAGAGGTCTTTTTTTCTTTTGCAGGGAGCAAAGCTACCTGCACCTCCCATGTGGGGGGCTTCACCCCAACCCCCTGGAACTGTTATAATCAACTCTGAGGGGGTGTGGACACTGGGGCAAGAAAACAAATAAAACTAAGAGAGTATCCAGCAGGGAATCAAAACAAGATCCTGACAAGCCACGCACTGCAGGATCAGCTGCTCTAGCCAATCCACCATGGGAGCGGCTCGACTGAACACCGACCAGCAGTGGCTACATCCACTTCCTCCTCCATGGTGAGTGACAGGGGGTACTGATACTATCACATCACTGATATTCCTCTGTTGCTCTATCCCAGATGCACTACCCAGAACGCGGTCTTCCTATGTGTGGGTTAGTGTGCGCAATTATGACCCGATACCCTCCTCTTCTTACCCTAAGTTTAGACACTGAAAAAGCATTTGCTAGGGTATCTTGGGCCTTCCTGGGAGTTGCCCTTTCACAATTTGTCTTTCTTAAAAAGTTCAGGGATCTGATTACCTATATCTACCATGCCCTGGTATTGCAGGTTAGAGCCAATGGTCACCTATCCTCCCCTTTTCCATTACAGTGTGGTATAAGATAAGGTTGTTCCCTCTCCCTTCTTATATTTTCCCTATACATAGAACCCTTGGAAGAGCCTATTCGCATACACCCCCATCATACAGTGCAAATGGGGCTGAGGGTACGGAACATCACATTGCACCATATGCAGATGCCAAAATGCTATATTTGTCAACCCCAGAGACAGACCTCCCTGTTGTTTGGTTGGTTATAAACCAGTATGGTGCCCTATCTGGCTATAAACTAAACGAAAGCAAAACAGAGGATTTATCAATCCAATACAACCCAAGTCACGTACTGCGGACTCAATTCCCTTTTAGGTGGGATCTCCCACAGATTGCACATTTAGGCATAAAACTCAACCTATCAGTCTCTCAATTGTATGAGGCCAATTATGGTCATCTCCAGGCTTAACTGGAAAAGGACTTGGATAAATGGATGGTACTATCTTTAATAGTAGAAAGACATGTAGCAGCTATTGAGATGCTGGTTCTTCTAAAATTCTTATATTTTATCCAGAATCTGTCTCTCCCTATCCCTCAGAAAGCCTGGGAACTATGGGGTAGATGGATCTCCTGCTTTCTCTGTCAAGGTCAGAGACCATGGATGGCCCTATCAACACTCATTAGACCTAAAAGACATGTGGGCCTTGGGTTCCCAGACATGACGCTTTACTATGAGGTATCCCAGTTGCAACTGATCATGTAGTGGCTCCAGAATGCACCAGGCCAGCAATGGATGCAGTTAGAAAGGGAACTAGTCCATACACAACCCATAAAACTAGGTCTAAATGACACCTGGTACATTAACACACTCCATAAATGTACATCAACATTTGTCTACACCCCACTACAGATATGGAAGAAATGGGTACATAAGAGAAAGTTTACACAACAACAATTATGGCTTCTTCCCCTTCCCTTACATACAGTATGCACACAGACTTTATTCCAGCTTCCCTCGATATAGGATATAAAACATGGTCTTGTAGGGGCTTAGGCTTCCCCTATAGATGATGCAGTGTAAGGAGATCAAGTAATTTCAAATGCTTGGGCAGGAGTTTGGGCTGTTGAACAGGGAAGGGACATTTTGACAGCTCACAAAAAGGGATTTGGCTCACAAAAAGGGATTTTGACAGCTCATGAGCAGGGATTTTTAAAGTTTCCATTTCTTTCCCACTTCACTGCAAAGAAATGGCTAGGACTTCTGGCCTCAAATGTGCAGGGTACAAAGATGTTTCCCCACAGATGTGACTTATGCTAGTTTGGTAAAAAAAATTTACATCAGTTCTGTAGGTATAACATTCCAAAATTTAGAAATTTACTGATGGATATCATTATGGCAGCATTTTGTGCATTAATAATGTCACAGCTGTTCTTATAATTTACGTCAGATTTGGAACTTGCCCTCAAAGTTAAATCATCTTTTGATATGCCAAGTTTCAGTTTTATTGGAAGTGCACCTCTGGAGATATACAGTTGCAAAATATGTACATCACCACTTTTTGTCAAATTCTTTCTTCAGTTGTTTCACTTTGTGCATTATTAACTTTGCAGCTGTTCTGCAATTTGCATCAAATGATGCATGTACCCTCAAGGACTATTGGTCTCTTCATATACCATGTTTCATTTTGATTGGTAGTGCACGTCTCGAGATATGCAATCCCTAAATGTGTACATCCCCATTTTTTGCCAAATTCTTTATTCGATTGTTTCACTGTGTGCATTAATAACTTCACAACTGTTCTTGCACTTCACATGAAGTTTGTTATGTTCTCCATAGACTAATGGTCTCTTGATGTGCCAACTTTCAATTTGATTGGGAGTGCATGTATTGAGATATGCAGTCCCAAAACATGTACAGAAAAATTTTGTTGTCAAATTCTTTCTTTCTTTGTTTCACATATTGCACTTTAATAACTTCACAAATTTTCTTGTACTTTGTCATGCCATTTGGCATGCACCCTTGAGGAATAATGGTCCCTTAACATGCCACGTTTCATTTTGATTGGGTGTCCAGCTCTGGAGGAATGTAGTCCCAAAATGTATAACACACCATTTGTTGTGAAATTATTTATTCACTTTTATGTTAAGCTTAATAGTTTGTGCTTTAATAATTTTGAAAAAGTTCATGCGTATGCATGACATTTGCCATGCCCCATCATGAAGCAGATAACTCATGAAGCTGTAAGTTTCATTTCAGTTGCATGTGAGGGCATGGAGATATAGTGTCCCAAAATGTGTAAATCACTATTTTTTATTTATTATACTGGCGAGGTAATGCCAGAGGGTGAAAGGTAACTTCTGTGATAAACCCAAATGTTTAATTGAAACTTTTCAACAGATTTGCATGAAATGTGGCATGCCTAATGTCTAGAGGAAGTTCTCTGGAGCTGCCAAATTTCATGGTAATACGTTATGTGATCTTTGAGATACAGAGTGTTGGGAAAAAAAAAAAGAAACATCTGTGTTTTTGACATTTCTTTGACTACCTGGATCTCATAAACAGCTTTAGGTTGTGGTTTGAAATTTTCAGGGTAGTAAGCCTTTGCCTCACAGATGTGCCTGTTGAAGGTTTTATGAAACACCTCACTTTTCTACCTGCATGTTATACTGTTTGACCACTAAAGGGCACCAAAACACTACATTTCTCACTTGCCACTTCCTCATCTCCACACCGTTTGGAATTTTGGTCTGAAACGTTCAGGTTCAAAACAGCTTGCACCACAGAACGAGCCAGCATTGGTGTGGTAAAATATATTAATCTGTTACAAAGTTATTCAATTTTGACATTTCGGGTTCTGAGCATGCTCAGTTCAGTTTTTTGGATAGGTGCACAGTGGCAAAAAGGGATTTGGGCACACAAAAAGGATTGCAAAAAGGGATTTTTAAATCCCTCTTCATAAAAAAAAATCCCTTTTCATGATCTGCCATTTTGTTTTTCATTTTTTGGCTCAAACAAAATGTTATAACCTGCCTCAGGGATGTGTTCTGTAGACATTCAAGTATGGGTTTTGCTCAGGGGAATGTCAAAATCCCTTTTCCTTAGGGGAGGATCACATGACCCTACCTTGAGAAAAGGGATCATCTGCTAAAAGGGATTTTGACACCTTGCAAAAAGGGATTTTAAAATATCACTGCTAAGAAACTGTTCGGAATTTTGGGCTGAAATTTTTATGTTAGAAAGGGCTTGTACAAATGATGTGACTTTTTCTGGTTTGGTGATAAAATTTACATTGGTTCCATAAAGTAATTATAACATTCTGAAGTTTGGAAATTACCCTTTGGATAACATTGTGGTGGTCACGGTACCATTTGGAGGCAAGATCTTGAAAACACTTTGAGATATGGGTTTTTCTCTAAATGCAGCTTAGTACACCTATCAGTGTACTAAGCATGTGTGGAGGTGGCCATGTCATGAATACAACTGCGGTGGAACTTTTTCCAAAGTTGCTATGGTTATTGAAATATTGCAACATTTGCAGTACAAGGGTTACTTGGAATGTCTCTAGGACTGAGTTATGTGTCTGTACTTATGGGTAGGTGGCTCCAACCTATGCATACCATTTGTTATCTGGGAGCACAGGGACCTCTTGCACTATGTCTCTATACTTATGGGTGGGTAGAAGCACAGGGCCCAGAGGGTCCATGCTCCCAGGCATGGATACCATTATGGAAAACTGGGAGCAGAGGGCCCTCATGTGCTATGTCTCTACACTTATGGATGGGTTGGAACGAGGGACTAGAGGGCCAGTGCTTCCACCTGTGCATACCATTTAGCAAAACTGGGAGTACAGAGCCCTGCTGCGCTATGCCTCTACCCTTATGGGTGGGAACACAGGGCTCTGGTCCTGTGCTCCCACCTATGGATAGCATTTTGCAAAACTGGTAGCACAGGGCCTGTCTGTGCTTTGCCTCTATACCTATGGGTGAGTGGCAGTGCAGGGCTCAGAGGGTCCATGCTCCTACCTATGGATACCATTTTGAAAAGCTGGGAGCACAGGGTCCTGCTGCACTATATCTCTATACTTATGAGTGGGTGTGAGGGCAAGGCCCATAGTGCCAGCACTTCTACCTATTTATCCCATTATGCAAAACTGGGAGCATGGGATAAGACCAACATTACACTTTCTCAAAAAGAAGGGAAATTCATTGCAAAAAACTCCGTTAATGCATCATTTAGGGTTGTCATTACAGAAACAAAAGTTTGGAAATTCTATGTTAGGGTTATCAGCCCTACCCACCACCCCCACACCAACCCTCCACATACCAACAGTATCAGGCCTAACTCTCACCCCATTCTCCTGTGCTGTACCATCTCAGCTTCCTTACTAATGGAATGGGGTGAGAGTTAGGGCTGATGACCCCATGGCACACCCTGGTACCTATTGGTGTGTGGAGGGTGGGGGAGTAGGGTTGATAACCCTAACATTGAATTTCCAAACTTTGTTGCTCTAATAACAACCCTAACTGATGCATTAATGGAGTCTTTTATATATATATATATATATATATATATATATATATATATATATATATATATATATATATATATACTATATATATATATATATATATATAGAGAGAGAGAGAGAGAGAGAGAGAGAGAGAGAGAGAGAATGAGATTACAAAAGACTCTGTTAATGCATCAGATGGGGTGATGGGGTGATTCAAGACCAACAAAAGTCTAGAAATTTGATGTTAGGGTTACCCCCTCCCCACCATCCACAGATCCACAGGTTCCAGAGTGCATCTTGGGGTTACTGGCCCTAATTCCTACCCCATTCCATGTGTAAACAAGCTGAGATGGTACAGTATAGGAGAATGGGGTGAGAGTTAGGCCTGATGATCCCATTGCACATCCAGGCACCTGTTGGTCTGTGGATAGTGTGGGGGTGTGCAGGGGCTAGGTTTGGCAACCCTAACATTGAATTTCCAGACTTTTGTTTGTGTCAAATCAACACTAACTGATACATTAATGGAGTTTTTTGCAATTAATTTCCCTGCTTTTTTGAGAAAGTTAAATGTTATTCAGATGGTATCCATAGGTTGCCCACACATCAGTGTAGAAGCATATTGCAGGAGGGCCCTATGCTCCCAGTTCTACACAATGGGATGCACATTTGGGAGAATGGGCCCTGTGTTGCCATGCAATCATAAGTGTAGAGACATAGTAACTGAGGTTCTTGTGCTCCCAGTATTGCAAGATGGTATAAATGGGTGGGAGCATGGGTCCTCTATGCCCTGCATTCCCACCTACCTATAAGTATAGAAACATAGGGAAGGAGGGCCCTGTGCTTGTAATTTGCATAATTGTACTCATAGGTGGGAGTGTGGGCCATCTGTGCCCTGTGATCCCACCCACCCATGACTGTAGAGACATAGCGTAAGAAGGTACAGTGCTTCCATTTTAGAATAAATAGTATGCATAGGTGGGAGTGTTGGCCCTCTGGGCCCTGTTCTTCAACCTACATTTAAGTACAGATACATAGCACAGGCCTAGAGGCATTCCAAGTAACCCTTGTAACACATATTTGGCAATATCTCAGTGACCATAGCAACCACAGAAAAAATTATTTTGCAGTTGTATTCATGACCTAGTCACCTACATGCATACTTGGCACACTTATAGCACTGCTGCACTTAGCAAAAAAACTGTAACTCTAACGGTTTTCGAGATATAGGCGCCAAAAGACACTGCAGCTGCCACAAAGTTATCCTACAGGAAAATGTGCTAATTTGGAGTGCTGCAACTCTGGAACCAGTGTACATTTTTGCACCAAGTCAGCAAAAGGCACATCTGTCATGCTAGGGCTTGCCACCCTGTAAATTTCAGCCCACAACTCCAAACCGTGCAGTGGCAGTGAGATGATAAAGAAACTGTGGTTTTGGCAGATGCCACAATGTTATCCTATGGGAAAAATTAACAACTTTGTAGTACTGTAACTATGGAACCAATGTATTTTCTTTCACCAAACTTCCAAAAGGCACATCTGTGATGCAAGGGCTTATCACCCTGCAAATTTCAGCCCACAAATCCAAACCTTATAGTGGCAGTGAGGTGGCAAACAAATGGTAATTTTGGGGGCAGTAGTAATTTTTGCGACACTTTTGGCAAATTTGCAAAAGAAAGGTGAAAACATTCACAAAATTTGTGAAAGTGTGGCACGTTCTTTCTAATTTACCTGCAAAATAATTGAGAATAAATTATGGAAAACATATTTCTGGGGCTTACTTCTCCAAAACTAATGGCAGTGTTCTGTTCCTCTGGACCTGATTAGGTAAACCCAAGTGTCAGTCAAATTTTAATTATAGCAGTTTTTCTCCACCGCTAACTGAAAACAAGATGGTGGTGGCATGACAGTACAGAATTAATTTGCAACAGAGAAAGATGCCTTTGAGAACAAATCTGTCACTCTCACATGCAACATATATTTTTTCCTTAGGATATAATGGAAAACTTTAAACTTCAATAACTTTTGAATGGATTAATATTTTTTTCACCAAATCTCCAAAGGGCACATCCTTGACCCAGTCTCTATATTCCCTGAAAATTTCTGATAAGATGGACAAAGCATTTGGGCTGTGGAGATGAGCAAAGAATTTGCAAAAGTTGAGGATTTTCACACTTTTCAATGCTCTGCAGCTCCACAAACACAGCTGTTGGAATACTAAATTAATATATCTCAGGAGCCGTACAACGTAGAAAAAAAATTTAAATTTCACCTGATTCATCAGTTTCCTGGCTAGGTTTTCACTAAAATTCAAAATATTATAATTCCATATCTCGCACCGTTTCTGAGATACGAACCCCAAAAGGCGTGGTGGATGCCACCATGTTAGTCTATGGGAAAAAAGGTCAACTTTGGAGTACTATAACTTGGCATCTGTGCAATATTTTGTCAACAAATCACTAAACAGCACATCTGTGAGATGTTGGCTGCCCTCCTTCCAAATTTCAGCCCAAAAGACCAAACCGTTTTTTTGCAGCAGGGTACCAAAGAATTCCTGTTATTTTGGCCATAGTCTAGAAAAGTAGTGTCGAGATTTGCGACACCTTGCGCAAAAATTTGTGAAAGTGTTGCAAATGTGACACTACTTTGCATCACTACTTTTGCCAGAAATTTGAAAACAAAATGGTGGATTTGCGACACTACTAGGGCTATTTGCAACACTAAAAGTCTGCTAACATATTTTCTGGGTGCTACTGCAGGCTTTGAACCCTCCACCCTGCTGCTGTAGCCACCATCCTGGGACCTTTTCTATCACCCTAGGCATGCCTTGAACCTGGTACCCTGTGCGGGGGCTCTACCACTGTACCAAAGTGCTGACTACACTTATAGGTAGACCTTTCACCCTCTTCTACCCATCTCATTACTGCTATCTGCAGACCCATCCTAAGATGACTGCCCACCTTCTCTTGTCATGCCTCTCCCTCCTCCTTCTCACATGGCCTCCATCTAACCCAGGTGTCCCCATGGTGCCACAGGTCCCCTACTCTGGGGCCCTGGAGTTGCCTCCCTCCTTCTCTACTATCTCCTTGCACCCCAACCTATCATACCCTCCCCCGAGTCCCCACCTAGCTTCCCCCCTTTGCACCTATGAGCATTTAATTGTACTAGCCTGCCCATCCTGTACCTCTTTGCCCACCCCTTTTGTCTCTAAGCTCTCCCACTCCTACTATCTCGCTCGATGCAAAAATGCCTTCCACACCCCCCTGATCAGGGCTGTACTTCTCCTCCTACTCTTGTCAGGGAACATTCATCCCAACCCTGGCCCAACCCACAATAACTCCTTGACTAGATCCCCTGGGCTTCTTATTGCTTCTATGAATATCTGCAGTCTACTGAAGAAATTTGACTCACTCCAATGTTGGGTCACTGTCCACAAACCTTACATCATCTCCCTAGTCGAAACCTGGCTCTCTGATTCTACCCCTGACTCCCTTGTCTCACTCCCTGGCTACTCCCTCTTTCGAGAAGACCATGTAGGGAGATGAGGTGGAGGCTGTGCTATTTATATTAAAGACTCCCTTCTTGGAGTAGCCCTCCCAGCCCCTGTCCTTAATCTCAGGGCACAGACCTTTACCCTAAAACTTACCCCGACCCCTCTAAAGGCCCCCTCTTTCTAACCTCTGCCTATATTCCCCCAAAAAATCAAACTCAGGCCCTGGTCCCTCTAATAGAGTATCTCACCTCTCTACCACATTCCCCTGAGCATATTCTCATGGGTGATCTAAACATTAACTGGCTTAGCCCCGCATCCTCCTCCACCTGCGACTCCTTTACTGCTATTGACCTAACACAACTTTTTACCCAACCAACAAGAGTGAACCCCACAACGGGGTTGAGCACTCTTCTGAATGTAGTCCTCACCAACCGACCTAACCAAGTTTGCAAACTACAAGTCCTCCCGGATGAAATCAGTGACCACTCCCCTATTCTTTTCCATTGGATTACGTCCCTAACCAAACCCACTGCACAGGCCACCCCACAGGCGGGGTTATGCACCAGGTGGGGCTGAGAGGCCTGAAGCAACTTCTAGCCCAAGTTGACTGGGCCCCATTGAGACTGCCCTAACCTTGATTCGGCCCTGGCCTTCTTCACCTTAATGTTTAACAAAGTCGGATATCTTCGCATCCCTAACCAAACTTTGTTCCAAGGTACAGCATACTCCCTGGGTCACTCCTTCCCTACTCCAACTCCTTAGGCACAGGGATAACCTGTGGCACCTAGCCCTGGTAACTGGCCACCCTGCTGACAGACAGGCATATGCTACTACCCAAAATAAATGTACCTGGGCCATACGCAAAGCAAAGGCCGATCATTATCGGGCCTCACTCACCTCATCCTGGGGGAATGCTAGAACCTTCTGGGATAACATCAAACAACTAAATGGTGGTACACACTCTCTCCTCCACCTTCCCAAATCAATATTGAGGGTATTATCTCTACTGATCCTACTCTCATTGCTAACCATCTCAATAAATCCTTTACTGACCTTAGCTCTGTACTCCCTAGCAACTTTTTTGACCCACCCCCCAACTCTCCTGACCCTGCTCCCTCACACTCATCTTTCCACTTCCACCCGGGATACTGTCAATGAAGTCAGACCATATCTGACCAAGGCCCTAAGAAGCAACACCACTGGCAGTGACTCCTTGGACCCCAGACTGCTCAGCCTGGCATTGGACCAGGTCATCGCCCCAATCACTAGCCTCTTCAACAAATCACTCTGTCTAGGGCAATTTCCATCTGCCTGGAAAATTGCCACTGTCACTCCCATACATAAGGGTGGAGATAGGGCCCTTTCTGGTAATTATCGTCCCATCTCAGTCCTCTCACCACTCTCAAAAGCCTTAGAGAAAGTAGTATCCTTCCAAATATCTGAGTTTCTTACCAAATACAATATCCTCTGCCCTGAACAACACTGCTTCCATGCTGGGCACAGCACCAATACCGCCCCTCATCGAGTTTTCTAACTTCCTCCATTCCTCCCTGGACTCGGGCTCTCTTGCTGGTGCAGTGTTCATAGATCTGTCAAAAGCCTTTGACACTGTATCCCATCCTCTCCTGCTGGATGCACTCAGCTACACTGGCTTTGCCACAGGACCTGTCTCATGGTGCTCCAGCTATCTGTCTGCCCGGTCCCAGCATGTAAAAATCAATGGCACCCTCTCTGACCTCTACCCTATCCGATCTGGGGTTCCCCAGGGCTCTATTCTTGGGCCCCTGCTCTTTTTTCCCTTTATCTCAACACTCTGCCAGGTGCCTGTACTGGTAAACTCCTCCTTTATGCTGATGATGCTGTTATCTTCGCTTCTGACCGTAACCCCACCACCCTCCAAGATTCCCTGCAATTATCCTATAAAGATGTGGAAGCCTGGTTTAAAGAACATAGACTGGTTATCAATCTTAAAAAGACCAAATCTATGATCTTCTCCCACCCCCAAAACAAAGCTAGTAATTTACAACTTCAAGTCTTTGCCAGCTCTATGTTCCCACTCGGACAAGTTTACACATACAAATACCTTGGGATAACCTTTGACCCTGCCCTCACATTCCATTCCCATATCTCCACCTTAGCCTCCACCACCAATATTAGGTTGGGAATCCTTTACCGCCACAAACACTGTCTCCCCCCCGATGCCCTCCGACTCGCAGTTATGTCCTCCATTCTGTCACTTGTTGACTATGGCTTACCAGTCTATGGGGCTGCTGACCAGACCTCGCTAAACAAAATCTGCCTCACCTTAAATAAGGCCTATCGACTAATCTTAGGTGCTCCCAGACTTACACATACCTGCTATCTTTATTCCCAGGCAGATCTACTTAATCTTGACGAATGTCTTAGGTATCAAACCTGCATCCTTAAAAAAAAACTCTTCTTGGGCTCTCTCCTCCTGGTTTGACTGCCGTTATCCACCATGTAAACTCACTAGCTTCAACACGGTCCTCCTGTAAAACCAAGTTGAAGGTACCTAGGGCAAGGACCTCTCATGGACAACGGGCCTTCCTCTACCGTGCCCCCTTCTTGGTACAATTCCCTCCCTGCCAGTATCTCAGACACCCCCACAATCTCTTGCTTTAAATCTACCCTCTGGAACCACCTTCTCACTACTCACAGCTGTTGCTGTTTCTAAGCTATCTTGCTCACTCTCTGACAAAGCCCCCTGTTGGCTGCTCATATCCTTACCTTCTCTACCCTTGGTTCCTGTTATCTCCCTGTTGACTCCACTAAAACACACTGTATTGATATCCTATGTTTTTCTGATGTTATTTCCCTGAACAATGTTAACTTCACCAATCCTGTATGTTGTAAATTATTGATCTCATTAGTCCTCCTGTATCCTCAAAAAACTGTACACTGTTTCTCTGTACCAAGTTGTTATCACTGTATTGTCCTCTCTGTGATGAGGTACCTTTGTAAACGAGCCCTCTGGCTCAAAGGTTGTAAACTGATGCTTAATAAATAAATAAATAAAAATAAATAAATAAAAAGTGCATTTGCAACAGTTTTGAATGCTTTGTTAACTTTTCCCATGACTTATAATGGGAATTTGTTTTTTGGATAACTTTTGAACCGTTTAATATTTTTTTATGAAATCTTCAAAAGGCACATCGGGGACCCCGGCTGCATGGTTCCTGAAGTTTTTGGACCAGTCGCACAAATCATGTGACCTGTAGGCGCAAGCAAAGAATTCACAAAAAAGAGTAATTGCACACAAGGATGTCGCTTAATAACTCTGCATCCGTATATCTGACTGGTATGAAAGTCGGCAGATCCCAAGATCTGTGGTGCCCCTCCCCCACCTGCCAAATTTCAGGCAAATCCATTGAATGGTGGCAAAGTTGTTAAGGTGCAAAATTTCACCCTTTAACCTTAAAAGGGCTACTCAACCCTAACTATGGTAGCACTCCATTTAATGCATCAATTAGGGTTGTTCCACAGTGACAAAACAGAGGAAATTTGGTGTTAGGGTTGAAAACCCCCCTTGCACCCCCTCAGCCTGCCCCCCCAACCAGCATCGGGGTGTGCGTTGGGGGCTGGTCCTAACTCCATCTCATCACATGCCTGAACAAGCTGAGGCATAGGAGAATGGGGTGAGAGTTAGGACCAATGCCCCCAATGCACACTCTGATGGGGGGGCAGGCTGAGGGGGTGCAAGGGGGGTTTTCAACTCTAACACTGAATTTCCTTACTTTTATTGCTCTGGAACAAACCTAACGGATGCATTAAATGGAGTTTTTTGCCTCTAATTTCCCTACTTTTTGAGAATGAGGACTATAAATAGTGAATGGAATGCTCCCACCACATGATTTTTTGTGACATAGTAACGGTAACAGCAACGCAAACACAAGCGGTAATGGTTATGCATATGGTGACACAAACATAGATAGTAAAGCAAGCGTTAATAGAAACGCAGGCTCAAAGTGAACAGTGACATACATGGAGATGCACACGTATATGGAAACGCAACTGGTAACGTGCACGGTTATGGTACTGCTATTGTAAATGCAAATGATAACTGTAACAGCAACAATAACATGAAAGGAAATAGAAACGGAAATGCAAATGCAAGCATGTATGGAAATGCAAACCGTAATGTGCACGGTGATGGTATTGCAATTGTAAACACAAATGGTAATGGTAACAGCAACAATAACACCAAAGAAAACAGAAACACAAATGCACACATAAGCGCATATGGAAATGCAAACTGTAATGCACACGGGTATGGGAATGCAATTGGAAACACAAATGGTAATGGTAAGAGCAACGATGATGCAAAACGAAAGACAAACGCAAACAAAAATGGAAGGGTGTCCATCAGCAGAAATGGTAATGCGCACGGTGATGCTAAGCGAAAGAGAAATACAAACAGTAGTGGAGACACCAATGGTAACAATAATGCAAATGCAAATGGAAACGCAAAATGTAAAGGCTACGTGTAACAGTAACTAGAGTGCACACCGTATTATTCCCCAAAAGCTCCATTGAGAAACATAGTGAAAACAAAGAATGTATGCATAATAATGGGTCTTGGAGCAGAAAATGAGCAGTCTTAATACTAAAATGGCAATATCTCAGTAACCATACGTCGCAGAAAAAAAATAAAACTTTCACATGATTCATGAATTTCCTGGATAGGTTTTCATTGAATGTGTAGCCCTCATTGTTGGGATAAAAATTCTGTATCTCGCACAGTTTCTGAGATATGAGCCCGGAAAGGTGCGGCGGACGCCACCATGTTAGTGTATGGGAAAAAAAACATCAACTTCAGAGTACCGTAACTTTGCATCCATGCAATATTTTGTCACCAAACCACCAAAAGCACATCTGTGAGATGTTGGCTGCCCTCACTCCAAATTTCTGACCAAATGACCAAACCATTTTTTTGCAGCAGGGTGGCAAAGAATTCTTGTAATTTTGGCCATAGTCTAGAAAAGTAGGGTCGTGATTTGCAACACCTTTTGCAAAAATTTGCAAAACTGTCGCAAGTGCGACACTACTTTGAGACACTACTTTTCCCAGAAATTTGAAAAACATATTTCTGGGGTGTTTAACCTCAAAATAAAGACATGGCTAGCATCCTCTGGGCTCGAATAGGTAAAACCAAAAATAATTATGTCCCTATATGGTCCCATTTTTAAATGCCAAGCATATCTGTGATGAATAAGTGAAAACAAAATGGTGGATTTGCGACATTTCTAGGGCCATTTGCAACACTAAAAAGTGCATTTGCAACAGTTTCGAATGCTTTGTTAACTTTTCCCATGACTTCTAACGGGAATTTGTTTTTTGGATAACTGTTGAACTGTTTAATATTTTTTCATGAAATCTTCAAAAGACACATTGGGGATCCCAACCACATGTTCCGTGATGTGTTTGGACCAGTCACATAAACCATGCAACCTGTAGGTGCGATCAAAGAATGCACAAAAAAATGTAATTGCATACACGAATGTCACTTAATAACTCCGCTGCTGTATATCCGACTGGTATGAAAGTTACCAGATCCCAAGATCTATGGTTACACCCCATGCCTGCCAAATTACAGGCAAATCCATTGAACAGTGGCAAAGTTATTAAGGTGCAAAGTTTCACCATTTAACTTTAAAAGGGTGACTCAATCCTAACTATGGTAACACTACCATGCGACCATACACACACAAATATATGTGTGTGTGTGTATATATATATATATATATATATATATATATATATATTCTATGCAAAACAAAAAACCTTTTTTAATGCATCATTTAGGGATAAAACACAAAAAGTCAGGAAATGAGACCTTTAGGGTTGTCCCATCCCCCCTCCTGGACCTAACCAACATCCCGAGATTGACAGCTGACAGGGTGTGTCATTGGGATGTGAGGCATAAATGTCACCCCATTCCATCTGTAATCATATTCACAAGCCACAGTAAAGAAAAATGGGGTGACATTAAGGCCTCACAACCCCAATGACACACTCCGTCAGGTGTCAATCTCGGGATGATGGGCAGGTCAATGAGGTGGGATGGGGCAACCCTAACTAAAGGTCTAATTTCCTGACTTTTTTTGTTTTAACCCTAAATGATGCATTAACACAGTTTTTTGCATAGAATGTCCTTACTTTTTGAGAAAGAATAGAAAAGTAAAAAGTTGCACAAGTTAGTGGGAGCACAGCCCTTCAGGCCCCGTGCTCCCACCAACTTGCAAATTCCTTCCTAAGATAAGAGTACAAGTACTGAATATCATCTGTATTGTGGCAGCGCATATGGTTGGGAGTGTAGGGCCCATCACCTTAAAAGAAAGCTAAGTGTCAGTCATCAGAGTGGCATAATTCAACACCTGTTTGCATGTCAGACACCTAGCCACTACAAATTACCTCCAAGGCAGTAATGCTAGGCACCCTATAAATGTGAAGCCAGTACCACAATGCAAAATGCCATATGCAAAACGTAAAGTGTGTCAAGCAATATGGGTGCAGCAAATGAATTATACAACACCTAAACACCATAATTCACATGGACAGCACATCCCCTCAACATGCTCTAAATTTCAATGTAAAAGACCAAACTGTTTCTGAGATATAAAATGTGAAAGTTTCAGGTTTTCATTCATCACACTGGCAGAATTCCACATCTATTAACATTTTACACACCTAACAACTGAAAAGTACATCCATGGCAGTAAGGCTAGCTACCCTAGTAATTTAAAGCCATTACTACCATGGAAAATGCTGTCCACAAAATGTAAACTGCATCATACAATATTTCCACAAAAAATGTATTGTCCAAACACCTCAGCACTATAATTCATATCTACAGGACATGCCATCAACACCCTCCAAATTTCAAGTTAAAAGACCAAACCATTTCTGAGATATTTAATTTGAAAAATTATTAAAATTGTGCTATCTGGTCCCTCCAAATCTGGCCATCTAGTCCCTTCCTCACAATAAAACATTGCACTCAAAGAATCTCGTGATCAAAGAATTTGCAGGCTTGCGATCAAAGAATTTGTAGGCTCACGATCAAAGAATAAAAAATGTTAAAACAATTTTTAGAAAAAAATACATGAAACCACAGCCATGACTTGACAGAAGAAAGGCCCCTGAGCAGATACCACCTTAATTTGCCTTTAGAAGTGACCCCTGTGCTGAGAAAATAAAATTTTTCATGTGGCCATCTAGCCATGCCCTCGCAATCAAAGATTGAGGTCAAAGAATCTTGAAATCAAAGAATTTGCGGGCTTGTGATCAAATAATTTGCAGGGTCACGATCAAAACAATAAAAAATGTTAAAAGTCAATTCTTAGGTAGAAATGCATGAAACCACAGCCATGCCTCAATAGAACGAAGCCCCATGAGCAAAACCAATCCTCATTTGGCTTAATAAGCCAACCCTAATCTGAGAAAACTGATTTTTTCAAGTGGCCATCTAGTCACACCCTTGCAATCAATGATCGCAGTTAAAGAATCTACCGCTCAAAGAACTTGCAGGTTCACGATCAAAGAACAAAAAAGTTAAAAACTCTAATTTCTGACCATTTTGAAAGAAACCACAGGCATGGCTCGATAGAGGGAAGACCCCTGAGCAAAACCCACCATAGTTTCACCTAAGAAGTCCCCCCGGGCCACATATTTGAATTTTTCCAACTGCAAACTGAAAACAAGATGGCGGCTGTCACTATCAAAGATTCTTTGATTGCAAGCCTGCAAATTCTTTGATCGTGAGGCAGGACTAGATGGTCAAAACCCCATTCTTCTTTCACAAAAAAAAAACATATAAATGTTCCCATTGACTTATAATGGGAACTTAAAAGTTTAATAACTTTTGAATGGATTCATATTTTTCCACCAACCACAAAGTGGCATGTTCCTTGACCAAGCTCTTTCAGATGAGCCAAGTCACAGAGCAGCACGCCACATGACGGCCATGCAGCACCATGGACAATATCCGAAAAACTGCCCACATAAACTGGTGAAAAGAGCATTTTTCAGCATTTTGGTGTGCAACAACTGTAAGTCCAACCAAAATGGAATTTGGCAAATCAAGAGATCTACCATGCCCACTGCACATACCAAATTTCATGCAAATTTGTTAAACGGGTTCAAAGTTATTAACGCGCAAAGTTTTGAGTTTAACATAGAACTGGCTTCATAACCCTAAATATAGGGGTGCGTCTGTGCTCCTATGATATATTCCATGTCTGAGCATGTTGACAGGATACAGTAAAGTAGAACGGGGTGAGATTTAGGCATCACGACCCCAATGACACACCCCAGCGTCTGTCAGACTGTGGAGGATCGGGGTGGTGTGTGTGATGGGGGGCACGGGGTTCAACCCTAATGTCTCATTTAGTAACTTTTTTTGCTTTAACTCTAAATGAAGCAATAATGCAGTTTTTTGCATAGAATTTCCTTACTTTTTGAAAAGGTGTAATATGAGTAGTAAAAAACACGTATTGGTGGGAATGCGGAGACCAGTTCCCACCAAGTTGCCAATTTTTGCATAACAATATGCATCTGGGCCCACACTCCCACTTACACAAAGCTATGGGGCCATGCAGCAACACTATAGGGCACCAAACCCTTGTAACAGTAATTTGCACATATCTTGGGAACTGTAAGGGCTAGAAAAAAATTCTAGCATCATTGTTATCATGACAGTGAGTACTTCACATATCATCGCAAAGACTGTACCCCATATCTCACATCTTTTCTGAGCTATGGGCACCGAAAAGCACTGGACAGGCACTCTTTCTACCCTTGTGACAGTAATTTCACAATATCTTGTGAAGCGTGCAATGTACGAACAAAATTCCACTGCAGGCTTACTCTACATTTCAAATCTTTTTCTAGTGGCTAGATCACCTATTGGTGATCTAAGCCACCTCTAGCAATAAGTCTGTATGTCGCTTTGTTTCCGAGATAACGGCGCCGAAAATCATGACACAGACAGCAATGTAATCCTATGAGAAAAATATCAATTACGTCATTGAATATCTCTGCAACAAAGTACTTCCCCAACACCTAAACAGCATAGTTCATATCTCTATGATATCCCCTCAACACTCTGCAAATTTCAAGTAAAAAGACCAAACTGTGATTGAGATATTGTCATCTCAATTTGGACTATCTGGTCTTTCCTAGGGTCATCTGGTCTTTTTCATTAACATTCAAAAAATACTTATAAATTTCCACATAGGATATAATGAGAACTTCAAATTGTAATAACTTTTGAACAGATTAATATTTGTCACCAAATGAAAAGCGATATCTGCGGCCAGCGAAGCTGTTTCAAACGAGCCATGTCTCAGAACGGCACGCCACATGATGGCCGTGCAGCACCACGGACAATATCTAAAAAACTGTCTTCAAAACTGGATAATTTTGCATTTTGCAGCGTTTTCATGCACAAAGACTGTAAGTCCAACCAAAACAAATTTTGGCAAATCAAGAGATCTACCATGCCCCACCTCGCATGCCAAATTTCATACAAATCCGTTGAACGGGACCAAAGTTATTAACACCCAAAAGTTTGACTTTAACATAGAAATGCCTTCATAACCTTAAATATAGTGGTGCGACCATGCCACTGTATAATATATATATATATATATATATATATATATATATAGATAGGAATTCTATATTATATAGTGACATAGGATTATGGGGATGGCCTGGGCCAACAAATATTAAAACTAGCCTGGGGGAGGTGGTGGCAGAAAGAGAGGAAGGAACTGCCCCCCCCCTCACTGGCTGAGGTAGTGTGTTGGGAAATCCCAAGATGCAAGATTTCCACCACAGAGCAAGCAAGTCTGGGATATAGTGGATTAGAAAAGGAGGAAATGAGTCAGAAATAAAGGAGAGAAAGGGGCCACAAAAGGAAAAAGGGGAAAGAATCAAGCAGAGAGCTAACAAAATCTGGAAGACCATGTGTGCAAATGCTAGAAGTCTAGGGAATAAGATCCCAGACCTAGAGGCCATCATAGTGGAAGTCAACCTGGATATTATGGCCTTTGCCAAGTCATGGTGCAAGGACAGCCATGACTGGGTCATGGTCATACCAAGCTATACAATATTCAGAAGCGAGAGGGCAGGAAGGAAAAGAGAGGGAGTGATGCTTTACATGAAGGAAAGCATAAAAGTAACAGAAATACAAGGAATTCAGGGGATGGTAGAGGTGCATCCAGTTGGGTAATGGAGCCACTAATTACAGAGGTGGGCCTCTGGCACAGGGGACAGACTTAGATAAGAAAATATTAGAAGCAATTAGCCAAATAGCTAAAAAGGGGGAGGTGTTGCTGGTGTGGAACTTCAATCTTCTGGATGTAGATTGGAGTCTGCCTGTGCTGCTTCAGCTAGGATCAGGGACATTCTGTATTCCCTTCAGGGGTGCTCCTCAGGCAACTAGCCAGTAAGCCCACTCATGATGGGGCAATATTGAATCTGGTGCTTACAAACACAGATAGTGTTGTGAATGTCATAATGGGAAGCCATCTGGAGACCAGTGATCTTATAGATTTCTTTGACTGGGTGACCAAGATATTGGATCAGGAAGGGGAGGTAGATATGGCCTACTTGGATTTCAGCAAGGATTTCAACACCATTTTCTTAGAAGACTGGTAAGCAAGTTGGAGAGCTTGAGGGTGGGTAATAAGGTGGTAGCCTGGGCAAAATACTGGTTAGTGGACAGGACACAGAGAGTATTGGCAAATGGAATTCACTTTGAGGGAGGGAGGGTAACCAGTGGGATACCTCAGGGATCAGTGCTGGGACCAGTCCTCTTCAATGTCTTTATAAGTGACATATCAGAGGAAATGGAAGGAAAGGTCTGCCTCTTTGCAGATGATATAAAGCTCTGTAACAGAGTGGACACTCAGGTGGGGGGAGTTGGAAAGGATTGGTATGTATCTGAAAAGACTAGAGGAGTGATCAAAGGTATGGCAGCTGAGTTTTAATGCAAGAAAGTGCAAAATAATGCACTTTGGCCATAGAAATCTGGTAGCAGAGTCGTCTAGAAAGGGCAGAGTGATATTGATAAAGCCCAAGCAGGAAAGAGACCTAGAAGTAATCATACTGGATCACCTAAAGATGGCCAGGCAGTATGACAAGGCAGTCGGAAGGGTGAGTGGGATGCTGGGGTGACTAGGAAGGGGTATTGCCAGCAGAAAGAGGAAGGTAGTGCTTACCCTATGAATATCACTGGTAAGACCTCATTGGGAGTATTGTGTTCAGTTCTGGAGACCATATGTCAGGAAGGATATAGACAGAGTTGAGGCAGTCCAGAGAAAGGCTACCAGAATAGTGCAGGGTTTGAGTTACATGTCATAACAGTGGAAATTCTTGGGTGACTCACAAAACAGCAAATACACACTGCCAAAAACCAGTTCAGCACATAACAATAAACATCAAAGACCATCTCAGCGCACATTTGAAATAATGTTTATTGCAAGAGGATATGCCCCCCACGCCCCCCTTTGTGGAGGGAAAGCCTCCGGCACCCCTATACTTATATAATCATCTCTGAGTGGGTGCAGACACTGGAGGAAAGAAGAGGGACTGACAACGGCAATAACCTAAAAAAAAAAAAATAATACCTGCTAAAGCAAAACATAGACCATACCTGTATGCATTTCCGAACCCGGTACCATCAGCACTGGAGATGGTGTCCCTACCTGTTATGCTAGGAGGGTAGTTTGGCAGCATCATGCTCAATGTCCCCATTAATCCCATACCTCTTCCTCCCCTCTCCATCACTATTCCCTATCCTCGCCATTCTTCCCGTTCTCCTTCTCTGTTCCCTCCCCTCGCTATCAGTTCTTCATCGCTGATCCTGAAATGTACCAAACTGAAGTGCTCATTTCTGAGTCGATCAATTTGGGTCACTATTACAACATGCTACCCAGGGTTTGCATCAAAAGCCCTAAGAGGAAAGTCTAAAGGAGAAAAACATGTACACTCTGGAGGAGAGAAGAGAGAGAGTGGGATATGATAGAGACCTTTAAATGTCTAATGAGAGTTTATAAGGTACAGTAGGGCAGAAAATGGTGCTCTAGAACAAGGGGGCATCCTATGAAACTGGAGGGGGTAAATTCAAGAGGAATGAGAAGAAGTACTTCTACACAAAAAGGGTGGTAGATTCCTGGAACAGCCTTTCAGTGAAAGTAGTGGGGAAAAAACAGTGGAAGGGTTAAAAAATGTCTGGGATAGGCACAAGGAAATTATAAGGGTAAGGAAGGAAGTGGAAGATATGGTGCCATAGAGCAAGTGAGGTCTACAGCAAGAAGGAATAAAATGATAATATGGGAAGACTGGGTGGGCCAAGTGGCCCTTATCTGCCATTACATTCTACAGTATGTTTCTAATACCCATTGATCCATTTTAGACATGCAGTACATATATGCAGAATTAACCTCCTTTCAGTGATCATGACATTGTCTGTGAGCAGGCACCCTGCCTCCTGTACTGTTTGTTCTGAGCCACTACCTCAAATACCCTCAAGGTCCCAGGGAATGCCAAGACATACCCTACATGGAATAACTGTGCTTCACATTGGTGGATGCAAACTTTTTGAAGGGTGTCCCCCAGCTCCTCCATTACTGAAGAGAATAATGGGCATCTGGAGTTTTGTGACATTGCTACCCCATGCATCCACCCCACCAAAGTCTTCCAAATTACAAAGGCATTGGTGTAGTCCATCATGCCCATGGTTTCGACAACCCTGGTAGGTGCAGACTTGCCATCTGGTGTGAGAGTCCAATTTTCCAGGCTTGAAGAATTCATGGCCTGAGCTATCCTTTGGAGATTGGCAATGGCTCTGGCCACCCCATGACTGCCCTCATTTCTAAGGGTTGCTCAGCTCCCCTCCTCTAAGACTGTCTCATATTTGATGTTAGAGAGTGAACTGTTAAGACCCAAGATTCCTAAAAAACAGCTATCACTAGTTGATCGGTACCTGATGGGAATACCCTATGTCAATAGCCAAGGTCCTGAAGTGTTTCAAGTAAAACTGAGACAAGAGTCAGTAATCCATATCCTCTGCCAGGATGTGTTTTGCAGTGCAGGAGATGTTAAGCAGTAAGATCTTTTATACAAACACCCTCATTAAATCACAGATGCAACTGCCAAGCCTGCCTGCTTGTTAATAGTGTTCACTTCCCCATATTAACTGACTTTAACACTACCATCCTATTTTGCAGTTGCATGCCCCAGATCACCATCGTGAGCATGATAGGGAAAAACTCAAGCAGTGCAACATTCCTTACTGCCCCATGGCTATGGGCCACCTATTCTGCAAGCCAAGTGGATGTACATCAGGATACAGCCAGGTATACCCTGAAGATGATGCTACATAAGGCATCAGTGTATAGCTGGTTGTCAATGCTGATAATTTCTGGGCCTTGCCATATAGACACACCGTTGTACTGAATAGACAGACACAAGCCACCCATACCATTCAGTAAACCTGATTCAATGGTGCAGATTAATGATACCATTGTGGTGCTCACCAGTTCATGTGTAAACATCAAGCCCATGGTAAGACCCTGCAGATGATGTTCAAGGACCTCAGCAGCTGCTGGACCTGCTTCAATGTCAGCTTCTGCATTGCCATTGCTACCACCATCTCCACCTTTAGCTTGGTGAGCTTATGCTGTGGTAACCTGCACTCTATGTGGAGCAAATCTATTTCAGTCCCATAGAATAATATGGTCATTCTTGGTCCTTCTGTCTTTTCATGCACTAACGGTACTCTGAAGTCAGAACACAGCACTTGGAATACCTGCAAAAAGAGCTGGCAAAGGAACTGATGTGCATAACCCATGAAAAGAAAATCATTTTAGCAGTGAACCAACACATCCACTCAAGCCTTCTGAAAAACTACCCAGTCCAGAAATTAGTGGTGCTGTTCCAAGCAGGCATGGACAGTAATATAGTTCACTGGCATGCATTTGCCTAATTGTACTAGTTTTCTAACTTCATGCCAAGGAGTTCAAAGTCCTCCAGGTGAACTGGAGGAGATAGAAAGACAACTCAGTGTCTGCTTTGGTCATCAGTATCCCTTTTCTGCATTTGCATACCACTTCAACAACATTATCAAATGATACATACTGTACCAATGACAGCTCCTAGTGAATGCAGTCATATACTGTATGGAGTCCCCTACAGGGAAGGACAAGTGGTTGATCAGCCTAAACTGACTTTACACCTCTTTTAGCCACCAGGCCAAAAGACAAAACCTGGATGGCATGCATGGGTAGTGCCACTATTCTCCAAATCCCAACCTCCTTCTCAAGCTTCATCCATACCCCTTTTGGGGCATTTCTAGCTAATTTGAGGTTATCTGAATCCCATGTTTGCCTTAGGGCCTTATATGGTATTCTGAACACACATCCTACTGAGTCTCATCAACTAAACCTTTTCTTTTTTTTTGCTTCCGATAAACCCTTGGTGTAGCTTGGCCTCCCCTACCTGTGAATGTTAGCAGCATGTGTGCGTTCCACACCTTTGTTGTACTTATAGCACATCTTGCTCTGCTTATTCCTAGACTGCAGTGATTTTCCAGCTTGCTGGGTCACCTTCGCGTGCAAAAACTGCTCACTGTGTGTTGGACCTGTGGTTTCTGCACATGTGCTTCAACCCATAGGGACATGTCTAACTCCTGCCATTCACTGTCTGCTACAAATTGCTGGCATTGAGCAAATGTTTCATCATATGGGAGCCAAGCAGTGACACCAGCCCCCAAGTGAGTATTCTGCTCTATGCTCCAATACGGCAACAAGCTCCTATTCTGTTAGACATCCCGCTGGCAAATCAGGCTAACATAAGTCATTAAAGTTAAGGACCAGTGGGGAATGTGTCCTTGACCTTTGTACATTTCCCAGTGCAGGAGGTCTTACCTTTCACATTCCATCCTCCATTGCTGTATTTTGGTAGGGCAAGGAACGCATGTTCACAAAGTCACAGTACCAGATCTGATTCTTTACCTTCTCGGCGAGGTGTGCATCCAGCGGCACCACTACACTGGTGGAGGCATGCCTAGGCATTGGCTTGACAGCACTATCGCTTGTGTGTGTGCCACCTGCCTCACCCGGGGCTGACCACACCAGGGCTGTCACCCACTAGGAAGATATACCCTTCACTACTGTTTTTTGCTTCCTATTAAAAACGTATTATTGTTTCAATACACTACAATGCATATACAGTAGTAAACAGTCAATTCAATCAATAGAGAAAAAGTACTAGCACAAAATGACTTAGATATAAGATTCACAGATAATATAAAATTATTGTCAAAAGCATTTAAAATGTTTAACCTGCTATAATGTGGGAGATAAATTCATCAATTAATCAAAATATTTAACCAGGCGGACACCGTTTAGCAAGCTCATTTTCAAGGTGGACCTAGGGTAGACAATACAGGCATACAGGAATAATCAGCAGATAAGGTATTGGCACAAGAAACAGAGCAAAGTACTTAGTAACAGATATGTACAGGCTAACACGGAGATAGAAATTATACCAGGTGAATATACAGAACACAGTAATACAGTAACAGGTACAGTATATACAGGTTGCAAACATAACAGATATGATATTAATTGTTATATTATTCATATATATATATATATATATATATATATATATATATATATATATATGTATATATATTTTTGAGGAAAAGGAGCTAGACGGGCAAAAGAGGGCCCGGTTGGGTAGAGACCAGGGCGTGGACAGGGATTTGGGCCCTATGGTGACGGGCAGGAACAGGGTAAACTTAAGTGATCGCAGTCCTAGGGGTTAAGAGAAGCAGACACAGAATTCCTTGGAATGGAGCATGATTAAGGCTTTGAATGATGCTAAACTAATGGGGAGACTTATTTTCAGGGTTTTCTGCAACTAGTTCCACAACAGAGGAAATACATGGCTCATGAATGCCCTGCCAAAGCGGGATCTAACCTTAGATACTTTCAGTGTAATGTAAGAGGCACTTATCAGAGTATAATTACTTTGAATGCTTAACAGTAAACAGGCTGCAATATAATTAGGCAGTTTATTCTTAATGGCTTTGTAGGTCCAGAATGCTGCAGATAATGAAATCAAGGTGTGATGAAAGACTAAAGTGCTAAAATACTTCAAAACTGAGAGCAGAATAAACTTAAGTAAACATTATACGTATGAAGACAGTATTCAGGAGATACATTGTATTCCAAGACAGTTTATGTACAATATAAAAATTGGTAATCTGTCCAGTAAATAGATAAAGAACCCTTAAGTAATAATTCTCAACTTAATTCCTAGGATATAGTCATACATACAGTAAGGTGAACCACAATATACTGTTGGACATAGGAAAAGGGAGAGGATGTAGAGAAAATATTTTTTTTAAACAAGATATGTGAACAACGATATATGATAATACACAACACACAGCTTTATCAAACTCACATCTTAAGGTTCAGGAAGGGAGTCCAAACTGAGTTAAAAACTTCTTCATTATTCTGAGCAAGTGATCTAATCACTGACCTATTCAGGAGCTCCTCACAGGACTCTCTCCTCCCCCAGTGTCACAGTCAGGGTTCTGCCTCCCTAGCAAATGTGGAGGCTCTGCCCACAGTACCCCTCTCTCTGGATGAGTAGTTTTACTTTTTCGCTGCTCATGGAAAGAACTCTTGCTTGCCTACCTATGGCCCACAGACCCTGGATCCATGGTGGCCACCACATTTCATATCAGGTGACTGCACAATACCTACACTTCAGCATCTGAGAGTGTCTCCAAATACATAGCACTCTTACTTTCTGGGGGGCGGGGGTCCTGAGCTACCTTCATCACTGTTAAGCCCTTCTTGCTGTTGGACCCCAAGCTGAATCCTTGCTGATGTGCTTGCTATGAGGAGCACCTCAAGGCACTAAATATGTAATCACTGGAGATTGGAGATATGATAGAGACCATCAAGTTCCTTAAAGGAATTAACAAGGTAAATTGTGGAGAATTATTTACCCTGAATACCAACTCAAGGTCACATGGTCACAAGCAGAAAATTAACAATATGGTGGTTCATGAGGGACGTGACAAAGTACTATTTTATGGAAAGGGTGGTGGAACCTTGGAACAGTCTACCAGCGAATGTGGTGGGTGCAAACACAGTCAGGGGATTCAAGCAAGCATGGGATAGAATGAAGGGCATAGTGGTCCCCTGGGGCGACAAGACCAGGGAGGTGAATGGGTATAGGACAGGGTGGGTTAGTACCCTGGAGGAAAAATAGGTTCCAGGGATTAAAGGGAATATGGACAGACTGGATGGACCACTAGCATTTTTGTGCCATCATGGTCTATGCTTCTGTATTTCTATGATGTGCAGGTGCTCTAGCCACCTGTTCCATGATCTGTGGTCCTGCCATGGCCACAGTGATCTTGCCCCCAAGTCAAAAACTCCTTGCTTGTTGAGTGACTGAAGTCCTTTCATTTTCACCATCATGTTGATAGCCCTACATGTCTGTCTTTGATAGCTATGTTTGTGGCTGGGCACTGTGCAGGCTAGCTTAGTTGCTGAGTGGGACCAGCAGGGGCTGGGTGTTTGACTTGACTCCTGCCTGCTCTGAGATTTTAAAGCATGCCTCAACCCATGCAGGTCCTTTCTGAAGGAGTACATACCCCGGCTGCCCAAATCTTGTCTTTCTCTTTGGAGTCCTGAGTCCTCAACTGACTTGTCCGCTGTGCCCACACTATCTTCTTACTTATAGGACTATCCTGGCCTAAGCAATTAACACTAACAAAACCCCCAATGTATATGGAAATTAACACTGAAAGATTACTGTATTTGACTGGCTCAGGATCACACAGTATGTGGCTGAAGGATGCAGGATTCAGACTGGACAGCCAAGTCTCCAGATTCACGGCTATAGTGTGTGCCTTGACCCCTGTGGGAATCAATGACTTCCATCCATACAAATGCTCTCCCTAAGCCCGGGAGCTCTTGCTTGCCTCTGGATTAAAGGGAGATGCAAAACGTAGCACTTGCACTTCTGTTCTTCTCATGCACCACCCACCCATAAATTGCTACACTATCACGGTGGTGCCAGGAACTGTACAATGGGATGCAGCCTGGGACATCCACTGCCCACCTCCAGAGACTTTATATTTAATGGGATGAGGTGGTTGCAGCAAAGATCATGCTAAGCACCATGTAAAAGTTTGAAGAAATGAAACTGCACAACCTAGGAAACAGCAGTCAATGTGTGCTGAATGGGATAAGGCTGGTTTTGCTCACCTGCTTTAATGAGGTGACTAGCCCATGCAATGATTTAGAGCAGTGTGGTTGAAACAATGCAGAAAGCAATGGCCAGCAGCAGTGCCAGGATTTGTAAGTGGGAGCAGGAGCAAAAGCCACCACCCTCCACCCCCACCAAGCACTCAGAAAAAATGTGAGGTGTTTGTTTGCCCTGTGCAGTTTGAGTATGTGCTAATAAATCATTTTGAGCTCATTGGTGAGTATATCTGTTTCTGTTTTCTCTTTGTCTGAATCTCTGCTTTTGAACAGATGGCACCATTGGGAGTTCACCACATTATTTTTTTCCCCAGAAAAAAATGTGACCAGTAATAAAAAACAGGTCCTCCAGCGGAGAGTGTCTGCTCTGTTCAGTGCCCATCTTGGTAATGGACTCCTCCATGAATGGATGCTGACATAGTTTGTTCCTAGTAAAACCTGTCTTGGCTGAAAATTTAGCCAGTCAGGTTTTATTTGTTTATTGAAATGTTTCACCAGGAGAGCACACTGAGCAACAAGTTGCTCATCTCACAGAATGACCTGGGGGGAGGGGGTTACATAGGGTTGTGAAGGATGGTCAGTTATAACAGTATGTAAGTAGTACAAACAATACAACATTGTAAGATTATGCAACAGTTGGAACACAAGGTACTGTACAATAAACAGTAGTGGAACATTGGGAAAAATACAATACATGTCCAAAAATGTACAAAAGAACATATAAACATGCAAAACAGTAATAAAGTGACAGAACCATTTATAGTGCATGAATGTATAAGGAGCAGGCTCGAGGTAGTATGCAAGTGCTGTTGAAGTAAAAAGGATAGGGTAGGGTGTGCACACGGATGACCCAGAAGGACAGGTGGAGAAGAGAAGGGGAGAGGCAAGAACTGAATATGACGAGAAGTGGTAGCCATTTCCTGATTACCCTTGCAGGATGTTGAGAACCCTGCCAGGGGGGTGGGTAGGGTAGAAAGGCAGAAACTGGGGATAGGTATTAAGAAGAGTTAAAGCAGGACCCACTGAGGGAGAGGTAATTGTGTAGGGTGAAAGTAAGGGAGTAGCTGGAGGAGAAGTGTCATATTTCAGAGGGGAGGGAAGTCCAGATTTTAGGGAAGCGATGGGCGAAACCAGTCTGACCGATGAGAGTGAATCAGTGAGGGACTGTCAAAGTAAGGGCATAATTTGATCTGAGAGAGAGTGGGAGGGGGAGGTAGAGTTGAGAGAGAGAGGATGAGAGACAGGAGGGGGAGCACTCCGAACCAGAATTTGGAGGTTAGTTTGGCACAGTGTGACATACGTCTGTGAGACAGTGAAAGGAAGGTTAGAGAGCGATAGAGTTCACAGTGGTGGGAGCAGGAAGGAGAGTTGAGAACAAAGCAGCAGAAGGAGTTAAAGAAAGTGTCCAACTTGGTCAGGGAAGATTTGGGAGCAGCACCATAGACTATGTCACAGTAGTTGAAGATGGGGAGTATCATCTTCTGGACAATTTCACACCTCACAGCAAGTGGGATACAACTATGATTCCTGTACAGAGCAACAAGCTTGGGGCACAGTTTCTTCAGGATAGCATCGATATGCACATAGAAGTTGAGATGCTGGTCAAGCCAAACCCCCAGATATCTAAATGAGGAGGTGTCCTCCATGTTAGTTCCATCAAAGGTGTGGAAGTTGAGTAGGGCCGGGAGCCTAGAGAGTCTCTGCCTCGTACCAAAGGTCATTGAGACTGTCTTCTTGGTATTTAGAAAAAGCTGGTGAGAAGCAAACCAGAGCTGAACTTGGCTGAGGTCATGCTGTAATCTGGTTTCCACAGGAGCAAGGTTTTTGCTGGAATGGTATAAAACAGTATTGTCGGCATACATGTGGATAGATGAGGATGAGCAGGCTGTGGGAAGATCATTAAGGAAAATGGAGAAGAGTAGGGGACCAAGCACTGAACCCTGAGGGACACCAGTGTTGGTGGGGAGTTGAGAGGAGATGGAATCAAGAATTCTCACTGATTGGGTCCTGCCAGTGAGGTAGGATTTAAACCAGTTGGTGGCTTACAAAGCAAGGCCAGTTGAGGAGAGGGAATCAAGAAGCAGGGGATGGGAAACAGTGTCAAAAGCTTTAGCTAGGTTGGCAAAGATAGCCGAGGTGATCAAGCCATCATCCATCCCAGAAAGGATGGAGTCAGTAAGCCTGAGGAGGGAGGTGGTTGTTAAGAGTTCTTCCAAAAAACAGATTGGAAATGGGTGAAGAAAGAGGAATCAGGGAGGAAGGGTGATAGTTGAGAGAGAAATAAATGTTCTTGAAGTTTGGCAAGGGTAGGAAGGAGGGAAATGGGGTGATAGTTGCCAGGAGTGAATGAGACACCACCCTTGGGGAGAGGAAGGACTACAGCATGCTTCCAGGAAGAGGGTACTTGGGCAGAAATAAAGGAGAGGTTAAGGATTAGGGAGATAGGATAAGGAATTGCAGGAGCAGAAAGGTAGAGAAGTTTAGGATCAAGCTCATCTGGTAAGGAGCCTTTAAAGGGGTTGAGGGATAGGAGGGCACTAAGAGCTTCATCAGAGGAGATAGTAGAAAAGGAAAAAGGAGGAGGGGTAGGTGCTGGCTGAGGTGAAGGGCTGAAGTTAGTAGGTGGCAAAAGACAGAAGGAATTTAGATGAGACGTGGTGCACGAGGTGTAGTAGGCATTAAATTCATTGGTCACGGAGTCAGGGTCAGAAATTAGGGAGTTATTTATTTTGAGAACTGGAGGGGAAGGGTGAGATAGGGAGAGAATAGGGCATGAACTACCCTCCAGAATTTAAATGGAGAGTTAATGTTAGTCAGGAATGAGGAGTTGAAATAATCGGACTTAGCCAATCTAGTAGCTTTAGTACAGGAATTACATAGCATTCTATACTTGGCATAGTCATTTGGATGTTTTGTAGATTTGTGTTTCCTCCAGGCCTGGACATGCTCCCTGAAGCAGGCCAGTACTTCAGGGGTGATCCAGGGGAGATGAAGCCCATGGAGTCTGGTCCTTCTGAATGGAGCAAAAGCTTTGCAGGTGGCAATTAATTTATCCTTAAAATAGTCAAGGGCTTGGCCAACAGAAATAGCAGTGGAGAGGGGGCCCCAATCAATGGAATCAAATGCAGAGCTGAGTAGGGTTAGGTCTAGGGATTTAAAGGACCAGAGCTGTATGATTTTAGGGGGAGATTTGGGGCGATGGATCATATGTACAATGGAGATGAGGTGATCACTAAGTGCATCAGGGAGGAGACCAGATTAAATGATACAGTGTGGGTGGGCTGTGAGTGCCCAGTCAAGCAGGGTGTGGTTTTACTAGGAACAAAGGCATCACCACACATTTGTGTGCCAGTTCCATTAGCAAGATAGACCCTGAACAGAGCAGGACCTCTGCACCATGAGATGATTCTATTTATTACAAGTCACAGTTTTTCTGGGTGCTGGTGCAGGGGACAAGGGTGGTGGGGGCCAGAGGTGGGTTATGTGGGGCATCTTATGACTTGCCTTGTTGGTCAGACTCAGGTGGGGTAGGCAGGAGGAATTTGTTAAGCATACAGTGGTTAGGGGGAAGGGAATATTGAACTATTCTATGCTACTCTGCTACTTTTTAAATGTATCAGTGCAGAGGGGAGGAGAGATGAGGGTGCCAGTGGAGGATGAGTGGGGGTATATGACTAGAATAGTTTTGAGAGTTGGGAGGGAGCAGTATTATAGCACAGTGGGGGGAAGTATGTTTTTAGCAGTATCAATAGATGCAATTTTTGACAGCAAATTGCACAGTTGTGGGTTTTATCACTAAAGTTTGGCTGGGGATTTATGCATACTGTACCATGTTATTATTTAGCATGTTTTATGCTACAATTTCTTGTCATGTTGTTGTAATAACTTTGTATGCAGTAAAATGAACATTTTGGTATTATGCCTACTTTCAAGTGTATTCTTATTTCACACAAGTATTAACCAGCAAACATACACATGAAAACTGTAAAAATACAAATGCATAAACTCCTAAAAACATTTGCATACATGCTTCAATTCATGTGTCTCAGCTTTATAAAAGAGGTTCAGTTAAAGGGGAAGTCTCCCATAGTTCCACACCAATATTTTCCCAATTTCTTATGTGCAACTGTTGTGTGCCTCCTTCAGTTGCCAGCAGTCCTATTTCTGTCCAGATCTAGGTTATAAATAAAAATATACAGCCCCCAAAAGTTATTAATGTGTTTGTCCTCCATTTTACCATCAATGTTGCTGGGGGTTGATGTCATCAGAGCAACAGATAATGGTGCTACACTAAATGCAGTTTCACCAGTAGACCAAACCCACAATGTTTGGTTCCCCACTTGAGTAATGGGGGAACTCTTTAAGTGTTGTGCACATCCTGAAGTGCAGGTCTAATAGGGACTAGGACCATGTAAGTGTGATGCAGCACTGATTTGAGGCATATACAGTATTCATATAAGGAAGTGCCTGCATGTGTTGTGTTACTGTTTCTGTTAGCAAAAACAGTTTACTCAATAAATGACTCTGGGTACAGCAAGAGTTTTAAGTGGTATTATGCAGCTGTTGTATTATGGTGTGCGTGTGTGTTAACATTCTCTGTTTTGATTGACACCAGCAATGAGAAACAATCCTGCAAATATGCCCCTTTCCCTTTGTAACTAGGCAGTCAGTGATTGGATGGCTGCAGTAAGGCAATAAATAATTCAGCTATGACAAGGATTAGGTTACCAGGAAAGCACAGGCACAAGCATTGGGGGACTCTGGTTCAGATCCTACTAGAGTTCCTTACTTTCGAGCCCTTAAGAAGTTCCCCTAACCTCCTTGGGAACTGTGATGGCCCCTCAGGTCCATGACTTTAAAAGTGACCCCATTCCCATTATAAATTATTAGCAGTGATGTGAGAGCTACAGCACTTCACTTTCAAGGGTACTAAAGATAAGCTGTGGCAGCCCCCCCCCTTTGTAATGCCAACATTTGAAGTAGGATGTCCCTCACAAATCAGATGCTACACCTCAGCTGTTGTAGGTAAAGAAACTAATCAGTCTCTGTTTGTAGTGCTCTGTATTTGCTTAGCTCACTCCTCTCATTCCATATGCATTCTGTGTCTTGGTATTTCCAGTCAGAAACTTAGATTCAAGGAGCATTTGAAATGTAAAACAATAAACTTTATAAAGTAAATGATCTAGCTCTCCACTTTCAGGCTGCTGAAAGGGAATGTGTATAAGTCAGTCTTGTGTGATCCTTTGGTAAACTGCCCAGGCTCATCTTGTAACGAATCTTCTCAAGGGTGTTCAGCTGGTTCAATACAGAGTGACTGATTGACTGCTCGATTGATTGATTGATTGGTTGATTGGTTGATTGACTGATTCAGTCTACTGCTTTCCACAACATGTTACAACCGTCTCACAGAGAGAAATGAGCAGTACACAGGAACAGCTTTTGTTTCCTGTGAATGAAATACTATTGGATGTATTATTTGCTCTACACATACAGTATTACGGCTACAAGTACCACTTCCCTGTGTGAGTTGCATGACAGAACTGCCTTAAGCCATTGCAAACTTAAACTAAAATCAGGATAGACAGCATTGATACCCTTATGTTTTGTTCTGCACTGTTGCTGCAGTGATATCAAGGAATGGGAGGGGCTGTATTACAAGTGACTCATTTGCATGTAAATGGAGGCTTGCTTGACCTTGCGTCATAGCCTCAAACTCTAGATATGTGTTGCAACAGAAGTAAAGGCTGATATCTTATTGACATATGTACAGTACTTAATGTAATGTATAATAAATACATCAGATATATCCAAATCATACATATACAGGAGTCTTCTCCTTTAAGGTTTATTTTTAGTTGCTTCACTGAACCTGTTACATTGCTTAGGAGTGTTGTAACCAATGCACATTCCCCCAAATTGAAAAGCTGACTCTTGGGGACTAATAGATTTAGAGTTTCGAGCTTGGTACTTTAAAATCACTTGTTGAGTTTGTTGCAGGAGTGGAAGTAGAAGGAGATTTCCATTTGAGTTCATGATTTTGTAAATCATTTCTAGCCATTTAATCTCCTCCAATACTCCAGTGGTAACTAATTTAGCCTAGTGTACATGATACAGTGATCAGTTTATATCTTAGTACAAAACATGCCAGTTTGTTTTATGATGTTTCCAGTTTAATCAATCTCTTGCATTTGCATTGACATGTGTTACTTCTTTATTCAGTCACTGGTACCATATGTGTGGTAACAATTTTTATTCTGGACTCTAGAGTAAGACAAGTGTATACTCTTTTTAACACCCCAGTTCTTATATTTACCCTTTGACTGAGGGCCTAGGATATGACTGGCAAACTTCAGTCCACAGACAAAGGTGACTCACAAGTATTTGAGTACTCCAACACTACTCAAGTATAGTCCAATCATATCCTTGACAACAAGATCAGTACTGCTAATGGGGTCTGCATACTGCCCCTGGTCCAACTAAATGCTGTAGGTCTTTTAGAAGGATAGATAGATAGATAGATAGATAGATAGATAGATAGATAGATAAACAGATGCTTTATTTATAAAGTGCCCCATTCCAGGGACTCAGAGCGCTGAACAATTTTAGAACAATAACAAATAGCATGCAATAATAACGTTTCTTGATCATATAAAATCAGCAAGAGATCAGCAATGTTAAAACACATCTGTCTATGATAAAACAAACTAACTAATCAATTATGATTCAAATGCCTACTGAAATAAAAATGTCTTTAAACCCATTTTAAAGGTTCCTACCGAGGGTGCCTCTCTTAGTTATTCAGGTAATGAGTTCCACAGGGTAGGCATGGTGACCGAGAACTCATGGTCCCCAGGATGCCACAACCTAACCCTGGGAACTTCAAGGAGGCAATCCTCAGCAGAATGGAGAGCCCAGGTCAGGTGATGTGGCTCAAGGAGATCTTGCATATAGACTGGTCCCCTTCTGTGCAGGGCCTTGTAGGTAAGGGGCCCTACCTTGAAGACAGTTCTCCACCTGAATGGCAGCCAGTGCAGCTCACAGAGGACATTAGTAATATGGTCACTTCTTTTTACTGTTCATTAACACCCTCTTCCTGATGAGCCACTCCTGTACAGCTCTAAAACTTTGCTCTAACTTTCTTTCTAGATTATCTTTAGAATCACCATACATCACAGGAACTGTATCATAAGCTTACATCCTGATCCATGATTGAGTCAGGACACTTGACATTTATGAAGAACAGAAATAGCAGGAGACCAAGGATATAATCCTGCAGTACCCCCATGCTACAGGTTCCTAGTATTGGATCATTTACCAGGTCCTTTACCAGGACCTATTGTTGCCTTTCAGACCTGATCCACCCCATAGCCTCAGGATGTACACAGAGTTTTGCCAGTCTCTTCAGTAACAGGAAATCATCCACCAGGTTCAAGGCTTTCATCAAATCTAAATATACTGCCCCGGTTACTTTCCTATCATTGATGAATCTTAGTATAATTTTCTTAAAATGTACGAGGGCAGTGCTAGTTGAGTGACCAGAGTGAAAAAATGTACTAATATACTGTACACTGTACAGTTTATAATCCTCAATATATTTGTAAAACTAACCATGGACAAGACATTCCAGTACCTTAGAGAGGATGGACAGCAGTAAAATTGGCCAGTAATGTGAGAGTTATTGTCTGTTGACCCCTTTAGCGACTGAGATAATATTATGTGTCATTCATGGTACGTGAATCTACCATTACTGAGACTCCAGCTGAACAAATAGGTAACTACCAGCACTATTTCTACTGTCCACACTTTCAAAAATCTAGCTTCTGAATTGTCTAGGCCACTTGCCTTCTCTGGCTTCAATCCCTTTTAATACTTTTAATACTTCTTTTCCAATCACCCTTCTAAATCTTAGGCTGCCTACACTATCAAGAATACTGTTGTCCACTCTCACAGTGTGGTCACTCTGATTTCCTGTTCCCCCAGCTTACTCAGTAGTTATTATCACTGTCCAGAAGATAGTTCTTTCATAGATATAATATCCACATCTGGGAGGTGTGCAAAGCAGTCATTGAGCAAGTTACAGGACCTATGCTATATGGGTCCTCAACATCAATCCAGTTTAAAATAAGAGGAGTCTGCTGTTTTATCAGGTTAATTAATTGCTTAATTAGTCTCCTTTTAGATCCTGATTTTTTCCAATTTTACCCTTGAAGTATTTTGCTCTATTATTAATGATAAATTTATCATATTGGGTACAAAGACTTTTGAACTGAATATGATCTTCCTCTTTGAAGTATGTTTGGATTTCTTCCAAACATGTTTTTTTTTCAGTCTAAACATCTTCTGCAATTTTTCTGTTACCCACAGTTAGTGGGCTTTCCTAATAACAATTTTTTTAGATGGCATGCACACTAAACACTTAATTAAAAAAGTAATAATATATTGCACATCAGGATCTAGATTAGAGACTAAGGGCTTGATTTTCAAAGCCCAGAAGATGACACAAGTTGCCTGCATCAAACATTATTGAATCAAATGGCTCTGTACATCAAAAGATGTGGCAATCCCTTTTCTAAAATGCAGTCAACATAAAGAGTTGAAGCTGTTGCACCAAAGTGGCACTGTGCCAGCCTTGCAACCCAACTCAGGGTGCACCAGGTTGCAATGGGGCTTGCACCGTGGTGGGGCTACAACATCTCCTTTTCTCCAATTTTGCAAGCCCCACCATGGATGCAGCAAAGGGGCTCCATTTAGACCAGCCAGGAGGTGGTCTCAGGTACCTGTGCCAGTGCCACACACTGTAGCAAAGGGGAGCAGGGTTTGTAAGTGGGATGCTGGGTAAGACGGGGCATGGGGTGCCATGGGGGAGTCAGGGAGACAACTGGGCATGAGAGGGAGTGATGTGGCACCCAGTGGGGGTGCCATTTTCATATGCATAGTGCTTATGGGATGGGACTACTTGGGGGCTCCAGGGACAGAAAGTGACATAACACTAGGTGAGCATAGCACTGGCAGCTGTCCCATTTGTGGCCACCAACTGGGCAGCTGCCAGTGCTGTGCCCATCTGGATCCATGTCACTTTCTGTCCCTGAAACTCCCCAGGCAGTCCTATCTAATTGGCTGTGTGAATATGCAAATGGAATCCCCACTGGAAGCCACATCACTCCCTGTCATGCCCAGATGTCTCCCTGACTCCCCGTATGGCACCCCCTGCCCCTTCTACCCTAGCTCCCTTCTGTCCAGCAGATTCACCACCCCCCAACCATCCTGACCCCACCAGGAATGGAGGCTGGATCCCTATGGCAATTCCTGCAGGTGCAACATATGTTTGGTGCTAGTCAGTGGCCATGGCAACTCCTGGGTTTTTGGCACAGGGATCTCCATTTTATAAAATTGGGCTCAGGGTCCCTGACTCACCTAGAGTTCACCACAGCCCTAGAGCAATGCATCTTGTTTCTTTCTAAGGGTTGTTTGAAAACTGAGCCCTCAGTAACATCTTTTCCTGTTACAATTTCTAAAGCTGGCCCTAAAAGCTTCATTCTTAGAAAATGGTTAAGTCCCTTCTAAACTTTTGGACATTTATACAGTCACATCCTGTACTGCCACAGTAAAGCTGTTTTATATTATTGATATTCTTCTCGAGTTTGTTTCTTGGCTTTCTATATAAATCAAAAACTATTGGACAAGATCAGTTAAATAAATAAAAATAAATGTTCAGCTTTGGATTGGTGAAACCAAATTCAAATGCATTCTGTAACCACTTATGGTTGGTCAGAATCCATCATAAAATATGTAATGATAAATGGAATTGAAAGCAAAAGTAGAGCTAAGTTTGACAGTACAAAATGAGCCTCAAAGCAAAGAACTGAAATCATGGTATAATTACATTGTGATAAAAAAAATTAAATACTTACTAATATATAATTGTATGCTACCCCAAACAAATTAATCTCAGGACGTTTGGTTGAAGAAGTTCAGTTTCCATATCAAAAACATATAAAAAATGTGTTTTCAAACCTGTTTTACAGTTAAACTTATGGTACTGCCATACAATACAGTGGTAATTTGGTAGGCTGAGGAGTGTGGTTTAGAGCTGAGCAGGCACATTCTCAATCCACACACACTCTCCACATTGGCAGTACTCACCTCAGTTCTGCAACTAATCTATGAAAAGATGACAGGTGCCACAAAATTGCTACTTCTGGGTGAGAAGTAATTTATTTTTTTGACAGTCCTCACTGTGTATGCCCCCGACAGCAGGGCAATTACGTCATACTTAAATCAAGTTCACATCGAAGGATCCATCATCCCAAATACAACAATAAAGTTTAGTTTGCAAAGTTTCATTAAGTTATATTTAATATTGCCAGTATTGCCAGTAAGCATGCTGATATCTTTAGAATTAGGGCCTCAGTTGCACTTCATCAATAATTCTTTGCTGTACAGTGTCAATCATTTTAAAATATTAACCAAAAAGAGATGCAGTAATGCAGAACATGGTAAGTCTTGGTGCATTAAGGACATTCTAGAAGATGGAGTGAATACATCACAGAGCATTTATTTTAACATGCAGTATTATTTTGTAAAATACAGTTCCCTATATATCACGGTCATCAATTTTTGTAGAGCTCAACAAATAACAAATAAGTCCTGATCATTCTTTATTCAGAACTCAATGACTCATATGAAGTTTGATTTTTAATTATGATTTTTAATTATGCAAATGTTATAGTTCTTATGAAACACTATTAAAATGAAATGCCTTTACTATCTTCCCAACTGGTCAGTACTAGTCTTGTGGCAACCATACTCATCCCAATCATATTATTAGTTTTTTGATGAGCAGGTAAGGCCCACTTGGCATGCGGCACATTTACAAGGGTGACTAGGAGCACTGGGGAGGTTAAGTAGCTTGTTCACGGTCACACAGTATGCAAGTGGAGGTTGTGAGAATCAAACCAAGATCTGATGGATGTACCAAGCTCATTCACAACTCATTGCTCTAACCTGTAAGCTATACTGCAAGCCACATCCCACCCCATCTCCTTTTTGGCCCATTAATAGCATCATCAGAGTTTTAAATTGTCTATCTGTTGATCAGATCATCCTGTTTTTAGGGTTCTTGGGCCAGATATTCAAAGCTTTGCACAGTGCACAAACTGTTTGCATGGGATTAGCATGGAATTAGCATGGGTCTGCCATATTCAAAAGGCCAAATAGCACACGCAAACTGCATTAGCACCGGGCAAACCATAATCATATGCAAGAGGCAAAGTGAACATGAATACAGGCACTATGAGATATTCAGTGACTAGCGCCATGCTAAGGTGTTTAGCGCAACATAGCTTGACCCTTAGTGTGGTACAAATTACAGCCCAGGAAAAGCTGGTCTTAACCCTGGGCAAACAGCTTTGCATTACATTGGTTCTTTGTGCGTTGCTAGCATGTGACTAGCGTGGCTTGCATGACTCTAACATATGATTATGACACTTAGAAAATGCCAGACATGGAGGACACATGCTGCTCACTGATGGCACCACCATGATGCCAACAGCTGCCACCAGTCCCAGCCAAGCACTTGCAGTAAGGGGTGATCTGGCCTGCAGGGGACATCTTGGTAGTGTGGCCATACAGCACACACCTGCAGACCACATGTCTGTGGTGACCAACAGATGCTAGCACACACGTGGAGCACTGTGAGCATGGAGGCAATTGAGGGAAGGGTGTACAGGTGACCAGACCTCACCACTGCCCAGGTGTGGCCACAAGGCTGGGACACACCATGCGGTGCACATGGGCCAGTAGTGGGAATACTCCACCACTTATGTACCTGTTGGATCTTACATGCCCCCACAGCCACATACCGCACAGCTGTACAGATGCCACAGCACACACAGCCTGTCATGTATATGTCACTGTGAGCATCCTATGCCACAGGTGCAGCATCTGTGGAGCACACAACAATGAAACAGTACTATCCACTGTCAGTAAACACCTGCAAGCTGGGCCTGTCACTGTGTACAGTGCAGTGGTCATCACTGCCCTACATACCATAGGCATTGCTGTGTCCCTCACACTACTGGCCCCTTGCTACTGTAGTGTCTGCTGTGCACTGTAGCATGGCCTACAGTGTGATGGTTGCATGCAGCATCGCCACCACCAGTGCCTATGCTGTGTTGTCCCCTAGGGCACACATTGCTATGCTGTACTGCATACATGTAGCCTGCAGCATCCATCATGCACTGTCAGACTGACCTACAGGTGGAGCTGTGGCCAGACCTGGCCAGCCACTGTACTTCCAGACTGACCTACAGGTGGAGCTGTGGGACCCTGCAGTAACGCTGGGCAAGCTGCATGCAAATCAGAGAATAATGAGATGCTAATTTGGCTGTTTGCCCTGAAACTACCTAAGTAGGCTCATTTGCATGTTGCTTTTGAATATGGCAAATCTTAGTGCTTGGCAAATGAGTTTGCACCAGGCAAGCAGCTTAGCTGCTTGTTAAAGCTAGCGTGGTGCTAACGGTTTGGGGAATATTTTGCAGTTCTGATCACTGTTCTTTCACATGTGCTGCTGCCTGCAGCTGTACAGGGTCCACACATTTGCTGGCACACACATTGGCCACATAGTTCATCTCTACCTGCCCTCACATCGCTGTGCACTGTGTTGTTGTTGTGCTTTGCACTTCCTGGTTGCTATATTCAGTGCTGTCTTATTCCAGGGCTACATTTGCCCTGCACTCCCAGCCCAGTTTGCAGTGCCTCATTCCCATGCTATATTCAGAGGCTGTTTGCCCTGGGCTATTCCTTTTGAATATAGCTTGCTTTGTGCTCTGGGCTATGTTTGCCCACTGGGCAGTGTTAACTTAGCCCAGGGGCAAAGTTTTGAATATCTGGCCCCTTATCTGATACTGAAGTTTTCTACAGAAGCACTTCGGTTTTATATCTCTGTTCAGAGTGGCCACATAATGCTGTTAAATTGTTCATTCTTTAGGCTGCTAGTCTGGATTGAGCACATGTGCCCAATGTCCGTTGCTTGAAGATCAGTTATTTATGGAAATAAAAATTATAGCTATTCCTAATTGTCCCCTATTATCCATTAAATGCTGTCATTCACTCTTTTATGAATGTCTTCTCTTGCAGTAATAACTGGTTTGGAGAAGGTGCAACATACCGATCAGTTGTTAAAATGTATAGAGCTGGACTTCCATTATTGAATTATGGCAGAATAACTGTGCACCTTAAGTTGTACATGTTGAGAAAGCAATACAACATACAAAATGTTTACATTTTTAATAAGAAGTTTGAGTTCATGCCAATATTATTGTTCATTATTTCAAGTCAAACGTTTTCTACCTTCTCTACTAGATAAATCCCTTCCACTCTAGTTGTATCATTAATAAATGCTCCATATTAAGATATACAGATCTACCCACCTGTATACTGTATGTTGTAAACCAAAGCCAGCATGATGTTCCTCATCTGCCAGCTTGTTTGATTAAAAATGCAAATAGCATTTCATTGTGCATCTGAACTTTAACTGGCCAAATGTTTATTGGATTACTGAAATCTAACATTAAAGGAATAATCACATATATTCACTATTTTTCACATGGTATGCATTAATTAATACTACTGTATCTTTAATCTTGCATATTATTTTTATTTTACTATTACATTCCATTTATAACAATTTTTAATAATATTTCCATAACATACAGTGTGTATTTTTAAATGTTGAATTACAAGAGCAAGACTTTCACGTGCTGCTGGATTTTAATTCCTACGTCTCATAAATGTGTCTAAAGTTCTGATGCTGCTTAGGCAGCCTAACACAGTAATGATCTAACAGCAAAAATACTTTGGATGCGATTTAAAATGATTTGCATTCATAAGTAGCTAAATTCATAATTTGTTTCTACTGGCTAATTTGCATATATGTATATATGTACCTATGTATTTAAGTGATGAATGTGTCTTGTTTATGAGACGTGTAGCGTTTTCTAATGCAAGCTGCTGCAATTTGAGGAAACTATCGTAACATCTTGTGAGCCTTTGAAGATAGGGCTCACAAGTTTTAGCATAATCACACAGATGATAGCTTCCAAAAAGATTGCTTTTTCAGCAGTGTTAACTAATTAAAAATCCAGACCATGGTTTCAATGTTCTAGTATAATTACTAGTAAGCATTTTTAATGCTTGGAAACTGGATTGTAATTATGTGCTACAACCAGGTGGTTGTAATCGCTGTCAGTCAAGATTGCACAATAACCAACACTTGCAGAGTCCAAATATTGCCACTGCTTTACCCCAAGCAAATCATGTTACTGTTTTTGTCACTGTTTATGAGTTCACATAGTAAAACAGAAAGTTTAAAGCACAGTCTCTTGTTTTCTTGTTTTTATTTCATCTAAGCAAATCACCCAAACCTCACATTTATTAAAAATGCTCACTATTAATTATAGAAAAAAAAAAAAGACATAGGTGAGTGGGTATAAACCAGAATTAGTATATATGTCTTTGGTATGAGATGCTGTTATAAACCCCTTGAGCTTCACTTCTTGGCTTTATGCACAGTAGCATCTCAAACCTTGGGTGTGTTAAAAATTCTGGTTATGCATGCCCCCCCATGTATTATTATCTGTTTATTAGTTATGTTGGTTGGGGTACCTATCACATAAATAATGCTGATTCCAATCTAACTGACTTTTCAGATCATATCTTTATACAGTACACTTCAATTTACTTCCCCAATCTGTATATACACAAGTAACAACAGTAGGAAAGCAGCTACGCAACTACAGTATATTATATATCTAAATATCAGTTACATAAAGTAGCTATCTACTGTATAGTCCAGATGCCACAATGAAACTTTGAGGATCTACTGTATCTGCCAAAACTACTGAGAAGGTTTGCTTTGAAACTGCAACTGGCTGAATGAGGCTTGCCACTAAAAGGTAAGTCAGGTTGTCTGATGACCCTTGCCAGGAAAGAACACAAAGAGGAGGGATGGGGGAAGGGGAGAGAGGAGGAAAGAGCAGGTAGAAGGGGTGGGGCTAATAACATCACAAAGCAGGTAGAGGGGGTAATATGACAAGGTGATGCCAGAGCCCCAGGGATTGACTGGGGGGGGGTGGAGCACCTAGGGGTCTTGACCAGGGGTCCTACAGGGGTATATCATGCCAGGACTCAGGCAGAATGTCCTCTTTTGCCTGGAATTTTCTTTGTGAACTCAGGACATTGTTTGCAAGCAGCAGGTAAGGCACTTGAGGCTTTACGCCTTGTAGGCCATATGGTGCATCATGACTAGCATTGTAGTTGGTTTGCCTATAGCATAGTACAATGTTAAAGAAAAGAAAGAAGAGAGAAGTGGAAGTTTTTTCTCATTGCTGTGCACTTTAAATAATCAATGTATGCTTAAGAAATGTATTTTGTGACTGTAGAGCCCAGTGGGGTTTTTGTGCTAACGCTGCTAGCGTTTATTGAGGAGCAGAGAAGAGTCAGAATCAGTTCTTCCCCTAAATGTGCATTGAGCTGGAAATGGTGGGTTTTTGATTGTTGCTCAGAGCATTTGTAACCTGGAGCAAGCATGTGCAAAACACTGGAGGGGGTGGTTGCTCAGCATTTAGTGCAGGTGGGTCTGAATGGCCAAGGGGCTGAGCACATCAAGCAGTGTGGAGCTAGGGCCTTCTTTGTTCGGTTTGTTTCCAGTTTGAATAGACCAGAAAGTGTGGGCTGTAGGCAAGCTCACAGGGGAGAAAGGGCAGTTGCTTCATGGTCATTTTTCATGGTTAATGGCAGAGAGCCATGGGGATTTGTGGTTCATTTCACCTCAAACGGTAAAAGGAAAAAAAAAAGGAATGAAGAGAAGGACAGGAATCTTAGGGTTGTAGACCAGAAGAACTGGACAGCATGCAGGCTTCTGGTGGAGGTGCGGTCATCCAGATGACTGGTGGAGAGCCAAGTGGTTTGTTTGGTAAGGGCAGAGAGCCATGGGGGATTTGTTTGGTTTCAGTGAGCAAAATCGGACCCAGCAAACAAAAACTGAAGAGGTGCTGGCTTGGGGTGTACATTGGTGGTGATTTGGGTTTGTTTTTTTTTAAAAAAAAACAAGGAATGTGGTATCTGAAGGCAGGAACAGAGTGGCATGTGTGTGGAGCAGGTGGGCATTTGGGCCACGTGGCCTGGGGTGACCTGGCGTGGTGTGCTGGTTCCCTGTGAGCAAAGAGATACAGTTGGAAGGCTGCTACTGGGAGAATACAACATTACTGTGCACCTCGGGGCCTGGAACAAGCATTTGTGGTCGCCAGCTTTGGTGGAGTTGGGAATCTGGCCAGTGGGCACTGTTCTGTGATGAATTCAGGGTTGCAGGTGGAGAACTGCATGGCAGAGGGGGAGGCCCCTCCAGGTTTGGTGTGCGACTACCTAGCACTTACTGCCATGTGGTCTGCTGTGGCCCAGAAGGAAGATGGCTGCTGTCACCGGGGGGTATGGGTACGTTGAGGGACATGGGAGGGTATTTTTACACAATGAGGGGTTTTTGTTACAAAAAAAAAGAAACAAACAGAAGTAATCTTGAAATGGGGGATGCTCCTTATCAAGGGCTGGGCCTTCATCGGATAAGGCTGGGATGGGTGTTGAGAAACACTGATGGTGCTGCATTGCTCTTTAGACCCTGGCATTCATACTGCAGGGGGAAAGCGGACTGCAGAAAAAGGGCAGGGCCTGCCAAGTGGGTTGTGTGTGCGGACCTGCGAGGACAGACCAGCAGACCAGGAGCATGGCTGCTAAGCTTGGGGGGGGGGCAGCAAATAGTACACTTCCATATGAGGCCAAGGGAAGCACATTTTATTTGAAGTGGTGGTGGCTGGAGTGCAACCAATAAAACCAAAAACAAAAAGAAAAAAGGAAAAAAAAACAGTGCTTTATGCAGGAAGACTGGCACCTCTGGATATTGCGGTGGGCATGGTTGAAGGGGTGGGGGCTTGGCTGGTTGCAGAGAGGCTGGAGGCTCAGTGAGAGACAGAGGACTGAATGCAGGGGGTGCTGGATAGGCCCAGGACCTCATGAGGGCCTAGCTTTAGTCCAAGTCTGGCCCGCACATGGGATGGTGTGTGGCATAAAGGATACTGACTTGGCGAAAGGTTTTGCAGGCCACGTGATGGGAGAATGGGGGCTGAAGTGGTCAGGGGAGCAAGACCATGAGCAGAAAAGGATGATGGAAAGAAAAGGGGGAGTGCTTCCCTGTACCTAAATGGTTGGAGTGGTAGCTCTCAGAACACATGGTCATTGGCTTGATTGTCATGGTAGAGGCACATTTTCCAAATTATAGAGCACTAACATGATGTTGGGCTGCTCTTGCCACAGAAAACTATTGATACAGGGGCAATTGCAAGGGATCTCCTCCCCCCCACAGTAGGGGGACAATGGTGGAGCATTTCCTGGCACCACCAGGTGTGTGGGAGGGTAAGGCAGATACAGTAGCTTGGTGGTAAAAGGCACTGAGCTACATGCTAGGAGACTTGAAGACAAGCTCAAGGACTGGGGTTTGAACCTCATCAACCCCCAGTCATAGATAGTGTATCCTGAGCAAGTGATTAAAAAAGAGGAGGGCTCAAGGTTGTGAATGCAAGAGCCTTCAAAGGAGCTGCGGCCTTTGCAAGTGGGACCGTGAGGCCATTGGGCCACCGGGGGCCTATGAACAGAGGGGCAGAAATGGAGGTTGGAGTATGAAGGTCCCTGCAACCTCGGGTATGGGAGGGTGTACACAGTTTCTGAGCATTTGTTTCTCACCCATCTACATGCAGTGATGAATAGCAACAATGGCACCGAAGCTAACCCCAATGTCCAGTGAAAGGATGATGCAGGAGGCGGTGAAATTTATGGGGTAGATGTCAGATCTGGTAGCAGTGGTGAAACAGAGAGAGGTGAAGGAGGAAATGCAGAAGAAGTGTGAGGAATGAGAAGAATGCCCAGGCAGGGGATGAGGGGGTAAGAGACCCAGACAGGAAGTGCCATACACTGCACCCATCCCTGCATCACTGCCTGCACCGGAACCAGAAGAGGAGAACCCGGATGGGGTTAAGAAAGATGTGGATCTCACTGATGAGAATGGTTTGCAAGACTAGAGGGGCTGTTCAGTGGCATGGGGGATGTAGGGATCGAAAAGATGGAGATGGCCATGCAGGCCTTAAAAGGTAAAGGGGCTGGGGCAGGAAAGGTGGGGGGCCAAGCTGACAGACAAGAAACTGTACTAAGGCCCTCCGAGATGCTCAGTTGGGGACCACATCCCGACCTCGATCAAAGACAAGATTTGGAAAGGGGAGTATGTCGACATCTTAAGCATAGTGGCCGAGGATGTGGCCAAGAAATATGAACAAAAGGAGTTGGTGGGGAGGTTGGAGATGGCAGTGGCTTTGGCGGTGGTAGGGCACAAGGCCAGGGAGGCAAAATACAAAGGGAAGACTACCGAGAATTGGCAAGGGGGTTTATCATATACAGTGTGATAGCACTGGAGACACAGCCAGAGCTAGCCATCCCCTTGCTGATGTACATGTCCATCATCAGGAATGCATACAAGGCAAAAGGGGGGTACGGGTGGCTCAAATATTATGAGGCTTTTCAGAAAAGCATGGCAGCAAAAGGTGATCTGAGATGGGATTGCACCCACTCAGAGCTCTGGGTGCCAACCCTCTTGGGGGAAGGGAGCAGGAATAGGGGTGAGCACACAAGGAAGAATCCTCCAGCCCCATGGCCCAAGACCTGCTGGGGTTTTAACAAGGCAACCTGCACCTGGAACAGATGTAAGTTCAGGCATGCCTGCTTAAAATGTGGAGAGTTGCACCCAGTCTCCAACTTCCGACAGGGTGGCTAAGGGGGAGGGAATGGGGCAGTTCTATGAGCAGTCCTTTGGGGCCGTGGGGGCAAGACAGTGAGGGGGCAGCCACAGGGGGCAGTACTATGCCTCCAGTGGCTGGCGTCAGTGAGGAGCCAAGGGGAGGGCATTGGAGGTATACACTGGCATGCACATCCATTTCTCTATCGGTGTTAGAGGAGTGGACTGTGGAATACCCAAACATGGGAGCTGCGAAACTGCTCAAGAAAGGTTTCCAGGCAGGTTTCCCACTGGGTTTTCAGGGGCTACGGGAAAAGATGTGGGCAAAGAATCTGGTGTCAGTGAAGGGGAAAGAGGGGATAGTGGGGGCTAAGATTGACAAGGAAATCAAAGCAGGCGGGGTAGAGGGGCCACTTGGGGCTCCCCGTGCGCACAGTTTCAAGTGTTCCCTTTGGGCATAGTACCCAAGAAGGTGAAAGGGGAATTCAGCCTGATCCGCCACTTATCCTATCCAGAGGGTTTGTCGGTGAATGAGAGCATACCAGACCACCTTAAGGCAGTGTAGTATGACTCACTGAAGCAGGCCATAACACTCATCAGGGCAATAGAAGGGGCATGATTGGTGAAGACAGACACTGAGTCAGCATTTTGACTCTTGCCCATCAGGCCAGAGGATTGTGACCTGCTAGGTTTCCAATTCCAAGGGGGCATATATTTTGACAAAGCCATGCCCATAGGGTGCTTGGTGGCTTGTTCCACCTTTGAGGCATTCAGTACCTGGGTGCAGTGGGTATTGGGGCCAGGTATGGGCACAGGAGGGTAGTTTATTACCTGGATGATTTCCTCCTCATCAGGGAATCAAGAATGGAGGTGCAGGGGATGTTGCAGGATTTTAAGAGAATGTGCTGGCAGATAGGGATACCACTGGCACAGGGCAAGATGGAGGGCCCAGCCCGGAGACTAGAATTCTTGGGCATAGAGGTGGACATGGAGGAGGGCTGTTTCCAGCTTCCTGGGTCCAAAGTGGTGTGCCTTAAAAGCCTGCTAGCCCAGGTTATGGGGAGGAGGAGGAGGGTGCTGCTGGTACAAATGCAACAACTATGGAGCACCTTAATTTTGCCTGCAAGGCCCATCAGCCCAGGCAGGGCATTTACTAGGAGGCTGTGAAGTCTAAACTGTTGCACCAGTGGGTGGATGTGTCAAAAGGGGTTAGGAAGGACTTCGAGATATGGAAGGAGTTTCTAGACAGCTACAATGGGGTGACATTCTGGCAAGATGAGTAGGAGTGGAACACTGACTTGGAGCTGTTCACAGTTGCTTCTGGTGCCCTGGGGAATGGGGGCATACTTCCAAGGAGACTGGATGTCAGAACTTTGGCCAGCATCAAGGGCAGAAAGGGAAGTATTGACAGACATCACATTCTTGGAGATCCTCGTGATATGGGTGGCCCTGGAAGTGTGGGGGTATAGGATGAAGGGGAAGCGCATCTTATTTTGGTGTGACAACAAAGGGGTAGTGGAGGTTATCAATCAGCAAGGAGGGAGGACGGAGACAGTAGGCAGACTGCTCAGGTGTATGGTCTTGTTGGGGCTGCAACTGAACCTATCTTTCAAAGCGCAGCATATTGAGGGGTTGAGGAACAAAGTAGCTGACAGTCTTTCCCATTTGCAGATCGATGTGTTTCAGGAACTTCAGCCTCATGCAACACCACACAGGACCAGGATTCCGGGCCAGTTATGGTAGGATGGAGGGACACAGCCAGGGTGCTCTACCAGGATTCCTGGTCAGTGAACACATTGAGGGCCTACAAAGTAGGGTGGGCAAGATTCCAGGAGTTCAGAGGGAAGCACGGGTGGGGCAGGGATGAACCAGCCCGGGAAGAGCAAGTAAGGAGGTTTGTGGTGGAGCAGTGGGAAGACAGGCTGGCCCATGCCATGATGGTGGTGCACTTGGCTGTCATCAGTTGGGTATGTCAGGACAGGGGCTGGCCTGAAGTAGCAGCCAGCAGGATGATAAAGTGCATGGTTTCAGGTTAGCAGAGGGTTCAGGTGACCAGGGCAGAGAAAAAGCACCCCATTAGGGGGCAGTTGCTTGAAAAGGTCTTATGGGCAACTCAGAAGGTATGCACTTTGGCTCAGGAGGGGACATTATTCCAGGCCGTGTTTACTGTTATGGCAGCAGGGGCATTCCAGGATGGGGAAGTGGTGGCCCCATGAAAGACAGCTGCTGGGCAGGCTCTGCAGCATGAGGACATCCTAAGGGATCATGACAGGGTGGTCATTAACATGGCCAGGTTTAAAATGGACCAGAGGGGGAAGGGGACCAAGATGTCATTGGTGAGGCAACTGCTGTCCACCTGCTGCACCATGAATGCACTGGATGCACATGGGAGCACTCGGGGGGGCTGGGGAGGCCTTGTTCAGACATGGGGATGGCTCCCTAGTCACCGGTTTTCAAGTAGGAGCAGTGCTCAGGAGGGCCCTCTCCTTCATCGGAGAAGACCCAGGTGAACTTGCCCCACATTCTTTTCAGATTGGGGCAGTCATGGAGGCAGCAGAGAAAGGAGCCGCAGTGGAGGAGTTAAAGAAGATGGGGTGCTGGAAGTCCAGCTGCTATAGGAGGTATGTCAGGTATTGACAACAGCAACTCACACTGTTTATCTTGTTTCCATGGCAGATTCCAAGAGAAAAATTTGGATAGTAGAGCTTTCCTTCATATATTGGGCTGAAATGTTTGTGGTCACCATCTCCAGAGGAACAGAGCTGCAATGCAATAGCGAGCACACCAGGGGTGCTGTGGAAAGACATTAGGGGAATGAGGTGGGTGCAGCTCATGCCACTGATGGAGGAGTTAAAGCTGCAGTGAGGCAAGCTGGATTGCATTATTATATACCTGGGGCAATGATTTGGGGGCCCTGCCATGGGGTGAATTGGGGCAGAACATCATAGGGGACTTAGAAAAACTGAGAGCGTGGTGGCAGAGGGTGACAATCGGCTGGTCCGACATCACCTCCCAGCGAGTTTGGAGGGGGGATTAAAGATGTCCGTTTGATTAAGAAAGTCAGGAAATATCTGAATAGATGAGTGGCAAGGGCAGTAATCGAAATGGGGGGAGTTCACCTGCAGCACAAGGACATTTCCTCCAATCAGGCTGCGGTGTACAGGTCTGACGGGGTACACTTGTCGGAGTTTGGCATGTGCTTATTCCTGAGACCAATAGGGGAGCTGGTGGACAGGATAGACAGCAAAGATTTGAGATACTAGTCCGCAAGGGGGAAGCCTCTCTGTCCATCGCAAGCTGGAGGAGGGGCAGTGGAAGAAAGTAAAGGGGGATCGGGGGGAAGGGAAAGGGGCATGGGGTAGGATACATGGGCTGGGGACAAGGAACCCAGATGTGGTGTTAAAGTGTGGAGGGGGATAGGTCCAGGTGCCATATTCAGAAGTGTCCTGGCCTGAAGGGTGAAAGCCCAGGCAGGTGGAACCAGCCTGGTTCTGGTGTGGAGGAGGGGGCCAGATTCACAGTGTCCGGGGCCCTAAAAGTCAAGATGCTGGAACAACCAGAAGAAGGAAGAGGCCAGAACCAAGAAAACTTTTAAATGAAGTGTTATGTGTGGAATTTGAAGTAATAACATTGTGGATATAAATATTCTTTGTGCCAAAAATAAATATTGCCAATGAGCAACCAAAAAGTGAAATAAGTTTAGCGTTCATTTTTCCTGGTGTGGGTTCAGGGGACAATGCTCCCTTAACCTTGTGTTCCTATTTAGACAGAACATGAACGTGAAATTGAACAGCTTCTTCCTTCCCTCTCTTTGTTTTCTCAGCAGCATTTCTCAGTCCTATAATGGCAGAACAGGAGCCCTTATTGGCATCAATCAAGAAGTTTCCATTGTTAAAGCTTTGAGGAGAAATTAGGGGCTTTAGCAAGGTGGGTATGACTTTCACCAGGTTATTTGGCTTTCTTCAAAGAATAGATTAGAAGCTTGATGCCATTATATATAATTGATGCTTTGGAGAAATCAAAGCAGCTGACTCTAAAAAGTTAAGCTTTATTGCCACCTATGCATTAGGAGCGGGTCACCTATACACCATGGATCCAAAGTGCATAGGAAACTCTGTTTCTGAATCCCATGAACTAGGGGTCCTGTGCACATTCATGGAAGGGATGCATGTTTCTTCCACACAGGATTCCCTTGCTAGTCATCAGGCTACATGCGCGGTCAGTCTGAAGGGCATGTCTGGGGGCAAGTAAAAACTCCAGCCTATTCACAGAGGCACAGAGTGCTGAGCAAAATGATATGGCAGCTGGGACCCTGCTGTATCCATGGTGAAACACCCATAGTTTTATTTTGTTTATTTATTTTATTTATTTTTTTGACCGGGAAGGAAGACTAGGAAATTCTGCCTATTTTCATACTTTTCCTGGGGGGGTACAGATGGAAACCAACTCACACTAAATCATATTGAGCTGTTTGGTAGTAATTTTTGTGAATTGTGTACACTTAAACTCTGACAGCTGTGGGAGACCAACAACCACCTCTACCTTGCTGCCTCAGGCCACCAACTTGACATTGATGGCTGGGGGCAGCCATTTGGACACTCACCTGTACATTGACGTTTTTCCAGTTTGGCATCTTCCCAGAAACCCCTGCTCTCTTGGAGAATGGAATCCACTTTGGGACCCAGGATGGGCATCCAAATGGATATCTGCTTGTGTCCCTCGATCTGCTCCCACACAGCTGTGTGTCACATGTTTCAGGGCCAATGACTGGTGCACTGCAGAAGTGTGTGGTAGTGCATACTGCATAACTTGTGAATGTCCACTGGTATGGAGCAATGCGGGCCAGATATATGAAATCCACATGCACCCAGTCCCACAATACTACATATCCGCCATTGAAAATAAAATGTTGGATCTATGTGATAACAGTGATTGCCAATTCGCGATTGCTGTTAGGGTGATGTACTCCCCAGCACACAGCAAAACAGAGTCGGGGAGTTGGATTTTTTCATTTTATGTGGGGGGCAGCACCATCTGCACCCCCCTACTTAAAGATTGTCAACTCCAGGGGGTGCAAATGCAAACAAATAAAAATGTGGGCCAGGCGCAACAAAAAGTACCTATGCCCAGACTGAACTCAGCACCATTCCTGCCACAGCCCTGTACTCACCCAACACAGCACAGAAGCAGCTCAGCAGCTCACTGTGGCACCACTCCCTATAACCCCTCCGTCTCCTCCCACCCCACTCTTGGCATGCTCGCTTCCCCCCACATGTAGGCACATAGTAACAAGATGTCACTATATAGCACCCCCTCCATCTGATCGCCCACCTTCCCCAGTCACCCCAATGACAGGCACTGTGATTGAGTCACCCTTTCAGTAGGCACCCAATCATGGTCACCAAAGTCATGGGATACCTAAAATGCTTACTGTTAATGAGAATAAAATGATGATTGTTGATGATTGCACTGTAACACACATGACATTGTTGCTTTATAATGCACAAATGAAAGGTTAGAAAATAACATGTGTTATAAAATTTACTGTTTGTAGATCTCCCAAATTCATTTAATGGCCAGTATGATAAAAGGATTACTAAAAGCTATATTAATTCAACTGCTTGAACTTCCTGAAGACAATGTGCCTTTCATTACCAAAACATTTAGATTCCCCTCAACAAGTAAAAGTATCCTCAACAGCTGACAAATAAACAGACATCATTTTTTTTTATTCCAGATATTAATACTGCTATTCAAAAATATTTGTTTTGTTGCAATTGTAAGGTAATAGCATAGAGATTGGTGGCATATTTACTCTTATTTCCTTTCCAAGAAGGTCTTGAATATTGAAGGTAAAAATAATTTTCCTATTATAAAGATCCATTAGGGAAATTCAAATTGGCCCAGCAATTCAATAAAGACATTGTAAGGGGATAGAAAATATGGAATTAATGGATGTAAATCAAATAAATAATATTTCTGATATGCCACCATTGAATGAGGAATAAAACAGATTAAATGGAAAATTGGATAATGGTTCAGATTCTGGATATGGGTTTTTTCTTGCTTTGAAAAAATTTGGTTTGTTTCTTTTAAAATGGAGTTTCGCAACTTGGCTACTACGGTTCATAACATTTATCTCTTTACTTTGCAAAATGTATACACTAGGCTTACACCTGCTGTTGTTGTTTTTGAGAGGTATGGATGAGATAAATATAGCCTCATCTAAAAAAATTAAATAATTATTTGAAACTTAGATCACTCCACTAATCTAGTAAACATAATCTTACTAAGTCAAATTATTGTAGTTTTATCTATCTAAATCAGTTATAAGCATTTAAGAATAACATAGGTGTTTAATGTCTGCCCTACTAGACAATGTAATTTCTTGCTAAAACTTGTTTTTATTCTTTGATAATTGAGTAAGCAAACTGGGAACAATACCTGTTTTCAGGGGTGACCCAGAAGCACTGTAGAGGTTAAATGACTTGCTCAGGTTCACACAGAATGCAAGCCATGGATGTCAGGATCAAAACAGGTCTGCTGGATGTACAAATCACATTTTAGCTCATTACTCTAACTTCTAAATTTATTGATTAATTAGTTTACTTTCTTAATTTTTAATTTTATTGATACATGTGCTTTTGTGTTTTCTGAATATAAGGAATATAAAAAAATGAAACTTGGGGGTGGGGACCAATTGCACCAGGGATAGGCTTCTGATGCAACATTAAAACATCTGGAAGTGGGGTGGTGGCTATTTGACAGTATAGGTGATGAGCTTCTAATGCTGCACTCACAGTTGAGGTGGGGGTCCAATCATTATTTTTCAGTCATATTGTTCTTACTGTTATCATTTTTGTTAGTATTATTTTAGCTCTGTCAGACAGTGTACAATAACTAAAACAAACATGCAAAAAAAGTATTCTATGTATAATGCCTTATAAAATGAATGTAGTCTGCTTCCTGTGTAAACATGGTAGTAGGCTATTTCTTGGGTTTACTTTTTTGTTGACATGTGTTGAACACAAGTAACAGGGCTGAGAAACCCTAATCCCCTACTTACTGTACACAGAATTCATAGAGTTAAGCGATTGTAAACCATAACTCTGTCCAAAACAAAGAAATGCCTCTGGGACATCTGATGCAGATGGTGGTTCCACCACATCTCAGTGCCTCATTTAGAAGATTGCATCAATACAGCACCAGATATTGGTGACTGTCATTTGCAGCAACCTCTTTGTTTGTGGGTGTCTGTGCCCCCTGTGCCCCCATACTAAATATACCAACACCGAGAGAGGGTGGACCTCAAGGAGGGGGGCACAGAGAGGTCACTGTTAATGACAGTCACCAAAATCTGTTGCTGTAGTGATGCACCGGGTAAGTAATCAGTATTATTTTTTGATATTGGTACCTTGTCCTGCTATGTTACAATCTATAAGGTGATGTTCAGTTTTTGCTACTTAGTACTGGTACAAAAACTGAAAGGGACTGAGAGGAATAGCCAGATGAGTTCAGACACAACCACTGTAAACAGTGACATGATTAAAACACACACACACACACACACACACACACACACACACAGAGCAGAACAAAGCAGGACAAGGTACCAATATCAAAAAATAATGATTACACTTAATCAAAATCTAGCAGTGTGTCTTCTCTGGAAGAAGTATTCTTTCTGTGGGTGAGCTGTGACAGACCCTGTAACAAGTCACTGGCCTACTGCAGGGGTGATTAGACATCATACCAAAGGGCACTCTGGGAAGACTGTCTGGAACAAGAGGCCATAAAAGAAACCAGAATGGCAATCTCCAGGGGCACTAAAACAGCCAGGGAAAGTTAGAAAAAACAACTCTCACAGCCAGAGGAAATAAAAAACACTGGGAAGAGGTTATAACACAGAAAAAAAGAAAACTACATATCTTTTTATGATTTTAACATGGAGGTTTCCTTTAAAATACTGACAACTTCACCATCAGCCTCAGTGCTTAATCTCCCAATCAGAACTCACTACACATGATTATAGTTCACATATTAGTATCATCAAACAGCAGATGATAGCTCTGCAATATGATAGAGCCAAATCCCTACAACAAGAACTAAGGTTTGGGTCACAAGTACAGAAGGACTCTTTAGACCCATACAGGGAGTGTAAACATAGAACCAGTAACAGGGTTATTACAGAATTAAGCATGCCTTCTGGGCAAATGGTACACTCCACTCAAGAGCTTCTGACTGTGGTGGAAACCCACATCACACATCTGTTTGGTCCCCCCCCCCCCGAACCTAATGTACATGGTATTTTGGAATCTTTAGAATTACTTCAGGTTACAGAGGAGCATGCTCAGCTCCTTATCAAATATATCTCCTTGGCAGAGGTGGAAGCTGCAACAGAACAGCTTTATTGTATTACGTCCCTGGGTCTGATGGTCTAAGTTCAGGGTTCTATAAAACCATTAGAAATGATCTGTGCTGGTGATTCTTTTCAATCACATTCTTAGCTCCTCCAAATATTCTGAGTCAATGTTAGATGCAGTACTAGTCCTTCTCCGTAAGAAAGGTGCTTGACAAGACTTTGGAAACTGGGGACCCTGAGTCTATTGAACACTGACTTAAAAATATTAAGTAACATTTTACTAAGTAGATTAGCTAAGGAAGCACACTACCTGAGTAGCCCCTTTCAAACATGTGTGGTAGCAGGCCATATACATCATGATAATTTGTTAATATGAGGGAAATTTTTTTTAGGGTTGACTGTGATGGCATAGGAGGTTATGTTATTGGACTGGACCAGGAGAAAGCCTTCGATAAGCTTTCCCATCAGTTTCTATTTTCCACTTTATCAGCCTTTGGCATACCAGATACCTTTGTGACCTGGCTTCAAGTTATTTATGGCAATTCCTACCTTTGCCTTAATGTCAATGGCTGGCTTGATAGTAAGGTTAAAATACCTAGGTAAGTGAAGCAAGAGTGTCCTTTGAGCCCTCTCCTCTATGTGTTTGGCATCAATACTTTACTCAGACTTATTATAGGCTAGTGAGCATTTGGTGGGCATTACAGTTCTTCCGGACACATAGCCAATTAAAGTATTAGTTTATGCAGATGACCTGGTCCTGACTTTGGCTCCAGGATCCTCAGAAGCTACTTTAACAGCAATTTTATCTCAGTTTTCCTATCTGTCCGGTTCTAAGATCAACATTGTCAAGAGTAAAGGAGTAATCCTCAGACCCACCCCTTTGCATCCCACTGGATTAGTGGAGGCCATTTCTGTGTCATCTGATCCTATATCTATTCCAGAGGTTAAATTTGGTCCTGGGGAGATCTCCCTGCTGAATTGGGAGGATAACATGACACAGGCAAATAGACTGGTGACCAGCTGGAAAGGGCAACAAATCTCAAAACAAAGAAAGAGTGTTGTTAATCAAAACTTTACTGCATCCCATTTTCCTTTACCTAAGCTATGTCTCCCCCCCCCCATAAGTAGTTATTACAAGACTGTTTAGTCTTTTCTTTCAATCATTTTGGGGCTCACATTTGAACCCAGTCGAGAGAGAAAGAGAGAGAGTTTACTTATATCCCGACTAATAAAGGTGGAGTTAGAATGGTCCACCATGTTGCCTTTTATTTCAGTTTGTTGTTTGCCTTTAATATTTGTACTACCTTGAAACCTGGTTACAGGGTCAGGAAACTATTAATTTCTGCAGTGTTATTTCCATGCCTAACTTCTTGGGAAAACAAGAATACTAGAACCCTACCCCCTACTCATAGCATACCACAATATGGCAAAGACTGCATAAAGAATATTATTAAGTGGTGGGGTATCTCTCATGCCCAGCTCTTAACAATGGACAGAAAGCAAATTTGCTCAGCCATCCTGACCTCTGAATGTTGGACAGAACCTGAATTTCATGATTGCCCTTGGAGAAACTCCCATATATCCTTCAGCAATTAAGTAACCCTAGAATCCCATTTGTGTGGGACTGTACCTGGTTAAGTAATTATGGGAGACTAGGGATTAAGGCGAACAACAAACACAAGCAAGCATCGGAAAGGTATTGCCCCAGGGTATCTTATGTACAAATCCTTGAAACCCAGCAGCATTTATATCTTGAATATCCTTATGCTCACACTTTTTGGGATTACCTGTCACTTACCTGGTTAGAGACACATTTCTCTACCCTTACAGTACATACCAAGAATTACTGTATGGACCAGTCAATAGTGTATTTAGTAAATACTATAAAGATACACTTTATGTACTCTTAGTTACTATTAGGTATTTTCTCTGGCAAGCACGTTGTATGTTAGTATTGCAATAACGGACTGTTACTTATTTGGAACTATTGCATAATATTCAGCACGCAATGCAACGTATGAGACAATTGGAGCTACAGTGCTTTTCACGTGAGAAAGCTCTGCTTTTATGGGTACACTATGATGCCTGGTATGCTTCAACCTAATTCTGTTCTGGTTATTTGTTAAGTGTTTATACCTGATTATTATGCACTAATTGTATTTGTATTATTTGTTTTGTATTTGATTTATTGTTTTTGACTGTATTGCAATGAAGTCCACTTTTCAATAACATTTCTCTACTCTTTTCAAGAAGTGCCACAGGATCTTTAACATCCACCTGAATAGGAAAATGGGACCTCAGTTTAACGTCTCATCCAAAAGACGGCACCTCAGGAGTGCAGCACCCCCCACCATGTTACACTACAGTGTCAGTATTGGGCTATTAATCCAAGTGCTTGGTGTGGGGCTAGTGCCACAGTCTTCTGAACTCCTAGTCTCAGGGGCGAGTGTGCTACCTGCTAAGCCACTGACACTGACAAGTAAATACTGTGTAGTTACATGTAACTACAATGTAGTTGGTAATTAGTTTCACATTTGCGTATTATGTAGTTATACACACATTTCTATGAAGTAACTACACTGTTATTGCACTGTAAATATTATGTAGTTGTTAATTACTTTCTAATTTGACTGGTGTGTAGTTATACAATTTGCATGAAGTGGTAGTTACACATGCAACTACAACCGTTTCTTTTTTGGCACAAATTGATTTATGCTGGAAATGTAACTATACATATAGCAGCTGTTGCAAAGTGCAACATACATAGTTACATTTTCCAGAAAGAATTGATTTAAGGCAGAAGGGCGGCAACAGTAGCTGCAGTAACTACCTCATTATGTGAATTCTATAACTACAGCACAGTACTATCCATCTTCCCTGTGTCAGACTTCACCATTCATCACTGTCTGGGTGACAGCCAGAGGCGCAACACCCGAAGAAGCTTTTCTTTTGTAGGGGGAGGAGCTGATGCAGCAGGTGGTGCTGCCCTTGAGGCCAACACATCACGTGGTGCTTGCAGGTCAGCTAGCAATGGTCGAAGGCTCCTCCACCCCAGTTCTGCTTCTCCTGCCATTGAAAGGGCAGCACCTCCCACTTGCTGAAGAAATTTCATCTGCAATATTGTGGCCTAGTCAGTTGTTTTCATGCCGTTGTTGACATGGTTTCACTCTGTTCCAGTTCCGCCATCCACTAGTAACTCTGTATTGTTTTCTGCAGAAATCTGGTAAAACCTTTCCTTTTTCTTTCTTGTTTGTCTGTTTCTTATTATTATTTTAGTTACTGTGAATCATATCAGGCTCATCCAGGGACAAAAAGTGCTTTTCCAAGATGGGCCAGCCTCCTATGCGTCGTGTCCCTGCACCGGCATGTTTCTGTCATGGACCAGCATGACTGATGCTTCACCTGCCTGGGTCCATCTCACAATATGGATAGTTGCAATGCTTGCTTCTCCATGGACCTCGGAGTACTGGAGCACCATGCATGGAAAGTTGGCCTTGATCTGCTGACTTTCGGAGGGCATAGCCAGATGAGGGACTCCAAGCACATCCCCTCCTGGTTCTATACAGACTGCTGAGGAGGGCGCCTCCTCCCCTTCTAGCCTTGCCAGGGAGGAGGAGGAATCTTCCACAGTGCTGGAGGAATGCTCTGGCCCTCTCAGGGGCTGGATCAGGAGCACCACACAGGCAGTCACCTCCTCAGATGTGCAGGCTCCTCCGTTGTTGCAGCCCAAGCTTGCTGGGCCCAGCATGGGTGGCTCCTCAGCACTACACACTGGTGCATTTCTGGATCCAGGGGCCATTCGTGGCTCAAGTGATCAACACAGCACTGCTAGTGGTACTGGGCCCTCCCATGGCACCACTAGTTGCGCCGCTCTTCTGGAGGTCTTCTGGATTTTCTCCTCTCCAGAGTCAGATGATCGGGAGACTGATCTGGACTAGCTACCCAACTCCTCTGAGCTGGAGGATTCTCCAGTGCCCAGTACCTCTGCACCTTCCCAGGCATCCCTTCCCTTGGCACCAGAGATTATGGTCAGTGCAAGCTCCCACACCGGTGGTAACATCAGAAGCAGGCCTGCCAAAAGTGGCCCTTGATCTCAGGGGATGGAGGTTTTGGTCTCAGGGGTCTGGACAGCTGCCGCTACTGGTGCCAGTGCCATTCACACCCCTGGGGCTGGAACAGGGACTCCCTCTTCTGTAGCCTCCCTTGGGGGCCTGTGGGATTGGGGCAGTCCCTAGCTTCAGGAGTGAGGAAGATGTCAACCTTTGAGTCAATGGGTTTGAGGGGGCATGGCGTGGGGCAGTGCTCTTCTGCAGAGACCCTTCGGGGCTTGAGGAGGAGTCACAGCAATGAGCCCTTGTTCTCTCCTTTGTCCCTCTCAAGTGGGGGCCTTAATGGGTGTAGTTGGGATCTGCCCTTCTGGTTCTGTGGGGCCCTGGCCTCCTCATAGGGGAGTTTCCCCTTCAGGGCTCGGTCCTGACCACTTCAAGCTGTTTGAGGGGCCAGTAACTACACTTACCAGCAGATCCCCATTGTGTATTCCCATTGACTCTGCAGCCCCCCATTTCCCAGGCCACATGGGTCCTTCAGGGCCACTGATATGGCAGCAGTTCAGCGCCACTGCTGCCGCCTTCCCCAGGTTTGTCAGGGCTATGGATGACCAGGTCTTTCACCTGTCTCTGCCACAGCAACTGCCCTAGATACTTCAGATTTGTTGGCCTCCTCAACTTCTGCCTTTAAGGAAGAGGATACCTCTATCCATCTGTCTTCAGACGCTGATCAGAGAAAGATTCAGCACTTTCTAGCGAGGCTGGTCAACAATCTGCACCTGTCCCACATCACAAGATGCAATACAGAGCAGACAATGCATGTCTTCCTTAGAAAATAGAAAATTTGGTGTGGACAACCTGGTTGTCCCTTCCTGGCTGATTCACTTCCAGGAGACATCGTCTGACACCTGGCAGTGCCCATCAGCCCAAACTCCAGTCCCTATGGACTGCCAGTGCAGGTACTGCACATCCCAGAGGTTTCCTGGGACCTTGCCTCATCACACTTCAAGAGTGAAGGTACTGGATACCCCTTCTGGGCATAGAAACCCTGTGTGCAACTGACCCTTGGGTGTAGACTCTGCAGAGTTTGACTGCTGGGGACAGAGAATGTTCTCCTCAGCATATATCATGCTTAGCTTTGTCACTCATCAGGCACACCATGCTGCCTACAACAGGCATCTGTGGTCAATGCTAGACCAGGTGCTGGCACTGCTGCCTGATATGGAGGCAACCAGACAGGCCATTACCCTCTCCACACAGGGCCTGAAGCTTGCAAGGCACCAGGCAAGGGCATCTTATGATGCCAATGAGGTAGCTTCAAGGCTAGCAGTGACAGTGATCTGCATTAGGCAGATGGCGTAGCTTCTTCTATCAATGTTGTCATCCTTGGCCTGGTGTAAGGTGCTTGCTTCCACTTTCCAGGGGAACCACCTTTTCTCCCACAGGGCGAGGTGGGAACTACAGGGGTGACTTCTGTCTCCAGGCAATGGGAGATCCCGCCTCACCCTGACCAGTCACAGGCCTAACTGACCTGTGCTGAGTCTCCTCCTTTTGTGGTCCTCCCCCATGAGAGGCTGAGGTACTCACATCCCTCAGGGAAGTGTTGGGCCCACTTCAGGGGTCTCAGTACTCACCCAGACAGTGAAGAATGGTGAAGATTGACACAGGGAAGATATGAAAATTACATATCTATCGTAATCCTTGATCTTCCTGTGTATCTTCATCATTCATCACTGACACCCACCTTCCTTTCTGGGTCTCAGTCCCTGGACAATGTCCTCTCCCTGCTTGCCCTCCCCCACCTTGAGACTAGTTGTGGGCTGGGTCCCACTGGTACCTCCAGGTCCTCTGTTACCTTCCTAAGTGACAGAGGCCCACCCTGGGAGGGAGGGCAAGTAGGGCTTCTTGCCCTGGCCTTAGGGACTCCTTGTGGGTCCTTCCCTTCTCAGCCAGGGGGTTCCTCCAGGGCTTGTTCTAGTCCTGTGGACTGTGACTGACTCCTACTGGTGAGGGATCTCCCCTAGGTGGGGAGGGGAAGAGCAGGCCCATGGGGACTCTCCTTCTCCCTCCTTATATAATTTTTCCTCCCCCCCCATGGTGGGTAGGACTTGTCCTGGACAGAATTCCCTCCTGAACATTGTGTGTACCTCCTCTTGGGACAACAGTAACTGGAGGGGGTCCAGTCCTGGGGTTGCTATCATCACCCTGTACTGCAGTGGGGAAGGGGGAACACCTTCTCCACACCTTCTCTTTGGGCGGAATTGATGTCTGAGACTATCCGCCTATTGTGATGTTTTCACATTTTCAAGCCGGGAAGTACTTGGTTCTGAATCTCGGTCTGAACTGCTGTTCATCTCCTTCAGCTGGAGGTTCTGGGCACTTGACTTCACTTCAGTTCAGCTAAGTTCTGTAGTCCCCACAGGAAGGCAACAGGCTCACTGACCTCCTGGATGTCAAACAACATCTTTTTCCCAGAATTCTTTCTGGGTATAGGATGTGGTGGGGTCTCTCTATTCCTCCCCCGTCTTTCTTCCTCTTTACTTTACCTTTCTCTTTTCTCTCTCTGTCTGGTTGGCCACCAAGGGGCTGGGACCAAAGCACATACCCTCAGATCCTCCTCCTCTATCCTCAGGCCAGCTTAATCCTTTTTCAGTTTTACTATCTTTCCTTTAGCTATCCCTTGGGCTCCCTTGCACTGCCCTTCTCTTTTCTCTATCCATCTGCTTTCCTCTCTCCAGTGAGCAGAACTGGGGTGGAGGAAGAGCCAGCAACCGGTGGTGGCCAATCCTCGAGCACCACATAATGCATTGGCCTCAAAGGTGTCTCCACCACCAGTGCTGGTTCCTCCTCCTACAAAAAAACAGCTCCGATGGGATGCTGTGACCCTGGTGGTCACCTGATGAATGGTGGTGATGCACAAGATCAAAAATTACAATAGGTACCTAATTTGTATTTTTTGGTAACACTTTATGTTAAGTGTCCCTTACTACACTGTAAATACTGTATAACTACAGTAGGCTATAACTGCAGGGCTTGTGCACTCTTTCAACTGTTTATGCCTGTCTGACATTATTTGAAAGGTAATCACACAGAATAATTTTAAAGTGTAATAAGAATGGTAACTAAAATATGAATACAATACAACTTCATTTTGCTACAGTTATATGTACTGACTGGCAACTCTAGATAATGTTCCATGTCTGTGTTCCAGTTTTTCATGAACTTACAGGTCAGTAAATATGCAGTCTAATATTGTGAATCAATATGTAACTGTACACAAAAATATTTCATTTGCATAACTACTAATTGGCACTGTAACAATTTTGCGTTTAAGAAGTAATTGTACTGTTTTCACAGTTCATGCCTAATTAACATGTATCTGCAGTTGCACATACTTACATATACTGTATCAAATGTTAGTACTGCAGCTGTGATGTAAGTTCTCATTCAGAAATCAGTCTCTCATGAACTTGCTGCATACTAAACATGCAATCTAATATAGGACCCTGTTCACATGGGCAGCAGGCAATGTGTCAAATGTGCATTCCCAGGCCTGGTGATCGATAGCAGCCATCCAGTCACATGGTCTGACCAGGAGCAGACTGGATCCTGCATTGTGTGTGGAGTGGGGAATTGTGGGTTATGAGTGGTGTTCCCATTACTGTTGTTTTCCAGTAAAGGGACCTACTGGTCTGTCTACTTTTACTGCCTTGCCCCCATCATGGTATAGTGAGAATAAAGGGGTAGCTTGATGTGAAGGATGGCGCTATGATGGGCACATTACTCAGTCAGTGGGAAGGGCATGTAATGTCTAATTAATGTCCCTACCTGTGTATCCTTCACAACCCACAACCACTCCACACAGCAGATCAATGATAAAGCATGGTATGTAGCCATGCCCAACCCCCAACCACCTATTTGGGCCATAGAAGGCTGGAAGTGTGTGTGTATAGAAGAGATGTGGGTCAATGCCACAAAAGCAACACATTTCTTAGTAACTACAGCACTGTTACAAGCCAATAAGTAATTATGTAAATTATTTTTATTGTATAAGTAAATAATGTATGTTTCCTATTATCCCAATTCTATATTGCATTATTTCCTGTCCTACATACTGTATCAGATTATCTAATTTACTGCTTTGTTTATGCTATTATTGTAGAGATGTTGCAAAGTAAAACTTTGCCTGCAAATTTCATGCAACCACAGAAAATTTGCACTTCGTGGAATTCACAGTTTTGTTCAACCGTGGACATTTTCACGCATACAAATTATGTGCATTTTGTGATGAAATTCACACATTTTTACTGCGAAGCACAAAATTCATGGGATAATAGGAAACATAGAGAAAATTACTTACAATAATCATAATGAGGAACAACTGATGAATAACTGTTAAAAAATTACTAGATGACAACTAAGGCAGTGTAGAGCGACAATTTGATACGGGGGTGTGCATAAAGAATCTTCTGCAGGTGGAATGTAAATGAAAGTCTGACTTACGCTTCTTCGATAGTTCAGAAATCAAGTTCTGATCTTTTGTGGAAATTCCACCTGATATCCTCCATTGGCCCTTTGAAAAATAAAGAAATCCCTGGTGCCTAGTAGTGCCCCTAGCCCTCACCTGATCACCTGGCAATCAAGGCATTTAATAATCAACCAAACCCTGGTGGCTAGTGGCCCCTACCCCCACCTGACCACCCACCAGTGTCCAGCCTAGTATTATTAGTACTCTTTTACTCCCCAGTTCCATCCCCATCCCCCCCCCGTATATTAAAATACTTTTTTTTCCTGGTAGTCTAGTGGTAGTAAATTCCCCTTCTTCCCAGTCCCTGAATACTGATCCCGAGTATTTTATTTTTATAATGTATTTATTTCCTAGTGGTCCAGTGCCCCCCCCACATCCATCTCTACCCCAACAGATAGTGTCCCACCTCACTCCCCCCATCCTGAACTGGAGCGTGCCACTGGCAGAGCCTTCCACTCTCCTCCTTGGCCAGCGGCCCACTGAAATGGGAATGAATGAGTGCATGCGGTTGGGAAAGTGCATGTTTCAGGCATAGCAGGGACGGTGATTGTCTAAGGGAGTAAGAGAGGACATTCCAGAGAGAGGGTAGGCAGTAAGAGATGGCTGCTTGACCTGAACAGGATGATGGCTAAGGGTGGGAGAAGGTGCGAACATCTCTAGAATGAAGGGGGTAGGATGATAGGGAGGAGGGTGAGAGGAGAGAGGTGAGATTGGAGGGGAGAGACCGAAGTCAGAATTTGTACATGAGGAGGGTGGCTTGGTGCTGATGTCACAGGTGAAGCAAGGGAAGGCAGAGGGGGGAATAGAGGGAGCAGCAGTGAGTGCAGGGGGGCAGTAAGTGTGAAGCAACATAAGGCATTGTATAGAGCATCCAGCTTGAATAGCAAAGAGGCAGGGGCAGTTCCATAGACCACGTCTGCATAGTCAAATATAGGGAGGATCATTTTAGTGAGGAGTTCTCGGCAAATGGGCAGGAAGAGGGGGTTTTTGTTTAAGTACTAAAAGTAATTAGAAAATGTAAACAAACAGATTTTGGTGTGGCGGGCAGTATGTTTTCACTTTTAAAATTAAAGCTTGAATCAAAATCAAATTACCAGCCACATCAGCACATTGTACAGAATGTGCCCAATCATAAAGTATGTTTTTTAATCTAGGGACAGTTTGAGTCCAAAAGAAGTTGACAATGCCCCTTTATAGTGAAAAAAATAAAGGGAAATACAGTATCTGGAACAACTGTTTCACATAATGAGTGCTGACATGGTGGAACAGACTCCCAGGGCAAGTGGCATCTGCTGATAATGTTCTACCTTAAAATCAGATTTGATAGGTACATTGGGGAAAATGGGATCCAAGGGCATTCCCACTGAGCTGAAAAGAAAAGAAAAGAAACTTAACGGGCCAATAGTTTCTTTCTTTACCAAAGTGATATGTTTATAAGGGCAGTAACAAGCATTGCAGAGATGTACAACATTTTACCAACTACCATAAAATGATCTATTTTTTTCCTTCTTTGGATTTTCAACATCACTGTAACCAGACTATAACCATTAATGGAGAATAAATATCCTTCTGTTCTGAAGAAGTAAAACAAAACAAAAATAGGAAATACTTCATGCCATGCATTTTTCAAAAAAAAAACATATATATATATATATATATATATTTATAAAATGGAGATAACAATATCCTAGAAATCTAAACTTCTGATTGTATAAAACACATCACATGACCGTGTATATATCAGAGTGCAAACGCACACCTCAACTTTAACCCCTCAAAACAAATTTGGCGTTTTATAAGATAGATAAACCACTCTGAGGTGTGCGGTCATGCTCTGATATACACACACACCTTGGGTGGTTGATGCCGCGAAGGCTGCAGCAATGCAACCGCCGTGCGTATATCTGAACACGACCGCACACCTCAGAGTGGTTTATCTATTACATATATACCTGCACGGTAGTGCAGCTATAGTAAGGGTTAGTGGGCCACTTCAATGTTAAACCCCAAAGTTTGCACTTTAATAACTTTGCAACTGTTTGTCTGATTTGCCTGAAATTTTGCATGTGCGGTGTCCAACCATATATCTCTAGATCTGAAAGGATTTGTTTCAATCGGTCGTGTAGTTGCAGTACTGCAGAGTGTCAAAAATGTGAAAAAATCCTCAACTTTTGTAAATTTTTTCATCAGGCTCAACAGACTGAAAGATGCATCTGTTTGGATTCAGATTTGCATGTGTACATGTGGCATGGGTCAAAGTGGTGTCTTTTGAAGATTTGTTGAAAAGATATTAATCCATTCAAAAGTTATGTCCTATTTTAGCCTGTGGGAAAATTTTTATGTGCTATGCAAAAACTTTCACAAAAACATTTTTTTGTGCATGAAAAGACTTCATTGTAAGGTATAGGGGTGCTGTGTAAACATTTTTATTTTCATAAAAACAATGCTTGAAAATGTTGTCCCATTTGTGATATTCTTTGTCACTTCATTGTGCTTAGGTGGATTGAGCTTTTGGGTTGAAATTTGCAGGGTGGCAAGCCCTGGTCCAACAGATTTGCCTTTCGGTGGTTTGGTCCCAAAATATTCAATGGGTCCAGAGTTACAGCATTCCAAAGTTGAGAAATTTCCCATAGGCTAACATTGCAGCGCCAGTGGCACCTTTCAGTGCCGGTATCTTGGAAACGATTCAAGATACAGATTTTTCGCTATTCACAGCTTAGTGGACTAAGCACACCTGGAGGTTTCAAAGTCATGATTACAAGTGCAGTGGAATTTTTTATATAGTTACCATGGTTACTGAGATATTGTCAAATAAGTGTTATGACTGTTCCTTTTCAGTACTATGAGGGCTGCTGGCAGCTTCATACTTGTGTAAGTGGGATTGCAGGTACTGAAGGCCTGAACTCCACGAACACATCATTATACAAAATGTGCAACGTGAATGGAGCACAGGGCCAGGAGAGCCCGCGCTCCCACAAACACATGCCAGTTACCAGTTATATTACACTTTCTCAGAAAGAAGGGAAATTCATTGCAAAAAATGTCATTAATGCATCAGTTAGGGTTGATAGCACAGTGACAAAAGTATGGAAATGTGATGTTAGGGTTACCCACCTTCCACCCCACCTGCACCCACCATCCACATGCCAACTGATGTCGGGGTGTGCCATGGGGTCATCAGAACTAACTCTCACCCCATTTTCCTATACTGTAGCATATCAGCTTGCTTACACATGGAATGGGGTGACAGCTGTGCCTGACAACCCCATGGCACACCGCGACATAAGTTGGTGTGTGGAGGGTGGGGGAGGATTGGGGTGGTGGGGGGTAACCCTAACATCACATTTCTATACTTTTATCACTGTGCTATCAACCCTAACTGATGCATTCATGACATTTTTTGCAATGGATATGGATATATATATATATATATATATATATATATATATATATATTTATATATACATATATATATTAGAGGCAAAAACTCTGTTTAATGCATCAGTTAGGGTTGTTCCACAGCAAAAAAGCTAGGCAATTCGGGGTTAGGGTTGAAAGCCCCCCTCTTGGACCCCAGCCCACCCCCCAACTGGTATTGGGGTATGCGTTGGGGTAGTCTCCCCTAACTCTCACCCCATCACATGTGTAAAGAAGCTGAGGTATAGGAGAATGAGGAGAGAGTTAGAAGAAAATTGAATTTTAAATTGGGCCATCTTGTCCATTGCTCGGGATGCAAGATCACGGTCAAAGAATCTCATGATCAAAGAATTTGCAGCCTCATGATCAAAGAATTTGCAAGTTAACGAACAAAGAATAAAAAGTGTAATAAATCAAAAAATTGGAGGAACTGCAGTAAACCACCACCATGGTTTGACAGAATGAAGCCCCCTGAGTAAAACCCTCGTTTGGCTTCCTAGGACACCCATGGGCTGAGAAAAATTGACTGTCAAATTTGGCCGTCTCGTCCCTTGCTCACGATACAAGATCACGGTCAAAGCATCTCGCGATCAAAGAATTTGCAGCCTCACAATCAAAGAATTTGCAGGCTCACAATCAAAGAATAAAAAAGGGTGAAACGTGATTTATTCACTGATTTGAACCAAACTAATGACATGGTTCGACAGAATGGACCCTCCTGAGCAAAACAAACCCTCATTTGTGTCCCTAGCCCACCCCTGAGCCGAGATATTAGTGTTTTAGGTCACGAGGCAAGATCACGATCAAAGAATCTCACAATCAAAGAAATTGCAGGCTCGTGACCAAAGATTGTTAGCGAGCCACAAATTAAGATTTTAAAAGCTTATAACTCTGTTTTTTGACCGATTTGGATGGAACCAAAGCCATGGCTTGATAGATCAGGGTCTCCTGAGTAAAACCCATTGAAGCTTTACTTCAGAAGTGACCCCTGAGCCGAGATATTTGTGTTTGTGTGATTGGAAAACTGAAAACAAGATGGCGGACCTCACGGTCAATGAATTTTGAAAATTCCTCAGGAACAAAGATTCTTGAACCACGAGGCTGCAAATTATTTGATTGCCAGGCGAGTCCAGATGGTCAGAACCCCCATTCTTTGATCGCAAGATATACATATAAATTTTCCCATTGACTTATAATGGGAACTTAAAAGTGCCATAACTTTTGAATGCCTTAATATTTTTTCACCAAACAAAAAGCAGCCTGTTCAGCCACCAAAGCTCTTTCAAGCAAGCTATCTTGCAGAGTGGCACACCATACAATGGCCGTGCAGGACCACATTAAGAATGCCAAAAGGTGCCTTCAAAAATGGATAATTTTGCATTTTTCAGCACTTTCGTACACGAAGACCAGCACTCTGACACAAACATAATTTGGCAAATCATGAGATCTCATGTGCCCCAACACATGTACCAAATATCAGGCAAATCCATTTAATGGGTCCAAAGTTATTAATGTCCAAACTTTTGACTTTAGTATGTAAGTGGCCACTCAACCCCAACTATAGTGGCACGATCATGCCACTATAATATATATATACACACACACACACACACACACACACACACACACACATACACATATATACACATACATATATTATAGGGGTGCTGTAGTGCTCCTATAGTTAGGGTTGAGTCTCCTATTTAATGTTGAACCTCAAATTTTGCACATTAATATCTTTGGCTCTCTGATGAAATCAGCTGAAATTTTGTATGTGTTGTCTAGGAATGAAGGTCTTGAAGTGTGGAAATTTTTGTGATGGGAGCATATGCAGTTTCGGAGATCTGGATGTGTCATTTTTTGAAACAAATAAAAACACTTTTTTCCTATACTTCACATTGTTTTTTTTTTTTCTCTCATCTACAGCCTACATGGAAATTATTTTTTTCCCTAAACTTGCAGGGGGCATTTATCATGTCCCAAGGCATTTCCTTTGACAAGTTTGGTGAAAAAATATCAAAGAGTTCCAGAGTTTCCAGAGGCTTTAAATTTTGGTGTTTTCCACCATGCTCATGTGCAGTAAGTTTTTTAGATAACTTTCTGAGTTGAAAGTAAAAATTTGAAGCCGCCAATGTTGGGGATTTTTTTGCCACTGAATTGGTAGGGCTACAAAGATTTTTTGTGCCATACCAACTGCCATCATGTTCAGTATTTCCACAAACTAAAAAATGAGGAAAATACAAAAAAAAGCTGAGATTCTTAAAAACAAACATCAGAACCCAGTTAAAGAGGACCCTTTTAGCTAGAATCTGATGTTTGTTTTTTATTATTGTGCACACTAATATGTTGTCTGTGCACCCAAAATTCCACATGACCAGCTTAGTGAGAGGGTAGCTTCCCCAGTGTTCTCTCTCTAGGAGAACACTGAAAATTTCTTGACTTCTGCAGCTGCAGGTGAAATTGTGCTGCTGGCTGCAGTGCTGGCTGTGAGCCACCCATTTCTCTGGTGTCTAGTGGCACACCCACCTGCCAATCACTGTCCCTGGTGTCTAGTGGCATCCCCGATCACTGTCCTTGGTATCTAGTGGCACCTCCACCCCAATTGCCTTCCATAATTTTTATTTTAATCCCTCTCACCCTTGCAGTCTGTTGTTTTATTGAATATGCTGACGTCGGTGGACCCAATCCTCATATTGGCATTACAAGCCCCCACCTCCCACCAGTGTGGCACACTGGCAAACCCACACCCAGTGTCACAAAATATTTATTTACTTCTACCTGTAAAAGAAATCAGTCCCAAGATGTGTATATTTAAACCTGAAAAGAAGAAAATGGTCCTTCGTTGTCCTCACCATCCCCCTCCTCCACCCCTCCTCACCCCCAGAGCACCCACCACCCTGTATCTTCCCTTGCCCTATCCTTACCTCTGTAGGTCATACGCTGTCATTTTCTGTGGACTAAGACACATCTGCACTCTTCAAAGCTGAGCCATGAATTGAGGAGTCAAAGTAAGTTGTGTATAACATATTTCAGTAGTGTTTTGAACTTACAGGTATGTTCACAACTTTGCCATTTTTAGGGATTTATTCATCAAATTTTCAACACTACTATTTTGGTACCCCACCTCATGAACACTGGTACTGTTATTTTGTTATTCAGGCCTGGAAGGTGATTTCACGTCGCTGTGCAAAATCACCTTTTGGGACCGAATAACAAAATTTCACCACCACTGTTCATGAGGTGATGTCCCAAAAAGGCCATGTTGAAAATTTAGTAAAAAGATTCCTAATAATTGGTGAGTTATGTGAATTAATTGAAATTTATTTTATGCACATGCATAACTTTGGTCATTTTAAACATTTTTACTCCAAATTTTCAACATAGCCATTTTTACAGACCACCTTTCGAATAGTATGGCTGTGATTTTTCTCATCCTGTCTGTACTATGTTTTCACTCCTGTGGCACAGACTGGCATTTTAGCACAGATTTGAAAATTTGCGCGCAGAGCCAGATATTCAAACTGTGCCAGGCTGTGGCGCAAGCCTGGATGCAGCTAACTTGGTCAAGAGGGTGTTAAGAGGGTGATATCAACAGAGCTGTGCCATTGCACAACAGTGTTAAATATCGCACCCTGGCCACCCACAGTGCACATGGCACAGTGGCACTGTGCCAGCTCAAGTGGCCAGAGTGGAGCAGGGGGATGTGCTAGTGCAAGTTCCGTTGCGCTATGCGCAGCAACCACGATATTCAAAAGTGCACATGCAAATGGGGCCATAATGTATGCAAGGTGCAAATGGGGCCATTTGCATGTCATTTTGGCCCCATTTGCATGCAGGTGCACTGATCCTCCATGACTTGCACCTGGCGCCCTGCCAGGAAGCAGCCGTCAGGGATTGATGCCCCCTGCACAGCATGGCAAAGTGCCCTACAGCCCGATCGTGGGCTTGAGTATAAATAAAATGAATCCAATATCCCTGGTTGTCCAGTGGACCGCTGTCAGCCCTGTCGCAGGCATTTGTTAAATAAAATAACACCTATATCTCTGGTGGTCCAGTGGACCGCTGTCAGCACAATTGTGGGCTTGAGTATAAATAAAATAAATCCAATATCCCTGGTGGTCCAGTGGACCGCTGTCAGCCCGGGCATTTGTAAATTAAATAAAGTCCTATATCCCTGGTGGTCCGGTGGACCGCTGTCAGCCTGATAGCAGGCATTTATAAAATTAAATAAATACCTATATCCCTGGTGGTCCAGTGGACCGCTCGCAGCCCGATTGTGGGTATTTGTATGTGAAATATCAAGTCCTATATCCCTGATCGCGGGCTTAGGAGTAAATAAATTCCAACATCCCTGGTGGTCCATTGGACCTCTGTCAGCCCAATCGCGGGCATCTGTATAATAAAACTATGTCCAATATCCCTGGTGGTCAAGCAGACCCCCTTCCCCACCTGCACTGAGCCCCACTGCCCCGCTCCCCCCGGTCAGTGGCAGGCAGCAGCACTCCACCTGCCTGCCGCCCCGCCGCCCACTGACTGACACCATAGGTAGGGCTGTACGCCCATTGATCCACAGCGTGAGCCAATGGGCATGCAGCCCCTACTGTACTACACATTCCAGATATGTGAATGGATCCATGTCACCACGGGCCACCTGAACTTCACCAGCAAAGTTCACCATTCACAACTTTGAGAAGTAGGCCCTACTTCGTGAAATGCCACTTCACCATGCAAATAACCTTCTCAAAGAGGCAGATTTTTATGAAACCATTCACAAAACCAATTTTATGAAATTCACACACATCTAGATGAGGGTAAGCACCATATGAGTTTTAATCAGAGGAAAGGGGAGTAAAGGAGGCTAGGAAGGATGGGAGGAAAGGGGAAGGGGTGAGAAAAGGAGGAGGGGGTAAGATGAGGGATTGTGAGAAGGAGATAGGTTATTGTGAAAAGGGGGAAGGAAAGGAAGAAATAGAAGTGACAGAAACAATAGCGAGATGGTGGTTGGTGGAGTGAAGCATATTGGGGACTGTTAGAATCAACACTATAGGAACACACAAAAGAAGTGCAGACCCTTAGATTAACCAGACAAAACTGTAAAGTGGTAAAAGACCTCTAAACAAGCAGGCTGTGGTAACCCAGATTGAGCTGAGCACAAAAAGCAGTCTTCAAAGAGGTTAAACTAGGTGCAGCTTGGATGTGACATGTGATAAGGACGCAAAGGCAAAAAATGGTCTTTTGAACAGAATTTAAAAGAAACCCCCCAAAAAAATCTTTTGCATCAGAAAAATTACAAAATCACTAGTTCAAAAGTATTGGCTGTTATAATAGGATTGTGCTTTGAGGCTGCAATGTTAGATGTATCCCATGAATAAAATATTAGGCCAGTCTAGAATAGGCATACAGTACCTCAGTGCCTGTGAAAAATAGGCAGATAACCAAATGGGAGAAGCAGCTGTGTTAGTAAACAATTAAACAAAAAAATAGGTTTAGTGGTAGCTAGATTATCACAGCAAGTAGAAACGGACTGTAGAGTTACCAAAGCAGTAAGGATTAAAACATCTTGTCCAAATATAATATAACAAAGTATCAGGAAGTACAGCAGAGCCAGCCAGGATGCAATGCAGTCACTTGCAATAAATAACGTCATAAAATACTGCAGAAAAAAGGGCTTAATTCAAATTGCATTGTTCCCTGCTGCATACTACAGCATTACTGTTTTGCATTTCTGGCTGGCACTGCTGTTAAGTGAAAAGCAAGGTTATAGCTAGAAAGCAAGTAGGGAGTATCAGCTACAAGCTGACTAGGGAGACAGCCAAAACAGTGGTACAAGGTTACAGTACTTAAGTAGTACAGTAGAGTGAAACACAGTATTACAGTTCTAGAAGTACCTTAGAGTTAAACAAATCTGCAGTATTAGCTTTTCCATATACTACACTGCATTTGAAAGGGGCTCCTAAACTGTTTCTTGTTATCACCTCTATATCCCTTTCCTCCTTGAAGTGTTCTACTGTGATCCAATTGATGCAATATTCTGTCTGCTGATTGTTGTTACCACATACTAGTGTGCATTGCTTTACATGTTTTTGGTATTGAACTTCGCTTGCCAAAGTCAGAGCCAACACCTTCTCACCATGGGTACCTGTGCCTGCCCCCACTAAATCCCACCTCAAGTCAGTAATCTCATTGCCATAGTTTGCACTTACCCTCTAGCACTTCTTAACCCTGTCACTGTTCCACTGGGTAGCCCCAACCTTGCACTTTACTGACCCACAGTCCTCTTCCACGGCACTGCACAGCCCCCCATCTCTCTTCCCAATCCATACCCCTCCACCTCCTACCCCCACCGACCCCTTCCTCTTACCATTACTACTCCATCTTTTCCCCTCTTCTCCCTCTGTGTCTACTCTACTGATTTTTGTCTCTCCTTGTCACTGGCATACATTGTACAATGCCGCAGTATAGCGTAACCATGAACTTTATCTGTATTGTTGTACCATAACATGTGTTTGTATATTTGCTACCGAACCACTCTGTAGTTGAATTTTTATGTATCACTTTGTACTTGTTAACTGATGTGGAACCAATTAATGAGCATCCGCTCATTGGCGCTAGCCAAGATTTCTAAATAAAAATAAAATAAAGTCTCGATCACTGTTTCAGCTTTCTAGATCCCTTTAATGCTGCTAATTCCGTTAGAAAATACAAAAAAACGCCAACACCAGCAAACAAATAAAAATTGCTATGCACAAAATGGAGTGCAAGCTTCATTATTATGGTGCAAAATAGCAATCCTATACTCACAAAGCAGAGAGAGATACTAAAAAAGACATCAAAAGACAAGAAGCTACATAATGCCCAATGTTTGGCATGTGCCCATTTTGTATTTTCTACAGGTACTAGTATTTGTTCCTAATACTACAGTTACACAGCTTTAAAAGTGTGAACTAGTACAAGGGACAGAAACAGGTAGCTCTTAAAACAAGTGGAATGGGCAGGTATGAAACATCTGCTAGTTTGTATTTGGTTGCTTTTTGGTGTCTTTTTGGCATCTCTCTGTTTTGTGAATATGCTTGCTATTTTTCACCCTAATAAAGAAGCTGGAACTGTTTAACTCATAGTATGTTTTATCTGTTTTCTGGTGCTGATGTTTTGGTATGTGCTTAAGGTAGAGGTATGTGTTAGCAAAGCACAGCATGCCTCTTCCTTGTGGCAACTGTTTTTTTCTTGTGTACATGCTAATGCTTTGATCACTATCCACTGTCCCACAGCGTTTTTATCTGTTTTTTGGTGATAGCATTTTGGTATGTGCTTGTGGCACGTACTAGCCAAGCACAGCATGCCTCTCCCTTGAGGCAACTCTTTTTCCTTGTGTACTTGCTAATGCTTTCAAATCAAATCAAATCAGCTTTATTTTTATAGTGCCTTTCAAAGCCAAGGTGCTGTACATAAAACCAAATACAACAAATATAAATAAGATTAAAAACAAGAACAATAAAAACAGATCATACATATTTAGGGAAGGCTAAATTAAATTAATACGTTTTTAACTCAGTGTTAAACCTATTGATGGTCAGGCATTCTCTTAACCAACCAGGCAGAGAATTCTACAGGGTTGGAGCTGAAAAGGAAAAAGCACGAAAACCAGATGTCTTCAATCATACTCTGGGAATCTCCAGCAATCCCTCATAGGCGGATCGGAGAGGACAGAGGGGGCAGTAGGGTACCAGGAGATCTTGCAGGTAGCCGGGTCCCAAATCATGTAGGGCTTTAAAGGTTAGCAAGCCAACCTTAAAGGTGATCCACCACTGAACAGGCAGCCAGTGCAGCTCGCGGAGCACAGGCATAATATGACTGGTCCTAGAGGTTCCAGTCAAAAGCCTGGCCACCGCGTTGTGTACCAGCTGGAAGTGACACACATCAACCCCTGGTAGCCCTAGGTAGAGGGAATTGCAGTAATCAAGATGGGTAGTGACAAAGGCATGGACCAATGTTGAAAGATCATCTGGAGGAACCAGGTGTTTCACCTGGTCAATATTCCTCAGATGATAAAAAGAGGATTTGATGACAGCTAACACCTGAGATTTTAGAGTCAGACCATCATAAAAAATAATGCCCAGGTTATGCACCCAGTCTGAGGTAGTAAGCGGTTTACCACCAAGCAACAAGCCTGATGGTTGTCCAGCTCCCAAACCTGCCCCCAGATGACCTGGGTCCACTACCAGCAGTTCAGCCTTGTCTGGATTCAGTCTCAGCCAGCTGGAGCTCATTTAGGTTCTGATCTCAGTAAGGCAATTATTTAGCATGGAGAGTGCATCATCAGCTGAGTGTCATCTGCATAGTAGTGAAAACTCAGACTGTATCACCTGATGATATCTCCCAATGGCAGCATGTACACTGCAAACAAAATGGGGGCTAGAATGGAGCCCTGTGGCACCTCATAGAGCAGGGAGTGAGCACCAGAAGAATAAATTCCAATGGCAGCTCTCTGTGACCTGCCCATGAGGTATGAATGGAACCATTTAAAGACTGTACCAGACAGCCCAAAAAGAGCCGCAGGTGCTCCAGCAGCACACCATGGTCTACAGAGTCAAATGAAGCAGATAGACGAAGAAGGACCAGAATGGTACGTACCTTTTGATCTCTAGCCATTAGGCGGTCATTCAATACCCAGACTAGAGCAGTCTCCATGCTATGCTTCTTCCTAAAACCAGACTGGAGAGTATCATAGACATTATGAGTTGTAAGATGATCATCCAGTTGCAATGCCACCACCTTTTCAATAATCTTACTAACAAACGGCAGGTTAGAGATAGGCCGGTATTTGGCTAGACAGTCTGGATCCAAGGAGGATTTCTTAAGGAGTGGTCAAATGATGGTCTGCTTGAGGGGGTCAGGAAAGACCTCCTCTCCAAGGACTTCCAGACAATTTCAGCAAGGATTGGGCAGATAACATCTACACATCCCACTAAAAGGGGTGTAGGGCCCAGATCCAAACTACAACTGGTTGGGCACAGTGTTTGGATGATCTTCACAATGTCCATGAATTCCGGCCAGCAGAAATCTGACCAAATAGACTGAGTGCATGCCACTTCCTGTCGACCACTGCAATCCCTCATAGGAGAGGTCAGATCGATGCCAGATCTGATGCTGGCAACCTTATCTGCGAAGAATCGTGCAAACTCCTCGCATCTCAGCTGAGAAAAAGGTTCTCTGGGCTGGAGACAGATTGGATTGCACAATCTGTCAACAGTCCAGAAAAGCTGAGCCAGTCGATTCTGGGCAGCAGAAATCTCCCTGGACAGGAATTCTGCCTTCTTACAGGTGATTTCTGATTGATAGCTATCATAATGTGCCATCAACCTAAGCCTGTCAGCATCATGGCTGGACCTCCTCCAGGCTCTCTCCATCCTTTGGCCAACTCACCTCAACTCCTTCAAGGAGCCATCAAACCAAGGGCTCCTTCAGTGAAGGGTGAGAGGCCGAACATGAACAGGAGTAATCTTGTCCAGAGCATCTCAGACAGCCTTATTACAAGCTAATGCGAGATCATCTGGACCCATGCATTCGCCCAACAAGCCCGATAGGTCCAGCACCACTGATAGGTCACTAGGGATAACCCCCTTAAAGGGCTGTACTGAACCATCTCTGTAGTGGCAGACCTATTAGGGGGGCCCTGAAGCTGAACCTTATGGTTTGATGGTCAGACAAGCTGACTGGTTCCACCTCCAGATCAGCTATCTCCATACCCAAAAGAAAGATCAGATCCAACGAATGACCCCCTACATGGGTCGAGGAGGTAACTACCTGTGTAAGAACCAGCATTGTCATCAGCTGGAGGAGATTTTGACCAAAATGCAAGAGTTCATCATCGACCCAGGCATTGAATTTCCCCAGAACTATCCATCTGGGGGACCTCAACACTATGTCGACGATGAAGTCTGCTATCTCCTGCAGGAATTCTCCTCCATCTCCTGGTTTATGATAGATGAGGAGAATCCCACAATCTACACCCTCTTCCAGGATATATTCGAAGGATCTGGTACTTCCCAATGGCATATTCACAAGGCCCAGCTCAGTCTTAAACACAGTGGCCACATCCCCGCTCCTACAATCCAACCTTGGACGGTGTATCACCAAGAACCCAGCCGGACTTGCTGAGGCCAATACAGGGCCTGCATTTTCATTCAGCCAGGTCTCAGTGATGGAAGCCAGATCAGTTGTTCCAACAAGATCTGCTATAATAGCTGTCTTGTTTTTAATAGATCTGGCATTGCATAACACCACCAAAGTAGGATGAGCTGTTGGGGAAGACCTCAGCACCTGTCCACTAACATTGGATACCTTGGGTATGGAGACAAGACAAGAGAAACCTCTATCCTGATTCCATTTCACCCCAGGGCATCTCCTGGACCTCATGACTGCAATCCACCCTCCCCTTTAATTTCTCCCATCAAGCCGAGCTCTCCCCCTTCTTTTACGCTTTCTAAATATACCTAAAGCATGAGACCTAAAATAGGTGTTGGATGATAGTGGGGTACATAAAAAAGGGACCTTATTCCCTGAGCCTGGTGGGAGAATAGTGTCTGACCATCTCTAAACCTCCCCAACACATTATAATGCTATGCAAGTGGTAAAGAAAACCAAATAGGCTAAAATCAAGGACCCACCCCAAATGAAGCAAATAAATCTAATCTTAATAACTGCACTCTTATACCCTAAGCTATAAGAGTTAACAAACCAAGTAAATTAACTCAATAAAAACAGAAAAAAACAATCCCAACCCCCCAAAAATTTAAAACCCCAAAAACAACAATGCAAAAAAAAGAAAAAGATTAAGATTAAGACGGCCACAGCACTAGATTAAGTTACTTATTAATGTCCAGTAAGATATATTATCAAATGTCTTCTGCCAAGTCCTTTAAAGTTTATACAGCAAGGGTAGCTCTCACCCAACCCTTGTAAGAATGTCCAGGAAGCATGGCCCTCTCACTGCCACAAAAACTGAATTTAACAAGTGTTGAAATCCACCAAAGCTCTCTCACTGCCTTCAAAATAAAGAGAATAGTTACAGTACCTGTAGATGGACTAGTCTGGAGCAAGATGAGGAGTACAGCAAATCTGTTGATGGTCAAACCAAAAGGAGAGAGGCTTTGAATGTAAATGTTACTGACCCCGGCACAGCTTGGAGACAGGGCCTTTGAAAGAAGAGACAGCCCACTAACCTGCCAATGTCACCCAGTAAAACTAGGAGACAGCAGCATGGCATACAGTAGGAGAGAGAGTTATTTACCAACCCTCCACCTGGTTCCCTCTATCCCCACGGGAGCCCTAAAAACCAGGCACCCACCACCATAGCCAGCCAGACCACTCTACAGTTTGCTGCTCTCAGCTGGTAATTCAGCTAGCAAAATTCATAACGGTTCACACCACTGTAATCCAAAATGTTCTTCCAAGTCAGTCTCCTGGCGGCAACACAAACGGCAGCCGACCAAATTATATTGCATTGCTTTCATCAATATCAACTCTCCTACAGTGTTTTGTGTCATCAGCAAACAGATTCAGATTACCTTGTAATCCCACCCTGATGTGATTTATGTTTATGTTAAATAATATCTGCCTAATAACACACCCCAGTAGCACTTCACTTTTGACCCCCCACACGCCCTTAACATCAGAGAACGTGACATTTAGGACCACTCTCTGACTCCTATCTGTCAATCAGTACCCAACAAACTTAGTCTGTTCTATGCCTGATCCTAAGACCCCTACCTTCTGTATCAGCATACTATGTAGCACTGCATCAAAGGCTTGCTAAAGTCCATGTACAGAATATCAACACTCTGACCATTAGCAACCATCTGTGTCACTGTATTAAGAAAAAACAACCACATTTGTTTGACACAACCTTTTCCTTGTGAATCCATGCTGATTCCTGTCTGTAATGTTATTTTCCATTTAGAAAGCCTCTCTCTGTTCCTTTATAATAGACTTCAGCAGGGTGTCCACTACTGATGTCAGGCTTATTGTCTTATATTTATCTGGGTTATCCCTGTCCCCATTCTTGAGTATGGTGCCAATGGTTGCTTCTCTCCAGTCCACCATCATGTCATCTTGCTGGTGACTGATTGACTAGGTGTTTCAATGGGGCTGTCAGGGCCTCTCTTGTATCCTTCAGTACCTTCAAGTGTAAGGGTGAGAGAAACTGGGCATTGGCAACTTGACCTCGACTATGAGTTGTCCCCATAGATTTGTTTCAGCTTTAATAATTTGAACCACATCAGACCCCAACAAGTCATGCACATGTGATAATACAGACTGAAAACAGAGGAATAAAATAGCCTTGAGATCAGCAATGAATATTTATAACTGTACTGTACCTTACATGTGGCAGGAGGTGTTGAAATGCCACTGATAGGGGTTGATGTGTTTGTGGTGCAGTGACTGAGTCTAAACCCCATTAAGAGCACTATGACCCAGTGCTGGGACATAGTTAAAGTTAATATTCATTGCTGAGTTATGCATATACCACCCTGAAGACACTGCTTTACCGTGACATTTATTAAATTCTCCCTGCTCTCATATATTTCAAATTATGAACTGAGATCATAAATGGAGGAAGGTGTTTGGCTGAGAGGGTTTCAAAGCCGTGATAATATCAGGCTACATCATCACAGCTTCAGAAAACCTCCGGCCACCAGCCTCGTTACTCCCAGTGCAACGTTCTGTACCTCCCCACAAGTGAAGCAAGTCAGACCTCCACTGAGACGGTATAAAAAAAAAATTAATAAAAAAATGAACACATCCTCACAACTGTCCCCCTATACATGTTGCCCAAAGCACACGCGCTACAAACACACAAAAAAATCTTCTGCCTTTCATCGTGGCAAGTGCTTCCTTTGAGAGCGCCAAGTACTGCTCGCCCTCGCTGCCATGCTGCCTCGCGCCAAACGGCAAAATCTACAACCCAATCTTCAACAATACCAGGCTTGACCCTTACCTTCTCGCTTTCCTCAGAAGTACGGCACGACTCATCATCTTCACCTCCTTGTACAAAAAAACCCAACAATATCAATGTGCTCGAGTAAACTAAACTTACGGGGGGGGGGAATGAATATCACAACAATTAAGCCTGTAACAAAATCCTCCTGCAACAGCACCACCTACTAGCCAAAACATGACACACACAAACTTTTTTTAAATGTCTACCTACACTCATATAAAAACAGTATCAAAATATTTAAAAACTTTATTTTTTGCATTAAATGCATAAAATATCAATTGATCCAGTTCATAATAGCAATAAGGCACTCCAGGGTGTGGTATATCATGGGATATTGTCACTTCTCGGATGGTTGGATGCACTCAGCCTGCGTCCTCGTGCACAACCACCCGAGGTGTGATGATATCCCATGATATACCACACCCTGTTGTGCCTTATTGCTTAATTATATTATAATACTGCACCCAGAAAAAATATGAATTTAAAAATGCATAGAAACAATTAGAAAGAAATTAAATGTAGGGCATTAAATTTCACTTCACAATATTTACCATCCATGAATGGAGAACCTTGTTTCTTTCTATTTTATTTTAGTTGTTTTATATTTTAAATATTTTTACATTTAAATATAGTAATTCAACTTTGAGCACAACCACTGCCAGTGACAGTTGTAGTCAATGACTACATGAGGTTGGAATGAAGAACAGACATTGTTACTGTCAGTGGCACAGCAGGTAGCACACTCACCTCTGAGGCCAGGAAATCAGAAGGCTGTGGGTTCTATCCCCACACCAGGCACTTGGGTTAAATACCAATACTGACACTGTAGTGCAGCATGAGGGGAGTGCTGCACTCCTGAGGTGCCATCTTTCACATGAGACATTAAACTGAGGTCCCATCTGCTTGTTCAGGTGGAAGTTAAAGATCCCATGGCACATCTCGAAAAGAGTAAGGGAACGTTCATTGAATACAAAACTAAAATACATATATTTATATGAAAACATCATAACCAAAAAAGGTACAGTATAGTCAGTCAAGCAAATCATAATCATAATATAGTATAAAATTCTTAATTCAGAGACTAATACAAAATCTGAAAGGAAATAAAAATGGCAAAAATAAATACTTATATAGTACACCCAAAGTCAGAGACTCTCAGCCCTTAATACAAAAAAACTAACAAAAATTATGTTCTCCAATACATATCAACTTCATGATATTATTTATCGAATGTCTATGTTATAGGGGTGTCAGAATCAGTTACGCAAGGTGTGTCATGCCATTTAGTCAGCCAAAGTTGGTTTTGTAAAGAAGTTTTTTTCCCCTCATGCAAATTTGTGCCAAATCTTTATTAATATTTCCCAACATCTCCAGAAAAGTAGTATATTTTTGTTGTAATGTAAAGAAGCAACGTGCATTTCAAATATGCCATTTACAGACCATAAGAACCACTTTTATAGTTTCTTTATCCCATATCTTCCATGATCCTGAGAAGACCCCATGCATCAGGAATTTTATAGGACAGTAGGTCAAAGGTAGGAGCCAATCAGGTTCTAGCAAGAATGGCCCCAAATTCTTTAATAAAAGAACAGTGAAAGAACAAGTGCCCAATCATTTCTACCTAGTTAATACATTCAGGTCTACTGCACAATCTTTCACTTTCCTCCTTACGTTTCTGGTTGCCCTTAAAGTTAATTTTCCCATAACAACTAAGCCAATGTAGGTCACACATACATGGGGGAATCCTAGGGTTTCTAAGTAGTTCTGTTACATTTTGTCTGCTCTCTTCTGGGAAATGTTCAAGTACAATTGGGACTGTACAGATTGTATTTAAAAGGTCAATACACAAGACTCTCCTCTGAAGAGAGATAATCATATTAATAGTGACATTCCACTGTCTTAATCTTGTAAATATTTCTTTCCAATACATTGGAACATCAAATTGGTGTACAATTCTAAGTTCCTCATTATCCCATAACTGGAACCACACCTTAATATTATTATATACCCAGGGTTCCCACCCTTTATCTGTATTGACTAAACAAGGTTGTAAATTAGCCATACAAAATATACAGTTACAAAATAACAAAGGATGAACCATCTGCAAGCCCCCATGCTGAAAGGGAAGATAAAATATATTGCTTTTTATAGGGTTAAGACAGCTGCACCAGATTGCTTGAAAAACCAAAACACTTAATAAACATGTCTCTAAACATTTTTTTGGGGGGGGAACATAACTAATAGAAAAAAAAGCATCAAATAATTTTTCATTAAATAAACTCTCTTTTTCTTCACATTTCCACTTGTTCCAAGTGGAAACCTTTTGTTGTGCTACCCCAAGTTTTTCCTTCCAGTTAAGCACATCTGAACATACTGTTCTGAATTTAACTCCTAGAATTTTTATCAGTTTTGATGTAATCTTTACACCTCCCACACTGTCTGAGGCTAATGAGTCATCCCCACACATTTTTGTATCTTTAGAGCTGCACTGGTGACTGTTACAAATTCAGAGCATATTCTGAGGGCTTCCACCGCTGAGGCTTCATCCTTCAATAACAAGCACATATCATCTGTATATGCTATAGTATTCGGAACAGTCAGACCTGAAGTATCCATAATTGGTGTAAGCAATCGTGAAGCATTAATCATTCTTAACAGAGGATCTAAAAAGAAAATATACAATACCAGGCTTAAGCGGCATCCCTGTCATACCCCTCACTCAATACTTATTAAAGGTCCCCTCCACCCATTAACCAATGGAACTATCGTTGTTGTATGATACAACACTTTAATCCACAGTATACATTTATCAAGTATCTGGAACTTTTGCAAAACCAACCATAAAAAGTCATGACTAACAGCATCAAATGCTTGTCTCTGGTCTAATGATACCAGGAGGCCAGAAAGATGGCCCATGTTCCCCATTTCTATCAATTCTCGATGCAAGAACAAACGATCTGGAATGCATTGTCCTTGTATAGAAGAGGCCTGTGCATCAGAAATAAGTGATTTTGCTACTCCTATCAGTCTTTTAGCCAGGATTTTAGTGAGAATCTTAAAATCTGTGCTTAACAGACTGACTGACTTCCAATTTTGTAAGGCCCTTTTAACCCCTTTTTATGTATATAAATCAGAGACCCCATGTTCATCTTTAAAGGAATATCTTGAAAATACAGCATATAATTGTAAACTTGACTTAATTCCTCTCCCAATTCTGTACCCATAAATTTATAAAGTAAACCATCTGGGCCTGGAGCCATGTTATTATTTAAGGAGTGAATGGCTTCCATAATTTCAAAATGTTGTATAGATCATTCTAACTGTGCATTCTGTGCCTGTGAGGATGCTGGGAAGTCAGTAGAAGATAATACATTCTCAGCCCCTACAGCATCAGTTTCAAGTGGGCCATATTTCGTTCTGGAATACTCGGTAATCACTTCCATAAGGTCAGCATTATTAGTTTTTAAGTCATTCTGTTGGTTAAATAATGCAGTGATTTCTTTTTTACTGACTCTAAATTGACATGCTTCTTATGGACATATTATTTCAGAGGTTCCAGCTACACCAAACTATTGTTGGTATTTAAGTGTCTGGGCTTTTTCCATATGAAATCCCCTTAGCTGGTTTTTAAGCACTTGAATGTGTGTCATATAATCATGCTTGGTAATTGTAGATAATGACATAATCCTTTGCAGTTGGGTTCTAGATTGTAAATGTCTTTTATATTTATCCATGCACACAGATCTATTGTATTGTTTTAGAAATTTAGCAAGATCCTGTTTAAAATCCACCCACCACTCTATAATATTATCATATAGAATAAAAACAGATTTTTTGCTTCCAAAAATTCTTTCAGTTGGGACACAAACCCCTCATTTTGTAGTAAGGTGATATTCATTTTCCAGGTAACAGAGCCTTTTTGTATAGAATGTTTAGTACCTGTAATGACTGTTAAGACATTATGATCCGACAATTCTACAATATGTACTACTGTTTCCCTAATGGGTAAGTATTGAGGTAAAAAGAAGAAATCAATTTGGGTGGCCAGGTTTCCTTTGTGAAATGTAGGGGTGTGTAGATTAGTATGTGATTTATAGGCATCTATTAAATGTACTGTTTTTAATACTGATGTTAAGAAATTGGAGTCACAGAATAACTTTGAAGTCGAGGAGGTGGAGGTCTTGTCTTTTAAAGACAGACCACAATTAAAGTCCCCTCCAAAAATTATAAACTGAGAAGTGTGAAGAAAAGGCTGAATCAGTATCAGAAGATCAACTCACAGGGCCTTAGTTTGTGGGGTGTAACTATTTATCAGTCTGTATAATGTGTGTTGAATGTTAACATTCAAAATTAGGACTCTTCCAGGGGGCAAGTCAATTGATTTAATGATTTCTATGTCTGGGGGATTGGAAAAGAATCCCTACTCCAGAGCATGTGTCCTGGCCAATAGACCAGAAAGAGGGCCCAGGATACCATGCTCATTTAGCCTGCTGCATTTCATATAAAGTATGGTATCTTGAATCTTGCAGAAATACAACCCCTAAGGCACACATGGTAAGATGTGAAAAACAAGTCCCTCTTATCCAGGTTCTTTATGCTGGTAACATTTATAGTATGACAGGCAAAATGTTCATGTTCTAACATGAAAGTACCTTTTTCTTACATCACCCATTGAATCATTTCAACCTCCCTCTACATAAAAAGGATTCCGTATGTTTATATTTGGCCTTAGCCTTCTGCTTTTGAGGACCTGAGCATTCCATTGGAACATCTGTATCTGTCGTCTGTTCAGGAATAAATGACTGATTTGATGAGGTATCAGAGTCACTTTCTGTTTCATCAGCATCCGTCGGTAATAACTCATATTTATTTTGGGTTTCCACTGACACACTGTGTTGGTTTAGATTTTGTGGAATCCTGCAATCATCTACTTCTCGTGGTATAAACAGTAGTAAACTGGGTTGTGTTAGGAGGTGGAGTGGGGGGCTTCATGGCAGTGTTGTCCTTGATTTTCACAGGTGCAATGTCTGTAGCAGGATGTTTCTTTTCTTTCTCTGCTGTAGAAATAGTTTCTGGTGCACTCTCAAAGTCTCCATCTCCAACATCTGTCTCCACATTTGGGGGGAGAGGGGTGGACACCACGAGGTACCTCCTGAACTTGAACTAAGGTGTTAATGTCTGTTTGATTCTCAGAAGGGCCCGGGCTTTCTTCCACTACTGCATTAGCCTGCACCTAAGCATCTTCCAGCCTTGGGTCATTTCTAGCAATAATTCTTTTTTGTGCCAATGTGAGAAATAGGTGCTGTTCGGAGCCATCTGCCAAATCTGGTTTATTATGTGCTGCCCACTGACAAGTCTGAAAGTTATGACCAATTACATCCCATAAGTTGCTTCTCTCTTTCTCAGTACAGTGTGCCCTAGAATGTCCGATTCTCCACATATGGCACATTTTAACTGGTCACAGGCACTGCTAAGATGTGCCACTGAACCACATCTATAGCATGCCTTTGGTTGTTCTGGGTAGAAGAGAACTCCCCTATCCTTATACAGAAAAAAACTGTTTGGCAATTGCATCACCCCTGTATCACTCATTCTCAGCATCACTCTAACTCACCATCCACAGATCCATAGCAGTTCTGAATCAAAGATTGTGTTGGGATCCAAAAGAACAGTGAATCTTGCTTTCAGCCAGTATGTTGAATCATTCATATTTACCTCTTCACTGTGAAACAATATTGTCATTGTTTTCTGTGTGGGCCTAGATAAGGGGAGAATAGAAAATGGGTATGCCGCCCTAACAGCGACATTTCTACGGTGACATGCGTCGATATCGACTACAGGGCCATGCCACCATGGAAGTGCTGCTGGAAAGGGGCAACCACTTCCCCTGACTTGCACCCCCTCCACAAACTAACTCTGACCTGAAGTTAGATTCCTTTAGTTCGGGGGTGGAGGTGGCAAAGCCCCCTGATATAAGAAATAGACCCAAACAGTGCAGCTCCATGCCGACTGCAACTTGTGGTCACCATGGAGCCTGTCCCTGTAGTGCCAGTCACAATCTTTTTTGTCACACTGGCATATGCAACCCCAGAAAAGGGAGTCCATAGAGGAGTATTCTGCAGCCTATGATATTTAATCAAGAACCATTCAAGGCCCTGCTCTGTTTTAAAACTTATATCAAATATAGTTTCCCCCGATATGTGCATGAGGACATGGATTTCATTCACAAAGAACTTGAGGGAGTTCTTTAACAGTATTCTAGCAATATACAGTCTATCTAGAGCTTCTTGCGTGCCTCCCATATGCTTAAGTCTAACTGCATTGTGCCTTTTTGCCAGTTGAAGAGGGGTTCTGAATAACGATACAGAGGGGCATGTGGTATTTCTGGATATTGCCACAGAATAAGTTTTCCTCTGCTCCTGTGTTATGCTCCAGGCTTTTTCTGGGGTTTGCCTTCTTGGGTCAGTAATTATAAGGTCCATTGAGGCCCCAGGCCATTCCAGGACCTACTTCTGTGTCAGATTCAAATCACGGGGAATTTCCAGAGATAGGGAATTTAAGACTTCAACATTGTCAAGCTACACATCATGTAAAGCCCCTGGGATATGAATCGGTGATGTGCCAGATATCCAGTGTCCAGTAGTTGTTTCTTTTTCCCACCCTGCTGCCTGCAAAACTTTGTCCACAGACAATACATCTTGAGTATTTATAGTTTGTACCATAGGGCATCTTAGGCCGGATGATACGTCTGTATTTGCCATTCCTGACGCAAGTCCGACAGCACTTTCAGCATTTGGCTCAACAGAAAAATTGTGCGATGTACAAGTTCTTACCTCCTTTGGCAGAGTTGGGATGTCTGTAGGAGTAGTCTTTGAAAGTGCAGAGTTTTGGTCTGTCACAGATCCAGATTCCATCGCAACCATAACTACATTTTCATTTGCTATGTTGTTGTGCAGCATTCCACTCGCTGCTATTTACGTAAGCAAGGCTGTCTGTTTTGCCAAGTGTCTAGAGTCCTCTTCCTCCAGGAGATCTTTCATGGTAGGGATTGTGATTTGTACAACCACAATTCTTGCATCCTTGCTGGGACAGGGAAAATCTTCATTCTGAATTCTTTCTGTATCTGACGCGCAGTTTGCTGGACCATATCTTTTTTGTTCATTACAAGTAGGTGGTACTGGATCCACATCCATATGTTCCGCAGAGTGTCATAGTGGGTGTGTGGGAGAAAAGCACCGACAACAAGAAGTAGGTGCAAATACACACAAGTGTGTAAATTTATTTACAAATAAAATAAAGACCTTCAGCAAAATAAAAAAAATCAAATTAACATTACACAGCTAGTAGTTAGCTTCAGTCCCAGCCTCTGTGCTTCTTTAATCTGTTCCAAGGTTGAACTGATCTGCTTTAGACTTGGAGACAGGACCTTATATATAGGATAGTCACAAGATGCATGAGGCTCCACCTCCTAGACTAATACAAAAGTGGTTCTAGGCTAAAAAAATAGAATTCAAACATAATATCCCAAATAATATAAATCATAATTCATAATGGAAGCCCCCAACAGAAAAACAAACAGGTTTAGCATTTTTAGGAGCATTTGTCCACCGTAGCTCCACCCACCTGCTGTGAGTGACAGGTCAGCCTCTATATAAACAGCAGCACAAAGGGGCGCTGGCCCCTAAGAGAAGACCTTCAGAACAGCACCTAGGCGAGGCCTGCTGAACAACACCCAGGTGAGTTACAACTGTTTGGCAGAACAGAAAACACAAGTAGTGAAATAATTCAGTTCTTTGTCAGGATGAAAAAATGATAGCAGTATTTGCACAAAAGTATGGGTTTGGTTTAGCTTAAAGCTTGGTTTTTGTTTTCTTTAATGCAGAGGGTTCTTGTTTTAAAGAGGGAAAACCAAACAAACAGCAACAAAAAATAAGAAGAGAAAGCAGAGTTCGGGAAGAAGTTCTCATGTAAAACAGCATTTTTTTTGGCATGAGAAACCTTTAATGACACTGCTCTTACAGAAAGTTCATTTCTTAATTCTGCTCTGTAGCCCTGTTAGTGTTTTTGGTGCCACAAAAACACTAATAGGAGATACAGAGACAGAATATTTCTTAAGAAAGCTCCTGCTACTTTTTAACACCAGGTCTAGATACTTAGAATAGGAATACTGCTATTTTGAACCCCCTTTCTAGCTTTTTCAGGGGTTTTTAACAGGATATAGCAGCAAGTGAAAGTCTCTGCAAAATACACATACTTTAGGTCAGAGTTTTAAGTCACAGAGCAGTGCTACAAGCTGCAAGCTTGCAACACAAAGGAAGGCATAGTTTTGATTTCTGCTTCTTTTTCTTTCAACAGGTTCTGCAGACTTTTACACCAAAGGCACAAAGCCTCTAACTAAATTAGGGAGAGAGGAGCAAGGGAACATAAGGCAGCTCCCTCTCTCATAACAGGGGTTTTTAAACAGGAGTTTGCCTAAGAGCTCTGTTTCTTTTCTAATTTTGGCAGTTCTGCTATGGGGAAGCAAGCCACATATTTATCTGATTATAGACACCTTTTTACAATATTTACAGCATTCCATCAGAAAAAAACAAAACAAGGAGATATCTGAGGAAGCTGTTTTGATTTATTAAAGCTGCTCTTTATCTTACAGCAGCTGCACAGCGCCACAATCCTACACATGTTCATGCAGGAAAGCACAATGACACTTCACAACACAGAAGCTTGTTTTACAGAGTGGAGCTGCGCCTGCAGCTCTGCAATAAAAACTTTCTTCTATTTTACTACTGGCATGACAACCAGCTAAATACAGGAAAACCTGGCAATAGTCTGCTGTGCTTTTCCAAGGCGGGGGGGGGGAGAGAAACAGAAAGGGAAACAAGGAGCAATAAAAATCAGTAGCGTATGTGGTGCTCAGCTACAGTACAGTAAAGAACTGGACAGAAAAGGGGTGCTGTTGTGCAACAGGCTTTCAGGATGGAAGAAAGATGACAGTACAGTCTCTTCTCTCAGACTTGCCTCCCAAGCCGGGGGCACGGTGCTACCACACAGAGGTCTCTGACTGGGCCAAGATACCTACCTCTACAACATCCAGCCTCTCTCCTTCCAACTTGGATGCCTTATTGGCCAAGTGCCAGGATGTCAGAGGTTCCCCTACCTGTGAGTAGGAGAATTTTTTTATTTATAAAATAAACACAACCAAAAGGAGAACAATATGAAACATTACAACAAAATGAAGTAAAATACAAAAGAAATTCCACATCATCCCGATGCCCTGGTAACCCATCCCTCAGCCTAGTGCCCACAAATAAATCATACATATCTTCAATGTTATTCATTTTCTTTTCGCTTTCTCTATTTCCTTCTGTTCTGTACTCTAACGGCTGGACAGCCTCTGTCTAAAGAACTAGCAATATCATGAAACCAATGTTATAAATAAACAATATTATGTTAGTATTATTTCCATACCTTTTTGTTGAAAAACAATAATTAATTCTACTACAAACTGTATAAAGTATTCCCAATGTGACTAGTTGTAATTTCTAACTTAGTCCTTTCTTATGTTTATTTTTCCCATGTTGTGAACCACTCAAAATGTTTCCAGAAATCCTGTGCTTTACTTATGTTCTTTTCCTTTTCTGAGTCCATTACAGTATTTAAGTTGTGAATTATTTGTATAAGGATTTGCTGTAGGCTATATATACTTTTTGTTGAAGTACTAATGCATTTCTTGCTTGCCAGAAATAAAGACAACATACTGAAAAAATAGGCATAATGTGCTAGGATGATATTTTTTCAGTTCTGCTGGGAATAAGTCCAAAACTACTACCTCATGTGAGGCTTGAGAAAAGCTTCTTTCTCCCCAGGCTGTTATCACTAGGGACCAAAATGCTTGAGCAAAGGGACAGTGAAAATAAAAATGTTCCTGAGTCTCTAGTGTTCCTGGACAAGTTATTCTAGTAACATATGCGATCCTCTAACTGCTTATGTTTGTGGGAGTTTCTTACTCCCAATCTCCTATGGCATGATAGCCATGTTATATCCCATACCTTTAAAGGAAGGCATTTATATGTTAACTGTTTAAATATTTATATAACATTTTCCTTATACTGAGTTAATTTTTCTGGGGTTTCAGTAAAAAGGTCTGCTAATTTTAAGACATAGAAGGATCCCCTAGAATTACGAGTCAGTTGTTGGACAGATATACTCCAAGTTTTAAGTTTGCTACAGGTAGGGAGAAAGAAATGAGGGATAGTCACATTTTTCAAAGATCTAGGTAACCTATTTGGGGATTTCCAATTCTCTATGAACTTTTGTAAGTTGAATTTTAGATTAATTAGCCAGGGTGAACACGGTTCCGTTAGTATGGGTACTATGTTCTGATATAAGAAAATACTTAAAAAGAATAAAACTGGGTGCACCATCTTTACTCCACCCATGTTATAGTCCTAATAGGTATACTGTCATTTGACAGGATTTAACCTACTGCCCCAAAAAACATGAAAAAACACTCATTATTTTTGTCTCTAGAGACATGGGTAATGGAAAGATGCTTGCAACGTGAAGGAATATTGGAATTATTAATGTGTACAGTAAATATACTCATTTTCTTTTTGAAATTATTTTATTTAAATTTTATTTATTATTTTATTTTTCCAAGTTGTAAAGGTTAGTTCTGCTTTTTGCAGTACTAGCGACCAATTTAAGGTGGCATTATCTTGGCTTCCAAACTTTAAACCCAAAATTTGCACTGGTTCTGTGGTTATACCAATATACACGAGAGAGATTGGAACACTGGGATTTTTTTCCATGAATTGAGGGGAGATATAAGCAATACTTTTCCCATAATTTAATTATAAACCTGAAATTTGTTGAAAATCTGTAATTATCTGAACCAGAGCAGTCTCCTCGAGTGCAGTAGTGGTACAGATGTAGATATCATCTGCATATGCACAAACATTTGTAGCCTATCTGCTGTTCTGAAGTGTGAGTCTGTGAATATTGGATATTGGGTGATACATAATTTTCCTCAAAAAGGGTTAATCTGGAAAACGTACAGTAAGGGACTGATAGGGCACCCATATCTTACTCCCCTTAACCCTCTAAGGGGGATTCCTAAGGTCCCATTAATAAATGGAATGATCGAAGAAGAAGCATACAACATTTGCACCATTGAATGAATGAAGCTGGGCTCCCATAAACATGTAATTCTTGAAATAAATAGCAGAGGTCTACCCGACCAAAAGCTTTTTCTTGATCTGGGGTTAAAATTAGTTTGTGTTCATTACTTGCCTCACCTGATGACATTAAATCCCTTAAGAAAATTTAATTATTGAACATTTACCTTTTTTTAATTGCACAAGATTGTACCAGGCAAATACATTTTTTTGCTACTTTGGTCAAATGTGTTGTAAGGATAGATGTTAAAATTTATAATTTACATTTAGAAGACTTATGAGCCTCCAGTTTTTTAACTCACTCTTATCCCCTTAATTATGCAATAAGATTGTTAAGGCTTGAGATAACTTTTTTAGAAGAGATTTTTGGGCCTGTATATCCATAAAGACATCTGTTAAGATTATAACTAAATATTTACTGAACATAGTATAAAATTCTACTGTGAGTCCATCTGGGCATGTGGCTGTATTTTTCTTTAAGGAAAATATTGCTTTTTGTACCTCTTCTGGAGTAATGGGAGCAGTTAGATTAACACATCTCTAGGTCTATGGTTAGGATATCTAAGTTTGCAAGATATTCAGAGCCAGATATTCAAAACTTTGTGCCAGGCAAAAAACGTTTGTGCAGATTTAGCACGGGATTAGCATGGGTTTGCTATATTTAAAAGGCCAAATAGCACGCACAAAATGCATTAGCGCTGGGCAAAATCATAATGTATGAAAGGGGCAAAATGAGTGTGTGTGTATATGAATACAGGCACAATGCTATAGTCAAGTGATTAGCACCACACAAAGTGGTTTTGTGTGACTTAGCATGACACTTAGCGTGGTGCAAATTACTTCCCAGGAAATGGTAGTCTTAACCCTGTGCAATCAGCTTTGCATGACATTTTGGCTTTGAGTGGTGTTTGAGCAGCTTTTGTGTGGCTTTGCGTGAACCCTAACAAGTAAATATGACACATAGACAAAGCCAGATATAGAGGAAACATGCTGCTCACTGATGTCATCACAATGATGCCATCATCTGCCATCAGTCCCAGCCATGCCAGGCAGTAAGTGGTGATCCTGCCACCAGTGGACAGCATGGCAGTGTGGCCCTACAGCACACACCTGCAGACCACTCTTCTGTGGACATCAACAAATGCCAGCACACACATGCAGCACTGTGGGCATGGAGGATGTTGAGGAGAAAGTGTACAGGTGGCCAGGCTGTACCACAGACCAGGTGTGGCCACAAGGCTGGGACATATCACGCAGTGCACATGGGCCAGTATTGGGAATACCCCAACACCAGTGTGCCTTTCTGATAATATATGCCCCCCAGCCACATACCACACAGCTGTACAACTGCCATAGCACATAAAGCTGGACATGTATATGTCACTGTGAGCATCCAATGGCAGAGATGCAGCATCTGTGGGTCACACAACAGTGCAACAGTAATGCCCACTGTCAGTAAACACCTGCATCTTGGGCCTGTCACTGTGTATAGTGCAGTCATCAGCACTGCCCTACACACCCTAGGCAATGCTGTGTCCACACACTACTGGCCCCCTTGCTACTGTAGTGTCTGCTGTGTACTGTAGCATGACCTACAGTGTGACAGTTGCATGCAGCACCACCACCATCTATGCCTATGCTGTGATTTCCTCTGGGGAACAATATTCTATGCTATGCTGTGCTGTCATCATGCACTGTCAGACTAATCTACAGGTGGAGCTGTGGCCAGACCTGGCTAGCCCCTGTACTTCCAGAATGACCTACAGATGGAGCTGTAGGACCCTGCAGTGATTCTGGGCAAACTGCATGCAAATCAGGGCATAATGAGATGCTAATCTGGATGTTTGCCCAGAGACTACGTAAGTAGGCTTATTTGCATGTCACTTTTGAATGCGGCAAAGTTTAGCACTGGGCAAACGTGCTTGCATCGGGCTAACTTTTTAGCCCTGCATTAAACCCATGCAAACGTGTTAGCTCTATGCAAACAGTTTAGGGAATATTATACAGTTTTGAACACTGTACTTTCACATGCGCTGCAGCCTGCAACTGTACTGGGTCCACACAGTTGCTGGCACACACATTGGCCACATAGTTCACCTCTACCTACCTTCATCTCTCTGTGCACTGTGTTGCTGTTGTGATTTGCACTTACTGGTTGCTATATTCAAAACTGTCTTATTCCAGGGCTAAGTTTGCACTCCCAGCCCAGTTTGCCCGGCCTCATTCCCATGCTATATTCAGAAGCTATTTGTCTCAGGCTATTCCTTTTGAATATAACTTGCTTTGTGCTCCGGGATAAGTTTGCCCACTGCGCAGTGTTAATTTAGCCTCAGGGCAAGGTTTTGAATATCTGGCCCTCTCTGTCCAATACAGTGGTGAAGGGAATTCCAAACATTTCCAGAATGTATTTGTGTGCCAGGTTCTGTATATGGTCAAAGTCTGAGTAACAGACTTGTGAAGAAACATCCTTAACTTGGTCTACAGTTGTACGCTGCATCCTATCTTGACAGCTTTTGAAAATATCCAATGAAGGTTTAACGCCTTGTGTGCCAAACTGAGCCTCTTTTTTAAGGGGTTCAGCCCTATTGTACTGGTAAATCATCATTTCTGTCTTGATGTCTTTGATCTCTGTAGAAAGATCTAAACCTCGTTCATATGCTGTTACAATTACTTGAAATAATTTTTCTCTTAGCCCAAGATATCTAAAATATTTAGTTTTTGACACGTCTGTAGCTGTGTGTATGAAGAAGGATTTAAATTCTAGTTTGGTGCCAATCCACTGATCTGTAAGGGTTTTAAAGACTTCCAAGATGGAGTATCTTGCTATTAATAGAGAAAAACTAAATACTTTCTATGTGGGGTAACGTCAATAACTGCTCATTTGATTTCCACCTACAGAATTCTTGTTGAGAGAGGTGGTGTTTGTTGCTAGTCTACAGGTTATGGATACTGCTAAATGGTCTGAGGGCTCACAGGGAATAATTCTAGCTTGCTCTTGTATGAGGTGTTTTGAAATAAAGATATAATCAATCCTCATGGCCAGAGAACCTTTGGTAAAGATTTTACCTCTGTTAGTTTGAAGTTCCTTAAAGCTATCCTTTAAATCAGCTATTTTTAAGATATCATTTAAACAATTTGTATCACCAAATAACTTTGCAGTGTGACCCACTTTATCTGCCAGTGTCAGTGGACAATTAAAATCTTCACCCAGGATGATGTGCTTTCTGGTATGTAAATATGGCTATATTTGTCTGAAAGATCCGAATGGGATGATGTACTTTGTGGTGCATATACATTTATTAAACGGAAGGGTATGTTCTCAAAGCATCCATCTAGAAGTAAAGCTCTCCCAGGACATATGTCAACCAATTTACGTATTGTAAAATCAAATCCTCTTGTAAGTATCCCTATACCTAGAGATGCAGCTAATTTTAAATCTGCTGGCGAAGTGGACTCAAAGTGCCCCCTTCACGTTGGCTGAGCACAACACGAAGTGGGCACCACAAAGTGCTTACTTCACGTTATCATTATTACTTCATGTTGCCATTATGCCTTAATGTGAAGTAAGGTGAAGTAGCATGTAAATAGGCAGCCACATGACTTACAGTACTGTAAGTCACATGCTTTAGCCAAGCAGGCAGGGAGGAAGTGAGTCAGAGAAGCAGTTTCACTTTCTCCTTTGCATTTGTAGAGGGAGAAGGCTTTTTGGTGAGGAAAGCAGTAGAGTGTCATAAGTGCTTCATTGCTTTTGTACCTTAAAAAAAACAGCTTTTTTAAAAGCTATATCTTGATTTAGTTTTTGTATTGTGTTTGTGATTTTTTTCTTCGGTAGTAAATTTTTGTTTTTAAAGTTTTGTTTTGTTTTGTTTTGTGTGTGTGTCTGAGAGTGTGAGAGTGAGTGCAGCTGCCGAGTGAAGGCTAGGCGTCAACTCCAATTTTATTTGTTTGTAGTTGGGTCAGGGACTTGTGTGGTAAGGATGGACCCTGCAGAAGGAGAGTCATTGGACTATGGGTGCGGGCAGAGGAGGGGAGGGCACACATGTGGGGGAAGTCGTGTGTTGCTGTTGTTCTCCCGACTCTTATGTCTTGCTTCCCCCCCATGGAAGCAGCAACAGCAACAGCACCAGTGCCACCAGTGGCTAATGCTCATCCACCTACTCTTCCACTACCACCACCACCACTGGTAGCAGCTGTAGGGGCTCCAGCAGCACCCCCTCCACCACCTCCACAGCCACAGAAGGCTCCCCAGGCAAATGTAGTTGCTGCTACTGCTAGGACTGTATCTGGTCCCCTGCCACAGCTCCCCAGTGTGGGAGTTTTTTAATTGTGTGGGGGGAGACAGCACAGTCATAGTGTGCCATCTCTGTAGTGTGCAGGTGCACCGTGGCCCCCGAGGGTCTCATTTGGGGACCAGTGGGCAGCGCACCCACATGTTCAACCACCACAAGGCAGAGTGGCAGGCTGCAATGGAGAGGAGCTAGGTGTCCACCTGCTGGCCCTTCTGTGGCAGTGGCCAAGGGTGCTGCTGGGGTTGAAGTTGTGCTTTGCCACTGCAGCAGGAGGAGGGCCAGTGCAGCAGCTGCTCCACCACCACCACAGCCACCAGCACCACCCTCTCCACCACCACCAGTGCCACTACCTGGATTCCCACCTGCAGTGGACCCTTCCACAGTCCCTGCAACAGAGTCTGAGATTGCTCTGATGTGGGCGGCCCTGGAAGAGAATAATCAGAGGATAGGTGCTTTGCAGCAACAGGTTGATACAATCCAAGAAGAGCAGCAGCAAATACTCATAATGCTGCACCTGCTGCTGCAGCACCACGGCATCCCATGTACAGAGTAAGGGATTATTTTGTGCACACCATCACACTACTGTGCTGTACTTGTTTTTTTGTTGTTGTTTAAAGCAGCAGTGCAACAATCTGGTGAAAATTTTGACCTACACTTTTTTATGCTATTTTACATTGCCACTTACCTCCTGACTTGCATGATAACATTCTTTCCACTATTTGAGTCTGCTTTATTACTTTTTTCATGTCTGAAATAATAGAAGGAGTGCTCCTTTTAATATGGTGCAGACCATGTCTTCAACAGTATTTTCAGCTGGTTTTGTCTATCTGTTGTTTCTATAACACTTCTGTATGACTAAAATTAACAACTATGAAGCAGGCAGTATTCTCTGACCTTACAGTACAATATTTGTTCAAAAAGAGCTGCAAATACTTGATGAAAACTTGGTCTGAGCCATATTAAAAGGAGTGCTCCTTGTATTATTTCAGATATGAGGAAAAGTACTAAAACAGACACAAATTGTGAAAAAAGGGTATCATACAAGTCAGGAGGTAAGTGGCAATGTAATATATCATAAAAAGAATAGGTTAAAATTTTCACCAGATTGTTGCACTGCTGTGGGCACCTTACTTCAAGGGGAATCTTTCTTGCTCCACATAGTGCAATACATTTCTGTGAAAACTGCCCCTAATTTCATTGCAGTGTGTCACATCACAGAGGAATTCCCGATCATAAAAGCCACCTAAATTCTGCCCCCCTTTCGCAGCAATGTTAGAATGTGATGCCAGGGAGAGCGGGGGTCCATGCTCCATTATACTGAATGTCTGATTGTCTGGCAGCTTTCTGAATGTTTCTTTATGTTACAATGGTCAGTTTATGGGGAAACGTGTGGGCATGTTTCCAGTAAGAAGAGCCTTCTAAGTGGAAACATGCCCACAGTTCACCACAAAGTGAACCTTATAACATAAAGAAACATTCGCAAGCTGCCGGACATTCATTATAGTGGAGCATGCACCTGTGCTCCCCCTGGCATCATGTCCTAACGTTGCTGAGAAGGGGGGGGGGGCAGAATTTGGGTGGCTTTTCTGAACAGGAATTCCTCAAAGACGTGACACACTGTACAGAAATTATGGGCGGTTTTCAAAGAAATGTATTGCACTGTGTGCAGCAATAAAGATTTCCCTGGACGTAAGGTGCCCACATATTAGGTTATGTGCAACACCATACCTATGTAACGTGGTGAATCTCTGTAAAGCAGCTGTGCAACAATCTGTTGAGAACTCTGACCTATATTTTTTAATGCTATGATACCACGTCCTTTACTTACATCCTGACTGATATGATATGCAAATTTCCAGTAGCTGAGTCTGCTGTACTACCTTTTTTCATGTGTGAAATAATGAAAGGAGCATTCCTTTTAAATTGGTGCTGACCAGGTCTCTGTCATTGTTTTCCTCTGCTTTTCTCCATCACATTAGTTAGTTGTTATATATCACTTCTGTTGTAAATTAAGAGTTATGCAGCAGGCAGTGTTTTATGATACCACAGAACAATATTTATTGAAAAGCAGCTGGAAAGAAATACAAACCTGGTCAGAACAATATTGAAAGGTGTGCTCATTTTTTTTTCATACATGAAAAAAGTAGTCAACTAAGTAAAGAGACAGAAATTGTGAAAAGAAGTGTATCATTCAAGTCATGACTCGGGGGTAACTTGTGGCTGAGTGAATGTAAAGTAGCATAAAAAAGTACAGTTCAAAATTGCCACAACATTCTTCCAATGCTGCTTTAATTGATAATGTCAGTATGACATCATGATCTGACAATCACACAACACAAAAAATGCATCCTCCTTGTGTGCAGAAAAATGACAAATGTTAGCAAAGTGAAATGAGAGCTTTTCAGGACATACAGTCACCTAGAATTAATGGTGCACTCAGTCATGCACGCAGTGGTTCCACAGAGTCCCCACATTTTTTCTGCATGCCTAAAATGCATCCGCCTTGAGTGCAGAAAATTGACAAGTGGTAGCAAAGTGAAATGCGAGCATTTCAGCACATACAAAGTCCTTCAGAATTAATGGTGCAGTCAGTCATGCATGCAGTGGTGGCACAGAGTCCTCAGATTTTTTTCTGCATGCCCAAAATGCATCCACATTGTGTGCAGCACATTGGCAAGTGGTGGCAAAGTGAAATGGGAGCATGTCAGCATATACGAAGTCCCCCAGAATTAATGGCATACTCGGTCATGTGCGCAGTGATGGCACAGAGTCCCCAGATTTTTTCTGCATGCCCAAAATGCATCTGCCATGAGTGCAGGAAATTGACAAATGGTAGCAGAGTGAAATGGGAGTGTTTCAGCACATACAAAGTCCCCAGAATTAATGGTGCAGTCAGTCACGTGCACAGTGGTGGCACAGAGTCCTCAGATTTTTTCTGCATGCCCAAAATGCATCCTCCTTGTGTGCAGCACATTGACAAGTGGTGGCAAAGTGAAATGAGAGCATTTCAGCACATACAAAGTCCCCCAGAATTAATGGCACACTCGGACATGTGTGCAGTAATGGCACAGAGTCAATAGAATTTTTTGCACTCCCAAAATGTATCCTTGTGTGCAGAAAATTGACAAGTGGTAGCAAAGTGAAATGCAAGCATTTCAGCACATACGAAGTCCTTCAGAATTAATGGCGCAGTCAGTCATGAGCGCAGTGGTGGCACAGAGTCCCCAGATTTTTTCTGCATGCCCAAAATGCAACTGCCTTGTGTGTAGAAAACTGACAAGTGTTAGAAAAGTGAAATAGGAGCATTTCAGCACATACAAAGTCCCCCAGAATTAATGGCACACTCAGTCATGTGCGCAGTGGTGGCACAGAGTCCCCAGATTTTTTCTGTATGCCTAAAATGCATCCATCTTGTGTGCAGAAAATTGACAAGTGGTAGCAAAGTGAAATTGGAGTGTTTCAGCACATACAATGTCTCCCAGAATAAAATGATGACTGTGAGAGAAGTATTGCTGGTCCAATGTGTGCTGCATTTTGAGGAAATGCAATGTGATCATCTCAACTGGATGGGAGGGTGCCCTTTGTCTGTACACTAATACTAGTCTTGGAGAGTTGATACATATAGATATATATTTTTGTATTTTGTAGATGAGGGTGGTTGACATGGACATGTACTCATGGGCCCAGATATTCAAACTGTGCCCAAAAAGTGTGCAATAGCAGGAGCAAGTGCAAGTCCATTGCGCCCATGTGCAAGAGGCTCGATATTCAAAAACTGAGCCAGTCAAACTGCGCCTACAGCCGACGACTGAATATTGCACCACCTGCATCATAGCGCAACTAGGGAGGGGAAGCTGAGCAGATCAGATGCGCCATAGCGCAACAAGGGATGTTCAGCTGAGCAGTCCAGAGGTGCCATAGCACAACCAGAGATGCCCCCCAGCAGCAGGGTGGCAATGTAACTGCACAACCAGGGAGCTAGGGGCCCACCACCCATGCCACAGATGGGCAGAGGAACACACAGCAGAACAGACATCATCCCCCCCACATCCCATGCACTGCACAACTGGGGGAGAGCTGGAATAACCACTGGCCCATGGAGACCAGCAACCAACCCACAGCGGGGCCATGGTGCCCCATCACACCCCCCGGCAAGCTGTGACTGGCACACAAGGAGGGCTGACCACCCCGTGCCACACCATCCCACCAATGCAGAGCACACCCTGCACCATGACTCCTAGACACCCTGCCCAGGAGCAGCATCCACCACTGCAGGAAACCCCATGCATACCAACACCCCCACTGTGACAATGCAACCCTGTGCACCACAGAACCATGCAAGGCAGCCCCACCACGAGCACCTATCAGCAGGTGGCAGTGCACAGCGATGCAACAATGGCATACACAATGCCACCATGCACAGCCCCCCCGAGGTACTGCTGAGAGACCAACCATGCGTCGGCACATGAGGTACCCCACACGGGACAGGGCATGCCCTGGACACCACCACCAGTGGTACAGCACCCTGCACACACTCCCAATGACACACCCCGACCCAGCACTGGCTGCAACAGCCAGCACAGATACCCACAGTGGTGCGTGGAAGCATGCACCACACTGGATGCCACACAGTGCGTGGACAGACACCCACCCATACCCAAGGGCACAACAACACAGGGACGCAGCAGCAGGGCAACTAAGCCCCCAGCATGGGCCCATGTAAACTGTGTACACACAACCTGCAGTCCTCCATGGCACAGGAGTGCCAGCCACTCTTCGCAGGCACTGTGGACCTGTACACCACCAGTATTTGCCTGGAGCACAAGTCACAGACAGTGGTGCACATCCCCTGCAACACACACAAGCCACAGCATGGAGGTGGGTCAACAACTGTGGAGTCCACAGTGTCATCCGAGGCAGACATGCACCATACCAGTGACAGGAGGCAACCCAACATTGTGATGGGTACAGTGGCTGCCCTGCATGGACAGCCACCACTGACATGCCAGTAGACCGTGCAGGTCACAGACATGCATGGGTGTCAGCTGCACAGGCCATGGACGGGCTGACAGGGGCACCATGGACACAGAGCATGCACCATGGACCACTGCACACAGTCATCCAGTGCACAGGGCACAACCCACACATCACAGACACTGACTGATAGCTACCCCACACCATAGTCACCTCCCCACGGACACACACACATACCCATGACTGCACCACCCCTGATGCCATGCACACCACTGCAGCTGAGCACCTATAGCCCACTGCACATCACAGACCACCACATTATTCATATCAAAAGATCTGTATTAAAACAAAATATAAAAGTTAACTATTTACAATAATATATACCAGGTGGGTGGGAGGGCCACAAACAAGGTGGGGGTGGGAAAGGGGCAGGGGTGGACAATTGGAACAGGAAAGGAGGGGTGTGAGGGTGGGTCCAGGGGGGGTAGGGGATATCAGGGGCAGAGGGACTTTCAACAGGAGCCCAGCTCCCTCTCTGGCTTCTCCTCTGCCAGTGCCTCCTGAGGACCCCACTCTGGTCAATCCTCCGTAAGATTGCCAAGGACAATCTCGCCATGTGCAGGATCTCCCGCAATGCCTCCCTGATGTCATTCAGCTGGAGAACACCTAGGACAAGGGATCACAGTCAATATGTGTGAATGCACAGCCCCATACAGCCCACCCACTGTGCATGGCATACGACCGTGGGACATGCCTCTGTGATGGTGTGTGACCACCCACGGTGATCACATCCACATGACCTGCCCACCCAAGTGAATACAGCCATGCGGAATGCTGCACAACAACCGGCCAAGTCACGCACAGCACCACCGTGGCATTTAGTGACATGGCTATGTGGTGCAAAGGCAGTGGCACAGCTGTGTACCAGGTGCACACATGGACCACCATTGACGCACTCCCAGACATGCATTGCCACTGGACAGTGCTGACTGTAACAAGTTACGTGCATGGCAGTGGTGTCAGTGGATCGTGGCCATGCCCCGCTGCCCACCCTGTTACACAGCATGCAATAGTAATCATGGATGTGTGACACTCACCATCATTGTGCCGGTCTCTCAGGCGCTGTGGACCATCGCCCCGCCTTGCCTTCCTGTCCTTTTCATTGCGCTGCAGCTCACGTGCCAGGTGCCGCTCCTCCAGCCCTGTGGTGCAAACTTGGAGAGAAGAACATCAGTACAATCCCCTAGCAAAGCCCCCCTGCCCCCAGGTGTGTGCCCTCCCACCCAGCCAGACCCACCCACCCCACACCCTGATAACACCACCACAGCCAACACCGGATGGTCCCTCCCCCATGTGCTGGACACATACAACCGTGATACCCATATGGAAGATAAAAGTGTGTTGTCATAACGCCTACCTGGCCGTGGCACTGTGCCCCTCCTGGCACGTGCCCACAGGTGGGCTAGCAGGTCTGGCTCCATCCGCCGCAGGTCACCATACCTGTGGTGGCACTGCTCTGCTGTCTGCCCCCTTTCAGTGGCCTCCTCAAGTGCAGTGGCCACCTCTTCCCACACTTGGCTCCTGGACCTGTCCAGGGGTGCCTCCCCAAACAGTGGTCCATGGTGTGGCTCCACTATGGCCACTAGGTTGGCCAGTTTGACCTGGCTCCATTGAGCAGCCCTCCTGTGTGCCATTCTCTTAGCTTGGTCTGCAAAAATGGTGCTCTGCAGCGTGGCTCCCCACGTGCAGATGCTGTGCGGTACAGAGCTGCCATTCCCTATTGCACTGTGACCGAACAGCGCGATAGTGGTGTACCCATGCCTGACGCATGGTGCCTAGGGGGCAAAGGTCGGGCACAGGGTCAAGAGGCTTTGACGCACGGACACGCACAGTGCCATTGGAACCCAATGTGTGTAGCACAATTGGCAGCTTGAGTGCTACTTCCAGTAGCGGTCTACCGCGCTGTTGCCCCAGTGTGCCTATGATGGCCCAGTGCCACACACCATGTAGGTGAACATCGCTGTAGCACCACTGGCACAATGGTGGCCATGCCCTGCATTGCTTCCCGTGTACAGCATGTCAGCAGCGTGGCAGACACCTGCGTCAGCAACCCGGGCGTGCGCATTGAGGTGTGTACTACGCATGTCACAGAACTTCGCCCTTGGCTCAGCACGTTCAACACAATTGCACAAAGTGCAACAGCACGATATTATGTCGTCATATGTAAAACAGCTAATCAGCCATTCAATTTCGCAGCACTGCAATTTGTATCCACTTAAAGTTGCACCTTGCCTCATTTGCATGGGTTGCACTATAAAAGTGTGACATTGGACTGCACTGGCCATAGTCGGTTACTGCAGTCTATCGGTGAGTTGCATGCTGTTTGGGAGTGTGGACTGAGGATTTAGAAACATGCATGGGACTGCACAGGCACAGGTAACAACTGTCATTCTTACAGGCTAAAAAATGACCTAGCAAGTTGTGGGAGAGGAGGAACACAGTGGTGGGAGGAGGAGGAGGAATTTTACCAAGGCTGAGACCGATGCCCTGTTTGAGGCCTACCTGGATCAGGAGCCGCTTCTCAGCGGACGGCAGGGAACACCTCAAGCCCGTGCTGCTGCATGGGAGGAGGTGGCACGTGCTGTGAACCTGCATGGCAGCCACCAGCGCTCCGTGCAGGAGTGCAAGAAGAAGATGGGCACAGACAGGAGGAGGATAAAGGAGAAGGTGGCTGCCATCAGGGCAGCGTGAGCTGCGACAGGTGGGGAACAGCCGGAGGTGGTACACCTGACCCCGCAGGAGGAGAGGATTGCTGGAAGCATGCAGTGTTGTGTCATTGAGGGTGTTCCGGGTGGTGGCTTCCAGACGGGTGGTAGCTCATCACTGCATGGTAAGTCATGGTCTATCTATGGGGGGGCAGGGTAGGTCACATGCAGTAACACAATTTTGTTTTCCCTTACAGATCCTGAGCATCTTCATGGGTCAGCGGTGGTGGTCCTTTCCACTGAGGACAGTCAGCTGGAGATGGAGGAGGGCCCATCCACCTCCACAGGTATACGTGGCTCAGTGCGACAGTGGGCCTGCCTGGCTATCCACACTGATGTTGTTGGAACAGGTGCGGAGGAAGCCCTGCCTGTGTCCCAGCATGCCTGCGTCCATGGATGCCAGCATGCTGTGACTCGGGCCGGTGCCGAGTCCATCATTGATGATGAAGTCGCTAATGGTATGGGCAGTGACACATGTGTGCCGTGGGATGGCCACACAGCAGGTAACATCGTGGCCATCGCTGTGGGTTTTACTGCCGTGGAGGCCTGCATGTCAGCACAGTCTCAGCCTGTGCCTGTCAGCACCAGTGGGGCAGCACTGGTGTGTGTTCAGGACAGTGGGACTGTTGCGGCCACTGCGGCAGCACCACTGAGCCCTGGGGAGTGGCAGCCAAAGGGGCAGCATCAGCAGTCAGCCAATGGGCTTGGGGCTACAGGGCCAAGTGGCGGTGTCTGTGTACTGCCTGTGGACATGCCCAGACCTGGTTCTGGTGTGCAGCACCCACCCTCAAAGGGTGCTGAGCATCAGGGCCGTGCACACCCTGAGGGACAGGATGCAGAGGAGCTAGATGACCTCTTGGACAAGCACACCCACCTACTGCAAGCATCAGTCCAGCAGCAGATGCGGCTTGCAACATCAGTGGAAGCACTGCGTGTGGCTCTGGAGCAGGCAGAGGAGCGTCACAGCAGAGACACCGCTCTGATCCTGGCAGGGATGGACCGGTTGCGGGAGGATGTGACCACTGCCATTGACAGGCATGCTCAGAGATTCACTGCTGTCATGGCCACAATGGGCACACAGTCATGTGCCCATGTGTCACAGACACCACACAGTGCACTGTCCACCCCCCATTCCCAGCGTCATGCGACACCCTCCCTGTCGACACTGGGTTCAGCTGTGGGCATCCGAGCACGCCTGGTGCAGGCATGTTCGGTGTGCTGCAGACCCCTGTGCGAGCACGGTCACGTTCACGCAAGAACCCTTGGAGGACCATCGGTGCCACCCCATGAGGCCAGTGGTCAGCCTGTCAGTGATGGCGGGTCTCGACGGGGCCACCCATGCATCCGTGGTGGCCGGGGCACTGTGTCGCGTGACTGACCTGTCTCCCAATGTGGCTACTGTCTGGTGCTGCCCTGTGTGCATTGTGTCTTTCAGTGGGCAGTGCATGGGAGGGTACCTGGCCTTGCACGCAGACACACAGTCCATCTGCACACCCTCCCGGCTGCTGTCTGCAGTTGCATGTGCATGATGATGCCTGCATTGCGCTCTACACCAATGTGCAATAGTGGTCAGCATCTGGCACATGCACATGGACAGGCAGTGGGCGTGGTGCTCTGTGGACATGTGTGTGGCTAGGGGTGGCATTCTGGGTCAGTGTGCCTCCTACCCTTTGTGCATGTTTGGTGCGTTGTGTGTGTGTGCGTGTGTGTGTGTGTCTGTCCATGTGGCATGTTAGACCTCACCCATCCCTGGTTGTGTGAGTGGTTCCATGCCCTGCCACTTCCCCTAATGGCATGCACCCCTGGTGTGTGTCCATGCGTGTTTGTGAGTTGTGCCTTAGCCACTGTTGGCTGCACATGGCCCCATGACTTACCTGGGTTGGCTGAAGTGCTCCTCTGTGATGGTGTCCCGGTGCACCTGTGCCAGCCGGAGCAGTTGGGGGTCCTGTCGCCCAAGGGGGGGCTGCCCATCACCACTGTCACCGGCGTCCTCATCATCCCCATCGCTGTCCCCCTCTTCGACCTGTATGGCTACCCCACATTCGTTGGCCATGTTGTGCAGGATGCAACAGGCCAGGAATAGCCCTCAAGTCTTTGAGGGGCTGTACTGTAGGGTATCGCTGGAGGTGTCCAGGCAATGGAAATGTGCCTTCAGCATCCCGAACACCCACTCCATGACATTACATGTGGTGGCATGTGCCTCATTGTAGCGTTGCTGCGATGGGGTTGCGGGCCACCGGTAGGGTGTGAGCAGCCAGGGACGAAGTGGGTATCCACTGTCACCTGTGTGTAGAGGGTGGAGGTTAGTTTGGTGATCAGCATCGCCCTGCCCCGGGCCATGTAGGTCACTACCCATGTCACCTCTGACCATGCCCCCCAGGTCCTATGATTGTCCATGTGGTTTGCATACTCACCCACTAGATGGCCAGTGGGGATATCCCCACTCTTGAATCTGTGGCACAGTGCCCTCCTCTGAACCTTCTCTACCCTGTCCATATCCTTATGTAGGAAAGGTCTCCAGAACTGTACACTGTACTCCAGGTGGGGCCTCACTAGTGTCTTGTATAGTGGAATTATGACCTCCCTTTTCCTGCTGGTGATGCCCCTGCCTATGCATCCCAGCATCCTATTTGCTTTACGTGGTGGAACCTGCAGAGTCCAGTACATTGGATGGCGGAGGAGGAGGAGCAGCCAACCAATGGGCTGCATGTGGACATGTGAGCTGCAAGCCAGTGTCAGCATTGCATGCCACCCCCCTGCAAGAAAAGCTGAAAAACAACTGGTCCTGGCTGTGTGGCATGAATACCGTCTCCTACATGTGCTACCTTGAGATGACACTTTACTGGCTGGATCCATTCTTGGTTGGTTGAGTCACTCACCACCACCCTGCCATAAAAGGTAAGTTATGGGGTCATAAGGGAGGGGTCTGATCATTGGGGGATGGCACTGGGGGGTGGAGGGAAGGAAAAAGCAAGCCAGGACCCCTAGGGAGAAAAAGTATAATAAAAAAAATCTCCTCTATGACATTTGGTTCTGTGCTGAGCTCCCCATTTTCTGTAAGAATTTGTGGGATAGCCCTGGCCCCCTCATGACTTTTGAGTTGCCAGATGAATAGCTTGCCCCCCTTGTCCCCATCAAAATATTGCCCCACCTGTGTGAGTAGTATGGCTCTCGCTATCTGCTCTGTTGCAATAGTATTATAACTCCGTTTCAGTTTTTGCAGCCTGTAGTAAAGGAGCATGTTGGGGTTCTCCTTGAGGTCTTTTTCCATGACTGCTATTTTGGACTCTAGCATGTTTTGGTCTACCAGTTGAATTTTATGAAGGTGGCTGGGGAAGTCAGCCCCCTGATAACTGCTTTGAGGGCTTCTCATCTGGTTAAGTGTGTAGTGTCCCCTACCCTATTGTGAGAAAGATAGTCTAAAATCCCCTTAAGGATAGCCTCTTGGAAACTGGGGTTTTTCAATATGGTTTGGTCTAAACACCAAGCTTTTTGGGGGAGCGGAGTCCCTCCCCTGGATACCGATGCCCAAAGGGGAGCATGGTCTGAAAGTAGAATCTGTTCATAGTGAATGTCATCTACAGTACCTATAAGAGATACAGCAACCTGCAACCTATTAATCCTCGTGTATGAAGCATGCACGTGGGAGCAGAAGTCGTACACAAGTGAGGTGGGTCTGACGTGCCTCCAGCAGTCAGTGTGTATGTGTGCATTAAAGCCTCCTGAATCTTAGCACATCTGGTTTGGGGTACTGGTGCTGGATTGGACCTGTCAAGGACTGTGTCTAGTACACAATTAAAGTCCCTCTGAGTATCCATGGTCCCGGTAGGACCACCATGTCAAGCTACAATTTATGGTAGAAAGAGGGGTCATCTATATTAGGCTCATAGACCAATCCAACAGAGAAGGCAGTTCAGCTATGCAACCTAATGTGCAGAAGGATATATCTTCCATTAGGCTTGTTCTTGATCTCAGTGACCACCCCAGAAAACTCGGTTTTAGCCAAATTGCTTTGTCTGTAGTCTTGGCATTAAAGCATGAACCATAACAAGTTCCCCAGCCCCCACCCTTTTGCTGTTTTCCCTATCTTGCCCTCTGCCATGTGCATTTCTTTTTGAGTTTGAGTCTGAACTCTGTTATGTTTCACCGTACATTTTAACTCATTGACATTCCATGTTAAAATATTAAGTTTGTTATCCATAATTAAAGGTAGAGCTTCATTTTCCATTAGGTCTCAACACACTGCAGACCTTGTAAATGTGATATAAACTGCCTTTGTAACTTGCATAAAAATCTGTGCACACAAAAAATACTTTCAAAGTTTTCAACATTTTAACTACTCCCAACCCCCCAACAACAACAGCCAAACAGACAACATAGAACACAAACTTTCTATGCTATTATTCCCCTTCCCACCAGTCCCTGGCCAGGCTATTTCACAACCGGGCCAACTTCCCCAGTAAACAACTGTGGTGGATTTGTTGTTCCATGGTTTGTGTGGGGCACCTTAGTACTGTATCACACCAAGGAGTTTACATAAACAGCTAAGATGAAGGTCAAACAATGTCTCCTGCTCCCTTAATCAGAGTGGAGGTGAAACTTAAGAACTAACTGTATGGGTTGCATTGATAAAACACAAACTTTGTGTATTGTTAACTGTAGTTAATAAGGAAGCCAAGGAGACAGACAATCCCAGAGACACAGAGCCTCTAGTGCGCTCAAACAGCTAGTAGTCAGCCCCCCTCCCTCGGAATGCACTGACTCCTGGCTGCGGTCTCCTGGTCCCTACCGGGTCCCTTTGTTGTACACTGTATAGTATATGACAAAACCACACAACAGTAACAGTGCAGTAGGGAAAAGTGAGAGGGTGCAAATCCACGAAAGGCAGTATGCGTGATAGTGTACCCTCTCACTCTCCCAGGCAGAGAATAAGACCTCTGCTGGGTCAGGGGTCTGCCAAGCAGCTGCCATGGCTTGACAGGATGAGCCACTGGCAGCAAGAGAGGCAGACAGTGTGTTTCCCAGTCCCAAAAAAATGGATTTTTACCTTTTTTTGCACTTTGTGTGATTTTTACTGTTAACCCCCCCCCCAGAGTTAGATATTTTAGTTGGGTGGTTCGGGTATGCAGCCCCCTGTATTGGCAGGTGCAGAGGGCTAGGCCCCCCTCAAAAAAAAGACATGCTGCTGGCAGTATATTGAGCTGTATTGGCAGCACGGTATATTGCTGCAGCATAATTTCTTGCGATATTATGATCCCATGCCCACTTGGTCTGGCATCTACCTGATTATAGAGAAGCATGCAGTGTCCCATGGGGCCTGTAGTTATATGTTGGAGTTACTACTTATAGCAAATAGTTGCCAGATAAAACCCTGCCACAGCAAGTTCCTAGACATCTCTCCACAGAGTGTCAGCAAGTATATTAAAAGGGCAAGTATACTGACTGGGGACTATAGCATGAGTACGTCTGTTTCTTGCAAAAGGATAGTACCCTTTAAAATTATGACAGGGGTATACTATTAAAGTCTTGCCCTCCAGCTTCTCTTCACTATAGTCCAGCTCTATGGTAGTAGAAGCTATACCTAATATGTGAGCTCAAAAAATCAAAAGTAGGTCATGAACCTAACAGCCTTAAAAGGGTTGCTACATTAATCATAAAATCAGCTGAACTTATACAAATAAACATAACTGGCAGCAAAGTGTTCATTAGATGTTGTTGATTGAAGACATGGGCTCCCTCCATTGTGACCCACAAACCAAAATGATATACCCTTGCAGTCGAGGAGGAGCTTGCTGTGTTTGATCTCGGGCCACAGCCAGGATGTGACATCAAAAGGAGACAGCCAGCCTGACATACGTTTCAGTCTTGTTAATGGAGGTTGTGATACAAAAGTCATACACACACACACACATACTAAGCATTGATAGTAGATTCATTGCCACAATCTGAGCAGTGTCTGGAAGCTGCTCACAAAGTGCAGCAAGCACCCTTATAAGGGCTTGAGTAAGGTTCACACAATGAGACAGGCCAATCAGAACTTTTTGGTAGGACGAATTTAATGTACAGGAGCCAGCAATTAATCAGGAGTCCAGGAGAGAAAGCGGCTCCCAAATGACCAAAGAATAGCCTAAAGTGACCAATAACAAGAGTCAGTAGTAATGCCTCAGCCCCATTTCCTGCAAACTGGGCCACATGGCTATAAAATATACTTTACCTCACTATATGTTCAGGTCAATGGTCCCATCTCTCTACCACTCCATGTGCCCTCCACTGCGGCTTCTTCCATATTATCATAACCCGTAGGCATGACAGGTACAGATGGACAAAATTCTAGCCCTTAGAATGCATGGTTGGCTTAACTGCATTAAACTGCTGCATCCTGAACTGCAGGTCCTGTCTGTAATCTTGATAGACATTAACTTGGCTGCCATCTACCATCATTGGCTCATGTATTTTAGCTACCTCCGGATGTCTTCTTTGTCCATGAACCTTAAGTATTTACTAAGGAAATGTCTTGGCCTTCCTCCAGTGCTGTGATGGGGGCCCACACAGTGAGTGTGTTCTGTTTCAATGGACAGTGCACACTGCCCCAGTCCCAGTTACTCCACAAGGATCCTTTGCACTGCCGGACCAGGGTTGCTTCTTTTAGCCCTATCTTGGAGACCCACCAACCTTATATTACATTTCACAGCATGACCATCACCAAAGTGGAGGTAAATGTTCTTTCCAAAACTTCTTTTTTTTTTTTTACTTTTTATTTATTTTTTGTTTCCTTTTGCATGTGCAACACAACAGGGAGTGTAATAGAGTCAATCATTTCTCTCTTGTACTCACAGGTCTCTTTACATTCTGTCATGAATGCATCTTCCTACAGCAAGCAAGCCATTGCCATCTTTTCCATCAGATCGTTGATGTGTTTAACATTGCAGCTTTATGCATAGATGTTCTCCTCCTCCTACTCCACCACTGTGTGTGGGCTTAAGAAAGTCGATCCTTCCTTTGTATCCATCATAATCAGTGGTCTTCAACATGATGATGATGCATGATTTTCCATTGTCACTCAGATAAAAATACCTGAAACAAGATTATCACCCAGCTGGAAATACCTGATGAGAGAAACAGGAGCTTAAAACAGAGAGTGATATACAAATAGAATTTAAGACTTTATAAAACAAAACACAAATAAAATACTTTCCTTTTCTGGTAGGACACACTGCTCAATGAAGCATTTGTTTGGCCATATGACTGTTCTTCTTATATCATAGTATATAAATTATTTAACCAGATCCAGGCTGGACCCATGCAGCAACAGGATTTCATCACCTGAATGATAAATACCTAAAAAGAGAGAAACATGAACACAAGATGGATAGAAAGACATTCTTACAGTACACACACACACAAACACATGCACTCTCTTCATGCGGCCAGAAAAGGGAAAAAAAAATACTAACCTTTGCAGTTAGGGCACAAAGCAATACTCGAAGACCATCATCACAATCTGTGCAATGAACAGGTCTTATAATTTTGTGAGATTTTTTTTAGGATTTCTGGGAACTAAATTTCACCAGGACAGATGCTGCAATGGGAGAGTCTCATAGCACAGAAGCATCATATAAATTCTAGGATCCCATCTCATTTTGTTTCCTCGTATGAACATTTCCAGACATAAGAAATATTTAGACAGAGAGTTTCTGTGAAATAAAGCTCATCAGGATAAGAACTGTAATTTTTGGACTGAAACATAGTGTAGCACCATGTAACAGACTACAGCAGCTTGACATGTTCTGTCTGGTAGTTAAAAAGAATTCCAGGAGCACAAAATCAATGCATATTCTGCTTTTCACACAGTTTCCCCTCAGTGCATTATAAGAACTTTGGGTGAGGGACTGAAACATAGTGTAGCACCATTTAGCAGTCTGATGTATTTTTTGTGGTAGTTGAGAAGAAAATCATGGAGTACAGAATGTATTGATTGATTGTTGAGTGAGTGATTGAATTTTGGTAACTGGGTGGGCCTACAGAAGCCATGGGTCGCATTTTCATGAAAGACCAGCAACTGTTCTTGTATGGTGTGCTTTTTACTCAATTTCTCCTAAAGTACATTATAAAATCTGTGGTAGTGGAATGAGAAAACAGTGCAGTACTATGTAGCAGCAACAGCATTATCACCATTTAATAAGTTGTTGTTTGGGAGAAAATTTCAAGAAGTGAAATATTGATATATTGTACATGTGCCCTTGTGTCAACTAAAGTGTGTCACAATACAGACTGCCCAAGAGGGTGACTTGAACAGTACAGCAGCGGCTACCACAGTATAATAATTTCTTGTTCAGGAGAAAATTTTAGGAAATGCAAAAAGTGAAAAAAAGTTGTGGTGGAGGGAGGGAATCAAACTGAGAGGGTGAGTGGGTGACTGATATAACACAGGATCAACTGTTGTACTGCCAAAAAAATTGTGGCCTGGACAATTTTTCATTTGGCACTTTTCAAATGCACTATATGTGTAAACAATTGCACTTTACAACAATAGTAGTGAAAGAAAAGAGAAAAGAGAATGATATGGTGCATAAACAGTGTCATTAAAGAAAATATAGGTAGAAAATAGTTTTGCTTTTTTACAGAAGAGACAGAAATCAAGTCAGGAAAGAACTGAGTCAAACAGTAAAAGAGAAAGACAGGAAAATAGTTCAGTTGTTGAGTTCACTGGGGGACTCCTCCCACAGCGCTGAATTGAGCCATTGACAGTAAACCAGCTCCACACCTCCCTGCAGGTGAGTGTTTGCTCACCATGGTGTCTTGAAAGTGGGGCCGAATGAATTCTGCAGATAACCTGGAAGACTTGCTGAAGAACCAAAAATTAAAAGAACAGAAAACATTCAAGCAATATGGATTTACAGTGCCACCTAAAAAAAACCTAATTTGGTAAACCCTCCATCAAATTTGTTGAGACAGCTGGAGATTAACACAAAATTATCAGCGACGGCTTTGAAGCCTAAAAGACCAGACCGCAAACAAAATGAGGTAACTAAAAAGAATAACAAAATGAGCATACCTGTAAAAGAAACAGTGAGTATAAACCTCAAAACCCCCTCTCAACATGGAATTGAGATTCCTGATCAACAAGAGAAAGACGTTGTACCAGCTAGTATTTTTAAGAGGAGAAGCTCTATTTCTGTACACATCAAAAAAAAAAAAAACAATGGTGAAGACTGCAGACTTTTTGGAGACACAGGACAACCAGATGGGAAGGAACCTGTTGGAGCAAAACACCAAAAAAGCAGAAAAAATCTCCAAAATGGGCAACCAAGGCCGAGGAGGAATGGGACAAAACTTGGGAGGATTAACAGAGAGGGATGCTACCCCAGATAAAATGGCTATGCACACTGAAGGAGAAAACACTAAACAGTGAGATGCCAACACAGACATGGACCTAAATATGTAGGTGAACTTCAAAGTTAATACCCCTTTATCTGAGATTGAGACTGCTTATGTAGGGGGGAAGATCCCCATAAGCACAAATACTACCAATAAAAATATAGAAAGTCCACCTGTAGTCAATGCAGGGGAAAATAGTGTTACAGAAAATGACATTAAAACAATCTACTTTACCAGGGGGAGATATTACGAGTAGAAAAATGCTTAAACACACTGACAAAATTAAAAATACAGAGGGAAAACAAGTGCAAAAGAAAGAATTACCAAGTACAGAAAGGGCAACTAAAAACAGGCCAGTAAGCCAACTTAGCCTGAAAAACCTAAAAACAATTTGATAATTCAGATTAACTCAACAGATATGGACACAGAATCTGAATATTCGGATACACACTCAGATAAGGTCGAAGACAACTTAACACCGCCTGCATGGGCTAAACAAATATTAACTCAATTATCTGAATTAAATGAAGGACTTGAAAAAATGGAAAGAATGGAGAACAAAACTGATAATTTCCAGACAACAATAAATATACTGTTAACAGAAAATACTGAAATAAAACAAAGCCTATCTACTTTACAGCAAAGAGTCTTGGACTTAGAGGGAAAGGTCTCTCCTATACAAAGACAAATAAAAGACTTGGAATTGTTGAATAAAGAATTTAAAAGTAAATTAACAGACTTTGAAGCACTATCTAGGAGGAAAAACATTAGCGTGCTAGGCATTCCAGAATCTTGGGAAGATGACAGACCATTGAAAAATTATCTGAAACAAAGTTTTGCAGCATACTTGGATACTGATCCTACAAGTATTCAGTTGGGAATTGAGAGAGCATATCAAACTTAAACCCTGTTTACACGGCAGCTTTTGCACTGTATTAAGCCATGCACACCTGTTGCAGCACCACAAGACCCCCAGTGTGGACACTTACCGCAGCATAGCAAGCCAATCACTACTGCACTCCCACAGCCACATTCAAGTTGTGATCATGAAGAGTATTAGCCTATTGAAGCTGCCATGTGGACTGCATCCATTGCATGTTCCAGCACAAGGTAGATACTCACAGCAGTGTCACAGTGTGCAGCCCACAACCGAAGACCAGCTCCTCGAGCTCCCAGACACCTATGGGCGCAGTGGTGGTGCATCTGCCTCAGAGCAGACAGGAGGAACACACTTCACTGCAGGTACGGACCATGTTACATCAGCTGACTTTGGAGATGGATCAGCCATGTAAACATGGCTTTACACAGCTAATACGAACCTCCCACAATACAAAGCTCCTAGATCAATTATAGAAATTTATTTTTAAATCAGAAGATAAGGAGACAATAATGTCACACGTTTATAACTAAAGGCGGATCTCCTTGATGGGAGCAAACATATCCATATTTAATGACTTCCCTACAGAGATTGTGCAGGAGAGAAAGAAGTTTGATCTTTTAACAAATAAACTATGATTGAAGGGACATAACGACACAATGACTTATCCTGAAAAAGTGAAGTTGATTATAGATGGTGTGCGCAAAGTGTATAATACATTTGAGAAGTAGAAAAAGATGCAACAGAAAAAATTCCAAACCTGTATTACTGATATACCAACCCAAAGTGATTTTTGAAATACAAAATGCATTATATATTCCATTATTTGGTTAGGTGATAAAAATTGTCCCCTGATTCCCCACCAGAAATGAATCAACCTACAACTTCTGACTTTGGATGCTTGCTGGCAATATTTATTTAAAAGGCAGACATTACAATCTTTACAGCTCATTATATTGTAGAAACACACAGTCCATTTTACAATCAGACATATCAGTCTATTTTAGACCTCTCAGTCCATGTCTTCCTCCTTGCTCATCTTCTTTCCTTGATCCTTCCTCTGCTTCAGATTGCTCTTCATGTTCCAGGCACTCTGACCTGGCTCCCCCTCCATCACCAGAACCAGGTACCAGACTCTAACCTGGACTCCCTTCCCTGCTACATGTGAAAACGGTGATCCACCCCCTAGCTCTATCCCCTCCCTCCTTTACTCCCATGCCTAGGTTCCTTTATCCCCAGCACATGAAGTTTAGCCCCCTCTTCCTCCTCATCCTGTCCCCCCTTTTTCCCCCTGCTCCCACACCCTTTCCATTGACCCATCTCCAGTTTGCAATGGAATATGGGGCTCCCCCCTTGTGAGCTAGTACCTCAGGCATTTCTTATTGATCATCACCACCAGGTCCCCCAATGGCCAAAGGAACAGGCACATGCCAATTTCTGACAGGTGTACCCCATCTGCTCTGCACACCTCTGTGTGCTCAAAGGATATCTCTCTGTGCCAGATGTGCATGCCGCCCCATCTCTATCACTGCCATGGCCACCTTCCTATTAAGGCACTTCCACACCACTTCAATGGCTTTGACCCCTTTTGCCCCCTTCACACCCGTCGGGATGTGACCTCGGACATGCTGAGCACTACACCCAGCCACCAGCTTATTACCCTCTCCAGGTCCGCCGCCATGTCCTTTGCCAGGGTACCCCATGGTACTGCACCCAGGTCATTTCCCCTGAAGTGAATAATAATGCAGTCTGGCCTGGGCCACTGCACCCACAATTCCTCCAACAGGGGTAGGATCTGGGCCTACCTCTAGCCCCTGATGCCTTTCCACTGAACTCTCATTTGTTTCACTTCTGGGTGCAACTGCATCCCTCTCCTCATGGTGGCTGCAAACCTCTCTGCCAAATAAAAGAACAAGTGCTCCCCAATCCAGACCTATCACTTGGAGCCCTCTGTGGAAAGAAAGGAACAAGAGTTATCAATCAACACCTCACATACCACTTGTAACAGTTGGATTTACAATGTCCCACCAGCTTTACCCCTTCTGCCATCTCTCCCCTTGTGGCCACTTCAGACACCACGCTTATCCTAAAAGAATGTAGGGAATACTCCTTAGTGTCCTCCCTGAAAATGCAAGTGCCCTGTTGAGGACAGCCCCAACCTGGTAAATTGTCAATGGAGATCCATCCCCATGTTGGAACCATGTCCCCCTTTCTTCCCCCCACACCAGCTTGAATTCCTCCATAGCCTGGACCACGCACACCTCATCCCCCGGGTGCCTATGCACTGTCACTGCTGTGCCCCTTCCCCTCTGGTCAGTCTTGGACCTAGGTAGCCAGATACTCACCTCGTCCCTCCCCCATGGGACATTCTCCAGCTGTAGCATCTGAGGGGCCACCCCCCTCTTGGCTGCCACCACCTCGCCTACCCTGAATGCCCCCTTTACTATAACTGTGAAGATGGCCTTGAACAGGCAAGCCTCTTTCATTGAGAAACACACTTGCTCCAGGGCCCTTATCACCTTCCAGAGCAACGATCCCATTATGGGTCATCTTCTGTCTTGCCTGGAGCACTGCCCCCTCTGCTAGCCCGTCACCATCCTCCATACTGCTGTACTTCCTGTTGCATCTTCCCACCCTCGGTCGATGCACACCCAACTTATGCCTGCTAGTTGCACCACCATTGTGGTGTAGGCAATTCCTGCCTCCCGCTTTTCTACTATATATTGCATTAGAAAATGGTAATGAAAAATAAGTGAATCTCATTAGTTAAGCAGTCAAACAGGAGATTCATTTATTTTCCTATAGAGCCTGCAGCAAAACAAGTACGAACATGGGGAGCCCCATAACTTATCTGATCAGTGGGCACCTTGAATGTTTGTAAAAACGAGCCACCATCTTGCAGCAACTGCAAACTGACCAACAGAAAAGACGCAGTTAGGCCATAATCACCCAGCGTCAAAAATCTCCCTTCAACACCATTTCTCTGCTTCACTGTAGCTTTAGAACACAAAGTAGACCATTCCGGTCTAGTAATCTGCAAGCAATGTAGATAAAAAAAGGACTGTTTGAAACAAAAAAGATGTAGCACGCCCGAAGCTGACAGCATCGGTACTGTCGTTGCATTTCATACCACAGATGGACATCCATCTGTGGCATGGAACCAGTATCAAAATACCGACGCTCTTGTAGGTACAGTACATCTACATAAGCAATACTCCCCGATCTGCAGTACTCCCAACACAAAAGAAAAACAGTATAAAAACACCCAGCACAGTAAATACCTTACAAGGAGCACCAAATAAGCACCCAAATGAAGGACAAAATGCAGACATCTGAACGGCTCCGAATGTACGAGGAGCTTAATTGGCAAACCTGCAACAGACCATAGTTGAACGCCCACCTGCCACTGCGTTATAATATGGAAATCCCGGCACATAATGGGGATCAGTAAATGTTAGTGTTGTGTAAAATCAGAGATACCATATCAATATTAGCCCCGGCAAGTAATGTAAATGTACAGCGCCCATGCCGTCATCTCCCAAGTTTAAAAAAACAATGTAAGAGAAAAAATCACTAGGTAAATCCCTTCCAAGCATGCTCTCTTCAGTGATAATAAAAAGTAACTGTAGCTGTAGTAAGAGCACAAAAACAAGTAAAATAAATGGAAATTAAGGTAAATGTGCATTTCTCACCTCAACTGGTGAAAAACAATCGTGAAGAAACACGAGCAGGCACGTCACGCACACGCTCACAGCAATCCATATTTCAAAAGTAATTTAAACTGCCACAGCAAAGCAAAAAGTAGCAGAAACTACACAAAAGGGGAAAAAACGTCAGATTTCCTGAGAATCACATTTCACATGCCTCCTGAAGAGACAATAAATCACTTGTTCCCACAAGCTGACAACAAAGTTCAGCAGACACCAGAACCCACCAGCAAGAAATTTAAAGGAGCCTCGCTTTTTATTAGTGTGAGTCCATCAGACCTCAATAGCATTGAGAGTCAGAGAGATGAAATAAACACAAAGAAAAATACACAGTGGGCACTGGCAGTATTTGCACAGTGGGCTTGAAAAGAAAGAATAGAAATAGACTGGTTAAATTACAGTTTTGACATTTTAAATTGCCATCTGCGTAAGTTCTATGCAGAAGCCCGAACTGCAACAGGTGAGCAGTACTCAGTGTCTGGGTACTGCGCTCTTCGTGCAGCCATCAACCGCCACCTAAATTCCCCAGAAGTAGGTCATCACACCAGTATTATCTCAGAACCAGCATTTTATTCCAGCAACAATATAATGACGTCCTTACTAAAGAAACTTCGTAAAGAACAGAAGGATGTTGCTGCCCACCACCCATCAATTACTGAAACAGACATTGACAAGCTAAGACGATCATCAGCCATGTCACCAGATACAGCACAGGGATTGGTTCGCAAAGTATGATTTGACCTCCAGCTCCACATGGCATGGCGTGGAAGAGAAGGATTGTGAGAACTGCGTCCAGATTCATTCACAGTCAAGACGGATGAACATGGTCAAAAGTATGTGACACTTTCCCATAATCCAGCCTCAAAAAATCACAAGAATCCACTAGAGATCAACAAAGAAAACGCACGTGGTTTTATGTTTGAGGGTCATGGCAACCCTCTCTGCCCTGTCCTATCCTTCTGCAAGTACCTCTCAAAATTGCCAGAGGATGCCCCTGCATTCTACCTTCATCCCAGGAAGCTACCTCAAACTCACCTTGACACCCAGGACTGCTGGTACACGAAGGAACCAATGGGCAAGAATTTCCTTGGAAATATGATGTCAAGACTTAGCAAAGAAGCACAGTTATCCACAAGATACACCAATCACAGCATGCATTCAACAGCTGTGCAACTTTGAACTCAAGCAGGACTTTCAGCTCGTGAAATCACAAGTGTGACTGGCCACAGATGTGAAGCCAGTCTGCAGCACTACTGGTCAGCATCCGTAGACAGCAGGCGAAATTGGAGTACAATCCTAGGAGGATCCAACCAGCAGGTGCAGCAGCAGCAAGCTACAAGTATGACACCTGTAGGAGCCAGCAATCAACTCCAGTTACAGAAACCAACAACATCCAGCGCCACAGCCACTAACTTCAACCCAGTGAATTGCACCTTCAATGCCCCAATTAACTTTATCTCCACAAACAACTAGTGGTTACTGTTATTTGTTGTATTTTTTCAGCAATGATTTAGCACAGTGCTCAATTAAGTGTTTTTTCAGTTGAACCCACCCACTTTAAAAAAGGGACTATTTTTTTTCAAACTTCACAAAAAATGTAATAAAAAGTTAAATAAATAACTTAAATGTTTACAACTTTAAAAAAAATGTGTCTGAGTTTTTTTCCCATTTTCTAAGTGCAATAATACCCTAAAGGGTGGGCGGTATTGGGCTATACCGGACCGCCCAGGGGCTATAAGGCCCCTCCGCCTGCGGTGTCGGGCCTCATTACGCTTCGGGCAGTCGGTGCAACTAACCACCTGTAAGACATATTGCTACTCACCTACTCTTCTTGTATTGATTCCGCCGTTTCGAAGCCCTGCTGGGCTCTGAATTCCTGGAACCCTGCCCAGGCCCCTTCGTAAGCTTCTAGGGTGTTGTCCACCCAGGGCCCCCGTATACAGGGCCCTGGACTTCTTCCTCCAATTTCCCATAAGCTGTCCGGGACCCTGGTCCAGGATGGCGCTGCTCTTGGAGCTAACTCCTGGAACCTTTCCATCTGAAAATAGGAAAGACAGTCAGTGACCTCATTTTTGAGCCCCTTGATGTGCTGCGCCCTTAATGTCAGGTTCAGCTGCAGTCCCAACAGCACCATGCCCCTCAAAACCTACCCCACTGATTCTGTGTTCCCATGCTGCCTGTTTATGACCTCAACCACCCCCTTGTTGTCACACCACAAAATGATCTGATTTCCTCTCTTCTGCTCCCCCAGACCTTCATTGCTACCCAAATGGGGAAAATCTCCAGGAAGGTGATATCCTTGATGAGTCCCCATTCCATCCACTGCACCAGCCATGCTGCTGACATCCACTCCTTCTTTAAACAAGCCCACATACCAAGGGCCCTTGAGGCATCTGTATACAGTTCCAGGTCTGTATTGTACACCCAGACCTCCTGCCAGAACTTCACCCCATTGTATGCCCCCAGGAAGTCTTCCCAGACTTTCAGGTCCTCGTGGACTCCTTTGCTGATATCGACCCAATGGTGGGCCTGTTTTGCCTTCCCTGTGGCCCTTCCAGGGCTGATGGCCTTGGAGGTGAAATTAAGGCACCCCAGTAGTTGCTGCACTTGTACCAGTGGCATGCTTCTCCTCCCCCAACCAGTGTCAGCAGGCCTCACAGCCATGCCACCTTGTCCCCCAGTAGCTGAAAACACTCCTGCTCTGTAACAACCTCAATCCCCAGGGATTCTAATGTGCAGACTGGTTCTTTCATTTTTCCTTCCGCTAGTGGGATCCCTATGACCCTGCACATGTCCTGGAAGTCCTGGGGCATTGCCTGTGTCTCAGCCAGGGTGGCCCCGATCAGCAGGAAGTCATCCAGGTAATGCACCACCCTATGGTGTCCATACCAAGACCTGAACACCCATTCCACCCAAGAGCTGAAAGCCTTAAATGTTGAATATGCCACAGAGCACCCCATGGGCATGGCATTATCAAAGTACAACCCCCCCATCAAATTGGAAACTGAGTAGATCCCAGTCAACCAGCCACAATGACAACAGGCGGAAAGCAGACTCGATATCCATCTTGGCCAGCCATGCACCCTCCACCACCCTCATCAGTGTGACCATCTGGTCCAGAGATGTGTAGGAAACTGTGCTCAAATGCTCTTGGAGTCCCTCATTGACTGACTCTACATTTGGGTAAGAAAGATGGTGGGTAGTCCTGAACTTGCCCATCTGCTTCTTGGGCACCACCCCCAATGGGGATACCTGAAATGTCTTGCAAGATGGATCCTGCAGAGGCCACTCCACCCTTATCACCCGGACTTCCTTCAGAATTTGGCCTGGACCATACCCTCTTTCCCTTTTGCAGAACCTAGGTTCCATGCCCTCATACACACCCGCACCCCCAAAACCTAGCAAAAAACAAAACCAGAAAACCTCCCTCAGCATCTCGGCCTCACCTCTCTTGGTGTATCCTGCAGTCCATGCTTCCACCACCTTGAGGACTGTGGACATGTGGACCAGCTTGCAGCACCACCACCTGACTGCCCTCCTCCCCCTAGTTCCATCCATAGTTGGAATTATAACCCCATCTGCTAGTCCCATCACTTCCCTGCCCGACCCCCCCAACTCACCCAAAGGGCTGCTCCTGGAGCTCTCCCCCACGCTGGAGGGCCTTGTCCCTCCCTACCTTGCAGGCCATTGTCTGGTGCATCCCTCCACGCAGGGAGCAAACATGTCAAAACTTGCAGCTGGGTCAGGTACATGATGCCCTGTTGTATGCCCAGAATGTTTTTACTCCAGGGGGCTGTGTGCTTCTCCTCGCCTGATCGTCCACTGGTCCCACCATCAGCCCAGATAGGGTCCACACCCATAACTCCAAATGGGTGCAGTCCCACCTTAGGTCCCCTTTTGCCGCCATCCGCTTCCAAAAGCCATCATCGTACTTCAGCCATCCAAAACCAGTATTCGCCTTATACGCATTCCAAATGATTCGCCGTATAGGTCAAAGTGGTATGGCCAACTCCAGCTGTTTTTCCAATACTAACATACTGTAGATCAGAAAACCAGCCTGCCAGGTGTCAATGCTCTTTCTCTTGTACTTTGCCTCCTCCACTTTGTGCCCTACTACTGCCAAGTCTATCGCCATTTTTGACTTGCCCACCGATTCCTTCTGCTCATACTTTTTGGCTGTCTCCTCGTCCACTAGCCCAAAAATATCCACATTTTCACCCTTCCAAATTTTTTCCTTCAGGGAGGATGGGGTGAAACCCGGAGGTCCATCGTACAGCTTCTGGCTTGCCACAGTCTTGGTCACCCCATTGTCCCCTTTCTGCCCCCTTCTTTGATGGCTTGCAGTGTGCACTCCATCTTTTTAACCCCTTTGTCCCCCATGCCTCCCTGGAGGCCCTCAAGATATTCCTTCAAATTCCTTTCATTGGTGACGTCCACTCCATTCTTATCCTCAGCCAGCTATGGCACCGGTAGTGATGGTGTCACTTCTGGTACATGGACCAGGGCTGGAGCCGGGCTGGGTCCTCCTGCACCCAGTTCCTCCTTCTCTCTCCTTCCTTTTTCTCTGGGCCTCCTCTTCTGCCTCTTTTCTCTTGGCTGCCTCCATCAGCTCAGTCTTTTGGCTCATCAATCTCGTTGCCTGTTCCATCATCTGGGCACTGGATGTCAGGGTTTTCTTGGGAGCCATCCTTTCCTACTAGAATACGTACAAAAACAACAGTGATTATCAGCCCCCTTGTCTCCTCCATTTGCTCCTCTCTGGTTAAACTGAGCACCCTAGCCTCTGCCCTGAAGTGATTACACTGGCCCACTCCCAGGCTGGCTGCGCAGGCCCCCACCCATGAGAAGGGCCCCCCGCTTCACTTGTTGCTCCCATCCTGTGGGCACTGCCTTTCCTTGGGCCTTTTTAGGACTGCCCTGTACTCTGCTCTGCCCAACTGTGGTGCCCTCCTGTTGCCTTCATGGGCCTTTCTGCCCCTGTCCTACTCACAGATGCCTCCTTCAAAAATAGCAGTTTGCCATGAGGTTGTGCCTGTGAGGACTCTGGGCCCCTTCACATGTAGACCAACTGCTCTGTAACCTACCCTCTTCCCAGGCCCATTCGTCAATCATGCTCTGCTCCTTGGGAGCCCCTTCTGCTTGTCCCTGTGGCCCTGGCAGACTCCTCCTGGTCCAGGGGATTGCCCCTTCCCTGAGGCCCACCATGCCATTGGCTAACCCCCCCACCACCATCATCACCAGACCCATGTCTCATTTGCCATTGCAGACCACCCCATTCCACCTGCTCAAGCCCATTCAAGGTGTCCAGGCTTGCTCTGTAGTGCCCTGGGCCCATGCTCCTTCTGCATGGCCCAGCTTCCCCCATGGCCCTCAGGCCACCTCTTACCAACATCCCCCAATGCATTAGACAACCCCAATGCCATGCCCAACATGCACCCTAAATGTTAATCTGGGGTCCAGCCTTGTGAAGACTATGCAGAACATGCATGTAAAGTCCCCTGGAGTATTTTAAAAACCCATCTCCTTTCATCCTTAGCATCATTCCCCATTCTCCTTTCCTCGCTGGCCCTGCCACCATACCTGTTCCCCATGAGGCTTTTCCAACTGTTCCCATGTGTCCCCAGGCTTCTTCCCCCTTGCAGCCTGTATCACCAAAAATACTGCCACTCGCAGTTAAAACCCCACCTATGCACCACTTTCTGCTGCTGTATGGGTGCCCACATGCTCTTTCTGTGCCTTGCATGTGCAGGTCTTCCCCCACTGCTCTTCCAGCCTACCTTAGGCCCTTTCCACATGGCACCAGTAGGCCCACCACCCAGCTGACCCTCACCATCCCCCCAGGCCATGTCTAGCACTCTCTCTTGGTCACGCCCCGCCTAGTAGCCAGAATGCTCATTATCTCTCCACCATGCTGCTCAGCAACCCAACCAGGCCCACAAATCACTCCCGCTTGGCCCAAGCCCATTAGCCATGCACTTCCCCTGTATCCACCAATCTGAACATCTGACCCATGCCCTGAAAACCTCAGCAACCCAACCTCTTTGAGATCAGAGCACCAAACATCCTGCATACTGCCACCCAGCTTCCTCTTTTTTTTCCATTCCCTTGCTACCCTCTGCCTGAGCCAGGTAGTGCATCAACCTTGCAAAACACATACTAGCAGTGTATGGCCAGGAGCGCACTGCCTATCACTCCTGACCCAGCCCTACCTGGGCCTGCTGCCACAGCATTCCTTTAGCCAACATTTTTCACAATAAACTCCACCACCATGAGCACATTTCCTGGTGTATTTAAGCCAGCACCAACCAAGCCTGCTGACCAGTACTCCTTCAACCATATTTTGCCAAAAACCATAAAAACAAATGTTTACAGCATTTTACCAACCATACCATGAAGCCACAGATTTGTTAGCATTGTGTAATAACACATTGCAGAAATAAATTTAAACCAAACCATGTGCAGTATTTTACCAACCATACCATGAATCCACAGATTTGTTAGCATTGTATGATATCACATTGCAGAAATACTTTTAAAACAACCTATTTGCAGCATTTTACCAACCACATAATGAAGTCATAATTTGTGATTATTGCAATCACAGCCTTATCACAGTGTACAACAGAAACCATGTGGTCTTGAATAAAAACAGCCCACCAGTACTGGGCCATCTGTGGCCAAGAGGCCTAGTTTTCCCACATGGCACCTTACTTTACAGAACTGCCAGTGATGTGCTGATATATAATGAATTCAAATCAGCAAGAAAAGAGGGCTCCCTGGGGGCTGCCTAACCTTATAAAGCCCCTAAGGACCACATATCAGGACCCATATAAGCCTTTCCCCATGGCCAATGGCCAATGAGCTCCAGTTGCCTTGTCATATTACCCCATTGACCCCTTCTCTTGTGATGTCACTACCCTCTTAGCACCACCCTTCCCCCTTTCCTCCATCTTCTTGTGCTTTCTGGCTGGGTCACTGGGATAAAATGGCTTGCCCTTTATAGGCAAGCGTAATTATGGTGGATTATTTAGTTAATGTTTTTTCTTCTCTTCCAGGAACAGAGATAGCTTAATTAGAACTGAACAGACACCGGGGGTTGGGACCAAATAGGAGCAACTTCAATAATTTATGCAAAAAGACATAAGGAATAACATCCTGGATTTTTCTTTTAGTTATGTAGGGGGATTATCTACAAATGTGTGCACATTGTTGGGGGGAATAATCATAAAAAGAAATCAGGAATGGGAAATGGCAAGGAAATTCTTTATTACAAGAAAGCAATGAATAAAGACAACTTTATATGTGTATCCCTAAATGTAAATGGAATACACTCCAGCAGCCAAGAGAACACGGTTGCTGACCATTCTTAGGAGGAAAAAATGCCCAATGTATTGCACTACAAGAAACCCATATGGACAAAAGTGAAATTATGAAACTTAAACAAAAATGGGTCTCCAATTTATTTTTTGAGAAGGGAACAGGAAACGTTCTTGCATGGCTCTACTGTTTAGGAAAAAAAACACTCTTACAATAGTGGAAACTTTTTTGGACAAACTGGTGAGGAGTCTCTCAGTTAAAGATAAGATAAAGAAACAATCTTAACTTTAGGTTTCATATATGCCCCCTTTGTTCACTATGCAGGTTTCTTGTTGGAAATTACAAAACCACTTACAATGATTAAGGTACAAAATATAATTTTAATGGTGGACTTTAATACATTATTAAATCCTACAATAGATAAAACATTAAAAGCAAATTCATCCGGTGGCATAGAGGGTTGAGGCGCGGGCACCTTACCTCAAACCATGCTGGTGACCCGGGTTCGGGAATGGACTCAGATCACTGGGGGTCGGTAGGGGATGGGTGAAGATTGAGCATCTAGGGACTGCTCTCCTCCCTGGGGTAGGTTAGGGACATACCTCACTCTGCCATGGCCCAATTGGGGCCAGGCACACAGAAAGTGGCCTTGAGGAAAAACAGAAAAGCGGAAAATGGTGTCCAAGCAACTGGATGACAGCCACCTGGATCCCCCACCTCTATGAAACCCCAAAGAGACAGAGAATCCAGATCCAGCAGCATCAGGGCCGAAAGCAGAGAATGCCTGAAGGCAATTTCCCTCGGAGGAGGGACCTATCAACCAAGGGTTACGTCCAGGCTATCCTGGTAGGCTGTGATCTGGGATCAGAGAAGCCGGTGTCAGTCTGGGTTTGGAATGGAGTAAAAAAAAGCGGGGGGTAATCCTAGGCAGAAGGCCTGAAGGAATGGCCGATCGGATGCAGGGGGCGATAAAACAGATAATTCAAAAAAAAATATATCAAGGCAGACTGATGATTAACTTTTTACAAATACACGATCCAGTAGATGTTTGGAGATTATGGCACCCCAAAAACAGGGATATACATTCTGTGACAAAAAATATTGGTTTTCTAGAATTTATTAAATTTTTACATCAAAAATAATATTGCCTAAACTTAAAAACCCAGAAATTAATTCAATAATAATATCCGATCATGCATTAATACAAGTGGAAATTGGAATATTGGCTACTAACAGAATGCTTATAAGGCAGTGGAGATTCAGTAATGCATTACTACAGGACAAGAACTTTAGGAAAAACATAGAAACAAAGATCAAAAAATGTTGGTATTACAAATATGATGGCATGAAATCTGTAAAAGTGCTGTGGGATGCCTTCAAAGCGCTATTTAGAGGCACAATAATTTCATATAATTCATATAAATATGAATTAGAACAACAAAAATCCCAAACCTTAAATGATAGAATAAAATAATTAGACTCACTAGTTACCACTCATTAAAAAATAAATGTGGATGAATAGTATAAGCTTTGATTACAAAAAACAATACATGATAAATAATGAAGTGTCAGCTAATATAAAACAAAATTAAAAATGCAAAATATTTACAAGGTGATAAATCAGGTAAAATGTTAACATTTTTGGTTAAAAAACTAGAGGAACAGAAAATAATCACACACTTAGAGGATGGTAAATGCAATATGTTTGTAACAGATATTGAAATGGGAGCAGCAACAACAGAGGCATATGGAGAAATTTATCAGAAACAACTATACCCAACTGATGAAAAAATCACAGAATATTTAGAAGAGGCAGATAATCCATCTTTGAAATGTGATGGAAATAATTTTACCCTAACTGATATCAAAGTGGTAATTGAAAAAATGCCCCCAAATAAAAGTCCAGGCATAGATGTCTTCACCATCAAATTGTATTTGACTTTTATAGAAGATTTATTACCATGGTCAAACCACATGTTTCAAGAAATGATTAATAACAGGCATTTACTGCCCCAACCATGGAAGAGACTAAGATTATACTGATTTTGAAAGAAACGAAAAACCCAGTCCTAGTAGAAAATTATAGACTGATTGCATTATTGAATACCGATTATAAAAGCCTCACTAAATTAATAGTTACTAGGTTAAAAATACCTTCACCAGAGGTAATTCACCAAGATCATTTTGACTTCATAAAAGGTTGTGCAATATCTAATGCTTTAAGAACAGTTTATAGTTGTTTTTTATTATGCACAAAAACAAAAACTTTCATCCCATGCTATAGCCATAGATTCTTCTAAAGCATGTGACCTATTAAACAGAAACTTTATGCTAAATGTTTTGGCATATTGTGGGGTACCAGAGAACCTAATTAATTTAATAACTCTTTTATATAGAAACACTAGGAAAGATTTATGATAAATTCATATCTTGGAGAACATTTTACAGTGGATAATGGGGTAAGAAAAGGTTGTCTCCTATCACTAGTATGTTTTGTATATCCCTGGAACCCTTTTTATGCACTTTAAAGAAAAAACAACAAATTAGAGGGATAAATATGAATGATACCCAAATACAATTAAATGTCTTTACGGACAACATTGTTTTAGTTCTTGATGACATTAACAAAACAATTCCTATAGTTCTACAAGAAATTGATAAATATGGTTCAATATCCGGTTTTATATTAAATAAACAAATATCCATTATAATTGAAATATATAAACAATATAATATTGATACAGCTATATCACAAGATTTCACAGAAGTACACAATGTAAATATCTAGGTATAATTCTAACTAATGATCAGGCTGATATCATTAATTACAATAAAAAAAATGCTACTTGATAACTGGGAGAAACTATCACTGTAATTATGAGGAAGAGTAGAGACAATAAAAATTAAGACTTTGCCTCATTTAGTTTTTGTGGTCCAAAATATAATATTATTTATATCTTTACTATGGTTCAGCAACATTCAGAGAATTTTTGTTAACTTTTTTTGGAGGGGGGGGCAAACCAAGAATTGTTTGGCAGCAGCTGATATATCCAAGGAAACAGGGAGGTTATACTTGCCCAGATCCAGTTAATTATGCAGTTGCTTATCAAATTAAGCTATTATGGGAATGGGCATTTGTTCCACTAAGTGATACTGTACATGAAATTATTTTTTGGAAAGAGGTAAATTTAGCAGATCTGAATAACTGAATTAATGAGATGAATAAATCTTTTAAACTCCCATGATATACAGTTATCTAAAGAAAGAAATATTGGATGCAGGTATGATAATAAAGAATGGTATTTTTTCCCTTGGTTACATTTGAATATTTGGGGGCATGCCAGTATTAAAGGGGATCAAAATATTTAAAAACATATTTTAGGGAAACAAATAGCAGTCCTAAAATGGGCACACTTGATTGGGGGCAACAGGAGGATGACACATGGGAGGAACAACGGTTCAGAGGGTGTGAAGAGGGGAAGAAGAATTACAAAAAGAAGGCCTAGCAGGGGGAGGACAGGAAAAGGGAGCGCACAGCCAAGAGGACAGGAAATAGGTTTGTCATGCTGATGACATTGAAGAAGGAGGAGGGGGAAGTGAGAGACCTCCTGGAGGGGGTAGGTTAGGGGAGGCAGGAGGATAGCACAAGGGCCAGTGGTTGGGCAGAGGATTGTGGTAGGGATAAGGGGAGCACAGCTGGGAGATTGGATGATGGGGAAGGGGTACACATGAGAGGAGTGATGCTAGAGTGGATAACAGGAGGGACTTAGCAGAAGGGGTGACCGTACCGGGTCATAATGTTATACGTTTAATAGGGCACAGCATTATGCTGAAACCCAGACCTGTGCACTCTCCATGTTGGACCCTCCCCCGGAGTTAGAATCCTTACTGGAGAGGTCCAAGGGTCATGGGTGGCAGAGCCCCCCAAAGAAAAAAATATTTCAATGAATCACAAAACGTGATTATTTTGCATGACATTCTGCCATGCAAGGTATTGACCATGCCTGGGGCAACCAGGGTGAAGGGAAAGGATGGGGAGGGAGGGAGGTGAGGTAACAGTGGCGGGAGCTGGGATAGGTCTGGGGAGAGGGAGGAACCATAAGAGGGAAGGGAAGGGTTTCAGATGGGGTGATCTCTTGTAGAAGATACCAAGGTAATGTGGTGGGGGGAGATGAGGGTTGGAGAAGGAGGGGTATTAGTACTGGGGGACTCCATATTTAAAGGGATTAGTTGGGGCAGCAAGGGGGAATGATGTTGTCACATCTGGGAGGAGTCCATGCCTGGCTTAACTTCAGGCAGGGTGGGGCAGTTGATTTTAAAGTGTGCTAGGAGGGAAAGGAGGAAACAGCGTCTCGTGTTGCATGTGGGTATGAATGATCTGGCGGGGGAGATGGTGGAAGTATTGATGAAGAGGTTCAAGGAATTGAGCAGGCTGTGTGGGGAACTAGGGGAATCAGTGGCCTTCTCAGAGGTGCTCCAAGTACCCTGCACTAGTGCGGCGAGGAAAGTAAGGATTGGGGAGTTCAGCACCTGGCAGAGGGAATGGTATTGATCCAGGGATATGGGTTGTTGGGGGCTGGGACAGAATCTGGAGCAACAATGAACTTTATGCAGGGACAGGCTACATTTGAGTGGGGAGGAAGGGTACTAAAGCAGGGGTAGGAATACATAGCTACAAAGATGGATTTAAACTAGGGGGTGGGAGTAGACAGATGGTGAGCGGGATCCCAGAGAGAAGCAACATAAACTTAACCCCAGGCTGAGGATAAACTTGGAGTAGTGGCAAAGGGATTAGGAAAGGGGTAATTCAGGAAGGGGGGAGGGCAGGGACAGGTTGGAGGGTGGTCTCACTGAATGCAAGAAGCCCTGGTAAGAAATCAGCAGAATTACAAGCTCTCTTGGAAATTGGAAGGGTAGACACTGCAGCCATCACAGAAACGTGGGCCACCCAGTACCAGGAATTGGATTTGATGATCCCAGGGTATAGGATATTCAGGAAGCATAGGTCTAGGGAAAAAGGAGAGGGGTGTGGCAATATATGTATGGGAGGGGATGAGGTGCATAAGGGAGGAGGGGGAGGAAGGCAGAACAGAGGCCCTATGGATGCAGCTTCATGACTCAAAATGTAGGACATACGAACGTGTGAAATGCCAGCAGAAACAGGCCACATGGTCTATCGAGTCTGCTTGATTGTGCAGCTAGCCCTCAACTTGCAGCAGCCCCACCCTCCCTCCTCCCCACAGCCATTTCCCTCACTGTGTCCTAGCCCCTCTTGAAGCAGCCCACCATTCTAAAGGAAACCACCTCCTCAAGTAGTGTTCCACTTGTCTTCCACACTCTCCGTGACATAATGTCTCCTGATTTCCCTCCTGAATTTCCCCCCTCCAACCTCAGTTGGTGCGCTCTAGTATCCTTCCCCTTTCTGATCCTGAATATCTCTTCTGTATTCACCTTGTTTATCCCATTTAGATACTTAACTCATTGTCTCCTAGCAGACGCCTGTAGTAGTCAGTAAAATACACTGGTGTGTCCTGAGGACGTCTGCAGAAGTCAGCTACTGACTCCCAGTGTGCCCTTGCAACATCTGGAGAAGTCACTTATATATTTTAATATATAGTGTAACAGAATATAATATATATTTTACTGCATAGCACCGTTGGAAAGGTAATTTTATGCTGAACAACTTTGTCACTGATATTTTGTGCATATCATGTATACTTTAGGAGTTATTTGCATTTGTTTATGGTATGGTGTGTATGGCTTATGTTGCCTGTTTAAGTGAAAAAAAAAAATTTTTTTGCTGTTTCAACCAGCTTAAAAAAAATTACATATTATTATTTGCATACCACCATTGGGAAGGTAATTTGGTGCTGAACAACTTTGTCGCTGATATTTTGTGTATATCATGTATACTTTAGGAGTTATTCACATTTGTTTATGGTATGGTGTGTATGGCTGACATGTTTTTCATCAAGATTCACCTAAGCAGCTTGAATAAAATTCACTTTTTTGGCACTTCAGCAGGTATAAAATAAAAACCGTATTGATTACAACTGGTTGCATAGCACCATTGGAAAGGCGTTTTTGTGCTCATCAACTTTCATGCTGATACTTTGTGTGTATCATGCATACTTTTGGAATTATATGCATTTGTTTATGATATGGTGTGTGTGGTTGAGAGTCATCCTTCAAATCTCACCGAAGCACCTTGACTAGAATGGGGAAAAATTACTTGTTATAGTAAAAAGATATCTTTTTTTTAACAAACATAATATTAAAACACCATCTAATGTCTATATGCTTAATTTGGTGTTGATATTTTACATATTTTCCAACAAAAAATTGCTTATGTTACCCTTTTTTAGTGAAAAAAAATATTTAGTTTGCTCTTTCGACCAGCATAGAAAAAAAACAAAATTACTTATTATTATATGCATGCCACCATTGGAAAGGCAATTTTGTGCTGAATAACTCTTCCACTCATACTTTGTGTCTAGCATGTACAGTTATTGAGCTATTAGCATTTGTTTGCAACATGCTGACTATGGCTTGATTTTGTTTAGAAAGGCCCAGGATTCACTGTTAAAAGTGTACAGGAGATTCAGGAGACAAGTGGTGTAATCTCAGAGTGAGCCTGTGGAGGCAATGAGTTAAAGGTCTTGAGCATGGCTCTCCTATCCCACCTCTCCTCCAGGGAATATATGTTAATCCTGTTCAGCCTTTCTTCATAGGATTTCCTTTGAAAACCCTAGATCATCTTAGTCACTTTGCTCTGTACCCCTTCCAACAGTCTCATGTCTTTCTTCACAAATGGGTGCCAGTACTGCACGCAGTATTCCAGGTGTGGTCTGACCAGTGACCTGTACAAGGGAAAGATGATCTCCCCACTTCTAGAGGAGATCCCTCTTTCTACATAGCCCAGCATCTTGTTGGCTTTTGCAGGTGCTCTCCTGCACTGAGCTGAGTTGTTCATATTCCCTGTTATAATCAACCCCAGGTCCTTTTCCTCCTTAGTGCTCCCCAACTATACCCCTCCCAGCTGATAGCGCCTCCTCTGGTTCTTACCTCTGAAGAGCAGTACCTTGCACTTCTTGGCATTGAACCCCAACTGCTATGGCTTCTGACCACTCCTGTAGTTTATTCAGATCTCCCTTCAGGCCCCTCCACCCCTCAATGTCATCCTCCACAGCTCCCCTCTTGGTATCGTCTGCAAACAGACTGATATTACTCTGGGTCCCGAGTGAGATATCTGCTATGAATATCCCAAACAGCACTGGCCCCAGTACTGATCCCTGTGGCAACCCACTTGTTACTGTGCCTGGTGATGAGAGTTTCCCCTCCACCACCACCCTTTGCTGCCTGCCCTAGAGCCAATTAGTGATCCATTTGACCATCTTAGTACCCACCCCAACATATTCCAGCTTCCCCTCTAGCCTCCTATGTGGCATGGAATCAAAGGCCTTACTGAAGTCCAAGTAAAGGACATCCACTGCATGTCTCCTGTCTGGTTCCCTGGTCACCCAATTTTATTACTCATCAGGTTTGTCTGGCAGGACCTGCCTGTGACAAACCCATGTTGTGGCAAGTCCTGGAGACCACTGTCCTCTAAAAATGTCACTAGTCTCTCTTTAAGGATTGTCTCTGTGAGCTTCCCCACAATTGATGTGAAGCACACTGGTCTGTAGTTACCTGGAGCATCCTTTGTGCCACCTTTGTGAATGGGTACCACATGGGCTAATGTCCAGTCTTGTGGTATACATTCTGTGTTCAGAGAGGTGTTGAACAGATCAGCCAGTGATCCCACCAGGCACCCTGCCAGTTCCTTGAGTACCCTAGGGTGACTGACATCAGGCCTCGGTGCCTTGTCCACACATAGCACCATCAGTCCTTCCAGTATCCTGCCTCCATAATTTCCCCATCAGTCACTCCCTCACCTGCCATTACCCCACTCCCATGAGATTACCTGATCACCCTCTCTACCATCAAAACAGAGCAGAAGTACTTATTTAGTGCCTCTGCCTGCTCCTCCCCTTCTCTACCCACCCCCATCTTTCCTAATTCTCACTATCTGGTCCCCGTTCTTCTTTCTCTCCCCAATGTATCTAAAGAAGTAATTTTCCCCATCCTTAATGTCTTGTGCCAGCCTCAGCTCTCTGGATGCCTTGGAGACTCTGACTAGTCTTGTAACCTCCCTGGATTTCTTTGTATACTCCTTCCCATCTTCCTGCCCTCCCCCTTAGCTCTCTCCCCCTCCATTATCTCTTTGGTCAGCCAATTTTGCTTCTTTGCCCTTCCCTTCTTACTCTGTACCCTAGTACATGTCCCAGTGACCTCTGTCAACTCTGCCTTAATGATACCACATTTTTGATTGGCAATGGCATCCACGGTTGGTTGGATTCCCTCCAGATGGCTTATCAGAATTGCCCCAATCTTGTTGTAGTCTGCCCCGCTAAAATCAATCACCCTGGTAACTGAACCTCCCATTTGCTTCCCCATACTGAGTGTGAATCACACCGAGTGGTGATCACTCCCAGCCAGAGGGTCCTCTACCTCCAGGTCCCTTATGGCTTCCCAGTTTGATAGTACAAGATCCAAAGTCCTTCCCAACCTAGTTGGTTTATATACCAGCTGCAGTAGGAAGCTATCCTGAAATGCCCCTAGTATAACCTGCTTCCTAACACTTGTGGTGGTTGGTGCAGTCCAGTCCACCCCAGGTAGATTGAAGTCCACCACCACCACTGTGTCCCCCTTCCTGCAAACCCTCCTAATCTGTTCTGCCAACTCCATGACCAGCTTCTCCCTTTGAGTTGGTGCCCTATAAACCACCCCTATCATCAGCACGCTGCCCTTTGGATCCTGAAACTGCATCCACAGGGCCTCTGTCCTGCCTTCCTCTCCCTCTTCCTCTCCCTCTCCTCTCCCTCTTCCCTTATGCATTTTATTCCTTCCTTTAGATAGATTTCAACCCCCCTTTCATGTTTGCCTTGTCCTTCCTGAACAGCCTATATTCAGGGATCATCATATCCCAGTCCTGGTACAGGGTGGCCCAAGTTTCTGTAATGGTTGCAATGTCCAATGTCCACCTGCCCCACTGTCAAGAGAGCCTGGAACTCTGCTGTTTTGTTTCCCAGGCTCTTTGCATTTAGTGACACCACCCTCCTCCCTGCTCCTTTGCCTACCCCACCCCAATTTATCCCCCTTTTGCTCCTACCCTGTTGCCCCCCCCATAGCTTAGGTGGTAGGCTCATCTGGCTCCCCTCTCTGGAAAACCTGCCTCTCAGCTGATTAATTGCCACCCTCTTTTGCTAGTTTAAAGCTACCTTTGTCACTATGCACCTCTCTATCCCCAGCTTCAATACTCCTTCCCCTTCCCACTTTAATGAAGCCTGTCCCCTGCATACAGGTCATTATTGTCCCAATCTCTGCCTCAGCCCCCTACTAACCCATATCTCTTGGTATAGCACCATTCCCGCAACCAGGTGTTGAACTCTTCTATCCTTCTCTTCCTCATAGTACTTGCACAGGGTACTGAAAGCACCTCCAAGAAGGCCACTGTTGTCCCCACCTACTGACACATCTTTCCCAGTTCCATGAATCTCCCCTTTACTACCTCCACTGTTTTCCCTGTCAGGTAATTCATACCTACATACACCACAACATGCGGTTTCTTTCATCCCTTCCCTGTGCACTTGAGAATGGTCTGACCTGCCCTGTCTACCATCAACCCAGGAATAGACTTGACCCATATTAGACTATGACTTTCTCCTTTACTGCTCCATCTGATCCCTTTCAGTATGGAGACCCCCAACACAAGCACACTTCTTTCTCCATGCCCCATTCCTCCCTTCCCCCATTTTCTTCCTTGTCCCTCTCTAACATCTGCCCTTTCTTGCCCACATGTGTCTCTTCACTTTTCCCCTATGACCCCCCACTCTCCACCTCTGACTTGTGTTCTCCCATCCCCCTTGGTTCCTTGCTATCATCTGCCTTCCCCTCTTTCTCCCTCAGCCCCTGCCCCCCATTAGCTAAGCACACCATGCTTGCCCTATCAGCACTGCCCCCTCCCTTACACCCATGCTACCAACACTATACTTTTCAGTTGTGCCACTCTCCCCCTGCCCCCTGCTACCCCCTCCCAATACCCATCTCCTGAGCACTCTAGTCCCCTTCCCCTGTTTTACACTTTTGGTGCTTCCTTAACTCCCCTTCTTTCACCATTGATGCCAGCACTGCAAATCTGCTGCCTGTAACTCCTGTATTGCCCTATGTTGTCTCCTTCCATGTCCCCTGACCTGCTTCCACAACTTGACCCCTTCTCTGATGTGAACCTGCACCCCTTCCTGTCCCCTCCCCCAACCTGGTGTTCTTCTCCTGATGTGCCCCCCTGTTGCACCCTGAGAGAGGCCCTCCTGCACCCTTTCTCGCCCTCTCTACCCTCACCCTCTCCAGCTCTCTATCAAGCCACTGCACTCTTTCCTTCAGCCTCCTTAGCCTGTGGCAGATTGGACACCCTCCTAGTCACCACAATATGTTTATCCCAATAGCTGCACAGCACCCATTGCAGCCCACTATTCTACCCATGGTCCCCCCTCTTGTTCCCTGCTGCCCTCTGCTCCATCTCTGCCCCATCATAGCTGTTCCCCCTGTGTATCCCTCTCTGTATTGTTCCATTATCTACTCCTATGTTGCTATAGCTCTTGTATACTGATGATGGTTAATGTTGCCTTTAGTCCTCCTTAGTTGTTTAGACCCACAAGTGTACCACTCCTTTGACTACCAGTACTCCCCTGTAAGGATACTCTCCCAGGTGCTCACCATCTTGCCTGAAAAGCTGGGAACCTTCGTGACTGCCCCTGGCCATGCTATCCACCAGTAGTAAGCCAAGAGCAATGTAGCAGCCACCAATAGCAGAGCTGCACCCCCAATATATCTGGACCATCTGGGGAGGGTGGGATGGGAGGGTGGGTTTAGGGCTATCCCGGCTCGCAGGAGTCAATCAGTCCAGACCTTACCCCTCAATACCCTCAGCCCTTCTCTTTCTTCTGTCTATCTCACTCCTTGCCTTCTCAGTGCTGTTATATTCCCCCTCCAGCAGAATTTCCATGCTCCTCTGCCCTCTTGCTGCTCTCCACGTTCCAACCCCCTATTCACCCTCTCACCCAGCTGGACAAAACAAACACCCCTACCTAGACCAGTGAGCCTTAACATAGAGCAGAACAAGCTCTCTTTTTAATCCACCCTGCCAGATGAAACAAAACACCCTCCCAATATCCAGTGCACAATGTACATCAATACATAAAAATATCAGTCACTTCCCTGCAGCCCTCTGTGTCCTCCACTCCAGTCCTCACCAGCAACCATCTCCAGCTTCTCCTTTTGGCAGCACAGCAGCAGTCCGGTGGATCCCCCACTGAGAACACCCTCCCAGTGCCTACAGCCTAGTACAATACCCCCTCCCTTACTCCAGGCTCAGCTCTGAATCAGCTCCTTTATGTTGTGGTATCTGCACTTATAGGCCCCTTTCCCCTTTATTCACCCTTCATGCCCATTTCTAGTTATCTGATTGGTCCTTCGGGCCATCTGTAGCTCTCATGGGAGTCAATCAGTCCAGGCCTTACCCCTTGATTCCCTCAGCCCTTTCTCTCTTCCACCTCTCTTATGCCTTGCCTTCTCAGTGCTGTTACACTCCACCTCCTGCAGCCCTCTATACTCCATTACCCTCCCGCTGTTCTCATCAGTCCTATCACCAATTCACCTTCTTGCCCTGCTGGATGAAACAAACACCCCCACCTAGGCCAGTGAGCCCAAACATACAGCAGAACAAGCCCTCCTTTTAATCCACCCTGCCAGATGAAACAGAACATCTCCAGCTCTTCCTTTCTGCAGCACAACTCAGCCCAGTGGATCCCCCTTTGAGAACACCCTCCCCATGCCCGTGGCCTAGTACAATACCCTCTCCCTCACTCCAGGCTCCACTCCAAACATTGAGGGACATTGAGGATGGTTGTCATGTACAGGCCACCAGCCCAAGGATCTGGATAGGGAGTTAGCTGAACAAACCAGAAGGGTTTGTAGGAAAGGAAATATTGTCATGGTGGGGAACTTCAAACTACCTGGGGTGGAGTGGAGCATCCCAACCACCAAGAGTGCAAGGGAACAGGTTTTACTAGAGTCATTTCAGGATAGCTTCCTGATGCAGTTGGTCAGTGAGCCAACTAGACTGGATAGGACTCTGGACCTGGTTCTATCAAATGGGGAGGCCATATGGGATCTGGAGCTGGAAGACCTTCTGGTTGGGAGTGGCCACCACAAAGTATGGTTCATGCTCAACATGGGCAGGGAAGCAGGAGGTATGAGAACCAAAGTGATAGACTTTAAGGGGGTGGACTTTAAAAGGATGTGGGATGTTTGGGGCAATCATCTGGTGGAAATTCAACTGCACATGGATGCTAGTCAAAAATAGGATGTTACTAAGAAAGGGCTGCTGGAGTTGACTGGGACATGTACAAGAACAAGGAGTAAGAAGGAACAGGCAAAAAAACCCATCTGGTTGATGCAGGAGGTCATGGAAGGGGTGAGGGTCAAAAACAAAAGGCATTTCAGAGACTCAAGAAATGGAGGGGAGGGATAACAGGAAGGTATATGTGAACAAGTCCATGGAGGTTACCAGGTTAGTCAAAGTGGCCAAGGCTTCCAGGGAACTCAGAGCAGAGCAGAGCATAAAAGATGGAGAAAAGGACTTCTTCAGATACATCAGTGAAAGATGAAAAAACAAAGATCAGATTGTAAGGATTTGGAAAGGCGGGGGCTGGGTGGAGAAGGGGGAGGACCAGGTGGAGGCACTGAATGAGGTGGAGGCACTGAATGAGTACTTCTACTCCATGTTCATGAGGGAGAAAGGGGGCAGATGCCACCTGGAAGAGGAGGAGTGGGAGGGTGGAGGAGGTGACTGATATAGGGATTACAGAGGATAGGGTGCTGAAAGGATTGAGGGCTCTGAGGGGGGATAGGGCACCGGGTCCAGATGGCATTCACCCTAGGGTACTTAGGGAATTAGTGGAGGTCCTGGCAGGAACACTGGCTGACCTGTTCAATACATCCTTGGACACTGGATGTGTACCAAAGGACTGGAGGATGGCCCATGTGGTACCCATTCATAAAAGCGGACCTAAAGACAAACCAGCGAACTACAGACCAGTAAGCCTCACATCAATTGTGGGGAAACCCATGGAGATGATCCTAAAAGAGAGGCTGTTGACCTTTTATGGAGTTCAATGTTCAACAGCATGGATTTGTCTTGGAAAGATCCTGCCAGACAAATTTGATTGAGTATTATGACTTGATGAGAAAGGAACTGGACAAAGGCCATGCGGTGGATGTCCTGTATTAGGACTTCAGCAAAGCCTTTGATTCCACGCTGCATGAGAGGCTCGGGGGAGAGCTGGAATATATAGGGGTGGGAACAAAGATGGTAAGCTAGATCACCAATTGGCTGAAGGGAAGACAGCAAAGGGTGCTGGTGGGGGGGAAGCTATCATCACCGAGGGAATGTGACAAGTGTGGTGATGCAGGGATCAGCACTTTGATCGGTATTGTTTGAGATAGTCATAGCTGACATCTCCCATGGGGTCTGGAGTAAGATCAGTCTCTTCACAGACATCACAACGATGGGTGCCATGGTTGATGACTCTGAAGGGTGGAGGGAGCTGCAGCAGGACTTGACCAAACTACATGAGTAGTCAGATGCATGGCAGATGGAGTTTAATGCCAAAAAGTGCAAGGCCTTGCACTTCGGGGTTAACAACCAGGGGAGGAGCTTTCAGCTAGGGGGTGTACAGCTAGAATGCACTGAGGAGGAGGAAAAAGATTTAGGGGTGCTTATAATGGGGAGTATGAACAACTCAGCTCAGTGCAGGAAGGCAGCAGCAAAAACCAACATGATGCTGGGGTGTACAGCAAGGTGAATCTCCTCCAGAAATAGGGAGGTGATCCTGCCCCTCTACAGGTCACTGGCCAAGCCATACCTGGAATACTGTGTGCAGTACTGGTGCCCATTCCTGAAGAAGGACATCAGATTGTTGGAAAGTGTACAGCAGAGGGTGACAAAGATGATCCAGGGATTAGAGGGATACTCCTATGAGGAGAAGCTGGGCAAGCTGAATATGTATTCCCTGGAGGAGGGACATGCTTGAAACCATTAAATATCTAAAGGAGATTAACAAGGCTAGTAAAGAAGGGATTTTCCAGATTAGAAGAAGGGGGAGGGTCATGAAGGGGCATCAGATGAGATTGGAGGGGGGGAAGATTTAGGAGGGAAGGCAGGAGACATTCTTTCACTGAGAGGGTGTTGGATAAGTGGAATACTCTACTGGTGGAGGTGGTAGCCTGTAGTGTGGTAGATGGTTTTAAGAGGGGCTAGGACAGAGTGTGGGGGGGGTATGCTCGATAGACCGTGAGGCCTGTTTCTGCTGGCATTTTCGTATGTCTGTAAATTTGTATGTTAAAGGAAATATTCAAAAAGCACATTTTCTAAGGGAAAAATTACAATTTACAATATATTAATAAAGAGCAGTAAAGGATCATTCATAAAGGGAAAGAAAAATGATCCCAAAAGATCTATGAGGTTATGATTATTAATAAAAAGATCTGTGGGAGAAAACAAATTTGAAATTGAATCAGTAGGGATCACTGAATATAACAAAACAGCAATGGAGAAACTTAAGAATTAAAATTAGTAAGGATTACATATATGCTAAGAATAAAGTTATTAAAAAAAAAAATAATGGAGCCTATTTTACACCCCATATTTGGGGAAATATAAAAAAGAATGGAGCTAAAACATGCTGGCATAATTGTGGCTTGACAGGGGACTTATAACAATGTATATGTGTAACCCCTTTATCCCCTGGCTTATAAGGGGGTGATCCAACAATTTCAGAGGGGCAAGCACAAAAATAGAATGCACTTACTTGACCTCCATTGAATCGGGTGACCTCCAGGCATCCCGTGGCACAGGTGGGCTGGCAAGGCTGCATATTTAAACTGGTTAGGCATAACTTTAAATGATGCAATAAATATTTCAGCAACTCAATGTCCAAATGGAATAGTAAAGGCTAACTCATCCAAAACAGGATCCTTTTATTTTAAAACAGTTTATCCTTGGATGCAGATGTTACATGTCAACTGCCCAGGACAGACCACAGGGTGGTCATCAGTTCTAATCCAACAGGGGGACAGTTAAATTATGCCCCACATTACCGTTTATCACCCTCAGGGGCTAGGTGTTACACCCTAGGGATTTAGTTAACCTGACTTTATCTTTCTGCTATCAGGGAACACACATAGCAGGCTCTTCAATTTTCATTATTTCCAATCCCAGAATTTAAATGGCAGGGAGAGGCTGGGGTTCCCTGGGGGTCCGAGGTACCATGGATCAAGCCTTCCACTCTTCCCTCAAGCCACTGACTCCTATGAGAGAAGAGTCCAAGTCCACATTAGAAGACATCCCCAATGAACTATAATTTAGGGGCAAAGGAGAGCAGAGCATCCCTTGGGGGTTCAAGGTGCCACTGGATCTCCGCCCCCACCCTTACTGAAGTGCTGACTCCCATGAGAGAGGATCCCAAAGTCCACATCAGCAGGCAGAATTTCATTAAAATTTTAAAGGGCACATCTCACATACTAGCCACAGGGCTAGTAAACAGTCTTTCACTTTGTGTGACATAGGCAGTCACACACAGGCTTTTGCAAAACTGTCTCAGTTTAATGTCAGAGGCAGACAGCATTAACGTGACATTTTTCCTCGGCACATCTGCACTGTGGAATAACCCACAGCCTTTTTGGTGCCCAAAAGGGGCATAACTAGTGCCTTTTCTAGCACTCAACCCCATTTTCAAAGTGACATGACAGCCCCCTTTTCTCAGAGACAGTCACCCTCTGACAGAAACCTTTCCTTTTCTGACAGGAAACTTTTGTTCAAAACCCAGAAAGCAGCACTGGGCATTTAAAACTCAGAAGCATTGTCATTTCCCTTCTTAGAATAAGGCAAAATATCACCTCAGTTTTTCAGCAGTTCTCGGCCACAGTTCATCCCACCAGAAGCTCCTCAAAGAACTCCACAACAGGTATTTCTACTTCTGGAGAGGGGCATCCCCATTTTAGGCATCTCGGGCAATTACAGCTGCCACAAATGAACTGATTATACCAATGCCCACTCCATGAACAAAGAGGGTTTACACAGAAGGAGCCTGGTACTACATGCCAGGCTGAAGGTTCCTTCCAATTATCTAGAATGCTCAGTTCTTTCAAAACTGTTAACTCCAGCCCCTTCCCTTTGGAATGTTCAGGCAGTGCTGCCCCAGGTCAAACCAAAGGTACAGAGTGGCATTACAAAAGAAAGCAAGAACTTTCTTAAAGCAACACACACTTACAGTAACTCCCAAAGAGGGTTACATTCACCCGCCTTTTAGGGCTTGATGGCCCTGGCGAGCATACAACCGCCCCCTCTGATGAACCATCTGGCAGAGGGTGGGTGGGCCCTCCCTCCACCAGCCAGTCCACAGACTGGCTATGGCTGGTACAGTGCACTGGCAGTGCACAGGAACTGGCCAAATAAATCCTCAACCCAACGTGAGGCCTGCACCATTTCTCCAGGTCTTCTGATAGCCCAGCCTCTGAAAGACCTGTGGGGTCCCCCTCAGGGGCCAAGAGTTGCACATCAGGACTAAACCCAGCCAACACAACTACACTTCTATACTGTAAACACAGAACAAGGGTACTAACTTCATCACATGTGTGGTGACTACTTGGATTACTAAATGGACCTACTGTATGTCGTTATTTTGCTGCATGACACCTTGACATTTCTTTTTATACCTCTGCCATCTGTCTCTAATGTGTACCCACATGCATATAACCGTCTTTTATAGCCACGCAGTGACACCTAACTCATGCTCTATCAATGTTACTTCTAGAAGACCTAAAGGTTAAACATGTACCCTTTATCTAGTTGGCCTCTTGTAACATACTCTAAATTCTACATTGTTATAGACATTTTCATGCAGAGAGAGATACAGAAACACATGCAGTGTATTCCATACCTCCCACCACATTAATCTATGAACATTTTACTCATGCCATCAACAAATCAACAATTCCCCAAACCCCATTGCATTCACAGTCATTATAGTGTCTCTGGTTTCTGTCCCAAAATGTTAATGGATGGCACAGTTCAAACCTCAGCAAAGCCTACATTTCCAGACCACCCAAAGGAAAAAAGAGATGGAACAGACTCAACAACTGAAGTGTCGGGTAGTTCATATTGGGCATCATCTCCGTGTTGACTGCTGGGCCTTGCTTTCAAGCTTCTTCTTCCACTCAACCTGGCAGACAGATACAGCGAGCTCTGCTTCCTCTGGGGAGACTTCAAATATTAATGGACGTTGGCATGAAGTCATCTCGGCAGAAACTGAAATAATCATCTGAGATCCCTACTGCTGTGATGAGGTCATATTCTTGGGATGATTCACTGCTGGGCTAATGTCATATTCTGGGGATGATCCACTGCTGGGCTAAGGTCATATTCTGGGGATGATCCACTGCTGAACTAATGTTATATTCTGGGGATGATCCACTGCTGGGCTAAGGTCATATTCTGGGGATGATCCACTGCTGGGCTAAGGTCATATTCTGGGGGTGATCGACAGCTGGGTTGAGGATATCTTGGATGGCGGTCTCTTCCTGGTGGTGACCCAGCCGGACATGAGAGAACACCAACCCAGAGCACAGTGGGAGGTTCGTGGGTCTCCTCTTCTGGTCTCTGTTCTCCTCACTCCACACCAACCCACAGCTCATCTGGGCAGTACCTGAGGTCTCCATACATGGGCCAAACAGTATCCACCATGGTCAGCTGGCAGTCACTGTATCCTCCATGCAGATGGCAGCTCCAGACCAGTGCAGTCAAAGATGGGACAACCTGAGGGCATCCTCACTAGAACAGCAATAGCAGGTGTAGCCAGAACAGGCAGAAAAAAAAGGCAGAGGCAAGTTTGTTTTTTTCCCCCATCAGAAGGCATGCACAGTCACTTGGCTTCTGAAGTTATGCTCCACACCATGGCTGTCACTATGAGAACACCCCCCTTTTAATTCTCAGCAGCACTCAGTCTGTGTCCATTCTCCATTTATTTCTTGCAGATTGCAGGACATAGCAGCAAGGACATAGACTGCACTTTATTTTTTAAACAGTCACTGGTGCAGGGGATGCTAACTGGTTGCTCTTCCTCCCTTGCAGCTATCAGACTGCTTCAGTTCTTTTTTTTTTTTTTTCTACTGAGGCAGGGACTAACAGGCAGGGGAAATATTTCATTCTGCTCAAAACAGCTCTCTCACAGTACACAGTGTCTTGCTATACACTTTCTCTCTCTTTCTTTTTCTCTTTTAAAACTGCCACACTTTCTGGGCTATGGACTACATTTCCAAGAAATCCCTGCATATAAGACACGCTCATGCATGCGCAATCGCACTACAAAGGTCTGTTTTCACGGCACTAGTTTCAACTTTCTCCTTCTCCTTCCCAATAGCTGAGGACAACTTTTTGTATAACCAGGCACTTATTTTGAGGGGAGGGGGATTTAATTCTCAAAATGGGCCAGCATTTTCTTCAAGGTTTCCCAGCACTGAAATCCAACATGGCACAGGAGGTAGAAACTGAATTCAATCCAGTCAGTGCTTCTCCACCCTCCTTTTAGGAAGCAACCAATAGGAGATTGCAGACAGGACACAAAGGCAGGACCTGAACACTTGAGTGACACGCTCATTCACAACAACGGGAATGCACATGGATGCGAGTCCCCCGCAAACAAGGACAGTTCCTGTAGCAGATAATCAGGGCTGTATATTTAAATGAGCTCACTCTTCCTTTTCAGCGTGGCAATAGCTTGAGCTGACAAAAGCTTTAGCCTTTGACTGTGTCTTGTGGCTCAAGTTCAGAATTGTTCCCAGTGCCATTTTCAACACTGACCATGTAAATTAAAGTGCACGACTTTTTCTTCAGCCACTAATTTTAAAAAAACAAAATTCAAGCCTGCCACCCTCTGGACTGCCAGGGACCAGCAAGGAACTCTTGAGTCCTGGCTCCAGTGTACCAATTTGTAACCCCTTTAACCCCAGGCTTCTAAGGAAGAACCAACAATATCAGACGGCAAGCACAAATATAGAATACACTTACTTGATCTCCATCAAATTGGGTGACATCCAGGCATCCCTTGGCACAGGCAGGCTGGCAAGGCTGCAGATTTAAACTGGTTAGGCATAACTTTAAATGATGCAATAAATATTTTAATAACTCAATGTCCAAATGGAATAGTAAAGGTTAACTTATCCAAAACAGGATCATTTTATTTAAAAACAGTTTATTCATGGAGGTGGATGTTACATATCAACTGGCCAGGACAGAGCACAGGGTGGTTAGCAGTTCTAATCCCAAAGGGGACAGCTCAATTATTCCCCACATTACCCCTTATCACCCTCAGGGGCTAGGTGTTACACCCTAGGGATTTAGTTAACTTGACTTTATTTTTCTGCCATCAGGGAACACACATAGCAGACTCTTCAATTTTCTTTATTTCCAATCCCAGAATTTAAATGGCAGGGAGAGGCTGCGGTCCCCTGGGGTTTGAGGTGCCATGGACCAAGCCTTCCACTCTTCCCTCAAACCACTGACCCCTGTGAGAGAAAAGTCCAAGTCCACATAGAGGACAACCCCACAGGGTTATAATTTAGGGGCAGAGAAGAGCAGAGCATCCCATGGGGGTCTGAGGTGCCACTGGATCTCTACCCCCACCTTCACTCAAGTGCTGAACCCCATGAGAGAGACTTTGGGACCCAAAGTCCACATCAGCAGGTAGAACTTCATTGAAACTTTACAAGGCACATCTCACATACTAGCCACAGGACTAGTAAACAGTCTCTCACTTTGTGTGACACAGACAGAGTCACAAACAGGCTTTTGCAAAACTGTCACATTTTACTGTCAGAGGCAAACAGCATTAACTTGACATTTTTCCGCAGCACATCTTCACTATGGAATTACCCACAGCCATTTTGGTGCCCAAAAGGGGCATAACTAGTGCCTTTTCTAGCACTCTACCCAATTTTCAAAAAGAGACGTGACAGACCCCTTTCCTCAGAGTCAATCACCCTCTGACAGAAACCTTTCCTTTCCTTTTCTGACAGGAAACTTTTGTTCAAAACCCAGAAAGCAGCACTGGGCATGTAAAACTCAGAAGCTTTGTCATTTCCCCTCTTAAAATAACACAAAATATCACCTCTGTCTTTCAGCAGTTCTCGGCCACAGTTCATTCCCACAGAACCTCCTCACAGAACTCCACAACAGGTATTCCTCCTTCTGGAGAGGGGCACCCCCTTTTAGGGATCTCGGGCAATGGCAGCCACCATCTATAAACTGTTTATACCAATGCTAACTCCATGAAAAAAGAGAGTTTACACAGAAGGAGCCAGACACTACATGCCAGGCAGAAGGTTCCTTCCAACTGTCTAGAATGCTCAGTTCTTTCAAAACTGAGAACTCCAATCCTTCCCCTTAGGAATGTTCAGGCAGTGCTCCTGCCAGGTCAAACCAAAGGCACAGATTGACATCACAAAAGAGAGCAAGTGCCTTCTTAAAGGAACACACACTTACAGTAACTCCCAAAGGTGGGTTACATATGGGACTGGAAAGACATAAAGAAATGGTGGGTGGAAACAAATAAAATGTTATCAAAAATGTTTAAGTGTGAATAACCATTGCTGTTCAGTTCAATGATCCTAAATGATATAAATAATCTTAACATTCAAGCTAATCATAAAATAATCTATTGTTTAGGTACAATGGAAACAAAAACACTGATACTTCAAAACTGGAATGCACCATCCTTAGTGGACTTTGATCACTATAAATGGTGGCATATGACAAAAGAAGCTGCACAACTGGAATATTTATGGGATGACACGTAAGAATTAAGTGAAGTTATGGACCCAACCAGGAAAGAAATCTGGACATTTTGCCACCATTATTTCCCCTTTGAAAATACCCAACGTGTGCACTTGAGTACAAATACTGAAGTTGGGGGGTTTATTTATTTATATAGTTTTTGTTAACCTGGTAGGTGCACTAGCCATGAAATTACTATTTTCAGGCACTACCCGGGACAGTACAACAATCAAAGACAGGTACATAGCATGAGTGCAATGAAATTACAATAACATAGGTCAAAACAGTTAGTAGTAATGAATACATGCAGCCAGAACAATGACAATCAATACAATTCACATAGCATTTTTGGCAGAGAAAACCTACACAGTCTAGGAAGAGATACCACATCATAGCAGCAAGAGATATTGTTAAAATTAGACACAACAGTGAAGATTCAAATAGGCAAAGAAATAAGGCAAGGGCAAATTCCTGACTGAGCAGGATACATAATCACGGCCTCTGAAATAAGGCTCAGTGTGTGTGTGTGTGTGTGGGGGGAGTTAGGGTAGCTTAACTGTCAAGGAGATAGTAAGGGTAAGAAGTGCTATGAGGTAGGAAGGTTAAAGTTAGGCCAGGCAGCTTCTGGTGGGTGAATGGATTAGGGGGGATTAAAACAAGTGCAGGGATTAGCAAGGGATAGATGGAAGTGCAGTTCCTTTTTAAAGCTGTCATGGGATCCAGATATTTGAAGTGCTTGGGGGAGAGAGTTCCAAAGCTTAGGACCAGAGTGGTTGAAGGCAACAGAGCCTTTTGATGTTTTACATCTAGGTACATTCAGCAGGGATTTATCTACCGATCGCAGTCTATAGGAGGATGTTTGAGGTACTAGCAGTGTTGCAAGTGCTGAAGGGGTCTGGTTTCTGAGTACAGAGTCAATCTGGGAGCCCAGAGAGTATTGACAGCAAGCTGAGGGGGATAACCAGCCCAGGTCCCTGTACAGCTGGCAGTGGTGCTTAAGCCATGGTGACGAGGAGGAGTATCGACAGTTATTATTATAAGTGACATGTCACTTATGAAGGATGGTTTTGTGTGTGGCAGCAAAGTTTGGCATGCCATAGGTGAGGGCAGGGAATAATATGCCTCTGGTAACAGCAAGTTTAGCAGAGGGAGTCAACATGAAACTGGACTTGTGAGCAACCCCCAGTTTTGCATTCACTGCCTTGCAGGCAGATTGTATATGCAGGCTGAAGTCCAGGAACTGGTCCAGAAGAATTCTGAGGTACTTAAAAGATGTAATGCATTATATGTGTGCCACTGTTGTCTTGCACCAGTAGGGGAGTTTGACATGTCCTAAGTTTAGGGACAGATCCAAGTAACATTGCTTGGGTTTTCTTAGCATTAAGTACAATTACTGAAATATTAACCACTAACATTAATACATTGTGATTTAAATGCTTCTTTACAGTTCATATGAAATGTGAGTCTATGTGAGAGATGGTCTACAACTTCAAGTATCTTGGCGTCACTCTTGATAGTTCCCTTTCCTACTCAACCCATATTGACTTGGTCGCCAGGTCTGAAAATCTCAAACTTGGCCAGTTGTATCGTCACTGTCACTGTCTCACTGGTGCGGCCCTCCAACTTGCTATAACCAGCTCAGTCTTCTCCTGTATAGACTATCGCCTTGCTATTTATAGTGCAGCACCCGACACTTCCCTTAAGTACATAGCCACCGCCCTGAACAAGGCCTGCAGAGTAGCACTTTGTGCACCTGGTTTAACCCACACCTGTCATCTCTATTCTCTAACTGGCTGGTTTGGCCTGGGGAAAAGAACTCAATACCAGGCAAAAGCTGATCTTGGCCTGTTGCCTCCAGGAACAAGTGCTATGTTCATCCCTACTGAAACTGTTGGGCCAACTAGGGCTTCAAACAACAATCTATAAAAGGTTCCTTTCTGCCACACCAAGCAAGGCCAGAGATCCTTTGGTTATAGGGAACTGCTCTGGCTAAACTCCCTGCCACCCAAGCTCATTGCTGAACCTAAGATTTGACACTTTAAATCCAAATTATATATCCACCTCACTAATCTCATGTCCTGCTCCTGCTTTCCATAATCTGTCTTCTCTCACCACCCATTGCTCTTCCTCACTGACCTTTGCACTTCTACTCATCCCCTGAATACAGCACTTCCACCTTTCCATATCATGCCACCTTCTTCTTGCCTGCTACCCTTGTCTCTCCTCTATCACTCCTCTAGTCTATCCCCTATTCTTTTCCCCTACCCTCCTTCCCCATCTACCCACCTCTGCCTTTTTCCCACCCACCCTCATTTACAACCTATCAACAGTTACTCCCTTACTATTTTTCTTGTCCTGTCTCATCTGTTCCCCTCTTCCTACACTGGTTTTTTACATCATCTCCCCTCCCTTACCAATGGCTAACAACGGAAACCTATGTAGGTTTCTGGCACTATCCCACCTTTTCCACCTCTTTCTCCCTGCTCTTTTCATCTGACACTACCTCAATCTTAATCTTCCCACTTATTATTTCACTTGCAATTCTCCTGTACTTTATTTGAAACACATTGTTTATCACTTTCTGGCAACCATACTTGGATCGTACCTGTGTATTTTACTTGTCTTCTAATTTTCTGTTATATGATGACATGGAACCTATGTTAATGAGCTTTTTTTATTTATTTTTTTATTTATTTAATGCATCAGAATTACAAACCTTTGAGTCAGAGACTCATTTTCAAAGGCTCCACATCAAAGCAACAGTGACAATCATAGACAGACCAGCAATCATACAGATATGAGGCAATTTGATACAATCAACGCTGTTATATGAGTACATGTAAAAACATTGAAGCCTATACAGCGTGGTAGCTAAGAGTATATCTGAGTTTAGAGAACGTTGATTCATATACATCGAGGCAGCTAGGAGAAATAATAATTGATAACAGTACAGTAGATATGCTGGGTACAAAGGGGAAGAAGCAGTCTTAAGATAGACTTTGTCAGTACGATATGCCTTGCGAGCTGGACTGCAGGCAGAGATAGGCAGGATAGCAGGCCGTGTGTGGCCGCCAGAGCAAGAATATATGTGGAGGGCCTATTTCAGGCAGCTGCACTTGTGGATGGCCTGGAGGTGGTCCTTTAGGGCCATTTTGAAAGGGACAAGTTTTATGTGGTTGGTGACTGATGAGGAAAGGGAGTTAATCCAGGTGGGAGCCCTGAAGGAAAGAATCTCTGGGCTAATGATGTCCTTACTCTGGGAATAGTCAGCACAGCCGTGGTGGCGCTTTGGGTGTTCATGGCTGGGGTGGAGGGTGTCAGGGAGGCTGATAGTCCTGGGGGAGTCAGGACCAGTAGGGTTTTTTTGGCCGTGAGGCAGGCCTGGTACTGTACCCTCTCACTGAAGTTAAGGATCTGGGTGAGGGAGTACAGGATGCATGTTTTTGTCATCCAGTCCATACCAGTGAGCAGCCTGAATTGTTAATCATCACTTTTATTTTATTGATGGCTGTGGAATTGGCTGCATCATATACCAGTAGTCCATAGTCGATCACGGACATTAAGGAGGAGGTGATAGCTGTCACAACCCCACTCAGCAGGTCAGACCCTCTGCTCCCATAGTGCCACCCTCTGAGTGCAGTATTGTGAACAGGGTAACAGAACAGGGTAACCCTCCTGTCTGTTTTGTGGGTCCGAATCACCTTTGGTCTCAAGTTCTGGAAGGATTCAAACCGTGAACCTCTTGCTAGTGTACCCAATGTACAGGCTCAGATAATTCTGCTCTTCAGGAGGATGCCAGATATCTTTCACCTATGGTCACCTAACCAGGTGTACAAAATGAACCCTTAAAACCTCTATGAAAGACTTCAGATAAACTCTTACCTTTTCCCAGTTTGTTATACCATTTAGCTTATGCACAGTGTCAACTTTAACCATATATGCTTCACTTGTCAAAGAAAGAATTTTGAAGGCACACCAAGCAGTCTCTTTAAAATAGAGGTTTACTTTAAAATAGATAAAAATGTAAAATGTAAATACAGAACAATATATCACAATGCATACAATCACTTAAAAGAACAAGGTTTAAAAAAGCACAAATTCCTACCACCAGACAATTAGACTTGTCTATCTAATCTATATTTTCTAACAGTGCTTGAAGTAGATGTTGTTGCTTCAGAGAGTCCAAACAAGAATGTCTCCCACAGCACAGTTAAAAAAAGTCTTTGAACCTGCCTCCTTCATGATGTCACCCAGCTCCGCCTCTGTTTATTAAAAATTATACAACCAGGATGTCTTATCACTCAGGAGGTATTTTAAATAAGATGACATGAGCAAAAACTCATTTTCAATATGACTCTTTGATCTGGAGTGGTTTCTTGCTCCTCTTTGATCTAGTGTGTTTTCCTGCTTTTCAAAGACATCAAAGAACTTTTACAACTCTGCAGTTTCTCACTTAGCTGACATATAGCTTCTTTTAGCACCAGTTGAAATTAACTGTTCTTTCCTCTGAAGATGTTATAAAATGGATATTTTAGTTCCTGGCCTTCAAAGAAGCACAGCTCAACAACAAGACCATAAAATGAGAGTCATTGGAAGTTAATCGCATTATAGAGATCTGCTGTTTAACATATCTTGTCCTTTGAAGTGATACCGGGGGGGGGGCATCCCAGGAGCACAGGATTTTTCATGACAGACAATCACACTACATTTTTTTATATTACAAAAATCATAGATTAATCAGAACCAGCTGTCCAAGTGTCACAATAGCTAGTTTTAGTGCTTCTAGTGGCAGACAGTCATTGTGGCGATACAGTAGGCCAATGCGTGCACTGGCGGCAGACACAAGGGTGCAGATGTGTGCGTAGAAAGTGAGGGCTGAGTCAAAGAGAACCCCTAGATATTTATAGGAAGAGACCTGCTCTAGGGTGTAGAGTGACCCAGATACAATTTGTAGCTGGGCATTTTTTAGTTTGCTTTGGTGATGTGCAAATAGAAGGACCTTAGTTTTTTTTTAGCATCATGAGTAACCTGTGCTCACCAAACCACTGATCAGTTTGACTAAAGGCATTTTGGAGTGTGGCCTTTAACTTATAGGTTGTAATTCCGAGAATTATTAAATAAATAAATGTATGTAATTATGAGTAGATGACAAAAATGTATCTAGGAAAAAGAGATGCATGTACTCCAACCTTTCTATTGAAATGAAATATAAAAAAGGAAAAATGTTCATGGTCTTTTTTTGTATTTTTTAAAACATTTTTTTCTCATAAACAAAGAAGGGTGAAGAAAAATGAAGAGGGGGCAGAAGGAAGTATCTGCCTATTAGAGCTGATAATGGGGTGTAACAGAGGGAGATTCAATGAGATGGACTAGAGAAGAAAAGCTCAAGAAACAGCAGGATTTCAGATACATTTTTAAAGATCAGAGGAAAGAGCACCCACACCACCACAATAGAGTGCGGACAGTCCCTCCAGAAGTATTTGCTGATCTTCTAGCAGCAGCTGCAGAGTTTCCTCCATTGATAAAACTCTATGGCTGAGGTCCCCCATCTCCACCTGGAGTTGTACCAGTTCCCCTGTGGTGGTTGTTGGTGGTGCTGGTGCTGTCTCCTTTCCCTACACCTCACTTTAGATGCTGTTTCCAGGCACATGCCCTTGTGTGTCTCCCCCTGACAACTGCCCATGTGACCATTGTGGTCTAACACTGCACTACCCCCTCAGCAGTGCAGATGGACTACAGCCATCACCACCACCACCATTCATCACCATCTTTTTTCTTACTCCCCCCCCCACTGGCTAAGGTGCCAGATTTTAAAGAAGGTATTTTGCACACAGGTATCTAAATGGCTGCCATTCTTCCCACATTCAAAAGGGATGTTGCAGAGTTTACACTTCACTACACATTCATCATTGGGGTCATCTGATACTTCCTAGACTAGGGCTATGAGAAGCCAGAAGATGACAAACTAGTACATGGCTTCTCAGGTGGATTAGGACATGGCAGTGGTGGTTCCATGGGGGCACAGTGGCTTCAGTCTAAGGCAATGAAGCAGAAGGGAACTAGGGGCTGCTGTGCAACTGGGAGTTGCTGCTGTTGCATACCTGGGGACTGTTGCTGCAGAACTGTATGGGATGCTGCTGCTGCTGGATCACCTCTCCCACTGACCCTTGCTCCTGCACCCAGGCCTTGGGCTGTCCAGTATAGTCATATGGCTCCTCTATGACCACAACCCATGTTATCCTCCATCTCTTAAGAGACAAAGGAGCAAGAGAGGGAGAGAGGTAGGAAAGAATGAGAGAAAGGAAAAATCAGAGTGAAACAAAGGGAAACACAATGGAAAATAGAGATTTCTAACTAAATGTTATAACCATAGAAATATAGACAAGATATAGCAGAAACAAAAAATAAAGTACTAAGAATTCAAATAATTAAATCAGAATGAGAAAAAAATCAGCAATAAGCTGTTAAAATAATACAATATATCTCCAAAGTTCCTAGGAAAAGTTGTCAGGATCATGTCTCCTCCACTGACTAACACTGCAAAACCAAAAGTACAGTAGACTCATTGAATAGAGATGTACCATGTGACCTACTGAAGCTCTTCCATGTGACCATAAGACACTTGTTTTCCACTACTATAATTCTGACAAAACTTCATTCAAGTGTTCTCCAAAAGGCAAAGTTACAGGTGAAATTGCCAGGTACAGTTGCCAAAGACAAATTTCATCCTAAACAGCAAGACTGCACAAACTGTGAAGTTAGGAAATTCACCTTAACATCACCAGTGAATCAAAACTTTGCAAAATTGTTAACTGTTATACCCTGTGTCAGTCTGTGCTTGCTGCATTTTCTGTATTTTTCACTGACTATTGTATCGGATCTATCCTCCGGACTTCCTGCAAATCTCCCTTATGCACATAACTTTACTATAAGTAGCAGTGACTCTTGAGTTGAATCCTGTGGGATGGTATCTCCTACAATATCAAGTTCAGAAAACTATCTCCACTGCTGCTGTTATATTCATATCACCAGGGTAGGAGTTTCATCTCCCCTGTGGCCAATACCTGCCTTCGGCCAATGTCCTGTCAACCATCCAGGAGTGCCATTACCCCTGTGACTGACACCTTTTAGTGCACTAACCATTTAGCTCCATCTCATGTCACTATCTACTGTTTTATTCTTGCAGGAACATTGTTTTCCCTGATGCTGTCATTCCCTATAATATCTGATCTGGAAAACTGTCTCCACTGTGGCTGTTACCTACTCCATCTCAACAGGGGCCATTTTCCACTCGCATTGTGTTCCCCTCTTTTAACATCTACCTGGGAGCATTGCCCCCAGTGAGTGTCACCTACTCAGGACTGGAGGGTGGTGGATGTAGTTCCACTTCATAAGGGGAGAAGGAAAAAGCAGGGAACTATAGGCTTGTCAGTTTTACTTCTGTTGAAGGGAAGCTAATAGAGTCACTGTTCAAAACCTTGTGGACTACCAAGAGAGCAATGGTCTCCAGGATAGTAAACAACAGGTTTTTGTTTGGCAGGGAGGTCTTTTCAGACTAGCCTGATGGTTTTCTTTGGGTGATGAATGCATTGGATAAGGGCTATGCTGTGGATTTCCTTCGCTTTGATTTCAGCAAGGCTCTCAACTCAGTGCCTCACAGACACTTGCTGAAGAAGTTGGAGGATTTGGGTCTGACTAGGGACATAGTAAGTTGAGTAGGTAGGTAACTGGCTAAAGGAGAGGCAGCAGAAGGTTATGGTTAATGGGGTCAAATTGGAAGAGAGGGCAGACACAAGTGAGGTACTTCAGGGATCTATCTTGGGCTTGGCCCTCTTCAATATACAGTATTAATCACTGACACTGGAGAAGGAAGCCAGGCAGGTTGTGACTCTTCAAAGATTACATTAGGCTCTGTGGGAGGGTGGTTAGTAATGAAGGAATCAGGGAAATGCGGAATGACCTGAAAAGGCAAGAGAGGTAGTCTAATGTTTGGCAGTTGAAGTTCAACACCAACTTTTAGAAGGTTTTGCATCTAGGGAACAAGAACCCCAGGGCAAAGTACTGGTTGGGTGGGATAAGATTTAGCACTACAGCTGAGGAATGGGACCTATGAGTTATCATCAGACAGCCTCAACCAATCCAGCAATGCAGCAAGGCCTATAGTATGGCTAATAGGATGGTGGGGTGCATTAGGAGGTGTGTTGTCAGTGAAATGAAAGAGTTAATACTCTCTCTTTGTAGATCATTGGTGAGGCCACATCTGGAGCACTGTGCCCAGTTCTGGAGTCTTCAGCTCAGGAAAGATAAGAACAGGCTGGAGATGGTGCAAAGAAGGTTTATAAAGATGATTCAGGGCAAGCAAGGCAGGTCTTATGAGGAGTACCTCGAGGCACTGAACATGTAGTCACTGGAGACCAGAAGGGAGAGTGGAGATATGATAGAGACTTTCAAGTCCTTGAAAGGAATAAGTAAGGTGAACTACAGTGAATTTCTTAGTATGAGTAATATTTTGAGGTCACACAGGTATGAGTGGAAACTGATAGGAGGGAGGCTCAAGTGGGAAGAATTATTTTAGAGAAAAGAGTGGTGAAACCATGGAATAATCTACCAGCCAAGGTGGTGGTTACTGAAACCATTAATGGCTTCAAGCATGATTGGGGCAGAATAAATGGTATAGTGGTTACTTGGGGCAACAGAAACTGGGAGGTGAATTAGGGGTGAATGGGGAGGGATAGGACCCTGGATGGACAGTAGGTTCCAGGGTGAGATAGGGAACCATGAGAAGACTGGATGGACCTGTTTTCTTTTTCTGCGGTCATTGTCTTTGTTTCTGTGTTACTCCAACAACAAGCTGGGAGCATTGTTTCTGCTCTGACTATATCTTCACTCCACTCAGAAAAGAAGCCAAATGTTTTGCTATAACCTACTGCTACTATGATCACTCTGACCTTCAAGATCCATGGACAAACTTCCTTCAGTGTAAAAAAATGGAATAATTAGGCTGGCCTGTTGTGGAAAATGTTGGCAAACACACCATAGCAAGTCTCTCTCTCTCTCTCCCTCTCTCTGCTGACTCCAATCATTTCATAAAATAAACAAGTATTGCCTCAGCAAATTTGTACTATTGTTGTTCACAGACATTGGCCAAAGCTACCAGACTCTCACTAGCAAGTCATACACTTTTCAAATTTAACTATTGTCTAGCCTAAACCTCAGTCATTATCACCACAAAAAATGTCTTTTGAACTGCAGATCTGCTATCAATAATGCTCTAAATGGAAAGCATCATCTCCTGGACATAAATCTTGATCTCTTCTGCTTCACAGAAACTTGGCTCCACAGCCATAACTTTGCAACCATCAACAGCTTGGTCCCCATGTCTTTTAATTCAGTATTCTTGCCTGGTGCACTCTACAGTGGTGGGTGACTTGGACCTCTTTGGAGAAACCATTCAACAGCAGCAAAAGTTGACACTTTCTCTTTTGACTCTTTCTAACATCTGGATATGCATTTTACTAAACTACTGTCCTTTAACATTGCATAGGTTTATCATCCTCCAAAGTATCTGACGACTTTCTTTGAGGATTTCTCAGAATGTATGACCCTCTTGAAGCATTATATACCACATCTTTTAATGCTTGGGGGATTTTAACCTTCATCTTGACCAACCAGAGGATTACAGATCCAAATGGTTTGTCAATCTTGTTGTTTTTATTCTTGCTTAGCATATTAATGCTGCTACTAATAGCAAAGGTCACTGCTTGACCTCATAATCTCTCAATGACCACTTATTTCACCAGTAATCTGACTGGGCTCTCCCTGACTGTTTCCAGTTCACTTTAATGTATATTCCTCCCTAACCTCAACTGTTAACTCTAACTTGGACACTTCTTGGATTAGATGTATCTTCCATAAAATAACTTAACTGGAATTCAACACTGTACTAACCAACCTTTTCAATGAATCACAAAATATTGAGTGTCCTGAGGCTTTGACTAAACTGTAAAACATCACTCTAACCTCAGATCTGGATACATTTGTTCCCCTCCAGATCATGAGAGTTTTCATTTGTCCATGAAATCCTTGTTTTCCCCAAGCCTACTACAGGAAAAAAGAAAATGTATACAACAGGAGAGAAAACGCCAGAAGCAAGTTTCAACTGTCTTTTGCGAACTATAGTATGAACATTCCAAAAAAATACCTTATAATGAACTCATAAAGAAACCAAATGGAAGTATTATGAAGAACTGATTATTTCTCAAAAAGCAAATCTGAGTAAACTTTTTCAAACCATAAATACACTCACCAGATCTCATAGTTCTTATCGATAATCACTCACTCCTCAGGACCTGCATAACTTCTTTGACAGCAAGCTAAAGTCAGCCCCTCAGTCCACTGTCTGCTTAACTCTAGATCCTGCAGCATCAGGTAATATCTGTTTCTCAACTCTTTTGTTCTTAAGTTTTCTTTTCAAAATTGATATACTCAGTGTATTGAAGAACCCTGTTTCAAAGTTATCTAGTCTAGATCCTGTCCATCCTGGCTAATCAAAATTCCTTCCATATTCTGTTTTCATTTATCAACAGACTCATTGATTCCTTCTTATCTAATAGTGTTTTTTCAATATATTTCTAGACAGCCTTAGTTTTGCTCAGCCTAAAAAAGCACATTAAATTCAGATATTCTTACCCACAACCATCTGATTACCCTGTTTCTATCCATCTCCAAGGTGTTAAAGAAAGTCACAGCCCATCAACTGACAAACTATCTTGTCTCAAAAAAAAGAACAACTTTTTTTTCTACATTACAGTCCACTTACTGGAGTGCTAACAGCCCAGAAACAGTTCAGCTATATGAACACTGACATATCATATCGTCTGTCAACTAAGGAATCTCTGCTGCACTGTTGCTAGACACTTCATGTGCCCTTGACACCCTTAACTTTGAAACATTGTTTGTCATTTAGAATCCATCTTTAATATTAACAACACAGTCCTATGCTGGTTCCACTCATATCTCAATGACTAAGAAGAAATGATCGGTTTAAGCTCCACTAAATCTTCACCAAAACCAGTGACAGATGGCATTCCATAAAGCTACATCCTTTGTTCCCAGCCCTCTGGAATTCACTGCCATTATCTTATAGGGAGGCCCCAACAGTGGAGGCCTTCAAGGTGGGCCTGAAGACCTATCTTTTTAAGACGGCATTTTATGATATCCAAATTTATTTATGTATGGTTTTAATAAATCTGAGTACTGTTTTTGTATTCTCCAATTTTGTCCTAATCTTTTAATGGTGTCCAGAGCCCCTGGGATTGGGCACCAAAATATACATAAAAGATTACTTACTTACTTTGTGCTACATGTGCCAACTTTGGTAGCAATCATAAGAACTCACAGTCTGTCATATGCTGATGACACACAGATTTATGCCAGAATCACTGCATTGCAAGCCACTATAACTCAGATGTTTCTGTGTCTTGTCAGTGTTCAGTCATGGATAACTTAAAATTCAATTAAATTAAATAAAATTATTATCAGTGTCAGTTGCTCAGTAAGTAGTACACTAACATCTGGAGCCAGAAGATCAGATTGTCTTGGGTTCAAATCCCACATCAGGTACTTTGTGTAATACCTATAACTGACATTATTGTGCAGTACAAGAAGGGTGCTGCACTGGTAGGGTGCCATCCTCCAGATGAGATGTTAAGTTGAGATCCCTTCTGCCTATTTCTGGTCACTGTCCAGGTGGAAGTAAAAGATCCAATGGCACTTATCGAAGGTGAGTAGTGGAGTATTACCTCTGTCATGGCAAATATTGCCCCATCTATTGAACAGGTCCATGCAACCCAACCCCCAGGATGCACCTGGAAGCAAGATATTATAGCTTAGTATGGTTTTCCTGGCAACAAAAATAAATAAATAAATAAATGTCAAAGAGACAGAATGCCTTATATGCAACACTTGAGTAAAGACCAAGGGCTTGATCCTCAAAGCTCCCAGCATGGCCCAAGGGGCTTGCACTACAGAGAATGGCACAAAGTTCCTCTTGCACCAAAAGATGCAAGGTGCCTGAGTTGCATTCAATGATGGCAGAGGGAGTGTGGATGTGGTTGCAATCACAGAGACTTGTGCCACCAAGCACCATGACTGGTACTTGATAATTACAGTATATAGAACATATAGGAGGGATAGGATTATTGGAAGAGGAGGAGGGATGGTGCTATTTGTAAGGAAGGGGAAACAGTGTAGCAGGGGTGAGAGTGAGGAAGGTAGCATGAAAATGTTGTGGGTCGGTTTGCAGGATGGTAAGGGAAGGAGGGTCAATATGGGGGTAGTCTTCAGGCCTCCAACTCAAACTGAGGAAAAGGACAGAGAGTTGGTGGAAAACCTTATTGCTCACTGTGGTGGGGGCAGAGGCAGAACGGTGGTGGTGAGAGAGTTTAACCTGCCAGAGGTAGACCGGTGGATGTTGCTGTCAAAAAATGACAAAGAACTATGGATACTGGATGCATTCCAAGATGTATCCCTGTCACAACTTGTGATAGAGCCAACCAGAGAGGGAAGCATCTTGGACTTGATTCTAGCCAATAGGGATGAGGTTAGGGATGCACTGTGGTAGTTGGAGACCAGCTGACAGGGAGTGACCACTTGACAATATGCTTCTCCCTTGAACTGGGGAGGGAGGGTAAGGGGACAATCATGAATGTAATGGATTTCAAGGGTGTGGATTTTGGGAGGATGACAGTCATTCTGGAGGGACATGTAGGGAACATAAAAAATGACATGGACACAGAGAGTAGGTGGGAAATTTTGAAGTCGGGGTTATTAGAGGCCACTAAAACCTGCACAAGGATTCAATATAAAAAAGCTAAATCAATAAAATCTAGCTGGTGGACCAAGGAGGTGCAGGAGGGGGTAAGGTAGAAAAAGCTATCCTACCAAAGATACAGGAGAACCTGCAGGGAAGAGGATAGGGAGGAGTACTATAAGAAATAAAATGGGGTAAGCAGGGCAGTACCATCAGTCAAGGCTTCCAAGGAGCTTAGGTTGGCACAGGGGATCAGGGCGGGGAGAGGGGATTTTTAGATACATTGGGGAGTGGAGGAAGGATGGGGGGAGATCTCCAGGCTGAGAAAGGAGGGAAGTGGGCAGAGAAGGGAGTGAAGCAGGCTGAGGTATTAAGTTAGTACTCCTGCTCTGTCTTTACAAGGGAAAAGGATGGGCCAATCACACAGGGGGGAGGTAGGGTAGTAGTTGAGGAGAGGGGAAACCAAATTGCTGCTGTTATACCAGAGAAGAGAGTGTGGGAGGGCCCAAAGGATTTGAGAACTGACAATGCACCAGGCCCACATGTGATTCAACCCAGAGTTCTGAAGGAACTTTCAGATGTCCTGGCAGCACCTCTGATGGAGTTATTCAATTTCCCCCTCCAAACAGGAAATGCACCCCTTGACTGGAGAGTGACACATATTGTGCCCATCGACAAAAGTGAACCTAGGGATGAGCCAGGGAACTATAGATCAGTAAGCCTGATGTCAGTGGTGGGGAAACTATTGGAGAGCATACTGAAGGAAAGACTGGTGGAGCTCCTGGAGGCTAAAGGCCTTCAAGACATCTGGCAACAGGGACTTACCCATGGGAGATCTTGTCAAACAAATCTGGTTGGATTTTATGACTGGGTGACAAGATCCCTGGACAGAGTATGGCAGGTTAATGCCCTATATCTGGACTTCAGTAAGGTGTTTGACTCAGTACCACATGGGAGGCTACTGGGCAAGTTGAGGAATTTAGGGTTGGGGAAAGAATGGTGAGTTGGACTGGAAACTAGCTGAATGACAGACAGCAATGGGTGGTGGTGGGGGGGGAGTTATTGGCACCCAGGAGGGTCATTGTGGGGTCCTGCAAGGATCAGTGCTGGGACTACTGTTATTTAATGCCTTCATTTCAGGCATCACAGAGGGGATTAGGAGCAAAATGAGCCTATTTGCTGATGACTCCAAACTAGGTGTGTTGGTGGATAGTGAGGAGGGAAGAAAGACACGCCAGGAAGACTAAGAAAGAGTTGAACAATGGTTGGGGTCATGGCAATTGGGTTTTAATGCATGAAAGTGCAGCATACTGCACTTGGGTGCTAAGAATCCAGGATACCACTACCATTTGGGAGGGGTCAACTTAATAGTTTCAGAGGAGGAAAAAGATCTGGGAGTAGTGATAACTGAAAAAATGAAGCACTCTGATCATTTCAGGATGGTGGCAGCTAAAGCAAACAGAATGCTGGGGTGCATTGCTAGGGAGATCACTTCTAGTAGGGAGGAGGTAATACTGCCATCAAACAAATCTTTGGTGAGGCCACCCCTGAAACACTATGTATAGTTCTGATGACCTTACTTGAAGAAGGACATTATGCTTCTGGAGAGGGTTCAGAGGAGGGCATCTAAAATGATCCTTGAAATGGGGGTTATGCCCTACGTGGAAAGACTCATAGAGCTGAACATGTACTCCCTGGAGGACAGAAGGGACATGAGTGAGACCTTGAAATTCTTGAATGGTATCAACAGAGTAAGCACTGAGGGTTTATTCAGACTGAAAGTGGAGGGACCATGAGGGGACATAGCCTAAAATTTATAGGGGGAAGTACGAAAGGGATCAGAGAAAACATTATTTCATGGAAAGTGTGGTGGAGCCTTGAAATGCGCTACCTGAGGAGGTGATATCAATGGAATCACTGGGACATTTTAAGACTGGAAGGGACAGATACATGGGCAATGTTTAGGTGTGGGGGAGGAGACTGATTGGGGTGAGCAGAATGGGAATCTGGGAAGGGATGTATGGAAGGGGGGAGGGCAGGGCAGCATCAATGGTTAAACTGTGAGCTGCATCTTGAGCAGACATGATAGACCTTAAGGCCTAATCTGCTGGTGGGTTTGAATATTTGTATGTTGGTATGTAAGATGTGCTGGGAGTGATTCTCAATGGTAGACTGCATCAACCAGCCACAAATGGGGCTTGCACCACCTGTGCATCCAAAAATGGGCTGCAGCATGGCACTAGGGGGCTTGCAGCAAACACAGGCTGCCATATCATCTAATGTGGGATTCTCAGAACACTCCCAGGGGAGAAATTCTAAGTACCCTCAAACAGGTCAGGGCTGGTCTAAGAGTACTTAAAAAACCCTCTCCTGGGAGAGTTCACCCATTTTTGGCAATGTGCCACCACCCCCTCCCCTATTTCTGATGTCCCTGAGAAATAATGTATGAAAAAAGTACTGGTTCTCTAGTGGCCCCCCCTCCCCAATCCCTGATGTCACCCAACATTAATGTATAAAAATAACCTGGTTGTGTAGTGGCCCCTCCTGATCCCTGATGTTCCATGAAAGTCATGTATGAAAATAACCTGGTGAGCTAGTGCCCCTCCCCTGATCAAAATGTCCCCAAAAGTGATGTGTTAAAAAAAACCTGTGGTCTAGTGGACACCTACCACCACCCAGTGCCCTTCCACCTCTCTTCCATCCCATAATCGAAGCTGGCTGCAGACAGTCCACCGCTCACCAACACAGCCAGCCATCGACTGAGCTCTGAATGAGCATGTACAGTATATCATACACACTCAGAGGGCTGTCAATCACTGAGCACATACTATATGCAGTACACACTCATTCAGAGCTCAGTCAGTGGCTGGTTATTCTGGTGAGCGGTGGGCTGTGCCAGTCACCGGCTCGGGTTTGGGATGGGGTGAGTGAGGTGGCAGGGCACTGCTGGGTGAGGAATCCACTAGACCACAAGAAGGTTTTGTAACACATTACTTTCTAGGGACATCGGGGATTGGGGAAGGGGGCCACTAGATCACCAGGTTATTTTTATACATTGAATTCAGGGGGTATTCGGGATCAGGGAGGGGGGCCACAAACCACTAGGGACTAGTTAGAGCAGTGCACAGCTGCCCCGCAGCTTGCAGCAAACCCTCATGATGTGCCCTCTGTTTGGAGCACTGCTATGGTTGCCGCAAGTTGCGGGACTTTGCTGCCGGGACCCTGCCCAATACAGAATCGGGTGCAGGGTCCCTGGCACACCAGGTATTGACACAAGCTGCCTTTGGTGGCAGCTTGGGTCAATCTATGGGCTCTTTGAGTATTGAGCCCCAAATGTCTCAGCCTGTTTGATCTTATTCTGTACCATGGTTCCTTCCTTATTTTTCCTACTATAGTTGTCCATAATCTTAGAATCCTTTGTGACCAGTCAGTGCATTTGGAATCCCACATCAGCAATATTATAAACTCTGCATTCTACCTTTTATATACCATTGCTGTGATCCATTCTTTTCTAAGTTCTGAGACTCCTGCTGCCCTGTTCATTGTTTTATTTTTTTTTCATATGGATGATTGCAATGACCTCCTACCTGGTCTCCTAGCAAGAACTTTGTATCACCTCAAGCTTGTTCAAATGTTGCAGCTTAAGTCCTTACTGTTGTTGGGAAGTTCAACAATGCCTCTCCACTGCTGCCCAAATTTCACTGGCTTTCAGTCAAACACACAATCAATGACATAATACATCTTGTATTTAAATGCTGTATTGGACTTGTTCCATTATATTGACAGTACCTGAAAAACTGCACTGCCACATACCAACCCATCAACTTCATTCCTCTGGCAAACACCTTTGCGATGTTGCTGCAACCAGATTGGCTACATTGGATGACTGAGTCATTTCAGTCTGCAGCCCCCATCTTTGGAATGGACTACTTTATAACTGGAACTCTGGGATTGTGTTGATTCTAAGTTATTTAAAAGAAAACTAAAAACTCACCTCTGAAAACAAGCTTATAATAATCTTTTATTGTTCTTGTATCCTGACTTTGTACAGTGCCTTCACATTTTTAAATATTCCATACAAATATTAATATTAATAATTGTTGTTATATTCCTGGTACGCAGCTGAACTGAATCCATAAACAAAGTCATTTCTATTACTATTGACTATGATCTGTAATTCACCAGGAGCACTCTAAATATTTGTAAATGATGCCCTGGACTAGTCCTCCCAGTCACATACCGATGACTCTTCAGTCCCTGTCCCACCATGACCATTTCCTTCTTCACCACCATCTCTTGGAAAATTTGTATTTGGTGGGAATGCCATGGTGAAACCTTTAACTGCTACATTCCTCCCTCTGCATTTATTCCTTTGTTGGTTCTTTTGCACATATTGTAAATGCCAAAGGTATGATAGATGATGACCTGATACATCTGCCTCTGCAAACTAACTATGATTACTCACAACAGTTGTCAACATTTTAAGATACCCACATTGCACACACTGCACAAACATATGCTGCAGTGCTGCATACCTGTGGAATATGACAGGGAACTGAGGAATCATTTCCAAGTAACACCAACAGGCAACCTGCCCACATCCCACTGGCACACATTCGTCACCTCAGAGAGACACAGATAAATTTCTAGTGCCTTACAGTAACCTATATCATGTTTCACTTACTGACGGCCTCACAGACAAACAAACATAAATGAAAAGATGGATTTCAGTGTTTTTTACAACCAGCAATCAAATAAAAAACTTCCGAAATCCCTTTGCCACTTTCCCTTGCTTCTAAAGACATTGCTTTACAGACTGATTGATGCTACAGAATCACACACACTGCGCTATCCTCTGCAACAGAAGCAGCAGCAACATGATTTCACTGGTCTGCCTTCCTAAAACTAAAGTTCAGTATTGTTAATTAGAATGAAAATGATGATTTTTAACAACTGTTTTTTTAATCATAAGTCACTCTTTTGGAAAACAAACAGTTCTCAGGAGCCAGGTATTTATTGTCTTAGAAGAGCAAGAAATGCTATCAACTATTAAAGAACTGCATCCTAGGTTTTCCTCCATCCTTGATGAAGGATCTGTTGATCCAAAGCACTGGAGAATTTTGTGTTTGTTTTCTGCTCTCCAATAACCTCATTTTGGCACAATACCGAACACTGCCTCAGCATTTATGTACCTTGAATGAAACCTTTTCCCTATGAGGAAACCTTGATTATAATTGCTGCAGTTTGGTCACAGCTTGTTCAGTTCTGATAGCCAGCTGTTTGGTTTCTGCCATCTCACGAGGCTATCCTGTTTGGAGTAATTTCAACTGAATAAATAAATAATAAATTGTTACCAATGAATCTGTTTTTAATGTTATAAATTTGGAGTGAAGCCTCCACTGTGAACACAAATCTGAAGTATTCATTTATTTTGTTACCTTCCTTTCAACTTCCTCAGTGTTCATTCTTTAGTCCATTTTTCTTTCTGTGCTTCTCTTGTCCTGATGTTTCTTCTTCTTTTGATTTATAGCAGTATGATAGTGTCACTATAGTTACGGCTGAGTTGGTAATTTAATGTTAAACCATTATTTCAAACACTTATAATACAGAAATACTGTGGTCTAGGGGTTGAACTTTTGTTATGTACCCCCTTTGTGTCAGTATCTCTGATCCTGCCAGGTTTATCATTAACAAGGGTTTATCAGTTTTGGACATAGAGAGTACACAAATATCAAAAACATAATCAAATTAAGACTAATTTGTCAAACCAATCATTAAAATACAGTTAGCTCTTGAAACTTAAATATCTGAGGTTCATAACCCACGCACTTGTTCAACTACCAGGGCTGCTCCTCTCACACATGGCACCAATGAGAGGCATGGGGTCTGTCACTACAGTTCAGTTTACTAGTACATCTGAGCCTGCCATCCTCAGACAGGCAAAGCAAGTGTGGCAACTACCTGGCTCACACCTGGGGGGACCATTTACCATGGCCATCAACTTGGGTCCCTGGGAGAAAACATTTGCTCACAATTATGCTAGGTTTGCACTTCTGTACAGGGGCATCCAAGTAAATACAGATACAGTGGAAGCAATTACAATACTGTCCAAACCAGGTTGGGATTCTCGAGAGTGGCTTTTATTCACATGCCCAGAGAATAATCAAAAAGTGAAGACTGACCCCCACAGGGCTACTCCCACTGGCAATGCAGATTACTGAGGTACAGAGCGCACACACACACACACACACAGAGTGAACCCTCAGGTTCTGAATGGACCAGTGAAATTTCTGGTTCTGAATTACACAGCTAACTCTCTGGTTCTGAATGGAGATTGCCACACATGGCCTGATCTGGTACACTTCCCTTGACAAGGCACCCTCGGCTAGTACTGGGAGACTTTCTCATATTTTATGAGGAATTACTGGTGCACCCTTGACTACCAAAGAGCACATACAGGCTCACAGAAAATCCAATTCATGTCTGGGTAAACTATTTTCTTCAAGCACTGGCCAAATGCACTGAGAGAAAACACAAGTGCCCAAACTGAACCCAGAGAGGTAAACCGATTGCTCCAGATTGGGGGGGGGTCTCCCACCTTTTGCTTCCAAATTTATACTCGGCCATTCATCCGGTTAATAACACCCTCACAGAAAACTTGTCGATGCTATCTTGAAATGTCTTTCACATTTAACATACTACTTTACACACCTCTGAGTTGTCATGAAGTTAAAAATTCTGTAATTGGCAATGTCCCTTCACTAGACCCCAACTTTAGCAGGCACTTTTAAATCAGACATGAACTAAAAGTTTTGTACTTGGCAAGTCTCTCTCTGGACCCCATAGTAGGCAGACACTTTTAAACAGAAAACAGTCTAGGTGACAGAGTCCCTTTGTCAGAGAAAACTCACCACAGGAATGCAGGTGTCCCAGGGCTTTTCCACACAAAAGTTCCAGGTACTCACAGAGCAGATGCATCTCAGGCAACTTCATCACAGTCCAGGCTGGACCAGAGGATTGCCCCAGAATCCTGGAATCCTCCCCCACCCCTCTTGGGATGGGGCACTGGAAAACCCACTTGGAATGGTTTCCACCACTTCACTCTCTGTCGTCTATGTTCTTCTTCTAGGATGAGAACAAACTACCCAAACTCCATGGCTGTGCTCTGTCAGAGCTAAAAACTGAGGAGCTGCCTACGCAGCCTCCTCCTGGTACTCCACTCTACAGACTACTGAACTCTAACTCAACATTCTGTCACTCTCTCCCCAGCTTGCATTCCATTGTGGCTTATGCTGCTGTGAAAATTCTAAAGTGACATCATCACTCCAGCTCAGCTGAGACTGAAAACAGAGTGTGACAGTGTGCAATCCATTTAACTGGCATTTCAAAAGCTGCCTCTCCCTGCCTGCCACTGATTGTAAGTGGGATTCTAGTAACCCCTGGGAAAAAGGGGGTTACACCCACCCTCAGCCAGGAAAATGACTGTCCCCAGTCATTACCTACCCAGCACCAGGCCATCCTACCCTATGTGTTGACTATGGGGAGGTAGCACTACCTTCTCCCCTAGCATATGCCAGGCACAGAAAGACATCACTAAGGACCCAGAGGCCATTGGCTGATGCATCAACCCCTACTCTATGATCTTACTACAGTAACCAGTGACCCTGAAAAAACTGTCCAGTGCACAGCCCTAATAGACCAGCACTGTGGCTCCTACTGCAAGTTAGGACCATAGCCTGTCTACCCCCTAACCCTCTAGGGAAAACCTATCTAACCAAACAAACCTACCCAAAACAGGGGAACCTCCCCCCGTCCCTGGACACCTGCAAACCAACACCAGAGCTAACACGATACACAAGCATTAACACTCCCGCACTCCCCCACAACTACAGCTGTGGAAGGAAAAGGTTAACACATGTTAAGTTTTACACAGTACTTTAAAAAACACTTTAAAGCACAGAACTCCAATGAATCCCTCCGGTCATCTTCTTGTCTTCTCTTCTTTCTTCATCAGGATTCACCAGAAAAAGAAAAGAGAAAACACACCCCAAATCTTCAAACACAGTAGAACAACAGCAACCCTTACTATCAAAACACTGGAGAATCCTAAAAAATATTTTTTAGGAAAAGGTAGAAAAGTACAAAACAGTTCAGTTATTACTGAGTTTACTCTACTTGGAACAGTCTCACAAAATGGCTCCCTGCTGCTGTGTTTACATTACTACCCCTCCTTGTAATGGCAGTGGCAGCACTTCTGTCGCATCAACATTCTGCATCTGACTCAAGCCACTGTGCATCCGATTTACTGCATACTGATAAATTTTACTCAAACTGCACAGACTGCACTGTTATGCTTCTTCAGCATATCTATATGATTTTCTCAGACTTTACCATTAGCTTTCAAACAGTTTTACTTGCTTATAGTCACTAAAGCCACAGTACTTCTTGAACAGGATTGCCTGTTTGTTGCAGCCTCTCATACAACTCAGTCTGTCTGTTTGCTCAGAAAATTACACAGTTGCTGAATCCATAATACATGCTCACAATCTAATGCTCAGAATTATTGCTTGGGTTTGATTACTTTACACAGTCATTCTTTGAAAAACAATCACACTGTTTACACACAGATCCAGCTGGCTTTAGAAAAATCACACACAGTTTGAGCTCAGTTTTGCTCAATCAGTAGCTGGCTTTCTGATGGAAATTCTCAGCCTACAGCCGATCCTGGAAGGCCTCTGGGTTGAAACCAGCTGGCAATCCTGCTGATTGTCCCTATGAACACCACACTTTCTACCCAGTTGATCAGAATATGGGTTGAGCCTGAATTAATAGAGAAAATCTGTTGTTTTAACTTTTAGAATGTTCACAGTCACCGTGACGATCATCCTGGCTAAACAGCTCGTACACCACTCACATTTTCCCTCTCGAACACTAGGCAGCACTCAGAAGCTGGCTTGGGGGAAGGACTAATTGTAGTCTCACCAGTCACTGAACACCATGCAAATGAGCCTCTCTCTCGTCTCGTGCTCTTCTCTTCCACAGCGATCACCAAGCAGGCAAAATTTAAACTGCAAAACAACTTTTTTCTTTTCAACTGTAACTCCATGGAGGGAGCACCATTTTGAACCATTTTTCATGGCAATTTCTCTAGTGACTCCCCCAGTTCACACAGCAAGCATTTGAAACTTTCAGGGCATAAATGTCTCTGTTTCCTACAGTTAGTGGTGGGCGCAGTGGGCAGAATTCGCTTCATGGAGAAATCCACAAAATTTCACCCACTTTGAGTGGCTGAAATGTAAATTTCGTCTGGTGGAGTGGTGAAATTTCACCTGGCGGAACACAAAATTTCACCTTCTGTGGTAACATTTTGCCTTCCATGGTGACATTTCACCTTCTTTCCACGGGCAAAATTTGGTAGGGTAACTGCCTGGTAATTGAGATATAAAACTAGATCCCTGATTCCCTGGTGGCTAGTGGTCCCTCCCCCCCACCTGTCCCACATGTAATAATTAGCCATGGTGGCTAGTGGTCCCTCCCTTCCCCACCCGGTAATCCACCCACCATGGAAATGTACTGTAATCCCCACCCGCATCCCTCCAGTCTATATCTTCTTCTCCGATTCCTCCTGTTAGAAAAAAAATCTGAGGTGGTCCAGTGGTTTTGGTAAAAATTAAACCCCTCCCTCCGATCCCAGTTCAAAATAAATAATTAGCCATAGTGGCTAGTGGTCCCTCCCTCCCACCGGTAATCGCCCACCTAGAAATGCGCAGTAAGTTACAGTAACCCCCCCACCTGCATTCCTCTGAGTCCATATCTCCTTTCTGATTCCTTCTGTTAAAAAAAAAATCTGAGGTGGTCCAGTGGTTTTGGTAAAAATTAAACCCCCCCTCCCGATCCCCAGTTCAGAATAAATCCCCTGGTGATCCAGTGCCCCCTCCACTCAGCAGCCAGATGTCCATGCCACAACCCCGATCCCACCCCCATGCTAAATCCAGCCAGCAGCTGCAGACTGGCACAGCCTTCCTCTCTCCTCCATGGCTGGCCTGCCGTCCGACGACAGAGCTGTCAATGAAGCTTATTCATTGACAGCTCAGTCAGCAGGCAGGCCTTGAAGGGGAGAGGAGGGCTGTGTCGGTCTGCTGCTGCCAGCTGGATTTAGGATGGGGGTGGAAGTGGGGTTGTGGCACGGACATCTGGCTGCTGGGTGTTGGGGGGGCACTGGATTGCCAGGGGATTTATTTTGAACTGGGGATCGGGAGGAAGGGGGTTTAATTTTTACCAAAACCTCTGGATGACCTCAGATTTTTTTTCAACAGGAGGAATCAGAGAAGGAGATACAGACTGAGAGAAATGCGGGTGGGGGGTTTCTGTACATTTCCGTGGTGGGCGGATATCGGGTGGGAAGGGGAGGGACCATGAGCCACCGTGGCTAATTATTACATGTTTGACAGGTGGATGGGAGGCACCACTAGCCACCAGGGATCTAGTTTTATAACTTTAGTTTATTTTTATTTATACAAAATTTTGCCTGTAGACAGAAGGAAAAATTTTGTTGGGAAGGTGAATTTCAGCCTTCTGCGGGAAAAATTTGAGAAATGCTCTGCAATGCGGATTTGACCACTTTGCAAGCACTCCACAGGCAAAATTTAAATTCACTGCATCACTACCCACAGTTCACAATACTTTTTCTTGTCACAACTTTAAAATTAAAGCAGGAAAACATTCTTTTTAATGCAGGACAAGGGGCACACACAATCTGGCTTTACAGCTCCTTGGTAAACATTGGCACAATCACAGCAGCACATGAACAGCAGACATACAGTGGCATATATGGATGGCACTTCTCTAGCAAATCTCTTATGCGCAAAGCTTCTGATTTTGGGCTACCAACTGCCAGACAGACAAAATGCTAGCCACAACCTGAGCAAACATCGCTTGTTTTCTCCCAAATTCCAAACACAACCTCAGTGGTACTTCCATTTTGTAACCCATCCCCACCGGCCCCTCTTGTTCAGCTAGCAGGGCTGCTCCTATCACACATGGCACCAACGAGAGGGATGGGGGTTGTCACTACAGTTCAGTTTACTAGTACATCTGAGCCTGCCATCCTCAGACAGACAAAGCAAGTGTGGCAACTACCTGGCTCACTCCTGGGGGGACCATTTACCATGGCCATCAACCTGAGTCCCTGGGAGAAAACATTTGCTCATAATTATGCTAGGTTTGTACTTCTGGACGGGGCATCCAAGTAAATCCAGACACAGTGGAAGAAATAACAGTACTGTCCAAACCAGGTTGGGATTCTAGCATGTGGCTTTTATTCACATGCACAGAGAAAAATCACAAAGTGAAGATTGGCCCCAACAGGGCTACTCCCACCGGTAATGCAGATTACTGAGGTATACAGCACACACACACACAGCGAACCCTCAGGTTCGGAATGGAACAGCGAACTCTCTGGTTCTGAATTACACAGCAAACTCTCTGGCTCTGAATGGAGATTGGCACACATGGCCAGATCTGGTACACTTCCCTTGACTAGGCACCCTCGGCCAGTACTTGGAGACTTTCCCATATTTCATGAGGAATTACTGGTTGCACCCTCAACCACCAAAGATCATATACAGTCTCACAGAAAATCCAACCCACGTCTGTGTAAACTATTTTCTTCAGGCACTGGCCAAATGCACAGAGAGAAAGCACAGGTGCCCAAACTGAACCCGGCAAGGTAAACCAGTTGCTCCAGATGGGGGGAGTTCCCACCTTTTGCTTCCAAATTTATACTTGGCCATTCATCTGGTTAATAACACCCTCACAGAAAACTTGTAGATGCTATCTTGAAATGCCTTTTACATTTAACATACTACTTTACACATCTCTGAGTTGTCATGAAGTTAAAAGTTCTGTAATAAGCAATGTCCCTTCACTAGACCCCAACTTTAGCAGGCACTTTTAAATCAGACATGAACTAAACGTTCTATACTTGGCAAGTCTCTGTCTGGACCCTATAGTAGGCAGACACTTTTAAACAGAAAACAGTCTAGGTGACAGAGTCCCTTTGTCAGAGAAAACTCACCACAGGAATGCAGGTGCCCCAGGGCTTTTCCACACAAAAGACTCAGGTACTCACAAAGCAGATGAATCTCAGGCAGCTTCAACACAGTCCAGGCTGGGCCAGGGGATTTCCCCTGAATCCTGGAACCCCCCCATCCCTCTGGGGATGGGGCACTGGAAAACCCACTTGGAACGGTTTCCACCACTTCACTCTTTGTCTCCCATGTTCTTCTTCTAGGGTGAGAACAAACTACCCAAACACTGTTGTAGCTCTCTGTCAGAGCTAAACACTGAGAAGTTGCCTATTGCAGCCTCCTCCTGGCACTCCACTCTACAGACTACTGAACTCTAACTCAACATTCTATCACTCTCTTCCCAGCTAGCATTCCAATGTAGCTTATGCTGCTGCGACAATTCTAAAGTGACATCATCACTCCAGCTCAGCTGAGACTGAAAACATAGTGTGGCAGTGTGAAATCCATTCAACTTGCATTTCACAAGCTGCCTCTCCCTGCCTGTTGCTGATTCTAAGTGTGATTCTAGTAACCCTTGGGAACAAGTGGGTTACATAAAATATACTGTACTTAGTTTTAAGTGTTCTTTGCTGGTACATGCACCAAAACTTATTGCAGACATTTTTAACAACTATTTTTATCACACTTGTGTATTGGAAAAATTATTGCAATTTTTCTTAAAAACCTCTGACAGCCTAGAGGAAATCCCATTCTACTCTATTAAATACTTTATCATTAAGTGACAGACTTACAGTATACAAAGCATACTAATGATTTTGCTTGATTTGCCAATTATATAGATTTTCTTAGATTAATAGAAGGATATGTGTTTAGAATATCTGTTTTCTAGGATGTCAGTTTTATCTGGAGTTATTATACTTTGGACAACCTTTTGAAGTCTAGATATAATCTTAGTGTCTTCTTGTAGAAGGTATGGTGGCCTATAGTTTTGCATTTCTAGATAATCGTTTCCCTTTTTTTAGGCAGCAGATAATAGCTTGCAGCACCTCATGTTTCATACATACACTTGTGTGCCTATTTTAAAGATAATTGTTATATTCATGAATGGGGAGTGTGTGACATGTTCTTGTACATTTGAATATAAAAGATGTAACAAATCAAAACTTGGAGGAAGTTAAATCAAACTTCTGGGACTGATAGAATAGCTAACAGAAGGGTATGCATCACTGTGGATTAGGGTAAAACAGGCAGAATCCATGGCATTCAATGTCTGATTAAAGGGGTTGTTTCAGGGGTAGGGGTATGGAAATGTGTGAGATTGAAGTAAATTATGGAATAGAAGGTTATTTAAAGAGATGACTCTCATTTCTCAAGGGGGAACAAGTTCACTAGGACAGAAGTTTGAATTTTTTAGACTGTCAAGGGGCAGACAGAGGCTATGACTTCCCTAGCAGGAGCAGGGTGACTGATAATCCCAAGTATGGGCTGCCTAAATAGGGGAAGGTGGCTAGAGGGTAACAATGATGGCAAGGGAAGGGACCAAACACATTTGGAGATGGATGAGGAAGTTAGAGGTCACATTAATTCAGCTAGGAAAAGGAGAAAATGGAGGAATATAAAGGTTGCAGTAGGTAGGGACCAGGGAAGAGGCAAAATAAGGAAAATAAAGTGAGTGTTGGAGGGGAGTTCACCTGAATAGCAGGAGCCTGAATGATAAAATAAGTGATTTAAAGACAAACATGGCTGACGCCAGATTACATTTGGTAGCTATTACAGACATGTGGGCCACAGGGAACAATGGATGGGATTTGACAATGACAGAGTTTATCCCAAGTATATCCTATACAAGAGGTATGGCAGGAAAAGTAAAGGTGGAAATTGCCCTCTGTATTAGGGAGGGTTTTGAAACTATGGAGGATAGGACCATCAAGAAGGAAGGAAGGGGAGTGAAGTTGACTAGGGAACATCTAATCATGGTCCCTGGTAAAAAGCTTAGGGTGGGATTAGTCTACAGTCACCAGAGTGAAAGGTGGGACTAAAGAATTGGATTAGGACACTAGAAGGGGGCCCAAAATAGGAACTAGTGATAGTATGGGGCCTGAATCTGCCAAACACTGATTAAGATACCCCAGGTACAAGGAGCCCCAGGAGTCAGGCAGTGCTCAACATGGTGCAGAATTATCTGATGGTACCACTGGTTACAGAACCGACATAGACAGACCCAATCCTTAACTTTGTACTTAGCAACACCATGATCATATACAGAATGGCAGTCATGGAACCATTGGGGTCCAGCGATCACAATTCTTTGTGGTTTTAGATGGTTGTGGGGAACTCTGGTGCCCACTCAAGGGTGGTGATTCTGGACCTCATGTGGTTGGATTTTACCTAGAGCAGCAGAAAGGGTTAGAGAAAACATGGTGGAGGTAGATCAGATCAAGAGGGTAATGTAAAAGCATATATCATTATTAGGGTGGTGTTAGTAGGGTGACATAATCTGGGGGCCACAACACTGGTGTGAGTTATAGGGGAAATCTGGGTTTTAGATTGTCCCACACTCACACCATGTTGGGCATCTCACAATGTTGTGCCCGTTTCATAGCATGCCCCCACTACCACCGAAGTTGTTACATTTATTTTGGGGGGGTGCAGGGGGGAAAAGCCCCCTACAAACACTATGTTTTTGTCAGGACGGTCCTGTGGTGCTGTTCGTTTATGATGCCAGAATGCTGCCAGCAATATTTCTGGGCAACATAATTCTCATGCCCTAAATGACTTTGCCCACGTTGCCCATGCACCATCATGGGAAACCATGTAAAAGAGGGAAATGAACAAGGGTGCAATTCTGGATGCAACCAACTCTTACACCAAGAAGATCACTAAAAGGAACAGGCACAATAGACCAATCTGGTTCTCGCAGGAGTAAGAAAGGCTGTGATGGCAAAAAGGGAGGCCTTCAAAAGGTGCAAGGTGTCCAGAAAGGAGAAGGAATATCAAGTGAGGGTGTGAAAGGATAAAAAGATATTTTTTGGCACATTCAGGAGAAAAAGAATTTTAGGGGAAGGATTGTGAGGCTAACAGGGAGGGGGTGAAAGATGATGGCAGAAAGGCTAATGTTCTAAACTATTACTTCTATCCAAAGTTTACAGTAGAGGATGATGGACCACTGCCAGAAAGTGAGATCAAAGCATTCACATTGGGTGCAGGGATTGATGAGTGTGGTGATCATGGCTGCATAAGTGGGGGAGAGGTTATCAACTCAGGCCCCTGGTACATAGAAAACTTACTTCAGAGCTGGTAAAGTCTTTGACCCAGCTATTTAACAACTCACTCACTGGGATCTGAGATAGTTCCAGGGGATTGGAAAACTTACAACATAGCCTCATTCAACAAGGGGGCGGGACAAGGAGGACACAGGCAACAACAGAACGGTAAGCCTTACCTCCATTGTGAGCAATCTGATGGAGACAACAGTGAAAGAAAGCCTATTGTCCTACCTTGAGGGTAACAAGTTGCAAAATAACAGTCAGCATGGTTTGTTTTGGAAAGAGCATGTCAGACCAACCTGATAGTGATTTTTGACTGAGTCACAAGGGAGGTGGACAGAGGCTAGGTAGTGTATTTGCTCTAATTTGACTTCAACAAAGCCTTTGATTCTATGCTGAACAGGTGGCTGCTAAAAAAGCTGGAGGGCAAGCTGGAGGACATAGGCTTAGAGAAGGGATTAGTCAAGTTGGTGGCAAACTGGTTAGGGGAAAGGCAGCGGAAGGTTTTGGTTAATGGTTTCAAATCAGGGGACAGGGAGCTCATGAATGGGGTACCATGGGGATCAGTCTTGAGACTTCTCCTACTTAATGTGTTCATTAGTGATATTCAAGAAGACATCGAGGGAAAAATGTGTCTCTTTGCAAGCAACACAAAGCTCTGCAGCAGGGTGGACAGTGAGAAACTTGTGAAAGAACTTCACAGGGATCTAGAAAAGTCTGAGAGGTGGTCAATGGTCTGGCAGTAGAAACTGAATGCCAGGAAGTGTAAAGTGGTGAACTTTTTTGCCACCCTTAATGTATGCAGCTTACTGAAAAAATGGGACTCATTCCAGGGATGGGTATTGCAACATCAGCCTGACATCATTGCAGTGGGTGAGACCTGGCTCTCCTTCCATATCCTTGACTTGTCGGTGTCCCTCTCCGGGTATAACATATTCTGCGCTGACCGACAGGGAAACCAGGGTGGAGGCTGTGCCATTTATATCAAGGACACTCTCCAGGTACAGCTGCTCCCCCCTCCCCATCTCATTCCCGGATTGCAGGCCCTCACCCTCAAACTTACCTTTGGTCAGTCCTTTACCCCCCTTCTCATCAACGCTATATACATTCCCCCTAGGGACCAAAAGGCGGCATTCCACTCTGTAATGTCCTACCTGGCCACCATACCATCTCATAATGAAACAATTGTTCTGGGGGACTTCAGTATCAATTGGCTATCTAAGTACGCCACCTCTTTCATCGACGAAGCCACAGACCATGACCAAACACAAATAGTCCTGTCCCCCACCCACATGCACCATCGCATAGGATTCTCCTCCCTACTGGACCTAGTCTTCACTAACTTCCCTCACAAAATCACTAGCACCACTATTCTCCCAGATGTGATTAGTGACCACTCCCCTGTTCTCTGCTCCTGGTCTTGTAAGGCCCTCAAGTCCCCTCCGAAAATGGTCCTACAACATAAACTTGGCCCTGGTAAACTCACACTCCTGAATGTTCACCTAAGTAAGTTGGACTGGTCATTCATAACAGACAACCTTGACCCTGACAGAGCCCTTGATCTCTTCATTCATTCCTTCAATGCTATCTGTGACATGTTAGCCCCTCTTGCCAAAAGGATGGTCAAAGGCAACCCAGCACCCTGGATTTCTGACCACCTACTGGCCCTGATGCGGGCTAGGGATTCTCTGTGGCACCTCTCCATTGAGACTGGCCTGCCAGCAGACAAACAGAAGTACAGAGTAGCCCGAAACCAATGCACATGGTCTTTGCACAAAGCCAAGGCCGAGTACTACAAATCTACCCTAACTTCTACCTGGGTCCAAGGGTGTACATTTTGGAGCAATATTAAGGACATCTGTGGCACAGCCCCAAACCCTGCCCCCACGCAAATCTTAGTCGAAGGGGGCCTGACCACTGACCCCTATCATATAGCCAGCACACTTAACCACGCTTTCACCTACCTCAGCCATGTCCTCCCTTCCCACTTCTTTGAACCTCCCCCCTCTCTCCAACGCCCCCTCCTCCTTCACCACACCCCCCATTTCACCTACGTTGCATCTCCCCCAGGTCTGCTGAACCCTACCTCAAATAAGCCATAAGGCACTCCCAATACAGCAGTGACTCCTTAGACCTCAGACTTCTCCAGATCACTCTCCATGAAATGCTAATCCCCCTCACCCACATTATCAACCAGCCTTTATGTCTTGGGAAATTCCCTGTGCACTGTAAATCCACCTCTATTACCCCTATATTTAAAAGCGGGGACTGTACCTCCCCCCACAACTATCGCCCCATCTCTATTCTCCCTCCCCTATATAAGGCACTAGAGTGTATCATCTCTGACCAGCTCACTGACCATCTTAACAAACACAATATACTTTGCAACCAGCAACATGGTTTCCACAAAGGACACAGTACTACTACTACCCTTCTTGAGTTCACCTCACACCTTCATACCGCCCTGGACAGTGGTCATCTCTCTGGTGCGGTCTTCATCGAACTCACCAAGGCATTTAACACTGTCAACCACTTCCTCCTACTAACTACTCTATCCAAGCTTGGCATCTCTCAAGGTGCCCTCTGCTGGTTCACTGACTACTTGGCAGATCGTTTCCAGCAGGTCAAAATTGGTACCATCTTATCCAGCAGGCTCCCAGTACACTCCAGTGTCCCACAGGGGTCCATCCTCGGACCTTTATTATTTAGTGTCTTCCTCAACTCCTTCCCCCAGTCATGTTTGGAAAATATCCTACTCTATGCGGACGATGCTGTCCTGTACTCCTCCAATCCTGACCCCACCCAGCTCCACCTCGCCCTTCAATCCTCCTTCAAGGATGCAGAAAAGTGGTTCACCGCACAACACCTTATTCTAAACTGTAAGAAAACCAAAGTTATGTACTTCTCACACCCACGTAATTCCAGGAAAGACCACTGCCCACAAATTCTGACCACCAACCAGATCCCACTTGAACAGTGGACTCCTTTAAATACCTGGGTGTCACACTAGACCCAGCCCTAAACTTCCACCAGCACATTCATCAACTATCTACAGCCCTCAAAATCCAGCTTGGCATCCTCTACCAGTTTAAATATTGCCTTACTCCTAATGTACTCTGCCTCACGGTCTCTTCTTCAGTCCTCTCCCTCATTCACTATGGCATACTTATCTATAGCGCTGCCAGTTTCACGGCCTTATCTAGACTCCGACTCTCCCTCAACAAAGCCTGTCGCCTCATCCTGGGCTGTGATTGTCTCACCCACACATGCTCCCTCTATAATTCTGCAAACTGGCTTAACCTGGAGAACAGAATTAGGTTTCATACCTACCTCATGGCCAAAAAGATTACACTCAGTCTCATCCCCCCCCAGTCTCTCACCTCTAATATAACAGACCCCATCACTCCAACACACTCGTAGTTCAAGCAAGCAACTCCTTATGGTTCCCCGATGTCGCACCTCCCAATTCCAAAGATTCTTTAGCTACCGAGCCCCTTCCTGGATAAATAATCTGCCTAATGGTCTCATGAACATGAATAGAATCGGACCCTTCAAAGCCTACCTCAGGAACCTCTTACAGTCCTCTAATCCCTGCAAATGCCACTATACCCAGTGCTGACCCCTCCTTCCCTTGACTAAGGCCTTTGGCCAGCTAATCCCCAATCTGAAACTCTCTGTACTAGCTCCTAAGGGAGCTGATAAATGTGTCTATACACTGTGACTAATACCGTGTATCTACAAGTATCTAAATGCTAGCCTAGTACTGTAACTCTTGTATCATGTCTGTTTGTTTGTGTCCCATTTTTGTATTGCTCTGTACTGTTCTCTCACAGTATGCCTGTAATGACATGGAACCTTTGAAAAGGAGTCTTTGACTCAAAGGTATTTTCCGAATCCTCAATAAATAAATAAATAAATAAAAACATATATAATAATTAAGCTGGCCACATCTGCAGAGGGATGAGATCTGGGAGTTTCCATCAATGACTCACTCAAGAAAACAAGCAAGTGCAATAAGATACAATGCAGTAACTTGCAGTAAATGACATCTCACAAAATACTGCACCCTTCAACATTTATTCCATATGTCCCTGGTGTCCAGTGGTCTACCCACCCCAAACTCCCCTCTGATATTATTCCATATTTCCTTGGTATCTAGTATTCCCTGCCAACCCCGTATTTGAATATTCTAGTGGCCCTGTCTCTGGTGTGCCCACCAATCAACTTTCTTGTATCTGCCCATCATGTTCCCCATGCCTCCCACTTGACCACCAGCACAGACCCCTCTGCTCACCTCCATGGCTAGCCACTGGCTGACAGTTTCCAATCATGCACCTGCTGTAATCACAGCTGATTAAAGTAGGCATGCAATCGGGAACTGTCAGTCAGTTGGTGGATATGGAGGTGAACAAAGGGTCTGTGCTGGTCACTGGGGGTTGGGTCTGAGAACATGGCAAGTGGGTCAGAGATAGTTGAACCTTGGAGGGGGTACATCAGAGACAGAGTGGGCAGTTCGGGAAAAGGGTTAAAACCTAGGGAAAGGGGACCACTGGACACCCAGGAAATATGGAATAAAATCAGAGGGGTGTTTGTGGTGGAGAGACCACTGGAAACCACAGACATATGGAATAAACCTTAGAAGATTGCTTGGGGTGGTGAGACCATGGGAGCCAGGAATATGTCATTAAATACTTCCAGGGGTGTTTAAGGGACATTAGGGAACACTGGACAGCAGCCATTATCAACTACAGTCTGGGATTTTTGAAAGATGTGGTGTGGTTAGGTTGTGCAAGTTGCCAGGATCAGTGTGGGGAGTTGGTAATTAGTGCGGTATGTAAGTTTCTTACCACCTCTCTAAACTTGCCAATATGCTGGTGCACCTATATGCAAGGCACTATCAACTGATTTGCATAGTCGAACTGGCATATTTTAATACTAGTCCCAAATGGGTTAGCGACTTACTAATCATATCATCCAGTGTGGCATTTTTCAGTCTCTCCCTGATCTGGGCCTACAAAGTGGAGTTAACGAGTTACTAACCTGTTTAGGGATAGCTAAATATGTTTGAATGTCCCAGTCATCATATTTTGTTTGTTCATACTTTTATATTAGTGCTTTGAATGAGTTGGTAGTAATGTGTTCTATATGTAAATGGTAATCAAAAAGAAAGGTGCATGGGGACTTCAGCACTGAAAAGACACCTAGATAGATTTCATTCATGACATTAAAAAAGAACTACTGGCAACAGTGAAGATGCAATCAGAGCACAGTTCAAGGTTCCAGTACCCCGATCCTCCCTGAGTCACACTATACATTTGCTCATTTAAGTACCTTATCACTCAGAAATTCTGAGAATCCCAGTGGTACATCTGGCATTTTCTAATAGGGGGTACTCACCACCAGAGATCAAGCTGCAAAGAATGTGGTACAGTATGCTGATGCATCTACGCCTCTTCTGGTATTGTTCCCATATGCAGGGAAATTTAATAATCTCTGTATCTCCCATGCACAGTGCAATTTTTACAGAATTAGCCTAAATGCCATGTGTATGCATGGCACACACATGGTACTTAGGCAAATTCTGTAAAAATAGTGCTGGGCATGGGAGATTCAGTGATTATTTAATCTCCATATGGGCGCAATACCGTAAGGGGCAAAGGCACATCAGCATATCACATTCTTTGCAGCGTGATCTCTGGCGGTGAGTACCCACCATTACAACATGTCAGCTGCACCCGGGTATTCCAGGAATGTACAAGTGGAAAGGTACTTAAATGAGGAAATGTACAATGTGATTGCAGGGGGAATCAGGGTACTGAAGCACTGAACTGTGCTCCAATCATATCTTTACTGTTGCCTGTAGTTCTCCTTTAATGAGATATCAATTTTTGAGAATAGAAAATAACAGGGATAATAGCTCACTAAACCCAGAGGTAACTCTAATAGATGGTTTCAGTGGCAGTCCTCACAACAATACAGAAACACCTGCAGCACTACCTTCCATTTGAGTGACTTGTAGAGCTGCTGATATTAGTGGACATGTCTTCAAAAGACCCCCTTCCTTCAAGGAAATAGCTTACCATCTCAGAAACATATGAATATAAGGCAAAATATCCCTCAGCGTATTTGGTTTCTGTTACAAATAGAAAAAAAATCAGAGATGACAGCAAGTGACTTGCTGCCATATGACATAGTTGAACGTGTAGGATTCAGGTGGCTGTCTGAGTACCTTGTACCCTGATATAAAGTACAGTCAAGATCCTAGATCTATACGATGTCATATGTAAAAACCATGGGCACATTTTGTCCAACATGGGCTTGTTTTGCTGATAATGCTAATGAAACAGTGAAGAAAAAGAATCAACATTTATATAATGCTTTTCATACACAGTATATCCCAAAGCACTTTACAAGCAATGCTAGACTGGTAGTGAAGTGACTGAATGTGTAGTGTCGGCCCACAAATAGGCTGGACAATTGCATGATCCAGTTTATGGAAAGGGGAATGTTGGCCAGGATACTGGGAAAGTCCCCTACTCTTTGCAAAGAGTGCCCTGAGTTCTTTTACTTCTACCTGGACACCCACCAGGACAGCACAAGGGATCTTGGTTTAACATCTCATCTGAAGGATGGCACACCCCAGCAGTACAGCACCCCCCTAATACTGCACTAGGATGCCAGAGTTTTGGGTATGAGTCCAATCCCAATGTGGGAAGAGAACCCATGACCTTCTGGTCCAGAAGCGGATGTGCTACCAACTGAGCCACACTGACACCTGTGAAACTCAGTTTGCTATTTTAAGCATGTTTCCTTTCCCGTCTAAACACAACTTAACATTTTTTTTTTATTCAATATTTGGTAACTGGGTAACTCCAATAGCATAAAATGTCCATTTTAATGGAGGACAGTGAGCAACCAATACAGCAATGGTTCAAATCACAGGGACTGTCAGTCAGTTGTCTTTATACTGATGTTACAGATAATGGTTCAGACTTAAGGAATGCCTTGGAAGAGGGGGGCTTTGTTCACACACTGCTTCAATTTAATAGTTCACAGTTTTCTTGATGAAAAGGTACATTAAGACTCTTGCTCACACTGTTAAAAGAATCTTCACTTATTTCAATCACTCTGCAAAGCTCATCCTTATTTGAAAACAAGCATTTGTCAATGCCGAATGTTGATTGCGTTGGTCTGTTGAGCTCGCTCAGTGGCCCTCTGTCACTCACTCAGTCTGTTTGTTACAGTGCCACAGGCTGCTCTTTTGTAGTGGGCTGCTGCCTGCATTGGCACCTTGTTCTGCTGAGGAAGAAATACGCAGCTGTCCTGACACAGCTCTGTTGAGGTCACTCACTCTGCCTGTCTCACTCACTCATTGTGGTTCTCCTGGCGCTGCAGGCTGCCCTTTTGTACTAGGCTCCCGTCTCTGTTGGCGCCTTTTTTTTCTGACAAAAAAATGTGCAGCAGTCCTGACAAAGCTCCGTTGAGCTCACTCACTCCCCTTCTCTCACTCGCTCATTCTGTTCTGCCGGCGCTGCAGACTGCCCTTTTCTACTGGGCTCCTGCCTGTGTTGCTGCCTTCCTATGCTCACAAAGAAATTTGCAGGAGTTACAATACAGCTCTGTGGAGCTTACTCACTCACTCATTCTGGTTTTCCTGCCACTTCAGGCTGCCCTTTTGTACTGGGCCCCTGCATGCATTTCTGCCTTTTTCTGCCCACAAACAAATCAGCAGCAGTCCCAACAAAGCCCAGTTGAGCTCACTGACTCCCCCTCCCTCACTCGCTCATTCTGTGTCTCCTGGTGCTGCAGGCTGCCCTTTTGTACTGGGCTCCTGCCTGCATTGGTGGCTTTTTCTGGCCAGAAAGAAATCTGAAGCAGTCCCGACATAGCTCCACTGAGCTTGCTCACTCCCCCTCTGTCACTCTCGCATTCTGTTTCTGCTGGCGCTGCAAGCTGGCCATTTGTATTGGGCTCCTGCCTGTGTTGCCGCATTTTCTGCCCACAAAGAAATCTGCAGCAGTTACACTAGAACTCCTTTGAGCTCACTTACTACCACTCTGTCACTCGCTCATTCTGTTTCTCTTGGCGCCGCAGACTGCGCTTTTGTATGTGGCTCCTGGCTGCGTTGGCATCTTTGTCTGTCCACAAAGAAATGTGCAGCAGTCCTGACAAAGCTATGTTGAGCTCACTCACTCCCCTTCTGTCATTCGCTCATTCTGTTCTGCCGGCGCTGCAGGCTGCCCTTTTCTACTGGGCTCCTGCCTGTGTTGTTGCCTTCTTATGGCCACAAAGAAATTTGCAGCAGTTACAATACAGCTCTGTTGAGCTCTCTCACTCACTCATTTTGGTTTTCCTGCCACTGCAGGCTGCCCTTTTGTACTGGGCCCCTGCATGCATTTCTGCCTTTTTCTGCCCACAAACAAATCTGCGGCAGTCCCAACAAAGCCCTGTTGAGCTCACTGACTCCCCCTCCCTCACTCACTTGTTCTGTGTCTCCTGGCGCTGCAGGCTGCCCTTTTGTACTGGGCTCCTGCCTGCATTGGCGGATTTTTCTGGCCAGAAAGAAATCTGAAGCAGTCCCGACATAGCTCCACTGAGCTCGCTCACTCCCCCTCTGTCACTCTTGCATTCCGTTTCTGCTGGCGCTGCAAGCTGGCCATTTGTACTGGGCTCCTGCCTGTGTTGCCACATTTTCTGCCCACAAAGAAATCTGCAGCAGTCACACTAGAGCTCCGTTGAGCTTGCTCACTACCGCTCTGTCACTCGCTCGTTCTGTTTCTCTTGGCGTCGCAGACTGGCTGTTGTGGCTCCTGGCTGCGTTGGCACTTTTGTCTGTCCACAAAGAAATCTGCAGCTGTCCCAACAGAGCTCCATTGAGGTTGCGCAGTCTCCATCTCTCATCGCTCATTCTGTTTGTCCTGGTGCTGCAAGCTGCCCTTTTGTATGGGACTCCTGTCTGCATTGGTGCCTTTTTCTGTCCACAAAGAGATCCCAGCAGTCCTGATAGAACTCCGTTGAGCTCACTAAGTCACCTTGTCTCACTCGCTCATACTGTTTCTCCCACTGCTGAAGGCTGGCCTTTTGTACTGGGCCCCTGCTTGTACTGACACCTTTTTCTGCCCACAAAGAAATCCGCAGCAGTCCTGACAGTGCTTCAGTGAGTTTGCTCAATCCCCCTCCCTCACGCGCTCTCTCATTCTTTTTCTCCCAGTGCTGCAGGCTGCCCTTTTGTACTGGGCTATCCAGCCCTCTCACTAGGTCGATCTTAATCTGTCCCAAATACTGATTTCCCAGAGTGACCGTGCTATTGTCCGGCAGGAGTGCAAAAACATATTTTAGCCAGGATGTGAAAAGTGACAGCTGTAGTGTTCATAAGGAGTTGTGGAAAAAATGCCACTGTTGAAAATGTGGCATGACAGTATTAGAAATTTGCGAAGTTACAAGGGTGCATGGAAACAGTTCAACACCCGCTTGTAACACAGTCATGTTATGGAGTTTCGTCACTAAATTTTCAACATAGGGATTTTAGGACCTCTGCTCATGAACAGTGCCACTGTCAATTTCTTAATCTGTCCCAAACACTGACTTCCCACAGTAACCACGTTATTCTGCACTGGAACTGTGAAAACACATTTCGGTCAGGATGTGAAAAATTACAGCTGTACTGCTTATAAGGAGATGTGAAAAAATGGCACTGTTGAAAATCTGTTGTGACAATATTACAAATCTGTGAAGTTACAAGGGTGCATGGAAAGTGTGCAACGCACATTTGTAACACAGTCAATTGATGGGCTATCATCACCAAATTTTCAACATACGAATTTTAGGAGCTCTACTCATGAACGGTGTCACTGTCATTTTCTTAATCTGTTCTGAACACTGATTTCCCCCAGCGACCACGCCACTCTGCGCCGGAACTGCAAAAACACATTTCGGCCAGGATGTGAACAATGACAGCTGTACTGCTCACAAGGAGGTGTGACAAAATGCCAGTGTTGAAAATCTGGCATGGAAATATTGTAAATTCGCGAAGTTACAAGCGTGCGTAGCAACTGCGCAACACACTCGTAAAAAACAGTCATTTTTTATTTTTCCACCAAATTTGCAACATAGGCTTTTTGAGAGCCCACATCATGAACACTGGCACTGTTGTTTCATTAATTGGCCCCGAAGGGTGATTCCGCACAGTGACTGCAAAACCACCTTTCTGGGCCGATTAATGCCATGACAGTTCAAAAATTCATGAGGAGGGGTCCCAAAACCCCCATGTTGAAAATTTGGTGGAAAGATTCTCAAAAATGCCCGAGATATGCACCAAAGTTGAAACCCCCCCATGTATTACATTATACAGCTTACCAGTATTTCCTCAGTTCGTGGTCAACTTTAAAGAGTGCAGATGTGTTCCCGGTCCAGCTAAGATCATCGTGCCGAGCTCCGGAGGTAAGTATGGGGTGAGGGGGGTGTAGGGAGGCAGGGTGTGCAGTGGGTGGTTGCAGGTTGTGGGAGGGGAGCAGGGAGACTACGAGGGACCGTTTCCTTTTTTTCAGGTAATAAAAAGGAAAAAAATGTTGCAGTGTGGTTTTTAGCGTTACAGGGGCATGTGGCATGCTGGGGTGGACTCCCAGCATGTCACCAAGGACTCTTGCTTTGGGGGGCAACTGTAGCAGTTGGGGGATTGGGCACCCCCCATTGGCAAACGACAAAAGGAGCATGTGGCACACTGGGGTGGGCTCCCAGCATGCCACTGGACTCATTTGTTTGGGGAGGCAGCTGTAGCCCCATCGGCAAACAACAAAAGGGGGGCATTCCTTTGTGCCGATGGGGATTGGGCACCCCCATCGGCAAACAACAAAAGGGGGGATTCCTTTCTGCCGACAGGGATTGGGCACCCTGTCAGCGAACAATAAAACTGGGGGGGGGTACATTATGCCTACGGGTAATGGGCTCTCCCATCAGAAAATAAACATGGGGGGGTAAAATATTGTTTGTGAATATAGCGGCAAGCTGCTGCCATGTTTACAAACAATATCAGGGGTCCTACATCCCGCCCTGCAATGACGGGTCGCTCTCTCATTGCAGAAAATGGCTGACGCTGCAATGACGAGGCGGCCCCTGATTGCAGTGGCTGATTTTTTAGAAAGTTGTGGCATGCTGGCTGAATTAGTGTCAGCAGCAGCATGCCACAGCATTGGGGGATGGGAGGCCAAGCCTTTGCAGGCTGTGGGGGCACTGGGCACAATAGTGCCATGCCTCCACAACCTGCTTCTGGAGAAACCTGCCGCAACATGTTTCTTGAGCATGCACACAATCAACATAAAAACACAAAAGGAGCACACATACCCAATGCAGAGACTGATTCAAGACATTTCTTTTTGTAGACTTTGACCTTTCTTATATTCCAAAGGCTGCTATGACAAATGAAAGCTGCTAGATAGTATACCATGGAAAATAAAATAGGTGATGCAGACAGTTATATTACTCCACCACAGTGGGCCATAATGAGTTTTTAACTTTATATCTCCAGCCATTTGAGGACATTCCAGAGAGGTGAGTCCAAACGCAGCTGCTCTGATCCCGCTGATACTCTTAATAAAAGATGTAAAATACCTTGAATACCATTAGAAACAATGTAGGGAATGCAGACAATCCCATCCCACATGCTGCCACTGCTGACAAAAATAGGTAGCCCATCAGAATGCAAAAAAAGATCTCACCAAAGTATGGTTAAAAAAGTTGATGAAAATCAAAGACAGTGTAATATGATTCAGTCTGACCACAACATTAAAGCAACAGTCCTGGACCAACTATACACATCAAAGCAACTTCTGTGTAAGGCTGACACTTCTTTTAAGATAAACAGACAAGAAATACTTGATGAAGTGCATGCCATCATAGAACAGAGTACAGAATCAGATTCAAAGCAATCTTCTTCACAGCACAGAACAACATCAGGTAGCATTATCGTTGGTGTTCTAGTAGTTCATTTTTTTTCCATTTCTTCCTCTTCCTCAGCAACTGTGCCAGAGTTTTCTTTTTTGCCATGATCAAAAAGTAGCAGTATCCCTTGATTTCGCAGTTCAGCTTCAGGTCTCTGGAGTTACTTGCAAGATGTAATTGTAACTTCTTCATCCTCTTCTTCTAACTTAGCCTTAGCACAGATCATTGTTGGAATGTACCTGGCAGAGCCCAGTATTGATCGGAATGCTGATCATATGAAAGATAGGAAATCCAAAGAAAATAGGTGGCCTGCTTTAGAACAAATTGCAATGAAGTGCATGAATTGCCCCACAACTAGTGTGTATTCAGAACCATTGTTTAGTTACGTTATTGCTGTAACAAGACCCCATTTGTCAACAGAAAACACTGAGCATTTGGCATTTCTGAAAGTGAACATTACTCACTTTAATTTCAAATATTGTAGCTGACTGAATATAAAAACATATTAACTCTGGGGGTCTCTCTCTCCTTAAAACAGTTGCTCCCATTGTTCCTGCAGTAAATAGTTTGTGAACAGAGCCTTTACTTAATAAATGAGGCCTGTCAGTGGCAAGACACATCAGGCCGGAATAGCTTGAATTGAAGCAATGAACATGATGAGCACAGGAAAGCAAATTACAGTAATGTCAGTGGGTCCAGACTAGAGATGCTGAGAAATTTTAATTCACAGGCAAAACTAAGGTGAAGTTGCCAAACTTGCATTCATATATAATTTCACAAAGATTTTTATTTAATTTGCCTTTGGCGTCTTCACCTGTAACTTCTCCTTGGTGTACAACCCAGTGAAGTTGGGTTAAAACAAAGCTACTGATACACAAAAGTCTCAGTGTCAGCTGTCCCCAGTCCCCTGCACTCTGCAGCCTAAAGACCCTGTGCCACCCCTGCCCCCCATGGCACCACCACCACCACTGCAGGCTGCATCCACTCATCAGTCTCAGTCAGGAGCAATTCTAACATTTTCTGACCTGTGTCTGTGATCCAGTTACACTCTTCACTGCCAGCATGATATGTTGGCAAATACCCAGAGGATTGCTACGAATGCAATTGGGGATAGTACAAATTTTCCCCTGGCCAGAGTTGAATACTACCACAATTACTTATGCCCCATGTGCTGTAATGTATGGAAAGGAGTTACCAGCTGTTTGTTCACAGATCCATACAGTATATCCATACTGGAGACCTATTATCCATATTAGTCTCAGTGCCACCACACCACCAGCAGTGAAGTGAACACCAGTAACCTCCTTCTTGACCACTACATCTGAACCACAGATTTTGCTCCCTCTTAGACTGATCCACTTGTTGACACCTCCCCCAGCACCCACTCACATGGATGCCATAGATGTGGCAGAAAATACTTTGGCAACATGAATGCTACCACCCCACTTCCACCAACTACTTCTTTTGGGGTTGTTTTAGACATGACTCAGTCACTTTTTGTAAAATTAAATTGTGGATTTGGTACCAAGGTGAAGTTTTGAGGTGATTTTGGGGTGCTGTGCATATCCCATGAGTATTTCAAGGGGTGTTATGTGTTACTGTTGCAGTGCTCATTCAGAACTTTGTTTGGACATAAAGAGTGCCCCTTAACTCTCTAAAGACTGGTGGAGTTACGGCTTGTTCAAGTTGCAATGTTATCCTTTGGAACATTAGGGTTAAGGTTAGGGCTAGCTTTAGTGTGGTCACTTGCAACGTATACAATAAACATGTCACTAGGGTTGAGTAGGGGACCCACATGGATACTGGGGACCAGAGGACCCATCTCATGGAAAATCACTGGGCCGAGTGCAAGGAAAAGCAGATGGAAGTGGCGAGTAGATGTGGTGGAGGTGGTGGCCAGTCCATGCTGGCAACAGTTTATAGCGGGCATAAGGGAAGTTCCCATGTTATGATGGGGCAGTGAGCACACCCTGTGAAAGTGGAAGCATCCCTTGTTGAAGTTCAAGCTCCTCCTGAACCAGCATCACCAGCAGTACCCACACTGCAACCATTTTTTTTTCTTTATTTTTTTAAACAATACACAACAGTTATTTCAGGGACTAATTAGACACACCCAAGATGCAACAACTCAGGTAATTATAATAATGTTACTGTGTACACAAAAAACTGCTAACTTCAATCAATAGACAAAAATTAAATCAATATAGTCAAACTACAGTGACAAAAATCATTCAGTAAAACACACCTAACTGTACTACAGAACTAAAATCCCAAGCCAAGGAAAACAGGAAAGAAAAAAAACACAAAACACTGACTACAACACCACTAGTACTGCTAAGACAGAAATGACTATATAACCTGCATTTTCTTGCTGGAATTTATTGCAAACTGGTCTATACCATCCACCACCCACCAACAGCACCACCTCAGTATACATTACAGAAAACAAAACTACAATTTAAAGTAACTAAATCACAAAATATACCACAAATAATTGGTCATTCAGAGGCACAAGGTACAGTAGACACTTGATGGAGTGATTTGTTGAAAAAAAAGGTGTGTTTTAAATGCTTTCCAAAGGTTTTTAGGCACAAAGATACAGAGCACACTTAATGTCTCTTCCTCAAACTGCACTGAATTGAGCCTATGCATGGCACTACAGCACCATGTGACCTCAAATCTCATGGATCTTTGCAAACTTCACCTTAAAACCAGTTTTGCCATTTGCAAAGTTCTTTAAGGTGAAGTAGACATTCACCTTAAAGAAGAAGACTCCAGTATATTTATGATTTGGATATGTCTGATGTATGTTTTACACATTACATCAATTAAGTATGTCAATAAAAGATCAGTCATTTCTTCTGCTGCAACACATATCTAGAGTCTGAGGCTCTGACACAAGGTTGTAAAGTGTCGAGCAAGCCTCCATTTACATGCAAATGAGTCACTTCTAATACAAACCCTCCCATTCCATGATGCCACTCTAGAAACAGTGCAGAAGAAAACATAAGGGTATCAATGCAGTGCCAGTTTAACCCATACCTGCAATATTTATACACTGAGTGGTTGGCTAAACTTCCAACAAAGACTAAAATACCACACCTGCATTCTCGCAAAAAAAATACACCTTCAGCTTGCCCCCATCGGACTACTCCCCATTATCAGTGCAGCCCCCATCAGGCACAATACAAGACTTACAGCACACCCATCTTTCTCGGTTCCCCTCTGTAGAACAGCACTAGGGCAAAGATCCTTCCGGTACTGTGCTCTTCTCTGGCTCAACTCACTACCCTCCCCTCTCTCCCAGTCCCTTAGCATCTCTCTATTCAAATCTGGCCTTAAAACCCATCTAAAGGAGAGTGCTAAATGTGATTGTGGCTAAATCTGCCCACTCTTCTAACTCCCTAACCCTCCACTTCTCCTGACTCAGGGTCTTTCTAGTCCCTACGTAATGGCATCCTGCAAACCCCTGCCTAGGGACCCCAGGAATGCTACCGAATTACCTCTCCTGCTGATTAAGGTTCATGCCTAATTACCTCACCTGCCTAATAAAGTTTCTAGCCTGGACTGCTCTATCAGTACTGTAACCTTTAATACTGCCTGTCAATGTTAGTCCTTACTGTTCTCTGTTTTCCCTCAACCCCCTGTAACCAACATGGAGACTCTGCAAACACTGCTGTGTCAGTACTGAAACTGTAAATATTGCCTGTTCATGTATGTCTTTTCTGTATTTGTCTACCCTCCACCCCCTGTAACCTGATGTGGAGCCTTTGCAAAAGAGTCTATGACTCAAAGGATTGTAATTCTGATCTTACTCAATAAATAAATAAATAAATGCTGTCTATCCTGATTTTATTTAAACTTTGCAATGGCTTAAGACAGTGCTGTCATGCAACTCACACAGACAATAGTACTTGTAGCCTTAATATGTGTAAAGCAAATAATACATTTAATAGTATTACATTCACAGGAAACAAAATCTGTTGCTTTCTACTGCTCATTTCTCACTGTGAGACAGTTGTAACATGTGGAGAGGAGTCAACTGAATCAATCAATCAATCAGTCAAGTAAGCAATCAATCTTATTTAACCAGATGAACACCCTTGAGAAGATTAATTTACAAGGTGGGCCTGGGCAGGTTCTCAAAGGATCACATAAGACTGAATTCCTCCTTTGCACAAATGATACATATCCCCCTTTCAGCAGCATGAAAGTGGAGAGCTAGATCACTTACTTTATAAAGTGTATTGTTTTACATTTCAGATGCTCCTTGAATCCAAGTTGCTGACTGGAAATAACAAGAGAAAGAATGCATATGACATGGGAGGAGTGAGCTAAGAAAATACAAAGCACTACAAACACTGAGACTGATTAGTTTCTTTACCTACAACAGCTGATGTGTAGCATTTGATTTTTGAGAAACATTCTACTTCAAATGCTGCCATTACAAGTTGGGAAGGGGTGCCACAGGTTGTCCTCAGTACGTTCAAAGTGAAGTGCTCTAGCTCGCACATCACTGCTTATGATTTATAATGGGAATAGGGGGGCACTTTTAAAGTCATGGACCTGAGGGGCCATCACAGTTCCCAAGGAGGTTAGGGAGCTTGTTAAGGGTTATAGAGTAATGGACTCTAGTAGGATTTGAATCAGAGTCTCCCAGTTCTAGTGCCTATTCTTTAACCACTAGATCACCCTTCTACCATATGCTGCAACTGATGCTTCCATGGTAACCTATTCCTTGTTATAGCTGAACTCTTTATTGCTTTACAGCAGCCATCCAATCACTGACTGCCTAGTTACAAATGGAAAGGGGCATATTTGCATGATTGGCTCTCACTGCTGGTGCCAATAAACACATAGAATGCTAACACACATAGAAAATAATACAACAGCTGTATAATACCACTCAAAAGTCTTGTTGAACCCAGAGTTATTTATTGGATAACACTGATTTTTGTTAACATAAACAGTAATACAACAAATACAGGCACTTCCTTATAGTAATACTTTATATACATGTCAAATCAGTGCTGCATCACAATCACATGGTCAGAGTCCATATTAGAACTTCACTTCAAGATGTGCACAACACTTAAAGAGATCCTCCATTACTCAAGGGGGGAACCAAACCATGTCGGTTTGGTTTATTGGTGGAACTGCATTTAGTGCAGCACTGTTATCTGTTGCTATGATGACATCATCCTCCAGCAACATTGATGTTAAAATGGAGGATAAACACAATGTTAACTTCTAGGGGTGGTATATTTTTATTTACAAACTAGATTTGGACAGCAATAGGACTGCTGGCAACTGGAGGAGGCACACAACAGTTGCACGTAAGGAGTTAGGAAAATATTAATGTGAAACTATGGAAGACTTCCCCTTTAATGGAGAACTTTGTGAATTTGGCAAAGAAGTAAAGTTTTCTAACTTCACCCACTTCTAGTCCATAGTCCAAGGTATATTTGTTTCTTCACAACACAACATAGCATCAGGCAGTTCCTTCTCTCAAGTGCCAACATTTCCCCCTTATCTTCCTCTTCGGACACTGTGATGGGAAATAATTATTCCTTATTCCTTCTTCCTTCTTCCTTCTTCTTCTTTCTCTTATTCTTACTCTTCTTCCTCTCCTTCTCCTTCTTCATCTTTTACAAACCAGCACAGTAAAACAGTAACATCAGAGGATCCAGAGTCCAAGGTATTTTTTTTGCTAACAGCAACTACATTACTTGTCCCAAACACTGTAGGTACTGAATCTGATTTGGATAGTCGGGTACTGTTTACTGTTAATAGTAGTCAGCAACTGCCTGCTATATTATTTTACTACCTTGTGTGATGTAAATACTAAAGAGTTACTGTTCATTATAGCAGATGGCTTAGCTGAATGCTTTACTTTGGATTAATGTTCACATCCTTTCATATCTGGCTGTGCTTACATTACAGAGAAAAAAATTTAGTATTCCTTCATTTATTTGTTTGTAGAATGATGTAATACTACATCTCAGTTACAGTGACTGTTTGGGCTGAGATTAGGTTAGTACTTAGCAGCAGTTGTTCATATACTGTGGTTCATATACTACTGTCAAATCAAGAGCCAGAAGGCAAAGACCCATAGTGTGCTTATACTAAACCACAGAATAATAGGACAAAAGGTATCCCGTACTTATTAATTGATCTAATTGGTACTTGAAAATACTTTTAGTCTCACTTATAACCACATGTAATGGCAATCCATTCCATAGGCCAATGACTCGAAGGGTAAAAAAGAATTTCTGTTTGATATGAATGAATGAATGACTTCCTTTCTAATTGCAGAGGATGACCCCTGATATTATATACACATGTTTTAAAGTCCAAACCCAATTCACACATGAGGTGTGGATCACGAATAATATCTTACAAAAACATTCAATCACCCGTAAGACGACGAGTGGAGAGGGGCATATGTTTTAAAGTATCCAGTCTACTGTCATAAAACACATTTTCAAGCCCAGCTATTTTCTTAGTAAATTTTCTTTGAACTTTTTCTAACAGGTGTCCTTCTGTTTCTTTATAAGGACCCCAAAGCTGTGAAGCATATTTCAGATGAGGTCGAGCATATGCTCTATACAATGGCAACAGCACTTCGCTACTCCTGGACCTAATATTTTGCAACATGCACCATATTACTTTGTTGGTTTTATTAATGGTGCCATTCACATGCTGGCTTTGTGACAAATCATCAGAAATGATAACACTCAAATCCCTTTTATTGGTTGATGTTTCCACTACAGCTCCAGCCAGAGAGTATTTAAACTGCAAGTGTTTGGCTCCCAAATGCATCACTTTGCATTTAGAAACATTCAGGGTCATACACTATTCATTTACCCATGAGGAAATATGATCTAAATCATTCTGGATGGTTTCAGCTTGTGCAACCAACTCACAAGGTCCACCAATCTTAACATCATCAGTGTATTTCGTAGTGAAGGACAAACAATCCATTGTTAAATCAGATAAGAATGCCTGAAAGAGGCAAGGGCCCAAGACAGAGCCCTGAGGCACCCCACTAGTCACATTATCTCTTACTGAGTTAGATCCACTAATGATGACCTGTTGGGATCTATCTTGCCACCAGTTTTTTTATCTATTTAATAAAGAATGTTGTTGACATTAAGTTTACTAAGTTTGCTGATTATTTATTTATTTATTTATTTAGTTAAACATCAGTTTAGAAACCTTTGAGCCAGAGGCTCATTTACAAAGGTACCTCGTCACAAAGAGGACATCAGAACAGTAGTACAAGGGACACAGTACTTACAAACAAAAAAGTTACAGTTCAATTACAATTTTGTTACAATAGAATACAATCTCCAACGAAGCAAAAGATAACAAAAGGTGCAAAACTTATGGTCGGGGGACAGCTGGTGGGGTAGAAGGGAGGGAGATAGGGGAGGAGGAATTAGTAGGGAAAGGAAGGGGGGGGGAGCCGCTCAGTGAGCATTGTCAAACAGAGTATATATATATATATATTTTTTTTTTTTACACAAGGCTAGCGGCAGTTGCATTTGCGAGCTAAGCAGGAAGTTTCTGAGCCTGGGCTTAAAGCAAGCTAAGTTAGTGAGTTTGAGACACTGGCAGGAGAAATTATACCAGTGTGGCTACAGTGAGGAATGCCTCTGACCTTGAGAGGTCCTGGCTCTGAATAACTAGGGTAGCTCTTGACAAGCTGCGGCGTGATCAGGGTCAGGTGCAGTACGGTGAATGGAGTTGGATAGGCCTATGGGGATAGGCCACAGGGCTTAAAAGGTGAGCTGGCATGTCTGATACATGAGTGCTCTTCCAGGTTGAGTAGGGTAGCCAGGGTGTACAGCTCATGTGTGAGTGAGTCTGGGAGCACCAGTGATAAAGTCTGCAGGCCTTATTAACTGTGAGGCGAACCTTGTTGAGGGCAGTCTGATCTGCTGAGCCATAGACCGGAAGGCCATAGTCAATGAGAGACATGACAGAGGAGGTGACAGCCAGGCGGAGGGCATCAGGAGGGAGGCATTTTTGTGCCGGTAAAGAATGCCCAGCGTGAGTTGGTGACAGAATTTAGGGCAGATATATGTCCATGGAATGAAAGTGCAGGGTCAAAGGTTATACCAAGATATTTATAGGACTGCACCTGGTCAATGACGAGATTGGGTGTGGAGTGGACAGCTAAGGAAACTTGCTGTACTTATTTTGGGGTGGGAGAAGAGCATCGTTTTTTTTCTTAAGGTTGATAACAAGTCAGTGCTCAGTGAACCAGGTAGCTGCAGAGTCAAAGACTAGTTGGAGGGAGTTCTGTAGCAGCATGGGGTCATTGTGGGAGGCAACGAGAACAGCATCATCAGCATAGAGAGCATCTTACCCATACAACTGCTGGGTAGGGAGTTAAGAAAGAGTGAGAATAGTAGGGGTCCAAGAATTGAGCCTCGGCACCCCAGAGTGAATGGGGCATGTTTCAGAGAGAGTACCGTTGACTTTCACACATTGGGAGAGGCGGAGAGATAGCTGGTGCACCAGGAACAGGTCCTGAGGCAGCCTCATTAGGTCGAGGGTGGAGAGCAAAAGAGGATGCAAACGGTATCGAATGCTTAGACAGGTCAATGAATATAGCACCAGCCAGGCACCAGAGTCCAAGGAGGCATGGAGGAAGTTGGAAAATTCCAGGAGTGCTGTATTGGTACTATGACCTGCTCTGAACCCGTGTTGTTCAGGGCAGAGAACATTGTACTTACAGAGGTAGTCAGAGACTTGGGACGCCACAATTTTCTAACGCCTTAGAGAGGGGAGAGGATTGAGATGGTCGGTAGTTACCGCGAAGAGTCCTGTCACCACCTTTATGGACAGGGGTAACTGTGGCAATCTTCCAGGCAGAGGGGAATTGTCCGAGACAGAGTGATTTGTTGAAAATGTACGTAATAGGTGAGAGGACCTGATCCAGGACCTGACATAAAAGGCAGGGATCAAGTGAGTCATTACCGATGGTGTTACCTTTTAGGGCTTTTAGCAAGTAAGGCCTAGCTTCTTGCATGGTGACATGACGCAGGTGGAAAGAGGGAGGGCAATGGGTGGTGGTACAGATGGAGGAGGTGGACTGAAAAAGTTACCAGGAAGTACTGAGCTAAGGTCGGTAAAGGAGTTATTGAGGTGGGTGGCAATGAGGGCAGGGTCAGAGGAGATGGTACCATTGATGTTGAGAAGAGAAGGAGAGGGGGACTGGGAGTGACCATTCAGTTGCTTGATGTTGTCCCAGAAGCACCTGGGGTTCCCCAGGAGGAGGTAAGAGGCTTGTAGTATTCCGCCTTTGCTTGCGGATGGCCCAGGTGCACTGGTTGTGGGCGGCAGCATGGGACTGCCTGTCAGCTGAATGGCCATTAGCAACAGCAAGGTGCCAAGATTGTCACGTTGCTTAAGTTGCCACAGTAGGGGCAGGGGGTGATCCAAGGGGCATGTTTCACTTTGGACCTCCTAGCAGTTATGGGAGCAAAGATATCACAGGCAAAGTTGAAAGTGCTTACAAAGAAGGCCAGGGCCAAGTCAATGTTGGTTGCCCTCGTCAGAGGACCAATCAGTGTGGGCAAGGCGCTCTTAAGGCCTGAGTCCCCCAGGCCTAAAGGCCGAGGAGGTGGTTTTGACCGGGGATGAGGGCCGAGGGGTTTCCCAGTTGAAAAGCACAGGGGAGTGGTCACTGAGGCAGTGAGGGAAGATTTGGATTAAGGTCCAATGGGTCATAATATCACAGGCCTTACTGAAATCAATGAAAATAACGTCACAAGGTAAACACCTATCTAGAAATAGACTGATATGTTCATAAAAACAAATCAAGTTCATTACACAACTTCTGCCACTCCTAAAACCATGTTGTTCTGTGTCATAAAGATTCAGCATAGGTGAAATCATGTCTTTGATGAGACTCTCCAAAAGTTTACATACTGATGAGGTCAGACTTATGGGCTGATAATTTTCCTAATTATTTTTTGGATCCTTCTTATGAATTGGAATCACATTAACTTCCTTCTAATCATGCGGTACTTAGTTTTCAGTGATAAAATGTTCAAACAATATTTTTAAGGGTACTATAATGGAGTCTGTTAATAAAAATAATAAATGTCCTGCTATAGTGTCTGGACCTGGGCTATATTTGCCATTAAAGGACATCAGCTTTTCTTTAATACTGTCTTCAGAGAAACAGACCAATCGGTCATTACTAGTATCTAAAATAGGAGTGGATAACTCTGAAAACTTATTTGTGAAAACTTTACAAAAACCTTTGTTAAATAAATTGGCCATACTTCATGGGTCATAAATAAGTTCATTATTGTCCAACAATGGGCCAACTTGTCACATCAGTTTCTTCAATGAATTGATATATGAGAAAAAATATTTACAGTTAGATTTCTTTGCAGTAGTTGCCAGGTTGTACTCCCACCTTGATTTAAACCTTTTAATCACATTTTTACATTTCTTTTGAGTTTGTAAATAAGAATCCCAATTAAGTGTAGATTTGTTTCTTAAATAAATATTATACTTTTTTTTCCTTTTGAGCCTAATCATCCTTTTAATAGAACAATTTAACCATGTGGGTGCCTTTGTGGAATTACCAGTTTTCTGTTTACATGGAATATATTGATCTCCTTACACTGAAGAGCATATCTTTGCATGTATCTCAACTATACTCAGGGGTGGAACCACACAACACAGTTTCCCAGTCAATTTCTTTAATAACACGCTTCATGATATTCAGATCTGCTTTATTGTACAAGTGCATGATTATGGGATTGGGGTTGTAAACATGGTTTATTATAATCTTAAAAAATGCTGTTGTGATCACTATTTCCAATAGGATCACCAACATGGATCTGATCAATTGTTAGGTCCTCATCACAAAGGACCAGGTCCAGGATTTTTTCACCTCTATTAGGGGTGAGTACACATAGTTTAAGACCTAACTGGGAACAGATATTCAATAATTTGTTGCCCATACTATTACTGGCACTGCAGTTAAACCAATCTACATCTCCCAAGTTAAAATCACCAGTTATGAGGTCACGTGACGCGCATGGAGGAGTAGCTGCAGCTTGTTGGGTCTCCCTCTCTGCAAGAGTGAATTTGCGCTTTAACGGAGGGCTTAACGCTTAATTTTGATTTGCCCCAGCTGGTTAACATCTGGAGGGACCACTAGAAGGCTTAATCGAGCTGATCGCCGCTCCGGAACGCAATCATCTGATCAAGAACTTGAGGCCAAGCGGCCACGTCGGAGCTCGTCGCCTGCCAAAGCACCAGAGGGTATTACTACTACCAAGATATACGAGGACCTAACGACAATAAAGGAAGCTTTATTCAAGTTAATTGATGATGTGGCCGAATTCAAGCCGGCGTTAACTCAGCTAGCCCGTCGGGTGACGGATGCTGAAGCTAGGATCTCGTCATTAGAGCGTACCCTGGAGAAAACTGGGCCTACAGTCAGAGAGTGTAAACGTAGTCTGGGAAAGCTGGAAGACCGCCTTGATGATTTAGAGGGAAGGAGTAGGCACAATAACTTAGTTCTACTTGGCTTCCCCAAGGGAGAAGAGGGGCCTAATACAATTTCTTTCCTGCAGAAGCTGCTAAAAAAATCTGCTGGTCCCTCTCCTAATGGTCCCGACTATATCATTGAAAGGGGACACCGAGCCTTGAGAAAAAACCTTCGCCCTCTGAACCACCGAGACCCATCATTTTCAAATTATTAAATTACCTGGATCGTGAGCATATCCTGAAAGAGATTAGGAGACTGGCTGCCTTTCAATGGGAGGCAAGAAGTTACGGCTAGTTCCAGACCTAACTTGGAAAATCGACAGGCCGGGCTGCTTTTAGGCCGTCTTCTGCAAGTTGTATGAGGCGAGGATTCGCCACCGTTGCTATACCAGCGAAATTAGAGTTTCATCCAAGGATGGGATCAGCGGTATGATTCATGGAGGAAGCTTTAACATCCTTAGAGACTCTATTTCCAGAACTTTTTGTTAAAAAATGACTAGTTCAATCTCTGGTGATAAAAAATAGGCTGTAAATGGGGCAACGACTTGGATGTTTAAAATTTACTACTTGGTCCTTCTGATCCTGGTTTCTAAGATTTGTGAGAGGCCAAGGTTTACTATATTTGGTTTTCTCCAACTTCTATGGACATATGGACTTATAAAGTGGACTTTTCACTATAAGGCTCTTTAATTTATTTTGGCCTCTGAGCTTTGCTGACCTAGCCTCACGAGTGTTGGGGGGAGGAGTAATGCAAGATTTTGACCACATGAGGGAGCTATTAGCTTATTAATGTCAAGCTATCATTATGTTTTATTAACAATTTAGTTTTTATAGCCCTAGCAGTACTAGCCTATCAAGTGGGTTATTATGTTATATGTTGATGGATGTTGATGCGATAGGGTGGAAGAAGTTACTTCAGAGGGGTTATAACTTCTGGGTTGTTGAAAGCTAGCATATAGCTATAGTTTGCTGTTTACAACAGCAGGTATTTGTATAATAATTTTGGTTCTTCCTGATTAAAAGTGCTTCGGTATTGTGGCTGCTTTCAGTCAGTCTCTTATTAGGAACCTTATATTCCTCTCCCATTCCTCTTTATGTGTTTCAGTCAAGTACCTTTTCTTAGCTATATAAAAGTTATCTTTTACTATATCAAGCCCACCCCTTTTCCTTTTCCTTTTCCTTTTTTTTTGTCAGTATTAGGAGATATAGGCTAGAGCGAAGAATTATAATTGCAGTTTAATCTGTTAAGGAGGGGGGGACCCTGCCTCTATAGCGCACCATGAACCAGTCGCAGGGGAGTGGGCTTCAGGCCTGGATAGCTAGTTTTAGGGACTTTTTTGAAGGGGGTGAGGGTTTTTCTTTCTTAGATAAGGGGTTTTTCAGCACTTATTTTATTAATTGTGGTAGGGTCTTAGTTTGTAGGGGAACAGCTATCTTGCTTCCTGTATGAGAATAGTGCTCATTCATGGCTAATGGACTAAATATTCTTTCGTGGAATATTAAAGGGGGGAAAGATAATTGTAAAAAAATTTGTTATATTAAATCATCTGGCTCATTATAATCCTGCGGTTGCGTTTCTGCAGGAAATGCATGTTCTCTCAGACCGTTTATCTCACTTTAAGAAAAAGTGGGTTGGCCAGGTGTTCGGAGCTGGTTTCTCCTCGAGTAGTCGGGGAGTGGCCATATTGATTGCGCAAGGGGTTCCGTTTGTTCATTCGGAAATTTTTTCTGACCCGAACGACAGGTATATTTTTGTTTTAGGTAGACTTAATGGGTCTAATTTAGTCCTGGGATCGGTGTCTAGGACCTAATCAAGAGTCACCAACCTTTTTTGTTCAGTTGGCAGTGATATTGGCCTCCTTTAAGGGAATTCCAGTTGTTTTGGGGGGAGACTGGAATCTAGTTCAGTCCAACAAGTTGGATCATTCATGGAATAGAGGGACGCAATACTCCGCAGCTCAAAGTGCCTTAGTGGAGTTTACCTCTTCCTTAGGGTTAGTAGATCCATGGAGGATATTTAACCCATCTTCTAGGGATTATACTTTTTTTCCTCTGGTCCATAAATCATATTCTAGAATTGATTACTTTTTGATAAGCAAGCATTGCTTAACTGGCATTTTGGAGACGATGATTTTACCCAGAGTTATTTCTGATCACTCTCCGATAAAAATGTGTTGGTCACCGGTATTTAATCCACCGAGATAGTATTCCTGGTCATTGAATAATAACTTATTAAAAGATTCTAGTACCTTGATTCGTTTCAAGGAATTTTTGACTACGTCGATTGAAGCAAATTGGGGCTCCATTGAGGCCCTGGATCAAGCTTGGGCGTCACTCAAATCAGTATGGAGGGGGGACCTAATACGGTTAGCATCTAAGCGTAAGGCCAAAGAAATTTCACATCTAGATGGATGCCTGGAAAAAATTAGGGTGCTGGAGGGCATTCAGGAGAACCTAAGGTCAGAGAGCCAGGAACAAGAACTAATGGCACTGAGAACGTGGTATGCTAATACCATGCGGGAGAGAGTGGTATCCTCAGCCGCTAGAATCCAGGCTTTTTACCTAGGTCAAGGTAACAAGGCTGGAAAATTGCTGGCCTGGCAATTAAAGCAACGAGCTTCTGCCAGGTGGGTTGCAGCTCTGAGGCACCCAGTTTCCAATAACCTGATTACGGCCCCGGAAGGCATTTTAGGGGTTTTTGTTGACTTCTACAAAAGCTTATACTCGAGTCAGACAATTTCCTCACAAAGTATGAGTAAGATGGAGGAGTTTCTAGCAAATATTTCCCTCCCTCAACTGCCAGGTGTATCTGGCCAGGCGTTAATTGCCCCTATCTCTGAAGAAGAAATAGGGAAGCTATTGACTCCCTCAAAGTAGATAAAGCACCAGGTCCAGATGGTTTTACACTTCTTTTCTTTAAACTATTCAAACAGAATATCATACCATTGTTGAGTCAATTGTATTCCTTCTGGACTGATCAAGGGCTCAAGGACAAAACCTTATTTGAAGCCAGGATTATTCTTTTACCCAAACCGGGTAAATCTCCAGAACTAGTTAGTAACTTCAGGCCAATATCCCTGGTGAACCTAGATGTAAAAATTTTTGCCAAGATTTTGGCTTCTAGACTTAAAAGGGTATGGCTTGATTTGTTAAGTCCGGAACAGGCGGGCTTCGTGGAAGGCCGTTCTTCAGCTGACCCCTTCAGGAAGCTGTTTTATTTGATTTCTGCATCTGTGAGTCCAGGTATGGAGGCATCTCTGGTCTCACTAGACGCAGAAAAGGCTTTTGATCAAGTCGAATGGCCATTTATGTTTGCTGCCTTAGCCAAATTTGGTATTCCTGAAGGATATCTACACCTGGTTCAAATTCTATACACCTGCCCTTCGGCTAGAATTCAGTGCAATAATTTAATTTCAGAAGCCTTTCCTTTAGGGAGAGGAACCTGCCAGGGGTGTCCCTTATCCCCTTATTTATTTAATCTCTATATTGAACCCCTAATAAGAGCTATTAAGTTGGACCGAACAGTTCTGGGGGTTAATATTGGTGATTTAGAATTCAAATTATCAGCTTTTGCAGACGATTTATTACATGTCCAAAATACAGTTACATCACTTCCGCGAGTTTTAAAACTCATTGCTAACTTTAGTGAATTCTCTGGTTATAAACTAAATTTATCTAAAACTATGGTGTATCCACTTTCTACATACCTTTCAAAGAGCTGGTGTCTTTCACTGGGGTTGCAGTGGCAATCAGAGGCTTTATTGTATTTGGGCATCCGCGTTTCTAGGAGTTTAGGGGGAGTTGGTCAATTTAAATTTCAAACCGTTATTCAAATCCTTAAAGGAAGACCTGGATAGGTGGTCGAAACTTCCTCTAACCCTTTCGGGGAGGGTTAATACAGTTAAAATGGTGTTTTTACCTAAACTTTTTTATCCTCTTTCAAACCTAAATATTTACCTCCCTAAATCTTTTTTTAAACCTTTTTATAAGTTATGTACCAATTTTTTGTGGGGAGGGGGCCCTCCACGCAGGGCTTACAGTAAACTCTGTTGTCCACGTATGAAAGGTGGCCTTCAGCTACCTGATTTCTACACATATTATCTAGCGATCCATGCAGCAAGAGCTGCCCTATGGGCTTGTGATCCTGAGGCATCCGAATCTGGCCTTGCTCTTGATCCAGCCTTTTCCAAGAAACTTAACCTAGATTTGGAATCCTTTCTATATACTCCATGGGCTAAGGTCCCTAAAATAGCTAGAGATACCCCGCTGGGGTGGGACATTAAGGCCATGCGCCAGCTCTGTGCAAGGTTAAAAATATCCCAATTCTCTGATTTATCTCAACCCTATTGAGGAACCCCAACTTTTAATTGGCAAATTACCTATTGTAAGATCTTTTTCAGCCTCCTTGCACAAGATTCAGATTATGGATCTTTTTTCTGGGAATTCGATGCTACCATTATCGGCATTGCTTTTAAAATTTGGGGTTAAACCTCAATTTTCATTACAATTGCTTCAAATCCAAAGCAGTGTCAAGGACTTTTTTTGTAAGAGTCAGTGCTCCGACAGGGCAGGGACTTTTTTTAATGAGTTGCGAGAGCTTAGTCTGTCCGGTAAAAGAATTTCTAAAATTTATAAATATATTTTAGAAAGGAGCGACTCTGCAGCTTCCCCTGCTCCTCTATACTGGGTAATCAATTTGGCCTTGGACTGGACAGATAAGGTATGGGAGAAAACATGGAAAGATATTTATCTCTATGTTAAACAAGACAGGTTAAGAGATATCCAATTTAAGTTACTACATAACTTGTATCTGTCCCCGGCAAAATTATACCGAGTAAGCGGACTGGGCTCTCCTGCATGTAAGGATTGTAATGACCCATTGGCAACTACAATTCATAAAATCTGCTTTTGTCCAAAGATTACAGGATTTTGGAGTTCGGTTAAACTCTGGATTGGTCTGTACACTGATCTCTCAGCCTTTTTCAAATTGGAAACTTGTATATTTGGGATGTATGCCCAAGTTCCAAGTAAAGTCCAAAGATACCAATTGGTGTTGATTGCATCAGTTACCAAACTGGTAATTTTGCACCACTGGCGAGATGACTGGACCTCTACTCACAGGGAATGGTGGGAGGAATTCTTAAATGCACTTTATGCAGAAAGATTAGTTTTTATGTTGGGTAAGTCTTGGACTAAGTTTTTGAAATGTTGGGGGGAATTCATTCAAAGTCTTAAGGACAAGTTTGGGTTCTAGGGGATGATATCTGTTAAGCCCCCCTTTTTTTCTTTCCCCTTTCTTTTTCCTTCTCGGTTTTGGGCTTCTTTCTGTTCCTCTTTCTTTTTTATTTTCTCTCTAGTAGATATTCCCCTATGCTTGGTTTATTAACTGCCTCCTACCTCTATATTTACGCTCACTGTTTCTCCCGCCTCTTTTCCACTGTCAGCTTCTATCATTCCACAATGGCCCTGGTCTTTGCTGTCACTATCTAAATACCTGAAGTAATTAGTGTCATAATCTGTTTCTTAGTTTGAGTTTGTTGTCTCTTCGTTCTTAAATGTTAATAGCAATTAATTTGTATTAAATCATATAGTTTTCATTCTTTACAATGGAATAGTTGGTTAGTGCTAGGATAGCTGTGGGGGGTTAGGAAGGGAGGGTAATAGAGGAAAAATTTGTGTAGTTCATGTTTTTGTTGGTTTGTCCTAGGATATATATTGTCTGTAACCTAACTCTATGTGATGTATATGGTGCATATGATTTTGTTTTCAATAAAATATAATTATTTGCAAAAAAAAAAATCACCAGTTATAATGGTATTCCCTAAGGCATTAGCCTGTTCCATTTCAATTAATAATGTATCTAATATAGCCGCAGATGATTTGGGTGGACGATAAAGAGAGCAGAAAACAAGAACATCAGTTGTAGACAGATATATCTTGACCCATATTGACTCTATTTCTTTGTCACATATTTTTATATTACTTGTAATGTTTATAGAATTGAATTTACTATTGACAAATAAAGCAACCCCACCACCCATTTTATTAGTCCTATTTAAAGTAAAGCAGTTAAAACCAGGTATATTAATTTCCCACGAGGACGTAGCATCACCCCAAGTTTCACATATTGATATAACATCAATATTATCCAAACTAATTCTGCACTTTAATTAATCCAATTTATAATTCAAGCACCTGGCATTGAAACTTAAGCAATGCAAATGATTACTGGTAAGTTTGGAATTATTTGACAGTTTTAGAGATGATGACTTATCAAATACCCCCCAAGAAATTAGTTTAACCAGTTATCAATTACTGAGAGAATTTGTTTTCCTAGGAGTGAATTTCCATGTTTACTTAAAAGTAGACCATCAGTGCAAAACAACTCATTATGATTATCAAATGCTTCTCAATGGGTAATGCATGTTGTATTTTGCTGGAAGCACCATTTATGACACCATTCATTTATAATTGTAATTTTATTGTTAAGAGATGGTGAAAAACAGGGAATTAGAAGAATTTCAGACAAGCAGATGTGGCACCCAAGATCAATCAGTTTGTTGGTCATAGCAACAAATTGTTCTTTAAGTTCTTGGATAGAATCATGGAGATCGTTGTTGGCTCCCACATGTATAACTGTAATAGGGTAAGAGCCACAATCTTATAAGGTGTTAGTCATCATTTTGGTAAGGTCCAATATCCTAGCACCACTATAACTAGATCTACAGTAGTCCTATTCATTTCATCAGGGTTACAAATCTGTCTGTCTAAATGTTTAGTAATAGAGTCACCTAAAACATAAATCTGTTGTTGACAGGATACAGCAGATGGACAGGAACTGGGAGATAACACCTTGTTGGTTACATCATTAATGAAATCAATGACTGATGCATCATTTATTGCTAAAGTGTTATGAAGAGAGGTAGTGGAGGTGGAACTTAATGGTGCAGTACATGTTAAATCACCATGGTCCATGTCCAAGAGTGGGGAATCTACAGCAGCTTTGGGCAGATCAATGTTAAGATGGTCAAATCTGTTGAACAGCTGAGTGCAAAACAGACCGCAACTCCCTGTTACATTATTCCAGTTGCCATCCTAGACGTTTGGTGAAGAACATTCTGAAAGCCCAGTTATTAAGAGCCAGAAGAAATTGTACTAGTGATGCAGAATTTGTAGTCCAGGGTTTGGACGTGTACACACTTTAGAGAGAGAGGGAGCAGTTCTGATTTGGTTCAAACAACATTTGAAGAAGTGCTTGCAACCCCTAGGGATAACCTCTTACAAGGAAAATTGCCTAAAGAGAATAGAAACAACACGAGGTTGCGGTTTATTACTAAATATACAAGACAATCAGATGGTATCCATAAGATTATTTTTCAGAATTTGAATATTTTACAAAATGAGCCCTTACTTAGAAAACACATAGAAGAGAAACCGTTAATTGTGTACAAAAGAGGTAGAAATCTGAGGGACATTTTGGTGAATAGTTACCAACCTAGAATTACAAGTGAAATACAGATGGGTGACACTTGGTTACCCCCACTTCCACGTGGTAATTTTCCCTGTGGTAGGTGTAAGATATGTCCTGATCTATTGAGAACGGATAACTTCAGTACATGTAATGCCACAAATTTGCATAAGATGAAAGATTTCTTTCATTGCTCCACAGAGAATGTTGTTTATTTAGCAACATGTAACTATGGATCATTCTATGTGGGACAAACTTCACGCCCATTTAGGTTACGTATTGGTGAACACAATCATGCTGTGATCTGTGGTGATATGAAAAATGCTTTAGCACAACATGTAAACAATGCTGGAGATACAAAACATAAATTTAAACTTTGTGCAATTGAGAAAGTTAAAATGGGCCCTAGAGGTGGAAATTTGAAAGAAAGATTGTTATACATGGAATCTTTTTGGATTTATACCTTGGGGGCCCAAATACCACCAGGACTTAATGACAAAATAGAAGTCATGGCATGTATCAAGAAGAAAAACAAATGAGTTTACAGAGCATATTGCAAATGTAAAAAAATGTGAGAATATATTAATATAACAAGAGTGTTATATAGTAAGAATAATGATATATATTTTTTGTCATTTTTTCTCTTTTCAGATGATGCTAATTGAATACCTGGGTACTTTTAGCACCAGGAGATATAGTTCAGCAGCTAACACAAGACTCATGAGAACTGACTCTTTCAGTCCGTTGGGTTTGCTTTGATTTATTTTATAGTTATAGCTATGTTTATAAAGTTATAAAGTTATGTTTACATTTAATTTATGGTGTAAAGTAATGGCTTCACCCTGCTTCTTTGATATAACTACTAATTGACCTAACAAAATCCTTTTTTCCTAACAAATGATATTTTTGGATGTTTTTTAAGTATATAAAGAACTCACACTTATAGATATTATACATATCATACATAAATAGTGGTGTAATACTATGAATTTTTTTTTTAAATATAATTGTTATAGAATTCTGAATGTATTGAATTTTGTGACAGAATTATTCAAAATGTGAAAATTTACAAACATTTTTTCATACCAATTTTATAGGAATATGGCTTTAAGAAGGATCTTATTTAAGTGGTGTTTGTATGATGACTCATCACCTCCTGATGACACACTTATCTGTGCAAAACTGGTAGAGGGATAGTGTCGGTTGTTGCTATTTGGCATCCGTTGTAATATATCTTTTAGTGTTATTTGCAGATATACCATGTGACCTGGAAGTACTGCACCGGGTCACGATCCTCCAAGTCTCAAAATCAATTCAAAAGAATAAAATAACCATTTAAAATACACTCAGGTGCACAGTATCGCACCAGAGCACTCCAAATAGCTGCCAATTATTTAAAATATGCTGTGTGCAGAGGTCTGTAGTTCCCCTCCCTGCAGTACCGAACTACAGGTATAGCAGATTGCTTCCTGGTTGAGCTGCTACACTGTGATTCATGGGATAACTACTGAGCACTTTCCAACAGAAACACTACTGCTCCTTTACTGTCTTACAACCACAGGGAGGTGTCTCACAGCATGAGGAGTTAGTAAATCACAGTTCTGTTCACAAATGCGCTCTCAGAGGGGTGAGACAAATATAGGTTTATTTATAAAGCGCCTTTCATTTTTCAAGGTGCTGTACATATTAAAACAGTAGAATCAAACATTAAAATTCAATAATAAACACAGATAAAACCACAACATTATTAATAATTACAATATAATCAGCCATCCAAAAAGGCCATTTGTCAAAAATAGGTTTTCAGGTCGCTCTTAAATTTCTCCACGGTGGTGCACTCCTGTAATCAATGGGGTAGAGAATTCCAAAGAGTGGGTGCAGCATAAGACAATGCTCTACAACCTGATGATTTAGACTCACTCTTGGAATCTTTAGCAACCCCTCGTTGGCTGAGCAGAGTGATCGGCCAGGGCAGTAAGGCAGCAGAAGTTCTTTCAGATAGGCCAGACCCTGATCATGAAGGGCTTTGAAAGTCAGTTAACTGACTTTAAAGGTGATCTGCCACCGTATAGGTAGCCAGTGCAGTTCGCCCAGCACCGGGGTAATATGACAGAACCTAATTGTCCCAGTCAAAACCCGGGCTGCTGCATTCTGCACCAGCTATAGGTAATGGATTTCAACCCCAGAAAGCCCAAAGTACAGGGAGTTGCAGTAGTCCAGACGTGAGGACACAAAGGCGTGGATCAATGTTGGTAAGGCATCAGATGGAACAAGGTGCTTAACTCTGGTGATATTCCTAAGATGATAAAAGGAAGTCTTGACAACTGCTGACACTTGTGACTGTAGTGTCAGCCTGTCATCCAAGATAATCCCCAGGTTATGCACCCATTCAGAGGTCGGAAGTGAAATGCCACCAAGGAAAATTCCAGAGGGCGAACCAACAAATGACCCCTCTATCAGACGACCCGGTTCCACAACCAAAACCTCTGTCTTTTCTGAGTTCAACTTCAACCAAATAGAATCCATCCAATCCTGGATTTCTTCCAGACAGTTGTTAAACACCGAGAAAGCTCCAGCCTGGTCGGGTGCAAAAGACAGGTACAGCTGGGTATCATCTGCATAGCAGTGAAACCTCAGCCCATACCATCTTATAATGTTTCCGAGGGGCAGCATGTACACTGCGAATAACATGGGAGACAGCACAGAACCATGAGGAACCCCACACAACAAAGAAGTTGGGCCTGAGTGAAGAAACCCAGACACATCTCTTTGTGATCTCCCAGTGAGGAATGAGGTGAACCATTGAAGGACGATTCCCGATATTCCACAAATCTGCCTCAGGTGTGCTATCAACACCAAGTGATCCACAGTGTCAAAAGTGATGAGAGATCAAGGAGAAACAAAATGGAACTTCTCTTCTGATCTCTCACCCTCAGAAGATCATTAACCACCCGAACCAGCACAGTCTCAGTGCTTGTCTTTTACAAAAATCGGATTGGAAGGATTCATAGATGTCATGGATGGTTAATTGGTCTTCCAGTTGGGCTGCCACTACCTTCTCAATCGCCTTCCCAATAAAGGGAAGGTTTGAGATAGGTCTGTAGTTTGTGAAACAGTCTGGGTCCAAGGTAGCTTTCTTCAAGAGAGGTGTAACCACTGCATCTTTCAGGGAGCTAGGGAACTCACCTGACTCCAAGGAGCACCAGACTATTTGCACAAGGACTGGACCGATGATATCACTACAACCCAAGATTAGGGAGGTCGGTCCAGGATCCAAACTACAGCTTGTGGGATGCACACTATGGATAATCCTCATGACATCCACGAAATCAGGTCAACTGAAGGAACTCCAAGAAAACTGAGGTACTGTGAACTCACACTCTTCTGCAGCATCACCCTTAGAGATTGCCGGTCGCAAATCCGCCCTGATGACGGCCACCTTAGTTGCAAAGAAACGAGTGAGCTCCTCGCACTCTAATTGCGAAAAGGCTTTTCAAATTTGCAGACAGGCTAGGTTGCACAGTCTGTCTACAGTTCAAAACAGCTGAGCCTTGTGACCATGTGACCCAGAAGTACTGCACCAGGTCACAATCTCCCAAGTCCCCAAATCACTTCAAAAATATAAAATAACCACTTAAAATACATTCAGGTGCCAAATATCACACCAAAGTGATCCAAATAGCTGCCAATTATTAAAAATATGCTGTGTGCAGAGGTCTGTAGTTTCCCTCCCTGCAGTACCGAGCTACAGGTATAGCAGATTGCTTCCTGGTTGAGCTGCTACACTGTGATTTGTGGGATAAATACTGAGCACTTTCCAACAGAAACACTACTGCTCCTTTAATGTCTGACATCCACAGACAGGTGTCTCACAGCATGGGGAGTTAGTAAATCGCAGTTCTATTCTGTTTACCTGTTGTTGTTTTATGGAACTCGTAATTATGCATTATGTATGTCAAGAGGTGCACAGCACAATGAAAATATTATTGATTGCACTTCACTGACATGACTGAGTGGTGATCAGTAAGACAGCTTTCATTTCTTATTTAAAAGATGTTGATTAGAACAAGTAGAAAACAATACCTCCTGTTGGATCAGGTACTGTACCATAGTACTGTACAGTGTTACATGCAATGCAGCTGTATCACATGGGTCACTTGGGTCATGTGAATCACATGGTAGGGTTGGAGGGCTCTGCTTATTTGATCACTTTTTAGTATTCTTTTTTTAGCCTGGTCTCCTCTGGCACAGCTTGAAAAAGAATACCCAGCCATACTACAATATATCTTAGCTGCTTGATACTGGTTGACATATTTTCCTGTGGATATGGCAGGTTTGTCTATTTTTGCCTGTTTTTTATTCCTACAATGTTCCGTTCTCTGTTATGTGCCTCATGATATTGCCCTTATAATGTAGTTCATTTTATTTATTTATTAATTTAATTTTATTCCCCGGGTAAGAGCACTACACAAATTCTTGTCTATTTTCAGGCACGACCAAGGGGGGAGGGGGATACAGATGAATGCCAACTGACCTTGAACCAGATTAGGCCATTGGCGGCATTTTTAGTGAATGGGGGAAATTTGGCTAGGGCACCGGGGAAATTCCCTACTCTTTCTGAGAAGTGCCATGGGATCTTTAACATTCACCTGAACTACCACCAGAACAGACAGATGAGACCTCAGTTTAACATCTCATCCAAAAGACGGCACCTCAGGAGTGCAGCACCCCCCTCATGCTGCACTGCAGTGTCAGTATTGGGATATTACCCCAACTGTCTGGTGTGGGGATAAAACCCTCAACCCTCTAATCTCCCAGCCTCAAAGGCAAGTGTGCTACCTGCTGAGCCACTGACACTGACTGATTTTACTTCTCTTTGTCCGTAAGTGATTTGTATGCTGTATTTTCCCTTGGTCTCTGTATATGGCTTATTGAGTTTATAATATTGTTATCCCTATTATGTTGCTATACCTATTTACTGTCTCCCCAGGATGCATCTGGAATCGAGCAGTAGTCTGCTCAGTACGCCTTCCTGGTAAAGCTTTTAAATAAATAAATAAAGTTAGTATTTGGATGTGTCTCTCTCCCTCTCTCGCTCTCTCTATATATATCTCCATTTCTCTCAGCAGTACATTATCAATGTATTGTCCCATGGAAGACTTTGAAACTACTCTGAATACTGAACACTGTATAGTACTTAATTTAAATAGAGCAAGCTTTCTCTCTCCTGTCTAACAGTCTCTTGATCTCTCTTTCTTACCCCCAACACTCATAAGGGACCACGCAGGTGTTCCACCATGGGAGACCATGAAAGAGCTACTGTATACTACATCGTGTGTCGTAGTTGTGTCCCCAGCTCCCATTGGGTGCCACTGCCAGGCTTGTTTGCCTCCCACATTATCAGTTTTAATTTATTTTTCGTACAGATAATGAATTAAAGTATTCCCTTTGGCCTTTTTTGTTGAATGTTACAGAGTTTGGCCCATTGTATGCATTTTAACACATTTATTGAAATATTTACTAATAATATGAACTAATCAGGGCTAATCAGAAATCCAGATATTCCAGTTCTTTTTTAATAAGGGTCAGAACTTCATCAAGTTCTGACAAATCTAGTTCAGATCACACACCACCACCACTTCCCCCATCTTTACTTCCCTTGCCATCTCTTCCCTGAGTTCCATATCTCTCATTTCCCCGGTCCTGGTGGTCTATAGATTACCTTCATCTGTATTTTCTTGGATGACAGTGCCATGAGGTGAAGTCAGGGAGACTTTGTTTCCCCTTTACTTCTCCTGATATATCAGTCTTCCACAGCCTTGATGCCCTCCCTGACAAACAGGGCTACGTCCCCTTGACTTTCCCTGTCCTGCTAAACATTATGCAATCTTGGACTGACAAGTTCTAATCATTATTCTCTGTGGGCCAGGTTTCTGTGATGGCTATGAGGTCACATCAGTGTCTGCTACCATTGCCTGGAGCTCACAGATTTTATTACCCAGGCTCCAGACATTGAGGCATGCCCCTTCCAACTAGCTCCAGATCTCCATTGCTGTTTTGTGATCCTTTTCCTGCATTCTTTCCCATTCTCCTTAACTTCATATTTTCTTGTTGCCTGCATACTTTGAGAACCTCCCCCCTTAGCCTTATCCAGAGCTGCTGTTTTGAACTTCAGCCTTATTTTTAACAACCTTGCTTTTATAAGTCCCCTATATAGGGGGAGCACTAGCTAGGATTAAACCTTTTATCCTGCTGGAGGACTTGCCCTCTCTTAATACAAGCCTTTGTGATATACATACTTGACTTCTCCAATGCCCTTTATCTTGGGCTCAATGGAAGTACCCTGCATCACCTGCAATGAATGCAGAAAACTGCAGCCAGACTGTTGACAGGCCTTCCTAGGTCCTGCCACATAACTCCAGTCTTGTGCAACCTGCTTCAACTGCTGCTGAGATGATCGATTTCCTTCAAGATCAGTTTGCTGACTTATAAGGCTCTTCCTAGTCTGGGCCTTAGCTACCTGAGGGACCTTCTGACTCCTTACCAATCCTCCCACCCTCTTCGTTCATCTGAGGAGAGTCTCCTAGCAGATCACAGGATACAGCTGAAGTTATCTGGTGAGTGGGCTTTTGCAGTAGCCAGCCTGACCCTCTGGAGCTCACTCACAAGGTCTTTAAGGGAGGCCCCCTCATTAGAAGCCATTAAGAGGGGCCAGAAGTTCTACCTATTTAAGGAGGCTTTCTTTTTATATTTATCCCATTGCTGGCTATAAATAGCCTTATATTGATTTAAGTTATTTAGTTTAATTAATTTAATTTTGTTATATTTATTTATTATGTGTTTACTGATATTTTATAAGTAATGTGTGTTATTGTTCAGCACCAAGAGCCTTAAGAGATGGGTGCTTTATAAATAAATTTTGTGTGCTTGCTTCCAAGGTTGCCCTCCCTCACTCCCTCGGTGTCCTCTGAAGTCAGTTTAACTGTTCGATGTATACATCAAACCTCTGCCCCAGCACAGTAGTCCCCTCTCTTCTCATGTGAAGGCCATCTCCTTTGAAAAACCTCTGGAACCAGAACTCCCCCAGTTCCCCCTCAAAATGGTACCATTTCTCCAGACACCATCCCTTTAATCACACATTTAACACCTTGATCACTTCCCTCCTTACTCTTCCTTTCCCTCTCACCTACTCCACACAAGGAGGACTTCAGAAAAGGCCAGGGAGGATGAACATTCCTGCAATCCCCCTCCCCACAGCCTGTGAAATTTCTGCTTCATTTGCTCCACAGGCTGTTTAGCCAGATCATTGGTATCCAAGAGTACCAGCACGCCTAGCTGCCCTTTCTGCTAGCCTCACAATTCTATGTTTCATATGGTTGATGCCCCAGGAAGGCAACTGTCTGTCCACCCCCCATTCTTCCTCCCATCCCATCACCCTCCCTACTCCCTTAATCATGGACTCCACAACCACTAAGAACCTCCTAGCTGTCTTTTTCCTACCCTCACCATTGGGTGCTACCAAGCCATCACTCCCATTTTCCCTGACTGACTCAGAAACCCTCCAGTAGAGTCAGGTACCTGAGTCTCCACCAGCGGTGAAAATTTATTGACCATCAGGATGGTGCAGAGCTGATTAACCTCCTTTGTGGCTGCCCCTGCCACCCATTTCCCTACCTATCAATCTCCACCCCACTGGACCAGTGGCCTTTGGGGAAGTGGGGATGTGGGGTGCGGGCTCCAGCTGAGCCAGTACTTCAGTAGTGATATCTCTTCTCTCACTGCTACCAGATGATCATGGACCTCTGCAAAGGTCCTTCAGAAAGGGTAGTGACTCTCTTCTAGAGCATTAACCTTGAGAAACATAGAAACAAAGAATGTGATGGCAGATAAGGACTGCCTGGCCCACCTAGTCTGCCCATATCCCTACCTACCAAAACACTGCAGATCCTAATTGATCTTCTGCTTACCTTTTCTGTCCTACTACTATGATTTCTTTCTGCCTATCACATGCATTCTTGAATTCACCTTGAATTCCTAACTGCTCCAGTCTTAAGGAGATCACAGTGTTTCTTTTGCCATTCTGCACTGATATCCCCCCCCCCGAAGACCAGCTTTTTAATTTCCCATCCCATCCTGGTGGCAGCAGATGGTACCGGGAGGGGTAATCATTCAACCTGATTGTGATGTTCGGGGAAGGGGGCATTATCATTCAGTTTCAAATGATCAGTCTTTCATTGATTGATTTATTACTAACTGCTTCAGCCTGAAGGACATCACAGCATTTCTTGTGTCATTCTGCACTGATCTCCCCCCCCAAAGACCAGCTGTTTAATTTCCCATTCCATCCTGGTGGTAGCGGATAGTACGGGAGTTGTAATCATTCAACCTGATTGTGACATCTGGGGAAGGGGTGGTGTTTCCTTACTTCTGTATAAAGGGGGAGTGGTTGCAAGCAGCTCTCTGCAGAGTGGTTCTTCATGTGAGTGATTCTTGCAGGAGTGATGAGAGCCCTCAGTGAAAGTTACAACTGGGAGACACAGCTCCTTGTAAATATTTGTGAGTGTATTCAGTGGGGTTTGTCTCCCACTGGTGAGTCTATTTTCGAGGGGCACAAGTGTTTGGAAGAGGTCTAATTAAAAGGAATAGAGAGTATTGTAAATGATGCATTTATAGTGTGTGATTTATCACTATTGTCCTTGATACATTCATGCAGCCTTGTATCAGTAATGAACTTTAAGAGTGTGGTAAAGCATTGTGGTACAATGGGCATGATGTATGCACCTGAGAGTATTCCTGTGGTTACAACCAGTTATAGAAAAGTTAAGAAAAATCTGAGCCACATAAATTGGCAGAATTTGCTCAGTATTGTTTGTGAGACTGTAGATTCTAAACTTCCAAATGGTTTAACCCCAACTAAGTGTTTTGAAATCCCTGTTCAGATTATCCATAGAGAAGAAGGAATTTATGGGACCCATAAATGGAATAAATCTGTACCAAGGCAAAATTTGGTTAATGTAGAAATACAAAAGTCATGGGCCCCTTCTTTAATGAATACTAATATCAGAGTTTTAGTAACCAAAGTAGGTGAGTTAAGTGTAATTTTGAAGTATAATTTTGTTCAAATTGCAGTCATTGTTGAAACATGGTGTAACCCCCAGTTACCAAATGACACTTTGCAGATTAGTGGGTATCAGATAGTGAGAAAAGATCGAGTAGGAAAATTGAGTGGGGGGGGGTTGCAAGCTATGTACAAGGTAATATCCCTGTTGAAAGGATGTGTGAACAAGAAGTGGATGGTTTTGAGACCCTATGGTTAAAAGTTGGAATGCCTAAACTTCCCAGAAACTGTGGCCCACTGTTTGTGGGTGGTTTTTACCACCCTCCTTCAAGCAATAGTTGTAGTATGATTATACACCTTAATTGGTGTTTAGATAGAATAATGGAAAACTATCCTGTGTGTGGGATTGTCTTGATGGGTGATACAAATCAGTTTCAGTTACAATTGTCCAAAGTTTTGTAAGGTAGGAATTTGAAACAGATAGTTATGGAAGGGACCAGGGTTAAAAATGTTTTGGATGTAGTAGTTACAAACTTGGCTGAATGGTATAGTCCACCAAATATTGATCCCACCTTTGGTTCCTCCGATCATAAATCTATTTTTGTCACCTCCAGTCTATTATGGTGTAAAGCTCAAAGAGAGAAGAGAAAGGTGTGGATGAGTCGGAAGTGGAATAGTAAAAAAAAAAAAAGGAAAGGTGTTAGATGCTATAGCAGGGGCGTTTAACAATGAATGGCTCAAATTCAAATCAGATGATTCCACTTGGAATCTGGTAACCACTAAAATTCAAGAAATAATGGATAGAATAGCATGTTTGAGTGAGGTTGTAGAAAGGGTTGGAGATAAACCTCGGGTTACTGAAGAATTTAAAAGGCTGATAACCAAGAGACAAATGGCTTTGAAATTAGGGTGGTTGGATGAATTCCGTATATTGAGGAAAAAAATTAATAGGTTAGGAAAAAGGAATAAAAAGGATTATTATAAAAAAAAAGGTTAGTAGGTTATGTAAGGCTGATCCAAAAAAATGGTGGAAAACTACCAAGATTATTATTCAAAATAACAATGAGGAGGGACAGGTAAGCAAGTGGGCATTACATTGTGGTTTTGAAGGAGAAAGCAAAGAGAGGCAATTTGTGCAGGAGTTAAATAGAGTATTGTGTGATGTTAGCAAAGGATTAGAACCTTTGCAGGAAAGTGTTGGAGAATTGTGGGTAGTTCCTGAAAAATATTTGCTGTCAGTTGAGGATGTTGCAAAAGCTCTTAAACAGTTAAAAGTAAATAAAGCAGTAGGACCCAATAACATACCCAACTGGATCTGGCATGAGGGAGCCGATTTGGTAGCACCCATAATTTGTAATATGTTTAATAAATCTATGTTGGTGGTAAAAATTTCTAATGAATGGAAACAAGCCTGAGTTTTACCACTGCCCAAAGTAAATATACCATGTGATGTTAATAAGGATTTTACACCAATCTCACTTACTTATGTTGTATCTAAATAATATGAAAAATGTGTTACTAATTGGTTATTAGTAATGGTAAGTCAGTATATAGATCCCAGTCAGTTCAGTTCCTTAAAAGAGAGTTCCATCACCTTAGCTTTATTGAAATTTCAGGAGTTATGAATGAGGTCTTGGGAAACTGGTGAAATGGTAAGAGCAGCCTTAGTTGATTATAGGAAAGTCTTTGTCCTGATAGCACATAATATTCTATTTGATAAATTACAATCTTTGGCAGTTTCTGCTTGTATAATCAGCTGGATTCATAATTTTCTTGAAGGTAGGTAATAGTGGATTGAGAAAGAGGGTGAAGGTCTGAAGCAGATTATCTGAACATGGGTGGGGGGGGGTACAAAACTGTGGCCGGTCCTATTTCTTACTATGATTAATGATTTGCATACAATGGGACCTTGTATTAAATATGTGGATGACACGTCGGTTATTGATAGATTTGAGGAACTTAGTTTAAGTACAATACAGGAGGACCTTAAAAAAATTTAAGTTTGGTCAGAGTGTAATAAGATGCAGATAAGTTCAGACAAAACAATAGAAATAAGATTTGGGAAAACTTAAAAAGCTGAGTTACCCCCACACACACACACACTTATGTGCTGAGGTACCATTGTGAAGGTGGTTAAGAGCGTTAAATTGTTAGGCTTAAAAATGCTAAATGATTTTGGTTGGAAAGAACAAGTAGCAGAGATGGTTAAGAAAGGAAACTCCAGAGTGTACTTCTTAACAATGTTAAAGAGAGCAGGTGTGAGTAAGGAAGATTTAGTGTATTTGTTTTTTGTACAGTTGTTCGCCCCACCTTGGAGTATGGGATAATAGTATGGGATGCTGGGTTAGCTATGGCAGAAAGTGAAGAGATGGAAAGAATTCAGAAGAGAGCCCTGAGGATTATTTTAGGTAGTGAAATGCCATACAATAATGAATTGAAGATTTGTAAGTTAGCAAGGTTGGATGATAGAAGAACTGAAATGTCAAAAAAATAGTTTTATGAAATTTGTAACCCCCAACATAAATTGCATACTCTGTTACTACACAGAGAAATTGCAGTTTATGGCCTAAGAAAGCAGCATAGATGGCAAAAACCAGTGTTTAGAACAACTAAATATCAGACTTCTTTTTTTATGAGATTTTTAAATGATCCTTAATATTATTAATGTGTTTATCCTCTGTGTAAAGATTTTTCATTTTATAGTTTTTGGTTTTGTGTAGTATTTTTTATTACTTTGTGTATTACAGTATTCTTGTTATGAAATGTGTGTGTACAATTTCAGCCACACCAATTCTTGGCGTGGTGGCTGCAGTGTGGTAAATAAACAAACAAACAAACATAATGCACAAACAAACAAATCCATTGCTTTTGCCACCACGACCTCTGCAGGGAGGCTGTTCCATGTATCCACCATCCTTTCTGTGAAAAAGTACTTCTTCACATTACCCCTTAGTCTTCCTCCCTCTAGCCTCATATTATGACCTCTTGTTCTTACACATCTTCTCTGTTGGAAGATGCTGCCCTCCTGTACCTTGTTTATCCCCTTGATGTATTTGAATGTCTTATTTCCCCTCTCCCTCCATTCCTCCAGAGTATACATACTGAGGTCTTTCAATCTTTCCTGATATGGTTTATGGTGAATTTCCCTCACCATTTCCATAGCCCTTCTCTGGACTGCCTCCCTTTGGTTTATGTCCTTCTGGAGATGTGGCCCCCAGCAATGGACGCAGTGTTCCAAATGTGGCCTCACCAATTGTCTTTACAGTGGCATTACCACCTCCTGTTTTCTACTGGAGATGCCTCTCCCTATGCACCCCAGCATCCCCCTGGCCCTCCACACCACCTTTTCACAATTCTTGGTTAACTTCAGGTCATCTGTTATTGGTACTGCCAGGTCCCTTTCTAGTTTTGTTGTCGCTACTATCTCCTCCCCCAGCTGTGTATTCCTCTCCAGGGTTCCTGTGCCCCATGTGAATGCTTTTTCACTTCTTTGCATTGAACTTAAGCTGCTACACTCTTGACCACTCCTCTAACTTGCTGAGGTTGCTTCTCATTCTAGACGAGTACCCCAGAGTCCTTGTAACTAACTAGCTCTCCACTGACCTTCATGTCTATAATTTTCCTTATGATAACCCTTAGACTTTTGATACTAACAAGTCCTCCCCTTCCTGTCTAGTACCATTATGCTAGAACCAGACTTGCTTACCTTACGGATAGTCACCCAGATATAGAAGCAATTATTATTAATACACTTGACATACGTACTAAGCAGTACAGGCTAATTTAAAAGGGGTCATCTAGACAAGGTGATGCCATAACACATCACAAGCAAACCAACAAGCATATTCAACAAGGGATCTGCATTTCTTTTTTGGAGGCAGCGCTGTATCCATGGCTTGAGGGGATTGGCAGCCAGGAACAGATCGGCAGCCATAGCCGCACTGCTGAGGACTGCATCAGCAGCTAGCAGGAGTCAGTGTTAGTAGCCACACATTGGAGAAGGGTTGTGTTGCATCCATGGCTTGAGGAGATTGGTGAATGGAGCCATGTGCAGAGGGCTACCACAGGAGCCAAGCAGGTGCAAGGGTGCCACATTCAAATCAGAAGCTGGGCCATACAAAGGGAAAGCCCAGCAGTATTGAGCTGAAGGGTTCAGCACTACTTTTTTATGAAAAGGCCATGCTGCATCCGTGGCTTCAGGGGATCGGCAGCTGGGGACAGATCGGTGGCCATACCCGCACTGCTGGGGGCTGAGGGCCACATTGGCAGCTAGCGGGAGTCAGTGGTAGTAGACACACATTGGAGGAGGGCCACACTGCATCTGAAGCTTGAGGGGCTTGGCGGTCACAGCTGCATGCAGAGGGCTCCCACAGGAGCCAATAAGGTGCAGGGGTGCCACATTCAGATCAGCGACTGGGACATAAAAAGGGAAAGCCTGGCCACACTGAGCTGAAGGGATCACATTTTTCACTACCCACCCCACACCGTCTTCATATTAAATGGTCCAGAAACATACCCCACAGTGGGTCTAACCAATGGGTAGCAAGCAGAAGGCGAAGTAAAAGAGTTGGCAGAAGGAGAGCATTGGGGGAAAGGACAACATCATCTGGGTGGAAGTCAGCTAGAAACAAGGTACTGTGACTGATAATTTGTAACTAAGTGTGGAATTTAACAGCATACAGCTGATATGGAATTCAACAAAAATAAGGTACTGTGACTGACTGAAATGCTGTGACTCTGGTTTAAACAAGCAGTTGGGGGGATATTACTGCAAGATTATTCAGGGAAATGACCAGGCATGTTTTATACTAAGTACTGAAAATGTTTAACTATGGCATTAATATACATTATTGCATTTCTATAATCTAGCCTTACACCATTATTGGTATTAGGAAGTGTTATTGCAGTATATGAGCTAATCTTATGGAGCAAGTGTGGGCAGGCCTTGTTTCATTTTTAGAGATAACTAATGAATAACTTAGAAATGTAACTTAGGTAATTCACTTGTGAAAGAGGAATCCTGAAAAAAGTATACACTGGGATGACATCAACTTGAGGAGAGAAAAACGGAGTGAGAGCTCGGCATAATCATCACTGATGAATTAAAGGTAGGAAAACAATGTGAGAAAGCAGCACAGAAAGTGGGTGGCATCCTTGGACGTATAAGTTGAGATATTTCTAGTAGAAAGAGGGAGGTTATCATGCTCCTCTACAGGTCTTTGGTGAGGCCACACTTGGAGTACTGCATTCAGTTCTGGAGACCTCACCTGAAGAAGGACATTGACCATTTGGAAACGGTGCAGAGAATGGCTACTAAGATGATTCATGGACTGCATCACAGGTCATATGAAGCAAGACTCTGGGAACTGAAACTACACTACCTTGAGCAGAGAAGAAACAGATGGGACATGATTGAAACATTTAAGTACATGAGGGGATTTAACACAGCTCAGATAGGCAATCTATTTCAACAGAACACGGTAGCACGAAAAAGAGGGCATGATATGAAACTGATAGGAGGAAGGTTCAAAAGCAACCTCAGGAAGTATTCTTCACAGAGAGCGTGACAGACCCATGGAACACCCTGCCCCAGGAGGTGGTAGCATCAAAGACAATCAGGGAGTTCAGACTCGCATGGGACAGACATAAAGGACACGTTAGGATGAAGGCTGCATAGGGAGGGGTAGTTCCTAAGGCAGACCCCATCTGGAGTACTGCATGCAGTTCTGGAGACCCAGTCTTCGCAAAGACATAGACAGGATGGAAGCTGTCCAGAGGAGGGCAACTAAAATGGTGCAGGGTCTGCACCGGAAGACATATGAAGGGAGACTAAAGGAGCTTAATATGTATAGCCTCAAGGAAAGGAGGGAGAGGGGGGACATGATAGAAACTTTCCAAGTACCTCAGGAATCAACAAAGTCAAGAGGTAGCATCTTTCAAAAGAGGTGTGCAAGAACAAGGGGGCACAATTTGAAGATAGAGGCGGCTCAGAGGTAATTTAAGGAAGTATTTTTTCACAGAGAGGTTGTGGATGCATGGAAACGCTCTCTCCGGAGGAGGTCGTGGAGTCAAAAACAGTGGTGGAATTCAAGCATGCATGGGACAGTCATAAGGCAATTCTAGGGGATGGGGGTAGGAAGAAATAGGCTGCTGGTTAACTAGGATCTGCAGCTTATCCAGTAGGCAGAGAAATGGGCAGACTGGGTGGGCCAAGCGGTCCTTATCTGCCGTCAAATTCTATGTTTCTAGACTAGATGGATCACACTGTCTCCATCTGCAATGCTTTTCTTATGTTCTTATGTTTATTTTAGCTTTTGATTATGCTCTATTTTGTGAGATGGTCAAATAGAAATGTCTAACGATCTATTTTGTGAAATGGTCAGACAGAAATGTTTAATTAGATTCAATAAGCTTTAATTGGGATAAGGTAGGATAGGAGTGTCAGAAGGAGGTTGCTCAGTAGGTTCTAAAAACTCTAAGTGTAAAAAGGAGGAAAGAGTTTAAAGAAAGCAGCACAACCTGCATCAGTTAGTACATGGGGGTAAGAAAATTAAAGACCAGGAAGAACATGTGTAACAATGGTAGAGTAGGGAGGGGGAGCCTTAGGGGAGGGATGGGTATCCTTCATCTGGAAGGATAGGGAGTTGCTGGTGGGCAAATAAGGAATTGGGAAGGTTGGTAGGCTGCAACAACAGTGGAATGCCAATCTTTCTTAAAATTGCATTGAGAGTGGGGGGATGTTTAGTGTGCTTCCAAATAGGGCAACTTAAAAAAAAATCACGGGTCTGCAGGAAGAGCTGAGGAATGTAAGACGGGCTTAGTAGGGTTATGGACCAAAAATGCAGGGAGGTAAGAGGGAAGCTGAGGAGGGTGGTCCTTTTGTACCTACAGGGTGAAGGATAGGGAATAGGTTAGAGGGTGGACACTGAGCCAGGGGGACCCAGGCCTAGGGACACTGAATCAGGGGAACCAAGGCCAGCGGGCAGGTCAGAGCAGGAGGGAGGAGAAAGGGATTGAGGGTCTGAGGGAAAGTGGGAACAGACAAGGAAAATGGAGGGGGGATCTAGATAGCATGAGGAAGGAGGTAGTAGGTGAAGAAGAAGGATCTATGGGAAAACATTTCTTAGTACTGGAGGGAAATGGGGAAGGGAGAGGGGTGGCATTGGAGGAGCCACTGATGGATGTCAGGATGAAATAGGTGTGGGCAGAGTACAGCTGAGGGAATTACAACAGGGGTGGGTGGGAAAAATAAAGTGTAGGAGGATGAAGGGGCAATGGGAGAGAGGGGTTGGGAGGAAAGGAAGAAAGCAGATGGAAAATGGGCTGGAATCTCAGTGCTGGGGGGACTCAATACTAAGAGAAGACAGGTGGGGTAGCAAAGGGTAGAGGCATAGACGAGTTTGCCTGGAGGCCATGCCAGGAATGACAGATGAAAGGGTGGGGCAATCTGTTCTGAAGTACTCTAGAAGGGGCAGTGAGAAAACTCACTTAATTCTGCACCTGGAGATAAATGACATGGTTAATGGAATGGTAGATGTAATGAAGAGGAGGTTTGAGGAACTAGGACCAGTTTGTGAGGGGGCAGGAAGATCAGTAACATTCTCAGAGGTACTTCCTGTTCCCAGAGTGAGAACAACAAGAAAATTGAAAATACAGGAATTTAACAAATGGCTAGGAACCTCGTGCAATAACAAAAGGTATGGGCTGGTTGGGGGGGGGTGAGACCTGGGAGGACAGCAGTCTATACACTAAGGATAGACTGCACTTAAGCAAAGAAGGCAAGAAAGTGTTGAAGCAGAGGACTGGTGATTACATAGAAGAAAAGGTGAATTTAAACTAGGTGCGGAGGGTAGCAAGTGGCTTAGAGGTATGCAGAGGCCTCAGGATGGGAAACCATTGTCAGGAGGTCTAAACCTCACTTTCAGGTTCTTGGCAATTTTGGGAATGCAAGTAATCACAGACACGTTGCATAAGAGTAATAAACTTGTTTATTACTACCCAAAAAGGATAAAATTACAGTTGTCCTAAGCAGTTCTTACCAATACGAACCAGAAGCCAGTGCTAAGCGTTCCCTATACCTCAAGGTTTCTTTGTGTCTCTTGGGATCTCCGAGGTACAAGACTAGTGTATCACATTATATACCTATGATAATTACTATGGTTACTGTAAGAGAGAAACATTTCTGGTTACAGAGATGAGTCCTATTGACCAAATTAAAGGAGGCTCCACGGTCCAAGAAAACATTATACAATTTTGTAGTAGTCATCAGTTTGTGAAACAAAAGAGTTCTTATACAGAGTCTTACATAACTCAGTGTAGTAGTACAAATCACCAAAAGATGGCAATGCCGACTTATATATCATCATTATTTCAAGGACACGGGTGTCCTGGCATCTTACAAGTAAGAAATACACTGAAAATACATAAAAGAATATATGTGTATTAGCAAGCAAAGTGTATTACAACAATATGCATACAGTACATATCCTGACATCTACTCTTATACAGTAGATGCCCTTAGCCCTATGTGTTAGTATAACATGTGCTTAAGCAGTAGCTGTCTACGGTGTACCTCTGGGGGTACCAATCAGGGTGCAGGGGCCTCGTGTAACACCATACAAGCTTACCCCCCCAAAGCAGTGACATAGGAATAAGGGTAAGTATTAGAGTGGGTGCCAGAAAGGCAGGGCAGGAAGGAGGGAGGGCGAGAGAAGGTATGGGGGTGGAAGGTGGTCACCTTGAATGCTAGAAGCCTGGGGAAATAAAACTGCAGAGCTACAGACTTTCATGGCAGAGGGGGAGGTGGATATGGCGGCCATCACTGAAACATGAGCCACCCAATACCATGACTGGGACCTAGTGGTACCAGGGTACAAGATATTCCACAAGAATGGAGTAAATGGGAAAGGGGGAGGTGGTGCTTTATGTTAGAGAAGGACTGAAGTGTGTAAGGGAGGAGGGGGAGGAAGAGGAGGATGGCAGAATAGAATCACTATGGAAGCAAATCCATGATTCCAAGAATAGGACTCTAAGGATGGGAGTGGTGTACAGGCTGCCCTCCAAAACAGAAGAGGGAGGAAGGTAGGAAACTAGCGGGGCAGACCTGGAGAACATGCGGGAAGGGAAGTGTGATGATAGTGGGAGACTTTAATCTGCCGGGAGTAGATTGGAGTACCCCTGCCACCAAGAAAGAAGGGAGCAGGTAATGCCGGATGCTTTCCAGGACAGCTTCCTGAGACAGATGACCAACAAACCTACCAGGAAAGGGAACATCCTTGAACTCATGCTGACTAATGGGGAGTGTGTGAGGGAACTGAGGGTGGAAGAGCCACTGGCGGGGAATGACCACCAATCAGTATGGTTCCAGTTGAATACGGGTAAGGAAGGAGTGGTATCTGACTCAAAGGTGCTGGACTTTAGGAAGGCAGACTTTGAGAGAATGGGTGAGGTGGTAAAATGGTACCTGGCCAGAATTCAGCCTAATATGGACATGAACTAGAGGTGGGAGCTCATAAAGCTAGGGACAGTAGAGGCAACCAAATACTGCAGCAAAGCCCAGAGAAAAATGACTAGGGCAAAGAAACCTAGTTGGGTGAGCAAAGGAGGCATGGATTGGGGAAGGAAGAAAAGAGCTGCCTTTAGGAGGTACAAAAAAACAGTAAGGGGGAGGACAGGGAGGAGTACCTGAATGAAGTGAAGGAGGTGACTAGGGCAGTAAGGGCAACAAAGGTGTCCAAGGAACTCAGGCTGGTGCAGGGCATTAAGGAGAGGGAGAAGGTCTCCTTCAGGTACATCAGGAAGAAAAGGAGTTGTAAGGACCAGATAGTAAGGATTAAGAGGGAGGGGGATGGGTGGAAAGGGGTGAAAAGGCAGAGTGCTTAATGAATACTTCTGCTCAGTATTTACTAAGGAGAAAGGGGAGATATCCAAGGGGGGTGGGAGGGCAGGAACAGAGGGGGGTGAATGATGGGCAAATCTCAGTGTGCAGAGTGCTGGAGGGCTTGAGGGGACTGAGGGTGGAAAAGGCACCAGGGCCAGATGGCATTCACCCCAGGGTACTGAGGGAGCTGGCAGAGGTCCTGGCAGGGCCCTTAGCATGCCTATTTAATGCCTCAGTGGAATTGGGGTGCGTACCTCAGGATTGGAGGATGGCTCACCTAGTACCCCTCCATAACAGCAGCCCCATAGATGAACTGGGGAATTATGGACAAGTGAGCCTCATGTCCATCGGAGGAAAGCTGATGGAGACAATCGTGAAAGAGAGGCTGGTGTTCCTGCTGGAGTACAATGGGCTACAGGACAGTAGACAGCATGGCTTTGTCACTGACAGATCCTGCCCGACCAACCAAGGGCCATGCAGTGGATGTCCTGTATCTGTACATCAGTAAGGCATTTGATTCAGTGCCACATGGGAGGTTTGGTAGTAAGCTAGAAGGCACAGGGACGGGTGCAAAAAATGGTGGGATGGGTGGCAAACTGGCTGCAGGGAAGGCATCAGAGAGTAGTAGTGGGTGGAGAGCGCTCATCTCCAAGGGCAGTGATGAGTGGAGTTCCGAAGGGCTCGGTATTGGGACCAGTGTTGTTTGGGATATTCATTACAGATATTTCTATGGGCATCAAGAGCAAGATCAATCTGTTTGCTGATGACACCAAGATGGGAGCAGTGGTGGATGACCTGGGGGGCTGAGTTTGCAGGAAGATCTGACAAAACTGAAGACATGGTCGGACATTAGGAAACTGGGGTTCAATGCCAAAAAGTGCAAGATATGCATTTTGTGGCAAGAAATCCAAGAAAAATCTACTAACTGGTGGAGTGCAGCTAGCCAAGACTGAGGACGAGAAGGGTCTGGGGGTGCTCATGATAGGATCAATGAACAACTCAGAACAGTGTAGAAAGGCAGCTACTTATAATCTCAAGGAGGGGGAGGTGAGTCAGCTGTTGTATAGATCACTAGTTAGACCTCACCTGGAGTACTGCATGCAGTACTGGCACCCGTACCTGAAGAGGGATATTAACTTACTGAAGGGGGTGCAGCACCGGACAACAAAGATGATCCAGCATCTGGGGGACTTACCATACAAAAGTAAGCTGAGGGAATTGGACATGTACTCACTGGAGGAGAGGAGGGACAGGGAGGTTATGATCAAGACCTTCAAGTACATGAAGGGAATAAACAAGAGTGGTACGGAAGGACTATTCAAAGTAAGGTGGGAAGGGATACTCAAGGCTGTGATATGAGATTGAAGGGAGAAAGGTTCAGGAGGGAGATAAGAAGAAGCTTTTTATGGAGTGGGTGGTGGCAGAGTGGAATGCATTACCAGCGGAAGTGGTAGACAATTAGAACAGTGGGCTACTTCAGTCTTGCTTATTCCTTTCACGTACTTGAAAGTTTCGATCATATCCCCCCTGCTCCTCCTCTCTTCCAGAGAGAGGGGGTGTGACAGGGCAGGGGGGGAGAAGCAATTGCAGAATAGGGCTGCTAGCTGCAAAACAGAGCAGATTCGATAGAGCAAAAGGCCTTTATCTGCTGGCAGTTTTCATATGTTTGTATGTTCATAACAACACAGGCTAGGTTTTAAGGGGTCACCTATGATACAGAATAAATGAACTGAACAAGCACACCAAACAACATAGGCTAGCTACCTAGGGGGTCACTTAGATATGGTGGGGCTGCGTTGCAGTACAAGGAGTAGATGAAATAACTGCATTGTGGTGAAAGGGTAGATAGAGTGGGGCTGATATTTCACAATGACATGTAAAAAACAAACCCAACAGCCCAGGCTATCTTTAAAGGTATCATTTAGATATGGTGAGGCTATGTTGTAGTACAAGTAAAATTAATAATCATTAACTCTTTGTTAATGATTGTCAAGGTAACCCTTGCCTCAGTGCTTGGGCACTAAGGTTCTTCGTCTTTTAGCGTGTTTTTGGTTTTTATTGTGCTCACCATAACATAACCCAGATAGATCAGCTTAGGGTAGCTGGTTCATTTCACTGGGGTGTCATACAGATAAGGCACACTGATGAGTCCTGGTAGGACGAAATACATGTCTGTGCCTTCTGTTGGCACCCATTACAGACTATGTGGGAGGCCTTTTGGCACCATGTATTTCTCAATGCTTGGGCACTAAGGTTCTTTGTCTTTTAGATTTTTTTTTGTTCCTATTGTGCTCATCACATCCCAACCCAGATAGACCAACTTAGGGTAGCTGGTTCATTCCACTAGGGTGTCATACAGATGAGGCACACTGATGAGTCCTGGTAGGATGAAACACTTGTCTGTGTCTTCTGTTGGCACCCTTTGCAAACTGTGTGAGAGGCCTTTTGGCACCATGCATTTCTGCTTAAAGCTGACTCAGAATAATATTTTGTGGTGATTTGCATATACAGCCCATGATGCTTTGCATTGTGGGGGTAGGTGTGATTTGATATTTCTTTGAAACTTGGCTTCCTGGCCAATGCCCTTTGGGGTAACCCTTGCCTCAATGTTTGGGCACTAAGATTCTTTGTCTTTTAGCTTAATAATCATACCTAACAACAGTTGTTAGCTATATAGAGGTCACCCAAATAGGGTGGGGTTATGGTACAGTGCAAAGAGTAGTTGAAATAACTGGATGTTTAGTGGATTTACTCTTGCCAGATAGCTTACATGATCAGAAAGCATACAATGGCCTGGTGTCCCTCTGCAGAGTGTCCTGCAAACAGTGGACTATCTGTGGATGCTCTGCAGAAGTCTTCAGGACAGATGCCCCAGTCCTGTTTTGTGACACTCATACACTGAGACAGAACTGTGATGGGACACAGTAGGAGGAAATCTACTTCCTGCTTCCCCTCAAAGGCAAACCATGATCATATGATGTTCTAGTTCAGTGGTCACCCAAAAATGCTGCTCCTACCTCTTCTTGTTAAACAAAGCCTGCCAGGATAGAATGAAAACTCCAAAATATCCCCTGATTTGCACCTCAGCCAGGCACAAATTGTGTTGCTGGTAGTTAAAACTTGTTTGTTCAAACTACAACAAATCTGTCCTCTACAGCAGAGTTTCAGCTGCTGTTTGTGGAGCAGGTGAGTAAAAGCTTGATCAACCAATCCCAAAATGTCCACTGATATGCTCTGCCATCAGATACAAATATTGCTGCTGGTAGCTAAAACTCAATTCTCTTCCAGGCTACAACAAATCCCTTTCCTACAGTTGAGCTTCATATGCTGGCTGTTTCTTGCGGGGAGAGAGCAAAAGCTTCCTTAACCAACTACAAAATGTGCCATAAGTTGATCTGCAGTCAGACACAAACAGTGCTGCTCTTAGCTAATGCTTATTGCTCTTCCAGGCTACAACAGATCCCTCATTCTTGCAACAAAAAATGGCAACTGTCATCCAGCATGCCTGAAACTGTTTGGGGCACCGTTTGAGCACCCAGTATCTACATCATTCACTGCAATTCTGTAAACTGCCTATAAATGTTTTTATCAAACAATAGTTCAGACAACATCATCTGGCTGGCAGTTGATGTTTTTTGTTGCAAGAATAAGCTGTTGCTAAAACAAGCATGCTGTCAGATGAGCAGCTTTTGCCTTTCCTGCAACAAATCCCTTCCATACAGCTTAGCTTCTGATGGTGTTTCTGGGGGAAGAGGGAGCAAAAACTTGCTGAACCAACTCCAGTTTGTCCCTTAATTTGCTATGCCATTAAGCACAACTTGTGCTGCTGGTAGCTAAAACACACTGCACTTACAGGCAGCCACAAAACCCTCTTCTACAGCTGAGTTTCAGGTGCTATTTCGGGGGGGGGGGACAGAAAGCTTGCTCAACCAACTCCAAAAGGTCTCCTAATTTTCTCTGCAGTCAGATGCAACTTGTGCTGCTGGTACATAAAACTCACTGCACTTCCTGGCAACAACAAATCCCTCCCCTGCAGTTGAGCTTCATTTGCTAAATATTTCTGGTGGGAGGGGGAGCAAAAGCTCGCTCAACCATCTCACAAATGTCTCCTGATTTGCTCTGCAGTTAGACACAAATAGTGCTGCCGGTAACTCAAACTCACTGCCATTGATCATGTCAGTTTCTGCAACTGTACTGTATCCCACAATGATTTATAACTAATATATTTACACAGAATAGCCAACCTGAGATGCCACAAACCCATATTCTGCCAGGCTCTGCTCTGCTTGGGTAACTTGCTGCCACTGAGTACCAATGATACTTTCATTTAAGATTACCTTTATAATAGCCTCATGGGTGGTATGTTGGAGGTTTCCATTTGTGAATGACCTGTTGAAACTTCTAATTTCATTGGGATAACAATATCTACATTTAGTTTTAACCATTAACTGGTGAAACCATCTAACCCAACCGACTTGTTGTATGATTGTGTTCTTTTACCTCAACTAATAGTATTGGTTTGTTGCAAAAATATTTATCATCAGTGCTACTGGTTTTTAATTGCATTTTATCCATAAAGTTGTTGAAGGATATGATTTTATATATAGTTGCCTGATTTATACTGGTTTGCATGGTATAATTGAAAGATTTGGTTTCTGTCACAGTAATCATTTATTATTTCACCCTTATGGGTCCTAGTTGAAGAAACACTGTTTGATTTGTCTAGCTTCCTTAATAAATAAGATAAAAATGTCCCTGATTTGTTCCCAAATTCATGTCTTCTCTTTAGTCTCCAAAGTTTGATCTCCACCATACTTGTGGTTTTATTATTACTGTAATGTACTTTTTGTTTTAAGGATATTGTTATGATTTATAGTCAATGGACAATTTCTTAAGACATCCTCTGTCTTCATTATTTTTGCTGACAGAACCTCAATCTATTTTTTTTTTCATTTTTACTACTTAAATAACTAATAATACATTGGCTTATATACTGTATACCTTTAAATCATCCTAGTAAATTGTCAAGCTTGTTATAGGGTTTCTGTTACACTGGATTTTTTTTTATCAGAGTCATATATTGTAGAGTTCTTGATTTGCAATCTCTTAAAACTAATCCCCACACTTAGGGTGAGAGTAAACATTTTGTGGCATAATTAGGGTTGCCACCATTGGATGAGGTGAAAACTGAATACTAAACCACACCCTCAAACCCCTAGTCCTGCCTTTTTATAACTGATCAGAGCAACACTCAAATGAGTTCTAGACTCTGAGTCGCTTGATTTATTCAGAATGGCTGTTGATATTTTGTTGTGTGTGATTTCTTTAAATTACATCATGATTATTGGTTTTGTTTTGTTTGATTTGTATTTAAATATTTTTAGCTTTAATTTCAGTGTATGTTTATCTGGGTGGTGCTAGAGAAGGGGTTCAGGGCACTTTGCCACTTGCATACATAATTTAAGTCACACATGTACTGCATTGAATACCAGGACACCTCTGGAAACTAGTCATCCTGGGTCAGGTAACTGTTTCTTGTAAAACTCTTTCAACACATAAATACACAAATAAACAAACTATAACAGTAGTGGTGGATGAAATTTAATTACAAATCACATCTGCCATTTAAGATGAGACATTGGGCCAGATATTCAAAGCTTTGCCCCTGGGTTGAGTTAACGCTGCCCAACAGGCAAACGTAGCCCAGAGCACAAAGCAAGCTATATTCAAAAGGAAAAGCCAGGGGCAATCAGTTTCTGAATACAGCATGGGAATGAGGCCATGCAAACATAGCTGGGAGTGCAGGGCAAATGTAGCCCTAGAATAAGGCAGCACTGAATATATCAACCAGGAAGTGCAAACTACAACAACAACACAGTGCACAGCGACGTGAGGGCAGGCAGAGATGAACTATGTGGTCAAGGTGTGTGCCAGCAGATTCGTGGACCCAGTACAGCAGCAGGCAGCAGCAGATGTGAAAGAACAGCGGTCAAAACTGTATAAACATCCCCGAACCATTAGCACTGCGCTAACATGTTAGCATGGCTTTAGCGCTGAGCTAAGCTGTTAGCCCTGTGCTAAGATTTGCCATATTCAAAAGTGACATGCAAATGAGCCTACTTAGGTAGTCTCTGGGCAAACAGCCAGATTAGCATCTCATCATTCCCTGATTTGCATGCAGTTTGCCCAGCGTTACTGCAGGGTCCCACAACTCCACCTGTAAGTCATTCCAGAAGTACAGGGGCTGGCCAGGTCTGGCCGCAGCTCCACCTGTAGATCAGCCTGACAGTGCATGATGGATGCTGCAGGCTACATGTATGCAGTACAGCATTGCATTGTGTGCCCAAGGGGAGAACACAGCATAGGCACAGGCAGTGGTGGTGCTGTATGCAACCATCACACTGTAGGCCATGCTACAGTGCACAGCAGACACTACAGTAGCAAGGGGGCCGGTAAGTGTGAGGGACACAGCAATGCCTATGGTATGTAGGGCATTGATGACCACTGCACTGTACACAGTGACAGGCCCAGCATGCAGGTGATTACTGATGGTGGACAGTACTGTTTCATCATTGTGTGCTCCACAGATGCTGCACTTGTTGCATGGGATGCTCACAGTGACATTTGCATGGCCGGCTGTGTGTGCTGTGGCTTCTATACAGTTGTGCAGCATGTGGCTGAGGGGGCATGTATGCTCCGACAGGCACTCAGGTGGTGGGGTATTCCCACTACTGGCCCATGTGCATGCACTACATGTTCTGTCCCAGCCATGTGGCCACACCTGGGCTGTGGTGAGGTCTGGCCACCAGTACACCCTCCCCTCAATGGCCACCATGCCCACAGTGCTGCATGTGTGTGCTGGCATCTGTTGGTCACCACAGATATATGGTCTGCAGGTGTGTGCTGTATGGTTACACTACCTAGTTGTCCCCTGTGGGTTGGCTCCCCCCTTACTGTCTGTGCTTGGCTGGGACTGGTGGCAGCTGTTGGCATCATGGTGGTGCCAGCAGTGAGCAGCATGTGTTCTCCATGACAGCCATTTTCTAAGTGTCATGCTGTTATGTTAGGGTCGTGCAAGCCGCACTAATCCCGCACAAGCACTGTGCTATGCACCAATGATGTGCAAAGCTGTTTGCCCAGGGTTAAGACCAGCTTTTCCTAGGCAGTAATTTGTTCCACGCTAAGGGTCACATTATGTCGCACTAAACACCTTAGCATGGCGCTAGTCACTGAATATCTCATAGCACCTGTATTCATGTTCACTTTGCCCCTTGCATATCATTATGGTTTGTTCAGCGCTAATGCACTTTGCCTGCGCTATGTGGCCTTTTGAATATGGCAGTCCCATGCTAATCCCGCGCTAAACCTATGCAAACTGTTTGGGACCGCGCAAAGCTTTGAATATCTGGCCCATTGTCTGTTATCCCTCCCATCACTCCTCCTTTGAAGTTATTTGTATTGTCAAATAACTTTCTAAACATAATTGAAACTGTTTTATACTGCTAAATACCCTATTTTTTCTGTCATATACAGCTGACAGCATGACATAATTTTAGAAATTTCTGATAAATTACCTATGTCTGTGGTGCCCTCAAATCTAGGCTGTGTTATCTGAATCTCATCAGCTCTGGACATAGAAAACAGAATAATTCAGTCAAAAATTGAGTAGGTGGTAACCTTAGATTTGGTAAGAGGCATGGATAGTGTCAACTGCAGTGTCAGCTACATGTTCAACAAAGTTATTTGCTATAAGAAAAATGTCTGTTCTACAGAATGATGTATCTGCTGGGGATGGAAAAGTACTGTATATGTCATTGATGTTGGATTTAGCAAATGCCATACGTCTTTCATTTCCAATTCTAATGTTAAGTTATTTAATGCTTCATAGTCTTTTAGAACTGATTTTGGCCATTTTGCTACTTCTACCTATGTTAGTGTCAATAAAAGAATACAAATCTTTTCCACCAATAGTTTGGCAATCCCACCAATTTAATATAATACATTATGGAAAGCCTCATGAAGGAACTTTTTGATGTGACATTTGAGGGTATACTCACTGCTGTGTGGTCCTGCTGCCCTGGGAAAACTGCCTTGAGGGTGGCTGCGGGAGTTCCGATCTGCGTTGCGACCTGAAACCCTACCGACGGACCGAACGAAGAATCTCTGCCTGCTAACTTTTTGAACTTGGCGCCTAAAGCGCCCCCACTCATTGGCCCTCTGCAGGTGGTGACGCTCTCTCTCTCCACTACAAAGGGAGAGCCTGTCCCACTACTTCTGTGCCTTGCCGTGACTCTATGCTGGAGGGGAGGTGAGGGAGACCTGTTCCTGGAAGGTCCCCCCGTACACTGGAAATATTTGAACCGAGTAATGAGATGCCGGGGGCTTCTGTACCTCTGACAGGCCTCCTCAGCAGCTGCATCCACAAGATTCCTGCCCCTGCCCAGGTGCAGGAGAGTGAATTTTCAGCCCACCCACGCACCCCATTCCTTCCTCCCATTAAATGCCCGCATGCTCCGCCTCCAGGACCTGTCTCACCCTATCAGCTAGCGGGGGAAGTCCTGTAAACATAAAGTGGCATAGCTTGCTATGAACCACAGAAAGATCATTCATATACTTATCTTTCTAACTTTGTCTGGACAGTATTGTGACTAGCCTACTTTTTATAATTTCTGACTTTGTCTGTACAATATTGTGACTAGCCTACTTTTATGATAGCTGGTCCTTACTGATTGGCTCTCGTCAAGGGGAGGTCCTGCTTGACGAGAGCAGGTATACTACTGCCAAAAGTGCCTAGAGAGGCCAGTATATTCCTGTCAAAAGTGCCCAGCATGAGCTTACTCAGTGCCTGGTCAGGAGCTGCCCCCCCAAGAAGCTTAGCCTGGCCCCTCGCTGACCCTAAGCTCGCAGCCCTACCTGTTCTTGCAATCATTGATCTAAAAATTATGTTCCTATTTTCATTTTGACAATTAACTGTGTTACTGTACAAATACTGTGATACTCGTGCTCATACTGTTTAACTGTACGGTAGTCTTCGCTTTTCTACCCCATCTGCCATCTACTGATATTCGGCACCTGATTGCCTCCTTTGTTACAGCATCAGTCTCCCCTATTTCCCCTCAGCTCTACCCTATCTCCCTGTTGACCGGGTACTAACTACTAGTTGGCCCAAGCCCTTAGCTCAGATGTGGCCCAGGCACCCACACCTCCTGCCTAAGGGAAGGGACCCCCCCCATGGCATTGAAAAAGGGCGTGCTGCCCTCCTCTTATAGGTCTCTGGTATTAGTTGGTCTCATACTGGGGCTTACCCTGCTCCAAGTGGTCACTACTCCCTCGCTGTCCTCAGGGGGATGCTGGGAGAAGTCTCCCTCCTACAAGGTGCCTGACTTCACTTTCTCAAATATCCTAGTGACCACTAAGACCCCCTACTGTCTCATCTGCTGCTTTGACCTCAGGTGTCTAATGTACTCCATCAGGGTAAAGTGACTCCGAGCTAGAATTCCATCAACTGGCCTATCTGCCATGAGACGGCATCTCCCCTGGCTCCTTCTTTTAATACTACTACTGGCCACAGATATTGAAACTAACACTGGTCCAAATAACCTGGCCTCCTCAATCCCCCCTGTATGTGGCCTGGGCAAGGGTCTAAAAGTTGCTCATCTCAACATTAGGAGTCTGCTGCCAAACCGTGATGAGTTAGTCTCATGGATCTCACTCTACAAACCTGATATCCTCTGAGTGACTGAGACCTGGCTCAAATCCTCGATCCCTGACTCAGCCTGTGTACTCCCTGGTTATGAGTTCATATGACTGGACAGATCTGGGAATAAGAGGGGGTGTGGCATCTTGATTTACTTCAGGAGCCATCTTAAGGTCTCCTGAGTAGCCCACCAGCAATCCCACTTGTCCCCCTGTGAGTTACTGCATGTACTGCTCTTACTTAGGAACACCAAGAAACTACATGTGGTATGCACATATAATCCCCCAAAGGGTGGGCTCCCAGGACTGACCCACCTCCTGGACTCGGTAGGTCCCAGCATTGGGGACAACGAACTTATAATCATGGGGGATGTCAACCTTAACTGGGCTGGTGGTAATGTGAAGCAGTCTGAGCCTTTACTTGCTAATCTTACCCTGACTCAACTTGTCCAGGAGCCAACCAGATGGTCAGCCAATGGATCCTCCAGCTCCCTACTGGACTGGATCCTGTCAAACCGTCTAGATAGGATCTCCTCAGCTGGAACCCTATCAGATTCCATCTCTGACGGTTCCCCGGTCTTCTGTGTGTGGAAATTCCCTCCCCCAAAATTCCTCACAAAAGCATACATATCAGAAAATTCTCCAGGTTTAACCTTGAGGCGTTTCGGGAGGACCTAAGGCTCACTGAATGGTCCAGGGTGCTCGCAGCCACTGAACCCTCAGTGGCTGCTTCCCACTTTCTTGCCACCTTCGGTGCCCTGCAAGACAAGCACACCCCGCAGGTCACCCGTAGGGTGAGGGGTCCGCCACCCTTTGGCTGCATGGGAATCTCCTAGCCCAAATGCGGGCTAGAGACAAGTGTTGGGCCCACTTCAAAAGTTCCCATGATCTCACTATTTTCCAACAACACAGACACCTCAGAAACAAGTGTAAAAAGGCCATCAGGGTTGCAAAAAGCGACTTCTGCAAGTCCGCCCTACTCAGCTCTGCCAGTGACCCCAGATGGTTCTGGAGAAATATAAAAACTCTTGTCAGCGGGTCCTCCCATCCAGGGGTGTCTAACAAGATTATCGGTGGGGTCTCCTTTTACAATCCCCACACCATCGCCAACTCCCTTAATTCTCACTTCTCAGACCTATCGGTCTTCTCCGCACTCTTCCCGCCTGAAGAGTGTACATCCTTCCTCCCTCCCTCCCTCTACTCGGTGGGAGGATCACCCCCGCCACAAATATTCTGCCTCAGGGTTGTGACAGTTATGGACATGCAGAGACTTTCGCTGGCCTCTCCCAGTACTCCAGCCCTGGCCTAGACAACCTGGAGCCAAAGCTTCTAAAACTTGGTGCTTCCCATAACGCCTCCCCAGTAGCTCACATCTTTAACCTATCCCTTGCATGGGGGGCCATTACCGTTATCTGGAAGGAGGCTAGGATAGTCCCTGTCCTGAAGCAGAGCAATCCCAAAATACCAGACAGCGATCGTCCAATTGCTATTCTATCATCCCTCAGCAAGCTTCTTGAAAAGGTTGTGGCTGACCAGCTTTAGGAGTATATACAGCTCCATGAGCTGCTGCCTCCGGCCCAGCAAGGTTTTCGTAAGGGGTATAGCACCACCACAGCCTTGGTCTCTGTCATTTCAAGCATCAGAATAGCCATGGACCAGCACAAACTTTCTGGATCCATATTTATTGACCTGTCCAAAGCCTTCGACCTTGTTGATCATGCATTGCTTTGTTCACAGCTGAGGTCACTTGGCCCCCCCCTATGAAATGGCTTATGGGCTACCTGCATGGAACAACACAGCGGACCAGCTTCAACAAAGTCCTCTCCGAGCCCTTACTGGTAACATCTGGTGTCCCCCAGGGTTCAGTCTTGGGCTTCCTCCTCTTCTCCCTCTTTATTAACCAACTACCAGCGATGCAACTAACTGCAGTGCCACCCTATACACTGATGATCTGGTTATAATGGCCCACTCCCGGGACATCACTACTCTCAACCAGTGCTTGTCTGAGGACTTTAACAATGTCCTGGCCTGGGTAACTAAACGTAAACTGGTCTTGAACCTGAAAAAAATACAGGCTATGCTATTCGGCTCAGCAGCCAAAATCAAAGCCTTACCAGCCCCGCTGGGTATTTCCAGTCCAGATGGAGCCTCCCTCCCTGTAGTGAACTCCGTCAAATACCTTGGGGTGACACTTGACCCTCAACTTGACCTGGGGAGTCACATTTTAAATATCTTCAGGGCAGTGAACTACAAACTGGGCCTGGCCTACAGGGCCAAATATAACCTCACACCTGCGGCTCAACTGGCCCTTGCAAGAGGTGTACTCCTTCCCTCCCTTAACTATGGTCTGCACCAATTTGCTCGCTCCTCTAAAACTCACCTCACCTCACTCAGTGGCACATGATGTATAACAACATCTGCCATTTTGCCTTGGCTGCCCCCCCATCTCACCCATCATTGCGAGCTATATGATAAACTCTGGTGGCTCTCTCCAGCTAGATACCTGGACTTTGGGGTAGGATGCCTTACGGGCAAAGTGATTAGAACTGGCACACCCCCCCGGGGCTGGCCCAGCTTCTACCACCAACAGACCTCTCCCCCTACCAGCTTAGGTCCCAGGTTCCAGGGACGCTAAAAGTTCCCTCCACCCAAACCCTCATGGGAGACAGGGACTTTGCCGTATGTGCTCTCAGACTCTGGAACTCCTTTCCTGAGTATGTTCACTCACCCCCCTCCCATCAGAGCTTTCGCAAATCCCTGTGGGATGTCTTGAAACAAGCCTCAGTGTGTGACTGCCCCAAGCCTCCTTAGTGCAATGTCACCTGTCAACATGACCCAAGTTGCTTCCCACAGGACCTGCCTGAAATACCTTGCTTGTTTCCACGACTCTATCACGTACCTGGGCACTTGACTGATGTCTGCGACCATATACCGTGGTTGTGCCTTAACTTATATGTTATAATTTGTATATGACTTGTTATAATTGTCTGCGACCATATACCTTGGTTGTGCCTTAACTAATATGTTATAATTTGTATATGACTTGCTACTCCTATGGGTAATGTTACTCACCGTACTCCCATATGTTGTTGTGCTGTCATGATGTACTTGTATTTTTTCTGTACCACTCTGTATCCTTATGTTGTGTTCTCCCGGGTCGTTCCTGAAAATAGGCATAATACTTGTCTAGTGTACTTACCCGGTCAACAAAAGCTAAATAAATAAATATATATATGTTTATAACTACTGTTCTGCCTTTTCTTTTCTTATTTTAAGGCCAATCATCTGCCTTCTTTATCTTTTATTGGGTCTGTGATAGTATCCTTTAGTGATTTTCTAGTGAAAATTGTAATTCACATCCCTAATATGATATTACACAATGGTACTTTTTAAACTAAGTAGCCAATTGGCTAATTGGGACTTTTATCTGTGAGTAAATTCCTGTATAACTCATGGATAAAAGGTCCAGCTATCCTCATCAGCTCATCACCTAAAAATTAATACAAACCTCCTACAACAGAAAATGTTTTTGAACAGAGTGACAGCAAGCTGGCCACCGTAGCACCGAAAGGTCCATGAGCATCGTGGTCAGCTCACACCGTCACCCTTCAATTAATCACATATTTTAATATTTTCTGGAATGTTCAACTTGCAAAAGTGTTTGTCATTTTAAAATGAAGGCTAAACCATAGAGAACTCACAGTCAAAAATCTGAGCCGTGATACTAGGCATGCTACTATGCACATGGCAAAGCACATGCTCAGTATCACGGATTGGATTTTTGACTGTAATTTTGCTATATTTTGGGCTCATTTTTAAAAAAGAAACAAAATGTAAAAGATGAACCACTTCATCTAATCTACTGACACAGAAGCTTAGAATCAAAGTGTTTGGTGTTCATGGAGTTTGCTATTTAACCGCCACCTACCCTTACCTGTACCTGCAGCACTACTGCACTTGTGTCTATCCCAATTCCTACAGCTGACAGCCTCACTTGCAGTGCTTGGTGCCCACCAACTCTGATTTCAGAGCCTATCATGATGATGAGGGAGAAAGGCAGAACAGTCCCACCTGCTACAACACTTTGGGAACTGAGCAGGACTGATAACAGTCTTCAGTCAAAGCCACTGCCACCACTGCAGAATGAGGCACATCCTTGCTGTATGAAATGAAGTAGTTACTCACTTCTGTTCCCTTTGCTTCTGCAGGATGTTCACGAGAGCAGTTGAAATCCTCTGTGTACACTTGCTGGGTGGGGGGGGGGTTATATGAAAAAAAATCCTGTTTATATGCTAAAACTACTGATGCTGGAAAGCTTCCCACCTCAGCTCCACCTCCATAGCAACATGGAACTATTTTATGTGGTGACTCAATAAATACCATAAATATAATTTAAAATAAAAAAAAACTCTTCCTCTTTATCTTTTATCATCCCTGAAAAAGGGAGACAGTGTAGGTTCTATGTCATAATAGTGGACGTGTTACAGCGATCCCTATTATGGTGAGTGTTTATCACCAAAACCCAGTTCTGCAATATACACTTGCAGGTGGCCAGATACACACAATAGATTAAGTGTGTTTGCAGGGGGCGACGCCCCCCACACTGCCCCATGGGGGGCTTTGCCCACTCCCCCCACCCGGTTATGGATTGCCAACCCCAGAAGGGTGCATGTCTGGGAGGGGGCACTGCAGTTTTAAAAAAACTTGTAAGTCCCGCCTTTTGGGAACAAAAAACTCTTCCTAGCCCCCAGCCCCAAACCCAGGACCTGCTCTGTCAGAGCCAGCCTCCTTACCCAGCATACCACATGGTTGACTCAGCAAAGCAAGCACACTAGTGGGTAATAATTCTCTTCCCTATCCCTCCCTTTCCACTCACTATTTTCCTTTTCCGCTTGCACTTCCCTCTCCATGCAATCGCAGTCCATGCTACTCTGGCAGTTAACTCATGACAATAGCGCTGTAATATGGGTCGCCATTTTGACGGTCACCCATATACGATCCTGTTATTACTAGATACCGACATTGTATAATCACAATAAGCCACTCCAGGGTGTGGGTTATGCTGGGATTTATCCACTTCTGGTGTGGATTTGGCCACTCAGCTGCACCTCATGACCAAACCACACCAGGCTCGGGTAAATCCCAACATAACCCACACCCTGTCATGATTAATTGCTTAATTAAACCACAATGAAAGACCTGACCTACAAATTTCTATTTAACTTTTCAGCATTAACATCCAGCATATGGGTCTCTTGTAAAAGTGGCAAATTGCAATGATTTCAGTTTCGCTGTCATAATTCAGTTTGTAAATTTTAAACACAAAATTAAAGTAAGTTGAGATGTTTTCCACTATGGTATATCTTTGATTTCCACAATAAGTAGCCAAAGTAGCCAGCCTCCAAGAAAAGCTGCACAAAAAAATAAAAAAAATAAATAATAAGTCAAAATAAAAGCTGATGCAGCTACAGGAGCAATACAAGTATATATTTATTTGTGTTCAGTTTTTGTTGACTAAAAAAGGAGGACTACACAATTCTGCATATTTTCAGACTTGTCCTGAGGGGGAGGGTACAGATGGAAACCAACTGAAACTGAATCATATTAAGCTACTGGTAGTATTTTTAATGAAAGAAATTGAAGACATGAACTGTGACAATGCAGTAAATATAGAATAGTGGATGGGTGACCATCCACAACAAGGCTGTGTTTCCATTGAGGGTGTTGATGACATCAGAGAGAGAGACCTCGAGAGCGAAGCTCGAGAGGTCTCCGTGATGTCATCAACTCCCGAGATGGGAAACGCAGCCGAAGTTGTGGGTGGGTGACCATCTACTATTTTTATATAGTATATGGTTCCCTGAAATGCATTTGTACCTTTTGTTCACTCTTTCACATTCGTGCTGGCTTGATTCCCGTTCTCCACTTCAGTTCGCTATAATTCCAGTGATCGTTGATGCAGTCCTGTCCCCAAAGATATAGGTCCTTCGTACAGCCGTTGCACTCTGCTCCGGTCCCACAACTGTTCCAGTAATTAAAAAAAAAAATCCTACAAAGTAATAGTTTGGATACACGGAATTGGCTTTAGTAGTCCGTGTCTAAACTGTGCCTACTCGCCTGACCGCACCGCTCCCTAAGTACAGGTGCCATTTTAGAACGTATTTTTTTAAAACCGCACTGTTGCAGCCAATCAGATGGCAGGTTAAGGGTAAAAAGTTGTTGTACTATCGATGTGACATCAGAACGATAGTACAACAACTTTTTTTGACCTTTGAACTGCCCTACAACAAGATTTGGAAAACCTTTGTTTTCCAGACACAATAAGCTCTAACCATATACTATTACTGAGTACTGGGAGAGTGAGTGAAATAAGCTACATTATACAATGACAAGGGAATTTCCTGCCCTCTTATTGCTCAGTGGGTGCCTGGGACAGTGATGATATTACACAATAACTTCACTGTGTGAAGGCAAGGCACACACATGATCACATATCAGATACATAAATCATACCTCCTGTTCACAAGTTATCGCTGCTATGGGCCATCATGCTAAATGACTTCAACCCCCCCCCCCAAAAACAAAGTTACCACCCCACAAATAGCAATTCTTTGAAAAACTCAGCCAGTCACAAAAAACGCTGGCTGCAACAATACAAAACAGAAAGTGCCTTTAAATAAAGTGCACCAAGCATTTTTGTTTAACATACTGACACACTGAGCGGCTTCTCAGCTGCGCGCTCATAGATCCTCAGCTCCCCGCCTCGCTCAACTCACCAAACCTTTGCCATCCTCCTGTAGTGTTCTCCTGATACAAATGAGAAAAGCTAGATAGTGTACCAGGAAAACCTAAACTACAACTTCTGGTATAAAAAACATGCAATCAGCAGGCTTGTCCTGCTTCTCCTGTACTCACCACTGAAAAGTAAATGAAGCTATGACACCTCAGTTCCAACAGCACGATTATGAAATTGGGACATCAAGCATGTGTCTCACAACTGCCAACAGGCTCCAAAACCAGAACAAGCATTTGTCAATGCTGAATGTTGGTTGCGTTGGTCTGTTGAGCTTGCTTACTGCCCCGTTTTTCTGCCCACAAAGAAATCTGCAGGTGTCCTGACAGAGCTCTGTTGAGGTGGTCACTTCCCCTCTCTTACTCACTCATTCTGTTTCTGCTGGTGCTGCAGGCTGCCCTTTTGTACTGGACTCCCACCTCTGTTGGTGACTTTTTCTGCACACAAAGAAATCTGGAGCAGTCCTGACACAGGTCCGTTGAGCTAGATCACTCCCCCTCTCACTTGTTCGTTCCGTTTCTGCCGGTGCTGCAGGCTGGCCTTTTGTACTGGGCTCCTGCTGGCGATGCCACCTTTTTCTGCCCCCAAAGAAATTCACAGCAGTGACAATAGAGGACCGTTGAGCTCACTCACTCCCCCTCTCTCACTCACTCGTTGTGTTTCTCCCTGTGCTGCAGGCTGTCCTTTTGTACTGGGCTACTGGGCTTCTGCCTGCATAGGCACCTTTTTCTGCCCACAAAGAAATCCGCAGGTGTCCCGAAAGAGCTCTGTTGAGATCACTTACTCTGCCTGTCTCACTCGCTCATTCGGTTTCTCCTGGCACTACAGGCTGCCATTTTGTAGTGGTCTCTTGCCTCTGTTGGCCCCTTTTTCTGTCCACAAACAAATCTGCAGCAGTCTCGACAGAGCTCCATTGAGCTCGCTCATGTCCCCTCTCTCACTCGCTCATTCTGTTTCTATCGGTGCTGCAGGCTACCCTTTTGTACTGGGCTCCTGCCTGCGTTGCCACCTTCTTCTGGCCACAAAGAAATCTGCAGCAGTCATGACAGAGCTCCATTGAGCATGCTCACTCACTCCTCGTGTCTCACTCATTTGTTCTGCGTCTCCCGCTGCTGCACACTGCCCTTTTGTACTGGGTTTCTGCCTGCATTGCCGGCATTGTCTGCCCACAAAGACATGTGCAGCAGACCCGACACAGCTCCGTTGAGGTCGCTCACTCCCCCTCTCTCACTTGCTCGTTCTGTTTCTGCTGGGGCTGCAGGCTGGCCTTTGTACTGGGCTCCTGCCTGGATTGCCGCCTTTTCCTGCCCACAAAGAAATCCGCAACAGTCACGATAGACCTCCGTTGAACTCGCTCACTCCCCCTCTCTCACTCGCTCATTCTGTTTCTGCTGGTACTGCAGGCTGTCCTTTTGTACTGGGCTCCTGCCTCTGTTGGTGGCTTTTTCTGCTCACAAAGAAATCTGCAGCAGTCCTGACACTGGTCCGTTGAGCTAGATCACTCCCCCTCTCTCACTCACTTGTTCCGTTTCTGTCAGCGCTGCCGGCTGGCCTTTTGTACTGGGCTCCTGCTTGTGTTGCCACCTTTTTCTGCCCACAAAGAAATCCACAGCAGTCATTATAGCGCTCTGTTGAGCTCACTCATTCCCCCTCTCTCACTCGCTTGTTGTGTTTCTCCAGGCGCTGATGGCTGCCCTTTTGTACTGAGCTTCTTCCTGTGTTGGCACCTTTTTCTGCCCACAAAGAAATCCACAGCTGTCCTGACAGAGCTCTGTTGAGGTCACTTACTCCACCTGTCTCATTCGCTCATTCTGTTTCTCCTGGCACTGCATGCTGCTGTTTTGTACTGGACTTCTGCCTCTGTTGGCATTTGTTTCTGCCCACAAAGAAATCTGCAGCAGTCCCGACAGAGCTCCGTTGGCCTCACTCATTCTCCCTGTCTCACTTGCTCATTCTGTTTCTGCTGGCACTGCAGTCTGCCCTTTTGTACTGGGCTCTTGCCTGCATTACCGCCCTTTTCTGCCCACAAAGAAATCTGCAGCAGTCACGATAGAGCTCCGTTGAGCTTACTCACTCACTCCCCCTCTCTCACTCGTTCATTCTGTTTCTCTTGCTGCTGCAGGCTGCCCTTTTGTACTGGGCCCCTGCATGCATTGCTGCCTTTTTCTGCCCACAAACAAATCTGCAGCAGTCCCAAAAGAGCTCCGTTGAGCTTGCTCACTCCCCCTCTCTCACTCGCTCATTCCATTTCTGTTGGCCCTGTAGGTGGCCCTATTGTTCTGGGCTCCTGCCTGCTTTGCCGCCTTCTTCTGGCCACAAAGAAATCTGTAGCAGTCATGATAGAGCTCCATTGAGCTCGCTCACTCACTCCCCTCTCTCACTCATTTGTTCTTTTTCTCCAACCGCTGCAGGCTGCCCTTTTGTACTGGGCCACTGTGAGCATTGCTGCCTTTTTTTGCCTACAAAGAAATCTGCAGCAGTCCCAACAGAGCTCTGTTCAGCTCACTCACTCCCCCTCCCTCACTAACTCATTCTGTGTCTCGCGGTGCTGCAGGCTACCCTTTTGTACTGGGTTCCTGCCTGCATTGCTGGCTTTGTCTGCCCACAAAGACATGTGCAGCAGTCCTGACACAGCTCCTTTGAGGTCACTTACTCCCCCTCTCTCACTCACTCATTCCGTTTCTCCCAGGGCTGCAGGCTGGCCTTTTGTACTGGGCTCCTGCCTGTGTTGCTGCCTTTTCCTGCCCACAAAGAAATCCGCAGCAGTCACGATAGACCTCTGTTGAGCTCGCTCACTCCCCCTCTCTCACTCGCTCATTCTGTTTCTACTGGTGCTGCAGGCTGCCCTTTTGTACTGGGCTCCTGCCTCTGTTGGTGGCTTTTTCTGCTCACAAAGAAATCTGCAGCAGTCCTGACACAGGTCCGTTGAGCTAGATCACTCCCCCCTCTCACTCGCTTGTTCCGTTTCTCCTGGCACTTCAGGCTGGCCTTCTGTACTGGGCTTCCTCCTCTGTTGGCATTTTTTTCTTCCCACAAAAAAATCTGCAGCAGTCCTGACAGAGCTCTGTTGGCCTCACTCACTCCCCCGTCTCACTCGCTCATTCCATTTCTGCCGGTGCTGCAGGCTGTCCTTTTGTACTGGGCTTCTGCCTCTGTTAGCATTTTTTTCTGCCAACAAAGAAGTCTGCAGCAGTCCCGACAGAGCTCCATTGGCCTCACTTACTCCCCCTCTCTCACTCACTCATTCTGTTTCTCCCGCCGCTGCAGTCTTCCCTTTTGTACTGGGCCCCTGCATGCATTGCTGCCTTTTTCTGCCCACAAAGAAATCTGCAGCAGTCCCAACAGAGCTCCATTGAGCTCACTCACTCCCCCTCCCTCAGTCGCTTATTCTGTGTCTCCTGCTGCTGCAGGCTGCCCTTTTGTACTGGGTTCCCGCCTGTGTGGGCAGCTTTTTCTACCCACAAAGTCATCTGCAGCAGTCCTGTCACAGCTCCGTTGAGCTCGCTCACTCCCCCGCTCTCACTCGCTCATTCCGTTTCTGCCAGCGCTGCACACTGGCCTTTTGTACTGGGCTACTGCTTGCATTGCCGGCTTTTCCTGGCTGCAAAGAAATCTGTAGCAGTCACGATACACCTCCATTGAGCTTTCTCACTCCCCCTCTCTCATTCACTCGTTCTGTTGCTCCCGACACTGCAGGCTGCCCTTTTGTACTTGGCTCCCGCCTCTGTCAGCATCTTTTTCTGCCCACAAAAAATTTGCAGCAGTCACAACAAAGCTCCGTCGGCCTCACTCACTCCCCCTGTCTCACTTGCTCACTCCATTTCTGCTGGTGCTGCATGCTACCCTTCTGTACTGGTCTCCTGCCTGCATTGCCACCCAATTCTGCCCACAAAGAAATCTGCAGCAGTCACGATAGAGCTCTGTTGAGCTCGCTCACTCCCCCCCACTCACTCATTCCATTTCTTCCACCGCTGCAGGCTGCCCTTTTGTACTCAGCCCCTGAATGCATTGCTGCCTTTTCCTGCCCACAAAGAAATCCGCAGCAGTCCCAATAGAGCTCCACTGAGCTCACTCATTCCCCTTCCCTCACTCGCTCATTCTTTATCTCCCGGCACTGCAGGCTGCCCTTTTGTACTGGGCTCCTGCCTGCATTGTCACCTCTTCCTGCCCACAAAGAAATCTGCAGCAGTCCCGACAGAGCTCAGTTGAGCTCTTTCACTGCCCCTTCCAGTCGCTCAATCCTAATCTGTCCCAAACACTGATTTCCGACATCAACTGCGGTATTGTGCGCCGGAAGCACGGAAACACATTTCGGCCAGGATGTGAAAAATGACAGCTGTACTGTTCATAAGGAGGTGTGAACAAATGCCAGTGTTGAAAATCTGGCATGAAAATATTACTAATTTGCAAACTTACAAGGGTGTGTGGAACCTGCAAAACACATGTTCGTAACACAGTCATTTTATGGAGTTCCATCACAAAATTTTCAACATAGGCATTTTAGGACCTCTGCTCATGAAGAGTGTCTGTGTGATTTTCTTAATGATTCCCGAAAACTGATTTCCCACAGCGACCGCACAATTGTGCACAGGAAGAGTGAAAACACATTTCAGCCAGGATATGAAAAATGACAGCTGCACTGTTCATAAGGAGGTGTGGCAAAATGGCAATGCTGAAAATATGGAGTGAAAATATTGCAAAGTTGCGAATGTATGAGCGTGCGTGGAAACTGCGCAATGCACATTTGTAACACACTCATTTTATGGACTTTCATCACCAACTTTTCAACATAGGCATTTTTGGACATCTGCTAATGAACAGTTTCACTTCATTTTCATAATGTGTCCTGAACACTGATTTCCCACAGTGACCACATGATTCTGTGCCGGAACTGCGAAAACACATTTTGGCCAGGATGTGAAAAATGACAGCTGTACTGTTCATAAGGAGGTGCAGAACAATGGCAATGCTGAAAATCTGGAGTGAAAATATTATTAATTCGTGAAGGTACGAGCTTGCATTCAAACTGCGCAACTCATGCTCGTAACACAGTCATTTTATGGAGTATCTTCACCAAATTTTCAACATAGGAATTTTTAGGACCTCTGCTCATGAACAGTGTCACTGTCATTTTCCCAAACTGTCCCAAAAACTGATTTCGCACAGCGACTGCGCTATTCCCGCGCTGAATGTGCGAAAACACATTTTGGCCAGGATATGTAAAATGACAGCTATACTGTTCATAAGTAGGTCTGAAAAAATGCCAATTTTGAAAATCTGGAGTGAAAATATTACAAATTCACAAAGTTATGAGTGTGCATAGCAATGGCACAATGCACACTCGTAAAACAGTAATTTTTGGGATTTTTCCCACCAAATTTGCAGTATAGGATTTTTGAGAGTCCACCTCATGAACACTGGCACTGTCATTTTGTTAATCAGTCCTGAAAGTGGATTCCACAAAGTGACCGCGAAATCACCTGTCGGGGCTGAATAACAACATGACAGTGCCAGAATTCATGAGGAGGGGTCTCAAAAACCCCATGTTGAAAATTTGGTGCCAAAATTCAAAAAAATGCCTGAGATATGCATCAAAGTTGAAAAAAAAACTATTTATTCCATTATACAGCCTATCGGCATTTCCTCAGTTCGCGGTCAGCTTTGAAGAGTGCAGACATGTTCCTAGTCCACTGAAGATCGTCGTGCCGGACTCCGGAGGTAAGTATGGGGTGAGGGGGGTGTGTGGAGGCAGGGTGCACAGTGGTTGGGCGCGGGTTGGGGGAAGGGGCAGGGAGACCACCAGGGGACCATTTTATTTTTGCAGGTTAAAAAAAAAAGCCATCACGGGACCATTTTTTATTTTACAGGGGCATGCAGCATGCTGGGGTGGGCTCCCAGCGTGCCAAAGGAGACTTTCTTTTGGGGGGGAAGCTGTAGCTCATGAGGGATTGGGCACCCCCATCGGCACACAACAAAAGTGGGGGTATTACATTATGCCGACAGGGATTGGGCACCCCGTTGGCATAAAACAAAAGGGGGGGTGACATTATGCCGATGGGGATTGGGCACCCTGTCGGCAGATAGCAAAAGTGGGGGGTTACATAATGCAGGCGGGGTGGGCTCCTGTCGACAACATAAATCTTGTGGCACTGAAGCCGACAGGGATTGGGCCCCATCGCAAATAAACACGGTCGGGGCACATGCTGCCAAGGGGATTGGGCACCCTTCAGCGGGGATACATATTTGTGAACACGGTGGCAAGTCGCGCCATGTTCACAAACAATATCAGCTTTTCAAGATCCCGCCCTGCAATAATGGGTCACTCCCTCATTGCAGTGAATAGCTGACGCTGCAATGATGAGGCAGCCCCGGATTGCAGCAGCTAAATTTTTACAAGTTGGTGTCACGCTGGCTGAACTACTGTCAGCAGAAGCATGCCACAGCATTGGGGGAAGTGGGCCAAGCCTTTACAGGCTGTGGGGGCATTGGCCACAACAGTGCCGCACCTCCACAACCTGCTTCTGGAGAAAGCTTGCCGCAATATGTTTCTTGTGCATGCGCGTAATCAACATAAAAATGAGCTAATTAAACCATAAAATAAAAAGTCAAACAAACATTAGCAGCATCCCATTTTCACTGGCTGAAGAATGGGGGGTATGGGTCAAAATACCATAAGCAAATTAAATTGTGAGCAGTGTCAGACTGGGCAGAGCACACTGATTCAGCTAACAGCTCCATCTACTGGCAGAAACAAATACTGGATTTTTTTTTAAAGCATACTCCTCCACCCATAAAAAAAGTAAATAAAAATGCATAAAAATGTTTTTTTTTTCTTTTTTTCTCTATAATTAACAACCAAGCCATTGTATAATAGCAATAAGGCACTCCAGGATGTGTGCTATTGTGCAATAACATCACTCCTGGGGTGGTGGAAGCACTCAGCTTGCTTCGTGCTTCAACTCACCCCAGGAGTGACGTTGTTACACAATAACACACACACCCTGTCATGCCTTATTGTTTAAATATAAGGTAAGTCAGTTCTGAAGCAGGTTGTGGCCTCTTGCTTGCCTTTCTATTGGAGAACTCTCTCTCTTTCACACTCTCCAGAACAAACTACCGCAATATCTATCCTCTTCAATACACATAGCGCATAGTGTTTACTCCCTTAGGAAGACAGACCTTCTCCTTCTCGATGTACCTAGGACCCGTACTTCCTTTGGAAAACGCGCTATATCATGTTCACTGCCAACAATTTGGAATCGATTACAATCCTCACTGAAATTACCCAGTATTGTCCCTGTTAACCTTTTCAAAAGGCTAGCCATGGCTAAACTAAAAGATAACTGTAACTGTTTTTAAACTGAATATTATCCCTGGGGCACCAATTTAATGACCCCACGATACCTCAGGTTCCATCTCCCCACTTCATTAGCTCTGTCTCGAGCTACTTTCAGTGTCTTAGGTGGAATTCCCTATTAACATACTAGTTGTTGTTATGAAATTACTGTTACTTTCTCCAGGAACTTTAATTTCTTTGAGGAAATCCTAATGTATGTAATGTATTGTCTTATAAACAGTTTCACCTCACATTATGAACTTTGTGTACCCAGGGAGCTGAGCTCCTTATGTGTATTGTGTATTATTATGTAATCTCTTAACTTTGATTGTACGACTGTCTCAGGACCTTGTGAATGTACGAATGTCTCAGGCCCTCCTTGTGAATGAGCTTGCTCAACGGAGTTTTCCTGCAATAAACTTGAACTTGAACTTTCTTCTGCAGTATGTGCACTGTGCTGTATTTCTGACTCAGAGATCTGTTCAGAGATGATGGATGTGTCATTTTATGAATGCCATGTCACTCTTACACCAGATATACATCAGAACACTTGTGCCCACCTCTCAGCCCTCTCTATCTGCCTCTCTCCCTAAGTGTAAAATGTGGCTGTGTCCCTCATAGTTAGTAGTTCGGAGGACACAGGTTGGAGATACTTTTTTCACTGTGCTATGCCGTGCAGATTACAGACATACGTATTTGTATGAGTGCGAGAAAGAAAGGAAAGAACTATTAAATGGGAGGGATGCACACTAGGAAGTGATGGGAAAAACATAAGCTGATCTAGATTGGTCTAGCGTTACTGGAGGCAATTAAATAAATGTCACCCTTGATTTGAAGCACCATGGATTAGAAACCATTTCAGAAGAGCAATTTGTTAAATCAAAGCTGTAGCTTCTAACTGAAGATATGCAGTATCTGGGATCTACATTTTGTTAGTTTACAAATACTTTACAAATGAAAAACAATCCCAAATTGTGAGCTTGAAACTTATAATGGAAATCTATGAGTTTTTTTTTCAGTATGCAGGTGTGTATCATTAAATAAAGATCTATTTTTTACTTCATATGTATATTAAAAAAATGACTAAATCACTGCAAATTTTCTGTTACAAATTACTTTGTACATTTTAACCACAAAAGTAATGTTAGTTGTGATGTTTATTGTTGTATATCTGGAATCCAATGAAATGTTATTTGTTTGCAAATACATTGTGTGGAAAAAATCTCAAATTGCAAAAAAGTACTGGAAAATATTGACAATGGCAGCCAAAGGCAAGCACTGACAATGCAAGGGGTATTTATACTCAAAGTATTCATCAGGCATTGTCAGTCCAAATACCACTTGTTATTCAATGCATTGATAATACCAGACAAAGGCTGACATGGCCTATCCAGAGACAGTTTGTCTTTTTTTTTGTTATTGTTTGGTGGTAGGCCATTACAAATAGAGAAATGTTGTCACTACAAAAGGTGAGTGCAAGAGTACAAGAGTGAGCAGAGTTAAATCAGCAGGGCTATTTAGTGTGTAAAAATAAGCAAGAGAAAAGCAAAGACCTAATGAGGTGAAAGTGAAACTAGAATTGCATATGGTGGGAGGGTCAAAAGTAATGAGAACACTTTCTTTAGATTCACAGCAAAACATTATATTAATATATTACTTGGGGTTAAAGTACAAGGCTTAAAAAGTAGAAAACACCATTTTTGGATAAAAAGTCCCCTGAGCCTTATTGGATCCTTGGGGTGGTTTTCCTGGGGTTTTAACAAATATGCATGTCACCCCTGGAAAACATAGAAACAAATTTTTCACCAGGAAAGGACCACTGGTTCCATTTAGTCTAAACAGATGATCCCTGCCTTGTCTGTCTCCACAGACCCTAAGTGGTCTCCATCGACCCTTCCTTCTTCCAGCTTATTTACAAATATTTCATTATGTCTATCCCACACATACTTGAAGCCCCCTACTGTTTTCACTTCCACCACTTCCACTGGCAGTCTGTTCTAGGCATCTACAACTCTTTCAGTGAAATAGTACTTCACATACCTCTTAAACGTCTTCTGGTTGAGCTTTTTCACATGACCTCTGGTCCAGGCACCCTTTCTTATTTGAAAGAGACTCCTCTGCTGTACACTGTTTACCCCTATGAGGTACTTTAAGGTCTCTATCTTGCTTTTTTCTCTTCTAGAGTGCACATGTTGAGATTCCTCAGTCTCTCCTAGTAGGGCTTTTGGTTTAACCCCTGCACCATTTTATTGCCCCCCCTCGCACTGTCTCCACCCTGTCTGTGTCATTTCTGAGGTGTGACCTCCAGAACCGGACACAATATTCCTGGTGGGGTCTCACTAGTGAGCGATATACTGGTAACTACACCTACCTCCTCCTGCTAGAGATACCTTTCCCTCTGCATCACAGCATCCCACTGACCATACCCATTGCTTTGTCACATTGTCCTGCCACTTTTAGGTCATTACATATGGTAACCTCAGGGTCCATTTTCCTGCTTTTGGACTGTCAGTACCTTCCTCCATGCTATACTCAGCTACTGGGTTCCTATGCCCTGGATGCATGATTTTGCATTTTTTGGCATTGATCCCCCAACTGCCTTGCTCTTGACTACTTGGTTCTATGTCATGGCAATCATGGAATAGCAATCGCCTTTTGGGCATGTGTACATTGCTGAAAATAAATTATGGCAATGTACACTCACAGTGACTAGAAAACCAGTGACTGGCTTTCTATGTTATGCGGGGGCCTGTGCCACATGCATTGCCCTCCACTGATCTGTTTCCCTGGTCATCCAGTCAAAGAAATCAATAATATTTGTCTGGCATGACCTCCCATTATGAATCCATGCTGGCTATGGTCTTGCAGCCCGTTGGATTCAAGATACTCTACCGATGTTTCCTTCAACAGGGTTTCCATAAATTTTCAAACAACTGAGGTCAAACTGATCAGACTATAGGTGCTAACCTCCACCCTGCTGCTGCTCTTAGATAGAGGGACCATATCTGCTCTCCCACAGTCCTCCAAAACCATGCCTATTTCCACAAAGCTGTTGAATAAGGCCATCAGTGCACTGGCTAGCACCTCACTGAGTTTCCTTAGTACCCTTGGGTGTATCCCATCTAGTCCTATAGCCTTGTCAATTTTCAGAGTTGTAAGTCAATTTAGGACTCTTTTCTCTGAAACTGGACTTGTGTCCACCTTCCAATCCTTTCTTCCCACTGCTACCTTGTGGTTTGTCCCCTACCTCCCTCTTTTGTGAGGATTGAGCAGCGGTACCTATTCATGATGTCTGCTTTCTCTTGGTCCTCTTATGTGCAGTCCCCTCACCACTCTCCTTGTCCTCACTCTTCCTCCACTTGCCTTCCTCTTCTCACTTACAGACCTGAAGAAAATCTTATCCCCCTTTAGTTATCCCTAAGCTATCTTTTCCTCTGTCTGCACCATTGTTCCCCTCTGTGCCTTTCCTGCTTCTCTCTGTTTTACTTAATGCATCTCCTTGTCTTCCACCCTCTGATTTTCCTTATACAGTACCTCCTGAATGCCATGCTTTTTTTTCCTTTACCACCTTGTCCACACCCTTAGACACCCTAACATTCTCTTTTCCTTCTGCTTTTGCTCACTGCCCTTCATTTTCCTTGTTCTTCTATTCACTTTACATATCAGTGGATATATCCCCCTGTCCAAAGAGGCATACTTAGCCTACCTATTTTTTAAACTACAGAGTTACTACAACTATGATCCACTTGTTGCTGTACCTGATGTTGCCTGACCTCCTCCCTTTTGGTGCATCTTTGCTGTATGGAGCTATGCCCTTCAGGGTAATAATGTCTGCTTCTGTTATGGGGCAGTTCTTCTAATTCTGCATCAGTCATTAATTAATTCAGGGGTTGTACTCCTTGGGCCTCCATGCTGGTTCCATCCTCCTTCCCACCCCTACTGCAGTATATTTTCCAGTTTAAACTCATGATGGATATTAAGGTAATTTGCCTGTGGCACCCAGTGGTGCTCATTCAGGGTTGCTTTTTTAAAACTCCACTTCAGCCCTGAGGGCAACCAACATCATGCCTAAAGCCATAACTCTCCCAAAAACTCTGTACTCACCAGCCTCCAACAACTCCTTCTGGAATGTGGCTAAACCACAATACCTACGGCTGCCAAACAGTCCTCCAACCTCCTCCCTTTGCTGTATGTATATATGAGACCATGTTTGAGTGTGTATTTGGAGGCAAATTTAGTGAGAAGTAAATCATGCACCATATACTGCGCTGACTCTGACCTTTTTATTTAAGTTCTTCTTTGGCATAGTCCCAGGCACTTAATCTGGTGATACTTTAATGAAGAGCATGAATTGACTTCACTGAGAAAACCCCCTTTTTATACTGAATCCCCTACCTCCTGATGGTAACCTGTAAACAAGGTGACTGTAATTAAGCACCTACAAAAATGGTGACTCAATTACAGTGCCTGTGTTCAGGGCTACCTGGCGAGGGGCGACCGGATACTGGGATGGGTGAGGTAGGGTGATGGGAAGTATTTGGGAGGGGGTGTGGTGGACAGCTGTTGAGCTGGTCCGGTAGCATGGTGGGGAGGGTGGTCGGTTGACAGGTGCAGGGTTCAGGTCCAGCGTGGCGTTTTTTTTTTGGTTTTTTTTTTTGCTGGCAGACAGCTTTTCATTTTCAAAGTATTTCACACCCCTGACATGTGAGGTGGAGTTGAGAATCCATTAGTGGGGTGTGTGTGAAGGCACAGCCCCCATATTAAATATTCCCTAGATCTCGGGCACCCTCTTGCTCTTCACTGAGAGTGTGCATTGCCAAAATTCATTTTTGGTGATGTACACTCGCCCTAATGGTGATTACTGTTCCTCAATTGCTGTTATGACATGGAACCTCTTCTGATCAGGATGTTCTGTCCTTCTCCACTTTTATCCTTCTGGTCTCTTCTAGTAATCATTAAGCCTGCTCATCTCCCATTTAGCTCCAAACAGGGAGAGCTAGGCCCTCAAGGAGAGGTCAGGGCATGCTAATTCAGAATAATCCATGTAGATGCAGAAGAAAACTTCTATAGCCCATTAACACCCTGGCGCTTCAACTGTAGTCTTGAGTCCAATGAAGAAGATTGTGGCTGAAGCATTAGGCATTATTGGGCTTTAGGAGTTTCTTATACTGGAGTGTGTCCTTGATATCCACAAAAAAGTCTTTTGAGCAGTATCCTTCTACATCCAAGTGGATTATTTTGAATTAGCATGCCCTGATCACTCCTTGATTGCCTGACTCCCTGTTTGCCTTTTTTATTGTTTGAGGCTGGCACTTCTCACCCTGCACTGAGTTCTAAATCCTACAATGCACACTGTTTCTGCTCCAGTCATTTAGCTCCACTCCAGTCAGCCACCTGAATTACAGGTACTAAGCAATTAGCCCACAGCATGTTGTAAGACTGTAACAAGTTATCTTCCACACATTATTTATAAAGGTTTAAATAACTGACCTCAAAACATTCAAAAGAACTTCAGGTTAGCCAGGCTAAACTTTAGGTAATAAATACTTTTTCTTCTAATGGCTAGTTGATTCTACCTGGTTTGTATAAGCTGTCACAGCCATTTAAAGCGTATCAATACAGTGAAAGTGTATAGACAGGATGTATTGATGCATATTGATCCAAGCTTTTATTTAACAAAGATAACCATTTATTTATTTATTTTGTTTTTGATTACCGGGTAAGTGCACTAGACATAGTCCTAATGGTTTAAAAGTAACCCACTTTAAAAGGAAATATATTTTAAAATGTCTCTCTTTTCAATCATAAGGCAGGTGGAGGAAGAGACTGTTATGGTTCCCAGGGAGGTGGCAGTAAGGGAAAAAAGGATAGTGTTCTAAAGATACAAAGAAACTCAGAGGGAAAAAGACAGGAAGGTGTTCCTGGTCAGGCAGAAAGAAGTAGGAAGGGCAGTCAGGAGTACTAGGACACAGGCAGAAGAAAGCATAGTAAGGGAAATGAGTAAAGGTGATAAGACTTTTTTGAGCTATATCAGGGAAAAGAGAAAAGCAAAAAGAATGATAATGAGGATATGAACAGCAGGTGGGGAGACTGTGCAGAGGAAAATCAGGAGCTGAGAAAGAGGCAGCTACCAGCTACCTTACAGCAAGGAGGTGATTTAATTTAGTACATCGAATTTAATTCACAATCAGAAGTGGCCAAAGTGGCCAAAATTTACTCCGTGAAGCAATTCGCAGAGTAATGCGGAATCCGTGAAGTAATCCTCAACACGAAGTGAAGTACTTTGCAACACAATAAGGAAGCGAAGTCCATTGATAACAATGACTTTGTGTTACTCTGTCTTCCTCCAAGCACTTTTGCATGGAGTTTAATGCAACGTACATAGAAAGAGATGTACTTTGCATCACTGTGCCTTGTTATTGAGCTTCAAGGTGAATTTTGCAGTGATTCATGGGATTGCAGATCACATGGACTCTTGATTGTTCTGCACAGCCTCAGTTCTGTGTAGTGTGTGTGGTAGCGGTAGCTGGAGACAGTTTGCTGTCAGAGCTCTGTGATTCAAATCCTCTAAAAGCTGTTAAAAAAGCCTTTTTGAGCCATTTATTTGCTCAAAATTTAGTACATCGATTGTAGGAAACTCTCCTGTGCTTATATCATCAAGTGTTTATTGTTTGCATGTGTATTTTGAATGTTAATTTAGAACATTCAGTCTGTGTACTGACAGATATTTGAAGTGTGCTTTGGGGGAGGGGTGTATCTGTGGTGAAGGTAGATTAGCTGGGAGAAAGAGGCAGTCTTTCTGTTTTGGTTATATTTTTCTTGTATAACTGTGTTAATGTACACACAGTAATATTTTCAGTAATTCCTGAAATATTTTTGCTGATTGTTGTGGTGTAGCAGTGCATAATTTCAGTTTGTTTAAAATATTTGGTTATATTACTGACGTTTTTCATTTGCTACACTTTACTTGTAGTGTGTGTGAGTGTGTGTGCTTCGAGTGCCATCAAATCAACCACACATTTTATTGTGCCACAGAGAAATTGCAGCAGTGTAAACCTACTATCCACTGCACCTGCGTGATTTTGTACTGCTTTGTGGTATCTTGGTTTTGGAATGTTACTGCAGTGCACTGCCCCCCTCCCCCAACTGGCAAAAGGTATTCTTTTCCAGATTGGATTGTGACTTGTGAGCATTGGTTAAGGTGTTGTTGTGACTTTGTGTCTGCATCTCTTCTTGATTATGCAGTGGAATCTTAATCTGTCTGTGCTTTTTCATCTGTTTAGTGCCCAATCTCCATCTGCAAGCAACAGTTGTTGTTTTTTTTGGCTTCACATCCACTGGCCCAGACTGAAATTTCAGAAATCTAAATTTGTTAAAAATGTTCTTGGTGATCCCCCAAAATGCCTGCAAAGAGATGTGCAAGCAAAGTTCTTTCTGGCCATGGCACTGCTGCCAGTGGTAAGATTGTCCATGGGTGTGGTAGTACACAGAAGTGCATAGCTGATGTCAGTAAAGGGACTTCACCATCAATGTTTTTTACAGCGCATTCTGTAGCTTCACTCATAGTTGGAGGAGATTATGTTGTCCCAGCTGGTGGTGTTAGTGCAGTTTCTGCTGGCAAGAGTATTGCTGCCTCAAGTTCCATTTGTGACTAGTTAACCATTTCAAAAAATATAGTTGAGTCTAAAGCTATGACTAACAGTGTAGATGATGTCATACCCCCCCATTAACATCCCCATTGTACAGTAGCTGAACTTGATTCAGATCCTGGCAATGATAACTCACAATGCCACATTTCTTCCAGCGCTGTTGAGGTCATGCCTTTGCCATCCAAAAATTCAAAGTGTGGTGTAAAAATATCAGGTGATGATGATGATGATGATGATGCTGTGGCTGGAACATGTTCTCCACATGACAGCATCCAAGCTGAAAATGTGGATGTGGATGATGTTGATGAATATGATGATGATGTCAGTGACCCCTGTTGGGAACCAGAGAAAAAGAAAGTCAAGGTAACTGTGCCTGCGTCTGTTGGCATTAAATCCCCCCCCCAAAAAAAGTTGTGATTTAACAGTTCCTGTTGATGATAATGATGATGACCCAGTAATAATCATAGGTAGTCATGGTGGTCAGTTGGAGCCCAAGTGTAACCAGCCAGAAAAATCATGTAGCATACCCCCCATTTCAGGGGTTAAACAAATGGAGTTCAATAAGCAGCATCAGGGACATGTTAAAAGCAGGGGATCACAATCCCTTGTTTGGGATTTTTTGTCCAAGATGCAAATGATGAGTCAGTTGCAGTCTGCCAGCTTTGCCATGCACGTGTGAGTCGAGATAAAAAGGGGAGACTTATGGGCACGTGGGGCCAGCATACATATCTTAAGAACAGGCACATGGCACACTGGACCCAGCATCAGATGACAGCTAATGCCATTGTGGGGCATTCACCCTCATCATCAACCTTACTGAGCATGTTATCCCCTTCCATGAGTGTAAGACCAAGTAGGAATGTCTGCAGTAGCAATGAAATAACACCAGAGGATTACTACAGGCATGATGAGGAGGAGGATTATGATTTAGAAAGCTTGTCAAGTGGTGGTCAGAGTAGCAGTGGTGGTGGTCAATGCAGTATGTCTAGTGCAAGTGATACATCGACCCCTGTATGTAAAATGGGGAAAATAACTTCATTTGTGAACTTGTCACCTGTGCACCCCTCTTCATCACATGTCCACACCCCACCCCCAGCCATTCACAGAACAGAACCATTTGTCACACCCCATGCAAAACATGTAAGTCAGCCCACATAGGAGAGTAGTGTCTGTGGGGCAGCAATCTTCTGGGAGACATTCTGGAGGCTGCAGTGTTGCCCTATCTGCAGGCATCTCTCTGGGTTGAGGGCAGAGGTCACTATCCTCCAGGCAGAGTTGAATGAGATTTGGGAGACCTCTTCCTCCATTGAGGGACCACCAATGCCACCCCTGCTGCCTCAAAGAATGCCAGTAAAGTGGAGTTGATGGACAACAGTGGATTAAGGGAAGGTAAGGGAGGTTGAGCAGAGATGCATACCACCTGTGGTTCCACTCCACAACTCCTATGCCATTCTGGCAGAGTGAGGCTCTCCCATGGGGGGAACCAGCAGTGGTGGACAAGGTGGATGAGGGAACCTCTGTAGTGGAGACCCTGGGGGAAGCAATTGACTGCAGAGGAGAAGGAAGCAACTCCTAGTTGGGGACTCCATTATTAGGGAGTAGAATTGGGGGTGGGAAAGGGAGGAGGGAGAGAGTTAAGGTGTCTACCCGGCACCTCAGCTTGGAGGAATGGGAAGCAAATCCTAAGGATCATAGTGGCAACAGCACAGGAGGGGGAGAAAGACATCATTTTTCACCTGGGAACAAACAACCTGACTTACAATGGGGTTGGGGCAGTGCATAGGGAGTTCACGGAGTTGGGGAGGGGTATTAGACAGGTGGCACACATGGTAACCTTCTCAGCAGTGCTACCTGTCTATGACATGGGAGATGCCATGATAATCTGCACCATGGAATTCAATGAATGGCTGAAGAACTGGTGCAGAGTAGAGGGTTTTGGCTTCATTGGGGACTGGGGGCTCACCTGGAGATATGCAGGCTTGTTTTTTATTTTCTTTTTTACCAGGAGAGACACACTAAGCTGAAAGCTTGTTTACAGGTGCAACCTGGGAGCACAAGGAAGTTAGTGACTTGCACAGGGTCACTCAGTATGCAAGTAGGGGCTGTTGGATTCAAAACCCAGGTCTCTAGGTTTGCAGCTCAGAGCCTTAAACCACTGCACTATACTGCCTCCAAATACTGCCTTGTTCATGAGGGATGGTCAGCATCTGTCTGGGGGGCAGGATCCTGAGTGAAAAGTTTGAATGTTTCATTGGCAGACATTTAAACTAGCCAAGGGGAAGGTAAAAATATGCAGCTAGAACTCAACTGCCTTCTCACAGGTCAAAGTAGTCAGACAAGAAGATATTAAGGAGAAGGAAACACAACAGACTAAACAGGAGGTAATGTCATGGGAGATACTGGAGGAAAGGATGGCATGGGAACAAATAAGGACAAAGCCATCAAAACATGGAGGCCCATGTGTACAAATGCCCACAACCTGGGTAACAAGATTATTGACTTAGAAGCCTTGATGGTGGAGGGAGGCCTGCAAATTGTGGCAGTCACTGAAACATGGTATACAGAAAGCCATTATTGGGATGTTAATATACCAGGGTACACAGTCTACAGGAAAGACAGGGAGGGCAAAAAGGGAAGAAGGCTAGAAATCTACATCAAAGAAGGGATCAAGGTGACATAAACCAAGGGAAAGCAAGGAGAAGAGGAGGCACTGTGGGTAACTCTGAAGTCAGTAAATGGCAGCACTATCTGCACTATCTGCACAGGGGTAATCTGAAAACCCCCCATGCAAGGGAAGGATACAGATATGGTCATGGTAGATAACAACCTTAAAATGATAGGGAAAGGGGAAATGGTGGTTGGGGATCTAAATATGCCTGATGTTAACTGGAACTCCTGTGCTGCAGCCACATCCAAGAGCAAAGTCATCCTGGATGCCCTGCAAGAAGTATGCCTCACACAACTAGTGGAGGACCCCACTTGTGAGGGGGCAATATTGTACCTGGTGCTCACAAATGGAGACAGAACAACAGATGTATCAGTAGGCAACCATCTGGGGTCCAGCGACCACCATACAGTATGGTTCAGGGTAAAAACAGTAGAAGAATCAAGCCACACAAAAGAAAGAGTTCTAGACTTCAAGAGAGCAGACTTTGCTAAAATGGGAGAATGCTTCAAGAAATCACTGGCAAAGGGTCAAGGAGGGGGAGTAGAGCTACAGTGAGAGAACCTTAAGAGAGCCATAACAGAGGCAACAAGCCGTTGTGTGAAGCTAGTGAACAAAATCTGAAGAAAAAGAAAAACATTATGGTTTTCAAAAGAAGTGGCAGGGAAGGTTAAAGTGAAAAAAATGACATTCAGAAAGTACAAGGAAACACAAAGGGAGGAAAACAAGGAAATGTATCAGACAAAGCAGAGGGAGGCAGGTAAAGCAATCAGAAGTGTAAAGGCACAAACAGAGGGAAGGATAGCCCAGACAGTAAAGGAGGGGGACAAAACCTTCTTCTGGTACATAAGGGAAAGAAGAAAGAACAAGGGAGGGATATTGAGGTTAAGTAAAAGAGGGGAGAGTGGGAGGAAGGTAACCTGGAAAAGACTGATACAGTATATTGACCAAATATTTTTTCTCAGTATTCACAACAAAAGGGAAGGGGGAGGGACCAAAATTAGGCAGTAGAAACACACAGGGAAGAGGGGAGGACACCAGCCCATTCACAGAAGAGAGGGACTAAAGGAACTCTTGAAACTGAAGGTGGACAAGGCAATGGGGCTGGACGGGTTATGTCCCAGAATCCTAAAAGAACTCAGAGAGATGCTACTGATGCCACTGACAGCCCTATTCAACAAATCGTTGGAGGTGGGAGTAGTATTTATTTATTTATTTATTTGTTTATTATTTGTTGACCGGGTAAGTGTACTAGACAAATTCTGCCTATTTTCAGGCACGACCCGGGGGAGGGATATACAGATGGATACCAACTGACTTTGAACCAGATTAAGCTGTTGGTGGTATTTTAGTGAATCAGAGGACTGGAGGAGAGCAAATGTGATACCCTTTCACAAAAGTGGGAGCAAGGTAGAAGTGGGAAACTATGGAACAGTCAGTTTGACTTCAGTAGTTGGCAAGATGATGGAATCACTGTTAAAGGAAAGCATTGCAGAATATCTAGAAGCCAGTGGTGCACAAGACCCAAGGCAATATGGATTTACAACAGGAAGGTGTTGTCAAATGAATCTGATAGATTTCTTTGACTGGGTGACCAAGGTAGTAGATCAGAGTAAGGCAGTGGACATGGCTTACCTTGATTTTAGCAAAAAAATGTTGCAGGTGCCGTATTGGTCCTTTTAAGAACAGATCCAGAAACAAATGATTTGATACCTTTTATTGGACCAACATGGATGTTACAGAAAAGAACAAAGTGCTCTAGCTTTCAAACCTACCGGGTCCTTCTTCAGAAGCTTTATGGCAGTTATTTTGAAAATCCCATACTATTAACACCAGATTATGTTGAAAAAACAGAAATAATTCTCATTAGTTTAACATATACATTTAAAACATAACAGAAGATTACATCAGAGAAGATAATTAACACCAGTATGCTTCTAACTGAGGAGCCTCAGAAGGTTATCAAGAATTCTCAACAACCAGAGAGTTCTTCTCACATAAATTTTAAAATGACTCAGTATGCTAAGAAAGCATTCTAGTGATAAAAAAACCTTGGGCTAGCATTCTCTCTAATACGTGTAAGAAGAGGTTACAATTAACATTCCAAGTGTCCTGGTGTATTAAAGAACAGATAATGAGAGACACAATCCTGAAATTAGGTAAAACTGCAAGTTGAAAAAGAGCCCCAAATTAAAAATACATATATATACATGATACATGATAGTATCACTTGTAAGTGTAAGTGCCAAATAAAAATACTTGTCAAGGACCCCCAAGAAAATGAGACCATGAGCCTGATAAGTGCAGATTTCAACACAGAGTCAGAGTACAACAAAAATGCACAGAATCAGTCTAAGGAATCTAAACGAAAACTTCCAAGGATGAAATCACCCTCATACCTGTCTTTACAGGAAACCAACAGACAGACAGAGATACACAAGAAAAGTAATTACCCGAGCCACACAAAGAAATCTGTCATATATATTGATTTTAGCAAGGTATTTGACACAGTCCCACACAAGAGGTTAGTTAACAAGTTGGGCAATTCTGGGAGTGGGTCCCAAGGTGGTAACCTGGATCAGTAATTGGCTTAGCAACAGGAACAGAGGGTAGTGGTAAACGTAGTTCAATCTGAAGAAAGGGGGTAACCAGTGGGGTGCCACAGGGTTCAGTGCTGGGGCAAGTCCTTTTTAATGTCTTTATAAGCGACATTGTGGATGGACTTGAAGGAAAAGTATGCCTCTTTACAGATGACACCAAGATCTGCAATAGGGTTGACATTCCGGGGGCAAATGAATATAGACTTAAGCAAGTTGGAGGAGTGGTCAAGAGTGTGGTAGCTTGGATTTAATGCCAAGAAGTGCAAAATCATGCACTTGGGGAGCAAAATCCTAGGGAGGAATACACAATGGGGGGAGGTACTAACAACAACTAAGATGGAAACATACCTGGGGTAGTCATAACTGATGTTCTGAAAGTAGCCAAACAACATAAGAAAGCGATGAGGAATGCTGGTGGGAAGCTGGGGTGCATAGGGAGAGGTATCACAAGTAGAAAACAGGAGGTGGTGATGCCATTGTACAGGCAGTTGGCGAGGCCTCATCTAGAGTATTGCATGCAGTTCTGGAGACCTCATCTCTGAAAGGACATTGACAGGGTGGAGGCAGTCCAGAGAAGGGCAACAAAAAGGGTGCAGGGGATACAATAGAAACCATATGAAGACTGATTGAGAGAACTCAATTTGTATACTCTGGAGGACAGGAAGGAAGGGGATATGACAGAGATATTCAAATACCTCAATGCGATTAACAGAGTTCAAAAGAGTAGTATTTTTCAGAAAAGGAGATGGGCAAGAACTAGGGATCACAATATGTGGCTGGGAAGGGGGGAGACTCAGGGGCAATGTGAGGAATTATTTTTTTCACAGAAAGGGTGATGAATGCATGGAATAGCCTCCCAGAGGAGGCTATGGGGGCAAAAACAGTTGGTGAATTTCAGAATGCATGGGACAGGCAGAAGGGAACACTAGAGGTAGGAAGGAGGAGATATGCTGCAGATGAATAGGATCTGGAATCTATACAGTAGGTAGGGAAGTAGGCAGACTAGGTTGGCCAAGCGGTCCTTATCTGCTGACAAATTCTATGTTTCTAGGAAAAAGCAAACATTTGGAACAGGTATTTTTCTTTGGTTTTCACAGTGGAGGGTAGAAGGGATGGGCCACCAGGCATCAGTAGAGATAGAGAAGGGTGGGAATGGATACAAGTCCCTTTTCTAAGGAGAGGGTACTGAAAAGATATCCTGCCTTTGAAGTTAATAAGTTTATGGGACCAGATAGGTACAACAAAGGTATTGAGGGAGCTTGGTAAAGTACTAGCTGTCTTGCTGGCAGCATTGTTCCATACCTCACTTGTATCAGGAGTGGTTATCAAGGACTGTAGTACAGCTGATTTGTTCCCACTGCACAAGAGCTGCTGCAGGGAGGAATCTAGCAACTATAAGCCTGTCTGCATAACTTTTGGGTTGGGGAAAGTGATGGAGACCCTACTAAAAAATAAATTTGTTAAGTACCTGGAACCCAAATAGGCTGTAGGACTACAGGCAACACAGACTTATGGGGGGGGGGGGATGCCAAACAAATCTGACAGATTTCTTTGACTAGGTGACCAGGGCGATATACCAGGGGAGGTTGGTGGGTGTGACCTATTGTGATTTTAGCAATGCCTTCAATACAGTGCCACAGAGGAGGTTTCTCAGAAAACTGAACTATTTGTGGGTGGGAGACAAAATGGTAAATTTGGTGTGCAACTGACTAAAGGAGAGAAGAAGGAAGGGTGACCAGTCAGGTACCTCAGGGACCTGTACTGGGACCAATCCTCTCTAAAGTCTTTATTAGTGACATTGCAGAAGAGAGGCTAGAGGGAAAAGTCTGCCTGTTTGAAGATGACACTAAAATCTGCAACAGGGTAGACACTCTATTGGGGTTGAAAAATGAGAGTGGATCTGAAAAAGTTAGAGGGGTGTTCAAGGGTATGGCAACTGGGCTTCAATACAAAAAATACAAAATCATGCACTTGGGGCACAGACACTCAGGGGAGGAGTACAACATGGGAGGAGAGGTATTGACGACCACCAAATTGGAAAGAGACCTGTGAGTTATCATATCTGATCATCTAAAGGTGGTTAGGCAGTCTGACAAGGCAGTCAGGAGAGCTAGTGGGGTGCTGCTGTGCATAAGGGGGGACATTATCAGTTGAAAGATGGAAGTGGTGTTACCCCTGTATAGATCACTGGTGATATCTCACCTGGAATACTGTGCCCAATTCTGGGGACCTCATCTCCAGAAGGACATAGAAAGAGTGGAGGTGGTCCAGAGGAGGGCAACCAAAATGGTGCAGGGTCTGCATTTAAAGCCCTAAGACTGAAGGACCTTAATAAGTATGGCTTACTGTGATAACAGTGCATCTGTAATTGTCCTGATCATAACTGTGTCAATAATTCGGCGCTTGTCAAAATAGCACTATTATGAAGTAGCTAAGTAGCATTAATGCTAAGGTGCTGTACTAGTGCATGTTCCACTACTAGAGGAGCACAATGTGAACTGAACAGTATACATGATCTGTATGTACAGAAATCATCTTTGGGCCACACATGTTTTTCAATGAGCTACAAAAAGGGTACACTATCAAATCGTCACAATATGAGCAAAATATGAGCAAAGTTTAAAAAATGTTAGTCAGTGCTCATATAGTTTGCAGGACATTTATTAAATTACAAACTACATTAAATCTAAATTTTTACAATTGTAAAATTCATGCCACATGCCAAAACAGTACAATTTATTAAGCTAAAGCAGCAAAAAAGGTAAGCAAAGCAAATAAGCAGTGTACTCATGCACTTCTTTATTTGTTAAACCCAGCAAGTGCAAATACAAACATCAGTGTATTCATGCATTTCTGTCCTTTCAGTAGAGTGCTGACATCTCAGTTAATGGCCATGAACTGTATTTATTTATTAAGCCTGTAGATGAAAGTTGTATGTGATCTTGAAAAGATAGTCATACTTAGACCTCACACCATATTCAGAAAGTTTTGCACATATGCGTTTTGCTGTGTCCTTATACTTCTTTAGACCACCTGCCACGAAAGTGCCATCAACAAGCTGTTCAACTCCTGTTGTATTAAAACATTGTTTGGACTAAAGAAAATCTAAGAATCTTCAGACTGAGGGGTGATGGCCACCAATAAAATGGTTGAGTTTGTGGTGCCATGCCTCCACAGCATTTATTGCTCAAGGCAGCTCTGAGTGTACTGCTTTGTAACAGTTCCAAAGGTCAGTTGCAAACAATGGTCTTATTCTACCTCCCTGAGCCAGTGATTGCCCCAACCAGGTATCTTCAAAATAGTCTAAAGGGGTGACAGCATGTCTCCATGAGTTGTAAAGAATTCAAAGGACATCACACCACAGCTGCATCAAGAACATGATCGTGTTCTCCACTACTTTTCAAGACAGCATCACCACTCAAATGAAGCATAGCTATGCAATGCACCTTGTCATATTTAAGGCATTTCCATTAGCTTTTCTGAGCAGACAAGTGTTCTCTTCTGTGCAGACATCCTTCATAGAGGGCTAAATCATTTCTCTTTTGGCTGGGTATAAAACATACAGACATTCTGTTAATGTTACTCTAATGTAGGGCATCTGATGTACACATGAGAAAAACAACTATATTTAAGTACCTTTTGTTAACACACCCAGAAGAAACTAGAGCATAATCAGCACAATCACCCTAATTAAGTGATGAAAGGTATTGAAGCTAATTACTGTTTCTGTAAGTGTGAGCACTTATTAAGCAGATCTACTTGATGGTATTTATTTGTGTGCAACTTGTAAGCCAAACCCCTTACTTACTCTTATATGGCATGATAGAGCACAATATTAGAGGTGTTAGTGAGTGAGTGAGTGTCTGTATGCAAAGCCGTGCTGCAAAATGGCACCCTGATGGTGAAACTGCACTCAGCACTTTAGTGTTTACAGGTACTTTAACTGTTAAAGGTGATTGGTGCCATATGATGGTGTACTCCTAATTACTCCTGAATACTTTAGTATGATATCTGTCATGCACGGCGTTACAGGTGAGTGTATGCATGACAGTGAACTCCTGCTTACTATAGTTGGATATGAGCTGTACATGGCAAAACTGCACCTCACTCAAATGCTTCACTTACTGTTATGAGCCATGCTCTAAACCTGGCACTGTTATATGCTGTGCTATTTTGATTTCGCACTTTTTACCTGATACAATATGTATAGATTGGAGGAATGGAGGGAGACGGGGGCTATGATAGAAACTTTCAAATAGCTCACAGGTATAAATAAAGTTCAAGAGGAAAACATCTTTCAGAAAAAAAGATGCTCAAGGACAAGGGGTAATGCTATGAAGTTGGATGGGCTAGACTCAGGGGAGATGTGAGGAGTTATTTCTTTTTTTTTTTTTTAGTATCTATTTTTCACTCCTTTGGCTGCCTGAGCTGCTCCCCTTCAGGGACATCCAGCCGCTGACTACCTCTACAGCAGACACCCAGAGTCCTGTGGCTTCCCCCCACCAGCGGGGCTGCAGGGGGCCCCAGCTCCCCATGGTACACAGATCCAGGTGGGTGCCGCAGTGAAACTGTGGACGGCCATCAAGCCGCTAGCTTCAGGCACCATTTTTCCCTGGTTTTCTGTTCCTATTACTGCATACTCAGATGGTGCCTCCAGTCTCTACTGGGGCCACTGCTGAGCGATGCATTCCCTGATCCCACCCCTGGAGAGGAGAGCAGTCCTCCGGATACTCAATCATCTCCACCCCCTGCCAACCCCTGGCACACCGAGTCCATTCCCAAACCCGGGTCACCAGCCTGGGTTGAGGTAAAGTGCCAGAGCCTCAGCCCTCTGTGCCACTGGGCCAGCAGGAGTTACTTCTTCATGGAGAGGGTGATGGATGCCTAGTTCAGCCTCCCAGCAGAGATGATGAGGTTTAAAACTGTATCAGGTTTTAAGAAAGCATGGGATAGGCATAAGGAAACTTAGTGATAAGACAAGGGGGGGCATAAGCTGGAGATCAATTAGGGTCTGTGGTGAAACCGTAGGTAGGGAAAAATGGGCAGACTAGGTGGGCCAAATGGTCCTTAACTAAAGGGGAAGGTTTGCCTATTGCAGATGACACAAAAATCTGCAATACAGATAGATAATAGACATCCAGGAGGAAGTAGGCACAATGTGACGGGATCTGGGGAAACTTGAGGAGTGGTGAAGGACATAGCAGCAGGAGTTCAGTATCAAGAAGTGCAGAATTATGCACCTAGGGCACAGGAACCCTGGATCCAAATATAAGATGTGGGAGGTGTTGACGGTCGCTAGACTAGAAAGTGAGCTTGGAGTTGTTATATCAATGGACCTTAAGGTGACAGCACAATGTGACAAGACTGTGGGCAGTGAGAGTGGGATGCTGGTTAGGGAAGAGCATCACCAGCAGGAGGAGAGAGGTTGTGTTGCATTGGGTTTGGAGGAGCATCACCAGCAGGAGGGGGAGGTTGTGTTGCCACTGCACCACTCAGTGGCATGCCTCCACCTTGAGTACTTTGTACTGTTCTGGAGGATGCACATCCAGATTTACATTGACTGGGAGGAACTAGTCCAGAGAAGGGCAATCAAGATGGTTCAGAGGTTCCTGGTGAAGCCATATGAGGAGAGGCAGAAGGACCTCAACATATACACTCTGGAAGAAAGGACAGTGAAATGTGATATGTTGGAGACTTCAGTGGTGGGATTTCAGTCATGCAAAGGACAGACATAGGGACATAAAAATACAAAAACAGAACTGCCAGCCCAGTGGCACCGAGGGCTGGGGCACTGTGAGCCTTACCACTTGTCCTGATGGCAACCTAAGATTAGGAATGAGCTCAGATCACCTGGGTCAGCAGAGGGATAGGGACAGGAGTGGCTAGAGCAGCAGCCAGGAAGCTCTCCTCTTGGATGACATGCCAATTTGGCTCATGGCTACTACCAGGTGGAAGCTTGATGGCAATGCCAATTTAACAATGGCAGATGGAAGCCAGGTTGGGGAAGCCATGACTCTGGAACATTTGTGTGCATCCCATACCTGTGTAGCCTATTACACCATGGATCAAGGGGAGAAAATGGAAAATGGGACTCAAGGACTTCATGAATCGCTGTGCCTCTCTCCAGACCTGCACTACCACCCAGATGTTTGTAGAATCTGAATATATTGCTCTGGGGGAGGATGATCCTCCTCCTTCGGGCCCTGCCATAGGGGACAATCCATGGGGCTGACTCTGTGGAAAGTCCAGGGAGGTAGATACCAACTGTACAAAGAGGTATACAGGAGCCAATAGTTGTCTAAGGGAAACAAAGATGTATGAAAAATAAATACAAAATCAGGAGTTGGACTGGTGGCATGGAGGGCTAAGGCATTGAACTGCTTACCTCCTGCCAGGCATGCTACTCATGATTTGGAACCAGTACAGATTGTTTCAGGTCAGCAGGATAGGAGATGATCGAGCACCCCAAGGACTGCTATCATCTCCTGGATAGGGGTGGCCAGCCATTTGGTCTCTGAATGCCACAGGCTGGAGGCATGTGTGGTAGTACAGATTAGCCAGTGGTTTAAAGTGTGGTGCAGCAACTCTGCAGTGTGTGTGTGTGTGTGTGTGTACTTCCACATGCATGTCCTTACATGTTGGTGTGGCAGGGGAAGAGAGAGAACAGAAAATTGGATGGATGAGCTTCACAAAGCCCTGTCACTCTCCTGTCACCTGTGCCATTACTGACCACTAAGGAAATCTGGATTTGGGCACTGGGGGGATGGCCCTTCCTCTCCTGACCCTATTACACAGGAAATCCATGGGGGACTCAGCTCCAATAGGTCAGTAGAAGCAAGTGTCAGTCATGGGGAGCAGGGACAGGATTAAGAGCATGCCTGCTTGTCCCAGGGAGAAAAAGATGTATGGCAAAAATATAATACAAAAATAGGGAGAGGGAGGGACCCAAAGGACAAGTTTGGGTCCATATTGGTTCAACAGGTAGGAAACCATTGGGCAGACTGGTTTGGCTAAGTGGTCCTTTTCTGTTCTGTGAAATTGCTAAAAAACTTTTTTTTTAAGTAAAAGTTTTGAATCATGTCATATGTTAACTCCACTGTTAGGACCACTCCTATGTTTGTAAGAGTGGTCTCATGTGCATTCATACGACATGAGAACCATGAACCAATGGAGAGCGGTTTCAATACCCCAAGAATGTAAGTGAGACCACTCTTACAACCATGAGAGTTATCCTGGTATTAATATGTTATTGCTGGAGCTTCTGCAATAATAAATTAACAAAAAACAAAGAAATTGACCAGAACATGTAATTTTGGCGAATGTTGATTTATATGCATTTGTGTAAGATTGAATGAACTATCCTGAAAACTGTTGTCTACTGCTGCCATAGGGCACTATACTCACTCAAATATTTTTTCCCGTTTTCTCTTTGGCTCTCTCCTACTTCTCCCCTCCCCTAAAAACTGTATCCTTGCTTTCCCCTTCTGTGTACTGCACGCTCCTTTGTCTTTGTCTCTCTTCAATTACGCCCCTTTCCTTTCTCTCCTGAAAACTCCCTCCCACTACCTGGCACTACTTAACCAGTCTCCCCACTCTATTTTTGCAGCTGTGAACCTCAAAGTCCACTGGGGCTTCGGAGTTGTGACACCGCCCTGGGAGTGGCAGTACCAGGACTGGCCGCCTTCACCCTTCTTTCGCCTCACTACAGCTTCCCCTTCTCGCAGGGCAGAAGCACGACTACCGCCAGAATCATCCCCACTACTGGAACCACTAGCCCAGCTGCAACTTGCTGGGGTGGGCAGAAAAGCCATAACCTAACTGTAAGGTATGTTCATACGTGGGCTGTTGAGTTTGCTTGGAAAAAAGGTGCGACTTAGCTGATTGGCTGTTGCACTTGCGGCTGGACTGCTGATTGGTGCGCCTCCTTCATACTGCCTGCCGATTGGTGCACCTTTAATCTCAGCTCTACTCGAAGGTCTGGAGTGCCCCTAGGTTACTTACCACGGTCGAGGAGCCATAAAAGTATTTTTATGAACTTTCTGCCTGCAAATAGTTTCACAGAAATAGCTGTTCTTACTTGATTCCTGGAGAGCGCGCTTCCCTCGGGGCCTTGATTTTTGCTAAAAGCGTACTGGTGAGCGCTCCCCTCGGGGCCCTGACTTTTGCTAAAGCGTACAGGAGACACTTCCCGCCAGCACTTCGCGCCGGCTCCCCACCAGCCCCCCACCTCGCCCTCCCTGGGTGGGCACTTACTTATACAGTTCTTGGCCTGTCATATGACTAAGTCCCTAAAATCCCATTTGCTCCTTATACTGCACTACGACTAGGGGTTGTCTTAAATGGTAACTTGCAGTAAATAACTAGGCTTCCTAAAAAGCTTGCACTAGCTACAAATCCTCTGCTGGTCCCCCACTTACTAGTTTCACTGTATTTCCTCCAAATTGTGTCCTTACAAAGAGGATCACTGCCTACTGTGTGGCATTTTACTCCTTTTACTCCATCAGTATCCTCTTATACTGCTATTATCAGTCATAATCCTCTCTCGACTGCTACCTACCACAGCTTAGTAAAAAAAAAAAATAATAATAATTTTTACCTTGATCTCTTGTTATCAGAGCTACGACGTACCCAAACTACTCCAAAATGCCTCATACTATACTTGATGATAACTCTATCCCTAATCCCATAGAGTACCTTACACAAAGAAATAAGGATCTTCACCATCCGGGGGTAATTCTCCTTGTCATTCTTGCTCTTTTCTATATGAACATAGTGTCACTCCTATTTCCCAGTGACCATCTTGGTATAGGGTCTGATTCCCTGGATTTTACTTTCTCTAACTCACTTGTTACCAAACATAGGCTGGCACCTGCTTGTCTATTTATCCTTTACCCTAAAGGCTGTACCTATTATATGCTTCTTGGCCATCATAAGTGGTGCAGAAGGTTTGATCAGATCTAAATCTTTCTCCAGGAAAGGTCCTGCCTCATGGCACGGTTATTACTCCTCCTAGCAGGAGACATTGAGGTGAATCCTGGCTCTCTCTCTCACCCCACTGCTCATACATCATCTGACCTTCCAAGAAAAGGGCTCCTTATTGTCCACATGAACATCAGGAGTCTAACATGCCATAAGGATGAACTGGAGGTATGGACAAAAGGTTACAACCCTGACATTCTCTGCATCTCTGAAACATGGCTAAAACCTAGCATACCTGACACCCTATGCAAGATTGCCAACTACTCCCTGATATGAAGTGATAGATTAAAAACTAAGCACTGGGGTGGTGTAGCCATCTATTACAGATCTCACCTCAACCTAAATACTGTCCTTAACCTGACTTCTGCTGAGGTATGTGAACATCTACACGTCACAGTTACATTAGGGCCAAAAAAGCTCCATATCATATGTGCCTATAATCCTCCCTCTGGTGGCCTCATAGGGTTACAAGACCTACTCGAAAAGACCTTTTCAAATATAAACCTAAATGAGGCAATAATTCTTGGTGATCTTAACCTAAACTTGCTGGGTTCTGCTCATAGTTCCCTGGTATCAGTTACCAGCACCTTTAGCCTACATCAGATGATTACTGAACCAACAAGGGCCCCAAATCCTACCAAAACTGGCACCCTCATTGGTTACTCAAAACACGACCTGAACATTCGATCTCCACAGGTATCCTTGCAGACGCCATCACAGACCATTCCCCGATTTTCTGCATGTGGGCCTCAGGTGCCCCACCACCTCCCCCACCGCATTATGTCACCTTTTCGAACTTTGCACAGCTTGATGAAAAGGCGTTCCTCCAGGACATTTCTTGTGTAGATTGGTCTGACATCTACTGCACAAACAGTGTTGATGAGGCCCTGCACATCTTTCTCAATAAGTTCACTGCTATCCGATCAAGGCATGTCCCCAAGATCACCAGGAGAGTTACTAGCAAACAAACCAAGTGGCTACATAAGGATCTCCTTTCTGATCTATGCAGCAGAGATAAATTATGGAAGTGTTTCAAACAAACCAGGTGTTTGGATGATTTTAACTCCTATAGGGCTAGTAGGAATCTCTGCAAGAAGAAAATAAGATTAGCAAAAAGTAAATACTGCCAGGACCTGCTCGTGAGCACAGCATCTGACTCAAGGAAATTTTGGGCCCATATCAAAACCTTTCTAGGATCTCCACAGGCCCATACCCCCAAGGATATGATATTAAATGGGGTGCACTGCAATGATCCTAAGACCATTGCAGATGCTCTTAACCAGAAATTCTCAGACCTGTCTTTGTGTACCTCTGCCTTCATGCCACAGACCTCTCCTCTCTGGGGTAGTGAACCTCAAAGACTACCTGGCTCCTCTACTACTCTCCAAATATCTCAGCATACACCTCCTTTTTACTTTAAAGAAATGACCACATTAGAGGTCTTTAAACTTCTCTTATCCATATCCGGAAACACCAGTATGGGGTCTGATCTCCTTGAACCACATCTACTAAGACTTGCTGCTGCCCACATAGCCTCACCACTGGCTAAAATATTTTCACTATCCCTGATCACTAGCACTGTCCCAGTCCTGTGGAAGTTTGCTCGAATAACTCCTGTATTTAAAAAAGGTGATAAAAAAGACATAAACAACTGCAGACCTATTGCTATTCTCTCCGTTTTGTCCAAACTACTAGAAAAGGTGGTTGCTATCCAAACACATGACTTTCTAAACAAGTGGGGCATCCTATCTGATGCCCAACATGGTTTCCGTAAAAACCATAGTACATCCACTGCACTACCGAAACTCACCTCTGACATAATCTCTAACATGGATGGAGGTAGACTCACAGGTGCTGTATTCATAGACCTTACAAAGGCTTTCGACCTTGTGGACCACCCCCTACTCCTATCCTGCTTGCATAGCCTAGGATTCTCCTCTCCAGTTGTACGTTGGTTTAGTAGCTATCTATCCGATAGGTCTCAAGCAGTTAAATTTAACTCAGCCATTTCTGACCCAGCCTCAGTAAATGTGGGGTTTCCTCAAGGCTCCATCCTTGGTCCTCTCCTTTTCTCACTCTTTATAAATAAGGTCCCCTGTGCCCTACAAAACTGCTCATCTTTCTTGTATGCTGATGATCTTGTCATTTATGCCAGTGATAAAAAGGTGGAGAATCTAAACTCAGCACTTCAAACTGATTTCACAAATATACAAAACTGGCTGTATGAGTACAAGCTGGTCCTAAACATAAAGAAAACCAAGGCCATGCTTTTTGGCTGTGCCCCTAAACTCCGTAGGAGCCCTGTCTCCCTTACAGTCTATGACTCAGATGATACAACACTAGAAACTGTCTCATCATTTAACTATCTTGGTGTCATGCTTGACCAATCCCTTGATCTGAGCCTGCACATTCAGTCCATCTGCAAGGCTGCAAACTGCAAACTAGGTGCTGATTACAAATCTGGATACTTGCTTACGCCATCTGCTAAAAAAGCCATTGCCAGGGGTGTACTCCTACCTTCCCTAACCTACAGTTCCCCCATCCTCTCTAGTGCTCACAAAACTGTCCTCCAGAAATGGGATGTCATCTACAATAACATATGTCAATATGCATCCTCCTCCTCAAGACAAAAGCACCGCTATCTGCTTTATGATGACTTAGGATGGCTCTCCCCTATGGCCACAAGAAGATATTATCTTGGCTCCCTTACTGACTCTGTCGTAAGGCTCAAATCCCCTAAATCTCTGGCAGAACTTTTAATTCCACACTCCATCCCTCGCGGTCTGAGGTCTGCGGAAAACTCTCTACTCCAAGTTCCTAGATGCTCTACCACAAAAGGTACTGGGGCTTTCAAATGTGCGGCTCCCATGTTCTGGAATACTCTTCCCCCTCAGATCAAATCGGCTGAGACTCATCAGAATTTTAAAACAGAACTTCACTGCTATCTATTGCGCACTGGCCCCTGCACTTGCTTCGATCCTACCTGATGGCCTTGTTAAGATGCATTGCCCCTGATTTCTCTCTCTTTCCTTTCCTTTTCCTCTCAGATTAAGTCTGGTTCCCCATACTTTTTCTCTAGCTCTAAAGACTTGCCCTCCCTTGTTGTTTGTCCAATCTCTCAATCCTCTGTCTCCCTCCTCCTGTATTCCCGCTCCTGTTTCTCCCTCATCCTGTATCCCATCTCTAGATTCCTCATGCAATGATCCCTTTGCCCTGGCTCTCTTGCCTGACCTCTACTTTCTACCTCCCTCTTACACATGTTTCCCTCCCTGCCCCAGCTCCTCCCGCGACTCCTCTGCCCTATCTCTCTCCTGCCCTATCACCCACCTTTCTCATTTTCCCCTGCCACTCTTTCTTTCCCCTTGTCTCTTCTCACTTTCCTCCCCTGCCTCTCCTCCTCTACTCTAATTTCTAAAGACCTTTTAGTTTGACCTTTTACATGAAAACTCGGCAAAACTGTAATTTGCTTGACCTATCCTTGTTTGACCCCAACAATTGCTACTTGCCTTGCCCACCGTGGCCTACGGATGTTTTGTTTACCTCCTATTTAAGCCCTGGTATCTGTTCCTCAACATGTGTAAACCTGAAATGTTACCTATTAACTCTGTTATGTTAAAATGTTTTTACATTATGTACCGTTGTCTAAAATTTCTGTTCGCTTTCTCCCCATGTTAAAAATGGAAATGTTTTGTACCTGTCTTATCTTATGTTGTACTCTCCTGGGTCGTACCTGAAAATAGTCATTGTGTTGGCTTGTGTACTTACCCGGTAAACAAAACTAAATAAAATAAAATAAAATGTTCAGAGCAGCTGTGCATGAGACACTTTTCACAGAATAAGAGTGTCTCACACACAGAGGAAAGGAGCATTCTGTTTGGCCAGGAGCACTCCATTTAATAATATAATTACATCATCTTGACACAGTTTTAATGTATTAACATACATCAGTACAAATCAATATAGTACATTTTCTTTATCTATAGTTATATTCTTTGCAAAAAACTTTGTTAATGCCTTAGTTAGGCTTCCAGTGTAAAAAGTAGGGAAATGTTATGTTAGGGTTTCCAACCCAAACACCCCACCCCCACCCTGCAGGCAGCAACAAGTGTGAGGTGTGCCTTGGGGTTGTGAACCCTGACGCTAACCCAATAGCTCCACAATAGTATCCATATTTGTGTGTTGGAGCTTAGGGCCCTCTGAGCCCTGCACTCCCAACCATCCATAATTTTAAAGATTCTATAGTCATCTCCCATCCCCTGCTGCACAGCAGCAAAGAAAGACTTCACATTGTAATATAATCCTATGGTAATCAGAGCTAAATTTGAAACCTGTATAATGCCACATCAAATAAACATCTTTTCTCCAAACTATCAAAAGGCATATCTCAAGGGCAAGCAGTTTGTACCCTGAAAATTTCATACAAAAATTGGAAGCCATGTCTTCATAGTGGAGTGACAAAGAAACAACTGCATACGCCTCACATCACAATGTTATTCTATGGGAAATGAAGGAAAATGTAACCCCTGGAATTCCAAAGCAAAGTAATCTGCTTTCACCAAACCAGCAAAAGGCACATCTGTGGAGCAAGGCCTTTGTACTCTGAAAATTTCAGATCAAAATTCCAAACCATTTCTTCATTGTGAAATGACAAAAAAAAAAAAAAAAAACTATAAAATTCTTGTTTTGCAAATTGTGAAAAAGGATCCTGTTTTGAGTTTTCTTTTTTCAAAATTTGTGAAAAACAAAATCCTTTTATATAGGAGCAACTCATGGGTCTTTGGGCTTTCTAGCTCCTATTAAAACCTGGTATGAAACCTAGTATGAAAGTGTGAAACAGAATCCTGTTTTGCATTCTTTTTTTTTGCAATTTGGAAAAAAAGGCAAAATCCTTTTTCCACAAATTGCAAAACAAGATCCTGTTTTGTGGTTCTTTTTTTGCAAATTTGAGAAAAAGGATTTCAGAATGTTAAGAAAACACATTTCTACATGATTTATGAAAAAAAAACTAACACCAGAATCCAATATAACAGGTTCTGATTAGCAGAACATGTGTTGGTTACTTAAAAAACAACTTTTTTTTGTGTGTTTTATAACGTTGTTTCCTCACTAAGAAAAAAACAAAATTACCAGAATGAAACTTGGTACATCAAGAGGAGCATGGTCCCTGATGGTGCATGCAAAAGTTCATGCAAATCGGTTGAACAGTTGCAAAATTATTAGCATGCAAATTTCGAGTTTAACATGGAAGTGAAGGTTGAACCCTAACTATAGGGGCACAACTCTGTGCCTATTATAAAACTCTGTATCTTCAAGCCCACATATCTGACCAGAATGAAATGAGGCACATCAAGAGATCTTCAGTCCCTACTTTCACATGCACAATGTCATGCAAATCAGTAGAACTACTGCAGTTATTTAAGTGCAAAAAGCATGAAAAACGATTCCCCATTTTGACACAGGATTGCCCATTTGTGACACAGAATCATGTTTTGAGGCTCACATCTAACGTTTGCCATTGAAAGTAATGAGGAATTTTAAAATGTAATAACTTTTAAACAGATTTATATTTTTTACCAAACCTTCAAAAGGCACATCTGTGACGCAAGACCTTTCTACCCTAAACATTTTAGACCATCTCAAGCTATGTTTGTGCAGTGGCATGACAAAAAATGTACCAAAAATTTTAATTTTCCCATTGTGTGATACTCTATATCTTTGCACTGACACATCTGACTGGAATTAAACTTAGAAAATCAAGATATCCTCAGACCCTAATGGCGAGTGCAAGATTTCATGCATATCAGTTGAACGGTTGTGAAGTTATTAAAGTGCAAAATACACAAAAAAGATTCCCCATTTGCAATAAAGGATTACTCATTTGTGACACAGAATTGTCCATTTGTGACACAGAATCCTGTTGCGAGGCTCACATCAAACTTTTCCCATTGAAAATTTTGGACATTTTAAAATCTAATAACTTTTTAACAAATTAATATTTTTTCACCCAAATCTTCAAAGGGAGCATCTGTAACCCAAGACCTTTCAACATAAAAGTTTCAGACCAACAACACAAGACATTTTTGTGCAGCGGCGAGAAAAAAAATTACAAAAAATGGAGATTTTTGCATTTCTTTGACATTCCGTATCTCTGCACCCACACATCCGACTGGAATAAAGCTTGGAACATCAATAGATCTTTGTTCCTTGATGGCACCTGCAAAACTTCATGCAAATTTGTTGAAAGGATGCAACGTTATTAAAGTGAAAATTGAGTTTAACATAGAAGTGAAGTTTGACCCCTAACTATAGGGGCACAAGTGCATCCCTATAATAACACTCCATGCCTTCACACCCGCACATCTGACTATAATAAAACTTTGCACATCAAGAGACTTCTGGTCCCTGATGGAGCATGCAAAATGTCATGCAAATCAGTTGAACAGTTGCAAAGTTATTGAAGTGCAAAAAGTATGAAAAAAGCTTTCCCATTTACGATAAAGTATAACTCATTTGTGACACAGGATTGCCCATTTGCAATACAGAATCCTGTTTTGAGGGCCACATCTAACTTTTCCCATTGCAAACAATGGGACATTTTAGAATTTTATAACTTTTAAACCAAATCTTCAAAAGGCACATCTGTGACCCAAAACATTTCTACCCTAAAAATTTCAGAAAAACATCCCAATGTTTTTTTTTCACACAGCAATGCGACAGAGATATTAAAAAAAAAAATGGTAATTTTCACATATCTGACACTCCATAGCTCCACATCCACATAATCAACTGGAATGAAACTTAGCACATTAAGAGATCTTTAGTCCCTGATGAAACTTGCAAAATGTCATGCAAATTGGCTGAACCTTTGTGAAATTATTAAAGTGCAAAAAAAAAGAACAAATATTCCCCATTTGTAACAAAGAATTACTCATTTGCAACCCAGAATCCTATTTTGAGGTGCACATCTAACTTTTCCCAATGAAAATATTGGGACATTTACAAATGTAATAACTTTTGCATGGATTAATCATTTTTCACCAAATCTTCAAAAGGCACATATGTGACCCAAGACTATTCTACTCTGAAAATTCAGACCAAAATCCCAAGCCATTTTTGTGCAATGGGGTGACAAAAGAATTTTACAAAAATGGAAATTTTCATGTTTGTTGACACACTGTATCTCCACACCCACAGGTCCAACAGGAATGAAACTTGTCAAATCATGAGAACTTTGATCCCTGACTGTGCATGCAAATTCTCATAAGAATTGGTTAAACTGCTGCAAAGCTGCTGAAGTGCACAATTTTGCATTTAACATAGAAGTGAAAGTTGAACCCCAACTAGAGGGGTGTGACCATACCCCTGACAAATGATTACTCATTTGTGACACAGAATCCTGTTTCAAGGCTCACATCTAACTTTTCCCATTAAAAATTATGTGAAATTTTAAAATATAATAACTTTTGAATGGATTATTTTTTCACCAAATCTATAAAATGCACATCTGTGAACAAACACCTTACTACCCTAAAAGTTTCAGACCAGAATCCAAATACATTTTTGAGCACCAGCATGACAAAGAATTTTACAAGAAATTGTAGTTTTCACATTTGTTGACACTCTGTACATCTGCACCCACACATCTGACCAGAATGAAACTTGTCTAATCAGGGGATGTTTGGTCCATGATGGAACATGAAAAATCTCATGCAAATTGGTCAAATTATTTCAAAGTTATTAAAGTGCAAAATTTTGAGTTTAATGTGGAAGTGAATGTTTAATCCCAACTATAAGGGCTTGGCTGTGTCCCTATTACAAAACTCCATATCTTCATGCCCACATATCCAACCAGAACAAAACAAGGTACATTAAGGGATCTTCGGCCCCGGATTTCACACGCAAAATTTCATGCAAATCAGTTGAACGGTTGAGAAGGTATTAAAGTACAAAAATCATAAAAAAGATTCCTCATTTGTGACAAAGGAATACTCATTTGTGACACAGAATCCTGTTTTGAGACTCATGTCTAACTTTTCCCATTGAAAATAATGGGAAGATTTTAAATTTAGTAACTTTTGAATGGATTAATATTTTTTCACCAAATCTTCAAAAGGCATATCTGTGACCAAGCACCTTTCTACACAAAAAATTCAGACCAAAATCATGAGCTGTTTTTGAGCAGTAGTGTACAAAGAATTTTACAAAAAATGGCAATGTTTCACATTTTTTGACACTCTGTATCTCCATACCCACATATCCAACTGGAATGAAACTTGGCAAAATAAGAGGTCTTTGGTTTTTGATGGCTCATACAAATTCCATGCAAATCTATTGAACAGTTGTGAAGTTATTAAAGTGCAAATTTCAAGCTTAACAGGGTGTGCTGTGGGAAGAGGGGGACACTGTTAGGCGCTTGTCTGGAGCCATGTTCTCATCACTGGTCCATGTCTGGACCTTGGTCCTACATGATAGAATCCTCAGGTACTGGGACATGGGATTATGCATCTACCTCCATAATTACACAAACACCCTGATCCCCCTTACTGTGCAGCATGATCCTCGTCAGGGGAGGGACAGAGTTCAGGATCAGTGGTATGTCACCACCAAGCCCAAGCTGGCAAAATAGGGGGGAAAGAAATGTGCTGTAACAAAAAAATAGAGAAAAGTACTTATCAACCATAGCTGATTCAGAAACTCAAGGCTTAGCAGTGATACTGCTAAAATTAATTGAAATAGGGGATCCTTCCACTAAAATTCCTTGAAAAGGGGAACTTTTCACCCACACACCAGCAATAGGTGGATCTGGCATGCTGCTACTACATGTTGTTCCTTGAAATAGTACTGCATGACCACGTGAACATGTCTGACATTGGTGTGAGGCTCACTGCTTGTGGATGTTTTTCTTGTCATGAACTTAAGTCCTTTCTGCAGACTGTGTGGATTAACATTGGGAGGATGTATGGCTTTAGGACATTTTGCATCTGATATACATTAATAAATATCTATACTCTTACAGCCATAATATTGTATAGTTTAAAATGTATCAGTCTCAGATCACGTAAAAAGTAAAAATAATCAGATGTCCAACCTTTAACTTGAGAAATTCAACACTTATATACAAACATGCCAGAAGATAATGGACTTATGGATAATTTTGTCTTCTTGATTGTACAGGTCCCTCCCCGTGTCTCAGCTGAGACCTGCCCCCAAATAACTCTGACCCCCCCAGTTCCCCCTAACCCCTACAGCTACTTTTCCCTTCATTCTGTCACATCCTCACTTAAAGCTATCCACCATTTTCAGGGAGATCACCTCCTCTGGCAACTCATTTCACATGGCCACAGCTCTCTCTGTGACAAAGTGCCTCCTCATTTCCCTCTTGAATCTTCTCCCTACCAGCTTTAGGCTATGCCCTCTAATTGACTTCTTTCCACTGAGACTGAAGAGGCCCTCTGTACTGTAGTCACCCTTTTAATACCTTCAAGGTACTTGACATTTTTGATCATATAACCCCCTCTCTCTTCTGTCCTCAAGGGAGTACATGTTAAGCCCCTTAAGCCTCTCCTCATAAATATTGCCCTACTGGCCATAGATTGCCTTGGTCACCTTTCTCTAAATTGTTTCCAGAAAGTTGACATCCTTCTTAAGATAGGGGCACTAATACTGCACACTGTACTCTAGGTGCAGTATTACAAGTGACCTGTACAGCAGTAGTATGACCTCTTCCTTCCTGCTGGTAACCCCCCTGGCTATGCAGCCCAGCATTTGATGTGCTTTTATTGCTGTTTTCTTGCGTTGTGTTGAGTACTTCAGGTCACTCTTGATGATAACCCCAGGTATTTTCCATTTTCAGATTTTGTGACCTGCACACCACCCAACGAGTATAGGGTCTCTGGTTCCTTTCCTCTAAGTTTATAACTTTGCTCAAGGTGATCCATTCATTCCTGCCTGCCTCCCTTCCTCAATATACAACCTCACACAGAGCTTTGAGTCACCCATAAACAGGCAGATTTTGCCCTTGATCTCATCCACTATGTCACTGATACAGCAGTTAATCAACACCAGATCATGCACAGAGCTTTGTGAGACCCATTGGTCACCAGCCTAGCTTCTAAGAATTCCACTCCTAACCACCACCTTTCTGCTTCAGTCCTTCAAGCAGTTTTTGACCCAGAAAGTCAGCTTGGCCCTCACCCTCAGATCTACCAGCTTCCTGGCCAATCTCTTATGAGGTATAGAGTCAAAAGCTTTGCTGCTGTTCAGATACAGGACATTAACCACTTGGCCTCTGTCAACTCTCTTGGTCACCCAGTCCAAAAAGTCAATCAGATTAGTCTGGCAGGACCTCCCAGACACAAACCCATGCTGTGTCACATGTTGCAGCCCATTTTCCTCAAGAAAATCCACCAAGATCTCCCTCAGGATAGTTTCCATCAGTTTCCACACTTTTGAGGTCAGAGTGACCAGCCTACAATTTCCTGGTTCATCCCTTGGACTGCTTAAATGGAGAGGCACCAGAGATGCAGCTGAGTAGTTTTCCAGTCACATGGCACACTCCAGGATTCCAGAGAGGTATTAACAGGTCTGCCAGGGGGCCTGCCAGCACCTCTGCCAGTTCCCTTAGTTGCACTCCATCTGGTCCTATGGATGTATTCACCTTTGGGGCCTTTAAGCCCTTTTGCAACCCATCCACCTCTACTACACAGTCAGTGCCTCCTCCCTTTCCTGTACCCACCCCCAACGCTCCCTTGAGATACTGGGCCATCCTGTCTAGTGAAAACAGTGCAGAAGTACTTGTTAAGCACTTCCTCTCCTTACTTACCTCTGCCCAACCCACCTCCTTTTTAACCTGACAATCTCATCTTTAATATCTCTCTTCTCCCTTATATATTCGAAAAAGGCCTTCTCGCCATGTTTTACTCTCAATGACAGTCATCCTTCCATATCAGCCTTTGTGTCCCAAACCGTTGTGGCTACCATCATCCATGGCATACATTTTTCTCTCCTATGGCTTTTCTAACTCCTTCACTCCCCACCTCACTCCCTTTACTATTGAGTCCTCCTAGATCACTACCTTTGACCCACCTTCCTGGGCACCTCCCCCCTCCATTCATGATGTTGCCCACTCCTGCTTTCCCCCTCCTTCCCCTCCTACACATCCTGTACTACCCCTCAACTGCTCAAATAGCTATCCCTGTCCCCATCCCTTCCACCTGACCCTCAGTTCCCACTGGCAGTTCCCCCCTCCTTTCCCTTCTTTTTGTTCCTCAACCTGCCCCCTTGCTACACCTTCCCCACTATGCCGTCCCTACTTCCCACCCTCTCTCCTCTTGAATGAGCTTTATTCCACTAGCTCCCTACTCTAATATCCCTGAACTTCCTCCTCTTACTGCTTCCATCCCTTTCCATCTCACTGTCCTTTCCCAATGCTCAGTTTCCTCCTCTTCCCCTTTATCCAGAAGGAAGAACCAATTTTGTTCTTGCATCTCAGGTGGTGCTCTTACTGGACACCCTCCCCTCCCTGCCAAGCTTGTTCCCTTTACCGTTATCCACTCCCTCACTCTGGGCCTTTTATTTATTTTTTTATTTATTTTTTGTTAACCGGGTAAGGCCCACTAGCCCATTAGGCTGGTTAAGTGACTTGCTCAGAGTCACGCTGTATGCAAGTGGAGGTTGGGGGAAATCAAACCCAGGTCTGCTGAACCAAGCTCATTCACAGTGCGTGACTCTAACCTCTAGGCTATATTGCCAATGCCTTCTTTCAAGCTTGGGGTTGATGGACCCTGGGGACCTGCTTAATTCCTTCCTCTTTCCTTCCCCCTTTTATGGCCCCCTCTCTGACTTGGTTCTCCTGATGTCATCTCCCCCATGTCTGCCTCCAGGCCCTGTGGTTCCTATGCCCCTATCATCCATACCCTTTGGATCCCATCCTTCACTAGTGTATCTATTTCCTGCCTCAAGTGGCTCACCTCCACCCTTATTTGTCCAATATGCCTGCAGACCTGGCATCCCCCAATCTCCAAGAGATCTCCCAGGAACACTACAGCCTCACAGCCTCTGAGCCCTACAATGCTACCTGCCTCATCTTGCCCCCACTGAATGTCCCTTCTCCATATTTTCATTCTCGGTACTTCTTAATAGCTATCCCTGTTATCCTAATGGAATTTTTGCCCATCTGAAGATGGACCACAGATAAGTTGTAGTTGCAGTTTATATCTAACCCCCACCTAATTCCCACCTTGTTCTCCTGCCTTACCTGCCCTCCTGTGAGCAGTGTGGCCTGCAGCCTCCGGTCCTGAATGCTCACACTCTTCCAACATCCCCGGATGCCACTTACGTAGATGATACACACATGCTTCAGGGTTGCTGATGTGAGGAATCACTTGGCCTGCTGTGTTTCATAAATAAACTACTGCTGCCCAATAGACTGGCATCCCCCATGTGTTTGGTGGCATCTTCAGCTGATCCTCCCCCACTCTCTCCCTAGTGGCTTCATCGCTCATCCTCCACACACAAATCTCCAGCAAACAACTGTTTAGGCAAGCATTTTCCCTTTTAAATGTAGCCTCCTACTCAAATTTGGCAGACTGTATTAAAAAAGTAAGAGCACTTCCCTGTCCACTCCTCCCATCCCCTATCATTAACTTGGTGGTGGCTGCTGCTGGAAAGGTGATCAAACTACAGCCTCCTTGCTTTTAAGCATTCAGAATTACTGCTGCACTATAGGCTGGCATCCCATTTTGTTCAATGGCATCTTCAGCTGACCCTTCCCCACCCACCCTCTACTGGAGCTCTCCCTTTTACCACACATACACAAATCCCCAGCAAGAAAATGTTCATGCCATCATTTTACCTTTGAAATGCAGCCTCCCATACAAATCTGGCAAACAATGGTACAAAAGGTAAGAGCACATCCTTGCCCGCTCCTTTGGTCCCCAATTGTGCGCTCAGTGGCAGCTGCTGCTGAAAAGATGATCAGACTACAACTTCCTCACTTTTAAGTACCCAGAACTATTGCTGCCCTATAGGCTGGTGTTCCCCATGTGTTCGATGGCATCTTCAGCTGACCCTTCCTCACAGACACACAGACACACACACTCACTCCCAGCAAACAACTGTTCAGGCCAATATTATCCCTTTTAAATGTAGCCCCCCCCCAAACACTCATACAAATTCAGCAAACAGAGGTGGGGGAAGTTAATTGTTGGATGTCAAATTGAAACATCCAATTCCATGACTGATTCCAAATTCTGTCAGTTAAATGGAATTAGAACCAGTACTAGATGTTTTGATAATTTGATGGATGACAACAGAACACATTTTTTCCTAATCTGAACACCCCTAATTTATAGTATGAGAAACTATACACAACATGATCATGAATAATCAAGGAATCTTTTCGTCTGAAGTGATATTTCCATGATTTTGTAAAGTGGTGCTTCAGTCCTGTCTGATGTTCAAATGTAGCTCTGTTTACAAGTAATGCACAGTAAAACTATATGCACAAGGTGTAAACAGTTGCATTTCTGGTATAACACTGCAATATCAAACATGTTACCAAAAACAATTAAAAAGTTTAGTCCCCACCACTTACCAAAAAGCTATGTAAGTGCATGTATCGATGACCATGGGCACTCATTTTTATTGTACTTCCATCCTTCCCACCTTCTCATGTTGCTTCATTTCTCTCAACATGAGTGTCTCTTACCCATCTTCTTAGGTGTCAGCGTGGCTCAGTTGGTAGCACATCCCCCTCTGGAACAGAAGGTCGTGGGTTCTTGTCCCACACCGGGATTGGACTTGCACCTAAAAATCGCTGGCATCCGAGTGCAGTATTGGGGGGTGCTGTACTGCTGGGGTGTACTGTCCTTCAGATGAGATGTTAAACTGAGGTCCCTTCTGCCCATCCTGGTGTTGTCCTGGTGGGTGTCCAGGTGGAAGTAAAAGAACCAAGGGCACTCTTTGCAAAGAGTAGGGAACATTCCCGGTGTCCTGGCCAACATTACCCTTCCCATAAACCGGTTCATGCAATTATCCAGGCTGTGTGTGGGTGATGATGTGCGATATGGCCGCCTCCACACATTCAGTCACTTCACTACCAGTCTAGCATTGCTTGTAAAGTGCTTTGGGATACTGTGTATGAAAAGCGCTATATAAATGCTGATTCTTTTTCTTCTTCTTCTAAAAAGAAATATTCATGACCCTTTGGGCCCCACCTTCATGTGAAGCAGGGCCTGATTAGCAGATGCATGAGTAGTAATAAAACTTTAACTTACTGTTCATTCATTTATTTGAAATAGTATCTGGTTGATTCAGTGCCCTTCCCGCTGGAATTTTAGAAGCAACAACCCTTCCCAATGTGCCAGCAAGCACCTGTAGTTGTCCCCGTGATTATGTGTCAGGCGGGGAGCAGCCATGTTGCCTCAATAGACTTAGTACAGTGCTATACTTGCAAACAGCTTTGGTTTGGAGCCTACATACCCCCATAAAATACTGATACCATGTATAGACTGCCAGGGTGCCTTTCAGTCTGTACCTGGTCTCAGTATAGCACAGACACACATAGACTTCAAACTGGAGCTATTTGAATCTACCACAATACAGATTATAAGTACTGCAGTAGCTTCAAATAGCTATGGTTTGCAGTCTGTTTGTGTCTGCACTATACCGAGATCAGGTACAGACTGACAGGCACCTTGGCAGCCTCTACATGGTATCGGTATTTCATGCGGGTGAGTAAGCTCCAAACCAGAGCTGCTTCAAGTACGGCACTGTACTAAACTGATGGAGGTGATCCTGCTGCTCCCCAGCTGACACGTCTTCTTGAGGACAGCTGTGGGTGTTGTGGGCATGCTGGGAGGGCTCTTGCTTCTAAAATACTGGTGGTGAGGAAGCAGGATCAATCAGATACTATTTTAAATAAATGAACACACAATAACTTACAATTTTATTACTACTCATGCATCTGCTAATTGGCCTTGCTTCACATGGAGGTGGGGCATGACGGGACTTGGAAGTTTCCTTTTAAGGTATCTTAAGTCTTAACATATCACATCCTGTGGCATGTCTAGAGGTAAAACTTACACTTGGTCCTGAATTCTCATGGTCACATGGTCAAGCTCTGGGGCAGTCTCAGCCATGTAACTAATAGTGTGACTGGCCAAATCTACAATATATAAGCATTATGTAGGGGATAATACATGGGTGTGTGTGTGTGTACCCAGAATTATACACACACACCAGAAGGGTAGGATGCTACATCAATTTTGAGAGCGAAACACAAGAGGTTTCTGAAAGCATCCCACTCTTAGGGAAACCAGTTATCTGAGAATTCAAAATGCTTATTAGTAATTTTATATATATATATATATATATATATATATATATATATACAGTATATACACATAGATACATATGTAGTACATACCATTAAGTTACTTCCTGAACCCTTTAATTTAGTATATAGACATAGTGGGTGATATTTAAAAAATAAATATTTTATACAATGGGTTGATGGTAATAGTTGACAGATAACAGACCACACAGGAATTATTTGTTTTCTGAGCCAGAGACATTACAGTGATCTATTTGGTTATAGTAAAGCCATTGGTATTAGTAATAACATTTTTCTTTTTAAACTCCAGTAACAGAATAGAAATGGAAAACTGATACAATAATAAAGTTAGTTACTTACAGTGGTTATCACAGTATGAAACTGTGAGTTACACAATGAATAATGCTAATTAAACAGTACTACATATCCAGATTGAAAATATTTATGAGAGTGAGCGTAATTTGTTGCTGGCAGCTGCTTCCTCTAGTCAAACAATTCTGATCTGCATGATTAGATATTTTTAATTTTATTTACAGCTTTAAGCACTTGAAAATTTAATGGCATAATGGCATATGCAGATTTATCATTTGCTATAAAATCTGAATTTACAAACAGCCTGTATAAGCTTATTTGCGGAATAAAGCCAATATATATAATATGGCTTAATGCATAGCTGCTCTAGGAAACAGAACTATATTTATCTACTATATTATATTTTGGAGTCAGAGAAAGCAGATATTTTTGTGCCTAATCTTGTCACTTAGAAATTAAGTAGCAAAAAAGCTTTTTTTTTAATCAATTTTTAATTGTTCCCATAAGAATTCATTCATGCTGGTATGTCAAATTATGTCCTTTTTAATATCATCTAGGAATTTTAACTACCTGGGGACAGCTGTATCCTTGTACCAAAAATTAATCCCTAAATGGTGAGTTGAATTGATTTCCCTTAATTCTCTATTAATCATTATGATCTGTATGTCTCCCGAGCATAACTGAAGCAGTTAATTGAAAGAAGTAGTGCAGATTTAGAACATGTTTCAAGTTCTGCTGACCTAAGATTGCTTGTTACTTTTACCATAAACTGGTGCATTAAATGCTTCTTTTATCCAGGGGCCTCATACCAACACAATTTTTGGGGAAGGGGAACATCATCAAAAATTAGTATAGGAGAAACACAGAGTTGAATTTTGTAGCCTTCCTCAAACAAAACAAAACAAAAAAAAATTACTTGGGAGAGAATCTCAGACTATGGGCATGGTGATGCTGCTTCTATTTGTCTGACTAGCTGCCTGTCTGCCTTTCCATTCATATATCTATCTTGCTATTTTCAATTTTATTTGTACTTGGCATTTAGAAATTAAATCTAAAATAAATGACATTGAATATTTCTCTTCTTAATATTACATTATAATAACACTGTAGTTATGACTGAATAGGTTTTATTTTGATATTAAATCACATTTTCCCTGGTTATAAGTCAATTACCTTTTAACCCAAAGACCTGGTAACTGGATTGTTCACCCTTCATGATAGGATCCCCCTTCCTCAATTTGTTGAGATTTGTAAAGTTATGGGTGTTCACAATGATAGAAATTATACATTTTAGGAGGCTTTTTTGTGCATGCCAATAATAGAAAAACAACTTCTGGCAGAGCCACTATGACTGCAAATGCATTAACTAGATAAGGGTGTTTCATGGGCTTAAACATAAACATGAATTGCATTTAGAAAGGCCTACAATACCATCCCCTATATGAGTTGTGAATAAGCTGGGTAGCCTGAGAGTGGGTCACAAGGTGGTAAACTGGGTTAGGAATTGGTTGAATGATAGAATATAGAGAGTTATGGTAAATGGTACTCAATATAAGGAATGGAATGTGATCAGCAGGGTGCCACAGGGATCAGTTCTGAGCCCAGTCCTGTTTAATGTCTTCATAAGTGAAATTGCAGAGGGGCTGGAGGGGAAAGTGTGCCTCTTTGCAAATGACACTAAGATCTGCAACAGGGTGGGCACACCGGGAAGGGTGGAAAACATGAGGACGGACCTAGGTAAACTGGAGGAATGGTCTGAAGTGTGGCAGCTGAGATTTAATGCAAAGAGTGCAAAATCATGCATTTGGGTTGCAGGAACCCGGGGGAGGGGAGAAACTGATGGTCACCAAACAGGAAATGGATTTGGGGGTTGTCATACTGGATGACCTAAAGGTGGCTAAACAATGTACCAAGGCTATGGGGAGAGCCAGTGAAATGCTGGGATGCAAAGGGAGAGGTATTAGCAGCAGAAGGAAGGAGGTGGTGATGCCACTGTGCAGATCACTGATGAGGCCTTATTTGGAATACAGTGTCCAGTTCTGGAGGCTGCATCTCCAAAAGGATGTAGACAGAGTGGAGGCAGTAAAGAAGGGCAAAAAAGATGGTGCAGGTCCTGCACTAAAAGTTATATGAGGAGAGACTGGGAGACCTCAATATATTATATAAATATATATATATATATATATATATATATATATAGGGTGATATGATAGAAACCTTCAAATGCTGTATCTAAAAGGCATACAAAGGGTGCTGGAGGGTAGCATTTTTCAGAAAAGGAGATGTCTGGATCAAGGGGGGTATGACATGAGGTTGGAAGGGGTAGACTAAAGGGTACCGTGAGGATGCATTTCTTCTCAGAAAGGGTGGTGGAACCTCTAGAGACTTCACAAGTTAATTTCATTATGAAAGAGAGAAAAAAACACAATTGACACATTTCACATAATGCTACTATACACTATAAAAAATATAGGATGAGCAGCTTTATGCATAAGTAATTTGTTCTGTCACCTTGGGGTTCTGATTCCCATGGACCTCTTGAGCATCACTTTCCTAGTCAGAAGGAATCAGAACTCCTCTCTGGCAGAAGACACTGGTTGTGCATAGTTGTCCATCCAGTATTCTTTATATTTAATTCTGCATTGAGGATTTCTAAGTAATTAACCTGTGTCATACAATTGCTTTTAATTAGATCAAGATTCTGGTCTATTGAATTCAAATTTATTAAGATGAAGAGCAAAGTTTTGGGAAGAAACCAAAGGAATAGCAACCCTATAAGTCAGGAGTTAATGTCTTATAAGTTCTTTTCTATGTAGGTGTGATGGGCTACCCAGCTTTCAGCTGTCCAGAATATCAATTTTTACATCTCTGCAACAAAGCAGTAATGAAAGGCAGAGGACATTTCACAAAACATTGAGACAGAAATTGATGCCAGAGTTTAGCTAGCTATATGCTGCGCAACACAGCTTTATCAATTGCAGAATCAGTTTCAGTCTCAAGGTTCTATGAAATGACTACTGCCTTGATTTAAAATAAGAATGGTTTAGACAGGGATATGCCTGGACAGCTGACAACTAAAGGTAAGCCCAATACATCATCCCCTTTGTACCTATGCTCCACTCCACTCTACAAATTGAGTATTTTAATAACTTTTTTTCAATTATTTACTTCCTACCAGTTGTACAGTCACAGTAATCCACTGCACAGTGTGGAGTGCTCTGGGACTTATGTACACCTGGCATTATTGGTCACTTGCCAGGTGTGGGTAAATTTCAGTCCAACCACACCTTGTTGTGGATTATTAAAGGAAAACTGCATGTTAAAATCAGGAAAATATATGTATTATTACCGTTTTTGTGTTCTTACTTCATTCCAGTTTTTGTGTTCTGCTCAGGCTGTGAGATGAGTTTTTTCTAACTTTTCTTGGCTGTTTTATGTTCCCTGGGGGCTGCCATTCAGGATTATTTTTTTGCATCTTCTTCCAGAGAGTCTTCTCAGAGTGCCCTTTGCTCTGATGTCTAGCCCCTGCAGGAGGCCTGTGTCTTGTTACGGGGTATTTATTTCAGTTCAGCCACAGCAGAGAGAACACAGGAGCCAGGAGTCAAACTTCTAGTCTTTGGGTATGTGTAATAAATTTCCAAAGTATTGATACCTTATCCAGCTGTGTTCTGCTAGGGTAGTGTGTGTGTGTGTGTGTGTGTGTGTGTGTGTGTGTGTGTGTGTGTGTGTGTTGATTCAGCTGCTTGTATCTTGCACAGTAGACAGTGCTTGTACACAAATGTAATCATTTTGCAGCTGTGGTCATGGAATTGCTAACAAAGGATTTCACACCTCTGGATGAGTGGGGAAGGGGATACCAGCAAAGCAGGAGTTTCTCAGTTTGCAAAAGTAGTAAATTAAGCTCTGAAATTTAACAAACAAAGAAAAGGCCCATAGAACACTTTGAAGGAGGTTTCAACATGCAAAAAAAAATACAGTATTGGGGAGGGCTCAATTGTTGGAGGAGGTTTCAACTTGCAAAAAAAAAGGCAGCACTTGGGAGGGTTCAATTAACTTCTTAGTCCAGAAGAAAAGCAGTGCTGTCATGCTCCCATACATACACACACAGGCAGTGTGGTAATGAGGCTTCAGTGCAGGGCACTATTTTTTAACACTCTATCATGTTGTTTGGAAGTTAATTTATGCAAGGAGTCCTTTTCTCAAAGCAAAACATCTGTAGGGCTATGCCCACTGCAGCCGTAAAAATGATAATATATATAAGACCTGGCACTTTTAGGTCCATTAGAGCCTGTCACAAAGGTGATGATTATATGGTTTTGATAATGTGCTTTTAAAATTTTACACTATAACAAAAAAAAGCTGTAAATATGACTTTTTTATTTTAGTTTATTAGTATTTATTTACTTACTTATTTGATGAGTGGTTTTGACACCTACAATTGTACTTAGGAATTACAGGCTTGAGGGTAATACACCACTGTCATCACAACAAACAGCTTGCTCCCTTCTCCTCCATCCCCATACTTTTAAATATGGCATGAGAGCCCATCCAAGTGTCACATAATAGCTAAGCATTTTTCAAAATGGACAGAAAAGCTAATTCAGTAATACATTCTTCTTCAACATCGCTGAATGCAGCACTAGGATGCCCACCTTGGTGTCACAAATCATAACAACCTTCCTCAGTCATGAGGTGTGACATCAGGAGCCAACCCTGGTACTGAAAATCCACCCCCCTTCTTTGCAACTGAGTGCAATGTCAGGAGCCCACCTCAGTACTACAAATCACACCACATCTCCCCTTGCTACCACATGTGACACCAAGACCAAACCACAGTGCCATAAATTACTGGAAACCTCCAAATCACCTAACTACACCTAAAATTCCCTGTATCAGTAAACTACGTAATAATAATAATAAAAAAAAAACCTCTCGCATCACCCTTATACTTTCTGTGGCACATAGATCTAATCCACAGTGGTGCTGAAGACCCCTTCTCTAGACTTTAGTAGTAAACTGTTACGCCTGGGTTAAATACCACTGACTGGCCCACATGTAACCATAAACTTATACACTTACAAGTATCAGTGCCTTACCACAGTCGTATAATGTTTTGTTTTGTTTTATTACTTATTATAGTGTCTTTATTATATTTGCTATGCTCATATTTGTCTGTAATGCATTTACCTATATTTATACTGTTTCTGTTTCCTCATATATTCTGCTATACTCATGATCACTCATATTCTGTAGTTTTCCACTATTGTGACACATCGTATGCTTTCATGATTACATTGCAAACATTTCCAGACTAACTGTCTGGAAATAAGAACAGATAACAAATATTACTGCTGAAGATGAGTTTCTTTGTTCAGAGGTTCTTCCTTCATTTCCTATGTAATTGCACAAGGGGACACCTTATTTACAAGCCTTATCCAATGCTGTATGTTTATCATATCTGTAACTGTACTCCTATCAGTCATATATAATTGTATACACACCAGTTCATCAGAGAGAAATATACCATACTCGAGGAATGGTGAGAAATTGTCTCCCTTGTGATTGCTTTGTTTCACTTGTTATGGAGTGAGAATCATAATAAACCCTCTGTTATTACTTCTACTTGTTGTTACTTTCATTGTCCAGCATACCATGCAAAGAACCTAAGGTGTGATCTTTTCACATTGTAACAGTGGTGAACCAGTTCCTTTTTGAGGCTTGTGTTTCATTTTTTCTCTCTTACAGGGATAAGGCTATCCTTCACAAGTAACCACTGGTAATGTATCAGTATATTCTGACCAGTGGCCCAAGTTCATTATAATGTTATTATAGTTTGAATCATTAGATGCTGTATTTGCTGTATTCTTGGAAGCTTTTATCCATTAAATATGGATTGAATTCTTTATCCATGGTTTAAATATTTATTTATGCATCCCAGCTTTGTGGTTTGTGTGTGCTGGAAACCTTTTTGGATGCCTAGTCTAAATTATAGTAGAATGGTGTATTGCTCTTATTATTTTTTTTTACAAGTTGGGTCATACCCATCTGTATTTTATGCAGCATACAACCTTCCAGGTGATGACTTATTGGCAAAGACAGTTTGCCAATATTTTTTGTGGATAAATATCCACACCTCTGTTGGGAATAAAGTGTTCTCTGACATTTATGCAAACACCTGTTACTAGTCAGTTTGATAGTATTTACTGTTGTATGGTTGGGCATCTGCTCCAGCATTGGTCCTACAGTATCCTATTATCTCTGTGCTGCCTCTTTTGCAGAAGAAGGAGCTCAGGGGGGAGGGGGGCATGAATTGTATATATGCCCACCCAAGTAACTGATTGCTTACATTAACACCTGGTTTGATACCTGGTGTGCCCGTAAGGGGAAAATAATTGTTGGGACAGTTAATGACATAGTTAACTACTAACACACCATTGCATGCTTGTTTGTTTAACAAATACCAGTCTATGGATGGTGTCAACTGTATATATGCTATTTAATACAGGCTGTACTCACTGATAGAAGGCTTTTCTGATTCATCAGTGATGAGTATGTATAATGCTGTAGCTGCTACCATTCATAGAAACACAGAAACATAGAAACATAGAATTTGATGGCAGGTAAGGACCACTTGGCCCACCTAGTCTGCCCATTTCCCTACCTAATTGATAAGCTGCAGATCCTAGATAACCAACAGCCTGCGTCTTCCAACCTCCACCCCCTAGAATTGCCTTATGTCTGTCCCATGCATTCTTGAATTCCACCACTGTTTTTGACTCCACTGCCTCCTCAGGAAGGCTGTTCCATGCATCGACAACCCTCTCTGTGAAAATATTCTTCCTCTCATTACCTCTGAGCCTCCCCCCCAGCTTCAAATTGTGCCCTCTTGTTCTTGCACTCCTCTTTTTCTGAAAGATGCTACCCTCTTGGACTTTGTTGATTCCCTTAAGGTACTTGAAAGTTTCTATCATGTCCCCCCTCTCTCTCCTCTCCTTGAGACTATACATATTAAGATCCTTCAATTTTTCTTGACATGTCTTCTGGTGCAGACCCTGCACCATTTTAGTTGCCCTCCTCTGGACCACCTCCATCCTGTCTATGTCTTTGCGGAGATTGGGTCTCCAGAACTGCATGCAGTATTCCAGATGGGGTCTCACCAGCTGTCTGTACAGAGGGATAACAACTTCTTGTTTTCTACTGGTGATGCCTCTACCTATGCATCCCAGTATCCTACCAGCCCTACTTACTGCCCTCTCACATTGCTTGCTCACCTTTAGGCCATCTGATATGACTATCCCCAGGTCTCTTTCCATTTTTGTTGTTGTTAGTATCTCACCCCCCCCATTGTGTACTCTTCCCCTGGGTTTTTGTTTGCCAGGTGCATTACTTTACACTTCTTAGCATTGAATCTAAGCTGCCATACATTTGACCATTTCTCCAACCTTGCCAAATCCCTTCTCACCCTTTCCACACCACCTTGTGTATCAATTCTGTTGCAGATCTTTGTGCCGTCTGCAAAGAGACATACTTTTCCTTCCAGTCCCTCTGCAATGTCACTTATAAAGACATTAAAGAGGAACAGTTCTAGTACTGAACACTGTGGTAACCCACTAGTAACCCCCCATTTCTTCAGAGTGGACTCTGTTTACTATTACCCTCTGTGTCCTGTTCTCCAGCCAATTTTTTACCAAGGCTACTATCTTGGGACCCACTCCCAGGCAGGCCAACTTGTATATTAATCTTTTTGTGTGGGACAGTGTCAAATGCCTTGCTAATGTCTCGGTAGGCCATGTTAACAGCCCCTTCCTGATCTACTACTTTGGTCACCCAGTCAAAGAAATCTATTAGATTCATCTGACATGACCTTCCTGCTGTGAATCCATGTTGCCTTGGGTCATGCGCTCCTCTGGCCTCTAGGTATTCAACAACGCTTTCCTTCAGAAGTGATTCCATCATTTTCTCAATCACTGAGGTTAAACTAACAGGTCTGTAGTTTCCTGCTTCTGCCCTGCTCCCACTTTTGTGAAGTGGAATCACATCTGCCCTCCTCCAGTCTTCAGGTACCACCCCATCCTCCCATGATTTATTAAAGAGGGTAGTCAGTGGTGTCACTAGTTCTACCTTTAGTCCTTTTAGAATTCTGGGATGAATCCCATCAGGCCCCCTTTGCTTTGGCCACCTTCAGTTTTAAGAGTTCCTTCAGAACCCTTTCTTCTGTGAAAGGGCTAGTATCTTCCCCCGTATCCAGTGTGTTTCTATTGTTTGGTTTAGGTACGCCTCTTCATTTGTGAATACTGAACAAAAGTATTGGTTTAGTATCTCTGCCTTTTCACAGTCACCCTCTGCCCACCCCACCCCTTATTAAGCCTCACTATCCCTCCCTTGGTCTTCCTTCGCTCCCTGATATACCTATAAAAGGTTTTATCCCCCTTCTTAACTGAGTTGACAATCTTTTCCTCGGTTTGGGCCTTTGCTCTTCTGACTGCCTTTCCTGTTTCCTTTTGCTTAAACTGATGCAATTCTCTGTCCTGCTCCTTCTGTGATTCCTTGTACTTCCTAAATGCTCTCTTTTTCTCCGTAACTTTTCCTGCCACCTCCTTTGAGAACCACAGTGGTTTCTTACATCGTTTTGTTTTGTTTATCTGCTTCACACAATGGCTTGTTGCCTCTGTGATGACAGTTTTGATTATTCCCCATTGTTCTTCCACCCCTCCTTCCTGCCCATTTGCTAGTGCATTCCTTAGGCACTCACCCATTTTGGTAAAGTCTGCCCTGCTGAAGTCCAGTACCTTTGCCTTTGTATGGCTTGACTCTACTGCTGTGTTTATTGTGAACCATACTGTTCGATGGTCAATAGTTCCCAGATGGCTACCCACTTCTACATCTGTGATCCTACCATCTCCATTTGAAAGTACCATGTCTAAGATTGCTCCCTTCAGAGTGGCTTCCGATACTAGTTGTTCATTCTAGTAATTCTTCATGTGGTTCACCATGTCTATGACATTTCCATAGATATGATATATTGCAAGCCTAGCCTCCTGAACTATACAGGGAGCTCAAGGAGGGTATTAACCATGCCACCTTACAGTGCACCTACAGTGGTTTCAAATAAATGAAATTACTTCTGGACCTGACTGAGCTACAGCTAGCAGCTCCAGAAATGGGGGAGGTAAATGCACTATCCCTCCAGTAAGAGCACACAAAACAAAAAATGTGTGTTGCTAATAACCCATTTGTTGGTTACAAATTAAAAATTAAAACATGTAATGTACTCTAACATAATAAATCTGCTCAGCATTTCTGCCTTCCCAGTGCAGTCTAGCACAACCATACACAATCTATTTGCAAGTGACTTTATGCCAACAACCAGCAGCAACCAGGTGCAAAGGCCTTAGCCCTCAACTAGTATTCCACTGAGGTGGGGGGGGCACTGTGTACATTCCTATATTCTTTCACAGATCCTTTTTGTCTTTTTAGCACCTGTAAAAGACAATATTATTTCAGCAGTCATTCCTGGACTCTGATGACCAACTTCATTTTAAATGTGATCAATGTTTAAAATGCATTTTCTGCAATGTGCTTAACATGACTGTTTCATTGTGATTATGTCATTGTCATTATGTTTTTACATAATGTTGCAGCTTATCAAGTATAAGCTTAATAAACTGCTCCACATCTGTGGATGTTTTGGGGTATTAGGTCCATCTGGGTGACATCTTTCACACCCATGGGGGGTGTACCATGTACCAACCACTTACATGACAAATTAGCTGTTTTCACAAGCTGCAATGTCCCAGCAACACCCCCATAAATGATTATTTATTTTTTATAGGTTACGTGCCACCATTCATACTCCCAAACAAAAGGGATCAGCATTGCTGTCCCATCCTGATTCATTACAACATGGTATCCATGTACACCTGGACACCAAAGTGGTAGCCTCTAACCAGTCTCTCAGAATAAATGGTAGACTTCTAGCGATCAATGACAAATCCCTAAGGCTCACCTAGGTAATGGCATACTCCAAGGTAGGCCCTGCACCAGAATGTCACTCACTGACATCCTGTCTATATGCCAGGCCCAAGCACAACAGACAGGTTTCTACACCTGTACTGTACTCATACATCCATATTTTGTGCTCTATTTCCATATAATACTACTATATAGTATTGTATACCTCATTCCATTGCTAGCACTACCACTTTTCCAACTGTTTTTACTCCAACAGAGAAAAACCTACCCAATGTTCCAGGCATAAACCCAGATGGACTAGTGGTCTGATTGCTTCATCACTCCCAGGTAGCCTTGTATATAATGTGTAAATACACACATAATATGACAGAGTGTAAATTCTGCTTCAATACAAACACTTATGGATTTCATAGCATCATGTTACCAGACCCCTTTTGCAATGGAACTGATATGTGCTCCAGACCCAGTATCAGAGCACCACACTACTGACTACCTAGGAGTTTTTCACCCTAGACAACAGACCTTACAAAAGGAACATTTTCAAATCCCATAGGCGCAACAGGCGCTGTTGTATACTCTTGCGTTATATGGTGTAAATGGCATACTGCCATGCGATAAAGGTCCAAAGTGCATTTAACAATCATAATGTTGCACTTTCATTTCATGAGATAGGCCTAAACTAGGCCAAACATCAACTCATAAGCAGGGAAACTAGTTATTTTTTTTTTTCTTTCCCTACTGTCACAGCCTCTTCTGAGACTTGGAAACAGGGTGTATTCACAGATGAATAAATTGTATATTCTTATTATTGGACCTAGACCTGCACCTCCGAGTGCATGGCCGACACTATCACTTGTCTTTGTCACACCACACCATAACTAAAGGCTTTGCTATGAACCATACCATTTTCCTTTTCACAACTTTATGTGTGTTTTAGAACTAAGTTTTTAACAAAGTTTTACAAGTTTTTATCTTTCTACAGAGAGGTACTGATAAGATCTTCAAGCAACGCTTGTAACTTTTCTTCATAGCTGATTCTCCATATTTGGCTGGCACCTAATACAAACTGATTATTCTTATATGGACTGTGCTTTTGGTTGCCCTTTCATGAATTATGATCTTTATGAACTGTCAATATTTGTGCAAAATGTGCTCTTTTTATGAAAAGCTATGCCAGTGTGGGTATGGCTATTCCACCGAAACATTCAATGGGCAATCTCATGCAACCTGTGCCAAGGCCATTGCCAATCCAGCCAACCAGCGACCAGCTACATGAACGTTACCTTTCTTACCATACTGGTACACATCTGCACAACCCCATATGCCATGTATGCTCCATGGGTCACAAACTTTTGAGGGATGACATTTCCAAAGTAACTACACTGCTTTGTGGTTACCGACTCAGACCTTATGGACTGGTTCCTTTTTAAGGACATTGTTATTAGATTCTTTAATCTATAACATACACCACCATCCTGTACGCTGCTGTTGTCTGCCTTTTCAACTCTCAATATGGACTGTTCTTTATAAATGGACAATGACTTTAACACTGTTTTTACAAACAATGTTCTGTGATGATACACATCAACAATTTTTCTTATACATATATCCACAGTGGTGTTGACATACCTAGTTTCTCTTTTGTATTTTATGATCTGACCATCTGTGATTACCCTTGTGTCGCCTCCTGACTAGGTCTACTTTCACAATCACCCTATCTGTATGCTACAGAAATGTAATTCATTTACATTACACATTTTATGTGCTTTAAAAAGCTGATACTCAGATCAATGTATTAAAGCTTGATAGTAATTTATATCTTGTTTAATTTTTTTTTTTTTGAAATTCAAGTTTATTGATTTTAACATAACCAACATAAACAGGTTATTACATAGTTTATGTCAGGTACCCATACATGGTATAAAATTAAAAAAACCCAGAGCAAACATTACCCTCCCCAAAAAAACCCTACAGAGTGTGCAACATAACTATATAACTAGTCCTATTAGCGAGTTCATAAGTACATCAAATCTTGATCCTGCCTTCAAAATCCAAGGGAGCAAATGGGAAAGGGAAAAGGGAAAAAGAAACCACAGTGGGCATCAGAGAGGACGTCAAGAAATCATTGGTGCAAATATAGCGCATACAAGTTGCCCCATTTTTTGTGGAACAGGTCCATGCGATTACGTGAGCTGGCTATCAGCCTCTCCATGTTAAAGTAGGTTGAGAGCTCCGCCAACCATTCAGAATAGGTCAGGATCAGCTGGTCAGTCCAATGTTTAAGAACTAGTCTCTTGACCACTATAGACACAAAGGCCATGTGGTATCGGTGTTCTCAGCAATCTATGCCAGAGTAGTCCCCTAGAATGCAAATTTCAGGAGTAAAAAGGTTGCTGAGGCCAAGTAGAGGGTCTAGATTGTCTTGGATAGTGGACCACAAGGGGGCAACCTTATTACAGTACCAGAAAATATGTAGGAAATTTCCTTCGCTATGTGAGGACCTGGAGCAGAGGGAGAGAGATAGTTTTTTTAGCCGGAAAAGTTTCTTAGGGGTATAGTACATATTATTTAATATGTAATATTGGGTAAGTCTAAGCCTATCTTGGGTATGGTATTCGTGCAGGTCCTTCCAAATATGGGCCCAGTTGAGGATGGAATCTGGGAGTAAGGAAAGCCAGATGCTAGAACCTTCGATCGGTTTCGGGAATTTGTAGTCCAGTAGGAAGGAGTATATTAGAGAAATGGAATGTGGTTTAGAGGCAAGGGTAAAGATATGAGAGAGGAAGGGTTGAACCTTGGGTTCTCTAAACTGTGAGTCAAATTTCACAGCAATAAGATGCCTTAATTGGTATACTTTGAAAATCTTATTATTGGGAATATCAAATTTAGCTAATATTTCAGAGGATGAAAGGAGGGATCTTTGGTCATAGTAGTGTTCTAGATTAGTTTCTTTGATTTGTGGAAGCCACTCAGGGGTAATCATCGAGTTGCCCAACTTGATATTGGGGTTGAGGATGATAGGTTGTGCTATATCCATTTTAGGGAAAATTTTAAGGAAATATAGGCATTGGAAAAGAGATTTAAGGGATGTGAGAATTGTTTGGTCAGTTATCCACTGTGAAAGCACAGAGGCAGGAATATAGAAAATTGCATAGGGATCCATTTTAAACTCCGAAAGGATTAGTTTCTCAATTTGGAGCCAAATTGGGAGAAAGGGTTCAGGATGGGTTGAAAACCATCTACCTAGTTTAGAGAGGTGGGCAGCCCAATAGTAAAATACTATGTTGGGAAGTCTGAGACCGCCTTTATCCTTAGGAAGGGATAGTTTGAGAAATGAATGGTGAACTGCTTTCCCTCGCCAGACAAACTTCGAGAAAATTGTGTGAAATTGTTGTAGATAAGACAGCGGCAACCAGAGACCCAGTAGGTTGAGAGGATAAAAGATACGGGGAAGAATATTCATCTTAATAATATTAATCCTGCCCCACAGGGAGATAGGGAGATTAGACCACCTTTGTAAATCTAGCTGGATATGAGTCTTAAGGCTATCTAAATTGAGTTTCCTGAGTAGAGTAGGGTCTGAGGTAAAATGAATACCTAGGTATTTAATCGATTTAGGGACCATCTCATGCCAAATTTAATAAGTTCATGTTTGTATGTATAGGTATTTAAAGGGAATATTTCAGATTTTGATATATTCAATTTGTATTGAGAGAGGTTGCTGTATTGGTGATGAGTTGTAGTCGTGTCCTAGAAATGGCGGGTGAGTAACATGTAGAAGTATGTCAGTCAGCATAGGCTGAGAGAACTAACTCTTGTTGATGCACCATACAACCTTGAATAAGTGAGGAGGATTTAAGCTTAAGAAGAAGGGTTCGAGATATAAGTTGAACAAAAGGGTGAGAGAGGCAGCCTTGTCTGGTACCAGTGTGAAGTTGGAAGAGTGAGGAAAAACACCATTACAGTATATCTTGGCGAAGGGGATTTGTATAAAACCTGGATCCATTTGAGAAAAGAAGTTGGGAAGCCCATCTTGGCCATCGTAGCCCAAAGAAAAGACCAGTCAACTCTGTCAAATGCTTTCTCTGCATCTAATGAAATCAGGGCCATTGGGAGATGGGATGAATGGGCAAGATGAGAAATATGAGAGAGGGTTCTGAGGTGATCTGATGGGGAACGAGAGTGGATGAATCCAGCTTGTTCCGGGCTAAGGAGATGGGTCCAGGTTTTCTTAATCCTCTCGGCCAAGACCTTAGAAAGAATTTTCATATCGCAGTTTAGTAGAGATATGGGTCGATAACTCGCTGGGTCAGTAGGAGTTTTATCAGGTTTAAGAATTAGGATAATGGTGGCTTCGAGAAGTGTGGGGTCCAAAGTGGTGGTAGAGAAGAGGTAATAGTATAGTTTGAGGAGTAAAGGGCAAGCTCTTGGAAAAGACCTTGTAAAATTTGAGGGAACCCATCTGGGCCTGGTGCCTTATCTGGGGCCATGGAGGCATAGCTTTTTCTATTTTGGAAAGTGAAATAGGGGCGGTCAGGGTTTCCTTATGAGACGGCAAGAGTTGGGGAATGTCAAGATCTGCCAGATAGGCTGATATATCTGAGAGAGAAGCAGAAGAAGAAGGCATACTATAGAGGTTCCTATAGTAATTCTCAAAAATCTGTGCAATTTCCCTGGGAGAGGTTTTAATGGAGCCTTCAGGAGATTGTAGGGCCGGGATTAGTCTGGAGCTTTCTAGTGTATGGAGTCTTAAGGCCAAGAGCCTGCTGGCCTTCTCACCTTGCTCAATATACTTGGTTTGGGTCTTAAGTAAGCTATATTCAGCTTTTTCTTTAAGGAGATCTGTATACTCATTTTTGACTGCCAGGAGGGCTTCCGAGGGATGACAGAGGAGAGGAGGGGAGTAAGAACTTTCAAGATCCTTGATCTTGTTCATTAGTAGGGAGGCACGAGATTGTCTAGCTCTTTTCCTCACCGAGGCCAGTTTGATTAATTCGCCTCTTAGATAGCATTTTAGGGAGCTCCAAATGATGTCAAGTCTTGGGGTGGAGCTAAGATTGTTCTCAAGGAAGTGAGAAGTGAGGGTCTTAATGTGGGTCACTGAGTGGGGATCCTTAAAGGAGTTGAGTATTAAGCTTCCAGATAGTGTTCCTTTGGAGATTTTGGTCTGGGGAAATTCTTGCCCATACTATTGCATGGTCGGAGAGCACAATCGGCTCAATACCAGACTGAAGGAGACCGGGAGAAGGGTTTGGCTAATCAAAATGTAGTCTATTCTAGACCAGGATCCATGGGGTTGAGAAAAAAAGGAAAAGGACCAAAGGGAGGGGTTGTAGAGACGCCAGGGGTCACATAGCCCTAATGTATGCAGAACATCTAGTAGGGACCTTTGAGCCGGAGTGAGTGGATGACTTGATTGAGGGTCTTTGTCTAATAGGTGGGGTGGTGGAACGTTCCAGTCACCTCCTAGTATAAGCTGGGAGGGAAGTAGGGTACTTATTTTATCTGCTAGGGTCATGAAAAATTTGGAGCTACCCCCTACTGGACCATAGATTGAGCCTAGAATGACAGCACCACCGTTGCGGGAACCCTTGATCAATATAAATCTGCCTTCTGGGTCAGTTATTGTTGTATTTACCAGGAACATGACATATTTTTTAATGAGTATGGCGACACCTCTACTAGAACTTGACCCATTTGCAACAAACACCTGTGAAAAGCCAGATCTAGACAACCATTTAGCCTCTGAGTTGGCTAAGTGGGTTTCTTGTAATAGTAGGATATCAGACTGAAATAAGTCGCAGTGGTTAAATACTTGATTCCTCTTGACTTTCTCCCTGAGCCCACGCACATTCCATGATGCGATTTTGACAGTGTTTACAGCCATTTTAAAAAACAGGATAACAGAAAGGCAGTTAATAGAACTCACAACTGTAGCCCAATAGAAAAAGCACACTCTAAACCCAATACTCCAACCCACTATGGTCTGCCAAAAGGGGTTTATCAAAAGTAGCAGTGTCATAAACAAACAGAGCAGATCTAGTTTAAAATAGTACATGTGAAGAGGCAGACAGGTCAACCCTCCCAACTCCCCTCCCCTATTGTATCCCCTTAATAAGTCAATCCAACTATATACATCCTGGTACCAGGCATGAACATTCAAAAATTGAGAGCAATTGTGACAAAAGCCTGAGAACCAGGTCCCTGTTGCAAACCCAGAAAACCCTTTGCTATTAAGATCTTTCAAATTAAAGGGTCTCCAAAAAACCAAAAACAAAGACAGAGAAATGATTTTCATCTGAACCAGATAAAACAAGGATAATCTTATATATGGGACTGGGTTTACACACCCCCCTTCTATAAGCTCGCAATGCAACTTACAGCAGTTACAAAGGGCTCAGGAGTTATTCCCCCCCCATCAACTAATTTCGCGATCTTTATATTAGGGATTGTGATTCCACGGAATAAATCCCTATTATTTCCAAAAAGAAAAAAGCCCAAGGAAAGGGAGTTTACTCACCCCTTAAACTGGGCTGTAGGAGGAAGACAGGGGAATGGCAGGATGGGCCGAGAGCTGGAGGTACTGTCCCACCATAGCCATATTGTTTCCCCGGGGAACTATTATAGGGTGGGACCAAATTGATCCCTCACTGAAAGCAGCAAGGCTGAATCCTGCAACCAGCCCTGCTTGCTTCTGGGTAGATAGTGAGAACCAGAAGCAACGCGGTTCACCTCAGCCTCCATCTGGGCCGACGGGGGTCTCCGCTCACCATAACAGTATCGGAGTCAGCTACTCAGGTAAAGCAAACAGGAAAAAAAAAAAACATCAAAACCTAGAAAAGACAATTTAGGGCCTCGCCTTAGAGCTGAAACTGGGGACTAAAAGTTCAGCTGTTTGTTTTGAAAAGATTGGGAAGTTTGGCAGAGAGATCTTTGTAGGCCAAGTCCGGGGAATCGTAGCTTTGGGAGTTGTCCCCAATAGTAACTTTGACGGTGGCAGGATACACCATTCTGAAGGGAATGTCCGCCGCAATTAACTTCTGGACGACGGGATGGAATGCAGTTCTCTTCATTCTGGTTTCTTTGGGGACATCTTGAGCAATACGAAGTTTGGCCGGTCCCCACATGATGGATTGCAGCTCTCGGGATTTAGTAAGGACATTTTGTCTTTCGATGTAGCTGAGGAATTTTATGATCATTGGTTGTGGGGGGGAGCCCGGCGGAGGTCTGGGTCTCAAAGATCTGTGTGCTCTCTCCAGGTGGTAGTGGGGGGTTAACTGGTGAAGGGCCCACTGTTTTGGTTAGGAATTTCTGAAGAAAAGCGATGGAATCCGATCCCTCCTCGAACTCCGGTAGACCAAAAATGAGCAGATTGTTTCTCCGATTGCAACCTTCCAGGTCTTCTGTTTTTAGTTGCAGCTTTTTGACCTGTTGATTTAACATGGTCAGATCGGATTCTGCTTTGGTTTTCCACTGTTCTAGGGAGTGGATTCTAGCCTCCGAATCGGACACCGTCGTGGTGAGAGAGGAGAGGTCTCCCTGAATAGATTTAAGTTCCGAAGTGATGGTTTGCAGTACGTCCTTCAGAGGAGCTAGTTCCTGCAGAAATTTCTCCTCAGTGAGAAGATTAGGTGGCTGAGCTTTATCACCCATTTTATCAGAAGTAGAGCCGGGCTGGTTCCTCGGCTTTTTAGGCAGCTTTTCAGAAGTTGCTGGTGGTGTGTGCCTAATTGCTGCCTGTTTTTTCTCCACCTCCATCCCCTTATATATTCGAGGATTATAACAAGAAATACACCCTGAGGCCGATAGGTGGAGTATAGTCGATCAGATGAGATGTAAATTGTTGAAATTGTTCTTCACGAATCACAGATTGGAGTAGATAAAGTTGCTGGGAGTAGAGAGCTCCAAGCCCCTGCTGCTGCTCAGCAAGTTAGCATCACGTGACCTCTTATATCTTGTTTTAACTCATCCACTACTAACCCGTTGCTGTCTGAGGTGTACTTTTATCCAGCATCTTGCACGGCTGCAGTTTTTTACAGGGCTTGCTCCTCAGGCTTGTTGACACATTTATATATACCATTTCTATGCCTAACCATAATCTTTTTGTTGTGTTGCCGCTTTTGCAATTAGGGTAACAAATAGTTGAGTGATATACCTGGGTTATATACAACCAACTGGCCCACATGTAACCATAACCTTATACACTTAGTGCCTTACCAAGGTCTTATAATGTTTTGTTTTATTAATTATATTAGTGTTCTTTATTATATTTGCTATGCTCTTATTTGTCTTTAATGCATTTACCCATATAAATACTGTTTTTATTTCCTCATATATTCTGCTGTGCTCATAATCACTCATTTTATGTAGTTTTGCACTATTGTGACACATTGTAGGCTTTTATGATTAGGTTGGAAACATTTCCAGACTTACTGTCTGGAAATAAGAACAGATAACACATATTTCTGCTGAATATGAGTTTCCTTTGTTCAGAGATTCTTCTTTCATTTCCTATGTAATTGCACAAGGGAGGCACCTTATTTACATGCCTTGTCCAATGCTGTATGTTTATTATATCAGTAACTGTACTCCTATCAGTCATATATAATTGTATGCACACCTGCTCCTTGGAGAGAAAGAGACCATACTCCAGGAATGTTGGTAAATCAGTTCTCTTGTGATTGCTTTGATTCACTTGTTATGATGTGACTATCATAATAAACCCTTTTTTATTACTTCTTCTTGTTACTTTCTTTGTCCAGCATACCATGCAAAGAACCTAAGGTGTGATCTTTTCACATTGTAACAGTGGTGAGCCAGTTCCTTTTTGTGGCTTGTGTTTTATTTTTTTCTATCTTACAGGGATAAGACTATCCTTCACAAGTAACCACTGATAATGCATCAATATATTTTAACCAGTGGCCCAAGTTCATTATAATGTTATTATAGTCTGAATCATTAGACGCTATATTTGCTGTATGCTTGGAAGCTTTTATCTATTAAATATGGATTGAATTCTTTATCCATGGTTTGAATATTTATTTAAGCATCCCAGCTTTGTGGAAACCTTTTTGGATGCCTAGACTGAATAATAGTAGAATAGTGTATTGCCCTTATTATTATTTTTTTTTTACAAGTTGGGTCATGCCCATCTGTATTTTATTCAGCATACAACCATTCAGGTGATGACTTATTGGCAAAGACAGTTTGCCAATATTTTTGTGGATAAAAATCCACACCTCTGTTGGGAATAAAGTGTTCTCTGACATTTATGCAAACACCTGTTACTAGTCAGTTTGATAGTATTTACTGTTGTATGGTTGGGCATCTGCTCCAGCATTGGTCCTGCAGTATCCTATTATCTCTGTTCTGCCTCTTTTGCAGAAGAAGAAGCTTGGGGGGAGGGGGGCATAAATAGTATATATGTCCACCCCCAGTCCCCAGTAACTGATCTCTTACATTAACACCTGGTTTGACACCTGGTGTGCCCGTAAGGGGAAAATAATTGTTGAGACATTTAATGACATAGTTAACTACTAACACACCATTGCATGCCTGTTTCTTTAACAAATACCAGTCTATAGATGGTGTCAACTGTAGTTATGCTATTTAATACAGGCTGTACTCACAGATAGAAGGCTTTTCTGATTCATCAGGGATGAATATGTATAATGCTGTAGCTGCTACCATTCATAGAAACACAAACATAGAAACATAGAATTTGATGGCAGGTAAGGACCGCTTGGCCCACCCAGTCTGCCCATTTCCCTACTTAATTGATAAGCTGCAGATTCTAGCTAACCAACAGCCTGCATCTTCCAACCTCCACCCCCTAGAATTGCTTTATGTCTGTCCCATGCATTCTTGAATTCCACCACTGTTTTTGACTCCATAACCTCCTCAGGAAGGCTGTTCCATGCATCGACAACCCTCTCAGTGAAAAAATTCTTCCTCACATTACCACTGAGCCTTCCCCCCTCTAGCTTCAAATTGTGCCCCCTTGTTCTTGCACTCCTCTTTTTATGAAAGATGCTACCCTCTTGGACTTTGTTGATTCCCTTGAGGTACTTGAAAGTTTCTATCATGTCCCCTCTCCTCTTCCTCCTCGAGGCTATACATATTAAGATCCTTAAGTCTCTCTTGTATGTCTTCGTGCAGACCCTGCACCTTTTAGTGCCCTCCTCTGGACCACCTCCATCCTGTCTATGTCTTTGTGGAGACTGGGTCTCCAAAACTGCATGCAGTACTCCAGATGGGGTCTCACCAGCTGTCTGTACAGAGGGATAACAACTTCCTGTTTTCTACTGGTAATGCCTCTCCCTATGCATCCCAGTATTTGTTTCCCAGGTGCATTACTTTGCACTTCTTAGCATTGAATCTATGCTGCCATACGTTTGACCATTCCTCCAACCTTGCCAAGTCCCTTCTCATCCTTTCCACCCCACCTTGTGTATCAACTCTGTTGTAGATCTTTGTGTCATCTGCAAAGAGACATACTTTTCCTTCCAGTCCCTCTGCAATGTCACTTACAAAGACATTAAAGAGGACCAGTCCTAGTACTGAACTCTTCGGTACCCCAGTAGTAACCCCCCTTTCTTCAGAGTGGACTCTGTTTACTATTACCCTCTGTTTCCTGTTCTCCATCCAATTTTTTACCCAGGCTACCATCTTGGGACCCACTCCCAGGCTGGCCAACTTGAATATTAATCTTTTGTGTGGGACTGTGTCAAATGCCTTGCTAATGTCTCGGTAGGCCATGTTAACAGCCCCTTCCTACTTTACTACTTTGGTCACCCAGTCAAAGAAATCTATTAGATTCATCTGACATGACCTTCCCGCTGTGAATCAATGCTGCCTTGGGTCCTGCGCTCCTCTGACCTCCAGGTATTCAACAATTTTTTCCTTCAGAAGTGATTCCATCATTTTCCCAATCACTGAGGTTAAACTAACAGGTCTATAGTTTTCTGCTTCTGCCATGCTCCCAGTTTTGTGAAGTGGAATCACATCTGCCCTCCTCCAGTCTTCAGGTACCACCTCATCCTCCCATGATTTATTAAAGAGGGTAGTCAGTGGTGTCACTAGTTCTACCCTTAGTTCTTTTAGAATTCTGGGATGAATCCCATCAGGCCCCATTGCTTTGCCCACCTTCAGTTTTAAGAGTTCTTTCAGAACCCTTTCTTCTGTGAAAGGGCTAGTATCAACCCCTGTATCCAGTGTGTTTCTATTGTTTGGTTTAGGTACCTCCCCCTCTTCATTTGTGAATACTGAGCAAACGCATTTGTTTAGTATCTCTGCCTTTTCACAGTCACCCTTTGCCCCCCCCTTATTAAGCCTCAGTATTCCTCCCTTGGTCTTCCTTCGCTCCCTGACGTACCTATAAAAGGTTTTATCCCGCTTCTTAACTGAGTTTGCAATCTTTTCCTTGGTTTGGGCCTTTGCTGCTCTGACTGCCTTTCCTTCTACCTTTTGCTTTAACTGATACAATTCTCTGTTGTGCTCCTTCTGTGATTCCTTGTACTTCCTGAATGTTCTCTTTTTCTCCCTAACCTTCCCTGCTGCCTCCTTTGAGAACCATAGTGGTTTCTTACATCATTTTGTTTTGTTTATCTGCTTCACACAATGGCTTGTTGCCTCTGTGATGGCAGTTTTGATTATTCCCCATTGTTCTTCCACCCCTCCTTCCTGCCCATTTCCTAGTGCATTCGTTAGGCGCGCTCCCATTTTAGCAAAGTCTGCCCTCCTGAAGTACAGCACCTATGCCTTTGTATGGCTTTACTCTACTGCTGTGTTTATTATGAACCATACTGTTCAATGGTCACTAGTTCCCAGATGGCTACCCACTTCTGAATCTGTGATCCTCTCGCCATCTCCATTTGAAAGTACCATATCTAAGACTGTTCCCTCTCGAGTGGGTTCTGATATTAGTTGTTCATTCTAGTAATTCTTCATGTGATTCACCATGTCTATGACATTTTCAAAGATATGATACACTGTAAGCCTAGCCTCCTGACCTATACAGGGAGCTCAAGGAGTGGATTGACCATGCCACCTTACAGTGCCCCTACAGTGGTTGCAAATAAATGAAATTACTTCTGGACCTGAATGAGCTACAGCTAGCAGCTCCAGAAATGGGGGAGGTAAACACACTGTCCCTCCAGTTAGAGCACACAAAACAAAACATGTGTGTTTGCTAATAACCCATTTGTTGGTTACAAAGTAAAAATTAAAACATGTAATGTACTCTAACATAATAAATCTGCTCAGCTTCTCTGCCTTCCTTGTGCAGTCTAGCACAACCATACACAATCTATTTGTAAGTGGCTTTATGCCAACAACCAGCACAGCCAGGTGCAAGGGCCTTTGCCCTCCACTAGTATTCCGCTGAGCTGGGGAGGACTGTGTACATTCCCATATTCTTTCACAAATCCTTTTTGTCTTTTTAGCTCCTGTAAAAGACAATACTATTTCAGCAGTCATTCCTGGACTCTGACGACCAACTTCATTTTAAATTTGATCAATGTTTAAAATGCTTTTTCTGCAATGTGCTTAATATGACTTTGTTTCATTGTGATTATGTCATTGTCATTATGTTTTCACATAATGTTGCAGCTTATCAAGTATAAGCTTAATAAACTGCTCCACATCCGTGGATGTTTTGGGGTATTAGGCCCATCTGGGTGACATCTTTCACACCCACGGGGGGGGGTGTACCATGTACCAACCACTTACATGACAAATTAGTTGTTTTCACAAGCTGCAATGTCCCAGCAACACCCTCATAAATGATTATTTATTTCTTATAGGTTACGTGCCACCATTCATACTCCCAAACAAAAGGGATCAGCATTGCTGTCCCATCCTGATTCATTACAACATGATAACCATGTAAACCTAGACACCAAAGTGGTAGCCTCTTACCAACCTCATAGAATAAGTGGCAGACTGCTAGCGATCAATGACAAATCCCTAAGGCCCACCTAGCTAATGGCACACTCCAAGGTAGGCCCTACACCAGAATGTCATCCACTGGCATCCTGTCTATATGCCAGGCCCAAGCACAACACACAGGTTTCTGCACCTGTACTGTACTCATACATCCATATTTTGTGCTCTATTTCCATATAATACTGCTACATAGTATTGTACACCTCATTCCATTGCTAGCCCTACCATTTTTCCAACTGCTGTTACTCCAACAGAGAAAAACCTACCCAATGTTCCAAGCATAAACCCAGATGGACTAGTGGTCTGATTGTTTCATCACTCCCAGGTACCCTGGTATATAATGTGTAAATACACACATAATATGGCAGAGTGTAAATTCTGCTTCAGTACAAACACTTTCAGATTTCATAGCATCATGTTAACAGACCCCTTTTGCAATGGAACTGATATGTGCTCCAGACCCAGTATCAGAGCACCACACTACTGACTACCTAGGAGATTTTCACCCTAGACAACAGACCTTACAAAAGGAACATTTTCAAATCTCATAGGCGCAACAGGCGCTGTTGTACACTCTTGTGTTATATGGTGTAAATGGCATACTGCCATACGATAAAGGTCCAAAGTGCAATTAACAATCATAATACTGCACTTTCATTTCATGAGATAGGCCTAAACTAGGCCAAACATCAACTCATTAGCAGGGAAACTAGTTCTTTTTTTTTCTTTCCCTACTGTCACAGCCTCTTCTGAGACTTGGAAACAGGGTGTATTCACAGATGAATAAATGGTATGTTCTTATTATTGGACCTCGACCTGCACCTCCGAGTGCATGGCCGATGCTATCACTTGTCTACGTCACACCACACCATAACTAAAGGCATTGCTATAAACCATACCCTTTCCTTTACACAACAGCTATATGTGTGTTTTAAAACTAAGTTTTTAACTAAGTTTTACAAGTTTTTAGCTTTCTACAGAGTTGTACTGGTAAGATCTTCAAGCAACACTAGCAACTTTTCTTCATAGCTGATTCTCCATATTTGGCTGGCACCTAATACGAACTGATTGTTCTTATATGGACTGTGCTTTTGGTTGCTCTTTCATGAATTATGTTCTTTGTGAACTGTCAATTTTTCTGCAAAATGTGCTCTTTTTATGAAAAGCTATGCCTGTGTGGGTATGGCTATTCCACTGAAACATTCAATGGACAACCTCATGCAACCTGTGCCAAGGCCATTGCCAATCCAGCCAACCAGCGACCAGCTACATGAACATTACCTTTCTTACCATGCTGGTACACATCTGCACAACCCCATGTGCCATGCATGCCCCATGGGTCACAAACTTTTGAAGGATGACATTTCCAATGTAACTGCACTGCTTTGTGGTTACCGACTCAGACATTATGGACTGGTTCCTTTTTAAGGACATTGTTATTAGATTCTTCAATCAATAACATACACCACCATCCTGTATGCTGCTGTTGTCTGTCTTTTCAACTCTCAATATGGACTGATCTTTATAAATGGACAATGACTTTAACACTGTTTTTACAAACAATGTTCTGTGATGAGACACATCAACACTTTTTCTTATACATATATCCACTGTGGTGTTGACATACCTAGTTTCTCTTTTGTATTTTAGGATCTGACCATCTGTGATTACCCTTGTGTCGCCTCCTGAATAGGTCTACTTTCACAATCACCCTATCTGTATGTTACAGAAATGTAATTCATTTACATTACACGTTTTATGTGCTTTGAAAAGCAGATACTCAGATCGGTGTTTTAAAGTCTGATAGTAATTTATATCTTGTTTTAACTCATCCACTGCTAACCCTTTGCTGTCTGAGGTGTACTTTTATTCAGCATCTTGCATGGCTGCAGTTCTTTTACAGGACTTGCTCCTCAGGTTTGTTGACACATTTATATATACCATTTCTATGCCTAACCATCATCTTTTTCTTGTGTTGCCACTTTTGCAATAAGGTAACAAGTAGGGGAGTGATATACCTGGGTTATATACCACCAATTGGCCCACATGTAACCATAACCTTATACACTTGCAAGTATTAGTGCCTTACCACGGTCTTATAATGTTTTGTTTTGTTTTATTAATTATATTAGTGTCCTTTATTATATTTGCTATGCTCTTATTTGTCTGTAATGCATTTATATATATATATATATATATATATATATATATATATATACATACTGTTTTATTTATTTCCTCAAATATTCTGCTGTGCTCATAATCACTCATATTCTGTAGTTTTCCACTATTGTGACACATTGTAGGCTTTTATGATTACGTTGGAAACATTTCCAAACTAACTGTCTAGAAATAAGAACAGATAACAAATATTTCTGCTGAATATGAGTTTCCTTTGTTCAGAGATTCTTCTTTCATTTCCTATGTAATTGCACAAGGGAGGCACCTTATTTACATGCCTTATCCAATGTGGTATGTTTATCATGTCAGTAACTGTACTCCTATCAGTCATATATAATTGTATGCACACCTGCTCCTCGGAGAGAAAGGGACCATACTTGAGGAATGGTGGTAAATCAGTTCCCTTGTGATTGCTTTGATTCACTTGTTATGGCGTGAGTATCATAATAAACCCTTTTTTATTACTTCTACTTGTTGCTGATTTCTTTGTCCAGCATGCCATGCAAAGAACCTAAGGTGTGATCTTTTCACATTGTAACAAAACAAAGTCTCCACTCACCTTGGCCACACACCATCTGAAAGAATTAATGAAACATGCGATTCAAGATACACAGACTCATAAATCTCATTTTAAAATGATGTAATCAGATTGTGGCCAGCCAATGAAGTTAGTTGTAGAGTTTATGCCAGAATCATCTGGTGGGTTTGTATGCAGGGGGGAGGTCCACAGGAGGCCAGGGACTACTATGCTTAATGTAGGGAGAGGTATAGTGCTACTGGATGTCAGGATTGACTTGGTTAAATTTAGGGTGAGGGAAGTGGATGTCACTGCACACTGGAGACTAATTTGAGGAAGTAGAGGAAAGGGGTGCCACTAAATGCCTGTGATTACCTGACATGGAGAAAAAATGGTTATCATCAAGGTTGCCAGAGCCTATCTTCAAAGCTAATTGTGTAGTTCATTGTCTTGGGTCATTCAAATGACAATCACCCATTGAACTCCTTTCAACAACAAATAGTATCTTCTAATTTGTTATTTGTTCACCATTCACAAGGAATACCCGGGCAATATTTCTTATCATTCTGTTACTTCATGAGACCACTCTACATGCTGTGTTACCTGTAATTATAAAACATATGAATAAAATTACTATAAATGTACCCTAACATTGTTCAGCTTTAGTGCCACCACCACCATCAATAACATGTGCTGTTCACACCCAGTGATTTCTCAAAGCATGTCTTGTCATCTAAAATATGTCATCCTCTTTCTGAGTAAGCACAACATTTAGCAGCAATATACAACAATCATAATAATCTTCTCAATTATAGCTTATTTATAATTCATAGCCTATTTCTTTGCCATTCGATAATTTATTATTTCTGTTAGTTAACTTCAAATCACTCTCCACTTTTAAATGTCATAAGAAATCAGCCAGTAAAACTAAAAAACAGCAACAAGATAAGTATATTAAATGCAAAAGCTGTGTTAATGCAGACATTCAGGCTGAAGAATGCAAATCACAAAAAGCAGGGAAATGAAACAACATTAGGGCTTTGGGTCTGTGGAGTTCTGGTGAATTAATGTCGAGGACTTCCTTGGAGTTGTCAACCCTAATGCCCACTCCTCCCCTCAGCACATAACCTACAGTGCAATGCACAAGATTCAGCTCCAAGCCAGTGTCTTATAGTGATATACTCTTTAAAGGTAAAGAAGTATAGCTTGCCATGTGTTGCCAACAGAATCTGTCATAGCTTTCTTTACACAGGGCCATGGACCTTGTTTGCTTAGAGGAAGGGTGGGCATTAGGGTTGACAATCCCAAGGGAGACACTACCACTGATTAAAAATGCAAATGTTTTTTCATTTCCCTACTTTGCATGCTTTGTGTTCTTCAGCCTTAATGTCTGCATTAACATAGTGTCCCTTATTTTTCTGATAGTGGAATTGTATCCCCATTTGCACAGATCCCCTTGGGACTTGTGCAAAATTAAATAAATGCAGTATTGAAAACAGTTCTGACCCAGTGCATGGGCCCATCAGGCCTCAACATGGATGTCGATATCTTGTGAGGGAAGACTTACCCGCCACCACAGGCTCTAGTGTCTGCACCAAAGCTCTGCTCCATCCCTAGCTGGCTGGAGCTGGTGCTGTATGTTGCAGCATCTTCCCCACCAGCCTTGGCCCATAAAATCAGCTCACTGAGATCACACCCAAACTCAGGTCCCTGGAATGGGAAGGCAACATGGTCCTCGCTGGGTCTACGGACACCCGTGCAAATAACGTTACTTCATAACTTTTTTGTGACATCCTGACTCTAGAATTTCAACAGAATCTTTTTAGGACCTCTCCTTCTGAACATTACAGGTCTCATTTAAGATAATTCTGAATGAAACATAATTTTGTGCCAGCAGTATGAAATCACATGTGAGCCAGGATTTGAAAAACAACATCTGTCACACTCTAGAAGTGGTGTGACAAAATGGCTATGCTGGACATATGGGGCTGGATATTCAGACTGTGCCACAAAGAAGCACAATAGCAGGAGCAGGCATAAGTGTAGTGTGCCCCAGCACAACACGCGTGATATTCAAACACAGCGCAGGCCAAGGTGGGCTTGTGCAACGCAGCTGAATATCGTGCCAACTGAGCCATGGCCTAACCAGGGATGCACAGTGGAGCAGGGATAGAAGCACAGTAGCACAACCAGGGATGTGCAGGGACAGGGTCAGGATGCAGGGGTGCACCACCCATGGAAGCCATGGGTGGAGGAGCACACAGCAGGCCAGACAGCACCCCCTGCACCCCATGAACTGCACAACCAGTGGTAAGCTGGATGGACCACCAGCCCATGGACACCAGTACCGAATCCACAGCACACACCCCTGGCAAGCAGTGACCACAACACAAGGAGAGACATCCACCCAGTGCCACCCAATCCCACCAATGCACAGCACACCCTGTACAGCGATCCCCAGACACCCAGCTTAGAAGCAGTGTCCAACAGTGCATGGCACTGAATGTATGCCACCACCCCCACCTTGACAATGCAACCATGTGCACCATGGAGCCATGCATGGAAGCCCCACAGTGAGCACCAGCCTTTGATGCAACAACTGCAGACACAGTGCTGCCCTGCATGGCCCCATTGTGGCACAGCAGAGAGGTTGATCCTGCGTCAGTCCCTGAGGGATCCCGCATGTGACAAGGCCTGCCCTGGACACCACCACCAGCAGGACAGCACCCAGCACACCCACCCATGCACACACCCTGTCCCAGCACTGCCCCAACAGCCAGCGCAGCCATCCACTGTGGTGCATAGAGGCATGCGCCACACAGGATGTGACACAGGGCATGGACAAACACCCACCCTGACCCAAGGGCACCCAGACACAGGGCCACAATAGCAGGGCAACAAATGCCACTGGCATGCATCCACTGATGCTGTATACCCACGGCCTGCACCCCACCATGGCACAGTTGTACCAGCCATCCTGTGCTTGCACCATGAAGCTGTCCACTGCCAGCATGTGTCCAGAGAACAAGTGACAGACATCAGAACACAGACACCGCAACAGACACCAGCAACAGCATGGAGGGAGGACAACAACAGCATAGCCCACAGTGTCACCCAAGGCAGACATGCATCACATCACTGACAGGAGGTAAGCCGCCATTGTGCCGTGGCCAGAGGGTGGCCGGCATGGACAGCCACCAATCACATGCCAGCAGACCATGCATACAACAGACATGCAAGGGGGCCAGCTGCATGGGCCATGGACATACTGACAAGGGCACCAGGGACACAGCACATGCACCAGGCACCACTGCACACAGGCATCCAGTGCACAGGGAACAACACACATACCACAGACAGGGAACGAGTCCCCCACCCACACCATAAGCGTGTCCCTGCCGGACACACACACACACACACACACACACACACATATGCTCAGGCTTGCACCAACCCCAACACCATGTGCTCCACTGCAGCCAAGTGCCATATGCCCACTGCAAATCAGAGACCACCAGGGTTGTCATAACAAATAAGTCTATAATAGAGCTGTGAACTGTACAAATAAAACATCAAACAAAACTATTTACAGTGTGGGGGAAGAGGATCACATACAAGGTGGGGGTGGGCATGGGGCAATGGTGTACAACAGGGAGTGGGATAAAGGGGTGTGAGGGAAAGTCTGGGGGGAATGGTGAACAGGTGCATAGTGGGCCTAATGGTGACCCCTCTCCCCCCTTCGGTCTCGGTGGTGCCTCCTATGCCTCCTTCTGTCACCCCTGTCCATACATTGGAGCTGATCCACGGTGGCCCTCGACAGCTGCAGCAGTTCCTGCACATTATGTTCTAGGGCAGTCCAGCATTGTCCACCTAGGACAAGGGAGCAGAGTCATTACACATGACTGGCCAGACTCCTGCAGCCCATCCAATGTGCACAGCATACAGCTGTGCGCCATGTCCCTGTGATGGCATGCCACCATCCACAGTGTCCGTGCCCACATGACCTACCCACCCAGGCACCCAGAGCCATGAGAAACACTGCACACACCCACCGCCCATGTCCCACACAGCACCACCGTGGCTGCACAGTGACATGGCTGTGCAGTGCAATGGCAGTGGCACAGCCATGGACCCAGTGCACACACAGCCCACCTGTGACACCCACCCACACATTCAGTGCCACAGGACAGTGCTGAGTGCACCATGTGTCGTGCATGGCAGTGGGGCCAAGTGCGGGTGGCCACGCCCCACCACCACCCCTGCAACCCAGCATGCACAGAAGTAAGGGGAAACATGGCACTCACCTGCATCCTGGCCAGCAGGGTGCTGCTGGCCCATGGCCCCTCCAACATGGCCCAGCTGCAACTGGACTGCATCCGCTCTGTCCTGCTCCCCTGTTCATGGGCCAGTTGTGCCCTACAGTGCTCCTGTGGGCCTAGGGTGCAAACATGGAGAGGGAAACATCAGTACAGGTCAGTAACAAAGCCCCCCCAGTGTGGGCATGCCTGCATAGCTCAGCCATGATGCACCCCAACCACCACAACCCCCACTAGAGGGCTCTTCACACCCACTCTTCTGGTGGATAGTGGTTCCTCTATGGAGGCACCTGCAGTGGAGACCAAGGAGGATGCTGGGAACCTTCCCAAAGGAGACCCAAAGGAGGGTGGCATGGGACCCCACAGGGGAAGGAAACAACTCCTGGTGGGGGACTCAATCATTAGGGGGTAGAATTGGGGGAGGATGGGGAGAGGGAGGTGAGGGTGCCTTGGCACCACTGCTTGAGGGACAGGAAGTGAATCCTCAGGATCGTGGGAGGAGCTGCACGAGGGAGGGAGCTGGATGTCATTGTCCACCTAGGGACAAATGACCTGGCTAGGAATGGGATCAGAGCAGTGCAAGAAGAGTTTATAGAGTTGGGAAGGGGCCTTAGACAAGTAGCGTATACGGTAACCTTCTCGGAGGTGCTGCCTGTCTATGGCAAGGGAGATGCTAGGGCACTTCTCACCAGGGAATTCAATGAGTGGTTGAAAAACTGGTGTGGAACTCAGGGTTTTGGCTTCATTGGGGACTGGGGAGCCACCTGGAGGAATGCAGACCTATACTGGTGCGATGGTCTGCATCTGTCCAGGGGAACCAGGATCCTAGGTGAGAGGTTTGAATGCTTCATTGGCAAGCATTTAAACTAGCCAAGGGGGGAGGCACTGAAAAGGATCTGGGAAATCTGAGCCTCCCCCCACAAAACATGGTGATTAGTGAGGTAAACACCAAGGTACAGAAGTTATTAGGGAGCAGAACAGATTTAAATGTAAAAAAAGGTAAAGGCAGTAAGGACAGAAATGGGGCTAAAAGGGGTAAGGATATTAAAAAGTGGAGGGTGATGAGTACCAATGCCCACAGTCTGTGTAACAAGCTCCCTGAACTAGTGGCCTTGATGGAAGAGGGTTGCCTGGATATTGTGGCAGTCACAGAAACATGGTACACAGAGAACCATGACTGGGATGTCAACATACCAGGATACACAATCTACAGGAGGGACAGGGAGGGTAAAAGAGGAGGAGGAGTAGCTCTCTATGTAAAGGAAGGGATCAAAGCAACAGAACTAAAGAATAAACAGGGAGCAGATGAGGCACTTTGGGTCATCCTGGAGACAGGAAGTGGCACCACAATCCACATGGGGGTTGTATACAGACACCCCTCTCAGGGGGAGGGAATGGACAAGGAAATGATAGAAGGCTTTCTTAGAATGGCAGAAAAAGGGGAGATATTGTTGATGGGGGACCTGAATATGCCAGATGTTAACTGGAGCACCTTTGCTGCAGGCACATCCAAGAGCAGGGTCATTCTTGATGTCCTACAGGGGGCATGTCTCAGACAGCTAGTATTGGAACTGACTCGGGAGGGAGCAATCTTAGACCTGGTACTTTCAAATGGGGATGGAGAAAGAATCTCAGATTTAGAAGTGGGTATCCATCTGGGAACAAGTGACCACCAAACAGTGTGGTTCACGATAAACACAGCCATACAATCAAGCCATACAAAAGCAAGAGTATTAGACGTTAGGAGGGCTGACTTTGGGAAAATGAGAGAGTGCCTCAGAAAAACACTAGCAAACAGGCAAGAAGGAGGGGTGGAGGAACAATGGGGAGTGATCAAAACAGCCATCACAGAGGCAACAAGCCTTCGCATAAAAAAAATCAATAAAACACAACGAAGGAAAAAATGCTATGGTTCACAAAGAGGTGGCAGGGAAGGTTAAGGAGAAAGGGCAGCTTCAGGAAATATAAGGAAACACAGAAGGAGCAGGACAGAGAACTTTATCAGTTAAAGCAGAAAGAGGCTGGGAAGGTAGTCAGAATAGCAAAGGCCCAAACTGAAGAAAGGATAGCCAATTCTGTTAAGAAGGGGGATAAGACCTTTTATAGGTACATTAGGGAGTGAAGAAAGACCAAAGGAGGGATACTGAAGCTTAATAAAGGGGAGGGAATGTGGGTAGAGGGTGACAGTGAAAAAGCAGGTTTACTGAACGAATATTTCTGCTCAGTATTCACAAAGGAAGAGGAGGGAGAGTTACCTAAACCAAACAAGAGAAACACTCTGAAGATGGGGGTTGATACCAGTCCATTTACAGAAGAAAGGGTTCTGAAAGAACTAATAAAATTGAAGGTGGACACAGCAATGGGGCCTGATGGGATTCACCCAAGAATTCTAAAAAACTAAGGGTAGAACTAGTGACATCCCTGACTACTCTCTTTAACAAATCATGGGAGGATGGGGTGGTACCCAAGGACTGGAGTAGGGCAGATGTAATTCCTCTTCACAAAAGTGGAGCAGGACAGAGGCAGGAAACTACAGACCAGTTAGTTTGACCTCAGTGGTAGGGAAAATGATGGAATCACTTCTGAAGGAAAGAATTGTTGAGTACCTAGAGGCCATTGGGGCACAGGACCCGAGGCAACATGGATTCACGATGGGAAGGTCATGTCAGACAAATCTAATAGATTTCTTTAACTGGGTAACCAAAGTAGTAGATCAGGGAGGGGCTGTGGACATGGCCTACCTAGATTTTAGCAAGGCATTTGATATAGTCCCCCACAAAAGATTAATACACAAGATAGCCAGCCTTGGAATGGGTCCCAAGGTGGTAGCCTGGATAAAAAATTGGCTAGACAACAGGACGCAAAGGGTAGTAGTAAACGGAGTACACAGTGAAGAAAGGAGGGTTACTAGTGGGGTGCCGCAGGGTTCAGTACTGGGACCGGTCCTTTTTAATGTCTTTATAAGTGACATTGCAGAGGAACTGAAGGGAAAAGTATGTCTCTTTGCAGATGACACAAATATCTGCAACAGGGTTGATACACAGGCTGGAGTGGAAAGGATGAGAAGGGACTTGGCAAGGTTGGAGGAATGGTCAAATGTATGGCAGCTCAGATTTAATGCAAAGAAGTGCAAGATAATGCACATGGGAAACAAAAGCCAAGGGGAAGTGTACACAATGGGGGGGTGAGATACTGACAACAGTAAAAATAGAAAGGGACCTGGGGTAATTATATCAGATGACCTAAAGGTGGGCAAGCAATGTGAGAAGGCAGTAGGAAGGCTGGAGGATACTGGGATGCATGGAAGAGGCATCAATAGTAGAAAACAGGAAGTTGTTATCCCTTTGTACAGACAGTTGGTGAGACCCCATCTGAGTACTGTGTGCAGTTCTGGAGACCCCATCTCCGCAAAGACATAGACAGAGTGGAGGCTGTCCAGAGGAGGGCAACCAAAATGGTGCAGGGTCTGCACCAGAAGACATACGAAGAAAGACTAAAGGAGCTTGATATGTATACTCTTGAGGAAAGAAGGGAGAGAGGGGACATGATAGAAACTTTCAAGTACCTCAAGGGAATTAACAAAGTCCAAGAGGGTAGCATCTTCCAGAAAAAGAGATGTGCAAGAACAAGGGGGCACAATTTGAAGATAGAGGGGACGCTCAGGGTAAGAGGGAAGCATTTTTCACTGAGAGGGTTGTGGATGCATGGAAACAGCCTCCCTGAGGAGGTTGTGAGTCAAGAACAGTGGGGGACTTCAAGAATGCATGGGACAGGCATAAGGCAGTCCTAGGGGTGGGTAAGAGAAAGTAAGCTGTTGATTAACTAGGATCTGCAGCTTATCTGTTAGGTAGGAAAATGGGCAGACTAGGATGGCCAAGCGGTCCTTATCTGCCATCAAATTCTATGTTTCTATGTTTCTAGGGCCCCACCCCCCTGCAGCCTGGCATTATGCACACTGCAATACCTGGACAGATGGACACTACCAGTGTTTGGATGGACCACCTACCTGGCCGTGGCACGGTGCCTCACCAGGCACATGCCTGCAGATGCCTCAGGCATTCAGGATCCCAACGTTGTAGGTCACCATACATGTGCCGACAATGCTCTGCTGACCGGCCAATCCCAGTCTCCTCCTCCAGGCTGTCAGACACCTCCTGCCACACAGCAGTCCGTGGCCTGTTAAGGGGTTCCTGCCCAAAGAGGGCACCAGCATGTGGCTCTACTAGGGCCACCAAGTTAGCCAACTCAGTGGCACTCCAGACCTGTGCTCTTGTACGTGGCATCCTGCTGTTGGTATCGCATGCAAAATGGCACTCTGTAGCGCACGTGCCCCATGTGTGGAGGCAGCGTGGTGCTGCGCTGCCAGTCCCTATTGCACTGTCACTGGACTGCAAGATAGGGGTGCAGCCATGTGGACGCATGGAGCCTGGGGGCAAAGGTCTACCACAGAGTCAAGGGTCTGTCCACGCACAGAGCGCCACAGTGCTATTGGGATGCCCTGCATGTAGTGTGGTAGGGTGCATGAGTGTGACGCCATGCAGTGACCTACTACGCCGTGACATCGTGGCGCCCACAGAGCATCAAGGCACATGCACCACATCGACAAACAGTGCACTAGCACCACAGGCACAGTGGTGGCCATGCTCTGCACTGCCTCCCATGCACAGCAAGTCAGCAGCGCCAAATGCGTCAGCACCCCGGGCATGCTCCGTGCGGTGCCGATTTGCACACATCACAGTGCTGCGCCATAGCCTGAGCACGCTCACCAACATTGCGCAAGGTGCAACAGCATGATATTCAGCTGGCATATGAAAATCAGCTCATTAGCCATTCCACAGCGCGTCCACTGCATTAGCATTCACTTACAGTTTTGCCTGCCCTCATTTGCATGCGTTGCACTATATAAATGTGACATGGGGCTGCACAGGCTATGGTTAGGTATTGCAGTCCATTGTGGTGGGTTGCATGCTGTTGTGATGTGAGGACTGTGGTTTGGGAGGGCTGAATGGGACGGCACAGTCCAAGGTAACACCTGTCATTCCCACAGGCTTGAGCATGACTGAGCATGAGGAAGAGGAGGAACAGGGAAGGGGAGAAGGAGGAGGCCCAACTTCACCAGGGCAGAATCAGATGCCCTGTTTGAGGCATATCTGGACAGGAAACTGCTGTTCAGCAGACAGCGGGGAGTGCCACAGGCCCATGCTGCGGCATGGGGTGAGGTGGCACGTGCCATGAACCAGCATGGCAGCCACCAGTGGTCTGTGCAGGAGTTCAAGAAGAAGGTTGGCAGGAGGTGGATCAAGGACAAGGTGGCTTCCATCAGGGATGCAAGTGTTGCCACCGGTGGGGGCCAGCCGGATGTACTACACCTGACACCACAGGAGGAAGAGGTTGCCAGCAGCATATGGCATTGTGCCATCAAGGGCATTCCTGGTGGTGGCTCCCAGATGGGTGGCAGCCCATCACTGCATGCTAGGTCCTGTGCTGTCAGTGTGTGGGTAGTGGAGGGCATGCCACAGGGTGAGGCGGAGACACTGATGCTAATGTGTTCCCTTACAGCTCCTGAGCATCTACATGGGTCAGTAGTGGTGGATGTGTCCATCAAGGGTGAGGCCCTGGACATGGAGGATCACCCATCCACCTCCACAGCTGTCCGAGGGACTGGTCAAGTGCATACCTGCACATCTGTCTGGACTGATGTGGGTGGTGCGGGTGCAGGACAAGGCCCTGCCTGTGTCCCAACATGACAGCACACATGATCTCCAGTGTGCTGGAAAACAGATTGTGTCCAGATCCAGCAATGATGATGATGGACCACACGTCCCAGACAGTGGTAAGTGTGGGACACAGGACTGTCCCACAGCAGGCAACCACACCGGCATTGCCATGGGTGATGCCGCCGTGGCTGCCTGCATAACAACCCAGTCCCAGCCTGTGACTGTATGCCCCAGTGGTTCAGCGCTGGTGTGCGTCTAGGGCGGTGGAGCTGTTGTGGCACTGCCAGTGAGCTCTGGCGATCAGCAGCTGGAGGGGCAGTGCCAGCAGTTGGCCAATGGTGATGGGAGGACAGTATCTTGAGGCGGTGGCAGTGCACTGCATGTGGACAAGCCCCGGCATGGCTCCGGTGTGCAGCGCCCAACATCAAGGGGTCCTGGCCAGCAGGGCAAGGAACACCATGAGGGACAGCATGTCGGACCAGCGGATGACCTCTTTGACAAACACAGCCATCTTCTCCAGGCATCAGTGGATCAGATGTGGCTTGTGATGGCGGTGGATGCACTTAGTGTGGTTCTGCACCAGGCAGACGAGCAGCACAGCAGGGACCACGGCCTGCTCCTGGCAGAGATGGCCCAGCAGCAGGCGGATGTGACCACTGCCATTGACAGGCAGACCACTGCATTGACAACTGTCATGGCTACACAGGGCACCCAGTTCAGTGCCCAGCCACCGTGGACACTGCACAATGTCATGTCCACCCCCCGTTCCCGGCACCATGTGACACCTGCTATTTTGACACTGGGTTCAGCTGTGGGCATACCGAGCATGACTAGCGTGGGCATGTTGGGTGGGCTGCAGACCGCTGCGTGAACACGGTCACATTCACGCAGTGTCACCCCTGGGGAAATGTCGGTGCCACCCTATGCTGCCAATGGTCAGCTTGGCATGGCTGGCAGGTCTCGGCAGGGCCACCCATGCATCCGTGGTGGCTGTGGTACTGTGCCGCATGACTGACCTGTCTCCCACCGTGGCCATTGTCTGCTGCTGCCCTATGTGCAGTGTGGTGTGCATTGTGTGATGCACGGGTGAGGTACCAAGGCCTGCACACTCACAGTCCCTGTGCACACCCTCCTGGCTGCTGGCCACTGTGGCCTGTGCATGAGGATGCCTGCATGGCACTGTCTGCCAGTGTGAAATGGTGCCTAGTGTCTGAGGCATGCACAGTGATGGCCACTGGGCATGGTCATGTGTGGTCCTGTGTGGGGGTGGGGGTGGCCGTTGGGGTTGGTGTGCCGTTTACTCCTTGTGCATGTGTAGTGGTGTGTGTGCGCATGTGTGTGCAAGTGTAGTGTTCAGCCCTGTCCATCCCTGCAGCTGTGTGCAGTGCCCCACTCACTCCCATTCCCTTACAGCCATCCACCCCTGCTGCCCTGCCCTGCCTGCCTGTCTGTGGGCTGTGCCCTTGCCCTTGTTGGTTGTGCATGGCCCTGTGACCTACCTGTGTTGTCCAAAGTGCTCCTCTGTAATGGTGTCCTGGTGCAGCTGTGCCATCCGGATCGGACGGGGATCTTGCTTGTCACCCGGGGGTGGATGCCCATCACCAGCTGGACTGGCAGCCTCATCGTCCCCACTGTTGTCCTCCTCTTTGACCTCTATGACTATCCCACAGTTGGTGGCCATATTGTGTAGGATACAGCAGGTCAGGAATAGCCCCCAGGCCTTCGAGGGACTATATTGTAGGGCACCGCCTGATGTGTCCAGGCACCAGAACCATGCCTTCAGCATCCCAAACACCCACTCAATGACATTCCATGTTGTGGCATGTGCCTCATTGTACCGTAGCTGCGATGGGGTTGTGGGGCACCGGTGTGATGTGAGCAGCCAGGGCTGTAGTGGGTAGCCACTGCCACCTGTGTGTAGAGGGTGGATATTAGAATGGTGGTCTGCATCACTATACCATGGGCCAACATGGCTGGTACCCATGGCACCTCTAACTGTGCACCCCCCCATGTCTGCTCACGTCATCCTGAGTTATATGCATACTCACCTACTAGATGGCCAGTGCAGATGTCCCCACTCTTGAACCTGTGGCACAGTGCAGACTGGTGCCAGATGAAGACATTGTGTGCCCCCCCAGGTGCATGGCACAGACATTGGTTATGTGCCCCCTGGCATCGCACATCACCTGGCAGTTTATGCTTGGGTATCCCTTGCGGTTGATGTATGCCGCACCCTCCAGGCCAGGTGGCATGCGGATGCCTACATGGGTGCAGTCAATAGCCCTGAGCATGCCAGACAACCGTGCTACCCTGTGGAACTCCTGTATGTGTGCTGTGTGCTCCGCCTGTGTGCTGGGGAAATGGATGTACTTCACAGCATGTGGCAGCAGTGTGCTGAGGAATTGTGTGAGTAGGTGTGACGCAGATGACTGGATTATGCCTGTCATGTCCCCTGTTGGTCTCTGGAAGGTGACCATGGTGAGCAGGCACATGATGGCTGTCAAGTTCATCTCCACTGACAGAGCATGGCTCTGTTGTGTGGGTGCCTGCATATCATCACTGCACAGCTCACAGAGCTGCCTCAGTATCACCTGATTCAGGTGGTACCAGCCCACAATCTCTGTGTCAAAGTAGTGTTCTAAGCTGGTGCAGGCTCAGTACTGCCTGTTCTGGGTGTACCACCGATGGGCCCTTCCATGACCATGCCTCCCTGCTGCCTACCTTCTCACACACCTCATTACCGCCTCCATCTGGAAGGTGGTACTGGCCATGTCTCTGGCTGGTGTCCCCCCCAGGTGGCTGTTGTGCTGTTCCCCCCGCTGTCCATTCCTGATGCTCCTGGTACACCTCTGGTTTTTGACAGTGGCTGTCCTGCCTCCTGCCACTGCCCTCAGTCCACTGTGGCACTCCTCGCCCTTTTCTGCACAGTGGCACAAGCACATACACTCCTACCCTGTCTATGGCATAGTTCTGGTGGACTCTGAACTGCTCCTGCCCAGTCCTGTGTGCACTGCTTCCTTATATTCCACCCTGGCTCTCTGTCACCACACTCCCACTTGTGGCTTCCCTTTTGCGTTCTTCCTCCCCTCTCTTGCTCCCTTTTATTTTGGCTCATTTCCACTGTCAAGCAACTTCCACTTACTCCGCTATTGCACACGGTGCATGCTGTTGAATATTGCATTGCACATGTTATTCATGGTTCTGCCTCCTACGGTTGCACATGCATTCATTACTTTTGCACTCTGGTGCATTGCTTATTGCACTGCAAAGCCGCCTCCTGCTGAATATCACACAATGGTGCACTTCCGTACCTGTGCTGGCGCAGCGCTGTTGCGCATGGCGTATCTGCTCTGAATATCCGGGCCCCGGAGTTAAAATATTGAAAATTGCCAAAGTTGTGAGCATGCATAGACAATTTCAAAAGTGCGCTCAAATAACTTGATCATTTTTTCATTAAATTTTCAACATAGCCTTTTTGGGATCCAGCCTCATGAACACTTTTTTTTAAACTATTTTTATCACCTCCTTTTTTTACCCCATTAAACTCTCTCCAGCATCCTCCTGCTAACCCTGTCTCTACCTCACATCATGACGTGTATCTACTCTGCACCCCTGGCCTGGCACATCCCTCGGGTCTGATCTCTTTGAGGAAGGGCTGCCCTATATGCCCAGGGCACTCCTTCTACAGTTTTGAGCTCTGGGCCAGGGGTGGCAGGTCAGCAGAGAGAGAGAGAGAGGAGTGTGGACTGAGGAGGGGAGGCACCTTCACCTATCAATGGCAGGAGGGGATTTGTTGCATTTCCCCAGACACAGGATGTGCAATGCTGCCCTGCACATGGCGTGGATTCTACCACCCATGTCTGGAAGGCAGCCACCTGATGTCTTCTCCTATGTGCAGCCCCAAGGCATTGCAGTGCCTCCAGTCTCCACTGGGGGCTTCTGTGATGCTGGGCTTACTGTGGATCTCACCCCGAGACAGGAGAGCAGTTTTCCAGATGCTCGATCCTCTCTCTCAAATGCTGACCCCTGATGGCCCGGGCTCATTCCCGAATCTGGGTTGCTGGTGTGGTGCGAGGTGTGACATCCAGTGCCTCAACCCTCAGAGCCACCGGGCTGGCTAGCCTCATGAACACTTGCAGTGAAATTATGATAATCAGGTCCAAAAGGTGATTTCATGCAGTGACTATGAAATCACCTTCTGGGTCTGATTAATGTAATTTTACTGCCACTGTTCATAAGGTGGTGTCCCAAAAAGGACATGTTGACAATCGAGTGAAAGAATTTGTTACAAAGACTTTTATGAAGATACATTCAAAATTGCATTTAAATTCATTATATTGCACTTATTTGTTTTTCTCAGTTCTGGTTCAACACTGAAGAGTGAAAACATGTCTCCACTCCAGAGAAGATTATGCAATTGGACCTCGGCTCAGTAGGTATAGGATGGGGGTGGTGGGGTGCTGGGTTCTGAGTGGGAGAGCTGGGATGGAGGTTGGGGGCAACATCAGATGATGAGGGACTGTTTTCTTTATTTCAGGGTTGGAGAAAAAGGATGCTGGGGATGGTTTTCTTTTCTGTAGGAATAGTAATAGGCTAACACTTCTTCTGTCACTAGGATTGGCATCAGAGCATTGATATGAAACTTGGGGGCACTGGGGCATGGACACCTTGGTATCCCAGACTGCTAGCTGAGGGAGGTTGTGTACACTGACACCAGGAATTGGGAACCACTGGTGTCATGAACTTCATATTATAGGTTTTTGGGAGAGGGACCATATGGAGGGGAGGAGAAAGAATTGACATCGGGTGGGGGTGGGCACCCTGGTGTTGGATTTTACTGAAATTACTTATTTAAACTGGCACTGTGAATCAGCTAATAAGGCCAACAGTGGCAGCACACACACACACACACACACAGCAGTTTGGTATTCTCAAAAGGGTGCCAACCCTGCCAGTTGACAAATAACAGCTTTTTTGTTTAGTACATTCTGACATATTGTCACAAAAATTCAGCTATTTTTAGTACGTTGATTTTTTTAAAGTGCACATTTTCTCAAACAGACCATTTTTCCTTAAATAATCTGAAAACTACTTAACTTTGGGACATAAAAAACACAAATGAACACACCTTGGGCCAAACTCTATGAAACCTGCTAGTTTCAGGTTTCAAATCCTCCCAGTTTTCTAGTCATAGTTGAGCAAAAAAAAGAGGCAGATTTTTTTTTTTGCACCTCTGTAACTTTGCCCCCATTGAACTGATTCCCACAAACGTTTTCGGGATCCAGAAATTCTGGTACCAACACTTCACTTTCCATATGTATATTGGTTGAACAGGGGTAAAGTTATTAGGGTGCCAAGATATTAGGCTGCAAAATTTGGGGTTTAATATAAAAGTGTTTACTCAGCCCTAACATACAGGCACCACCACACTTATAAGGAAATGTGGCATTAGGCTTTCTCACCCTAACACCCACCTCCCACCTCCCCCAAGCAGCAAAAGGGAAAAAAGATTATGGTTTGGGGTCTTCAGAGTCTTGAGAAAGCAGTGATGGGGTCTCTCTTCAGGGTTTTCAACTCTCATTCTGTAAGCAAACAACCTCACACATGATCACCTTTCTTCATGGAGGGCCCACAGGGGAAGGGGTGAGCATTCCCTACTTTTGAAGTGTTAAGTTACCCTCACTGTTGTATTAATGCAGTTTTTTGCAAATTATTTTTTAGATAGAATAATCAAATTATCATCTGCCTGTGAATGCACAGGGCCTTTTGGGCCATGCACTGCCATCCCTCAATGCATACATGTATGTTGCTGTGGCGGCGCAGGGGTCTCCAAGCCCTGCACTTGCATTTCACCCAAAACAGCAAATACATTGTCAGCCTTATTATTAACAAACTTCCTGAATACCATGCTGAGAGTTTTCAAATTCCTGACAAAATGTCATTGCGTGCCACTGCAACGGCATTCCATGTCCATAGGCAAAAACACATTTTAGCCATAATTTTAAAAATGATAGCTGTCACATTTATGAGGTTTAAAAATGCCTATGTTGAAAATATGGGGTCAAATTATTTACTATTAACAAAGTTACGAGCAAGTGTACTAAAATTTCAAAACATGTGCGTAAATTTGCCATTTTGGCCAAGATTTGAAAAATTACAGCTGTCACATTCATGAGGTGGTGTAAAAAATGTCCATGTTAAAAATTTGAGGTTGAAATATTTAAAATGATCAAAGTTACCTGTAAGTGTAGTAATATATATATATATTTTATTTCTGTTTTGTAGTTTACTGATCTATTTATCATCACCTTTTTTTAATTAAGTATATTTTATTCATGTTGTACAAATAAATATACAGCCTTACAAATTACAGAGAGTAACACATTGCAACAATGAATATATACAATGCAGAGGATGTTAACATCAAAAGCCCTCCCCCACCCTACCCACCTCCCCATCACCTCCTAATAATAAACCTCCCCACCCCAATATGCCCATCCCTCCCCAGAGCCATTTCATTGGGGGTGTAATACCCTTTTGGTAGGAAGATACCAAAATAGGAAATGTGGTTCAGGTAATGTCATAGAAGTCATGAAGGTCTGTGTTAGCCCTAAGAAGAGCAGCGGGTCTTCGCCTTTTATCTTAATGAGTGGGAGCAATGGAGCATAAGCTGTGGAACTTCTCCCACCTTGTGTTGTATCTGGACATAATGTATAGTAGAACGCTGTTAACATTAGGAAATCCTAATTTCCAAAGTTTGTTAACCTATCGATGTGACGTAGAAATTTTGTTAACCTATCGATGCTACATCACATCGATCAGTTAACAACAGTGATTGGTCTGCACATGTGCACACTTTTTTTTCGATGGGGAACCGACAGATGAATGCAGTGGTTAGGGAAGGACTGAACGGCCGCGGCAGTAACTATTTTTCAAAAAGTAAACAGCCATTTTACTTTTTACATGGGACCATACACTGTAAAAATAATGTATGGTCCCTCTATCGGCAACTGGTCACTGTTAACGTCTCAAGGTTGCCATGGTGATGTAAACATCTCGAGCTTCACTCTCGAGGTTTACAAGGCCATCCTGGCAACCTCTTGACAGTTAACTGACCGGTTACCAATAGAGGACTATACATTATCCTCTATATTACATTCCTGACACTAGCAATTGTTTTTTCAATTCTTAAGTTGAATAGCAAATTATTAATCCATTCCTGATAAGTGAGGACATGCTGGTCTTTCCAGTGTTTCAGTACTAGATGTTTCACTGTAAGTGATATTAAATTAATATAATAACTCCTTTCTTTCACCTCTACAGTTGAAAAGTCCCCTAAAATGCATATTTGTGGAGTAAAAAGATTCTGCAACACTAATAAGGGGTCCGCCTTAGCTTTAATCAGGGACCATAGGGGAGCAACCTTAGAGCAGTCCCAGAAGATATGTAACAGGGATCCTTGCATTTGACCACACCTGAAACACATATCATTAGGGAACTTCCCTATTCTTTATAACTTGGAAGGAGTTAAGTGCATGGTATGAATTATGTAAAATTGTGTTAATTGAAGCTTATCATTAGCACTATAGCTATAAATTCCTTTCCATATGGATTCCCAGTTAATACAATTATCGGGAAAAGTTTCTATCCAATAATGGGATTGTTCCACCCTATCAGGATGGAGTTTTAAGTATAAGGCTGCAACCTAACCAGAAACAGCATATGGCTGCCAGGCAAGGGCTAGAAAGTCCCAAAAATATGTCCCCGTGGTTAGTTTCCAAGGGGTTTAATCCAAACCATGTAATTAGTATATGTCAAATCTGATAAATAAAAAATATGTGTTTTGGCAACAGTTGAAACCTCTCCAAAATATCTGGTACTGAGTTCACCCTGCCTTGGGATACTAATTCATTAACCATAATTCATGCGGATATATCCAGACTGTACGATAGAAGGGTATTTTTACCTATTGTAAAATTGAGGCTGCGAAATATCTTTAGTATGTGTAAACCCAAGAGATCTGCATAGCTGACTATGTACCTTAATTGAGGTGTACATCACCATACACCTCATAGAGCCAGGCGGCTTTTGAGGGAGTATATACCAAAGGCTACGGGGTAAGATCTTAGAGCTTTTATTAATATTCCTCTCAATTTGCAGCCAAAGAGGGGTGTAAAGGGGTTGGATTAGATTCAGATTAGGGTCTACCCATCTCACAAATTTAGCCATATGACTCGCAAGATAATAATAATAAAAATTTTGGAGTTGTAATCCCCCTGTGGATTTCAGGATACAGAGATGAATCTAGGATCTCTACAGAGGTTTGTTATTCCATAAAAACCTATTAATCAGATTCTGAACTTTACGAAACAAGTTAAGAGGAGGTAAATATTCAGCATATTGAAGGGGGTAAAACAATCTAGGCAAAACATTCATTTTAATGACGTTAATTCATCCTTGGAGAGAAAGATAAAGGGAGACCATCCAACTAGATCTTGCTGAATGGTTACAAGAAGACTATCTAGGTTAAGTTTATTCAAAAGAAAACTAGAGGGCACTAGTATAATACCCAAGTATTTAGGTTTAGTGGTCCAAGTCATGCTGAGAGCGACTATATCTGATTTATAAACATAGGAATTTAGGGGCATAACCTCGGTTTTACTGATATTCAATTTGTAATTGAAAAACTGACTATATTCCCCAATTATTTTCAAAGTGGGTGTGATAGATTTAGTCAGATCAGTGATATGCAAGAGGATGTCATCGGCATATGCCAAAAGTTTAAGTTCCATAGGCCCAATTGGAATTCCTGTCAAATATGGTGATAGCTGTAACTTTCAAAGTAGGGGTTCCAAATATAGGTTAAACAACAGGGGTGACAAAGGACAGTCCTGCCACGTACCTGAGTAAAGTGGGAATGTCTGCGGAAAGATCCCATTACAATAAATTTTAGCACTAGGGTTGGAGTATAAATGACCAACCCAGGAGAGAAATTCTCGAGGAAACCCAAAATGGGCCATAGTTTCAAAAAGCAAAGGTCAACTGACCCTATCAAAAGCTTTCGCCACATCCAGGGAGACAAGGGCCATCGGGAGCTCCGACTACCTGGATATGGAGAAGACATGAGCCAGTTTATGAAAATGATCAGAGGGATTGCTGCCATCGGTAAACCCAATATGCTCAGGGCTAATTAATCTATCCCAGACTTTGGTTATCCAGGAAGCCAAAATTTTAGCCAGTATCTTAATGTCATAATTCATCAAGGAAATTGGCCTATAGAAACATAAAAACATAGAATTTGATAGCAAATAAGGACCGCTTGGCCCACCCAGTCTGCCCATTTCCCTACCTGATGGATAAGCTGCAGATTCTAGTTAATCAACAGCTTACTTCCTTCTGCCCCCCATTAGAATGCCTTATGCCTATCCCAGGCATTTTTGAATTCTCCCACTGTTTCTAACTCCACAACCTCCTCAGGAAGGCTGTTCCATGCATCCACAACTCTCTCTGTGAAAAAATACTTTCTAACATTACCTCTGAGCCATCTCCCTCCAACTTCAAATTGTGCCCCCTTGTTCTTGCACATCTCTTCTTCTGAAAGATACTACCCTCTTGTACCTTGCTAATTCCCTTGAGATACTTGAAAGTTTCTATCATGTCCCCCCTCTCCCTCCTTTCCTCAAGGGTATACATATTAAGCTGCTTTAGTCTCTCTTCGTATGTCTTCTGGTGCAGACCTTGCACCATTTTGGTTGCCCTCCTCTGAACGACCTCCACTCTGTCTATGTCTTTGCAGAAATGGGGTCTCCAGAATTGCACGCAGTACTCCAGATGGGGTCTCACTAACTGTCTGTAGAGAAGGATAACAACTTCCTGTTTTCTACTGTTGATGCCTCTCCCTATGCATCCCAGTATCCCCCCAGCCCTCCTTACTGCCTTCTCACATTGTTTGTCCACCTTTAGGTCATGTGATATAATTACTACTAGGTCTCTTTCAATTTTTGTTGTTGTTATTAACTCACCCCCCCAAGTTTGCTACTTTGTCTATAGTCTTACCCGGTTTTGGCAGAACTATAATGGTTGCTTCTAATAGAGTGAAATCTGTAAGGCCTTAGGCACAAATATAGTTATAAAGATTCTGGAGGATAGGAACCAGCTCTGTTTCAAAAGCTTTATAACAATTTGATGGAAACCCATCCAGCCAGGAACTTTATTTAGTGGGAGAGAGCGAATGGCAGAGGTCACTTCTGAAATTGTTATAGGGGAGGTTAGTTAGGCTTGCTGGACAGGGTCCAGAGTGGGAAGAGGAATTTTGGACAATTATTCTTGTACTTCAGTCTGTGAAGGACTATTGTCAGGAAGTCTATAAAGTTGTCTATAAAACATTTCAAAATTCCTTTACAATAGACTTAGGGGTTGTTACCGTCGCCCGCCTGCTAAGGGAGATATTGATGTGACCAATCTAGATTCCTTTTGCTGTCTCGGTTTAAGAGTTAAGAGGTGACCCACTTTATCACCCTGGTCTAAATACAGAACATGCATTTTAAAAAGTGCATATTCAGCCCTTTCTCTAAGGGCGCCTGCGTATTAATCCTTAAGGGTCACAAGTCTGTGCAAGTCATCCTCAGAAGGATGGGTAGCAACTAATAATTCCAGCTGCTGGATGGATTCTAATAGGGATTTAGCAGTGGCCTCCCTTTTCCTTTTCTGAGTTGCAGCTAACCTAACAAATTCTCCCCTCAGAAAACATTTTAGGAAACACCAGATTTTATCATATGCTGGAATAGAGCCCTCATTTTGTTCCATAAACTGCACAATATGTGTTTTAAACCTATCTACTGTCTCATCATGAGAGAGTAAATGAACATTAAGTTTCCATAAAGTAATTTTCAGCGTTCCTTGGGGTATAGTGCCTTCAAATTATATCAATGAATAATCAGATAACACTCTAGGGGAGCCACCACAGCTCATTGGGCCCCTCAACATGGGCTAGTTTACCAAAAAAAAAATCAATATGGGAATGGGATTGGTGGTAAGCAGAATAGAAGGTGAATTTCTTCCCATTGGGATAAAGAATGAGCCAAGGATCACTGAATCCCAATATAGCAATCATTTCATGTAGTCGTCTCTGTGCAGGGGATAAACTATGGCCTCTGTAGGTAGATCTATCTAGAGTGTTATCATAAGTAATATTCCAATCCCCAGCTAAAATTATAGGTAGATGCTTAAGCAGAGCTAATATAAGGGTTAATCTGGAAAACAATTCAGGGGAGGAATGATTAGGGCCATATACAGTATCCAGGATTATTTCTCTGTGATCCAAAAGGCCCCTCAGGAAGAGAAACCTCCCATGCGTATCACCTATTTCTTGCAACATCTGGAATTGGATCCCTCTAGTTATTAGAATAGCAACACCTCTTTGCAAAGTAGAATTGCCAGCAGCATATACACAACCCACTTGCTCCCTCTGAAAAAGATTATGCTCCTTAGCCATTAGGTGTGTTCCCTGCAGTAACGCAACACCTGAGTGTATCATGGCTAAGTGCTTTAAGATTTGGTGGCGCTTCACCCTGGCACTTGCCTCTTTAATATTCCACAAAGTAATTTTCATAACCAGGCTGAAAGAATAAACAGGATAACTGGCTTAATTTTAATAGGGCTAAATATACTTCATCAAGTACCCAGTGAATAACATAATCCAATGGCTGGCTCCATAACCCCTATCCCTACATCCCCCAAATGATGTTATAGTACCTATATAAAGACTGACTTACATTTCCCCCCTTAAACCCTAACCCGCAATCGGGCACATATAAATGTAAACTAAGCATGCCCCAGTAGTTAAACAGTAAATGCAAAACACCCAGTCCTAGCGACTGACCCGTCTTACATACATTTGGTGCAATGAATGTTGTGCTACCCCGAGTCTCCTCCCCCCTCCCCCACTCTACCCTCAACAGCATCAACCTACAACATAGTCTAACCGGGTACTAAAAATCAAGGGACCCCATGTAACCATAGGAGTCTGGGTTAATACTATATACTAATTACGCTTCTAGGGATAAAGTCCCCATATCAGTAAAGGTTTGAATATCATCCACCCATCAAAGGAGAGGGAGACAACTGTAAATCATCAGAACTATACATTCTGGGAACCAAAAAAATAACTTAAGCAAATTGACCATAGTGCACAACCACTCTAAAGCTAAATAGTCCAGTTGGTAAATCATATCAAGTCTAAAACAGAAACTGGCTGTTGTGCATGTGTTTAACCATAGGGAGCAGACAAAAACACATAAAAATAAAAAGAGAAGATAAAAAAGAAAGGAAGGATTTTAGGAAAAATCCTGACTCCCAAACAGAGTCTCTCAATGCTCAATACAATGAAGCCCTTAGAAACAGCAGACCAACCCTCGAATACAGCCCGTAAATTAGGTCCTTTCCTTTATTGCTTCATAAATGTGTACCCTCAGAAAAACAGTTCCATCTATGGTGACTACACCTTAATGGAAGTTTGCAATACATTAAATAACCATTAAATGTCACTCAGCTCTCCAGAGTTAAATGGATTCCTTCTCACTTAATTAAGTCAGGATACCACTTCATACAAGCATCCCTGGCCGATTCCAATGATTCAAATGAGTGCCACAGACCATCTCTATTAATCTGTAGGGTTGCAAGGTAGCGAACTCTGAATTTGATGCCAGCAGAAATCAATTTAGAAACTAGGAGATGAAGTGCTGACCATTTCAGGCGAACCGAAAATGGTAAGTCCTGCACAATGGAAGTTTTCTTGCCTGCCCATTGGATTTCTGCAATCTCCTTCAGGCGATTCAGCACAGTTGCTTGTCCAGAAAGTTTAGCATCCAAAAGATGAAGGGATGAGGGGGTGTTCCCGACGGAGGCCTTGGGCGAAGGGATCTAGCTGCACGTTCAATGATATATCTGGGGCCATTAGGAGAAGGCCCCACCAGCTTGTCACCTAATTTTTGTGCAAAAACAATAGCTTGCTGTCCCTCCTCACCCCTGGGAAGGCCTAACACCACCATGTTGCTGCCTCTTGAACACCCCTCAAGATCTTCAAGCCGATCCTCCATTTTCTTCAGCCTATGTTGCAGAGTAACCAGGTCTGGATCCAGCCTCCCTCTCCAGTCATCCAGGGAGGATATACGGGCCTCATTATCTTTGGTGCAGATGGTGAGTTGATCAATTGAAGTTTTCATACCTTTGAACTCTGAGGCTAATGCTATTAGGGTTTCTTTCATCGACGCCAGCTGTTCCAGGAACCTTTCCTCAGTTAGAGCCACACTCTGTTTATATATTGGAGAGGATTCAGGTCTGCTCACTTTAGATAGTTTCACCTTGTCCTTGGCCGGAGTCGGAGGGGGTGTATGTCTGAGCTGAAGCGTCTTCATCTCCGCCTCCATTTCTATGGACATTTCGCGGACAGAAAGAATTATTGTGATCCTCACTAGGCAATCCAGAAGCCTTCTCTGATACTTCTACCACCACTAACTAGAGTTAACTGCCATTCTATGTAAGTATTAGAGGGAGGGCAGGGGAGTCAATTGAAAAAGCATCTCAGTAGGCAGACATCGCACCTGGAAGTCCCTATTTCTCATGACCTTTAGAAGTGGAGAGTTACTGTATATGGAATTAATAAATAAAAATAATGAATTACTGAATGGCAAAAAACAGGCTATGAATTGTAAAGACATTATATTTGAGACGATCATTATGATTGTTACATGTTGCCACTAAAGGTTGTGCTTACTCAGACAGGGGAATAGCAAAGACATATATTTTAAATGACATCACACGTCGCGAAATATCACTGGGTGCAAACAACACATGTTATTGATGGTGATGGTGGCACTACAACTGAAAAATGTTATTTATAGTAATTTATTAAATACAGGTAACACAGCATGTAGAGGGGTCTGATGAAGCAATGGCATGCTAAAAAACATTACCCAGATATACCTTGTGTTATATGAACAAATACAAAATTTGAATAAACCATTTGTTATCAAATAGAGTTAATCCAACATTTTTTCATGATTACTTGGCATGAGACATAGTGTATAAGGGGACAACACTTCATGTTAGGGACTGCTTAACAAGGGTCATAGTTAGAGAATGGGTGTCACTGGACACCAGGAACTATGCTGAACAAGGGCAGGGTTAGGGGATGCCATTGGATCCTAGGAACTTCTTTACACATAGACAAGTGATAGAGGAAATTGCCACTGATAGCCAAAGACTGCATGGCTTGGGGAGCTACTGAGAGGAGGTGTTGTTACTCAGCACCTGGGACTACTTAGCTTGAGTTAGGTTAGTGAGGAGCTGCCAATCCAGACCAGGGACTGCTTGCAGAAAATTTATTGACAAGAAGCCTGATGTTGTCAATACAAATTAGAATACTTCTGTTTTTAAATATCCTTTTAAAATGTTTAACACCCACCCATTGTTGCTATACTTTTAAGCCTCCTTTGCACTCACATATCAAAGGTACCAGCTGCCACCAATGAAGTCAATGCTTCAGGACTGCGCATTTGAATAGCAACATCTTCAACAGATACTCTGTGAGTTAAGCCTCTAATTTTTGGGGGAATGCCATCACTGGTCCCAGCTATTTTCTCCTCAAACTTAATGAGTCCCAGTTTAGGTTCTGGCACATGGAGCAGTGATGGCAGTCAAAAGGACAGTACAGTATGAAATGTGCCATTCTATTGTATGTTGTCTCAATTTATTAAGTAGTGCAACATTTGAATATTGGTACATAATACTACCATATTCAAGGACAGGTAAGGGCAGCCATAGTGCTATAGTCTTTCTAGCATCTCTTTTCTATTGAGAATGTCATATGATACAAAACCCCTATTTAGTTGTTGAGTTGTTTTACTGCTGTGGTTCTGTGACTGCTACAAGTTAGGGATTCATCAATAGTCACCCCAAAATATTAACACTCAGTGTGTACAAGACTTGTACCATTGTTTAATTTGATATCCGATTGTGAAATTGCCTTATTGTTTGTTATTTTTTTTTAAGTACATTGGCAATTAGTACCATTTTGGGTTGATTAAGCCAATTTTGTAACATTTCAAAGTCCCTTTGTATGTTATTTTCTAATTCAGTATGGTTGTTTGCACTACCTAGCAAAACTGTATCATCTGTGTATAATTTAATGCCACAGTGCGTAACAAAGTTAGGGCAATTGTTGACAGAGATGAAAAATAATAACAATCCTGGAATGGATCCCTGTGGGTCTCCAGTGGGACTCCAGGGTATGGCCAGATGGTTATAACTGAAACCATCCAATCACTTCATCTGACATCCCTACATTCTTCTAAATAGAATGCACCTACAAGTTTTGCTGTCTCAGTTTTTTTTAAGTTAAAAACTGGGTAATTGAATTTTGGTAGCTCCAAATAATTTTGTATGCCATGCTGCACAGTGATTAAGTTCCTCTATGGACAGTAAATACATCCACACATTTGTTCAACAGGGACAAAGTCACTCAAACTGAGATACTCACTAGAGTACAGCAAAACAGTAGACACTACACTGTAAGCAAAATATTTCTGTCTTTCCTGTAATAATGTCTGAAGGTAAGTAATCTTCATGCTATTCCTCTCCTGCATGTCCTGGGTAATTTCAAGCATTCTGAGCTGAACAAAGCTCCAGAGGCTGCAGTTATAATCAGAATTGTTCACAATGCAACAAAGGCTTAGGAATGTGAGATGAGACCTGAGGATCATATTAACTAAACAGAAACCGAAGGAATATCTGCTTCCTTCAGTACAACTGAGCCCCAAGACTCACCAGCTACAGTATGAAACAGGCAAGTGCCAGACTCAGAAAGCTATGCATGCAGCCCATGGCCAGTATGGTACCCTACAGGAGCCCACATATCATACATGTGCACCAACTTTCACATGACTTCTTACTTAATATGTTGCATGTCAGTCAGAAAAGACTTTTCACAGTATGTTGGGGGATCGAAGAATAGCAGGGCAGTGTCTTGTAGATGAAAGGAGGCAGCCACTGTGTGATAGCAGTGATAGTCTCATTTCAAGTACATGAAGTTCACCCCCATCATCTAGCAGAAGATAATCATGGTCAGCTTCAGTGATCATTGGCCTGTTACTGCTGAGCCTCCTGCAGTCTGAGCATCATTGGATGTGACAGTGGCATGCCTCTGAATATCACTATTCTCACAAGATATTTGCTTTGCACATATGTTCAAGCAAACATAAAAAGCAGCAAGTCTAATTCATCAGCCTAATTCATCTCAGTAACCTTTAATATAGACCAGCCAAAGGCTCTAAGACACAAATAAATACTTCATATAAGATTAGAGTCAGTAGTAAAAATAAAATTTCAGAAGTAAGGTGTGAGGAAATAAATTCTAGAACCTTCCATTTTAGTTTGGGTATTTTCCTGTAGATCAATTAGGCAAGAGAGGTCATTTGAAAATGCTGGCTGTTCCACACCTATTAGTTTTATGTCATTAGGAGTTTGGGGCACTTGAAGTGAGATTCTGGTTGCCTAATGCAAATCAGAGGAGAACAGCTGATCCAGTTACTATATCACTGTTCACAGCACCCTGCCACTGTGCTTTGCCACTTCCATCTCTTGGTTGCGCTGGTATCCTCCTCCTTCTCATTTATGTGCTTTCCAGTCTGTTTCTAGCTCCCTCTCCCTCCTCTCTTCACCCAAAAGATCTTCAAGTTCTTAATGGGGCAGTGGTAAACACATTGGATGAACACCAAGATGAAAGAGGAGAAAGCACCAGGGCAAAGTGGTAGCAAAGATCAAGCCCAGGGGAGATTGGGACTATGGAATATGCATACCCTTGCACCAAAGCTACAGTCAGCACCAGGCTTTAATGGCTACAATCAGCACTGCAAAAAGCTGAGAAAAGGAGATCTCCCCCTGGAGAATCCCTTGTAGAAGCACCAGTAGAAGCCTACATAATGGGTCCAGATTTCACAGCTGTAGCTAAAAAATGGTGCTCCCAGCAGGGCTAAACAGGAGTGGGGATATAAACATTCAGGACTACATAGATAACTGGGGTCCAGAACAGAACAAACTGGATGAAGAAAGACACAAGAGAGTTTGCATCCAAGAGTCCATAGAGTCTACAGAGCCAGGGAGAGCGTTTATCCAGGGTGGGATCCTGGTTGTTAACTGCCCTTCTGGATCACCTTGTTCTGGTTCTGATGTAAAGCCATTTGATCATGGATTAGTTCCTGCCTGGGTTACTCATAGTTTTTTGTCTTGATCTGCTCTTGGGGACCAGCAAGCTGTACAGGGGTCTAAAGGGGTGAATGAGGTCCAGAACAGAAAAAGATGGGTGAGGGGAAGATATGAACATTTTTTAAAATAGAGTCCATGGATCTAGGAAGGCTGTATATCTAGAGTGGGAACCTGGGTGTTTTCTTCCCACCTAGATTACCTGATACTGAGTCTGATTTAAAGCAGTTTGATCTGGGGTTGGTTCCTGCCAAGATTGCCTGGAGTTCTTGGACTTGGTCTGCTCTTGGGACCCATCATGCTGTATAGCTCTGGGACTGATTTTCCTGTGTCCCAAGCTCTGGGCGTGTAATTTGCTCACCCAATTTGCTCAGCATTGGGTTTATTATGTACTGCCAGCCTGGGATCCCAGCATTATATAAAGTCATGTCTGAAGCCTGGTATTAAAGGAAGGGGCCTGGATACAGAGAATGAATAGGTGAAGTCCAGAGGGTGGCTGTGGGAAAGATGAAGGTACAGGGCTCTGAACTTCTGACCCAGAACAGGGCCCAATCCAGGGTATCAGAAACCATGAGAGAAACTTTTTGCAAGAATTTGTTCTGGGGTATTTTTAGATGTTACCCACTAACACATCTGGGTACCTAACTGCTTATCTCCTAGGACAAGTGTTCCAGTAAGGTGTTGTCTGCCATTGTGCCTCTTGGTATGTGTTGCTAGCTCTGTCCCAAATCTGGACATTTTCCATGCTGGTTATCCTGCATCCCCAGCTCTGGATGTGTCATTTGCTTGCCTGATTAGCTCAGCATTGGGTTTATCATGTACTGCCAGCCTGTGATCCCTGCATTAGTTAAAGTCATGGCTGAATCCTGGTATTGAAGAAATGGGCCTGGGTTCAGGGAATGAATAGGTGAAACTAGAAGGGGGTGCTTGGAGGGGTGAAGGAACTGGGCTCTGAATCCTGGTTCTGAACTGGGCCTTGTCTAGGGTGCCAGTAACCAGGAAAGAAACTTTTTGCAAGGAGTTATTCAGGAGGAAGAGTTTTAGTTTTTGACCACTCCCACATCTGGATGCCTACTTGTTGCTCTTCTGTGGCAAGTGTGCTGGTCAAATGTTTTATGTTGTTCTAACAGGTATATGTTGTTAGTTCTGTCCTATTTCTGAGCCTTTTCCGTGCTGGCTGTAAAATGGTTGCCACTCTAGGTTGCTGAAAACAGCTAGGCATGTTTGTAAAACTCTGGTGGGTGGGGAAAGAACATGATTGACAGGCCCAGGTACACGGCTAATGTCCTAATAGCCATGGTATGAAACACAATTGGCAGACTCAGAAAACTGCATGCTTAACCTAGGGACAGTATGGTACCCTACAGTAGCCCAAATACAATACTTATAAGTCAGCCTTCACATGCCCTGGCTGTTCAATGTGCTCTACTTCAGTCAGAAAAGGCTTGTCACAGTATGTTGGGGGGGAAGATGAGAAGCAGACTTAGTATGCTGTTGTTTAGCTGGTTGCTGGATGATGTCATGTAGATGGAAAGAGGCAACCATGCTCTGATAGTTTTAATTTAATTTAATTTAATTAGTATTTCAGAAAGACCTTTGAGCATGAGCTCTTTTACAAAGGCTCCACGTCAGGGTGGACAATAAGACAATACACATATTCAGTGGTTACAGAAGCCTGATCATTAGTCATTAAAGAGCAATTACATGACAATGAGACAAATAGGAGAAAAAACAGAGCAGTTTAATCGAATGCTAAGCTATTTCTAATTGATTGCCCTAGGTAGCACACCCCTGGAAACTTCCAAATCCATTGATAGACTATGGCAGAGTAACTGCATAGGGTTTAATGCTATCCCAGATGGCGAGAGGCTGGGTGACAGTGAAACAAGGGGTACTGGGTTTGAACCTCACCGAGAGAGTGAGAGGTGGAGGGATAGTGAAACGGGGGCTGTAATGGGGAGCAGCTCCAGAGGGCTTTGTTGAGTATGGTGTGTGTGGGGGTTGGGAGGGGCATTACCAAGTGTGTTTAAAGAGGACTGATAGCTTACTTAAGCCCTTGGCTAGGCTGGAATGGAGGCAGGGTTCTCTAGGTAGACCTGCTGGGTGCTACCTTGGGGGTAGGCCTGTCTATCAAGTGGGGCCTGAGAAGCAGGTGCATTTTGAGCTAGACATTAGGTGTTGTTTGAGACCTGTTTTGAATTGAGCAAGGCTGTTATTTGTTTGTAATTTTAAAAGGAGTTCATTTATTCAGAGGGGGGTCCGATAGGAGAAAGCACGCTGCCCTAGCAAGGTTCAGCAGGATGGTATGGACAGTGCTCCATTCTTCCTCCATCTGGTGATGTGTGTTGAGAGAGAAGCCTTGAGCAGGTTTCCTATACAGGGTGGAGTTTTTCTGAGGAGTTCCTTCTTTCCCAGGAGGCAAGTTTGGTATTTGATCCTGTCTTTTAGGTTAAGCCAGTTTGTATGCTCATACAGGGTGCAAGTATAAGTGTAGTGATCTGTATACAGGGTGAGACAGCATGCCTTATTGAGTACAATTTTGACCCTTTTGAGCACTGTATCAGTAGCAGCTCCATATTCCACCAGCCCATAGTCTATCATGGAGAGTGTGGAACTGGAGACTGAGATTCGGAGTGCTTCCGGGGTGAGGGATTTCTTATGCCTATAGAGGACCCCAATCTTAGTGTTTACCACTCTGACAAGGGACTTTATGTGGTGTGCATAAGTGAGATAGTCATCAATGGTGATTCCAAGGTACTTGAACAAGTGCACCTGCTCAATCTGCTCACCAGCCTTATTGGTGATTATGAGGGGAGCATGCTTGTGTTTGTCGTAAGGGCTGGATTGTAGCATGGCCTTGGTTTTCTTGTAATTTAGTAGCAGCTTTTGCCTACTGAACCAGTCCTCGAGTTTATTGAAAGAGTTCTGTTGTTCTGTTTGTAGGGCAACCTGAGAGGTGCTACTGCTCAGCAGCACAGCATCGTCCACATACAGAATAAGTTTGGTGTCATAGGCTGTGGGTAGGTCATTTACAAAGAGGCTGAAAAGTAGATGCCCTAGAATTGATCCTTGAGGGACTCCTAGGAGTACATCTCTGGAGCTGGATAACGTCTTTCTGATTTTAACTCGCTGGATCCTGTGTGTTAGGTAGCTATTGAACCAATTCATGGAGTTAGGTGCCACACCCAATCATTGGAGCTGGAGTACTAGTAGAAGGTGGTTGACTGTGTTGAACGCTTTGGTGAGGTCAATGAAGATAGACCCCACCAATTTGCCTTCATCCAGGGCCTTGTGCGCATAGTCAGTGTATTCCAGCAGTGCCGTGGTGGTACTGTGTTTTTGCCTGAAACCATGTTGATTTGGGCAGAGCAGATTGTACTTATTGAGGTATTCTATGAGTTAACTTGCCATGAATTTTTCCAAAGATTTGGATAGTGGGGAGAGGAATAGATACCGGCCTGTAGTTTGACACCAGCACCTTGTCACCATTCTTATGCACTGGAGTTACCAGGGCTTGCTTCCATACCTCTAGAAATTGAGCTAGGGCCAAGGATTTATTAAATAGCATTGTTATGGGCATGATAAGAACAACAAGGGTGAGAGATAGTAACTTCATGTCTAGTCCGTCACTCCCCAATCTGATTTTGCCTAGGACTTTCCTGACCATTGTTAGGGCCTCCTTCACTGTCACCTTCTTAAATTAGAAAGCTGGGTGGTTAGTTATGAGCAGGTTGGCACAACCTTGGTCCTACACAGGCAGAAGGTAGTCTGGAGGCAGCACTGAAGACAGGTCTGTAAAGGCCTAGTTAAAGGCATCAGCAATGGCTAGAGGATCTGAGGAGGATGAGTTATTAATGTTGAGCATCTTAGTGTGCTGCTTTTGATCTTTACCAAGGATGTTCTTGATGTTGTCCCAAAACCACTTTCCATCTCTCCATGCGTTGTTAAGCTGGGTCTTATGGAAATTGGCTTTTGCAAGCCTGATAAGTTTGGTGCACTGATTTCTAGCCATTTTGTAGCACTGTAGGTCATGCTTGCTGCCTGAGTTTAAGGCTTTTTCACAGAGGCAGTTCCTCTCCTTTAGGAGGGAGAGGAGCTTGCCAACAATCCAGCCGTTAACCTCCCCCCGGATTTTCCATTTTGTGCGTGGTGCATAGATATCACAGATAGAATTGAAGCCCTCAGTGAAAAAACTAAGGGCCTGGTCCAGTGTAGGTGCCTTGTTGATGGGGGAAGAGTTGTAGGCAGACAGGGCCAATTTGAGGGATCCAAGTTTGCCTTTCTGTAGAACTCTGCTCTCGATGAGGCGGGGTGGGCTTTTGGCAAGTTTAGTGGTCCATATAAAGGAGATTGGGGAGTGCTCACTCAGCACGTCCGGGAGAACCCTGAGTTTGGAGAATCGAGTCAGTGAGCTACCTAAGACTCAGTCAATGAGTGTGCTGGTACCAGCCTTGTAGTTCTGCCTGGTGGGGTGAGTTAAGAGTTGCGTGAGATTGTGGGAGGTGATTAGGTCTCTGGAGGGTGTCGCCTCCTTATATAACCAGTTAATATTAAAGTCACTGGTCAAGATGAGTTCTGAGCCCTTTCTGAGTGCGCTAATTTCTTCCATAACAAGATGAAGGTCTTCCTTGGCTTTTTTGGGGGGCAGGTAGGTTGTGGCGATGGTAAGGGTCTTGCCTTTTGGGCTGACTTGTATTTTTACCACTAGTAGCTCATAATCCTCCACAACTTTGGAGATGGGGTGGACAGAGCAACTCAATGAGTTTCTAGCATATAGGAGGCAGCTACCACCTTTCCTGCCTATTCTATCAAGTCAAAATGCTTGGAATCCTTTGATGGCCACCTCACCATCTTTGAACATGCCCAACAGCCAGGTTTCAGTTAGGCAGAGTATTTCAGGTGCATAGATGGTCATACAGGCCTGGAGCTGGTCAAATTTGGCAGTTAGGCTGCAGATATTTAGTGATGCTATCTTTAGACCATTCACTGTATTGACCCCCCTGCTCCTCAGGGCTGTTGGTCCAGGGTTTAGGTGAACACTGCCAGAGAGTAGCAGTAGCAGAAAGATAACCTTTCTGGCAGGTAGGGTGATGTTTATCTTCCTCATGTCTTCCGGCACCTGTGCTTCAGGTGGGGGAGGTGTCTATATGCCTGTGTTAAATTAGGGGGAAAGATAACTGTTAAGGTTACAGTTTGGGAGGTTGGCTTGGTAATAACTGTGTATGGGAGGTGTGGGAGGATAAAGAGCCTATCATCACTGGAAGTGGTAGTGGCTATGTGTATGCTTTTCTTCCAGCTTGCACCCAGTGAGGATTCAGAGTGGGGAGGTAGGGGTCCTAATTCGTATATGGTACCAGCTATGCCAAAAGAGATAGTGAGGAGTAGTAGTAGTAGGTGGTTGCACCCCATGGTAGTTTGTTTGGTGTTGCTGGTCTGCTTAACTGCTAGCTGGTTTATAGTTGAAAGGGTATATAGTCAAATTAGGGTGAGGTCCCTAACAATAAGTCAGGTTAGAGCAGTAATTGAGAGGAGTTAGGTGGAAGTGGTTGGAGAAAAAGTTGAGAGCAAATGTGTGATCCTGTGTGTGAGACTGCTTTAAAAAGGGGCAGTGAGAAAGTGGGTCAAGTCAGGTACTAAAGACAGGGAGGACAACAGCAATAAAAATGTGTAGCAGTGGAGTGACCAATCAGCTGCTAGGCTGAGGAAAGGGGCGGAGTTAGGGTCTATTTAATACTGATAGGAGTGGCTGCCTCCTTTAAACCACATAAAATTTCCCTCCAGCAGCCAACAGAACAGAATCATTATTAGCCTCACTAATCATTGGCCTGTCACTGTCAATCCCCCTCCAGTCTGAGCTGCATTGGATGCAACACTGACACGCCTCTGAAGCCAGCTATTCAAGCCAGTATGCTTGCTGTTCTTGCACAAGCAAACACAAAAAAAACTATGTATGCAGCAGCATCTTCTTTGGTGGCAGTCAGTAGTAAAGGATTAGTTGACAGTGGAGGCTGACATAATGTAGCCATTTTTTCCCTGCTATATCAGTAGCATCTATACTACTTGTGGCTGAGGAGGTGCTGACAAGACAAGCAGTACATTATTTTGTGGCAAAGTGTCAGCATCAGGAAGAATGGTTGAAGAGGAGGGAGTTTTGGCTGTCCCAGTGACTGATGGTGGCACTTGCACTGACTGCTCCCAAAGAGAACATCCCAATCAGTGATATTTGAAGTCAGAAAACTTTGCTCCATGGATTAATTCACCAATTCATCTCATTTCATAAAGATAATCTGCCGTGCAAAGTCCAAATTTGTGGTAAATTGATAGCTCTGTGAAATGAGAAGTTGTCAACTTTGCCAGCAGAGTTTGGTACAGAAGTGAAGTTTGCAAAATGCGAAGTTGGAAACTTTGCTGGCAAAGTTTGGTACAGATGAAAAGTTAACAATGTACTCTGGGATTGGAGGACACATATTGCTGAAACAAGCTGCATACCATGAGGAGGCTGTTTTCAGTGAAGTCTTCTGAAGACAGATTAGGAGAGAAGTCTGTGTGTGCTTGTCAGAGAAAAACAACTTTTACAAAATATCCCAAAACCAAGATTTTTAAATCCAAATTGCTCACAAATTGTTCTAGAGGGCCTTCTGCTGCTAGATTTTTGTTTTTTTTGTTTATTTTGTCACTGATTATTTACTTTAAAGTAGTTGTTTCTGTTTTGTCAGTCTAAGCAGTGGTGTGGGGGAGGGTAGGTGTACTATAAAGTAGAGTAGCCAAGAAAGATCCAGAACTGTTTTGTGTTATATTGTGGTTTTCTCACTTTTTATCATAATTGTTATCTTTAGTGAGTAATTTCTCATTTTCATTTCTGTGTACTAGTTTAGTGTGTTTAAAGATCAAATGGAAAGGCATTTTAAAAATTAATCCTTTTTGCTGGCACAAGAACAAGTATAATATAGGTATTACAAGAAAACTGCAAGAATTACAATATGTAATCTATACATACTATTTTACTGCCTATCTTATTTGATGGCTTCACAGAAAGGTCCTCAGACTTTTTCAGACCAGCTGACAGAATCTTACATGAGCAGTGATGTCATGGCTAGAGTAACAAGCTGTGAATGAGCTTGGTACATCCAGCGGACAAGATGTGAGTTGGATTCTCACAACCTCCACTTGCATACTGTGTGATTCTGAAAAAGTCACTTAACTGACCGGTACTCCCAAGTCGCCCCTGAAAACAAGCACTTGTGCCTAGTGGGCCTTACCTGGTTACCAAAGACTAAAAAAAATAAAACAATTTAAGCAAGAATGACATCATTTTCTTCAAGGTCCTGGCAGCTTAGTATGCACACAGTACATCAGATTATGAAACAATGAAAATCAATTGTCACTTCAATCAGTATTAAATGTGCTATAAGATATTAATATCTGGTAACTTTTAAAGCCTAAACAGTGAAAATTGGGGCTGTATTAAACAAGAGAAGGGGTGCCCACACATCTTCAGGTCATGTAATTTTTTACCCCAGTTTTCCTTACATAAATTTAGTTGTATTTTGCTTCACCCCATTTGCTGAGGTTCTACAAAACTCTCAATGTTATGCATTTCCCCTGTAATGGGTTGTCTTCCTCCCAGAATTTGCACGGCTGTCCTTGCAATCCTTCCAAAATATTTACTCATGTCCTGCACCTCTTCATAATTTGTATTCTACCTGTCCTTTGCTAATGTAAGTCCTATATTCTTCTTTCTCAAAACATGAACCTCTTTTACTGTACCCTCACAATATTTTTACATTTGCCCCTCTCCTTTCAAATTTTGCACTTTTTACTCCTGCATCCATCCAATTACGAACCACATTTTCTATACCTTTTCTCAAAATCAGTAATCTAGCACACATCACCATATATGCATGCAACTACCCCTGCACTCCCACAAATGCACAGCACTTGCATCCCTCTCCAAATTTGTAAATATACCATTCCCAAAATTTGCACTGGCACCCCTGCAACCTTTCAAAATTTGAACTTGTACACCTAAAGCTTGTACTTGTACCCCTACACCCATCCTGAAATTTGCACATTTATCACTCACTCACTCACTCAGTCACTCACTCACTCACCCAAATTATACTTGCCCTTAGCATCCCTTCCTAAATTTGTACTTGCACCCATGCACCCCTCCAAAATTGTGTACCTGCATCCATCCCAAAATTTGTAGTGGTACCCCTGCATCCCTAACAACATTTGTACTTGTACATCTGCACATAGCCGAAATTTCTAATTGTACATCTGCACCCCTCCTAAAATTTGTATTTGTTCCCCTGCACTCCACCCAAAAGTTGTGCTTGTATCCCTGCATCCCTCCCAAAATGTGTACCTGCACCCTTTCAACTCTCCCAAAAATTGTAACTGTTCCCCTCTACCCTCCCAAAATTTGTAGTTGTACACCTGCAACCCTCTCAAAATTTGTACCCACATCCGTCCCAAAATTTCTAGTTGTACACCTGCATCCTTACCAAAATTTGTGCTTGTACCTCTACATATCCAAAATGTCTTATTGTATCTCTGCACACCTTCCAAAATTTGTAATTGTACACCTGCCACTTCAAATTTGAACTTGTATCCCTGCACCCTTCCCAAAATGTGTACTTGTACCCTGGCATCTGTCCCAAATTTTGTACTTGTACCCTCATTCACCTTCCAACATTTGTACTTGTTCCCCTGCACTCCTCCCAAAAGTTGTACTTGTCCATCTGCAGCCCTACTAAAAATTCTACTTGCTCCTCTCCACCCCTCTAAAAATTGGGTCTTCCACCCCTGCACCCCTCCTAAAATTTGTACATGTTCCCCTGCACTCATCCCAAAACTTGTACTTGTACCCCTGGACTCTTTCCCTGCACCCCTCCAAAATTTGTACTTCTACCCCTGTACCCCTCCCAAAATTTCTACCTGCACCCCTCTCAAAATTTGTACTTGTACCTTGCACCCCTCCCAAAATCTGTACTTGTACCCGTCTCACAATTTGTACTTCTACCCCTGCATCCCTCCTGAAATGTGTACTTGCACCCATGCATCTATCTCGAAATGTTTAATTTTACCCCTACACCCCTCCTGAAATCTGTACTTCTACCCCTGTACCTCTCCTGAAAAGTGTACTTGTACCCCTGCACCCATCCAAATATTTATTCTTGCACCCCTCCCAAAATTTGTACTTGTACTCCTATACACCTCCCAAAATTTGTACTTGTACCCCGTACCCCTCCTGGAAGCTGTACTTGTACCCCTGTATCCCTCCCAAAATGTGTACTTGTACCACTGCATCCCTCTCAACATTTGTAGTTGCAGCTCTGTATCCGTCCCAAAATTTGTACTTGTATACCTCTGCACATAACCAAAATTTCTAATTTAACCCCTCCACACCATCCAAATTTTGTAACTCTACTCCTGCACCATCCCAGAAATTGTACTTGTACCCCTGTACCCTTCGTAAAATGTATACTTGTACCCCTGCACCCCTCATGAAATTTGTACTTGCACCACTTCCAAAATATGTATTTGCACCCCTGCTGAAATTGGCACCCCTCCCAAACTTTACCCTCTCACACCTCTTAAACTGTACAAGGGCCTTTGGTACAGATTCTGGGAGTAGTCTGAGAAAGGTACATTACATACTTTTGGAGTAGCATGGGGCAAAGGGTACTAATATTTGGTGGATTGTATTAGTAAATATATAAAATGTGTGCAGGTTGCAAGAGAACGGATGTGTTTTCTGACAGTCTTGAAAGTTTACCATTTGGGCAGAGAATGGGGTAAAACATTTGGGTAAGAGTGTGGATTATAGGATGAATTTTGGGGAGGGTACAGCAGAAAGGGTAGAAAACTTGGGGAGAATGGAGGTAAGGTAAATAGTTTCAGAGTGTGGGAAAGGGGTAACACTTAAGGTTCCAGGTGCAGGACCAGAAATTTTGGGAAGGGATTGAGGAGGAAGTATAGATTTAGTGTTTGGTGGGAGGGGCAATGTTGTGAAAGGTTGCAGGTTTGGTGGAGCTGTGCAGGGGTACAAGCTTCAGGAGTCACGGAATGGGGTATAAACTGTTGTAGGAGAATGCATGGTATACATTTGGGACATGCACAGATGGGCACACATCCAGGGTGAGTGGGGATGGGATACAAATGTTGTTGGAGTAGGGTGGGAGTACAACCTCTGCAAGGGTGTGAGAGATGAGTGGGCAATTATTAGGAAAGAAGTAGTGATATCAAGGGTGAGGGAGCAGATTTATGCATGCAACATTTTTTGAGTGGGATGAAAAATGTCAAAATGTAAAAAAAGCCTGACGTACAAATGAGTAACAGGAGCAGACAAAACCTCCACCTAGGGAATCAGGGATCAGCAGAGTGCAGAGGTACACATTTAAGGAGGGGTGCAGTGGTAAGTATACATTTGAGGAGGTGTGTTGTAGAAAGAGTATATGTCACAGGAGTGGTTTAAGTTGGAGTTAGAAACTGGGCATGTTTTGGAATAATTACAAGGGAGAGACAGGATAGAGTTGTATACTTCTGTGGGATTATACATTTGGGGAGAAGTACTAGGGTAGTTGTACCCTGTTTCCCTGTTTGTAAGTGCTTTGGAACCTCAGCAAAGAGAGAGTGACTCTGAAAAGACTAAATTAAGAGGGAGTTGTGGTGGTTGCATTCAGGGCCAGAATGGGAACACATGAAAACAAAGTTACATTTTAAGAGTATGAGATGTTTTTTTTTGGGGTGTATGTTGCTCAAATGGTTGGTTATCAACCTTGGACACTTGCCAGATGTTTATCATTTTGTTTTACTGGTGTAAGTCCATTAATAAAAGCCCCATCAGAAAACTGATAGTAAAGATTGATTTTTGACAATTTGATATACTGTGTGTACTAAGCTGACAGGACCTGGAGGAAAATTATATCATTGTTGCTTGAATGACATCAGTACCATTCCAAGATTCCACTGGCTGGTTTGAAAAAGTCTGGTGGATTTCTTGTAAAACTGTCAACTTAGAGAGGTAACAAAATAGCATTCATACATGACTAGTTACAGTTTCTGAACTTATTTGTAACAAATGAGAGATAGTTCTCCTCATGAGGGGGGCAGATAGTACATTTTTAAAGCTTTGCATTTCATATTTAAGTATTTTGTCAATGTCTTTTTGTAGCAGTTTTAGTTATGTTTTTCTTTAAGTGATGGTATTCTGTCACTTTTTGTTATACTTAAATTACCTGTTACCCCATCATTTTAATCCCTATTATGCTTAAAAAAACAGAAGAGAGAACTTTTTGTTTGTTTATAGTAGTAGTTTTTCACATGACACTGTTGATGCCTGATTTCCTTAGGGTAGGTGTTGTCTGCTTCTGGTACTTATTTGTAATGTTGTGTTAGTTTATTAAACCCTGTGTTGTGTTAACAAACAAAATCATTTTTTTTTTTTTGCTTTACTATTAGCATAGTATTTTTTCAGATCACACTGCTGATCCCTGATTCTCTAGGGAGAGGTGTTATCTGCTGCTGACAGTTAATAACAAGTTTAACCCTTTTACTGCTGTTGTGTGTGTGTGTCCTTTTATTCCCTGTGGTGGTACATTTTTTAAGATCACACTGCTGAACCCTGATTCCCTAGGTGGAAGTATTGTTTGCTCCTGGTACTTATTTGTACTGCAGGCTTTTTTTTAACATTTTGAAATTTTTCAATACAAGTCAAGTTACAATGTGCATATAAGAATGACCAGGAAGAGATGCTCTATTAAAGGTAGAGGTGCCGGCGAGGCAGCAAAGAAGTTTTCAAAATCTGTGAGGCAAAATAGTGATGCGCTTAAAAAAAAAAACTATGTCTGTGGCAGCGTGTCTATGGGCTCAGGGGCTGGTAATAGTGAAGGAGTAGTTGGAGATAGAGGCATTAGTATAGCCACAGTTTTCTCTGCCACATCTGTGGCAGCCATGCTGGTGGAGGATGTGATAGGTGACAAGAGAAGCAGCAGTGAACAAGGAACAGTGGTCAAGAAGGAACAGTGGTCAAGGAGGAGGTTGTTGTTGTCCCCCATTGCTGGTGATGGTGGTGGCGGTGCTGAGCCAACTAGTGTGGAGTCTGCATCAGTGATTGAGGCAGAAGAGCTGGAAAATATGCATCATTCTCAGACTTCTGATGCTGAGAGTGTCAGAGAACCAGGAGATGGTGATGATGATGATGAGCAGGACAGACCTGTGGAGAAGGACAGCAGTGGCTATGCTGACATGTTGGACCCCCTATGGGAGCCTGAGGAGAAAAGCATAAGGGTAGTGCTGCAGATGATACAGGGGTTGTTGTTTGCAGTTATTCAAAATAAAACAGCCCCCCCCCCAATATTACTGAACTTAGGAAATTTTCCCAAAAACACATATTTCCACCCCCAGTTGTTATTCTCCTACCGCATGACCCAGCTGATGAGACAGTCACTATCTGTCAGCTATATCAAGAATGAGTTAGGAGGAAAACAGAAGGCCACCTAGGCACTGGTGGGCAACACACACATCTGAAGAATAAGCACCTGTTACATGGGTGTCAGCACAGGAAGGAAGCTAGTGCAGGGGGTCCCTGTCCCTCATCATCATCATTAGGCAAGGCAAACAGAAATGACAGGACAATAGACCAGATGGACAGAGGGGATAGTAAGGAGGACTACAGAGAGGAAGAGGAGGATTCTGTGGGTCTCCCTAGTAGTGGGCATTACAGAAGTGGTGGGTTGACTAGTACCACTCAGTGTCAGAAAAATACAGCAACACCATTGCAGAAAACCCCCCAAATCACTGGTGTCACTCAAGCAGCAGTAGTTATGAATCTCCAGGAGTAAAATACCACCAAAACAATGCTGCCACAGTGAGTCCAGCTGTTTGATAACCCAATCCAAGAAAGGTCCAGCCTTCACTACAAAGCATGTTTAAACATCACTCCAAATTCACTTCCAGTCATGCTACATCATGCAGACTAAATGCAGCAACTGCTGAATGCTGGCAAGTGATCTAGTGCTAATCTGTTTTGTTCAGAATTTTGGATTTTGGAGGTTGATTGCCTGTGCCTGTCCCAAATGGCAGAGTCCATCAAGAACATATTTCTCTAAACGTGCCATTCCTGAAATCTATGGGATAGTGTCAAAGATGGTAAACCATGCCCTGAAGCATTCAGGATCACTATACATACATTGAGCATGGATATGTGGACCAGTGGCCAAACAGCTGGTAACTCCTACTTGTGCAATACAGCACATTGGGCACAGATACCTTTGGTAGTATTTGATTCTGGGAGTGGGAAAAATTGCACTAAGCCAAACTGAGGTGGTAACAACATTCCAGGTATTAATCAACATGCCACACTGACAATGAAGAGCATGTCTGGATCACACATGGCTGACAAAATGCTGGAAGGGCTCCTTTCTGAGACTGATGAGTGGTTTCAACTCATTCACTGAAAGCAGGTTTCATTGAGAGTGATAATGGCTCGAATGTTGTGAAATGCATCAGTGATGGGGGGGTTGTCAGAGATCCATGCCTGGCACACTGTGTTAATCTCATTGTGCAGCAGTTTCTAATCCATCCTGATATCAAGGCCATGTTGACTGTGGCCCATTGCATATGTGTCTACTTTTCCCATTCTGGAGAGGCCTGTGACCAGCTTTGTCATCTGCAGATACAAAATAAACTGCCTCAACACTAAGAAGCTGGATTTTGTCACTAGATGGAACTCAACACTGTACATGATCTAATGGTTGCATGAGCAGTATAAACCCATATGTGAATATCTGCTGCTACATACAAGCAATGACAATGCTGATGTGTCCATGTCTCTGTTAGTATAGCAGTGACACCAAATGGACAGCTCAGTCATAATTATCAGGACATTGAAATCTTCAACACAGGCAGTGGGTGGTGACACTGCCTGTGTCAGTCAGGCCATTCTACTACTAGGTGTGCTGAGGCAGACACTAGTGAATGTGCAGCACGTGCTGGAGGCAGGTTGTGATAGTGGAAGTTGTGCCTTAATTGAACACATGCTCCATGTTTTAGATTGCAATACACATTCTTCCAGCATTCTGCAGTCTGAAGATTTGGGGATTGCTACCATGTTGGCTCCATGCTATAAACATGGTTTGGCACCAGTAATTGAAGGTGGGCTTCAGCAGGTCCAACAGTTGAGTGAACTACTAATAAAAAGGGTACACAGGGCATAGATGCTAAAGACATGTTTATTTAAGGCACAGCATGAAACTTCACAAGAGACCAGGTGTTGCTACCACCACCTCACATGGGAAATGGACTGGGAAATCATGCAAGTTAAAAAAAGTGCCAAATCTCATTTGGAATGTTTTATGTCAGGTGAGAGTTGAAGACATGGAAGGAAAAAAGGAGGAGACTGATTAGGCAGCAGCACTGAGGGCAGTGCAACACATGGTAGATGCATATTTGTTGGACACAAGGCACCTTACCATTTCTGACAAGCCCTTGCTATACTGGAGCAACAAGGTCACTGAGTGGCCAGCACTGACTTCAGTAGCAATTAAATACCTCAGCTGCTCACCGTTGAGTATCAGTGTGGAGCGTGTATTCAGTTCAGCTGGGGCCATTGTGAGGTACAGGCATAGCAATCTGTCACCAAAAAATGCTTACATGCTAACATTTATTAAAATGAATGAGGGCACATTCCACACAAGACAATTATAACCATGTTCCTATCACATGAAGGTGGTGGTGCTGTTGAAAATGAAAAGCAAGGTGATGTCAGCATTAACAAATTGTATTCTACAGCCAAGGTGGTTGAAGCAGTAATGGAGAGAGAATTCCCACCTGGTGACAACTCCAGTCTGGAAGAATGTGAGGGTTGTTTCCTTGATGAGGTTGAAGCATAAAACATATGTGTGGTATCCTTCCTCTCCCCTATCATTATAATCCTTTACTTTATGATTCACAAATTAATTTTGTTATTTTCAGCCATTGTAATATTCCCTGTCAAAAACCCACTCCTGAGGGTTAGGCCCACTAAGCTAATAGTGCCCACCCTTAAGTGCAATCTGTGATGGGGGGACAGGGATACCCCTAGTCTTTTTTTAAATGTCACCAAGGCCATGACTGCACCTCTGACATGAGGATCTAGGGCATCACTCTACCTCTGGATATGGGCACAATACCAGTCTCGAGTCTTGTGGCTAAATATGAACCCTTTCCTTCGCTATTACACAAAGGAAGAAGATCCAGGTGTAACACTCTCTTTGGGTTAGCAGTGTAAGCTTGATTTAGCCTTCTCCCAACAGAACATGCAACAGCCTGGTTCAAAATCCCTGAGAGTTTGGTATTCTCGTTATCCTTCCAGATACCTTTCAGACCCTTTTCTCAATTTGTTTGCTTATGGTAGCCCCTCTAAGCAATTAATAGTTGTCACAGATTATTAATAAACCTTCTACAGTCATACACATGTACAGAAAGCTCTTGCAGGCAGAATTTATTTAGAAAAACAAATGTTTTTACTAAAATACTTACATAAATACAGTTACAACTAAAAAGTGAATACTCTAATTTGGGTTATAGTATACAGGGGGAAAAAAGAAAAATATATACATGTAAACACATTAAAACTGTTAGCGAAAAAGTCTGCCTTATATTTGCAGTGAATTAAGTCCAGAAAAAGTAAATGAAGGTTTTCAGTTCCTTTAGTCCAGACAGCCACACTGGGTTTCAGCAGTTTGGCTTCTTGTGTGTGTCAAGCAGTGTCCAGATGAAAAATGTAAATGCCCTGAGCAGAGTCTTTTTTTAGGGATGACCATCCCAGTGTGTAAACTTGCAGTGTCATCAATTCCCAGTTCAGAGTAACTACTCCATTTGGCCAGGAGATGTCACTGTTACTCTTCCCCAAAATCTTATTTTCTTGATAACTTTTGATTGGTCATATTACCATAGTTAACCCAGGTTTTACAATCATAACTCCTGTAAGTGGAATTTTACACAGGTATGCTAGGAGGATGTGTTCTTTCCTAACTATTACCTCACAAAATGATGTATACTATTAACAGTTTCCTGGGATCAAAGCATTCTGTTTTTCTTGATGTGAAAAGGGCTATCTCCTGACATTTTATTACTTCTGTTTCCATTGGATAGTTAACTTAGAGGAAGACTCTTTGATCAACTATCCACAAGTTTTTTGACAACAACTTGTCATTTTTCCTGCAAGCAGGGCTTGAATGCAGGTTAAAAGAATGCCAAACTCTTTTTAAATATCTATGGGTGATTCTAAGATGAATGATGTAATTTTCATGCAGTTGCAGGTTACACCATTTCCCCCATACCAGGGACCCTATGCCACATTCCAAGAGTGGTAGGGTCCCAACACTAGCAACATACATGATACACCATGCGTGGCCTGCCACATGGCATATCGCAGCCACATGTCACAACTCACAGCAAGTGATAGGTGGCCCCCGGGCAGGACTCATGGCACAAGCATCTGGGGATGCATCAGAAATGGACCCCTGGGGGTCTGAGATGATCTGGGGGTTGGGGCAGGGATGTGCTTGAGGGGGCTAGGGGGACATCTTGGTGCTGTTGTCACAGTGCTGTGTGGTGACATTCAATGGTGCCAGCCAACGGATGCCACTTAGGACAGCTCTGAGCTGTCACAATTCTGGTGTACCACTGCGTGTCTTGGAATTGCAACTGTGGGTTATGACAACTGCCCTCTGAGAATTGGGCTAAGTTTCTGTCATAACCTGCACTTGCACCAGACATTTCGGGTAGTGGGTGGTGTAACCCATGAATGTCATAGCCTGTAGCCACCATGGCGCATCTCTCAACTTGGAATAGGGGAAGGCGTATCACCTGGCATAAAGAGTGAGATACTCAATGGAGTTCAGCATATCTCACATTACGCTGGTGTATGCCCTCCTGGAACTGGGCCCCTAGTCTTTTTCCTAGGTGTCTTTATACTGACACTGGCATTCCTTAGCTTGTACATATACACAGAATTACACTATATATATATATATATATATATATATATATACACACACAATAAAATTATATCTACAACTAAGGGCTAGCAGCTGGGCAGCTCGCAACATTCCCCATCCCTATGCTCAATTGTTGTTTTTCTATTTCCTTGTGCCTAATCAATTACCTGCCTCCACCACCTGAATGTGATGTCTAGAGACAATGCCTGCTTCAGCTAGCAAGACACGCACTGCCCCCTCCTCCTCCTCCTCTGATCTGCTTGGGTCCTACACAGCTACAAACAGCATGGTCCACTGCCTGCACACTGATGCAACACAGAAGTATCATTACCCACTACACAAAGCATCCCTGCTCCAGCCAGCAAGTAATGGCACCACCTGTTCATCATCCTCCTTCTCCTCTGACCTACTTGGGTCCTACACAGCCACAAACAGCATGGGCCTCCACCTCCACTCTGATGCAAAAGTTGGCCTGACTCTAAGGAATAGTCTTAAGCTTAATCGTATTGTATGAGTTACAAAACTCTCTGTTTTAAAAACTAATATATATAGGATAAAGTATGGGGAGAAGTGTGTTATGAGAATTTAACACACACCCGAGTTGTTGAATGGCACATAAACCCTGAGGGTGAAGCCCAAGGGGTTTATGAATGCCATCCAACAATGAGGGTGTGTGTTAAATTCAAGTTTAACACACTTTTCCCCATATTTTATTTTATATAATTGAAGGGCTCTGTCTGAAAAGTCCGAGGTCGCTTTTTGTTTTTTTGAATTGTGTTGCGATTTTCCTGCTCTTGTCTTTCGGTTTCGTTCAGTGTTTGGAATCGGCTTTTTTTTTTTTTAACTTCTAGGCTATGCGAGGCTGCTGGAGGCTATTTGGTATAGAGGCAACCCCCGAGAAGTATGTATTTTAGTCAGTGCCACTTGAGGTGACAGGGACAATTTGAACATCGCACTATGTTTAGTCTCGAGCGCTTTGTTGTTCAAAGGGAGTGCGTGAATGCCATAACACCTACTCAGGTGTTACGGCATTTAACACACGGTTTTGGCAATGGATGAAAACTGAGACCATTAATTATAAATGAATAAATGTTCACTCTGAGATAATATCTACTAGATTTGGAATTGTCAATCCACATCATGTGGAGCAGTTAAAGACACTTGGAAGAGAATCTGGAATCAATACTGGGGATGGAACCATCACAACTCCACTGCAGCAGTCCAGTTCCAGTCTATCTGCAAGTACTGGAAAGCTATTGCTATCCAAAGAAACCTCCCCTGATCAAAATATGAAGTCTCTGCCTGATTCAAGTGTGCAAACACAATCAAGACTGCAACCATCTAACTCATCAACACAGCAAGAGCACAGCTCCAGCAAGGCCTGTCTTTGTCTGTTGTGATGGTAAGTCACATTCATTGTTCTTCACAGTCCATATCCTCAATGGTGGTGGATGACTCCAATCCTTGGTCTTACAAAGGATGAAATGCATTCTACCTTACTCAAAAATACTTTAAAATGTTTTTTCCTCTTTCCTTTGTTTTTCTGCAGGGTTAGCCATTTGCAGTGACGACTAGCAAAAGCATTCAAAAAGCCATACACCCCTCAAGAAACAAAAAGAAATTAAGTGACATCTTCCTACAGCATCTCAGTGGCATGTACCTGCCAGGAAACAGTACAGCCAGCAGCACTAATGTAAAGGTAAGCATAATTTTGAGTTTCCTTTTTTTATTTTGTGTTCTTTTTTACAGGTACGCAGTGTGCCACAGTGTCCAAAGGGAGGCTAAATAATGTATCATTGTTATTCACAGCTGGCTTGTATATTATGACGGGGAGTCTACAATGGCTATACTGTGTGGTCAGCTGGCCACCACAGTGGATGAGTGAGGAAAAATAATTTCTCTTTTTTCTTCCCAGGTGACAGATATAGTAAGATGAGTCAACAATGGCTATAGTGTTCGGTCACCATAGTGGCAGAGTGAAACAAAACAATTTCTCTTTTTTTCTTCACAGATGACAGATATAGTAAGATGGGAAGTTGACAATGGTTATATCATGAGGCCACCATCACGGTGGGTACTTGAGAAGAGTCTAAATAATATTTTTTGTCTTCACAGGCCTCCTGTGTTGCTGTCTCTTTCTCCAGTGATCAATCCATTGCCATCTTCTCTGCCTGGACAACATTGCAACAGACACCTACTGAAAATTAGAGCAATAGTAACCACACTCCTGTGTGATTAAAATAAATAAATATTTGTGTAGCCACTGGGTTGTGCATTTGAGAAAGAGTAATGTGTTCAGGGACATCCCAGGATCCAGTTGTCTCAGTGGAGCAGCTGGTTAGCACAATTGGAATGGTATTTCAGGCAGCCTGGGTTCAAGTCCCAGTTGAGGCACTTACTTCTTTCTCTTCCTCTCATTGTACTGTATGTGTTCCATAATATGCACACCACACTCCTGTGTGATTGCAATAAGTAATTATTTGTGTAGCCACTGGATTGTGCATTTGAGAAAGAGTAATGTGCTCAGGGACATCCCAGGTTCCAGTTATCTCAGTGGTGCAGCTGGTTAGAGCAATCAGAATGGTATTTTGGGCTGTCTTGGTTCAAGTTCCAGCTGAGGCACTTACTTCTTTCTTTCCATTTGGTTGTATGTGTTCAATAATATGCACACTGCACTCCCGTGTGATTGCAATAAGTAAATATTTGTATATCCACTGGGTTGTGCATTTGAGAAAGAGTAATGTGCTCATGGACATCCCAGGTTCCAGCTGTCTCAGTGGCACAGCTGGTTAGTGGAATTGGAACAGTATTCCAGTCAGCCTGGGTTCAAGTCCCAGCTGAGGCATTTACTTCTTTCTCTCCCTTTGGTTGAATGTGTTCCATAATATGCACACTGCACTCCTGTGTGATTGCAATAAGTAACAGAAAACAGTCTTACATCTGCAAAACTTTTTAGAATTAAAAAATACAACCCATCCCCAAAAATCTGTACCTACCATGGTTGGAAAACTTGCTAAATTCCAAAAAAAGATACAGGTTGGACCTATGTAGCAACATGATTTCATCACCCTAGTAATAATACCTGAAAATACAAAAGCAGTAAAAAAGTTGCTAGAAATAAAGAGGTTGCACCCCCCCCCATCAAAAAAGGGAAATAAAATACAGTCATCCCTTTGTATAGTGAACAGCACTGGAGACAACTGAGGTGCTCACTATGGCTAGTTGTTCACTATAATGAGGTGCTACTATTCCTGCTTTGGAGACAATGGGAGTCATCAAATGTGTTTAATAGAAGACAGAGTTTGTTATAGAGGGTTATTTATAGCGAGGGAACACTGTAAAATACTTACCTTTGCTGGTAGGACACAAAGCTAAAAAGAGAACAACAAATAGTATATTTTTACATGCAAAGTACCGGAATGACCTGTTAATGCCTTTCCAGTTTGTACAGCATTATGGCATAAATGGATCAGTAAATGTGGAAGGGGCCAATGAACAGGTTCAAACAGAAAATTCAGAGAGGTACAGTGAAGCAATTTAATTCTTTCAGGACCTTCATTTTATTATTTAGCTTTTAGAGAATTTCCAGAAGTGAGAAATTTATATTTTATGCTTGGCAGTTGTGTGTACTATAGTGCTTGACAACACAGACTGTCCAAGAGGATGACTTAAACAGCATAGTAGCAGTGGCAGCAACAGCAGCAGTTTATTACCAGCATTACTGATTTTGTGTGTGGGAGAGAATTTCCAGAAGTGAGAAATTTATATATTGTACTTGGCAGTTGTGTGTACTAAAGTGTTTTAGATTTGGACACTTGAGACAATCATGGGAGAACAGAAGTAAAGTGTATTGTGATTAATGCACAGCTAACACAAAATGCATAAAGAACAGTGTTGGGGCAATGACACACAGCACAGTACTATGTGGAAGTGGCAGTACTATTAACCTGTAGCTACCTGACATATTTATTTTTGTAGATGAGAAACATTTCAGTAAAGATAGTTAGAAACAGAAAGAAAGAAAAGGTTTGACGTATGGAAATTGGAGTCAGAGCATCATGAAAAAATATAGATAGGAAAAACATTGTGTGTTTTTTTATTGAAAGATAAAACTGATCAGACAGTATAGAAATACAGACAAGTCAAAAAAGTATGAAATATACATTCAATTGTTTTCAAACATTTTTATGTTTTTTTATAAGAAAAAAAGAGTACAGTGCAAATCACATTAAACTGTTCCACCAATGAATTGGTTTGGCATTGTTTTTTTACAGTTGGCAATGCATTGTCAATTCATATTGCATTGTTCTTCAGTGCTTAACAAGCTCAAGAACAGTGTTTGTAAAATGTTTTTGCAACTCATTTGGAATGCATCAGTAGTCCAGTCACAAGGCAATGCAAAACTGAATTTTAACTCTTAAGAAACAGTTTGTACAGGGTTTTGTACTGGATCCAGAAACACTTATGCAACTCAATCAGAAATGCTAAAACATCTCTTTGGAGGAACAGTTTAATGTGACTTGTAGTGTACGACAGTGTAGCAGATGTGGAAAAAGGATCAAAGAATTTATATATAAGTAAAGGAAAGAAATTCATTTTTTAAACAACATCACTGGCTCTGACCACAGAAGTGCTAGCACCACCACCTGCACTGCCCCAGTGCAGCTCCTCCAGCACTTCCAACAACTTCTATTGGTTGGCGAGGATTCTTCCCATCACCTCCTCCATAGCAGTGACCCTATGTAGGAGGTCCCCCATTCTCTCTCGTAAACTACACAGCTCCTCAGTGAAGCGGGCTAGTGTCCTTGTGGGTGCTGCTCTTGGTTCTCTTGCCAGTTCAGGAACATCTGGTGCTGCCCTTTCAATGGAGTTTCCTTCTTAGACCTGTCTTGCATGCAACTGATGCCAGCTGTGTGACACTTCTATAGGCACAGAGGAGGGACCACCACATCCTCCACCACCATCACTTGCCACCTCTTGCTGTCAAGCCTCCCACTGCTCAGCATGACACATTTTCAGGTGGGCACTCTGGCTACCTGTGCCAAAGTTTGTCCCTTTTCCCCCCAACTTACCATGGTCCTGCATAATTTACATGTTACAATGCTTTCATCACTTTCATTACTTTCAAAGAACTCCCACACGAGGGAAGATCTGACCAGGTGGTGGTGCTGGCCATGACAAGCTGGTGATGGAGGAACAGAGAATGCTGGGTGAGGCTCCTGTGCTTGGGGGGAGCTGGTGGCAGTGGTGGTTCCATGGGGGAGCCATAGGAGGTCCTGGCTGCTGACCCTCATGGAAAACTGGGGGACCTTGGGGCTGCTGTTGCTGTTGCTTTTGTTGTTGCTGGTCAGAGGTACATTGAACAACATGCACCTGAGGACACTGCTACTGCTGCTGTTCCAGTTGCTGGAAGGAATAATAAGAAGGTTCAGGGAGGGGGCAATGCAGTCATATGGGGCCACTGCCATGGGTGCAAACTCACCCTCAATCTATTACTATCACTGCAACCTCACCAATCAAAAAAATAATATAGATTAAAAGATAAAGATTGGAAAATTATGGAGAATGGGCAACATAAGACTACCTAAAAAGTACAAAAAATATATTCTAAAAAAATCTTAACTAGAACAAAACTATTCACAAGAACTAAATCAATAAACCAAGAAAGGAAAAACTCTCAAAAAATACACAGTGATTCTCTGAATCTATATTAAAGTGCTTTGTTGCAGACAGGCTCCTTATCGTCTTTCTGACTGACTAACAATTCAAAAGTGAAAGTAAGGTGGAGTCATTTTATAAATATGCACCACGTGAGCGCAGAAGCTGAGAGATGTGACCTTGGTACAAGTTGTTTACTATTCCACAAGCTTCATTTTCAAAAACGTCACCTTTGACACCACAGAAGCGAAGTTAACATGTGAAGTTACCAGCTGACGTTACAAAAAGATGAGCTGCAAATTTTTTAAGACAATGTTAACACTTTGCAGATTAGTCTTCAGAGGCTGAGTCAGTAACTTCACTGGAACTTCACCAGCAAATTAAAACTTTGCAACACCTCTAGTCCCAATCCCTGGTAAATGTGTGGAGATGGAGCAAGATTCGGAGGAAGGAGATCTTGAGTCATTTAAAACTACAGAAATGAAAACTGTAGGCAAGGAACAAGAATCTGAGGAGTGTAATATTGATGACACAGTTCCTCCATGAGCAGTCAGGGGGATAAAGGTAGCCCCACCCCACATAACATATCTGAAATAAGGGAGACTCCATTTAGTACAAGGGCACTATCAAACCTGATAAATAAATTAGATACAATTGTGAAGAGGACAGAAGATGTGACTCAAAAACATCACAGGGCTGAAAGAAAGGGAAAAGGAGGGTGGGCACACAAGATGGAAAGTAATGTGCACAAATGCCCTCAGTCTGGGGAACAAAATCCCAGACCTAGTGGCATTAATGGGATATGCAAACCTGGACATAGCAGCCATTACAGAAACATGGTACACAGAGAACCATGACTGGGATATAGCCATTCCAGGATACACAAATTTTAGGCAGGATAGTGAATGGAGAAGGGGAGGTGGGTAGCTATGTATGTGAAGGAGGGGATTAAAGCAATGGAGGCTCAAGGGTTACAAGAAGGAGAAGAGGCACTGTGGGTCACCCTGGAGGTTAGAAAAAGGGCAGCTATTTGCACTTGAGGGAATTTCCAGGCCTACAGCACGGGGAGAAATCAGATGAAGCTCTTGCAGAACCCATACACAAAATGGCAGCCAAAGGGGAACTGCTACTAATGGATGACTTCAACCTGCCTGAGGTATATTGTAGAACTCAGGTTGCAAGTACACCAATGGGCAGGGGCTTCATGACTGCCCAGAATGGGGCAAACTTAAGACAGCTTGTAGCAGAACCAACCCTCAAGGAGGCTATACTGGATTTGGTCCTGACCAATGGGAACAGGATTACAGACGTGGAGGTGAGCAGTCCCCTTGGTTCCAGTGACTACAGGACAGTATGGTTTAAGGTAACCACAGTGGAGAAGCAAGCCATACAAGGATAAAGGTCATAGATTTCAGGAAGGCTAACTTTAAGGAGATGGGTAGAAATCTCAAAACAGCCCTATCAATAGAAGGTATGGGGGGGGGATGATGTGGAAAAACATTGGTTTAGACTCAAGACAGTCATAACAGAAGTAACAGGTCACTGTGCCAAAATACATAGCAAGAGTAAAAAAAGAAAAGGCCTTTATGGTTCTCAATGGTAGTGGCCGAGAAAATAAGGGAAAAGAAACAAGCCTTCAGAAAATAAAAGGAAACACAAATGGATGAGGACAAATAACAATATCTGGAGAAGCAGAGGGAATCTGAGAAAATGATTAGAAGGACTAAATCCCAGAGAGAGGAAGGTATAGCCCAGGCTATTAAAAAAGCTGACAAGACCTTCTTCAGATATATTAACAAGAGGGAAAAAGACCAGCAATGGGATTGTTAGGCTGAAGAAGGAAGGAGGAGAAAGGGTGGAGAATGACCTAGAAAAGGCTGAGATACTGAACAAGTAGCTTTGCTCAGTATTCAGCAGGGAAGGGGGGGTGAGGGACCAAGACTCTTTAAGAGGGGTATTTAGAAGAGGGAGGTAGATTCCAGCCCATTCATGGTGGAAACAGTCCTAAAAGAACTTGGGAAAATAAAAGCAGACAAGGCAATGGGGCCAGATGGAATCCAACCCAGAGTACTAATGGGACTCATGGAAGTGCTGGTGGTACCACTGGCTTCCCTTTTCAATGCATCACTAGAGATAGAGGAGGTACCCGAGGACTGGAGGAGGACAGATGTGGTCCCTCTCCACAAGAGTGGAAGCAGAGAGGAGGCAGGCAATTATGGGCCTATAAGCCCAGTCTCAGTAGCAGGCAAACTAAAGGAGTTCTTACTTAAGGGTTGGATTGTTTTCTGGAGGATAGTGGGCACAGGTTCCAAGGCATCAAGGACTCTCACCGTGAAGGTTCTGTCAGATGAATCTTATAGATTTCTTTGACTGGATAAAAAGGGTGGTATATCAGGGAGGGGGTGGTGGATGTGGCCTACCTGGAGTTCAGCAAGGCCTTTGACACTGTCCCACACAGGAGATTGCTAAATAAACTGGGGAGCCTAGGACTGGGTCCTACAATGGTGCATTGGGTTGGAGCTAAGGGACAGGACTCAGAGAGTGGTGGTAAATGGCATGAATCTCTAGAGAGGGAGGCGACAAGTGAGCTGCCACAGGGGTCCCAGTCCTATTCAGTGTCTTCATTAGTGACACTGCAGAACATCTGGATGGAATGGTGTGCCTCTTCACAGATGACACTAAGATCTGCAACAGAGTGGACACACCAGAAGGGGTGAAAAAAATTAGAAAGGGCCTAAGCCTATTAGTGGAGTAGGCGGGTGTCTGACAGTTGAGATTCAATGCTAAAAAGTGCAAGATCATTCACCTGGGTCACAGGAATCCAAGGGAGGAGTACATGATTGGTGTGTAAATTCTGGCCACCACAAGTCAGGGGAGAGAGACCTGGGGGTTATCATATCTGATGACCTGAAGGTGACCAAACAGTGTGAAAGACTGGTTGGGAGAGAAACAGAATGTTGGGGTGCATGTGGAGGGGCATAACAAGCAGGAGGAAAGAGAAGGTGATGGCACTGTACAGATCACTGGTGAGGCCTCAGCTGCAGTACTGTGTCCAATTCTGGAGACCACATCTCCGGAAGGCCATTGACAAAATAGAGGCAGTCCAGAGAAGGGCAATGAAGATGGTACATCGACTGCACCAGAGCCCTATGAGGAAAGACTTAGGACCTTAATATCTATTAACTGGAGGAAAGAAGGGAGGGGGAGATATGATAGAAACTGTCAAGTACCTTAGAAAATAAATAGGGTACAGGTGGAAAGCATATTTCAGAGAAAACTCTGCACAAGAACAAGGGGGCATGATATGAGGCTGAAGGGTGGAAGCCTCCGGGGTAATGTTAGGAAGTATTTTTTCACTGAAAGGGTGATGGAGCCATGGAACAGCCTCCCAGCAGAAGTGTTGGGGGTGAAAACAGTATACTAAGGTTCATACTAAGGTACATGAGAGCAAGGGGGCTTATAGAGCCATGAAGCTTTATACAGCATTAATAATAGTTAGTCAAGTTGCCTGCTAACATGTATTCATCCAGGTGATTTTTGAACATAGTTTTTGAACTGCTAGTGATAATGTCCTCAGGCAATGAATTCCAGGGATTTATCGTTTGTAATGTGAAAACATATTTTCTTGCCATCAAATTAAATCTTTTGCTATATAGTTGAAAGGAATGCCCTCTTGCGTTATATGGATTTTGTTTGAACTCAAGTCCAAGTTCAGTAATCAGATAGGGATGTTGAATGATATCATACATAAACAAAAGTTCACCCCATAATTATCTAGTGGTCAATGACATCAAATTCAAAGTTGAAAGGCAGAATTTGTAAGGATCATCGTATAATCCTTTGAAATGTTTTGTATATTTTCTCTGTACCCTTTCTAGTATGTTGTTATCTGACGTTTTAAAGGGGCACCATAATTGGGAGGCATACTTCACATGAGGACGGACGTATGCTCTATGTAGCGGCATTAACATCCTTTTGTCATTTGATTTTATGTGGCATCTGATAGACCATATTACTTTATTTGATTTGAGATAGTCTCATTAATCTGAGATGATGGGTGGAAAATATTCACCCCAAGATCTTTTTCATTAGATGTAGTAGTGAGAAGTTTACTTACTAATAGATATTTGGTCTGGGGATTTAATGTGCCCAAGTGCATGACTTTGCATTTATCTGGGTTCAAAAGCATCTGCCATTTGGTAACCCAATTTAAAATTATGTTTAGATCATTCTGAATGGTATATATTTGGTCCAGAGTTTGACATGGTCCTCCAGTTTTCAAGTCATCTGCATATTTTGTAGATGAAGAGAGGCAATCTATGGTTGAGTGACTTATAATGATTTGAAATAAACAAGGTCCCAATACTGAGCCCTGTGGAACTCCGCTGGTTACATATGTCTGATAAATAGCTATTAATTAACACATGCTGTGTCTTATTTGACAGCCAGTTAGATATCCAATTGATAACAGTTTTATTAATATTTAGATTATGTAATTTATAGGGCCCAGTGTGGCATGGCATCAAAGGCCTTACTAAAGTCAATAAAAATTATATCATAAGGTATCTTCTGATCCAGTAAATAGCTAACGTTCTCATAAAAACACATCAAATTAGTCAGGCAACTGCGTCCTTTTTTGAAATCATGTTGATTAATGTCAATACTATCAGAAACAGGGGAACGTAGATCATTTATTAAACTTTCCCGCATTTTACACAGTGGGGATATTAAACTGATTGGCCTTTCATTCTCCCAGTTGTTTTGGGGGACTTTTTTCTGAATGGGGATAACTAAAGCTGTTTTCCATGAGTCTGGAACAAAGTTAAGGGTCAGACATTTGTTGAACAGTAACCTTAATGGGGTATGCCTCCTTTACGGCAACACCAACACAGCGAACTACCCTCCTGTTGGCAAAATCTACACTTTGCCGACAGGTCACTGTGTTGGTGTGCCCGAGACAAGGGCATGCTGTCTCCTGGTTCTGCACCCCCACACCGACTTAACCCTGACTGGATTTAAGAATCCATTAGTCAGGGGTGGTGCGGGGGACCCAGCCCCCAGCGTGGGGGGTTCGGTGAGTAAAGCCCCCTGATGAAAGCAGTACCAGGTGTCTGTCAAGGAATCATGCCGACCATGATTTGCAGTCAACATGATTCCTGTCGCTGTATTGCCAGTCAAAATCAGAGATGTTGAACAGGTGTGGTAGAGCCCCTTTATGGTAATATCACTTAGTAAATATAAATATTGCCCTGCTAAATGATCAGGGGATGTACTAGTTTTTCCCTTCTGCATAGTTAATTTTAATCGGATGTCCTCCTCTATTATAGTGACTGGTAAGTCTAGGCATAGGAAAGGTGTAGAATTTTGGTAACAGGTTTGAAATATTTCACAGAATTTAGTAATGAAGATGTTAGCCATTTTCAATGGTTCATTTATTAGTTTATCTTTGTATTGTAAGTGACCAACTTGACAGACTTTTTTTAAACAAATTAACATATGAATAAAGGATTTTTTAAATTATTTTTATTAGCATTTGTTGCTAAATTGTATACCCACTTACTTTTGGCTTTACGTATTGCTCTTTTGCACTTCTGACTATCTAAATATGAATTCCATGTTTCTTGTGTCTTATTTTTTAGATACCGAGAGTGTTTTTTGTTTTAATTTTTAATACATTTCTGTAATGTTTTGTTCATCCATTTTGGGCACTGTTTTTTTTTTGTTTGTTTGTTTTTTGTTTTATGCGGAATAAGTCCATCTCTAAGACTAGTGTCTGATGGAAAATGTATCATCTTTATGAAATTGGAAGAGTATTGAAAATATTATCCCAATCGTATTTATTAAATTCAGATTTAATTGAGGTAATATCAGCTCTATCATACAAATAAACCACTGTCTCTGAAGCGGTGTGATAAACTGGGAGTTTATGTAAACTTAATTGTATTGTGGTCACTATTACCCAGAGGGGATAGAATATTTATGTTATCTAATAGTAGGCAAGCATCATGTAAAACAATATCTAATATATTGTCCCCCTGGGAAGGCGTTTGTATACTCTGAGTTAGGTTACATTGCTGACATAGATGTAGTTATTTTCTACATTGTCCAGATGAAGCTGTGTAATTCTCCCAGGATATGTCCCCTAGGTTGAAATCAGCCAAAAGGATAATATTGCCTAATGCACAGGCCTCGTCAATTTCACCCATGACTGCCTTGAGTAAAACAGAGGTAGAACTAGGGGGTCGTTAACAAGCTCCTATGATTATTGAATACATTTGATCTATAGCCAATTTAATCCAGATTGTTTCTGTGGTGCATTCCACTTTCTTAATCTTATAGGAAATATCCCAAGATTGTAAGGAATTCCTAATAAAAAGGGCATCCCCTTTCTTTTATGATCTCTGTTTAATATGTATGGGGTGTAGCCTGATACTAGATTGCTCCAGTTAGATTTTTGATCACCCCAGGTTTCTGTTACTGCTAGTACATCAATATTATCTGTTGCCAATCTTAGATTTAATTCATCTAACTTATTAACAAGGCTCCTAGCATTTAAAGATAGAAACTTCAGATGTTTCATCAAGCGTTTATAATCATCCATAAAGTCCCTGTTCGGGGAGGGAGGCTTTACCTGCCTCTCCCCCACATAAGTTAGTTTAAATTCAATAATATGTGGCCCAAAATATGTTTGCAAGTATAAAGGAATCCCATTTGCTTAAATGGAGCCCATCACCACAGAAGAAATCAAGTCTGTTGGAGAATTCTTCCCAATGTGTGATACACTTGTCATTTTGTTTGCGGCACCACCATGTGAGCCATTCATTATAGTTTTTTTTTTTTTTTCAATTTTCAGGTTAGTCATGTATGATGCTCTAGGGACTGGCAGCATTTTGGAAAAAATTATTTCACACACCAGTTCCTCCAGCATGTTAGCCATGGCTACTGTATCTTTTTTGATCTCAGTTAAATCATCATTAATTATATTATTGGTGCCTATGTGTAGAATGACCAATGGATTTACACCTCTATCTTTAATATATCTGGTAACATGGCTGCAATATCAGTAATGCGTGCACCATGAAAGCTGGAACACATTCTATTGGCTTTATCTATGTCACAGCTGTTTCTATCTGTATGTTTAATAATGGAGTCTCCTAGTACAACAATCTGTCTTTAGTTTGTAATGCTTGAGATGTTTTGGGGGCAGTCCATAGGGGGAGACACATAAACTGGGGAGGGGTGGTAAGAGTGACACTAGTATCTGAATCAGTAATTATAGGGGCATCTAAAGGCTCAACCATGTTAGATGTGAGACATTACTGAGATGGTCTGAGTCAATATGGTTAACAAGCCGACTAAACTTGGTATGTGTGTCCAGTGCAAAAACAGTGGCCTTATGCCCTTTTTAGTACACTTTTTTGCTCTGGACCTTGTACCATTGGTCGTCTGTATTGTTAATAGGGTCAGGGTGTCTAGGGCATTTTCTATTGCTTAATGGAGGACCAACAGGGGTTGGATGTCCTATACTTCCCTGGCAGTGTTCCTGGGTAACAGTATTATCATTTACTACAGGATTATTGCTTCTGATTTCAATTATATGTGGAGTGATATTTAAAGTAGTTTGGAACTCATGAGAATTGAATTGTGCTGCCATTTGCCTTTGACTTGTCTCAATAGCTGATAATCTTGATTCAAATAAGGAGATTTCCTTTTGTAAGATGGAATTATCTATACACTTGTTGCAGATAAAGCTATCCAGGTTTTGAGGGATAGATAATATATTATACATGCAGCAGCTGTTGCATTTGTATCCCACTTCACCATCAAGCATCATAATAGTAGTAGCCATTTTTTATTTAGTATAAAACAAAGTTTGATGGGTAGGTGCCCAATACAGCAAATATGAACACTCATGAGAGATAAAGAATAAATTCAAACACTGGAGAGTGAAGGTTAAGTACTTACTCAGTAATATCCCACTGAGCTCCATTCCATACAATTTATACACACTTGTTTCTAAACTGCTGGGTGTTGAGCCAGTGATGCCGCTGCAGACCATGCTGAACATGCACAACACATGCAGACATACATGTCTCTGTGCACATCTTTGCACCTGGCCCTGTTTGCACTCTCTCCACTAATTAGCACAAGCATTTTACATCCGCGAAACCAGAAGTAGGGGATCTGCAACATCCAGTTTCAGCACTCGGGTTCAGCAGTAGTAGCACTTTTAAAAAGCTACAATTTTAGGTTCAACAAGCTGTTGAAATGAGCAATAATGAGGCACTGTAGTGTCCCATGCAAACTAACTGCAGTTAAAGTATAAATAAATTCAGTAAGAGCACCCCCAGAGCACCCAAATGTGCTACACATAAAGGAAACAAATGGAGAGTCCCTGTCAGTAAACTCATTTAGTTCAATAGCAATACAATGTTCAATACACACACATAATGTTTAAGATTTCATATAGGGAACCACCTCTTACCAGAGGTATGCAGTTACTCCAACTCAGAGAGCTAATTATGGGGGTTCAAAAGTGCATTGGATAGACATAAGGGTACCTTGGTGATGTGCTGAGCAGGAGATCCATAGATCAAATAGGATCTTGGGCTGCAGCAGTGAGTAGGGAAATGGGAAGACTAGGTCAGTTGTATGGTCCTTATCTGCCCCCAGATTCTATGTTTCTATGTAGGAGGAAGATATAAGTGGCTGTGGTGGTGATGATGATGATATGGATCATCTAAAGAAACCTGAAAAGAAACAGAAGAGAGGTGGTGCTGATAAAGGGATTGATCCAGATCTGAAATCTGTACTTTCGTATCCAAATTCAAAGTCTTCACTCATTTTAACCTTAAACCGCTTGCCCTCCTAGTTTTTAGCCTATTACACCCAGTGGCACTAAAGTTCATGTCAAAGTTTGCAAAGCATCACACAAAACACCAGCTGCTCTATTCGCTATTACCTCCTACCCTTCCCTTTCTCATATGAAATGAATTAGCTCCAAATCCCTAGTTTAAGATTTTTATAAACAGCACATGACCCTGTGGGCAGAACCAGCCCTATATGTCAGCTTTGTCTAGCTTAAGCTAGCATGTGAAAAAGGGAAGCCACCTAGGCATCAGTTGGCAACACACACACACACACACACACACACGCACACACTAAACCCTAAAGTGGTGTCACATATTTCGCAGGACTCAACTCCAATAGTAAGCAGGTGCACTGGAGCCCTCATCATCATTAGCCAATGCAGTAGAACAAATGAGGAAATACCCAAGATGAATGGAGGTGTTGGTGAGGAGGAATACAGAGAGAATGAGGAGTTTGGGGGACTGCCTAACTGTGGTCATAGCAACTAGTTGAGTTGTAGTACCAACCACAGGCTCAGAACTGTATTGACATCGATGCTGATAAGCACAAACATAACTAGCCATATAAGAACACCAAATGTGCAGTCCCAGGAGGAGTCAAATATTTTCTCACATTGACAAAGCCACCATGACTAGTCCAGCATTTGGTAGTACCACCCATGAAAGGTCCAGCCTATGCTCAAAGCATATTAGGGAATCATTAAAAATACCCACCAAATTATTTCCATTTCATGAGAGATAAATGCAGTGCCTGCTGAAATGCAGGGCATTAATCTGTTGCCATGGTATTCCGTTATTAGGGCACTGTGATTAGAGTGCTGTAATGTGGGTGCCACAACAAGGGTGTGAGTGATGGGGTGATTTGGATTTTAGATTTTAGATCATCCTATACTCATGCACAGTTGGGTGTCCCACAATTTTGTGCCACTTTCATGGCATGCCCCATGGAGGTTGTTATATTTATTTTGGGGGGTGCGTGGGCAAGGTGCCTTACATTGGGTGGGGGGGGGGGACAGCGTGCAAAGCTCTCCACAAAAACTAAGTTTTTCTGAGGATGATCCCATGGCATTGTCAGTTTAGGGTGTCAGAATGCCACCCATTATAATTCTGGGCGATATAATTCCAGCATCCTGCATGACTTCACCCACATTGTCCACGCACTGTCGTGGGTGAACTATTGCCATTCTCCTTTGTTGAGAGTGTGGGCTTCTGAAGGTTGAAGGCCCATGCCTGTCCCAAATGGCAGATTCCATACCACACTTATTTCTCAATATGTGCCATTCCTGAACTGTACATGTCAGTGTCACCCACAGTATTGGATATCCTGCAGCATTTGACATGACCATACATACACCTTAGTATGGGTATTTAAACCAGTGGCTAAACAGCTGGTAGTTCCTGTCTGTACATTACAGCACATTGGTTACAGGAGACTGAGGTAGCATTTCACTCATGGTGGGGAGAAGCTTCAGTAAACCAAATTGTAGTGCTAGCTACACTTTGGGTGTTTGACAGTATACCACGGTGGCAATGAAGATTGCTAGTAGAGCATACACAGGTCAGAAAATGGTAGCATTACTCTTGATAGAGATACATGAGTGACTTCACCTCCATTCACTTAAGGTGGGTTTTATTGCAAACAATAGTGGTTCTAAGTAAACTGGCCTGGATAGGTGTCTGAAAGAGATTTGTATCCAAGGACACAACTGTTACTCAAGTGATGAGCATCATAAAGGCTCTAGTAGCCTGATTGTGATTTTACTTTCCTATGAAACCTATGATAATGACACCAATGTAGTGAAATGGATCAGCGATGGTTGATTCCTCAGAGTGCCATGCCTGGCACACTTTCTTAATCTTGTTGTTTAGGAGTTTTTAAAACAATTAAAATTAGGCAATTTTTACTGCGGCCCATAGAATATGTTTACACTTTGCCCATTTTGGACAAACCTGTGACCAATTGTGGCACCTGCTGATACAAAGCAAACTGCCTCTGCACTGAATGAAGCTGGAGTCATGACAAGAAAGAACTCAAAACTGTATGCAAAAGGAGTACTTTTATGCACATTATAAAGCCATTTCGGAGTATCTGCTTCTGCATACAAGCAGTGACAGTGCTAGAGTATCTATGTCACTTAATACAAATGAATGGTGACTAATCAATGGCCTGATCATGATTCCCAGGCCATTCAAGCATGCAAAAAAGGCATTGAGTGGTGACACTGCCTGTATAAATCAGGCCATAACATTTGTAGAGATGTTGAGGCAGTCTTTGTTAAATTTGCAACAGGTGTTACTGGCATGTGGTGAATATGGAAGTCATGCCTTGATGAAACACATGCTTCTTGCGTTGGACTGCTGGCAGTGGTGGGGTATATGATGATGATGATGATGAACAAGATGTTTGTTGCACTGACAAACTGCCAGCCAGAGAAGTGGATGAAACCAGCATGGAGAAAGAATTCCCATCCAGGGATAACTCCAGTAGAGATGCAGCAAAGCTGAGAAACTTCAATTTCGTGAAGTTCTACTGGCATCACCAATTTTGACGTCACCGATTTTGTAACATTTTTTCAGGTGAAGTGCCCCTTTTTTCTGCAAAATGACAACTTTGCAAGTGAAGTTTGATCACTTTGTAAAGCAAAGTGCAACTTTGCCTGTCAAAAAATGTTCTGAAATCATCACTTCGAACTTCGCAAAGTTAGCCAACACTGAGAAGTTCTGTTGAGGCAAAGTTTTCTCAGCTTCACACATCTCTAAGCTCCAGTCTGGAAGACTGGATGAGAAAGCATAAAGTTCTAGACACATCTCTCTAATTATTTAAATTCTTATGGTTCCAAAATAACTTGTTTTTTCTCCTTTTCCCATTTCCCAAGTTTTAGTGCTGAGCCTTCATGTATTTATCATTAACTCTGGCTGATTGGTCTTTCTATTTAATTTTCTCTACTGTACATTTTACACAGGGCAATTTTCATCCAATCTGGCCATGACTTTCAGACTCCTTTTGATATCTCCAGACAAACCTGGACTCTAAACCCAGCATAGATGCCAGGTGGTATCATGTAATGTGAGTGAGTATTACTGAGTGGCTCAATATGATCAACTCAATAATACCGCTCATCTTTAGAGTGAGTGAGTGGAGAAAAAGAGCAGCAAATGATTATAGTGAGTGTAGCACCGAGGGACGCCTTCTACACTTATGAGAAAGGAGATAAATAGATCAATTTGGCCAAAATTTGCCAAGCTGGCTGTGTAGTATAGTGGCTTGAGTCACTGCCCCGGAGCCTGTCGTGCCAGGTTCAGATCCCAGTGCAGGAAGCTATTTTGCTTCCTGGGGGAGCTTCTATTTTCTTCTATGTCCACTCCCCTGAAGTTTGCAATCAATATTTTGGGGGGTGCAGAGGGCTTGCCTCGCAGATAAAAAAATTCTTTTATGTTTGATTTTCTATGAAGTAAGTGACTGTCACTGTTTGCGATGGTCAGTGCTATGCTGTTCACCCTTTTGATGTTGTGTGGTTGTTGAGTCATGTTATGTGATTGGCAGTCTTATAGACTCACCCTTATCACATAAAACCATGCCAGGAACATTTATTACTGTATAAACCTGCTACTGAACCTGCCCCATTGATGAGATGTTCCATCCTCTCATCTGGCTTGCTCCAGTCATCATCCTTAAACAAAAACATGGACCATTGCCTCCATCTGATACCTCCAGAAAAACCTTGACCCTTAACCTAGCAGTAATGATAGAAACAGTTAATGTGAACCTGCATCCTTGTCTGCCCCCATGCACCATGCGCTCCTCTGGTGTGATCTGGTCCTTATCCTTAACAAACAAAATAATAGGCCTCTGTCCCCATCTGATGTCTCTAGACGCACCCATATTCTTAACCTATCACAAAAGACACATTAACTACTGTGCGAACTTGCTTCCATTCTCCTCTTCTCACATATGTTACTGGTGGGCCGGGGCATCAACAGGATCCCCTGTACACATCTGCACCTGCCCACAGTGCTACCTGGGAGGACTGGGGGTGTCCATTTGGGCAAACACCTGGTGTTTATACTGTGTCAGGCTATGCACCATCTCAGGATCCCTGCATGAGCGCAGCAGGGAATCCACTCCTGGACCCAGGATGGGCATCCACTTGGATGCCAGCCCACACAGCTGTGTTCCTCACCTGCACTGCTGCACATCATGGGGAGTGCAGGAATGGTCCTGTAACTGGCATTCTTGAATGTTGGCTTGTGCACACCTGCAAGAGGGTGCAGAGCAGCATGGGAGATTTATGCATGTTTCGCATGTAGTTATTGAATACACCCTTGTATTTCTTTCCTGGTGAAACTTTTGCAATAGATAAATAAATTCTTCTGCTGCCTTCTCCTCCAGGAAGTAAGCCATTTTTAAAAATAAAATACATACTACTTTGCTCCAGTTGCTTCTGTTCACCTGTATCTGCTAATTATTTGCAGTCTGCCAGGGCTGTCATATTTGCTTATCTGCTGCTGCAACCAGCTTGGTTTTTCTGCATGTTTTAGGTGGTGAGATTCTTTTGAAACTGACTAAAATTGTGTGGTGTGGAGAGCATTACTGCAGATTCACTGATATACAGAACTGCTGTTGGTGGTCCAGTGAGTCAGTGCCGAGCTAGCAGAGAGGTCTCTGTATTCTTGCTGATGAAGTGCTAGGACCAGCTTGCCATGACTAAGGATACCGAGGAGGCCACTCATTCATTGTTCCACTGGGAATGTAGGATGGGCAATGAACAAGAAACCATTTTTCTGTTTTTAGAAATGACATTCTATCATCTGCATGTATTGCTGGACACTTAAATTCTCCTTGTCAGTTAGGAGATATTTATTCTGTACTGTATCAGTGGTGGGTGCACAGAGTGAGAATGTGGAGCATCACCCCCATAAATAAACTCAACTAAGCACACTAAGTTTAAGATTCAGTGCTGGGCACATTACTCAGACCTTGACTGGAATCCACGTTTTGATGTGGAGGTTGTTTGCCATACTACTAGTTATTCTAGTGATTTTTTTTTTTTACCTAGGTTTTTATGGATTTTAGAAATATGGATCTATTGTTTTATTGGAGTGAATCAGAATGTGGGTGGTTTGTTTAATCGTATATTAGTGCGAGTGTTTGGGGGTGGTGGAGTGATCAGAGTTTGAGGTTGTGTAAGGGGAAGGTTAATTTATTAGGTTTGCGGTGCACTAATAATGTATCATCCTGAGCAGTCACATAGGCTCAGCTAGCCCCATCCCTACTGTATGAACTGCATGACTTCTGGGCTCTCTCCTTGCATGCAGCAATATATTACCTGTGCGAGGGTGGAGGATTATCAGAAGATGATGCAGTAGAGCTTGGGTGTGGGATGGGAGGGGGTTCTTATGGAGGGGTAATTGGGATTGTAAGGACTAGGAGATGCTTAGGGGTTATATGGGGATTGGAGAGGAGTCAGAGGTGTTTAATCCCCATCCCTTGGTTTTCACTGGATCAAGTGGACAGGCAGCTGAAGGACCAGTCACCACTACTCATCCTCTTCAAGCAATGCTTTCTAATACCAAATAGATGAGGAATCAGACCACTATTATTGCAGATTTCATCTCTCATTCCTCAGTCAATCTGGCATGAATCAGGGGGACCTGGTTAGGTGACAATGCTGGTCCAATTTTTGAGGCAGCTGTCCCTGCTGGTTTCTCCGTGATGCATTGCCCAAGGAATGATCATGAGGGCTAGGTAAACATATTTTTTTAGTTCTAAGCTGACTATGGTGGTGCACCCAGTGGGGGACCCTTTGTCCTTTGAGTGTATGTCTGTGCATTGGGGTCCTGCTGCCGGGTGCAGGGTCCTCCTCATATATTGGCTGCCTGGGCGGGAGGCAGACTTCCTGCAAGAGATAGTGAAGTTCATTGCTGATGGGGTATTGGAATCACCAAGATGGATTATTCTTGAAGATTTCAATACCTGTGTTGATGACAAGCTTTTACACATTGGACACAGTTTCCTTTAGAATATGATCACTCTGTGTCTGGTACAAGCAGTTGCCATTGTGTTTCACCAGCATGGACACATGTTGGACCTGGTCTTCCATATGGGACTTGAGATGGAGAACATGAAGAATGATCCAATTAGCTGCTTGGATCATTGCACCATCAGTTTTGAGATCAGGGAAACTCTCTATGCTCCTCCCCCTGTGAAGATGGTCATATACTGCTCTTTGAGAGGGCTTAGGGCTGATGGACTCCTAGCAGTACTGGATAACTCAGGTATTATGGTGGCTTGTGCTAACAGTACAGAGGAAGTAGTGGTGGCATAGTGGTGACCTATAATAGAGGCATCATTGCATCCTTCAACCTGGTGGCACCAGTCTGTGTTCACCCACTGGTTTCAAGCCTTGGCTCGTCATGGTGTGATGGGGAGCTGAGGGTAATGAAAGCAATGGGGTGGAGGCTGGAGTGGCATTGGAAGAGGTCTGGAGCCTAGCAGGACATACTGGCTTTGAGCACTTACTACAATGAATATCAAATGGAATCTGTCATAAAAAGGCAGAATTCCTGTCAAAGAAGATTGCGGCCAGGAGGAACCCAGAAGCTCAGTTTTTTAAAGGTAGTAAACAGGCTTTTAAATCTGTCTTGTCTGGAACCTGTGAAGGCTGATTCATTTGAGAAGTGTGAGGAGTTTGCTTAGTTCTTCTCAGCCAGAGTGTCCTCTATTAGGGCTGGAATCTCTTCTAATGGGCAGTCATTGCCTAGCAGTGTTAGAATTGAATGTTGCAATGGTAGTCAGTGGTCATGAGGTGAGTTTCAGTCAGTGAGGAATGAGGAGGTTGTTGAGATGATCCCAGGGTTGAGATCTACATACTGTGAACTCAACTCTGGTCCTGGTGGCTCTTTTGGGATGCAGCTATGAGCAGCTTGGCCCAGTGTTTAGTGGGATTATTCGGTATTCCATATCAGAGGTGGTCTTCCCTGACACACTGAAAAGTGTGCTGGTGAGGTCCCTTTTGAAAAATAGGACTCGACCCAGCTGTCCAGTTGAACTACAGTCCTGTCTCTAACATGCCTTTTTTAGGTAAGGTTATTGAGAAGGTTATTGTGCTGCAGCTGGAGAGTCACTTGGTGACCTTCAACATATATGATCCTATTTAGTCAGGATTTATGTCAAAGTTCAGCACTGAGACTGCTCTGGTCAGGGTGCATAATGACTTGCTCAGGGTGAGGGGTAGAGGAGAGTGTTGTCAAATCTTGTTCTCCTGGATCTCACATTAGTATTTGGCACCACTGGTCATGGGCTTTTATTGGACTATCTCAGGGAGTATGTGGGACTCACCAGCAAAGTTATTAGCTGATTTGATTCCTACCTCAGGGATAGGTCTTAGCAGGTTGTGATGAGTAACTTCTCACTGTGCCCAATAGACCTGTACTGTGGTATACCCCATGGGTAGGTCCTTTCACCCATGTTGTTTTTGGTGTACATGTTGCCCCGGGCAGGATCATAAGTTAGTATAGAGCTGAGTTTCACTCCTATGCTAATGACAATCATCTCTGTCTATCCATTGCACCCCTGGACCAGGGAGCAGTGGATATGAAGAACAAGTGCTTCATTGAGATTGAGGGCTGGATATCTTTGAGCTGGCTGAGTCTCAACCTGGACAAAACTGAAGTAATGGTGACTGAGCCATGTGGAGGGGGCTGACAGTGTTGGTGAGGGAAATTGGGCTTTACCTCAGTACCTCCAGGCTTGATGCTGGGCTGACATGTGAGGCTCAGGTGGCAGCAGTCATTCAGAATGGTTTCCATCATCTCAGAAATATTAACCAGATTCATTCCATTATCCCCCTTGAGGAATTGCCCTCTCTAGTGCATTGTCTTGTCCTTCCTCAATTACTGCAATTCCCTCTAACTTGGGGTCAGTGGAGGTACACAGTGACAATTGCAGCTAGTGCAGAACATGGCTGTGAAGTTGTTGACTGATCTTCTGAGGATGAATCACATTACCCCTACACTGCAGGAACTGCATTGGCTGCCAGTTAAGTGACCTATCTCCTACAAGGTTGGTCTGCAAACCTATAAGATCATACCTGGTGTGGGTCAAGGCTACCTGAGTGAATTCCTGCAGCTTAATTAGAGATGCAGTGAAAGTTTTAATTTGCCAGTGAATTTTCAGTGAAGTCACCAAATTTGCCTCCGCAGATCACTTTACGAAGCTGACCAACTTAATTAAAAATTCACCATTTGTAACTTCATCTTGCTTTTGTTATTTTTTAGGTACAAATGGCCAATCCTAATCCCATTTCCTGGTGTTTAGTGTCTCTAGTATCTAGTGCCTTCCCCACCCCCAATGGTCACTGCCCAATTAAAATTTTTAATTAATTTAATTCCCTGTGTCTAGTAGCCCCCGCTGTAAGCTGGCCCCAATGTACAAATACATTTTTTTTTACTAAATCCCTCATGCCTAGTGGTCTCCACCCCTCATTGATCACCAGCCAAAATGTAAAAATAAATTCTTATTCAATATTAAATCCCTGGTGTCTAGTGGTCCCCCACCCCACTGATCCCTGACACTGATGTACAAACACATTATTTTTTTAACTAAATCACTGATGTCCAGTGATCCCCCTTTGCTGACCACTGGTCCCAATGTACAAATACATTATTTTTTAACTAAATCCCTTGTAGCTAGTGCCCCCCTCACTGATCGCTGGCCCCAATGTAAAAATAAATTCTTGTTCATGATTAAATCCTGTTGTGTAGTGGTACCCCCCACTGATCCCTGGCCCAGTGTACAAACAAATTATTTTTTTAACTAAATCCCTGATGTCTAGTGGTTCCCCTTCCCCCACTCACTGATTTCTGGCCCCAGTGAAAAACTACATTTTTATTCATGATTGAATCCCTGTTGTCTAGTGCCTCCCCAACAATCAGCGGCCCCAATAAATTCTTATTGATGATTAAATCCCTGGTGTTTAGTGGAACCCCCACCATGTCAAGTAGTGCCCTTCACCCTGCTCCACCCCTACCCCAACCACAAGCAGGTAACCAGAACATCCCTCCACCCTACATCATCACTGGCTGCCCGACTGAGCTAGAATGAATGAGTGCTTACTTGTAAAATGGCATGCTCATTCATTCTAGCCCAGTCAGGTGGGCAGCCATGGTGAAGAGTGGATGGATGTGTTGGTTAGCTGCTTGGGATTAGGGTGAAGGAATAGATGGATGGTGAGAAACTGCCTGACAGGGTCTGAAGTCCTCAAGACACTAGGGATTTAATCAATAAGAATTTATTGGGGCTGGTGATCAATGAGAGGGGGACCATTTGACACCAGTGATTCAATCATGAATAAAAATTAATTTTTACAATGAGATCAGCGATCAGCAGGTGGGGCAAGGGGGATCACTAGACACCAGAGATTTTGTATTCGGTGTTTCCATGTAATATTTCATTTAGAAATGTATTTTAGATAGGGTTGCTTTTTCTAGCAAAAGATAGCTTTTGTAAATGATGTTAAGTGCCACTTTAGATGTAGTAATTATTGAGTAGTGAAAGTAATTAATTGATGATGAGAGATTTTATTTGGCACACAGCCTTTTTTCGTTATCACGGGTTTCTCGTGTGTTGTTAAAATATCATTTGGTTTATTTAATTGGTATTGAGCACTATAAAAGGCATATACAAGTGAATGATTATAATCTTGAAAAAGTGTCAAGGGCAACGTGAAACATAAACATTTTTTGTGTGAGGGGTGCTACATTATTTAATAAAACTCTTGTTTTAAAGTTGGAAATAAGTTTTCATTTTTTATCTGAATTTGGATGAGACAAGGGTGTTGCTGTTTTTTATTTCATTCATTTTTGCACCTTGGCTCCCCTTAACTCAACCTGGAGCCATGTTTTTTGCTTTTTGAAATGTGCATAGCGAGTTTGTAATGGCTCAGTTGTGGGTCTGGTAATATTGCAGCATGAAATTATGTCAGCTGGTGAGAGAAATATGCCTAATAATGTAAGTAGCACCCCTCCACTTATGTTTTCTGCTGACTCTGATGTTTTAATTAATCAGAATGTTGCCGGGGGAGCATTGAGACAAGAAAATGTAAGTGGTATTTTAAAGTCCATATTCTCAAATGCAGATACTGAGAATCCCTTATTGGCACTTTTTGATGCCACTAGTCATGACACTATGGACAGCCCAGAAATACGAGGGGGAACACAGGGACCCCAGATTATTAATGACATTAAGCAGGCTTATGTCCAGTTGGAATGGTCTTTTTTAAAACTTAGCTATATTGGCAACGGATAACAATAGAAGCCTACTTAACTGTAAAGCATATACCTAGGGGTTTGTGATGGGTCATGCAACCTGCTTTTGGGGTAAATCAGATGGAATTTCTTAAAGAGTGGCAAATGCATTTATTAGCATCATCAGCAGGACTAACTGCAATTATTTTAAAACATGCCACTATCAGACAGCAACCTTATTAGATGTCAATGATAAGGAAACAGCATTCAATTCCTTCTCTGCTCATTCATGTTATGATGAATATTTAAACAAACTTAAAGATACTATTAAAATAGCTGATGAGAAAATAAAAAAGGATAAAATGAGGACATTTTTGAGGGACAAAAGGGGCTATGAGCAGGGTCACATATTTCAATGGGGTAAGAGTGTTAGGACTATTAAATCCATCTTAAAATAATCCCCAGAGTGACACTTATACTAGTACGTCAGGATCGGAAACAGATGAAGACGTTGTAGAAAATCAGAATGAAATCCCTCAACCTTTTTTATAGCCCAGCAGAACAGCACAACAACTGGGAACATCAAGGGGCCAAACAATTACAGACAATGTCAGAATTGGAGAACCCCCCCACCCCAGACTTTTAGAACATGGACAGAAGCCAATGGTGGAAGTTATACAGGATACTCCCCCTCTAAATCAACAGGGACTGATATCAGATTTAGTGCAAGTCCCACAGTAGAATACCATTATGGGGAAGGAGGCCCCCCATATTCACTAACTCCCAACAACGCCTCAGAAAAATCTGAGAAGCAATCTGCATCTACTACGGTTCTCAGAAGAAGAACCGGAAGGGGCACAAGGGGAAAGGGCAGGGGCAATGAAAGGAAGAGGGGGAATTCAGTAAACAGATTCAGGGGCAAGTCCCAACAGGGCAGACCCAGAGGCAGGATGAATCATTGGAGGAACCATCAGTATCAATAATGGAGAAGGAAAGTGAACAGCTGGTAGTGAATATTTCATCTTATTCATTGTCTAAAGTGGAGAGAAACATTCTTAATAAGGGTCTTTCCTTTATTCCTACCACTACCATTAATCATTTTGACACTGTTATTGATATTCATGCTTTTGCAGGAAAATTGAATCTGAAGGTTTATTTTTTTTAAATGAATGTTGATGGAGGAGAACATTTGTCATCTTTTGATAACAATGTGGACTTAAGTTTGTCAACTATAGATATTACAGACTCAGTGGAGTAGAAACAACATACCCAAATTAATAGATGGAGAAGGGGATTAAACCTTATACCACCAATGAACAACACTGTGGGTGTGTTTTTGCAAGTATGTGAGAAGGACGTCGAGCTAATAATGAAGAATCCATAGAAACTGAAGTTTTGGAACTGTACCATGGATGAAAGAAATGCAGTACACAAGTTAAAGAATAATTCATCCATCACTATCAAGCCTGTGGACAAGGGTGGAGCTATGGTGGTGATGGTAAATGATAAGTACCTTATAGCTATGGCTTCTTTATTGAGTAATCAAGATTTTTATAAAAAAATGTTGTGATCCTAACTTTAAGTTCAAGCAGCAAATTGATATATATTTGTTTGAGGCATTAAATAATGGGTATATTATGCAGGAAGTATGTGGTTTTCTAACTGTAGATTTTCCTGTCAGACTGGTTATTTATTTATTTTTTTATTTTATTTATTAAATTCTCAGATTACAAATACCTTTGAGTAGAAACTGCTCATTTACAAAGGTTCCACGCCAAAGGATATGGGTCAACATAAATACAGAGGTAGTAAAAGAATGCACAATAAGCAACCAAAACAACTAAAAGTAAAAATAAAGATACTCACTTATAACATACTTTGAGATAATATTCATATTATAAGCAGCTTGAGTAGGCATCTGGTTGCAGTAATAATAAGAGATAGAGGGCACCATAGGCAGTTAGTATTGCAGGCATGTGACCGGGAGAGGAAGTTGGCAGGCTAATGGGCCACTGTCCGATGGTGGTGGAAAATGTATTGTACCAGTGGAGATACAAAGCAAGAAAGGAGTCACAAGGAAGGCCTGGTGCCAGAGGGAATGAGACTGGGAAAGGGCTGGCTGTGAGACATGAGTGAGCTGGGGAGGTGTTTAGAGAGATCTCTGTTCAGAGAAGCAGTCACATTGAGTGGTAGAGGTGAGGTAAAGTTTGAGATTTATTTTGAAGGGTCCAAGTGTAGTAGAGGAAAGTGCTTCTTTACTGAGGGAATTGAACCATTGAGTGGCTCTGTAGATAAAGGACCGCTGACCCATGGAGGTATGACATCTAAGAACCTGAAAGGTTAGAGATCGGGCACCACATGTTTGCTGAATGCCACTGTAGGTAGTAAGGAGTGAGCTAACACCAGGTGGCATGAGACCGAGGAGAATCTTTTTGGTAAGTAAGCAGGTCTGGTATTGTATTCTGCTGAGTAGGGGTAGCCAGCTGGCCTGTGCACAGAGGTCACAGGTGTGAGTTTTTTGGGCCACACCCGTTAGTAGTCTACAGGCTTTGTTGAGAAAAAACTGAGATCCTGTGGAGGGCACTTGTTGAGGCAGAGCCATAGATGACAAGGCCGTAGTCAATGATAGAGGTGACAGAGCTGTAGATGGCTAGTTTAAGGGCATCCACAGACATACAGTGCTTTTGTTTGTGTAGTAGTCCAATCCGTATATTGGCAGTCTTGGCAACAGTGTCACTATGCCAAGTGTAGGAAAGGGTACTATCCAGGGTAATACCAAGGTACTTGAACTCCTTGACATGTTCGAGTGGGTTCCCAGAGTGGTTCTTGATGGTGAGGGACAGAGAGTTGCGCCTGCTCCATCTGTTACGGAAGGACATGGCTTTAGTCGTGCTGTGGTTCAGGACAAGTTTATGAGAACTGAACCAGTCTTCGATGCGCTTGAAGTCAAGCTGCAGCTGGGATTCAAGGACTGTAATGTCATGGTGGCTGAAAAACAGGACTGCATCATCTGCATACAGTAATATTTTTGGGTGGCAGGCACTGGGGAGATTGTTGATGAAGAGGGAGAAGAGTAGAGGGCCCAGAATAGACCCCTGAGGGACTCTGAAGTGGACCGGTTTCTCATCCAAAGAGATCCCTGCAATCCTTACACGTTGGATCCAATTATCAAGGTAGCTGGTGAACCATGGAAGGGCATTGCTGGAGATCCCAATGAAGGACAGTTGCTTGAGCAGTAGGGGGTGGTTAACTGTGTCGAATGCCTTGGTAAGGTCTATAAATACTGCCCCTCCACAATTCCCTTTGTCAAGCATGGCATGGATGAAGGTTATAAATTCCAGTAGTGCAGTGGTGGTGATGTGCCTTTTTCTGAAGCCATGCTGCTCTGGGCACTGTACATTGTACTTATCCAGGAATTCAACTAGTTGGTCAGACACTATTCGCTCTAGCACTTTAGATAGTGGGGGAGGGGAGTGAGATAGGTCTGTAATTGGTGTGGAGCATCCTGTCTCCACTTTTGTGAACTGGTGTGACAGTGGCTTTCTTCCAGAGAGAGGGGAAATGGCCCGATCTAAGCGAGAGATTGAAGATCTTTGTAAGTGGTTCTAAGATTTCATCAGGACTTGTGCCAGCAGTTTCAGGTCAAGGGAGTCACCACTGTACCTTTGTTTGCGATGGCCTTTGAATGTATTTTCTAGCTACTTGTGGTGGGACCTCCTTAAAAAAAAACTTTGGGGTTGTATGTTCTAGCTGGGGGGTAACTTGGGAGGAGCTGGAGGGGAGGTCATCGAAAAAATTTGGTGGAAGGACACTGTCCAGGTTTGTAAATGCATTATTAAAAGTGCTGGTGATTGTACCTAGGTCAAGTGTAGGAGTGCCATGAAGGTTGAGCATAGTGGGTGGTGCTTTAGGATCCTTGCCTGTGAGTTCTTTCATGTTGTTCCAGAATTTTTTTCCCTGGCCCCAAGATATGGTCAGAGCCTCTTTGTAATAGCTGCGTTTAGCATTCCGTATTTTTCAAGTGCAATCATTTCTGGCTGCTTTGTATAATTGTATGTTTACTTGCATTGGAGTTGCACAAGCACAATGCCAGAGGTGGTCTCTGTGCTTGAGTAGAGTTAAAAGGTCAGTAGTAACCCAGGGGTTGGTCTGTCCTTTGTCCTTCATCTTTTTCACTGTTGCATAGATGTCACTGGCTTCATTGAAACGTTTGATAAATAGGTCCAGAGCTTTGTTGATGTCACTGAGGGAGTCAAGTACTGCCCAGTTCAGCCTGGTTAGATGGGATTTTAACAGCTGTTATTTATGGATTACCCAAAATCCACAAGAACCTGGATGACCCTTCCATGAGACCAATCATTTCAGGTAATAATTATTTTACTGAACCACTGGCACAGTACGTTGATTGTTTTATTAAAGGTGTTGCATGGGAATCCAGATCATATCTTATGGACACCATGCAGTTTCTAGAATTAATTCAAGAAATGGTAATGGAAGAAAAATGGCTGTTGGTGACTCTGGATATCCAGTCTATGCATACTAATATTCCTCATAATGATGGATTGGATGCATTGAGGGATTCATTAATGGTTTTACTGAGTACACTACTGAATTTGTAGAATTTTTGATACATCTAACAGATTATTTTGACAAAAAAATGCATTTTTGTTTGAAGACAGTATATCATCAAGTAAAAGGGACATCCATGGGGGCGGCATTGGCTCCCAATTATGTCACTATTTATTTGGCACAGTGGGAAAAGTTGGTTGTGTATGATTTTGAAAAAAATCCTTTTTTTGATTTTTAGATTTTTTTTATAAGCGATATTTGGATGATATCTTTATTATTTGGTAAGGTAGTCAGCAGGATTTGGATTTGTTTGTTCACTATCTGGAGGGGACAAACAACAATTTACATTTTTCTATTACATCAGGTTTGGTACAAGTGCCTTTTTTTAGATGTTATGGTTATGAAGGATGGGGAGGGGGGTCTAGTTACTGATTTATTTAAAAAAATCTACCTATAAAAACAGTATACTGCGTTTCTTTAGCTGTCATCCAAAACATGTGACCTTAAATATACCCACTGATCAGTGTATTAGAACTAAAAGGAACTGTAGCACTGAGAGAGGATACCAAATAAATTGTACTGTGTTAGCAGAGAGATTTAAGAACAGGGCATACAGTAAATTGTGTGTGAAAAAAGCAAAAACCAAAGTGGATGTAATGTCTAGGGATAATTTGCTGGTAGTGAAAGAAAAGGGAAAGAAACAACAAAATGCAAATGAATATATTGATTGTAATGTTGTTACTATTTTCAACACACGGGCCAAGGACATAGAAAATGTTTTTAGAAGGAACTGGCACCTTTTGTCTCTGGAACCAAGTCTGGAACACGTAGTAGAAAATGGACCTCACTTTTCATATAGAAGGGCGAAGAATCTGAAAAATATTTTGGTTCACAGTTGAAGTGAAAAACCAGGAATGAAAAATGAGTTACATTTACCTAGAGGAAATTTTAAATGTGGCAATTGTATGGCATGTAATTATATGGGTACAGGGAATAATGTTATCTTGCCTCATTCTGGGGAAAAGATATGGCCAAATGCATTTATTTCATGTAGCACAGAAATGATTGTGTATGTAGCTATATGTAAATGTAGATGTTTTTATGTTGGTAAAACAGTGAGGACATTTAAAACTAGAATGATGGAACATCAGAGACATATAGGGTTAGGTTCACCTGAAAATGCATTGGCAAATCATATTCAGTTGAAGAGAAAGCAACATGGACTTACATTATTTGGCTTAGAAAAGCTAGATAAAAATAAGCGTGGGGGGCATTTAAATAACAAATTGATGTGTAAGGAAACTTACTGGCAATTTAAACTTTGAGCTGGTAGTTTTCCAGGATTGAATGGACACTTTTCGTTGGCCCCATATTTAAAAAGGAACTTTAGAAAAAAATAAGTGAATAGGAGATGATTTGCCATGCATTTTCTATGTTGAACACAAATAGTTAAGTATTTAATTGTGAAGCCTTTTATATACATTTTTGTATATTTGTAATGAGTGTATTTATACATGTTTAATATGTGCCTTGGAGTTATTTATGTGATGTAGGGTTTCCACCTTTTAAGAAGCCCAATGTGGGACATTTCCTGCTGAAATATGTTTTTTTGCAGGACAATATATAACCTTGACTAATGCAGTATACTTGTTTTCTCTAAATAATCAAAATTAAAACTAAGTATTGTAGTTTTTTGGTTGTTTCTACTGTTTTTTTTATTATTTTAAGGTATTTTAGTTAAAGTATTCTAGTTCTTTGCAACACTGACAGGAAAATCTGAAAATATTTTTTCTAGTATAATGTCAGAACATAAAGCATTTTTCATGTTTTTGTGTAGGACACAGTGGAGCAAATCAGGACTGTCCTGCAAAATAGGGACAGGTGGTAACCCTAATGTGATGATATCTAATATGAATGTTGTCCTTTAGTGGATAATGTAAAATAAATGTATATGGATATGGTGTTTCCATGTAATGTTTCATTTAGAAATGTACTTTAGATAGGGTTGCTTTTTCTAGTAAAAGATAGCCTTTGTAAATGATATTAAATGCCAGTTTAGATATAGCAATTATTTAGTAGTGAAGGTAATTAATTGATGAGGAGAGATTTTATTAGGCATATAGCCTTTTTCCATGTCATCATGGGTTTCTCATGTGTTAAAATATCAATTGGTTTATTTAATTGGTGTTGAGCACTATAAAAGGCATGTACTAGTGAATGACTGTAATCTTGAAAAAGAGTCAAGGACGATGTGAAATGTAGATGTTTTCTGTTTGAGGGTGGGCCACAGCCAGCATCTGGCTGTCCAGGAGGGTGGGGTGGATGCAGGACATCATTGCACGTCCCTGCCCCCTAGGAAAAAACATCCTTTCTGGGACAGAAAAAACCCTAGTTAAGTGCCTCCTTGACACCCTCCTCGCTGCCTCTGATGTGCTCCCAGACCAGCTCCCCCAACCTGACCTGACGTTCACGACACCGGTAAAGTGTTGTGACCTCACCATGGGGGTAAGCCAGGAGGCATGGGGGAGCATGGCTCATGTGGAAGCAGGAGGCAGTGGGGCCATGACCAGGGCTGAGTTCGGCACATGGCTTGACAAAAAGCATACTAAATAAAAAAAATAATAATAATAATTTATGAGTACATTGGGGCCAGTGATTGGCAGGGGGAGGACCACTAGACATGAGGGATTTAATCATGAATAAGAATTTATTTTTACATTGGGGCTGATGATCGGCATGGAGGGGACCACTAGATACCAGGGATTTACATTGGGGCTGATGATCCTTGGGGGGAGAGCACTAGACAACAGGGATTTAATTAATAAAGAATTTATTTGTACATTGGGGGCTGGCAATAGGCAGGGGGGGCATCTAGACACCTGGGATCTAATTAATATTTTACATTGAGCTGCAATTGGTAGGTGGGGTGACCACCAAAACAAGCAATATGTAATAAGGATGAACTCCAAAGAATCCACAATTCTTTTCCCAAGGGTTAATTTATTTTTCTCACACAATATATCCGGGCAACAGTATTGTGGCGTTGCCACTTCATCAGGCCCACAGTGTTGGTTATCTTTTTTTGAGAGTACATAAACTACTTTTTCCCAGTACTATTATCTTGTCATCATCTGAATGAGAGGCTTGCTTCTAAAGATTTAAAACTCTTTAGATTTTACTTCATTCATTTCTTAGTGTACGTCATTGTTCCTTACTCTTATTTATTTCTCCAGCATGACCTCTACAATGTTTTTACAGTTACAAAGGCTTACCTCCCTTCACTCGATAAACTAGGAGAGTCTTGTCTCGGTGTGACTGCATAGACACTCCCTGTTCAAGTGGCCCACCAAAAACCAGGGAAGTTTTTGTCGAGAAGTGTGGAACTTCACCTGCGAAGTTCTTCACTTCACATTAAATCCATACTCCATGAACTGCATGAAATTTGTGAATTGTGCTTTGGGAATTGCATGCCTTTCACAAATTAATTTGTAGAGCAAATTTTGTTGAGTTCATCCATCTCTAATCCTAATTTTCCCACTTGCCCTTCCATTCTGCTGAGGAAGGCCTCCTGGGTGTCCTCAGGACCAGACTTAAAACATCTGGGGACTGAGCCTTCGAAGTGGATGGTCTGTTACTTTGGAATTCAATACTGATGGCTCTGACAGGGACCCCCTCAGTGGAAGGCTTTAGAAAAGGACTTAAAACTTTTCTGTTTGCTGAAGTATTTGGTGTTTGAATTGTTTATTTTGAGTGCTTGTACTTGTTATTTGGCATTTAATTGTGTTCATAGTTTTGTATTTGCACGTATTTTTTTTTTACATTAAGATCTTTATATTTTATTGCTAAGCCAACCTGAATTTGTTTTACATCTCAGCAGTGTGAGTGAAGCAATGGAAGATCTGCAGCTTATTTCATCTATTGTGCTGTGAGTTATTACCTCAGAGAGACTGCTGTTAACTTCAGGTACTTTTGGACATTCCTCAGCCTGTGATTTGCCAGTGTCTGGGGGCTTGACTGAGTCAGCAGCCGGTAATGGACCTGAGGGTGGGGCACCTCACATAAAATACCAGCGGTGCTCGCATTCATCACAGCAAGTCCACCTGAATTTGTTTTACATCTGAGCAGTGCGAGAGAAATGACAGAAGATCTACAGCTTATTTCATCTATTGTGCTGTGGGTTATTAGTTCAGAGAGACTGCTGTTAACTTCAGGTACTTTTGGACATTCCTCAGCCTGTGATTTGCCAGTGTGTGGGGGCTTGACTAAGTCAACCTCTGGTAACAGACCTGAAGGGGTGGGGCATCTCACATAAAATGCCCACGGTGCTCACAAGTGTGAGCATGAGCACGAGTATTAGCATGGCACGAGCACCACTCTCTGAGGGAAAACTATTGGTCACTTTATTCTACAATCGCCTGTTTTGTTTATACAATACTCAAAATTTAAAGCAAATTGTAACTAACTTTGGATCCGATCATGGCTCAGTGGTATGTAACCATTGCTCTGATTTTAACCTTCTTTTCACTATTAATATGTTTGGACAACCTAGGACCAAAGGGAAATGTATTGTTTGGGTGGGATATGTCCAGGCCTGGCATGTACACATATACTGACTGCATTAAATGGGGGAAGCTTATAGGCAAGAGAACCACTGGGATGGGCTTCAACAAGCTTTCCCAAGAATTAGTATGTTATCAGCTGCTATGTCTATTTCTTGGTCCCTGCTTCACAGGGGCAAAATGGTAAAAGGTTTAAGGCCAGGAACTTTTTTAAGAATGAAGAACAGTATAGTGACTCTTTCTGTTTGATGTTATTGTTAATTTTAGCTGGGGACATAGAGTCAAATCCTGGGTCTTTGGCAAGTCAGGTTCATTCTAGGGGAAAAGAGACTAAGGCTTTACAAATTGTATGCTTAAACATATGGAGCCTTCAGTCACACCTGGATGAACTTAGGGTGTGGATTGAGCAGAATAATTTTGATATAACTGGTATAAGTGAGACATGGTTGAAGCCGCATACTCATTCAAATCAGATTCTGATTGAAGGTTATTCAATTCATAGGCAAGACAGGGAAGGAGAACAAAGGGGAGGGGGTAATGTTTTACATTAAGGATGAGATTATTGCTGAGGATGTTGCCAAATGTCCCTTGAATGGTCATATTGATTACTTAACTGTCAGGATTAAGATGGAAGCGTTAGGTTCTAAGCACCTGTATATTGCTTGCTTCTATTGTCCCCCTAAATATAAGTTAGCTGATTACCTGGTATTTGATCACTGGTCTGGACTGCATCAAAATAGAAGAGAACATATAATTATAGGTGATGCAAATTCTGACTGGAGGCAAGAACAGGCTGCCAGGAAGTTAAAAACTAAAATGAATGCCTCCTATTTTGTTCAATTGATAGAGACACCTACTCCCTTTAACTATAAAACCAATGAACACTCTATAATTGACTAGATAATGACAACTCACCCGTGTAATCTTCTTAATTTAAACATTCTTTCTGACTCAATATCAGACAACTGCCCATTAATCTGTACATGTAAAATGATTAAACAGACTGCCCTTCCCCCCCAAAAAATGTGTCCATAAAAGGTGTATAAACAGACTTAATGTGGAAGCATATAAAAGGGAGCTGAAATTGACAGATTGGGCAAAGATATTGGCTCCAAACCTATACTAATCTTGTTGTAAAAGGTTATTATTATTATTTTATTTGTATGTTTCTTAGGATAAGGCACAAGCCTATTTTCAATGCGGTCCTGAGCACAAAATTTCAAAAAGTACATACTTGCAAAAGTGACTTATGTTTCAACACACATCAGGAACATAACATGTGCAAATTTACAGATATGAGAAAAGTCTCAGCACACTTTGGGAACATACATAGCCGACAGAATGAATACAGTACAAAAGTTATCAAGTTGGTAGTACAAGACCTGCTGTTTTTGAACCCATGCTGGTGAATGTCTAAAGGTCCTTTACATAAAGATTCTGATTCCAATCTCTCTTTAATGAATCACTCTAGTACTTTGCTACAGATGGAAGTAACACTTAGCAGCTGTAGCAGGAGACCTTTCCCTTATTACCCTTTTTGTAGATAGGGACAACTATGGCCCTTCGCCAGTCAGCTGGCACATTTCTTGTTTCCAAGGATTTATTGAACAAAATAGACAGGGGTACTGAGAGAACAGATCCTATTTCCTTTAAAAATTTGGGATGAATGTTATCAGGGCCTGCAGCAGAATTTTTCTCAATTAGACCAACTGTATTGCAGAACAGACCCCTCCCATAATAAATCTATAATCATTTGTTGATTGGTGTATGTGTACAATCTAGAGAGTTCACTTTACCATTAAATATGTAACAAAAAATAGTTCTTGCAAATATTGGCTGCCAACTCATCATCATTTACTATGTTACTGTTATCAATTATTGGTTCCACAGTCTTTGGGGTATTTTTGCATTTATTTACATATGCAAAGAAAGATTTTTGATTATCTTTTGGTATGGGCAATGCAAAATTCCATTTTAAGTTTTTCCTTCATCATAGACTTTAAAGTTTTTAATACGTATCTATAAGTATTTTTTGTGGAGTCAGTCTGTTCCCTTTTAAGCCTTAAAAAGACCTATTCTTTGGATTTAATTTGCTTTTTTATACCTGTCATAAACCAAAAGGGAATCTTCCCTTTTTTGTTTAATTTCTTCTTGATGGGGACATATTTATTTTCTAACTCTGAATCTTTTATGAGAGTCCAGCTGTCTTCCACTGATACATACTTCATCTCATAGGCCCAGTACACCAAATTAAGGCAACTCCTTATATTGTTGAAATTCTCAGTCCCATAATCTCTGAATACATGGGTACTCATCTGTCTAGATTTATATGTGGTTAAATAACAAGATATAATACTATGGTCGCTGTTACCAAGTGGGCTAGTAAGGGACAATTCAGATAGTTTTCAGTGTTTGTAATAACAAGATCAAGAGTGTTACTCCCTTGAGTGGGTTCATTTACTAATTGATCAAGTCCATTTCCCAGTAAGGAGTCTAGAAATGTCCATTCTATCTCATTAGATGTTTACAGTAATTCCCAGTTAATGCCTGGAAAGTGAAAGTCTCTTAGGATAATAACATCACCCATTGCGGTGTGGTTTAAATTTCAGAAATGTGTTTTTCTGTGTATTCCTTAGTGGAGTTTGGATATCTATAGCAGATTCCAACTAGTACTTTGGGCCTTTATGGGAACTGCATCTGCAACCAAACACTTTCAACTGAGGTTGTTTTACTCACAGCTTTTTGATGACAATCAATATTATTTTTTACATAAAAAGACACACCACCTCCTTTTTCCCAGCCCTGCCATTTGTGAAAAAGTGTTAGACTGGTATATCCATAATCCACTGACTAGCCTCATCCCACCATGTTTTGGTGACACTATGTCCACATTATCCCTATGCATTATAGCTTCAAGTTCTGATTTTTTTTGTATCTAATTCAGACTACGTGCATTTATTAGCATAATTTTATAGCTACTATTCGCTGTATTAATAGACATAGAATTACCAGTAGAGGTTGATTTTGATCCCTTTGCCCCCTGCCCTGCTAATGTTGTAGTGATGATTTTCTCCAGTTTCTTTCCTAGCATTATATTTCCTCGACTGGTTAGATGGAGTCCATCCCAACTAAACAGACAATGGTTGTTCATGTAGGATTCCCAAAGGGTAATGCAGGTGAAACGACTTTGTAGTGTCCATTTATGTAGCCATTCATTTATGGACTTAATCTTCTTATGCCTACTGTAGCTAGCCTTTGGGACTGGCAGGACTTCTGAGAAACATTTCTCAGATCTTTTTTCTTGGAGTTTGGTACTGAGTGTTAGGAATTCTTGCTTAATCTCATTGATATTTTGTTTGTTAGCATTATTTGTGCCTGTGTGTACAATTACGGGGGGGGGGGGGTTGCCTGCATTCGTCAATATATTATCTACCATTAGTGTAATCTCAGATATTAATGCACCTCTGAAACTGCAGCAGGTCCAATTTACTTTGTCAGGATTGCAGTCAATTCTGTCTATATATTTTGTTATGGAATTACCTAGAACATAAGTTAGCCTTGGAAGTGGGATTGTAGACTGCTGGTCTAAGGATGGGGGGACTTGAGAAGAGAGGTGTAAATTCTCAGCATCTATCTTTTGAGTTACCACTGTTTCCTCATGGTGATGGGCTATAAACTCCTGATCTAGAGCTGTGGTGGCTTTGCTAGGGTGATGTACATTTTGGACATTAATGTCATTATGTGTCATTGATAAGTCTGTTTCAATAAGGGTCATTAGAGTGTTTACAGTATTAGCAGATTCTGTGAATTTGGGTTTGTGTGAATCTTTGGTTAACGGAGTAAATCTATTTTGCAGTGGGACTTCAAAAATTATGGCTCTCCTACCCTTTTTTTGGCTTGCATTTATTAGTAATAGTTGCCCAATCCCCTCGTTCATCTGTACCCCCATCATCATTTTCTCTGTCCCTTTTTCTTGATAAGGCATCAGTAGTATAAACATTTCCATCCAGTGCATTTATTATGGTCTCTTTATTTGAACACTGTGTGTTGCTTACAGATAATAGATTGTGATTAGTTGAGCAACTTATATCCATATTGGCCTCCCCTTGAAGATTTTGGGAGTTTAATGCCAATATTTTATCGCCCATGGCTGCTTGACTTTTTCAAGCAATGACAATTTAATACTAAAGGTGTTGAGTTCCATTAGAACTTATTTATTAGTATTGCACTTGTCACATATAAACTCCCCTCCTGTTAACTTATCATTGGTTAGTTTGTACATCAAACAGCTTATGCATTTCAGCTCCGACTCACCCTCTGAAGTAATTATGGTTTTCATCATGGTATGTTTCTCACGAACGAGAATTCCAACAATAAAAACAAATCAACCAAGGATGAGTGGAGCTGATAGGCAGAGGCACAGGAATGAGTATATAGCTGATTATACCTAAATCTAGGTAGCTGCACTGAACAGCTATTACAAGGCATTTACCTTGGCTAGAATAACTAACTAGCTATATTAGTAGAATTCAGTTTCTCAATTCTGAAACCAGCACCATGCAAGTTTATACCACCCTAACCTAGCAGAGGTATCAATCACCGCTTTGATAATGGTAGTTAAATAAAACTGAGGTAGCTGCTGGCAGTTGTAAACTCACTGTGTAATACACAGTAAAATGGAAGGGTACTAGAGCAACAGCTTCTTGATATGGTCAATGCATTCAGATAATAAGTCTCATCTTTAATTATCAGTAATCTGGCCCCACAGCCCCATCTGCATTGGCAGACATGCGCAGATGCGCTTGTCTCTGTGTGCATCTCCACAAGCATCACCTCATGCTCACCCCACCTGAGCTTGCCCTGCTCAATGAGGAGTAAGAAAGATATACCCTGCAACACAGAAGTCTCACTCTTCTTGTCGCACAATGTCTCTACCTCCCAACCACTTCAATAATTTTGAAAATATAAAAACTCAGTTACTGGCTTCAAACTGGATGCCAATATTCCCTGCAGGAGCTGTCTAGCTTTAAACTGCTGCACAAATGTATTAAACATTTCTGTATCCCTTGGGCTCACAGGGACTACTGAACCCCACCCTTTCCTTATCTCCTCTGGATGGTGCAATGGAAACAAACACTAGTGTACTGTTACTTTCACCTTTTGCAGCAAAATAAGTAATATAAAAACACACTCCTTGAAGCATTGCTATGTCTACTGTCACTACTCTGAGCCTGTCTCACAGCACACAGCTGTCATATAGTACACATGGAGTACTTGTAGATATTCCATTATTTGTTTTCTCTGCTTTATTTCCCCTTACTATTCACAGGTACAAACAATAATGAGTGGCCTAGACTAAATAATGTCAGTCTTGTTTTCACAAATCACCTTTCCTGATGTCTCTTCCTCCAGAAAGCAAGCAGCCTCCTCATCATCCTTTCTCTGGGGCATTGTCTTGCCATTACACAGCATGGCACTCACTAATGTGATGATAAGTATCCTTCTATGATTTCTTTTTTACTTTTTTATTTTCAGTTTTTCTTTTACAATTATGCTGTGACATGAACCAACTGTGAAAAAAAATATTTTAGTTTTGTCTTCACAGGTGAAAGGTATAGTAGGACTAAAAGTTGGCAATGGACATACAGGGCCTGATTCCAAGTTATGAGACACCTAGTGGAAGGCAATTTATGTCAAACCCCATGGAGCAAATCGCACATTGTGCCATGTGATAAGCAAGTTGGAATTCAAAGTCACGGCTTCCACCATGCCACCAGCGGGTTGTGCCCAAGGTGGGCTATGCCACCCACTACATCCGCAACCTGCTGTGGCATGGTGCAAGGGTGGGTTACCTCAATGTAGAAGAGAACAAGTATCTGGAGACCAGCCACTCAGTTAATCATAAGAAATGTAGTTTTATTGTAATATTTTCTTAGAACACCACAATCCCCTTGGTACGCTCAATGTTTCACCCAACACTTGGCTTCCTCAGGGACTTAGGATCTATTAGCATATACAAATGTGAGTATCACTGTCATACTAAAATTATTTTGATTAAAATATTTTTATGAAAAAGCATTTCTCATAATTAAGGAGTGCCAAAGTTGACCACAATATATTTTAAGTGACCAAGATCAATACCATTAAAAACGTGAAATGGCATACCTTTTTGTGTGAAGAGCACCCATGGACTTTATTTGTCATTAAGAACTAAACTAAGATTTCAAAATATTATTTACATAAATTTACACTCATTTATCACAAATATACAGTATATGGATTCTCTAACCTTGTGTTCTGAAATATTGGCATTAGAACAACTAGTATTCAGTTTCCTGTTTGTCTGTAAACATAATTCTTCTTATGTCAATCAGTCCATTTTAAATTAAAAATCATTTTCAGGTTATTACCGTATCATCTCAACCCAAGTTATAGCTAGGAATGTTATCCTAAATGCAAACTTGTATAGTGAAGGTTGCACACTTCTGAAGCAGATAACTGACTAGTAGTGACTTGTTATATCTTGTTATTCTTTTTTGGTAGCATGACGTTTTTCTAGTGTTCACTGGCTGTTTTTTTCTTTGAATCATTGTGACCTTTCACCCATTACTGATGGCTGTCATAACTTAGTTGAAACAGCTGATGTTACTTTTTTACACATTCTGCTTTGAATAAAGACTAGCACGAAATCCTTATTTACAAACAAACAAAACCATATTTAGAATTCACTTGTCTGATAAAAGTCATTCTTTCATTAGTTTAAAAAAACAAGCTTTCATTATACAATACAGCCTGCACAGAGTGAAGTATCTCAGTTGTAAGTGCTGTTCTACAGATAAACCAATTCCATACATAACTGTCTAGTAGTAACCTGTTACATCTAGTTATTTCATTTTACGAACATATGAAATTTGCCAGCAGATAAAGGCCTAGAGGTCTATCAAGTCTGCTCGAATGTGCAGCTAGCACCCCTTATTGGTAGCATAATGTTTCTCTAGTGTATACTGGCTGTTTTTAAACCACAGTGACCTTTGACCCCTTACACATGGCTATCATACCTTAGTTGAAACAATTAATGCTTTATCCTTATAAGTTTTGTTTGGATAAAGACAAGCACTAAATCCTTAGTTACAAACAAATACACCCGCATTTTTAATTCACTGGTCGGATACAGGTCATTGTTCCTTTTGTTTGAAAAAGAAATGTTTTACAAAAAACTTTCTTTCCATAATTCAACCTGCACAGCATAAATCATCCTACTTGTAAATGCAGTTCTACAATAAACCAGTCCCCTAGTTATTTTCCTTCAGTGTACATAGTCCTACAGAGTACTCTATGTACTTTCTACAATTCAAGCATTAGAAATATTGCACAGTATGTATTGACACTTACTTATAGCTTCAGATTATAACTTTTTGAACTGAAACAAGTTACAGCCGCTTGCAATCTGTGCTTAGTTTCATTTCAGACGGCCCAGGGCTTCCATTCCAAACTTCCCTTCTTTCTGTGATTTCTAGCATCACAATGCTCATTTCTACAAAAATCTTGAAATGCATAGTTATTTGTTTAAACATTGGGAACTCTTCTGCAATGCACAGTAATGCGTACACTTTTTACTTTATACTAGCAAACCACTTTTAAGTTTCTTTTTCTTACCTTGCCTAAGCTGAATAGCATGTGGTGCAGTTTCAGTTGAAGTATGTCTTGTGCTGGTTGTTTGTTTATGATGCTCTTTTTATGTGCCCTGGTTTAAGGGGATTGGCCTGTGGTGGCCATGCCCACCAGACCACCCCACTGATGATGTAGGCAGTCTCATTGATGGCCCCGATGGCCACAAGCAGGCAGCTGCTTTGCAGCTAAAAGGAAGGCACTTATTAAAGAGAATGCAGTGGTCCTCCTTTTCCCAATAAAGTGCTCCCCATACCAACATTACCACTTGGATGTGAAAGGATAATTTTTGAATGTGCAACTCAAAGCCAGTGGTGATGCTATGCATATAATATTTCAAAAGCATTCTGTATATTTTCATTCATTTCATAATAAAGTTATGTCTTGCTCTACTGTAGTAACTAAAGTTAAAGCTACTGTAATTAAAGTGCAAACATACAAATTTTTCAAGACTTGCAGAGGGGTGTCGGATGAAGTTTTGGAAGGATTCAAAAATGGCTGGATGTTAAAAGTCACAAGGAGGGCTGGAGGTGTGATTACTATGGGAGGTCACTGGAGGTCAAATTCCCAATTTCCTTTTTCCCTTAGATAGACTCCAGTTATTGTAGCTGCAGGGTGGGTTGCAGCAGCAACTGTGCCCTATTCCAGAAGGGCAGCTGCCGTAACCCACCTGCATGATTCTGAGACAAGCTATGGTGCTGCAGAGTTAGACCAACATGGAGGTGGTCTAAGGGGCATCCATCCTAGCAAAATAATGGATGCCCTCCCCCACAGTGCCATGGGAAGGACAGAGCCCTGTGCCATGCACTCCCAAAGCACAGTCATGCCCTCCACACCCTGAATCTCTGGGACCCCCAAGGTCCATTTATTGCACTGCCCCCTCTACGCCTATGCCACCTGGCCAGCCCTCCCCAAGGCCCCTAGGTGATTGCAGTAGCATTTTTGGGTGGGGGGCTTTGAGGGGTAGTTTAATCTGGGCTATGACTTACAGGATCCAGGTCCATTGCACCATTCATGTGGTGCAAGCCTGCAGCAGCAGCAAGTCATGATCATAGGTGCTGGGGACCCTGCCTGTCTTGAAATATGGTGCAGGGTTCCTGGCGTAGAGCTGCATGGTGCAACTCACATGCACCCATGAGTTGCACCATGCAACTCGGAATCAGGACCACAGTGCCTTCACCACAGTTGTCAACAGAGGCAAAATAATTTATCTCTTGTTTTCACAGGTAAAAGGTATAGTAAAACAGTGCATGGACAACAGATACACTGTGCACCACCACAGTGTCCAACTGAGGAAAAATAATTTCAGGCTTGTCTTTAGTGGGCACAGGAATAGTGAGACTAGGATTGGGCAATAAATGTACCATGCAGCCACCACAGTAGCTACTTGACTAGAGTGTAAATAATGTGTCTACTGTTTTCAAAAGTCTATTGTTCTGCGGTCTACTCCTACAGCAAACAAGAATCTTCCTCCACCTCCTCTGTCCTGGGCACCATAGTGCCATTTCACAGCATGGCCATCACCAATGTGATGGTAAGTATCCTTTCAAAAAGTTCTTCTTTAAACTTTTTGGTTGCCCTTTTCCTTTCAGAGGTGCAATGTGAAAGGCAGCAGAATATAGTTTAATAATTTCACTCATGTCTTCATAGGCTTCTTCTCCTGTCCTGAATGCCTCCTCCTCCTCCAGCAAGCAATTCACTACCATCTTTTCTGCCAGCCCATTGACATGGCCAACTTTGAGGAAGACAAAAAAATGGTATTATCACACATAATATAGTATCTCCTCACTGGTTGAAAGTAACAGTCACACATGATACTCAGCATCAGCACACAACCAGACAATTCCTTAAAATCTTCAGCCTCAATCTGGCCACCTACTCAACTTTTGTCTGCCTCTGCCATTTAGATTATTATTACTTTCCATTGCAAGCTCCTCAACCTGCAACCTGACACCGCCCAGCAGCATATACAGTATACTTTCTGAGATATGAGAAACATTCAAGAAATGAGAACATGTTCATTTTTGTGCACTGAAAAGCTTTACAACAGGTGTTGTGGAGGAAGATTTACACAGCACAGCAGCATATGTAATTTCTGTGACATGTGAAAAATGTGTGAAGTGAGAAATATTTAGTGAGTGTATGTGACTCAAGTGCTTCACCACAAGTGCCATGGAGGGAGACTGACCAAACACAGAAGCATATACCAACAGCATGAATACTTTCTTGGACTTGAGAGAATGTTGGGAAATGAGAATTGAATATATTGTTAGTTGCTGTGCACTAAAGGGTTTTACAAGAGGTGCTGTCACTTGTGGTGGGTGAATAACACAGAGCAGCAGCATATATCATTTTGGGGGTTTGAATAAAATTTGTGAATTTGAGAATTTATTTGAATTTATTATGATGTGCATTTCTGTGTGCTACAGAGCTTTACAGCAGGTTCTGTAGAACTGGAAGAATTGCACAGTGCAATAGCATATAGCAGCATCATTTATAAATTCTGAGACTTGAGAAAAATTTGGGAAATAAGAATTAATATATTGCAAATTTCTGTACACTAAAGAGCTTTACAAGAGGTGATGTCAGTTGTGATGGGTGAGTAACAGAATGCAGCAGCTTGCAGCAGCATATATCATTTTTGGGACTTGAGTACAATTTTGGAATTCATTTTTTAGTTTATTTTAAAAAAATAGACTTGAAATTTCCAGCTCTCTGATTGGCTGTGATCCATGCCAGGAGGATACATTAAATACCAATAGAACCCAGCAAAGAACAAGTGCCAGCCCAGTGTGGTACCACATAATAGAAATCACTGAGCCATGCCTTAAGTTGGGAAAAATCACAACTATTGTTTTTCTTGCTCAGTGAGTGCCCCCCGCGTCCACCACCACCAATTACAGTTAGTGAGCAAATAAGAAACAGAGCAATATGCCACACAGAAAACTGTACCATTTTTTTCACCAGAACAAAAAATGCCTGTGAAGTTGTATCACTAGTATGTTGTGCGATCAGAAGTATCTAATATAGCTGGAGCCAACTTGTGGAATACGGACTGAAAGACAACTGATATTTTTTTCTTTTTGTTTCTAATATAAAAAAGCAAAATACCTCATAACTGTGTCCTATGGATGCCCATCCTTTCAGCCTTCTCCCAGATATTGAAAAATACTCTCCAAATCTCCAGTCACCCCCTCACACTCTCCATTGCTTGGCAAGCTGGCATCAAGCCTCCATCTGCCAGCAGAGAAATGGAGAAAGTATCACTGGTCTCATCATCAAGCCAACAGGACACAAACAGATGGCACACATTGCAATGAGCACTGAGCTCGGAAACAAAACAGGTGAAGAGCCTTGTCAACTGAAAAGATACCTAAAGAGGGGAAAAAAAAGCACAGCTCAAGGACCAAACACCTCCCATACACTGCAATGCCATCTACTGGATAATACAGCAGTAGAAGTACTACTTTACCAAAAAAGGACTAAAATTCTGTTGTAATTATTTTTATAGCAGTATTTATATTTTTTGTGATCATATAAGTCAATGACACATGTAGCCCACTTTCAAAATGGAATAATACCCTCAAGGGTGGATGGTATTTAGCAATACTGGACCTTCTAGGTGCTATAAGACCCTCTAATTGTGGTGTCAGGCCTCATTATGCCCCTAGTCAGTCAAATATTGTCCAATATCACCTACCATGTTAGGTATTATTACTTGTGACACCTCTGTGTACTGAATAGCTTCACAACAGGTGCCGTAGAGGGAAATTTACAATGTGCAGCTACGTATAGCAGCAGCATTTACTGTATATAATTTCTAGGATTTGAGAAAAATGTGGGAAATGAGAGTTTAAGATGCTGTGATTCATTGTACACTGAAGTGCTTTAGAACAAGTGCTATGGTGGGAGACTGACACAGTCCAGCATCAACTATCATTATGGGGCATGAGACAAGTTTGGAGAATGAGCATTAAATACACTGTGACTTTTTGTGCTCTAAAGTGATGCACAAAAGGGAATTATTTATTATTTATTTATTTAGTTTTTGTTGACCAGGTAAGTGCACTAGACAAATCCTGCCTATTTTCAGGCATGACCCGGGGGAGGGGGATACAGGTGAATGCCAACTGACCTTGAATCAGATTAAGCTGTTGGTGGTATTTTTTGTGAATGAGGGAAATTTGGCCAGGACACCAGGGAAATTCCCCTACTCTGCCTGCAGGGGTGCTGTCACTTCCTGTGGACAGGATGGAGGGGCTCAGTTTGCAGCCGGACACAGAAGGAGGAGGAAGTGCTGATGTGGCAGGGGAGCAGGACATGCTGCAAGGAGGTGGCCTGGTTTCAAGGCCTACAAACTTGCAAACAGGAGAGAAAGGTCAGAAAGCTATCGTTTTGGAGGCTGCTGTTTCAGCAAGTGAGAAAGACTTAAATATATCAATGGAGGAGAATGATGTGTCGGTATGTTTCTTTGAAGATAACATGGATTGGTCTCAGATCATGGAGGATGCTGTTGAAAAAACCCAGGTACCGTACACCTTGCCTGATAATGTTAAGACTGTGTCAGATAAAGAGAAATTAGTTTTAGAGCTACTAAGAAAAGAAGAGCAGTTTAAATCACAACGTGAAGCACTGCAAAAAGAACTGTCAAATTTGCCTGAAAGTTCTCAGATAGTTCTGTGTGGTGACTCAGATGGGAATCAGCTGTGTGATGATGTGGCAAAGAATGATCTCCCTGTAGGTTCTGTAACTTTTTCCCCTGGACTTGAAACCTCTTTGGCTGGCAGTAGTAAGCAGCAGAAAGCTGTGTGCCAAGAGCCAGTAAAGCCTCCTCTTCCTGCAAGACGCAGACTGGGTCTTTTGAATATTCATGGAGTCCCACAATCAAAGGCCACTCCAGTGAAGGGAGTCCCAATTTGAACACCACTGTAAATCCTGCACTTACAGCGCATTCCCCGTTGAGACATACAGAGACAAATGCTGAATTGATAGCTTTATAAAAGAATTGGTCCCCTGCCCGTGCGCTGGAGAGTGCGGGTTGGTTGCAGAATGCTTCGGGCACCTGGGAAGCAGATTCAGAGGACAAAACCGTTATTGAATACAGACCTGAATCTTTGTCTGAAGATGTTTTTGATGCTAAAAAGTTGGATAATGTGTGCAAACCCTGCCTTCCTACTACTATTAGTCATTATTCACCTGAAATGGCAACAATTCACCAACAAGGCAAGTAACAAAAGTAACATGGCCATGGTTACAGAACAAGAATCTCAAGCACCAATCAACAAAGAGGAACTTCTTCCTAGAATGGGGCCTGCAGAACATATTTTGAGGGATCCAAATAAAAAAGCTTGGTTGGACCCCATGTTTAAACTGGCGGATTTATATCAGAATAAGGGGGAACCAGACCCGAGGAAAAATGCTGTTAGACTTATTTTAAGGGTGGTTTGGAGGATCCTCCAGATAGGCTTTATATTGCTAAACAGCTGTTAAAGGGTACAATGCATTTTCTTCTTCCGAAATTTTTGCTCTGATTTATTTAGGTAACGGAAATTATGATGTTAGTTTCAAGTCTATTTTGAATTTAGATAGGTTCTGGTCTCAATTTCAGTCTCTGAAAAATAGCCCTTTATGGATTACCTACATGGCCATCTTACTAAACTGGCCGTTAAATACATCACTGTCATGTTTCGTAATGAGGGAGTCCATGTAGAGGACATCCTATTCTGGTTGAGGCAAAGGTGTGAAATTCTAGATAAGCCTGTTCCTATTTTAGATAGTGACCAAATATGGAATGGTGGCTGGAAAATAAAGGTTAAATTATTTTCCACAAATAATGGGCCTGTGCATCTGCCTAGTACATTTTATCTAGGAAGGGACAGGGGTGTTTTATTCTACATGGGGCAACCAAAGTCATGTTTTAAATATGGTTCATGTACTCATTTGAGCAATGCCTGCGACACTCCCAGATGTAACCATTGTTTAGATTTAGTGCACAATTCCTCAGCATGTGTAAATGCTTTTAAGTGCAATTAATGTGAGAACATAGGACATGGTTATGGGAAGTGCCCTTGGGCCTCCCATAATCATGAAGGTTGTCCCCCCCAGGATGGCTTTATAAATAGAGCACAACAGTTAAAGGCCCAAAAAGTTGCTGCTGCAGCAACTCAAGGACCTAGTGTTCTGGGCCCCTCTCCCCCTAGTGTTGTTGCTAAAATAGACACAAGTAAAGGTCCCTCTGAGGAATTTTCAGAAACTTCTCCTAGCAGTAGCAAAATCTCTGACAAACCACAGACTAGAATAGCTGATGTTGCTGAAGTAGAGAACATGCCCCCACCGCACCCCACCCCACCACCCAGCCAAGAGACAAAACAAAGGAAAGCAGCCATTAAAAGGAATAGGTCAGGCAAAACTCTTAAATGTAAAAGCATGGAAGAGAAACTAGGCACAGCCTCTGGGACAAAATCTTGGAGAAAAGGAAATAAATATGAGGCTCTTGCCCTAGACAAATCAGATGAAGATTCAGAGGCAGAGTTATCAGATGCATCTTCTACAAACACTGGCACTACGGAGGTTATTTCTGATGTGGATGATGGAGGAGGGGATACACATATTGCCCAAAGGACAAGGAGATGGAGACAGAGCAAAATGTCTTGATGTGGTTAGCATTTCCTTTTTTTTTAGCCTTTAACACATGAACTCCCTTATTTTAACATCTACAAATGTAAATGGCATTAAAGGGACTGCTAAGATAATTGTAGTTTTAAACTCTTTAGCTCAAGAGAATGATGATATTGTTTGTTTGCAGAACACCAGGCTTAAGACACATACAGAGTTACAAGCAGTTACAAAACTTTGGGTTAAAGGGCCTTCCTTCTGGTCAGTAGGCCAAGAAAGATGTGATGGGGTAGGGATTTTAATAAATAATCCTGGTATCAAAGTAACTAAACTAGTAGAAATTGACCCAGGGAGAGCATTAATGTTAGACATCTCTTTATATTCTGAAAGATTCTCGATAATCAATACTTATGCACCATAGACTAAAGCTCTTAGGGTTTGTCTATTTCAAAAAGTTCAGCCATACCTACATATCTCTAGAGTATTAGTTTGGGCTGGTGATTTTAATTGTGGCCTTAATATAAGAGATAGAGGACTGAAAACTGACAAAATGTTTTGTGATTCTACAGCCCTTAACAAAATCATTTTAAATGCAAAATTAATAGATTTCTATAGGGCAAAGTTTCAAAATGGTGGAAACACTTTTTTTAAAGGACATTTATCCACCAGAATTGATTTTGTTTTTGTTTCTGAAATCTTAGTGATTTTGAATGCTAATCTTTTGGGGAGAGAATTTTCAGATCATAAATCATTAACAATAAAGGTTACTTGGAAAGATACTCCTAGAACTAAGAAGAACTTGTGGAGGTTGAACAATTCAATTTTAACAGATGAACAAGTGCAGAAAGCCTGGAGACAGGAATGGGAAGCTAGGGTATCTGTGTTTGCAATGAATGATAGTGCTGCCCTCTGGTGGGAAGATACAAAAGTATCCTGGAAACAGTTTTTCCAGACACTTACAAGAGAGTGTACAAACAATAGGTATTTGACATACTTACATCTAAGAGCAAAACTGCAAGCACTAATTTCAAAATCGGAAACATTAAAACAAAACCTAGATAACCAAATACTAGACATTAAAAACAAATGTGCTCATGGCAGTATGACAGAACCAAATCCTTGGAGCACGAATTAAGATTTGGCACTGACATTAAAAAAGGAGCATTAGATCCCTTTAAAGACCCAAAAAATAGAGTGGAACATAGGTTCCTAAATAAACTAAGGTTACATTCTGGACAATCTACTGCTTCTCCTAAAGAAATATTGAATTTGGTCCATGCTAATTTTTTAGAGATATTTGGTTCTGAACTACACATATCTGATAATAAGAACATATTCCAGAATGTACCTTTATTTGTGAACAATGAAAAAAGTCATTTAATTGCCCCGATACAGGGAGAAGAGATATGGAATGTTATAAAAAGTCTGAAGAGTGACTCAGCCCCTGGGCCAGATGGAATAGGGGCTGAATTTTATAAAAATTTTTATGGAGATTTGATACCAGCCATGACAGCAATATATAATAGCATGCTACAGGAAGATTGTCTAGCTAATTCCATGTACCAGGCATCACTAATTCTGCTTTTTAAGAAATGGGATAGAGAAGAGTTGAAAAACTGGAGACCTCGTAGTCTTCTGAATGTGGATTTCAAAATATTAAGTAAACTTTTAATGAACAGACTGGTATCTGTTGCAGATGAACTAATTAGTCCCACCCAGGCATGTGCAATTCCTAATAGAAAACAAAAAGATAATTTATTTGCACTGAGAGATTTTTTATAGAGCTGAAAATTATAAATTGAAAGGCTACATAATATAAATTGACCAGGAGAAGGCTTTTGATAAGATATCTCATCAGTATATGTTTAATGTCCTAAGAGCTTATGGGATTCCTGAAAAATGTATTGGATGGGTGAAAGTTCTATATAAACATGCCATGTTGACCCCCAAAATAAACGGGTGGATTGGGAAAGGCATTAGTGTTAAATGGGGTGTAAGACATGGGTTCCCCTTGAGTCCCTTGCTATATGTCTTTTGTATTGATGTTTTTCTTAGGAATATAGAACAAGATGTTATAATTCAAGGTATGAAATTAAGTCCTACTTTACCCAGGACAAAAACACTAGCATATGCTGATGATTTAGTTTTATGTATAGACCCTGCTACAAAAGAAGATGTTCTTATTGAACATTATCAGTCTTTTTCTGATATTTCTGGTTCTAAGATATACCTCCATAAAAGTTTAGGGATAGTGTTGGGTGATACCCAGGTTCCAGAGAACAACTCATTTTCTGGGTTTAAAATTGAGAAAAGTACTATCCCTATATTAGTGGCAGTATTTGGGGGCACAGATATGGCCAATCAGAATGGGACACAAAAATACAGATTGCACAACACTTGTTGAATAGTTGGAAGGGCCTGGCAATAGGGAAGAAAAAGAGAATTTTCCTGATAAAAACCTTGTTAATTCCAATTTTTTTATATGTTAGCTATGTTTTTCCTCCTCATCAGTCTAGATGGGTTACTATATATGGCATTTTTTCAGGCTTTATGGGGGAGCAAGCTTAATCCTGTGAAAAGAGCAATAATCTATAGAAAGACAGCAGAAGGAGGTTTAGGCATGATTCATCCTATTGCTTTTTTTCATAGTATATTTGTGTCATACAATCTAGAGTGGGCCTTTAAACCTGGATATAAAATTTGGAAAGAACAACTGTTGTGCACTATCAATCTTGGTGCCTTAGTATGGTCTCAAAAGAAAACTATTTCTTTACACAGAATTTCAGATCTCCCAAAATATGGAATAGAATTGTTAAAAATATTAATAAAATGGGATATCACTAAAGATATGATTCTGATAAAGAGTAGAAAAGACCTATATTCCCATATCCTAGCTGTGGAAGATAGGGACTGTCTATCCTTGGGGGAATGTCCTGATTCTTTTTTGCAATTAAATTTGACTATGCTCACTTCTAAACACATACCAGATTTTGCATGGGATGCAGTATGGCTCAGCCTTCACAGGAAATTAGGGGTGCGTAATAATAATAAACATAAACAGGTCCAGGATAGGTACTGCCTAAGGCAGTCCTATGTTCAGTAATTGGAACCGCAAAAACATTTGTTTTTGGAGTGTGAATATGCCTCACATTTTTGGGACTATCTAGCCAAAGTTTGGAATGAGCCATTATTTCCCAGTTATCATATTTTGCACTGATTTATGGACATGTGGTAGGGGGCATGGGGAAGTATTACCCTGAAACACTGTATGTAACATTGTCAATTATAAGGTATTATACATGGCAATCCCAGTGTTTATGGGAGACTCAGCAGAAAATGGTATCCTATGTAGAAATGGGAAGAAATATTGGCATCTCTCTGCAAAAACTAAAGGCTTTGGACACAAAGAGATATGCTGAGGAAAAATGTATGCTATTATGGATTAATTGCGAACATTGGGCTAATCCACCTTGAAGGTTTGGATGCTATAACTGTTGAATTTTGGCCTCTGTATATGTACCTTTTAATGTTTAAATCATGATAGTGCCGTTCATGTATCTACATGTACTAATTCTGTAAATATGTAAATATAAGTATGTTTTATTTGTCTGTATGTCTTCTCAATAAAAATTCCCCTACTCTTTAAAATAAGTGCAATGGGATCTTTAACATCCACCTGAACTACCACCAATCCAGGTAGATGGGACCTCGGTTTAATGTCTCATCCAAAAGACGGCACCTCAGCAGTGCAGCACCCCTCTCATGCTGCACTACAGTGTCAGTACTGGGATATTAACCCAAGTACCAGATCTGGGAACTGAACCCACAGCACTCTGATCTCCCGGCCTCAGAGGTGAGTGTGCTACCTACTGAGCCACTGACATTACCATTTTATGGTGGACGACTGATAGAACACAGACAGCTGACAAGAATTTGAACAAGTTAGAGAATGAATCCTTATTTTTACATTTTCTATTATCTGTAACTTAATAAGAAATAAGAGATGAGGAAATATAGAAGTAAACTTGAGGCAGGGAGCATCTGATTGATGATGAGGAGTAGTTTGGGCTATGGCCTGGGGACAGAGGGTGCACTGCCATCATGGAGATCTGCCAGTACCTCGTGGTGACTTTGTTAGGGTTTGTCACACTTTAGAAGAATACAAAATGCTGAATATTAAGCTGCTAAGCAAATCACATAGATTGGGTATGTGCTTTTTATGACCACTGTTGGAAAAGAGCTATTTTGAGGTGCTTGTAAGAATACCAGTATGGAGAAACAATGCTGGCTATGTTCAGCTAAGGTTACATTTAGCAAAACTAGGTCTCTATCTAAAGCTAATGGTTTTAAATGCATTTCTTTTAAGTAGAATGTTTAAATGGTTCATTTGTAGGTCAAGGTGTGTTGCGCTTTATAAATGAAACAGGCAGGTGGTGTTTGTTAAGGATACTTTTCCCTTTCTGGTGGACATAAATGATGTGTTTTATCAGAGATTAAAGTTGTTTACCAAACAGATGCTAAGCAGAGGGAAATTTTATTTAAGTTCAGCCAGTCAAATTCTGGAAAATACAAGTTGGAGAAATTTTGCTGATTTAGTGTCCTTGCAGCTAGGGCATCTCCCAAAAAAAACAAAAAAAAACTTTAGTGTATTACAGCCAGCTGGTGACAGGGGCTTTTAAAGCATGGTTTTGTAAATTATAATAGGCTCTTAAGTACCTCAATGACTTACATTGTAGCCATAAGATAAGAATATTTTAATATACTGCATCTGTGGGTATTGAGAAACTTCTGAGCTGTAATCATCAAGGACACGGTTCATATGCCTTGTATCTTAATACAGCAGAAAGAATAAAACTAAAATCCTGCTACATGAAATGCACATGTAAAGTAAAACTGCATTCTTATGAGCACTCTTGGTATCTGTCAAAATCTATTTTAGACAAATTGACTTATGTTATAATGTTGAGAAATAAAATTGCATATTTCATCTTAATGCCACATGCTTCCTAATGCAACAGTAATGACTTAAATGGCATAAACACTTCTGCTAAGCTGCAGTTTAAAGCAGAAGCCGTTTGACTAGAAAAATATAGAAAGATTTGTTTTTGTCTGCACTAAATCATGGTACTTCCATGAAAGGTTGTGCAAAGTTTACTGTTGTACTACATCTTCTAAAATTTATATGTTAAGTTCAAATATTACAAGTGACTTCCGTGCTTTTCTTAAAATGATGCAGCCTGTTACATTGCCAAAATTGTATTACTTGTAAGATGAGCTGTTCAATGCAGAAATTAAATTTCAGTTAGAAAAGCTCAGTAACTTGAAAGCAGGAAACCTGTGGCTAGCTACATCTCCTAAGATGTGTCTCTGCAAGAAGAAAACCTTTTCTTTTAGAACTGCTATTACAGGCAAAAGTGTAATGTTTAATTAATTTGTTTTGTTTATAAGTTGATAGACAATAAGCATAGCATTTAAGGTGTGAGTGTGAAACTTTATTATAGGGTGTTTTAATGTGTTAATGCTTTTATAACATGCAGACTTATCTCACAAAGAGAAATCTTCAGAATTGCTCATATATGTAAAACACATTTGTTTATCTGTGTGCCTGAAAGAAATGAACAGCTGACATTCTTATTATTTATAACTGTGTCTAGTGTTTATTACAAATTGTCACAATATGTTAATATTACATAAATATGACATTGCTGCCACTCGCTGGCTAAGTCAATTGTGCCTGTTAAGTATAAGAAAACATCTATTGCTGGCCCACCCTCTTTAGAGACCCGTGACATCAGACATAACTAACCTAATAAAATAAAGTGTCAGCTTCTGTCTTATGCCAAATTTAGTAAAAATCTTAATTACTTGTGCTGGTTGGCCAACACTCAGCATCCTTTCAGGATGTGAGGTAATTTCAATCTACTGTATTTAAGCAACAGCTTCTTCCAGCTTGGGTGGAGGAACAAAATCAAACAATTGAAGAGACAACAGATTCAGCAGCCTACCTGTCCTGTCCTACATGGAAGAAGGGTCGGCATCACCACTTATTATTCCATACTAGACTGCTGGTATACTTTTATACGCTTATAAAGGTAGTCAAATGAATCCTATGTTGGGAAAAGTGAGCGATTCCAGACAGTCTTTTCATTTTGACTGCAAAGAATTCATTACATTATCATTACATTATATAGTTATTAATCTAACAACTCTACTGGTTGGTGAACAGCAAATGGAAAGTGTAGTGGACAAACTTGGCATATAAGGTCCCTTATCTCCATGTAGAGTTGTACATTTTCAGCTCTTGTTGACAAAGTATGCATAGGAGAATGAGGAGGATCTGAAGGTGGTTTTTAAGGTGGTGTATCCCAGAGCCACCAAGTTTTGCTTCATGACCCAGCTCCAGTCCTCTCCATGTCCCACTCTGGCAAAGGCACACCTTGCCAATACTTGATGTGCCACACCTTGCTGCAGACCAGAAAGACAACAACAAGAAGAGGCACTGCCTCCACCCCCTCTCAGACACCTTTCTCTGCCTCTACCACTCATGGTTTCTTTACTTTAAGGATTTTGTCTACCCACCAGTACTCAGATGACTACCTCATTTACCATGAAGACAACTGTGTTGCACAACTAGCAAGTGGCAATGCTGTTGTCAGCAGGGTCCATATCAAAACGTCCCAAACAAGGGACTTGTAATACTGTTTAGGGAAGGAGACAGAGGTGGTCATTCTCTCAGTCACCTACTAAAGGGGTTGAGGCAAAAGTACCATGTGGACATAATGTATTTACCTATTTCAGGTGCATCCAGTAAGGTGTTGCCAAGGGGGACATAGATAAATCCTGCTGCTGTGCTGTGGGGTGTCCTATTCCAGAAGAAAAACATTGTTTTGATACTGGCTTCTTATTTCCCCTTCCTCCTGCACCCAATGGTCCTAGTACAACACATAGTATCCTCTGCAGATGGATAGGATGGCATATTCCATTGGTCAGCTGCATTACTGTGTCCTTTCTCTTCTTCCTTTCCTCAATGTGACTCCCAGTCCTCCCACTGTCCTTAGCAAACTGGCTCATTTTGATATTGAACTAAAGATATGCTACACAACAAAGATAATACACATAAAATAAATTGAGAAGCATGGCAGAGAAGTGGCAAACAATAAATTATAATGATTAAATAAACATGAATTTCAAAAAAGAGCATATGAAAACAGAAGTCAAATGAAAATTATGATAGAAAACTGTAGATATTGACTGAGAATATAATGAAAATAAGAACTAGCACTCATGTAAATATATCCTACAAAACATCTGGAAGAAATGAAGATGCCTAGTATTCTAAAACAGATATAAAATTTAAATATATATCTTAAAGGGAAAAAAGAAGCAGATCTGTCGCCTTCCACACTCTCACACAGACTGCAAAATTTAAAGTGAAACACTCTGTACATTGAGCTATAGCATGTGACTTGTAGGAGCTGTTCCATGTGACCTACATATGCTTGTTTACCAGTAGCCTCAATGTGAAAAAAAACATCACCCAATTTCACCTTAAAGGGGAACAGTACACACTAATAGCCTCATACCCAAGTGTTGGGCTAGTCCCAATTTTCAGTTTGGGTACAAAACTTTTTATTTACTTGCTGTTTACTGCAGTATGATAGGTCATATCAAACTGATTGTGTTCAAACTCTAGAATGCATTGAAGTTGACATCAAGGGAAGACTGCAGCAGTGGGAGATTCAATAGCCTGCAGTGCATGTTAAAGCTCTTATAAGCTCCAATCAAATGTTTGCCAATCCTGCTGTTTTTCCTGGGTTATGTACAGTCCTCTGGGACTGCACATATCCCAGGGTAGACATCTGGACTGCCAAACAAAATATCACAGCTTCTAAAAACTTTAACATGCATTTCAGGCTGTTGAATCTCCCACTGCTTCAGCCCTCCTAAGATGTCAGCTACGGGGTATTCTGGGATTTGTAGTTATAGAAAATGTTAGCATGCAAGTCAGTAAAAATAGTCTGATACAATTTATTATACTGTAATAAACAATAGCAAAAAGAAATGGGACCAGCCTGGTGGAGGAACAGGTGTGCTTCAACCCCACCTGCCAGCAAAATAGGTTCAGGAATGGACAGGGTCACTTGGTGGACTCACAGGGCAAGGGAATATCAAGCTCCTGATGACAGTTCTCCTTCTTCTAGAAGGGGAACCTTCATTTCTGCAGCAGAGATTTCCACCTGGTGGAGGACAGGCAGTAGCGCAGCAAGAGAGCAGAAAGAGGGAAAGATCTGGAGTATTGTCTGCTGGCACAGATGTTCTTGTACTCAAGTTAATGGGAGAAAAGCAATAGAAAAAGGGCCAGACTGATACTTGCCAACACCATCTGCAGGCTCTTGCATGAGCTCTTCGGCTGGCCACCTACTACGTTCTGGTCCTGTGCAAGTGGTGGATAACCAATAAATCAGTGAGAAGATCAGTGAGAGGAGCATAAATACAGATGAAATCAATTAAAAGAAATGATTTTCCACATAAAGTGCAAATTGGGATCAGCTCTGCTTTTGAGAGTGGGGCTGTTAGTGCTGACTGTTCCTGTTTAAACTGAAGCTCAAGGCAAAATTTGCTGGCTAAGGGCAAGGTGAAGTGCCCCATCAAGTGAAGTAGGTCAAGTTGCTGGAAAATGTCCTAAATTCATGGTGAAGGTGGTCTCTTCTCCAGAACTTTACCTATGAATTAAAACTTTACAACATTTTTAGCTTTGATTAGTAGCACTAAATGAAACATTCCACATACAGTTCAGTACCTCCCATCATTAAAACGGAGTCCAATTTTAGATTTGGATGTAGTACTAAAGATAATATGCCTATCTTTGTGTATAATCAACACAGGACAGGCTGCACCAATTTAAATTATTATTTTTCTTCTCATGCCTCCTACCCTGTTTTCACCTTTTGGCCAGTTTGGCCAAAAGAACCACCACCAAGCATGCTAACAGATGAGAAGATGGGACTGAACTAGGCAGGAGCCCTCCCTATCCCCTCCATCTTGAAATAAACCAGGATTTTGCACAGAAAATATGACATGGGAAAGGGCTTCAGAGGGTGCGGAAAGGACAAGAAGCCCCCCTTCCTTTTACCCCATGCCCATGACTCACTACATTTGGTTCCTTTTAGCCAGAAAGGAGAGTATCTGGATGGCCAAAGTCAATCAGGCTGCAAGAGAATTCAGAGAGGCACTTTTGAAACTTACAAATAGTTCTTCAAACTATTTCTCCTGCATTCAATTGCTACTGAACAGAGTGTCATAGGGGCATGGGCAGGTCCTGGATCCTCTCTTCATTACCCCAAGCCCATGACTTACTGCTTTTGGTGTCATTTATACAGCCAGGGGTATATCTGTCTGACTCCAGCCAATCAGGCTGGATTGTAGACTCACTCCTCTTTATGAGGTACATTCCCAACTGGTCCTCCATGTGTGGTCCTCTGTGCAAGGGAAGCTGGATAAGGGTGTCTGTCAATAGAGGTCTACCCTTGTTAGCCCTCTAAGTCTGGAATTAAATTTAAAGGCTCAAACAGACATGGACACAGCTCTGGAAGCTCACCTCATCACTATGAAGTTCTTCTGCCAATGAGCACTTCATCAAACCTTCACTGAAGGTCTGGATTCCAAATGGAGTACTGTAACTACTTCTATCTGTTCTTTCTGATTTGTATGTATACTGTTTGTTTTTATACTTTATATCAATAGTGATGATGGGGTGCAGGGTTATGTAGTTCCTTGCCTAGTAGTGCTGCTAATACCATTTAATTTTTGTATAACTGCTAGTTAATGTCCTGTATCACAGTTAGTAGAAGGACTATTATTATATCACTGCTAATTCATACCTTAATATTTTGTATCACTACTAGTTACTATCCTATATTGTATCATACATCACTGCTAGAAGGGCTTGGGCTATTCTTGTATCACTGATAGTTACTATCTACTTACTGTGTAGCTGCTAGTAAATATCTTATTTTTTGCATTACTACTAGTTACCACCCTAACCTCCAGTGCCTAAGATGTATAGGGCTAGATTTGATAAGTCCTTGGAGTTTGTATCTTATGCTGGCACTTCCGACCAGCAGAATTTGGGAGTCTTCCACTCTTCTCTTCATTACTGGTGAGGTGCATATTACCAACAGGTGTGAAAACTGTGACTAAAAAATGGCTGACAGCACACTACCTCTATATCAATCAATCAATCAATATCTTTATTTATCCAGGTGGGCACAATTGATAAAGCTTATTTGTAAGGTGGACCTGCGGTCCTACAGTAATAATACAGAAAGACAAGTTACAATAGCACAAACAGTAAAAATAGCTGCTATTATAGTAAAAATGCAAATTTACAGGTAATATACATTGAACATAGAACTACAAGGAGTCATGGATAATGAACTTGTGCTGGATCCAAGCCCAAAAACTGTGCATTTTGTAATGGGAAATGTTAGGGAGAGGGTAGGCATACCAGTTGGAAGATATCAAGTGCATAATGTAGGGAGAGGTGGGGAATAGGGGCACACATGCAGAGGACCCAATTGTTAGAGCAGAGTGAGGGAATGAGAGGGCAGAGAACTGTACGAAAGGTGACACAGTGATTTTTGTCCCAAACATGGTTACAGGAGAAAAGCTGCCATTGTACTAAGTGCAGGAGGAGGAATATAGTAGCAGGGGAATAACTGGGAGGGTCCTGGAGGTTGGGGCAGAGGGAGGTGTTGGATGGACGGAGGACGGAATATTTTTTGGGGTGAATGACGATAATTATCCCCAAGTGCAGTAGCATGTGCTAGAATCAGGCTGCAGCTGTTTAGAACGTCAAAGAATAAGATATGGGAGTTCGGCAATAAATCCTGTGGATCTGTTGGTTGGCATGCTAGAGGCAGAGGCACACATTTCGGCTGGGAGGCCACCATTTGCAGGCCGCCATTTGAGGGAGGGAGGTTAGTTAGTGTCTAGTAAAGCAGTTGCAAATTTCCGTAATGCCATCACAGTAATGCCTTTTGAACAAAATGGTACTTAATGGGGTTTTCAGCTTAAGTATTTTTGGGGTTTTATTCCATATTGATGGGACTGAGAGTCCAAAGACAGCTCTCCCGAATCGTGTGATTGCGCTGGGTATATTTAGCAGGAGTTGTGAGCAGCTTCTAAGGGAATAATTCCTGGGTACAATCGGAGACAGAGAGTTGACGATGTATTGAGGAAGTTTTCCACTGAGGGATCTAAGTGTCCATAGTGCTGCATTAAAGTTGTGCCTATAGTGAAGTGAGGTCCAGCCCGTGGCGGCATACAGTGTGCAATGATGGGTAGAGAAAGGGAGGTCAGTGATGAAGCATATAGCTCTGTGGTAGAGCGTATCCAATTTTCTAAGATAGGAAGCCGCACAGCTTCTGTATATGAAGTCTGCGTAGTCAATTAAGGACAGGAATGTGGCTTGGACTAGTCGTTTCTCTGCGTCTGCTGTAAGAATTCTTCTTATCCTGTAAAAAAGGCCAAGTCTTTGCCTTAATTTTTTCAGCAAGTCTTTCAGGTGGTCAGTGAAGGAGAGTTTACAGTTGATCCAGACCCCAAGATATCTGAATTTTGGAACGTACTCTAAGCACTCTCCCAGCATCATGGTTATTGGGGGGAGGGAGTCGGTAGCACTTGTGTAGTTTGTGGGGGAAAATAAAATGGCTTTAGTTTTCTTAGCATTTAATAGCAGTTTTTTATTGATTAGTTGGAGTTGCAGGATGTTGAAATCTTTTTGTAGGTCAGTACAAGCTTCTTTTGGTGTGGGATAACTCAGGTACAGCACTGTGTCATCCATGAATAAGTGAATACTCGCATCCTTGATTCCCTCATCAATGTTGTTGATACACACTGCGAAAAAGAGACCTAATATGAATCCCTGAGGGACACCTCTTTGTAAGAGTTTTAGGGCAGCTAGTTCGTCATCCACTTTCACCTGTGGGTATCTGTCTGTCAGATATTCAGAGAACCAGTTTAGAGAAGTAGCATCAAGTCCTAGTGTTTTTAGTGAGTTGAGGACCAGGTCATGGTTGACTGTGTGGAATGCTTTGCTGAGGTCAAGAAACACAACACACACTGACTTTTTATGCTCCAGCTCCAGTTGCCAGTCATTGGTTACTTTAGCTAATGCCGAGACTGTACTGTGGTTGGCTCTGAATCTGGATTGAAGGGGGTTTAGTAATTTTTCTCTGTCGATGAAGGATCTTAGTTGGCCATTTACTATTTTTCCAGTAGCTTCGACAGTGTGGGTAGGAGAGAAGTTGGCCTGTAGTTATTAAGGTTGCAAGGGTTTCCAGATTTAAATAGTGGGATAACGTGTGCGATCTTCCATATTTGAGGGAGGGTACCTTGTGTTAGGGACAGATTGAATAAATGAGTAATATGCACTGCCAATACATGGCATGCTATCTTTAGGAAGTATGGTTCAAGTGCATCTGCGCCAGCACTTTTCTTAGTATCCAGGTGGAGAATCAAGTCTTCCGCTTCCTTGAGGGAAACCAATGAGAATGAGAAATGTTGAGGAACGGGGCCAACATTTGATGGGGTCATGCCAAACTGGGTGTGCAGGCTACATGCAGGCAAGTTATTGAAGGCTAAGCCTGCTGTGGCAAAGTGCATGTTGAATGCCTGCAGTATCTCTTTTTTGTCAATGATTACTGTATTGTCAGAGGTAATTTTTGTAGGGAGCATATTTTGTGACGTGGCTCCCGCCAGTTCTTTGATTATGGCCCAGAATTTGGATGGAAAATTGGCTGCAGTATCTGGTTCTGCTTGGTAATAGCAGACTTTAGCTTCCCTAATCAGTTTGGTGCAGCAATTTATGGCTGTTCTAAAGAGGCACTAATCTTTGGGATTTGCGGGCAGTTTTCCAGAGTTTATCCCTGGACAGTAGTGCAGCCTTGAGATCTTGAGTGAACCAATGGCATTTTCTAGCCTTTATGCATATTTTTGACAGAAGTGTATGTAGATTCATGGCATAGGTAATGATTTCATGTAGTATAGAATATGCAGTTTCCAATGTTTTAGCAAGGTAAAAACTCTTCCACAAGGGGGAGTTTTTTAGGTCAAGTTGAATGACCTGGTTGACCTTTTGGTGGAGAATTTGGCCATTGTTGGCACTTTGTTGGCTGCCCAAACTCCAGCTATTAGGCAATTGTCACTAATGTCTGCGTCAAAGGTTTCAACGTAGGAGAAGGACTGGGGTTTATTCACAAGCAGGACATCCAGAAGGGTACTTTTGGCTGTATTCTTTTTGTTGATAAGGGTGGGCTGTTTGTTGAGTAGGGTGAAACCAACGGAGTCACAGAAAGATTTAAGCGGGTGACCAGCTTCCGACATCCAATTGTAGTTTAGATCCCCAAAGATAATTGTTTCCAGGGGGCTAGTGTCCAAGATAGTTGTAAGATAGGACAAGAGCTGAGTACCGGCAGATGGTGGTCTATAGCATCCTATGACTCGGAGTGCTAACAATGGGGATAGGTCAATTTTTATGTCCAGGCACTCAAATCCCACTGCCAGTGAGTTAGAATTAAGTGTTGATGCTACAAATCTATCTTTGATGTAGATGATGACCCCACCTTCTCTGGATTGCCTATTGCATCTAAAGATCAGGTAGTTAGGTATATTAATCACGCTATTTGGCGTAGAGGGCCATAGCCAGGATTCTGAGATAACAGGCACATCCGGCATTGTATGGGCAGTCCAAGCCTGGATAAGGGTGAATTTTTTCAGCAGGCTGCACACATAAATGTGCATAAAAGTAATACCTTTAAGAGATAGCGACTCAGAAGGGGAGGAACGTTTATTTATGAGCCCTGGATTAAGCTTGATATTGCCAGAGTAGAGTAAGAGGAGGAGAAGCAATTTTTTCAGGGATTCAAGTGAAAGGCAATGAGCTTGAGGCTTTTTCCGGCTTGGCATGGAGGAGGAACTGGGGTGCCAAGGTTTGTTTTTTAATTTATGCAAGCCTAAGGACACTGAGGCTAATACTCTGGCTGTGTAATGCCAGTGGGAGTAACTCAAATTAATTAGAGATAAGGAAGAAGGCATAGACAAACCTGCAATAGTTGCTCTTCAAGGAAGGTAGTCCACCTGGATCAGTTGGCAAGGAGCCTTGGTATAACATGTGATGTGTAGAGTCAGATTGAGCAAGCAGTCTTCAGGATGAGGATGTGGTGTACCCCCAGTCTCAAATTTTTTGGATAATAAGCCACTAAGGGGTATGATACACAGTGCAGTCAGAAGGCGGAATTGCCACGAGGCTGCCGAATTTCAGTTGTTGGGTAAATGAGTGAATTTTGAGAACAAGGGTAGCTCACCAGCTGCTGGTTGAAGGATTCTGCTGGTGGAATCCTGGCAGTAACAAATTGTTTTAGTAAGAAAAAGAAGGCAGGAGATTCATCAGGGATGGGAGTGGGCAGTGCTATTGGGTCTATATAATAGCACACAGGCGGGGGGATGAGTGGGTGGGCAAAAAATTGCAGCTTTGCCATACCTCTCAAGCAGTGGAGTCCGATGGAGAGGTCTCGGGTGGTGTCTTTGGAAGCACCTACCACCGGGTGTCCACAGTCCAAGAGAAGGTCTGAACTGGGATCCCTAGCTGGTTCTTGGTTAGAGAAAGGAGAGATGAGCTTGAATTAATAATGGGGCAACACAAAGGCTAGCAGTCTGAGTAAAAACAGCTCAATTAGCAACTGAAAAGCCAGAGATTTCCTTGGCACCTTGCAGTCTGGAAAGAGCTACAAAGTCATGAAGGGGCAGTAACACTTGGTTGCTGGGAATATTTTTAGACAATAAATGCAGTTTTTGGGCAAATCAGTCGCAGTTCATTAATTGGTAGTACAATTTTCAAGTAAAACAGTGCCTTAGCAAGACAGGATATGCTAGTCAGCAAGACAGGATATGCTAGTCAGCAATAAGCAAACCTAAAGTACCAAAATGGTATGCCTCAGCAAGACAGAATGAGATAAAGCTGCTAGAAGGCTTAGTTGCAAAAAGGGGGATGGGAGGAATTGCAGTTGTTGACAGTAAGTAACCAATAAATTGAAACATCAGGTAGGAGTGGGCGGAGACTGTGTGCATTTAAAGGAGACCTGGGAGGGGGATGGGGGTGGGACATAAAATCAAGGTGAAGTTTGCAGAGATAGCACTGAATCAGTGTACATACAGTTAGAGAGAAGCTGCAGTGGGGGGAATGGTAGAATTACTTTACACAGGCCGAGCAGAGCAGGCTAAATTAAATATAAATTACGAAATGAGTACAGGGATGTGAAACACATTAAGCCACACGTCTCAGGTGATCCTGTCTCAGATGAGTGAGACCAGCCAATCTGGAAGCTCTACACAGGTGTGGAGCCAATAGCGCTACCCTGAGAAGGTCCTGAAATTGAAAACGGCAAATTGCAAGTGATGGTCCGGTTCAGTGTTCACACAGCCCAGAGAAATTGTGGTAATTTTTCAAGCGTCATACCTTATCTATCTCTTTGGGGGGGTAGGTGGACCAGGATCCTTGCACTGTAGAGGTGCTATGGCTGAATTGTGACTGCTGCCTGAGGAGGCAAGTGGCACCTGTAAGGAAGGAGACAGCAGATTAAATAGGAGCAGATGGAGGGTGTGCGTGTCTAAACAGAGACACACAAAGAGAACTGAGCACCAAATTGAAAGACAAGTCAGGGGGCAGTCTCAGACAGAGGCAAGATGCCGGCTAACTCAGGAATCTAAAACAAGCACAAAAGAGCAGACTGATGGGGGAGGGCAGGAGGGACAGAACATAGACAGAGGAGGACTGGGGGACAAAGGAAGATGATTAAGAATGAAAGTCAAGGGCAAGAGTCTTAGGCTCAAGAAAGAGGGTACACAGATTTTACAATTCACTGAAAATTCTAAGTCCATAGCAGTAAGCATGTAAACCCAGTACAGCCTTAAATAGGATTAAAAAAATATATATTAACAAAGCCAGTAAAACTTTTTTACAAACTCAGTTCAAGGCAGTGTACAGAGTGAAAGCTTAATTGGGGAAAAATCAACTATATATATATAGTCATACTCCTAATAGCAGTCAACTTTGCTGCAGTACTGTCACACACTAGGGCAAGTAACCATGGGGAGCAAGTCAGAAATACATCATACAGCAGTACATCTCTCACTATGCACCACTGTGCATAAAACGTTCAGGTGGTTTTACTTCTTTTTCCCAAAATTGATGCCCTATAATCTGGATATTTAGCCAAGTGACTATATCTGATTAATTGCCTCAGTTCTGAAACCACAATAAAGACTATACTCCTGCTCCTGTTACTAATGCAGGTAGGGGACACACCAATTTAAACTCTGGACTAAAATATGAAGAAACATAATTTGCCCAGGTCTAGACCCATGCTGGGCAGCCTGCAATGGGCTATGAATGGTACACATAAAAATTGTATTCTAATACCCAAACTACCTGAGCTGGAAGAATGGCTAAAAAATGTACTTCCAAGATATCCCAGCAATCTCCAAATAATACATGGAGTGACAGGACCAACTGGCACACCCTGCTGAACTGAATCCTGATTAAAAGGGAAGGCAAAGTCTGTGCAGCAGGACAGTCATCAGATCCCTCAGTGGCCTCTCACCTAATTTCTTCAGTACATTTGGACAAACATACCTGAAAAAACACCTCCCAGGGTGATTACTTTCAGGGATATAACAAATCCTTATGAGCACAAATTTATCAAGGACCTTGCTAATGTGAACTGGTGCAACATGGATCAGTCTGTAGACATGAACCATGCCCTGGAATTCTTCATCAGTAACTTCATGCACATTGTAAACAGGCATGTTCCCTGTATGTATATATATATATATATATATATATATATATATATATATATATATGTATATAATGCAGGACCAAGGGTACAAGTGCTAGATGGAGGAATAGGGAACTATATGCTATGATGAGGCTAAGGGAGAAAAGGTGGCAATCCATAAACACACTGGGCTGCAACAGGACTGACACTATTATAGATACCTGAGAAACAAGTGCACAGTGGAACTAAAAAAAGCTAACCAATCAATAAGGCAAGTCACTAAAGATTGATTGCTCATCTCAACCTAAGTGTTTCTGGTCACAGATAAATGAGCTACTCAAGGGAAAAGATAATTTCAAAATAGAGGTCCTAGATATAGCTCTAAGGAACGGGACCCTTTACTCAGGACTAACACTTTCAGTTAATTCTTCACAGACCTGAATTCCTACACATGGCTAACCAAGGTCACAAATACAGTTCATGCACCCAAGACAAATACAGGATTAACAATACTTAGTCTGACTTCCACATAAAACTGATCTTGCCCAGCATAGTACAGAAGTTCCTGAAGAAACTCAAACAAGGGAATCTGCAGGTGGTCTACACCATACTACCAAAAAAAAAAAAAACAGCTCCGTGCATGAGCATATTACCATCAAACCAATACAATGTTCAGCAAAAAGAAAGAGCACCACATTGCTAGCTGTATGACATAAAAAAAATATTTTTACTTACAAATGCATGAGTAGCAATTACACCAGTTCATCATTCTGTGCAAAAAAAGCATGTGGTTTCAAAGTGTATACAATCTGAACTGTAATTAACTGCTGGGAAAACAAGAGGTGAGGAGGAACCACCATGAACTCTGATGAGTTTTGCTGTGTGAGTCTTCAGGGGGTGATGTGCTACTGTCTGTAGATGCCTTTTATGCCTAATAAATTGAAGTAACAGTATTCTATTAAGTGAAACACTTACAATGGCAGCTAAGTATAAATATGGGGCAGATATTCAAACTGCACCCAAAAAGTGCGCAATAGCAGGAGCAAGCACAAGTCCATTGCACCCATGCACAATAGATGCGATATTCAAAAAAGGAGCAAGCCAAATTGTGCCAACAGCTAACGTCTGAATATCGCACAACCAGTGCCTTAGCGCAACTAGGGAGGGGAAGCTGAGCAAATACGATGCGCTATGGCGCAACAAGGGATGTCCAGCTGAGCAGCCCAGAGGTGCTATGTGCAAGCATGGAGCCCCCCAGCAGCAGATCAATGTAACTGCCCAACCAGGGAGGTAGGGGCCACCACCCATGCCACAGATGGGCACAGGAACACACAGCAGAACTGACATTGCCCCCACACCCCAAGCACAGCATAACTGGGGGAGGGCTGGAATATCCACCGGCCCATGGGGACAAGCAAACAATGCACAGCTGGGACATGGTGCCCCAGCACACCCACCAGCAAGCTGAGACTGCCACACAAGGAGGGTGGACCACCCCATGCCACATCAGCCCCCCCAGTGTACAGCGCACCCTGCACCATGACCCCTCGACACCCCCCCCATGAGCAGTGACCACCACTGCAGGAAACCCCATGCATACCACCACCCCCTCTGTCACACTGCAACCTCGTGTACCACAGAACCATACAAGTCAGCCCCACCATGAGCACCCAGCAGTGGGTGGAAGCACACAGCAATGCAACAATGGCAGACACAGTGCCAACATGCACAATCCCCCTGAGGCACAGCTGAGACACCGACTATGCGTCGGCACAAGAGGCACCCCACACGGGAAAGGGTGTGCCCCTGACACCACCACCATTGATACAGCACCCTGCACAGTAGACAAGTGACACATCCCGACCCACCACTAGCCACAACAGCCAGCACAGACACCCACAGTGGTGCGTGTAAGCATGCATCACACCAGATGTAACACAGTGCAGGGACAAACACACACCCATACCCAAGGGGACAATAACACAGGGACGCAGTAGTGTGGCAACCAAGCCCCCAGTGTAGGCCCATGAAAACTGAGCACACACAGCCAGCAGTCCTCCATGGCACAGGAGTGACACCCACCCTGTGCAGGCACTGTGGACCCATACACCACCATCATATGCCTTTAGCACAAGTCACAGACAGTGGTGCACAGTCCCTGCCACACACACACAAGCCACAGCATGGAGGTGGGACAACT